>BSBN01000118.1:0-1328730 GCA_027924645.1 Cunninghamia lanceolata
CTTGCATTCGACCTTTCTTTGTTGGGAATTAAGGTGTCTCAACCTTGGTAATTCTCTACATTTGTAATGCTTGTATTTATTATTCAATTGCCTATGTTGTAAATAATTGGAAATTCCACTTTGACATATTGTGGGATGTGGCACGGTGATGTGTCAATCCTACATGGATTATGACAACTTGTTATTTTGTCCTCACATGAGGAGATAGTGTCCCACTTAGTGGTAGGAATATTCTGCCATGTGTCAGCATCTTCTATGTTGTGTAAGGAATGTTTTGACCGAAACAGTTATGATGGATTCCTATGACAAATCTATGACATGTAAGAGTCGAGAATAGAAGTTTGTAAGATAGGTAATGACATGTGTCATGAAGCATCTTTGAATGAGGCATATTTGGGTGCCCCAAGGTGGAATATGATGTGTTGTAAGAGAATATGCTATTTATAGCATGTGTATGACAGATTCTCTTACAGCTATAAGTTGTAACGGCTATGACAGATTCTATGACGGTCGTAAGTGTCGTAAGAGCATCTGTCATAGCCCATTTTGGAAATAGGCAACCTCTTTGGGATGGGAGCTATGGACAAGTGTCAGACACATTCTACAATGTTGACCAAGTGTCCCTAGGCATGGGTTTTGGTCCAAGATGCCATATTGGACGCCCATTCCAAGAAAGGTCCAAAATTGCCTTGTATGTTCTATTTAAACAAGTGCTTGGAGATGGAGTTTGTATCACAGGTTTATAGGTACTGTTATGCTACCGAATTGACTCCAGACATGAGTGTCGAAGACCATTGAAGCTTGCATTGCAAGTGTATTGTAAACATTCTTTCAGATTTGTTAATACATTGTGTAGGTTTCTGAGTGTGGGGTTTTTTCACCCGATAAGGGTTTTCCCCCACCGTAAATCTCTGTCTCTCTTCTTCTATCTTCTTTCTAGCTCTTGTGTTTTGCTGCAATATCTCATGTTAATGGTTTAACATTGTTGTAATAGTTAGGATAAATTTGAATTTGCATAGCTCTCTCCTCAATAGATTAGTGTAGGAAGCATTTCCGCACACCTAGCTTCCTTTCATTCTTCACTAACTTATTTGACCACTACTATGTTGGTCTTCTCTTGCACTCATTCTGCTTTAATCTTCCATCTCCCTTATTCCTTTGGCCCTAACCAATCGAGCTCTATCTTCATCGATGACCTTTCATATCTATGCAGCCTTTTCTCAGTTTTATCGGCCTCTTCTATTTGGCCTTCTTCCTCTGGCCAATCGTCATTTCTTCTGCAACTCCCATCTATATGTATCGGCCTCTCTTATTAATCAGCCTCTATCAATAATTTTACGGCCTCTCCAATCTCTATGCGGCCTGCTCTATTGCCGCTTCTCCTCCTTTGCCTATCGGCCCTCTCTTATCTCTGTGTGTGGCCTCCCTCTAATACTTACGGCCTTTTCTTCAGATGTACACAACCTTTATTAACTCTCAGCCTTCTTTCTATATTCTATCAGCCTATTGGCCTCTCCTTTGCCACTCTTCTTATTACTCGGCCTCTATCTGCAATATGTGCGGCCTCCTTGATCATATCCGGCCTATCTTCTTAATCGGCCACCTCTGTATATTCTCTGGCCCTCCTCCATTAATTATGTCATGTCTGAATATATATGCGACCTCTCTAATTTCTGTCGCTTCTCTTTTCTTCTTGTAATAGCTTTCTCTTCATTATCGTCAGCCCTCAATCTCCCTTAATGTCTATTAGCCTATTTCTGGCCGCCACTACTTATTTATCCCGATCTATATCAGCCTTCCTCTCCTGCATGCAGACTGCTTTTAATTACCTTCTGTCACTTTATCTATTCTCTACCTTTTTGCCTTTTTGCCACCTTCCACAATCTATCACCAACCGTTACTCTTCATTTGAATATAGAATGTATTTTTATGACACCGTCAACATGGCTGGCACCTCCTTGAAATAACATTATAACCAAATCTAACAATAATCTCCACCTTCTCCATTTACTTGGCTTTCTGGAGATTAATAAACCATTGTTATTGTCCCCATTGCCTTGGCGACAGGAGCTCTCTTCCTCAAGCTTCTGTCATTTGAACCCAAAAATCAATTGCCAGTGACAATTTTTGAATTTTAATTGGATGCCCCTACATCAGACTTTGTCAATTAAAAAAACTAGGAATGAACCTTCTCAAGAAGCTAATCTGGCCAAAGAGAGATCTCACACCTAGTTTGCTAGATTGTAAAGATAATTGTTGTATGGCTTTAACCCATTCAGGATCAATTTGGATTCCTTATTTAGATACAACGTGCCCAAATAATTTGCACTCTATAACCCCAAAAATCAATTTCTTTAGGTTTAAGGATTTATCTCTTGTTGCCAACAACATTGTTGTGTATGCATAAATATGGAATGTAAAAATGGAAACAATGCATAATGAAAGCACTTATTCCATTCTAAACATCACTTCCAATGGAGCATAAGGACTATAGAAATCAAATGAAACAATAAGAAAATACTACCACCATAATAGCCTTTGTTGCTCCATTGATGAATGCTTGATGTACTTCATTGATATTTTGATATGTTGGTTGCTCACTTTGATAGCATAACTTTGCATAGCAAGGAGACTTGAAAATGGTTTGGTTGATGTTTGATTTATATATTTTTGGATGATATGATGGAGGGCTAGGATTAAGAGGTGCAATGGATGGTTGAGATTAAGAGGTAGAAATAGATGGATAAGATTAAGAGGTGCAATATGAAATGGATGGTGGATATTAAGAGGTGAAAGTGTTATAAATGAAGGTGAACAACTATAAAAATGGAAAAATTATTTAAACTGTTATAACTATTAATCTAGTGGAAAACCAAATGGAGATTATAGGAAATTAAATCAACAATACAAATAAATAATGGAACAGAAAAATTGAACACATAACACAGTGTTTACGTGGAGAAACCCTTTTGGGAAAAAACTCCACACAAGAAGAGATGCACTAGTCTATATTAACTTCAATAGAGTTTACAATACATCACTAACAACCTCCTCTTCCGTCTTCAATCTCTCAATTCTCTACAAATGCACAATCGCAATACAAATCTTCCTTAAAAAAATGTTGCCTTCTAGGGCAAAAAAACCCTAACATAACTTCTACCGTCATATCTATGACCTAATGATGAATGGTCTAGATTGAATATGAAATTACAATATTTTACAAGACAATTTAAAAAAAAATCTCTTCGGGGGTTGCCCCCTGAACCCCCCATCGACAATAGAGGGGGCAAGCCCCCCACACCCCCCATCGAGTACTAGGATCCAAGCAGTTGAAACAAGACCGCTGCTTGGTGAATAAATCTTCCCTTATGGAGATTTACAAACTAGGATTAATTAATTACATAGGATTTACAAGGTTGATGATACCTTAATCCTAATAGAAAGATAGAAGCTTCTAGGGCATCCTTATGTGAATGGATAGGATTGAGATATGTAGTATGAAATGAGTGGTGGAGATGAAAAGTTAGTTTGACTTTTGTGACTCATTTATTATTTGTGGTAGGAGGATGAGGACGAGTGGAAATTAATCAAATAATAAAATTATTTAATTAATTATTAGAGAGGGATGATATGTGAAGATAAATTAAATAAATAAATAAGATTTATTTAATTAATTTGGCTAGAGGAAAATGGATTTAATTAATTAAATAAATGTAATTTATTTAATTTATTTGGAGAATGGGATAAATCTAATTAATTAAATAAATATAACTTATTTAATTAGTTGGAAGGGGACATGGAGGGATTTTAAGATAAATGTGTCTAGGTGATGTTAGTAGTGTCGTAAGGATAGTCATTTTTGGACGTTTACAGTTGTAATACAAGATCTAAATGGTGAAAATGATTTCTCTTTTTAGAGAACAGCATTAGATCATCTAAATATATATAACAATAATTTTGTTCTTTAAATCACCAAAAGCGAGATCTATAGCTTTTTGAAATGTGGCACCTACATTGATTAACTCAAATGACATTCGATTGTATGCAAGTGTTCCCCAAGGGGTAGTGAAGGTGGTCTTATGTAGATCTTTCTGAGTAACACTGATTTGAATGTAGCCTGAAAAACCATCTAGCATAGACATCATTTCAGACCCTAAGACTGTTTGCAGCACATGATCCATAACCAACAATGGGTAGTTTTCTTTTAGGGATGCCTGATTGAGATTGTGGAAATCTACACAGATGTGGATTTCACCATTCTTCTTTCTAACTGACACTATGTTGGCCACCCATGTAGAATGATGAATCAAATAGATAATTCAAGATTTAAGCATTTTATCAATTTCAACAAAGATATCACCAACTCAACCTTTGGATTAAATTGCCTCTAGTTCTATCTAAATGTAGTTTCTCCTAGCTTAAGAGTGATATGATGTTGAAACTTACCACCCATAAAATTTTTGAGATCATCATAGCACCATGCAAATACATCTTTATATTTTCCCAATAGGGCTACAAGTTTGGCTCTTTCATCTCATGAAGAACACTTACTGATACATATGATCTTTGGATCATCCTCTAAACCAATATTCACTTTTTCATACTCAGAGGAATTGTAGGATTCTTCCTTAATATTACTCTTTACATAATGATCATGTTTATCAAAAAGTTCTTCTAGGGTCTTGTTACATCCCCAATTTTTGTCTTTCTAATACTTTTTACTTTTACTTGGACATAAGTAAATCCATTTTGATGTTTAGATCAATATCAAGGGAATATATAGATTCTATTGAATGTCATTTATGGAATTATGGAAATGAATATGTTATATCGATTTAATAATTGCATTATATGTTAATTTGGTTTATTATTTGAACAATGATGTACTGATCGTAATCTGTTGATTTCAAGTTTTATATAGGATTACAGGTCTCGGATGACACTCAGAGAAAAGAGAGAGTATCTTTCAAGGAGAGAAATATAGACCCTGGGTTACGAGTGATTATTTGCCAAAACGAGTACAAGTGTTTAACAAAAACGTGAACCGGTATCGATAGAGGTAAGTCATGTTTTGTCAATATACTTTTGGATCTAATCGACAAGTATTTGATATCTTTTGTTTCTTTTTGGAGCAAGTCGTTTGTGTGTCGACAATGTTGACCATTTGTAAAGAAACGATGTCTTCTGAGTAGAACGGTGTCCATTTAGGATTAACATAAATATTACGTTGTCATTGTCGCAAAATTGTTGTGTTAGTATCCTTGAGTCATATAAAGTTTTATTATTGACATTAAATGTCATATGACGATCTCATCAAGTCAAGTTGACATGAATTAATGAAGGATTGTGAAGGGGAGACAAGCTTGACCCTTTCACATTATTTGTAAGCCTTTTGACTTATATATATATATTGATCAAAGCATAAATGATCAAGAAGGGTTGATATCATGTTAAACCATACTTAAATATAAACATATATATGTATACATCAATTTGAGGCTAATACCTCATAGTTATTAATGCTTACTCAATCATGGAGCAGCCGTAGGCTTGTATATAGGAATGCTTTCTTTTATCTCAAGTGATGGATCGAACCACTCTAAGTGACCATTAAATGATCAAACTGTGTTATTATTATTATGTCGGCCTCTATTGAGAAGAGTTTGTGGTGTTACAAACCACATTCATTTTACTCCCTGCGTAGAACGTCTCCCCATCGACATGTGTAAGACGTTGCATCTTATGTGGTTTCGGTTGTAACTGAAATAGTACGTGGACTGTCTGAGAATTCATTGTGTCTCTAACTGTATTAGTGGGAGAGCCAAGATAGGACGACTGATTAAGAGTCCCATTTGAGTCTTTAAAGAAACGACTCAGTAAGAGTCGAGGGGTATTATTATTCGGTGTTATACTTTTAGAGGGAGCATTGTGAATAGCAGAATCTATTTTCTCATGCTTAGGAGGTTCACGGAGGGCATCAGAAAATAGATAACAATTCTTGAGAGGAAGTAAACATCAAGTCATAGGCGTTGATTTGAGTTTTCATTCTGTAGTTCTTCTTATCTTGAAGAGCAAGTGTCGCTATCAGATTATTTTCTTTGGGCTTTGTGTGCATTGTAAGTTGTGTTAAATCGAATGTTTTGTGTTATCCACTGTAGTCTAGTTGTAGACATTCATTTATTCCAGTGAGGTTAAACCATTCAATTCATTGTGTATTTGTTTTAATCCAATGGTGTTGACTGTATTAAACCGTTGATAGAGTTGATAGATAAACTGTTTAGTTATCTTCAGGAATTTCAATGGCATTGATTAAGCCTGATTAGCCAATACATGATAATATCATTGAAATCTATACATTAGAACCTGAGCCAAAAACATTCTTATTGTTTGAGAATTGATTAAACATGTCATATTACCATTTAAATGATTGAATGATCATTACAAATTACATACCTGTAGAAGGTTATTTCTATGGTCATCGTATGCCTTGTATGACCAAACCAGTCGCCCTGATGATTGAGCTATAACATGCAGCCATTATAGTTTTAAAATCATACAAAGACATTTGGTGTTGCTTAGTACAAAATGATACTTAGACACTAGTAGAAAAATAGAAATAAATGACTAAAAAACTACCAAAAATTGGTCATGTGATCAGTAGTTTGGTCACGTGACCATTGGTAGTTTATTGCTGGTCATTTATCTCGCAACCAAATTTATGACCAAAAAATTTTTAGTCATTAATTTGGTAGTAAAATGTGGTAGTATATTTAGTCATTAATTTGGTAGTATATTTAGTCATCAATTTGGTAGTATATTTGGTAATTTGGTAGTATATTTAGTCATTAATTTGGTAGTATATTTAGTCACATGACCATTGGTAGTTTATTGCTGGTCATTTATCTCATGACCAAATTTATGACTAAACAAATTTTAGTCATTAATTTGGTAGTATATTTAGTCAACAATTTGGTAGTATATTTGGTAATTTGGTAGTATATTTAGTCATCAATTTGGTAGTACGTATATTTAGTCATTTATTTAGTCATTGTAATCATTTAGTCATTGATTGTTGTTAACTAGTCATTTATTTAATCATGGTAGTCATTTTTATTTACTGGTTTCCATTAATTGGTAGTAAATTTAGTCATGATATGAATAATTTATTAAATACCATAAATTTTATAATGCAGAAAAAACATATTATTAAATTTGAATTAAAACATAAAAGCAAATAAATTTGGAAAACTATATATTTTATGATACTGCCAAGTAAAGATTGATAAATTTGAGCCAACACTTTCTATTTGAGAATTGGCCAATAAGAAAATGAAACAAGACAAAGCAAAGTGGCAATAAATATTTTTTTGTATTGGAACAATGCAGGAAAAGAATTACAAATAATAAAAAAGTAGCACAAGGCGGCCATAACTAGAAAAAACTAGTTCATCTCTGTCATGTATAGCAAACTACAAGGAATGACTGAAGAAAAAACCAGTTCAACAGCCACATTAGATACAATAGCAAAACAATGGAAAGGCAGGTCGGACCGATGAAGCCCTTCACATCTTTTGACACTTAGAAAAGAGATGTTACCACTAAGCATTCCATGAGACATCGTTTCTTTTGGCATTCTATTAACTAGTTCAGGTGCTTTGACTGCAGCCTTGATGCATTCCATATTCTCCTTCATACAAGCCATTGAGGTGTTAACAATCTAAACTAAAATTATGGCAACAGGAATAACTTGTCGAGGCAGTTAACAATAATAACAAGTACCAAAGTTGCAACATGTTTTTTGATAAGCAAGATTCAAAAAATATAAACAACAAAATCTAAAATGAAATCATGTTAACATTTCAAATTCAAGAATTGAATTCTTAATATATTACTAAGTGTTGAAAGATTTTCACAAAACTTACGGAAGAGCCCAAACAGTTTTAGATGCAATGCAATTGTCTTTCGGCTCACAAGTTTGTAGAAAAGAATCACTTGTTGTGGAGGCAAGCAAGAACGATGTAACCTCAAACTGCAAAAAAAAACACATATTAAAGTATTAGACACTAACGTGAGAATTTTTTTGATTAATATATCAATGCAAATTACATCCATTCACACAAATTCAAATCCACGTGAAGGTTGAGATCTACACTTGTGGAGATCAATTCCACAACAATACAAGTGAACTAGAATATCAAATATAGAATTGACAAATTCAAAAATATTTATCTAACATCACAAAAAACTTTTATAAAGTAACCAATTAATTTCTAATACTTAACACAATATAGTCTTCATCAAATTTTAAACTAAATACTATTATTTAATTTTCTACATTTATTTTACTTTGATTATCAATCTCAACTCATTAATAAATTTAAAAATTAATACTTATATTACATTAATTATATATTTATCATTCTAAAGGTTTAGATTATTTATTTTCCTTTTCACTAAGTATATTAGATTTTAAAAACATTGGCTCCTCATTTCTAAATAGATTAGGCATTATTTAGACTTCAATCATGTAATCATATCCTCATTTAATCCAGAAATACCCTTATTTAATCTAGAGCACCATTAATTAGTTTTGAGGAACTAAACTCTGACTGACTAAGCCAAGTACAAGTCTTTGGTAAATTTGAGCATAGAAATACATGAAATTTTATCATCAAAACAAAACAAAAATCCATTTCTTTGTATCCATAGCTATTCTTAAATATCATCCACTTCAACAGTCAAAGGTCAATTTTGACCAATAAAAATAGGACAAATATTTACCACTTTTTGGTGTGGATGACTAGATGTAAATTTGCTATTAACTGTTTAACCATTGAAGGGATAATATTTAAGTAGAGTGTGTATGCATGTTTGTTAATGAAAGATTAATTTGAATTGATTGACAAAATCTTATTTTGGGTACACGAATAGGATCTTATTCTATAAACTGTTTAATTTAATTGGGTCCTTAAGCTTCCACAACCCATAATGAATTGAATAATGCTTCTGAAAATCTGCAATAATTTTTTAACATCTTCATCCTGATGTAAGAACTCCTGACACCTTTTATTCAGAAGCCAATTCTTGATTCAATTTAGCCATAATTCTATCTTGCTAAGTTTTAAATGACCATTGCTTTGGATTCAGAGTTCATCTGTAACCTATAATTTAAATAAAACTAAATTCAAACTGTATGTCATGTTGCAGGGAAAATTTATGATTTGGGTGGGCAGGTGGTGGCAGCAAATAGTGCCCCCACGATCACAAGCCTAGCAGAGGAGTTGGAGGATATGGAATTCCAAGACATGAAATCACATAAGCTCGCTTTAATAGACTACAATGGCAGCCAATTTGAGGATTTAGACATTCAAGCTGATTACATGTCCATTATACCTCTCACAATGAAACTTTAGGCACAAACAGAAATACCCTTATTTAATCCAGAGCATCATTAGATGGTTTTGAGAAAAACATGGCCTTCCACAACCTTTGCCAGCATCCTCCCCACCTGTGCAAAAATGGGAGCTTTGGAACAAGGTATGGACATCCATCAAAGCATAAAGGATGCCAAGGTCACTGCATACATGTCTATCGCAAGGTGGTTGTTGGGCCTTCGCGGTGATGCAGGGAGTTCCCTCATCACCGCGAAGGCCCAACAACCACCTTGCGGTAGACATGTATGCAAAATGTGGAAGCATTGACAAGGCATGTGAACTGTTTGGCAGAATGCCTCAAAGAGATGTCATCTCATGGAATGCAATGGTTGCGGGATATGCACATTACTACATGTAGGAGAAACAATATCATTACATATTGTTAATGGTTGCGGGATGTTATCAATTTCTAGTGGCAACAAACATTACAAGGTAGTATATATTTTGTGAAAAGATGGATACTTTCCAATTAGTAGCTGCAGTCGTTGGATTAGTGTCAAACATTGTGGGAGCTATGAGAGCATTGGAGCAAGCTTCTCATGACCTTGAAGATGCACCCAAGAAAGGACAAACTCTAGAAGAGCTTATGACTAATCTAGAAGGATTGATCCGAGATGCAAAAAGAAAATATTATCATAAACTTCATAATTCTCAACTTGAGTCCCAAATACAGAGCTTCAGTAGATTACTCATGTTGATTTTCTTGCTCGAAAGGTGGAGTGGAGTTGCTTTAAAGCAACTTGAGTTGGATTTTCAGCAACAACGGATTTTTTATTCATTAATAGTATGTTTGCGAGTTTGTGAGGTTGAGATAAAACAAGAGCGATTTTATGTGTGATTTAAAGTTGAATAAAGCAAGGAAAGTTTCTTTTCTTGCATGCTAAGTAAAGCAATTGGGCTCTATATATGTAAGATTGCTCTAGCAAACTTGTATTGTATTTTTGAAGAGAAAGTTTGATGTTAGGTTGTTCATAGAAGATCCAACATTTACAAGTTTTTCCCCACATTGGGGTTTCCTGGGTGTATCTATGTTATTGTCTATTTGTGATTGGCTTATTGTTATTTTTGCTTTTGCTGTTATTTGCTGTTATTTAACCCAGAGTATTGATTGTTATAAATCAGATAGAGGTTATATTCTGTGAATTTATTGTGCAATTAATCTGTAGCTGGGTTATAAGAAATTAACAACTCGAACGTGTGTAGCCCAAAGTAAAATTGGCAAAAAAGTCTCTTCTAGGAAAGGAATTAGGCATTTAGCTACCATCGTATTGAGTTATGTGGTAGGAGATTCTCTTACAAAAGTAGCACGCTCCATCAAAGAAGACTTTTCAATAGGCATGGATTTGTTGAAAAGGCTTTAGAAACTTTCAAGCAAATGTAATTAGCAGGTGTAAAGCCAAATTTGACAACCTCTACCAGCATTCTCCCTACCTGTGCCAAAATGGGAGCTTTGGAATAGGGTATGGACATCCATCAAAGCATGAAGGATAGAGGAATTTTGTCATTTGTTGTAGTTGCAATTGCCTTGGTAAACATGTATGCAAAATGTGGAAGCACAAAGAAGGCACGTGAACTGTTTAAAAAAATGCCTGAAAGAAATGTGGTCTCGTGGAATGCCATGATTGCAGGATATGGACAAAATGAAATTTTTGAAAAGGCTTTAGAAACTTTCAAGCAAATGCAATTGGCAGGTGTAAAGCCAAATTCCACAACCTTTGCTAGCATCATCTCTGCCTGTGCCAAAATGGGAGCTTTGGAATAGGGTATGGACATCCATCAAAGCATAATGGAAGGGGTTTTTTTTTCAAAAATTATAGTTGGAAATGCTCTAGTAGACATGTATGCAAAATGTGGAAGTATAGACAAGGCACGTGACCTGTTTGACAAAATGCCTCAAAAAAATGTGGTCTCATGGAATGCCATGATTGCAGGATATGCACAAAATGGATTTTGCAAGGATGCTCTCAAAATATTTGAATTAATGAAGCACTCTGGAGCATATCCTAACATTGTAAGCTTTGCTTGTGTTCTATGTGCATGTAGCTATTCAAGTTTAGTGGATGAGAGCTGTACATACTTCAATCACATGAGTAACCCTTATTGCATTACTCCTACAGTCGATCATTATGTGTGCATGGTTGACCTTCTTGCCTGTGTTAGCTATCTTAAGGACAGTCTAAACTTTATCATTAAGATGCCAGTTAAACCTATGGTGGTTATGTGGATGTATTTTCTTGATGCCTATAAATCACCTATGAATATAGGCTTAGGAGTATTTACAACGATGCTGCTTTTTTATTTGGATCCTAAAAATGTTACGACTTATGTTCTTCTCTCAAACATATATGCAGAAGTGGGCGGCTGGGGTGAGGTTCAAATGGTAAGGAGATTGATGAAAGATAGACGAATTAAAAAGATCCCTGGATGTAGTTGGATTGAAGGCCATAAAACAGTACATGCTTTTTCTGTAGGAGACAAATCACATCCACAGACACAACATATCTATGCAAAGCTAGAGAAATTGGCTTGGGAGATGAAGGCATCAAGGTATTTTCCAAATGCAAGACATTTACTTAATGAAGGGTACACAAAAATAAATGGGATACAAAATAGGAAGATGGGATACACCACCCTCCACCTATGCATTGTAGAGAAATATGAATGATTCAGAAGCGTGTGGATTAAAAGTTCACAAAAAAAAAAGTCAAACCAAAAGGCTATATGATGCACACTCCTCTGTTATTAGTTCAAGGTACACTAAATTCATGAATGTAAAATGGAGTTTCTAGAAAGTTATTACTGTATAACAATCAAGTTAGGAGATTAAAAGACAAATGAGCAGTATTGACAATATGCTTAAAATCAATGGAATAATTTAATGAACATATCACAATAGAGACTTGAGTCCACAGTATAAAATTTTTAAAGCTAGGGCATTTAAACACAGAAAATGTCTTTCTATGACCTGATTAATCTTGCCATCTATAAAACTAAAAGAAAGCAAAAGAAACATGATAAAATAATGAAGTATAGCTTGCCTGCACTAATGAAGATTTATGCCACAGTTTCAATCTTGGAAAAGCATGAGTAGAAGAAGGTGACATCTGGACAAGTATGGAAATGTATTCATTCATATTGTGTAAGCAGCCAAGCATCACAAGTCTTGAGAAAATTTTAAGTTCATATAGATAGAGTCTCAAAATATTTATTCTAAGATGAACAAAATAGACAACTACTGGATGTGATAATTGAGATGACAATGAGAGGAATTAAATGATTATGGAAATTTACCTCATAAGGCTCTTCCTTAGTTTGGTCAGTGGCTGGAGGCTCGACACGCTATCTTCTTCGCGGCCTGAAATCAGCATCATCCTCTGTATCTAAACTACCCCACAAAAAATAAGGGTGTTAATCCTAACTTGATTATAAGAGACATCATTGTGTTACAAGAATTCACTAAAGAATAGTTTACAAGAATCTTTGAAGTAGTTTGCTTATAAAATAAACTCTACAGTTATCAAAACACCAAGAATCCATGAGATATCAAAATATGTCCTTTCTTGGACACCCTCTAAAATTAATAGCCCAATCTTTAATAAAGAATAGCAAAAAAGTGAATTTGAAATACCACAAGATTGATAATTGCAATAATACCACACATGCATGAAAAATATTTACAAGGGAATTGCACACACTATTTTATTCCAATATTGGGAGATTCTGAGACTGGACAAGTTACCACATCTCATGGCACCACATTCCTTTTACACCGTTCAAAAGTTTTGGTTTCACTGACAGTTTGTAGAGCAATAATTGCCATTGATATAGATCTAACAGTATGCCTTGATCTAGGAACTCTATATCAAACTGATCATAGCTCTACATCAATACATTAAGAAAACATTTTGAAAATATTAAGCTCTATGAAACACATTAATCAATACTTTTTAATAATGATTAGAGTTAACACACATTACAAGCATTGGTAAACCTAATCTCTTTGTCAAGGATTAACTTGTAAGCTTCTTACTCAAACGACAAGTCCAACAAGAAGCCCCAAAAACATCAGTAATCAGAAATAATACACAGGCAGATCTAGAAGCTCTTAGCAAGATATTTATTTCTTCTAGTTATATTAATGGAATCGCGTTTTTCTAGTTTGTTTCCAACTAGAAGAAACTAATGTAAGACAATGACAAGTCTTTATTCTTGTGCAAGAAAACTACATTCCTAAGCACATGAAGATAATATTTTCTGCCATTTGTCAATGCCAAGAATGGACCTAATACAAGAAAATTAAATGCATATTGGAAAAATAAAAAAAACTTCTTCTAGTAACATTAGTAACTTACTAGTAACAATGATCATGTGGAATGAATAGCATCCAAAGGTTGTAAAAGACTTTTTAACAACTGTATATTGCATAGAAATGAACTTTTTAATTTGGAAATAGAATGTTCACTCCAACAAGTGCCCTTCTAATCATTGACTCGACCTATTTCAAATTTTCACTAAAGAATAGTTTACAAGAATTGGCAGGTGTAAAGCCAGATTCCACAACCTTTGCCAGCATCCTCTCTGCCTGTATTAAAATGGTAAGCTTTGGAACAGGGTATGGACATCCATCAAGGCATAATAGAAGGTAGATTTTTGTCAAATATTATAGTTGGAAATGCTCTGATAGACATATATGAAAAATATGGAAGCACAGACAAGGCACACAAACTGTTTGACAGAATGCCTCAAAGAGATGTCATCTCACGGAATGTAATGATTGTAGGATTGCACAAAATGGATTTGTTGAATAGGCTTTAGAAACTTCCAAGCAAATTCAATAGACAAGTGTAAATCCAAATTCTGCAACCTTTGCTAGCATCCTCCCTACCTATGCCCAAATGGGAGTTTTGGAATAGGGTATGGACATCCTTCAAAGCATAATGGTAGGGGGATTCTTGTGAGATATTATAGTTTGAAATGCTCTCATAGACATGTATGCAAAATATGGAATTATAGACAAAAAACGTGAACTGTTTGACATAATTTCTCAAAGAGATGTCATCTCATGGAATGTAATGATTGCAGGATATGCACAAAATGGATTTGTTGAAAAGGCTTTAGAAATTTTAAAGTAAATGCAATTAGCTTGTGTAAAGCCAAATTCCAAATAAAAGAAATAATTATTTAGCAAATTACACAGGAAAGGCCCATGGCACAAGTAAACTCACTCCTATAGATCCTAACCATATTTTCATTTGAACTGAATACCACAAACGCTAATCATATTTCCATTTAAAATGAATACTACAAACTCTAATCATATCTCCATTTAAAATGAATACTACAAACCCTAGCCATATTTTCATTTCCAAATATGTAAGGTAACTCCTTGCCATATTACTAGAAAAAAAAGTGCTAGGGGCATAGATAAAAAGAATATTACAAACCCCATATATTCTACTTATAATAACATTTACAAAGTTTCTCTATGTACAGTAAAAACACCCAACCCCTACCCCATGTCAAAGTAAGAAAAGAAACAAAGAAATCTCAGTAACCACACCACATATCAACCCAAACCCTAAGATTAAAATCATATATCAACATCACACCTGCTAGGGCGAGACAAGTGGCTAGAACAGCCATTCAAGTTGATCGTGATATCACAGAAAACCTCCATGGTATAATGCCTGGTAGTCTAATCGCCGTCCTTGAATCAAATCCACGCTTCCAATTTTACAGTCATGTCAAAGCTCTTCTTGGGCAGAGGACGAGCCAAGTGATGAGAATAGCTATGCCCGCCAAGACTACCTGACAATCTGCTCTCCAAAATGAGAAGCGCCAAAATGAAATGAAAATTAAATTTGGCGCCCATATTATTAAATATAATATAATATTTTGTTTTTAGGTAAGTTCTACCAATGGGGGTAGATCCCTTTTATTTATGTCAAAATATCAAAAGTTACACTGCATGCCCTGAAAACCCAGGGGCGCCAAAATCAAAATAGAACAGCCCACCCAGATGGACTAGACTTTACTACCATGACCACCAATCTCTTTCATGAATGATCTTAGAGACGTTTGAAGTTTCCCTCCTTTCTGGGAGGAAGACTTCCTATTTTTTACTATAGTCCATTCTTGCTCATGCTGAGATGAGATGTGACGAAACTCCCCCACAGATTTCTCCATAACCCCAACTGATGACTTCGTGACAGGATCCTGCGTTCTCACATTGTCAACAATCTGCGAGGCTGCTAACTTCTGCTTAACTTCAACATTTGAAGGATCCCTCAATTCAGAGGAGCACTCCAGAGAAATAGACCTAGTAATAGTCACATGATCGTCATCCATGTTAGAGTTGGCTATGATTGGAGCCACCCAAGATCTAGGACTTCATGAAAGCACAAGAGAGATCAACTGAGAGAATAATGCTATTCTATCAATGAATGCAAAAGAAGGATTGTTGTTGTTACAATGTACATGATATGCCTTGCTTATAAAGGCAAGGTGAGAGCTAGAAAGGTGGAGTGGAAAGTGGAGATATTCGTACATGTGTCAATTAGAGGATGATAACTAATTGCACATGTGGAGGATAAGACAACTCACTCCAACTATCAACAACTCAACACACAACTAGACTCAACTAGAAACATCTAGAAGACTCACTAAGTCAACTTAACATGTGTGATTAATGTGTGATGTGTGAATATTATTTAACTAGTAAATAGTTAAATAAGATGAATTATCCACACTAGGGTAAACTAGTTAGGTGATAACCTTGTTCACACCAACACCCCCCCTTAAGTGCAACTTAGGGAGTAGCTAACTAAAGCAAGATGGAATGATGGATGGGTCCCAGCTACTAGGCCATGTTAGGTACCCATGTACAATAAATCTCAAGTGGAGAAAAAAACCTCATGGGACAAAACTCCTCTCCAAAAGTGAGAATGCATGAAACAATGAAAGTGAAAGAAGAAGTGATAGTAGGAGGACTCAACATGACCCCCCAAGGACAACTTCTATCACATATGTACAATCAAATACCCCCCCATAGGAGAGAAAGTGTGAGACTATAAGTCCCCCCACAATGAAGTAGCTCATGTGCCAATGGTGAATGCTTGAAGACGAACGCTAGAAAGTGTCATATACCTACAAACAACATTTCTCCCCTTAGGAAGAAACAAGTCCAAAGGCTAATGTCGAAGAAACGCCATCTCAAGGTATGAGGGAAAAAGCAACCTCCAAAGACGAAGTAGATGGGATAACAGTTGTGCTATAACTGTCATCAAAGAGGAGAGATAACCCCTCAAGTGTGTCCTCCAAATCTGCAATATGAGACTCACAAAACAAGTCTGATATATCTGCCAAGAAAGTATCCCACAAAGCTGTGTCTGAAAGACTAGAATGATCCTGCTCAACTGAAGTAGAGGAAACCATGTCGATGTCGATCTCTGAAGAAGCAGGAGGTTGAGGTGATGGAAGCTCAGCACTAGTCGCATGAACCAAAGTGGGTGCAAGAACACCAAGGTTCAAGTGACCAAACTTCTCCTAAAAAATATGATTCACACTTGATGCATGAGTGTGAATATGAATCAATGGATCTACATCATCAGAAGAAACAAAATGGGAGAAGGTATACAAGTGAGATGCATGATCAGCCATCCCAACAACAATGATATCTCTGCTCTCCAAGTCCCGAATGATCACTGAATCAGGAGTGAACTCAACTATCTTCCCTGCACCACAATGAGTAATCTGATAGATGGAAAGGAGATTGGATGTCAAGGAAGGTACACACAACACATTGTTGAATGAATTCTCTCCAATATCAATTGTCCCTTTTCCAGATGCATGCATGTATGTATTGTTACCCATCAAGATAGGTGTCGAAGTACATGACTCAAATGAAGAGAACACCCCTGTGAAGATGCCATATGATGAGAAGCTCCTAAATCAAGAAGCCATCTCTTTGACTGAAGACTTGTTGAAACAAAGAGTGCTTGTCCTTTTCCTTTGATTGTCCCATTGGCAATGCCTGCTGTCCCTGTATGTGTAGATGATGATGGTGTCGAAGAAGAGGATGTACTAGGAGATGATGATGGCATTTGGATATTGTGCTTTTGAATAATGTGAGTCAACTCATCAATTTTCTTCTCATAACACTTATGCTCATCATGTCCTAGTTTCTTGCAAAATGCACACTTTGGTCTCTCCTTCTTAAATGATTCCTCCTTGGGAGAGGATGAGGACTTAGGTGATTTGGTTGATTCCTTTGCTTGCTCATTGTTCTTGAAATCCTTATTTTTTTGTTTCTTACTTTTGCTAGGTGAAGCCTTTTGATCCTTTGTACTGTGAATAGCAAGAAGAGCTTGATTCCTAGGAGACTTCAATGTGCCCATGTGTACTAACTTAGCTTGCTCTCTTGTGAGTGATGCAGCAAACTCATCAAGTGAAGGCATTGTGAAAGCTTTCCCAAGTGCATCCATCGTACCATAAAAGGTAGAAACAAAAACTGAATAGTCAGGACCAAGCTTGGCAAGGATTGAAAGAATCAATTGAGTGTCCTCTTTCTCAATTCCACACTGTTTGAGCTGCAATCTAAGTGATTTTAGTTTTGTGAAGAAGTCTTGGATGCTTGCAAAATCGGTTGGATTCAAACCAATTAATTCATTCTCTAATTTGAAATCTCTCAGTATATCTTGTTTACCAAAGAGATTTTCTAAGGTAGTCCACACTTCATTAGGTTTTTTACAAGATTCAATATGAAAGAGAAGATCAGGAGAGATAGATAAGCATAGTGTTCCATAGGCTTGATCACATCTATTGTACCACTTACGTTTTTCTGTAGCTGTTGTTGGTTCAATTTATGTACCCATTGTTACTCTATGAATTTTCAAACTTCTTAAATGAATCTCCATTTTAGTTTTCCACTCATGATAGTTATATGGTGTGAGTGGAGGAATTTTGTGTGCATCCATGATGCAAGAGTACAAAAAAAGAACACAAGACACCCCCCGTTACTCAATCAAAGAGATCACCCCCCCAAAAAAGAATAATTGTGGCACTTTATACTTAGTGCAATTTACAATTGTCCTCAAGGGGCCACATTTGGGAAAGCATGAAAATATCTTAAAACTAAGATTAAAAGGAGATTACAATTGCTCACAATGATTAACCGCAGCAAATAGATCCCTTCAAAACAAGTTTCACTTCTTCAAGTGTCAAAATGCCCAAGTTATCACCCAAAAGCCAAAAAACTGACAAATGGAATAAAATGAACTTGGAGCAAAATTTGAGAAAAGTACATGGATGGATTTGAAGAGCTCCTTAATATCTTTCTGATGCTGCAAGAATCGTGAAAATCAGAGATTGTGGCAGAAAGTTGTGAGCTCAGAAGCTGAAAATGAAGATTTTTCTTCAAACTGTTGTAGCAGTCACCTGCAGTAGAATTTTAGAAAACTACTAACACCACTGCGAAGTGCTCTCTATCAACTTTCCGACGATATCTTGTTTTCCCGATTTTGCCTCTGTGGGCAAAAGTTATGCAAAAATGAAAAAAAACCCCTTTTAGGGCTTTTAGGGGCAAAAATGGCCCCCTAGCACTGACGCAATGTTGATGTCAGCGGGGAATAGGCTTGGAATATTCCTTTTTTGGGGAAAAAAAATTCCCCAGGCTAGAAAATAGCTATGTTTGGCAAAAACCGCCCTCACAGGTGAAAAGTGCCCTGTGGAGGAAAAAATACCACCTGATTCTTTTCGTAAACTACCCTATTGGGCCTGAAACTGCCTGTTGTACAGGAAAACCATGGGCTTGACTTGTCAAACCACCTTCGGATGACGCAAAACTACTTTCGCTCAGCAAACCACTGATACAGTCTAAAAACCACTCATGAGTTGGCTAAAACTGCGGGTGGCTCCAATCATAGCCAACTCTAACAATCCGGTGTACCCTTCTTTGCCTTAGGAGAGAACGCCATAGTTTCCAGAGATCCATTGGAGACCACCTCTGGGGCCACAACATAGTGATGAAAATCTACACCTTTCCACCAAGTGGGTTTCTCACTCAGAGCTTGTCTGTGTGGATCCGACCCCTTCTTTTTGGGACGTTGGGAGAAAAGATGGCTCGTGGAAAAGCATATTCTACATCTAAAGTTGATCTTTTCATAATCAACAGGCTGCCGCCAACTCCTGCGGTGCACCTTGAGAGAAATTTCAGCAGGAAGATCCTTGGTGAGGTCCATTTACACAAGAATGCATGCAAAGGTGGTGCACTGGTATTTGATGGTCTCATTGGAAACACCAAAAAATTTCCCAATTCCATTGCTTATAGCCTTAAGACTGCTTAACTCCCAAAATTGCAAGGGTAAATATGGCAAGCGCACCTAAAGGAGAGCAAAGGAGAAAGAATCAGTTCAGGGATCGAAAGTTGGGACCCAGGTTTGTAGCAGAGAAAGTCACCTTTGAAAACCACAGGACCAAATTTTAAAACCAGCTCCATATCTTTGAGCGATTCAAATTCAAGGATAAAGTAACCTTTGGCACATGGATAGATGTAGATGTCATCCTCCAAAGAATTTTTCCAATGTTCTTCAATCTAGGCATGAAGCTCACATAATTTGGGCCAAAGTTTGGAAAATCTACATATTAGCGCATGCTCTTTTAGGTATTCTTCTCGTTCCACAACCTCCTTATCCATACAAATTTCAATAACAGGCGTAGTTTCCGTGGAAGATTCAGGTTGTTTGCTGATTCACGGAGCCCTAGTTAAGATTGTGCAAATGGCCTTCACCGACTCCAAATTAATCTCCTTGGATGTCGGAAGACTCTTGGATGAGCGAGTTTTTGGAGCAGATGCGAAAGCCCTAACAAATGTGACAACTTCAGCTTGTGAGGGGTCCCCGTGAACCATTCCCTGGTTGCCCAGGGGTGAGCCTTGTTGCTAGGGTTTAAGATCACGATCCAAGGATGAATGAGCCCTAGCATCCTGGTTTGAGGGTCCAAGTCTCGGTCTGCCCAAATCTTGGATGGAATTTCTGGCGTTGCAGATGTGTTTTCTAGAGGTGAGCGAAGGGTTCGCAGGGGCAGAAGTCATGCGAAGCATTGTGAAGTATTTACATATTATTATATTCTATTATCATTATATAATATTAAATATATTATAATATTAATAATATAATATAAATATAATATAATATCATATTATATTATTTTATAATATAATATTTATAATATTATATAATATTATAATATTATATAATATATAATATAAATATAATATTTATAATATTATATAATATTATAATATTATATAATATATAATATAAATATAATATTGTAATATTAATAATATAAATATTATATTATATTATATATTATATATATATTATATTATATAATTGTTGGCCTCATGTTTCCATCGGCAAGTTTTATCAATAATTAAACTAACATTTACCGTTGATGAATGAACTCGTTGTTTTAATTGTCGGGTGTTGTCATTCATTTCATAACCACTAACGATCCCTGAGAACTTTTCGAAGAAGTGTCTCGTCATAACTTGAACAAACATCCAAACACTTCATTTCACCCACGATGCCCAATATTCGGCATGTGAGGAAACGGTTATATAGACCGGTGGCAAAGGCTTTCCAAGTCTTCATTTAGGAGCGGTTACGGGACTCCACAACCATCACCAGCATCTCCATGTAGCCTATGCAAAGATGAAGCAGGATGAACAATGGATCTGTTGAGAAAGATTTAGAAACTTTTAAGTAAATACAATCGTCAGGTGTCAAGCTGCATTCCACAACCCACTCTATTGAAGGGGAATATCGTGCTTAAGTGTTTTGAGTTTGAACTGCTCTGATGAACACATTTTCAAAATAGGAAACAAAAGACAAAGCCGGTAGACCTTTGCAAAGAATATACTTCAAAGAGATGTCACCAACTAGAATGCAATGATTGGAGGATATGTGAGAAATGGTTTCATTGAAAAGGTCTCAGAAACCTTGAAGCAGATGCAATAAACTGGCGCAGAAATTATTTCATAACCTTTAATACCATCTCTTTCTCTACTTTCCAAAATGGGAGCTTTGAACGTGTTTTTGCTTTAAATATAGAAGAATAAACATGGTATTTGAAACACTTTCTAGGCCACCTAAAGAAATGACAGTATAAAATTGAGGCATGTAAACTCTTTTGAAGACATTCAGACTGTTTTGAAGGCACCTCCACAGAGATATCTTCATGGAATACAACTATTACAGGATACTACAAAATGGATTTATGGAAAATGCTTTAGAATCTTTCAAGCAAATATGTTCGGTAGGTGTAAGAGATGGTTTCACAATGTTTTCTAGCATTCTCTCAGATTATGCCAAAAGAGGAGCTTTGGAATAAGGTATGGACACCCAGCAAATCGTAATGGAAGGTGGATTTTTATTAGATACTACTACGGTTTGAAATGCTTTGGGAGACATACATGCAAAATGTGAATGCACAAACAACCTTCGGCAACAATTTAAAAGAATGCCTCAAATAAATGTCATGTCAGAAAATGCAATGACCGCGGGTTATGCATAAAATGGTTTTGTTGAAAAGACTTCATAAACTTCCAAGCAAACACAGCCGATTGTAGTGAACCCAAACCACAACCTGTGTCAAAATGAGAACTTTGGAATGAAAGGTTTGCCAGATATTATAAAACACTCAGGATATGTACAAAAATATTTGTTCAAAAGGTGTTTAAAACTTTCAAGTGATTCCATTCACAGGTGGAAAGCCAGATTCTATAACATTTGCCAGCATGCTTCCAGCCTGTGCCAAGATGGGATATTCGCAATAGGGTATGGACATCCATCAAAGCATAATTGAAAATGGATTTTTCTCATATGTAATAAGTGCCTCGATTGATCTTGATCATGTGGAAGAATAGAGGAAGCACGTTAGCTGTTTGACAAATTGCCTCAAAGAAATGTCTCATGTACAACATTGACTTCAGCTATTGAAAATTCGTTCTACAACCTTTGCAAGTATCTTCCAAGACCTACGCCGACATCATCTCCAATAACACCAAATTGGGAGCTTTGGAATCAGCATTCCAAAGATTGGTGGTAAGGATCTAGACCTCTATGTATTATACAGGGAAGTAACTACTCGTGGAGGACTGTAAATGGTCATGAATGAGAGAAAATGGAAGGAGATCACAGTTGTGCTTAACATTCCTCGCACTACCACAAGTACTTCATTTGTTCTTTGCAAGTACTACATTAATTTGCTTCACCATTTTGAGCAGGTTCACTTCTTTCAAAGTCCAAGGGCCCTTGGTTCCTCCTAACTCTTTCTTACATAGTTATTTTAAGTGCCTAAGTTAGGTAGTTACTCTAAGTGACTATCTTTACAAAAGAAAGTTAGTTGTGCAAAGTTAGTACACTTAGGTAGTTTTACCAAGTAGTTACAAAAAGTGGTTGAGGTAGTTATCCTAGGTGGTTACTAACCTCACCTATAAATATACCATTGTAATTCAATCAAAGGGGGGAGTTCCACTTTTTCACATGACAGTGTATGAAAGACTCGAATAGTGTTATTCAAGTTTGAAAGCAATAAAGAAACGTTTTGAATGTGTGTTCAACTCGATTTCATGTGTTTTTTTTAGTATTCGTATGTTTCATCAATAATGATCATGTGCTTTCCTTTCAAGTTGCATTGTGAGAAAGATTTTTCGCATCAAGTTTTGGTATCTCTACTTGGATGCATGGAACTTAAATTCATAAGTTTAATTCTTATTTAATCATTAGTGTTTGTTATTTCTTTGTTTTTGTTCTTATAATTCTAGAAAATCCAAATACCCCTATCACATGAGGGAGCTGCCCCTCTTAAACGCAGAGAGGAATCGACATAGACCTGCGATTCTTCAACTGTTGTGAGCAAGTTGTTGCTAATCCAAGGGCGAACAGAGTTACTCAAGAAGATTATTTTAAAGCAACAAATCTGTTTACCAACAGATTTTTGGTGACTCTACTGGGGAAGATTGAAGTGTTGGTGCCTTTTGTTCCTCAGCAATCTACAAGTATCTCCCCCAGAAAAGAAGTTGGCGACTCTATCTGAAAGAAGAATCCTAGAAGATGGTTTGGTATCGAAGAACCCAGATACATAACATGCAACTTCCTGAATTGGACAATGACAGTGATGATGAAGATTATCCTTCTCCTATGTCCTTTGATCAACAAAATCAAGTTCTTGATGACCCTAAGCAAGTAGAGTTTTTGAAGAATTTCTATGGTGGCATGCAACTTGATTCTAACCAGATTCATCCTTCTTTGCTTCAAACATTGCAGAAGATTAAGGAAAAAGATGGGAAAGAGACTCATTTTCTTGCTCATGATCAAAACTTCCTATCAGAAGAGATTCATGCACCAGAAGATAAAAGAAATTATGCTGAAATACATCATTTGCGTGATGAGGACAGCAATGAAGAGGCAAAGACTTTTCCTACAAATGAACCTGTATTGAAGGAAGTGTCCAAAAGAGACTCATCAAAAGATGCATTTCTACTTAAGGAAGACCAAGAAGAAGTGATGGAGACGGAAAAAGAAGATTGTATGGAAACATGCAATAATGAAGAAGAAATCTATCCAGATGATGACACGTTCTTAGTTTCTTTAAAGAATGTCACTCCTCTTGTGACAACTTGCTCCGGTTTGACAACTATATCTTCTGAGGAAGGTTCCCATGACATGGTTAATGTTCAAGGGAATGCAAAAGAAATTTTGGACCAAAGTGTAAACAAAGAAGATGAAGAAGAGTTGCAAAGTGTTCTCTTGACATACATGCAATCTGACCAAGAGAAGAATGATCATGAAATAGTACCACAAGATCTTTCTCATAAAGTTTCCATCACAAACTGGTATCTCAAGACTCCTGAAGATGATTTTCTTTGCGAAGAAGATGTCATCCTCTCTCCTTTATCACCTATGAAAGAAGAAGTCTCCCATGAACTTGAAAACAAAGATCTTAAAGGAGAAGTAAATAATTTCAAGACATCCATGCAGCCCAAACTTCAAGAAAATGATGAAGAAGATAAGAATAAAGATGAATCTCATATAGTTTTTGTCCCAAACTGGTGTCTCAATACTTCTGATGATGACTTTCTATATGGAAATGATATTCCTACATCGCCAATTGCTAAGGTGGAAAGACTTGTTGATGAAATCAGAGGTATAACATCTATTGGACAACTTTGTACTACTATAACCAATGTAGAGGCAACCATAACTGAACCCTTGCAAATATCTTCCTTAGCTTCAGAAACAGAGACCTTTACTTTTGAAGATATTGATAGAGTTTTAATTAGTGGTACAGTTAATACAAAAGTCAAAGATCAACTTCAAAATGAAGATGAATCATCAAACATTCACTCTTTATCATACATGCAATTGGAGTATGAAGTTTTCAGATTTCATGAAGAGTTCCATGGAGAAGAACCACCAAGTCCAGAGAATATTGAGTAGGTTAAAATTGAAAGTTTTGGGAGTTGTGCCAACAATGAAGTGAGGAATGAGGTAATGGATGATCTAATGGAGGAATTCAATAAAGTTAACTCTCATGATGTTTGTCTCCCAAGTTGGTGCTTGAAAGATTTAGACAATGATTCCCTCTATAGCCAAGGTGTCTACCTTAATCCTTTATTTGTGAACGAGTGCATTCCCACAAATGTTTCTCAAGTTGATATTCAAAATCATGATTCAATGGGTGTGTCTACATGGATTTCTTCACATCACAAATTGTATGAAGGTTGTCCAATTCATGGGATAATTTATTGCAAACCAGATTATCAAAAAGATCTTTAGATAGAAGACATTGGTGTGCTCAGCATGATGCGCGAAGATATGTCTAAAGCTACACAGAGCAACACCAGTTCAATTTGGAAAGATTCAGATGCTTATAACGAGAAATGGTTGTTTGGCGTACTATTCAAGGAGTCCTCATATTTCTCACATTTCATTTTTCTCACCATCCTGAAATGTTTACTGAGTCATTAGGTGCCTCACCTGTGCACATCTCTTTTTCATATAGGTGCCTATTTTTCTCAGTCCGTTAATGGTTTCACATGATCATCTTGAAGCAGTCGGAGGTAGGAATCACCTACCATGTACATAGGTCAATTAGGAGTTTTTGTTGTGTCTATCTTGTTTTGGTTTCTGTTAGTTTTTGTCGTTTGCCTCGTCTCTAGTGTCCTTTGTCATTTGTCCCTTTGTCTCTTTGGGTATCCTGTTCTCCTGAACATCATGTTATATCCTGACTCTATTTGCCCAATGGATTTAAGGCACTGTTCATTTCCAGATGATTCTAGGTTCATCCCATGTCCTTTACAGTTCTCGTACCTAGTTAGAGCCAGCTGTTGGCCTCATGTTTCCATTGACAAGTTTTATCAATAATTAAACTAACATTTACCACCGATGAATGAACCCGTTGTTTTAATTGTTGGGTGTTGTCATTCGTTTCATAACCACTAACGATCCCTGAGAACTTTTCGAAGAAGTGTCTCGTCATAACTTGAACAAACATCCAAACACTTCATTTCACCCACGATGCCCAATATTCGGCATGTGAGGAAACGGTTATATAGACCGGTGGCAAAGGCTTTCCAAGTCTTTATTTAGGAGTGGTTACGGGACTCCACGACCATCACTAGCATCTCCATGTAGCCTATGCAAAGATGGAAGCTTTTGAAGCAGGATGAACAATGGATCTGTTGAGAAAGATTTAGAAACTTTTAAGTAAATACAATCGTCAGGTGTCAAGCTGCATTCCACAACCCACTCTATTGAAGGGGACTATCGTGCTTAAGTGTTTTGAGTTTGAACTGCTCTGATGAACACATTTTCAAAATAGGAAACAAAAGACAAAGCCCGTAGACCTTTGCAAAGAATATACTTCAAAGAGATGTCACCAACTAGAATGCAATGATTGGAGGATATGTGAGAAATGGTTTCATTGAAAAGGTCTCAGAAACCTTGAAGCAGATGCAATAAACTAGTGCAAAAATTGTTTCATAATCTTTAATACCATCGCTTTCTCTACTTTCCAAAATGGGAGCTTTGAACGTGTTTTTGTTGTAAATATAGAAGCATAAACATTGTATTTGAAATGCTTTCTAGGCCACCTAAAGAAATGATAGTATAAAATTGAGGCATGTAAACTCTTTTGAAGACATTCGGACTATTTTGAAGGCACCTCCACAGAGATATCACTCCATGGAATACAACTATTACAGGATACTACAAAATGGATTTATGGAAAATGCTTTAGAATCTTTCAAGCAAATATGTTTGGTAGGTGTAAGAGATGGTTTCACAATGTTTTCTAGCATTCTCTCAGATTATGTCAAAAGAGGAGCTTTGGAATAAGGTATGGACACCCAGCAAAGCATAATGGAAGGTGGATTTTTATTAGATACTACTACGGTTTGAAATGCTCTGGGAGACATACATGCAAAATGTGAATGCATAGACAACCTTCGGCAACAATTTAAAAGAATGCCTCAAATAAATGTCATGTTAGAAAATGCAATGACCACGAGTTATGCATAAAATGGTTTTGTTGAAAAGACTTCATAAACTTCCAAGCAAACACAGCCGATTGTAGTGAATCCAAACCACAACCTGTGTCAAAATGAGAACTTTGGAACGAAAGGTTTGCCAGATATTATAAAACACTCAGGATATGTACAAAAATGATTTGTTCAAAAGGTGTTTAAAACTTTCAAGTGATTCCATTCACAGGTGGAAAGCCAGATTCCATAACATTTGCCAGCATGCTCCCAGCTCGTGCCAAGATGGGATATCGCAATAGGGTATGGACATCCATCAAAGCATAATTGAAAATGGATTTTTCTCATATGTAATAAGTGCCTCGATTGATCTTGATCATGTGGAAGAATAGAGGAAGCACGTTAGCTGTTTGATAAATTGCCTCGAAGAAATGTCATCTCATGTACAACATTGACTTGAGCTATTGAAAATTCGTTCTACAACCTTTGCAAGTATCTTCCAAGACCTACACCGACATCATCTCCAATAACACCAAATTAGGAGCTTTGGAATCGGCATTCCAAAGATTGGTGGTAAGGATCTAGACCTCTATTTATTATATAGGGAAGTAACTACTCGTGAAGGACTGCAAATGGTCATGAATGAGAGAAAATGGAAGGAGATCACAGTTGTGCTTAACATTCCTCGCACTACCACAAGTACTTCATTTGTTCTTTGCAAGTACTACATTAATTTGCTTCACCATTTTGAGCAGGTTCACTTCTTTCAAAGTCCAAGGGCCCTTGGTTCCTCCTAACTCTTTCTTACATAGTTATTTTAAGTGCCTAAGTTAGGTAGTTACTCTAAGTGACTATCTTTACAAAAGAAAGTTAGTTGTGCAAAGTTAGTACACTTAGGTAGTTTTACCAAGTATTTACAAAAAGTGGTTGAGGTAGTTACCCTAGGTGTTACTAACCTCACCTATAAATATACCATTGTAATTCAATCAAAGGGGGGAGTTCCACTTTTTCACATGACAGTGTATGAAAGACTCGAATAGTGTTATTCAAGTTTGAAAGCAATAAAGAAACATTTTGAATGTGTGTTCAACTCGATTTCATGTGTTGTTATTGGTATTCATATGTTTCATCAATAATGATCATGTGCTTTCCTTTCAAAGTTGCATTGTGAGAAAGATTTTTCGCATCAAGTTTTGGTATCTCTACTTGGATGCATGGAACTTAAAGTCCTGAGTTTAATTCTTATTTAATCATTAGTGTTTGTTATTTCTTTGTTTTTGTTCTTATAATTCCAGAAAATCCAAATACCCCTATCATACGAGGGAGCTGCCCCTCTTAAATGCAGAGAGGAATCGACATAGACCTGCGATTCTTCAACTATTGTGAGCAGGGTGTTGCTAATCCAAGGGCGAACGGAGTTACTCAAGAAGATTATTTTAAAGCAACAAATCTGTTTACCAACAATAATATCATATTATATTATAATTTATTATATTGTATTGTATTGTAATATAATAATATATTATTATAAATTATATTATAATACAACCCACTCCCTCAATTCGAAATATTTTTTTAATTATCCACTTTAGTTGTGTTTTTTGCCTAATGACCAAATTAGTCATTTATAGCTGTGTTGCAAAAAGTTTGGTCACGTGACTAAAAGTTTGGTCACGTGACTAAAAGTTTTAGTCACATGGTCATTTATTTGCCATATTTCTACTAGTGAGATATGGTTACTCTTTGGATATGAGTAACATGACCAATCAACAAGTTAAGTTGATATCGATTGAATTATCCTATGTATAGTTTTATATCAATTGATTTATATTCAACACTTAGATTCTTAAATATTTGGAAAACTATCTTATATCTAGTCGAGTGATGGGAAACTAGGAATAGTTTGGTAAATGAAATAAGTACCATAGGACCATCTTTATTACCTATTATAATAATCTTGATGAGTATAATATTGTTGTAATCATTATGTAAGAATAGAGAAGACTAAACTTGAATATTGCATAGTATGGAAACATATATATGTATATAATCTAAACTATGGTTATTATCCGTGTTATTGCAATAGGATGATAGAAGGAATTCAAACTCCATTGTGTAGGAGGTAATACCTTTCCTAGTGCCATATTATTCTTAATCTTGATTGAGTTAACCTAGAGGTCTTTTTTAAACCTTGGTCTTATAAGTTATGAAATATGGTTATATCGGATGATTAAAGGTTGTAATAAAGACCCTAGAGTTGAATATGAAAACAAATGCTGAGTTATGTCATATGAACTCATCTAAGTTGAGTAGACTATTGTCATGAAAGATGTTAAAACCATTTACGTAAACATAGTTGGTGAGGATAAATTGCAAGAATATGACAGTATCCAAGTCAAGTAGGGGTGGGTGAACATTTCGACCACGTTCATTTTGAACGTTATTAATATTAAAACTTTGGCCAAAGTAATGCATTCATTTTCTGCATGCATTGTCGGTTCACTATGTTGGTTTTTCTTCTGAATCAGCATTAGGGTTTGCCACTTCTAATGCACAGGCAGATTCAGCCAACTAAATATAGGAGGTTGCGTGAGCTGCCTCCCCTTCACTTCTGGTTCTACCGCACCAAGGGGGGGATCCCTATAACTCAAGATGTAACCTTGACTAGCTCAAAGATAGAAAGATCTAACTTGACAACAACAGGCAGAATACTCTCATGTATGGACCAAGATCTGTATGATAGATCACAAGGTGGGCAACGTTCTTGGACATATATGTCTGGTTAGGTATGAGAGCATGCAGGGGTTCCTAATCCTACTCCTACAACTAACAGGTGGAAGTATGAAATGGTTTAGTTTGAATTTTGGATGCAAAGCTGGACATGGTGTATAACCTCAACACAGAGCTAGATTGGTGCCTATCCAGGGCTTGGAGTCGGTAGACATACACCTGTGAATGATCAGCATGAATAGCTAAAACTGGATTTTAGGGGGATACACATGATATCTGCCTTACAGATATCTCCCAATAAAGAGTGTTAAGCTGTCTATACTTATGGCATCCCTATTGCAGTAAGAAAGATACATGCAAAACTGGAGACAGAATCAGCATAACACATGCAAACACAGCATTATTCATATAAGATTAACCATGAAATCAGTGGATTCATGCCAAATCGTACAATAGGAGATACATAAACTCACAAGTTTTGCTGCACAGAGCAACCAAAACCAGTTGTATCTTATTATAGAGCCAAAATGTCCAGTTTTCAACAACCTTCAAATGAGCAACACAACCTGCTCTATACAGCAAGGAGGTGCTCAGCCTTAATTACATAGTTAACCAAAAAAAACCCGCCAGATACACAGTATCATCAGATTGGCGCTCAAACATTCAATGCAGCAGGTGGGAGAGGAGACAGGAAGAAATCTCGAGCCTTGCGCCGCCGCCTAGGGATCCACATCTTCAATCGGGTACTAGATCCGTCCACACCATCGCCCATACCTCTGCAACAATCACCATTAATGGCGCACCAACCCGCGGCCTTGGGAAATGCAGAATACTGTGCGTCGCAACCGTTTCCCGCCAAGATACATCGTCATGATATTTGAAAATATGTAGGGTCGAATTATCCCACATGTACCCCGCGGCAACCTCCTCATCACCTTATATACTAGGTCGCGAGCATATATGATGTCGGTGCTTTTGCTCCTGACGACACTAGTATAAACCTTCATCATCATCCTCTAGCAGCATGATATCCTGTTGCTTGAAATATCACCTTGACATCGGCATCATATCGCAATATCACCTGCATGATAATCGCCTTCATCGGCACAACCTGATCCATCAGAGGAAGATCCTCCTGCTTTGCCGATACCAAATGTCTGGCCGATGAACATCCTAATGACGTCACCGTCATATCCTGCTGACGTCATCAGCATATCTTCCTACTGTGCACCTCCTCATATCCGGATGACGTCATCGTCATATTCGCAACATTGGGGGATCTTCATAAGATGAGTAATGTTAGAAATATAACCCCCCGGACCTTGATGACGTCACCACCACATGTCGGCATCAGGATGATATTCGGAAGATAACCGGATATTTGGAAATATCATCCTGATGCACAAATATCATGCTGCACTGTAGCTCCGCTATAAGATTGGGGTGATATATGAATATGACAGATATTTGAAATGATCACCCCCCACTGGATAATGCATGAAGCCGACAGGCGGATATCTCCCTGATATCAGCATCATCATGATGCTGGAACAAACATGCATCCGGGTGATATTCAAATATGAAAATATCACCCCCTCCTTCGGAAATATCATGATGCAGACAGGTAGAAAAGTGGATATCACCCTGACCAAAAAAATGACATCAGCATCATCAGGGTGATAAAACAACGAACATGAAGTGATAAAACAACATCAGGATGATCTTGACTAAGATCACCCGATGTTCAAATATGATGACCCCGATGAAGATCGGATCATACTTAGAACTTTACAGCATCATCATCAGGATGATCTTAACAAAGATCACCCGATGTTAAAGTATCACCCCGCGAAAGATCATGCAGGCAGAAAATATGATGACCCTCGTAAGCAACATCAGGGTGATGTCTGGAAACATGATGATGATGACCTCCTCCAAAGAAAATATGATGCTGATGTTAAAACATGCTGAGGAGGCCCAAAGACTTAGAACTTTTTTGGATTTTTTGGGAAGGTGCCTGCATGTTTATATGCTTGAAAACTGACTGCTCATGCAGGCACCAACACACTATATCTGGATTGCATAACCTATCAGAAATCATACTTAGCTAGAGCGTATCTAGGGTTGTATGGTTGATAGAGTTGTGTAGGATACAACACTATGTACTCAGGAAGGCAAATTACCACTGGTCACCTTTGGTCTATTTTCCTCATGAAGGGTAGGGCCACTTCCTATGTGGAAGATGTGTGGGAGACCGTCGGTTTGTGGATGGAGGTTAAACACTTGAAAGATGTTCTCTCTCTCCAGCAAAAAACATGCCAAGGCTTGTGATAAAGATGTCAGATATTCAAAAGCAGTAATTATTCCAGAATTATTTATGTAATTGAAATACTTATGCAAATACTTGTAATTGAGAAAGACAATATGTTATATTGTATTATGTAAGAGAATCTTGTAATTTGTTGTTACTTGATTATATGATAAATAAAATAAAAAATTTCTCTCATTTTTACCTTATTCAATTACTCTATGGGAAATTCTTGACTTTATTATGTTTTTAGAACGTGGATGTTACATATTATATCAGAGCTACCAGGTTCAACACTAGGGCTTATGAGACCACTATGCTTAATGGTAGTCAACATTATGCGGTTAGCTAATGTTTGAAAATTTATGTGCCAGGATGGTATGTCTTAAGAAGACAACGAGAAAGTCAGTTAATACGAGTCAACGTTTCCTTAAAGCAAAAAGAGAACGTGAAGCCATTATCAAAACTTTTGAGGGAACTAATGATGAGAGTGACATATGGTTAAGTGATACTAAAACCCTTGCGAATGCCTTAACTCGAATCAAGTGAGTGAGAAAGGAAAACATTGAAAAAGTTAAGATCACTTCTAGAATCATAGAATATATGTCAGATGAGGATACAACTATGGTTAGGCGAGATCCCCGCATACCCCCACCTGTTGAGATCATAGAAGTTAGGTCCGATAGGGAGTCACAAGGTTATATACCTCAAGAGTATGTATCTAAAAATTAATCTGAAGGATATACTCCTATTGAGCATGACTTTTGAAGTCATTTCTTGTATAAATGAAGAATATTTTGTACTCTTGAAATGAAATAAATAAAGAAGAGTTGTTTTTGTACCAAACTATTGTTTGATTTGAGTTTATTATGTTTTGATTTAATGGGATGCATTATAATCATGAACTAATAGACAACTCAATATTCTTAGGTGTGAGAAAAATGATAAACATGGTTCGGACAAGAACTAACCAAGGAGAAAGTGAAGAGGGAAACCAACCGCCAAATAATAAATTGGATCAGATCATAAGCATGGTTGAGGAAACTAAGAAAAGACTGGGTGATTTGGAAAAGAAGGTGGATGATAAAGGGAATTCTGAGGGAGGAGGAGAAAACTCTCAGGGAGAAAGTGGAGAGAATCATGAAGATCAAAGTAAGAGTACAAAACCTCATAAAGAGGCAAGGCATAGACTGACCTCAGAACTCTCTAAGGATATGAAGAAGGTCATTCCACCAAAATTTAATGGAAAGGTGACTGGAGATGCAACATAATCTTGGTTGATAGAAATGGAAAAATATTTTGAGATAAGAAATTACTTGGAAGTAACTAAGGCAATTTGGGGAGCATTCCAACTAGCAGGAGAAGCATCCACTTGGTGGATGAATAAGAAGATAGAATTGAATTTAAGCTCTCTAAGGGTAACTTGGGATGAGTTCGTGGAGCTCTTTCACAAGAGATGGCTACCACAACTTTATTTTGATTAGAAATTGACAGATTTTTAGAATCTTCATCAAGGAGACATGACAGTGGTGGAATATGGAGAAAAATTCACCCGTTTTCTGAAATATGTGCCTCAGTATCAGAAAGATGAGAGATTTAGGATCAGAAAATTCATCATGGGGTTAAATTCTCAAATTGGTGGAGAGGTGGACGTACATGGTCCCACAACAATGGATCAAGTGTACGAGAAGGCGATCAAGCAAGAACAAAAGCTAAAAGCCATCTCGGCCTATCGTGACAGAAACCACAAGAGATTTAATGGAACTCTAACCAACTATTCAAGATAAGAAATGATAAGAGCTATTAGAACAAGAGAAAAGATAAAGGAACTTAGAAAAATAGGGGTGGACCTGGAAATGAGAAGAAGAATGGTAATTATAAAAGAAATGAGGATAACAATGGAAAGACTTCATATAAGAGAGAACCCATTGAAGGATGCTTTACTTGTGGGGGTGACCATTATGCTAATCGGTGCCCTAACAAGAATCAAAATGGTCAACAAAGAGGTATTGCACTACCTACTCAACAAGAAGCATTCCAACAAAGGATTCATGCAACTCTCGACAATCGTCAAGCAGAGTATCAAATCACGCCAATTGAAATGACAGGTACTTTGTTTGGAGTCCCTATATCTATTTTGATTGACATAAGAGCCACTAAAAACTTTGTTTCTCCTAGAATTTTGAATAAGTTTCCTAGAAAAGATAGGTTCATGTCTAAACCTTGGTCAGTAGAATATGCTAACCAATCTAAGGCTCAGGTAGAGCAATGTTTGTTTGTGGCCAAGATTGATCTCCCTAGTTTCTCAACGGAAGTAAACCTATATGTAGCTCCCTTAGGTTCCTATGATGTAATCCTAGGAATGAGTTGGTTGTGGAAGCATAGAGCTAAAGTTGATTGTTTTTCAAAAATGGTTGAATGCTTAGATGACTTGGAAAATCAAACCCAATTCTAAGGGATTCAAAGAGAAGTTAAGATTAGACCTATTTCTACTAAGCAATTGAAAAGGGCTAGAAGAAAAGGTTGTCAGTTGTTTGTAGTTAAAATGGAACAAGTGGAGGAAGGGTTAGAAAGCCCTAGTTCATCTTTTGGAGAAAAGTATTCCTTTCTTCGGGATTTTTAGGAGATGTTTCCAGAAGAACTTCCAGGACTGCCTCCCAAGAGGGTTTTTGATTTTGCAATTGATAGTAAACTAGGATCTGAGCCTATATCAAAAGCACCCTACCGTATGACAACTATGGAGTTAATGGAATTGAAAGCCCAATTACAAGAATTGTTGGCAAAAGGTTTGATCAGACCCAGTGTTTCACCATGGGATGCTCCAGTTATTTTTGTTAAGAAGAAGAATGGAACCCTTCGGTTATGTATAGATTATCATATGCTTAATAAAGCAATGGTAAAGAACAAATATCCTTTGCCACATATTGATGATCTCTTTGATAAAATGCGTGGAGTTGCTGTATTTTCAAAGATTAATTTGTGATCAGGATATCATCAATTAAGATTAAAAGATAAGGATATTCATAAGACAACTTTTAGAACCAGATATGGGCACTATGAGTTCACAGTGTTGCCATTTGGTTTGACGAATGCCTCTCCTGCATTCATGAACCTCATGAACAGTGTATTCAAAGATTGTTTAGACAAGTTTGTTCTAGTCTTTTTGGATGATATACTCATTTACTCTAAGAATGAAGAAGAACATCATCAGCATTTGCAATTGGTTATGCAATGCTTAAGGGAACATAAGTTATATGGAAAACTGTCAAAGTGTACATTCTTCCAGAAGGAGATTCAATATCTAGGACATATTATATCTGTAAATGGAATATCTGTTGATCCTGCAAAAATCATAGCTATTTTGGATTGGCCTGTACCCACAAATGTGCATGAGGTGCATAGTTTCATGGGCCTGGCTGGCTATTATAGAAAGTTTGTTCTAAATTTCTCCATTATTTCTAGTCCAATCACTTCCCTACAAAGGAAAGGAAAGTGATTTGAATGGAGAGACAAATGTCGGGAGGCATTTGATCTTTTAAAGGAAGAGTTAACATCAGCTCCAATTTTAAAAGTTCCTGACTCTAAAGGACAGTTTGAGATAATTACAGATGCCTCAGGAGAAGGATTAGGAGGAGTGCTTATGCAAGATGGGAGAGTTATAGCATACGAGTCAAGGAAATTGAAATCCTATGAGAAAATTTATGCACCACACTATCTAGAATTGACAGCAATCACTCATGCTTTGCAAATGTGGAGACACTATTTGTTAGGGAAAACCTTTGTACTTAAGTCAAACCATCAAAGGCTTAGGTATATTTTCTCTCAACCACATCTGAATGCTTGATAAAGAAGATGGTTAGAATTAATATCTGACTATGACTTTGAGATAAACTACATCAAAGGAAAAGAGAATAGAGTAGCTGATGCTTTGAGTCATAGAAGACATATCTTCTATTGTCTCTATTCGTGGAAATTTCAAGGATTTACTGCTGCAGAATTTATCTGGCGATGAATTTTATGAGCAGGTTAAGTAGGCTCTGGAAGATAATCCTAGAGAGCCAAGGTATGATGGGTTTCTATTTGAGTCAGATGGACTATTGAGGTTTAGAGGTAGAATGTATGTTCCTGATTCAGCTAGATTAAGGGATCTAGTTTGGAAAGAAGTTCATACCGCACCATATTTCAGACATCCAAGAGTGACCAAACTTCTAGCGGATGTAAAACCTATTTATTTTTGGAAGGGAATAAAGAACGATGCTGCAAGATTTGTAGCAAGTTGCTTAGAATGCCAGAAGGTAAAAGTAGAACATCAACATCCAGCAGGATTGTTGTACCTGCATGATGTACCAGAGTGGAAATGGCAAGTTATAAGTATGGACTTTGTCCAAGGTCTTCCTATGTTTAGGAATAGACATGATGCCATTTTAGTTGTGGTTGATAAACTCATGAAGGTAGCACATTTCATACCAGGAAATTTGATTGATGGAGCACTAGTGTTAGCTCGCAAATTTGTACAAGAAGTGTTTAGATTGCATGGCTTCCCTGAAAAGATTATCTCGGATAGAGATGCACGTATAACATCAAGGTTTTGGTAAACTTTGTTCTCTGCGCTAGGGACTAAACTCAATGTGAGTATAGCTTATCATCCTGAAATCTATGGGCAAACTAAGAGAGTTAACCAGGTTTTAGAAGATTTGTTGCGAATGTATTGCATGGATCAACAATATAAGTGGGAAGAATATTTACCACTTGTGGAATTTGCTTACAACAATTCCTATCATTCCGCTATTAAGATGGCGCCATTTGAAGCATTGTATGGAAGAAGATGTCGAACTCCTATAAGCTAGGATAAGCTAGAAGATAGGATTAACATTGGACTAGAAATGCTAGCTGAAATGGAAGAAAAAGTTAAACTGATAAAAAAAAAGATTGGCAAAAGCCAATGATAGACAAAAGAGTTATGCGGATGCCAAGCATGTACCAAGACAATTCTCTGTTGGAGAGAAATTTCTCTTGAGAGTCAAACCTCAGAAAAGTTCTATTAAGTTTGGGAAGTCTTCTAAACTAGCTCCTCGATATGCAGGACCCTTGGAAGTACTCTAAGTGGTCAATCTGGTTGCCTACATAATTGCTCTACCACCAGCTTTGTGTAGAATGCACAATGTTTTTCATGTTTCTTATCTAAAGAAATATATTGCAAGTGATAATCACATTTTAAATTGGAATTCTTTACAGATGTAGGACCTAGGGGTGGTCATGATCGAGCCACTCAAAGTGTTAGAAATATACAAGCTCCGCTTGCGTAACAGAGAGGCCTTGCAGTGCAAGGTCCAATGGGACCAATATGCTGAGGAAAATGCCACATGGGAGGACTACCATGAATTTTATCTAAAGTTTCCTCATTTATTTAATACTTTTACCAGTTGAAAACAATGAACTTACTTTTTAGTTACATTTTGATACTTTATATCATTGAGGACGATGAATCTTTAGGGGAAGGATATGTTACATCCCCAATCTTTGTCTTGCTAATACTTTTTACTTTTACTTGGACATAAGTAAATCTATTTTGATGTTTAGATTAATATCAAGGGAAGATATAGATTCTATTGAATGTCATTTATGGAATTATGGAAATGAATATGTTATATTGATTTAATAATTGCATTATGTGAATTTGGTTTATTATTTGAATAATGATGCACTAATCGTAATATGTTGATTTCAAGTTTTATACAGGATTACAGGTTTCAGATGACTCTCAAAGAAAAGAGAGAGAGTATCTTTCAAGGAGAGAAATATAGACCTTGGGTTAAGAGTGATTATCTTCCAAAATGAGTATGAGTGTTGAACAAAAACGTGAACCAGTATCGATAAAGGTAAGTCATGTTTTGTCAGTATACTTTTGGATCCAATCAACAAGTAGTCGATATCTTTTGTTTCTTTTCGAGGCAAGTTGTTTGTGTGTCGACAATGTCGTTTGTAAAGAAACGACGTCTTTTGAGTAGAACGATGTCCATTTACAATTAACGTAAATATTACGTCGTCATTGTCACAAAATTGTTGTCTTAGTGTCCTTGAGTCATATAAAGTTTTATTGTTGACATTAAATGTCATATGATGATCTCATCAAGTCAAGTTGACGTGAATTAATGAAGGATTATGAAGGGGAGACAAGCTTGACCCTTTCACATTATTCGTAAGCCTTTCGACTTATTAATATATATATATATATATATATAGAATGATCAAGAAAGGTTGATGTCATGTTAAACCATACTTAAATATATACATATATATGTATGCATCAATTTGAGGTTAATAACTCATAGTTATTAATGCTTGCTCAATCATGGAGCAGCCGTAGGCTTGTATATAGGAATGCTTTCCTTTATCTCAGGTGATGGATCGAACCACTCTAAGTGATCATTAAATGATCGAACTGTGTTATTATTATTATGTCGGCCTCTATTGAGAAGAGTTTGTGGTGTTACAAACCACATTCCTTTTACTCCCTGCGTAGAACGTCTCCCCATCGACATGTGTAAGATGTTGCATCTTATGTGGTTTCGGTTGTAACTGAAACAATATGTGGACTGTCTGAGAATTCATTGTGTCTCTAACTGTATTAGTGTGAGAGCCAAGATAGGATGACTCATTAAGAGTCGTGTTTGAGTCTTTAAAGAAATGACTCAATAAGAGTCAAGGGGTATTATTATTCGGTGTTATGCTTTTAGAGGGAGCACTCTAAACACAAGAATCTATTTTCTCAAGCTTAGGAGGTTCACGGAGGGCAGCAGGAAATAGATAACAATTCTTGAGAGGAAGTAAACGACAAGTCATAGGCGTTGATTTGAGTTTTCAGTCTGCAGTTCTTCTTATCTTGAAGCTGTCACTATCAAGTTATTTCCTTTCAGCTTTGTGTGCATTGTAAGCTTTGTTAAATCAAATGTTTTATGTGTTATCCACTATAGTCTAGTTGTAGACATTCGGTTATGCCAGTGAGTTTAAACCATTCAATTCATTATGTATTTGTTTTAATCCAATGGTGTCGACTATATTAAACCGTTGATAGAGTTGATAGATAAACTGTTTAGTTATCTTCAGGAATTTTGATGGCATTGATTAAGCCTGATTGGCCGATGCATGATAATATCATTGAATTCTATACATTAGAACCTGAGCTGAAAACATTCTTATTGTTTGAGAATTGATTAAACATGTCATATTACCGTTTAAATGATTGCATGATCATTACAAATTACATACTTGTAGAAGGTTATTTCTATGGTCATTGTATGCTTTGTATGACCGAACCAGTCGCCTTGATGATTGAGATATAACATGCAGCCGATTAACAATGATATTATAGTTTTAAAATCATGCAAAGACATTCGGTGTTGCTTAGTACAAAATGATACTTAGATATGTTTACTCTTTGGATATGAGTAACACAACGGATCAACAAGTTAAGTTGATATTGATTGAATTATCCTATGTATAGTTTTATATCAAACGATTTATATTCAACACTTAGATTCTTAAATATTTGGAAAACTATCTTATATCTAGTCGAGTGATGGGAAACTAGGAATAGTTTGGTAAATGAAATAAGTACCATAGGACCATCTTTATTACCTATTATAATAATCTTGATGAGTATAATATTGTTGTAATCATTATGTAAGAATAGAGAAGACTAAACTTGAATATTGCATATTATAGAAACATATATATGTATATAATCTAAACTATGGTGATTATCTATGTTATTGCAATAGGATGATAAAAGGAAATCAAACTCCATTGTGTAGGAGGTAATACCTTTCCTAGTGCCATATTATTCTTAATCTTGATTGAGTTAACCCAGAAGTTGTTTTTAAACCTTGGTCTTATAAGTTATGAAATACGGTTATATCGGATGACTAAAGGTTGTAATAAAGACCCTAGAGTCGAATATGAAAACAAAATGATGAGTTATGTCATATGAACTCGTCTAAGTCGAGTAGACTATTGTCATGAAAGATGTTAAAACCATTTACGTAAAAATAGTTGGTGAGGATAAACTGCAAGAATACGACAGTATCCAAGTCAAGTAGGGGTGGGTGAACATTTCGACCACGTTCATTTCGAACATTATTGATATTAAAACTTTGGCCAAAGTAATGCATTCATTTTCTACATGCATTGTCAGTTCACTGTATCTAGATTGCATAACCTATCGAAAATCATACTTAGCTAGAGGGTATCTAGGGTTTTATGGTTGATAGAGTTGTGTAGGATACAACATTGTGTACTTGGGAAGGCAAATTACCACTGGTCGCCTTTGGTCTATATTCCTCGTGAAGGGTAGGGCCACTTCCTATGTGGAAGATGTGTGGGAGACCACTGGTCTGTGGATGGAGGTTAAACACTTGAAAGATGCTCTCTCTCTCCAGCAGAAAACATGCCAAGGCTTGTGATAAAGATGTCAGATATTTCAGAAGTAGTAATTATTCCAGAATTGTTTATGTAATTGAAATACTTATGCAAATACTTGTAATTGAGAAAGACAATATGTTATATTGTATTATGTAAGAGAATCTTGTAATTTTTTGTTACTTGATTATATGATAAATAAAAGAAAAATTTTCTCTCATTTTTACCTTGTTGAATTACTCTATGGGAAATTCTTGACTTTATTATGTTTTTAGAACATGGATGTTACAGGTCTCTAGACCCTTTGGGATGGTATTCCCTTTTAATTGCAACACCTTGGAATCTTTTTCTTTTTCCCCAGCTATAGATTCTTTATTAAAAGATTCGCTACCTTTGAAAAGCAAATTGACAAAAGTACTAACTTTCTCCAGGAAATATATAATCTGATGCAGGGGCATCCGATTAAAATTCAAAAATTGTCACTAGCAATTGATTTTTGGGTTTAAATGATAGAAGCTTGAGGAAGAGAGCTCCTATCACCAAGGCGACAGGGACATCAACAATGGTTTTAATCTCCAGAAAGCCAAGTAAATGGAGAAGGTGGAGATTATTGTTAGATTTAGTTATAATGCTATTTCAAGGAGGTGCCAACCATGTTGATAGTGTCATAAAAAGATATTCTATATTCAAATGAAGAGTAACGGTTGGTGACTAATTGTGGAAGGTGGTGAAAAGGTAGAAAGGCATAGAATAGACAAAGTGACAGAAGGTAATTAAAAGCAGTCCACATGTAGGAGAGGAAGGCCGATACAGATCGGGCCAAATAAGTAGTGGCAGCCATAAATAGACCGATAGACATTAAGGGAGATTGAGTGCCGACGATAATGAAGAGGAAGCTGTTACAGGAAGAAAAGAGAAGCGACATAAATTAGAGAGGCCGCATATATATTCAGATAGGCCGCAATTAATGGTGGAGGGCTAGAGAATATATAGAGGTGGCTGATTAATAGGATAGGTCGGATGTGATCAAGGAGGTCACGCATATTGCAGATAGAGGCTGAGTAATAAGAAGAGCGGCAAAGGAGAGGCCAATAGGCTAATAGAACAGATAAAGAAGGCCAGGAGTTAATAAAGGTCATGTACACCTGAAGAAAAGGACGTAAGTATTAGAGGGAGGCCGCACGTAGAGATAAGAGAGGCCTATAGACAAAGGAGGAGAAGCAGCAATAGAGCAGGCCGCATAGAGATTGGAGAGGCCGTAAAATTATCGACAGGCCGATTAATAAGAGAGGCCGATACATATAGACGGGAGTTGCAGAAGAAAGGTCGATAGGCTAGAGGAGGAAGGCCAAATAAAAGAGGCTGATAAAATAGAGAAAATGCCACATAGATATGAAAGGTCGTCAATGCAGATAGAGCCCGATCGGTTAGGGCCGAAGGAACAAGGGAGAAAGAAGATTAAAGTAGAACAAGTGCAAGAGAAGACCAGCACAGTAGTGGTCAAATAAGTTAGTGAAGAAAGTCTGAATGCAAGGCCGTAGGTAGTTGATAGTCAGATGATGGTCGTGGGTAGGAGATAAGAAAGAGAAGACCGACGAAAGGTTTAGGAGAAGAGAAGGATGATCAGGTCAATAGTGCACAGGAGCGGCCAGAAGGAGAGATGAAGGCCGTAGAAGAATAGAAGAAAGAAAATGACCAGAAGGGATGTCAAATGTATGAGCAGCGGAAGAATAGATTTGGAAGGTCGTGGACTTATGACCAATGAAATAAAAGAGTTATGTGTAATTTTGCATATTTGTTATGTTTTGTTGGCCAATTTGGCTATTTGAATAAATTTTTAATTTTGAATATTTACTGATCTCCTGTCACCCATTGTTATCATGATAAATCTGTATTATATTTGAATGTTTTTGTTAATCCCCTGTTGATGTCCAAGTTCTTGTCACTCTATTGACAGAAGATATCCGAAGCCCTTTTAGATGGGCAGAGACTTAGTTCTCACTAGAAGGTTATAAGGTTATTTGTGCATGGTTTGTGTTCCCGTGCTATCATAATCTACTGATCATCATCAAAAACTTGCTAGTGTTGGTCATTATCTGGGACACTAGGCCTATAAACCAAATCATTTTTTATGAATCATTTTTGAATTCTAGATGTGGAATTAGAAGGGTAGAAAATATAGCAAGGTAATCTACCTTGGAATTTTGTCTTTGATGAATTGAATTGATTGAAAAAGCATCAAAATGTTCAATGTTATCCTAGACTCAGTTCCTATAATGTCTAAGCTTATCATTCTTCACTAGGAACTAGTTTCTTGTTTAATAACCAACTCCACTTCCCCCAACACTTTAAATTTGTTGATCCCATTTTCTTTTGCTGCTTGCAAACCCAAAAGGAGAGCTTCATACTCAACTGTATTATTAGTGTTATCAAACACTAATTGATATGTTATAGGTACTTTCTCTCCCTCAGGTGATCTGAGAATGATACCAACTTCAGAACTAGAAGAAGAAGAACTCTCATCAAACTCCATACTCTAGAGTACTAAAGAGATATTTGGGGAAAACACTTCATGTGCAACTTCATTTTTAGACTTAAGAATGTAAGTTCTAGGACCATACATAATTTCTGACCTTGGGTTTTCAGAATTTAGAACGGTATATTTAGCTTTAGGTTTAAGATTTAAATGAACCTTATTTCCATTCACTGGTATTAGAGCATGTGACCAATCCATCTGTGTTTCTCCACCTAGGCCTTTACAAGAGCATTCTATAACTAGAAGAAATATTAGTGACTAGAATGGTGAGCTTTAATCTCTTTTGGAGATAGGTTGCTAAAGCAACTTGGGCATCTTTGATCTGTCCCATGAAAGGCACTTGTTTATAATCCATGGAATATACTTTACCTAAAGGTTTATTCAAAGATAGGCCTAATGTGGAGGCTACTTTCAAGGGCAAAGCATTTTCAAAGGCTCTTGAGTCTATGATACAATTGCTATGTTTAAAACTAGCAATGTACGAAGATACATAGAATGGATTAGGCTTATCATTTATAAAAGAACACACAAAAGGGACATTAGGTTGACTAGAAGCAGAGGGAACATCATCATTTTGGATAGTATTTGACAAATGGTGAATAGAAAAAGAGGAAGATTTTGAACCTCATTTTACATATTAAACTAATCTCTCTAATTGAAGGGGATTAGACTTTAGATATTCTATTTGAGATATTTGGATTTTTGTATTCTTACAATGTTCAATAATATCGAACATATCCTCTTGAACAATTAAAGATGAATCAGTAGATCGCGTACCTTGAGACACTTTATTTGAATGAGTGGTAGTGGGTTGACTATCTAAATTATTTTTCCTCATCAAGATGTATTTGAAAGATTTTTCTACACCTTTTTGACCAGCATTATCATGAGCCTTTTCTTTCTCCTCATTCTTTTGATGTTGATTCTAAGTGAACACGTTATAAGAATGACTGTTTGTATCTAGCAATACTTATTCCTCATTGTTAGACTCATATTATATGAACTTATAGAAGAACGACCATAAGTTTCATTTTCTTCTTCTGGAATAATCATTTCTTCAATCGTTTCACTTGATGTGCTCATTTGCATGTGTCTTGACATCTCCAGGCAAGTAAAGACATCGTGGTTTGTGGTTAAATGAAAAGCAAACATAGCATTTGTATGATGATTTCTTGAAGAAGGGTGTTTAATGGCTAACCTTTGTATGGGAGGGGGAAGTCTTGCCTACTTGTTCCACTGATAAGGCACATAATTCTTCCTTGGAATATCTTGATACAAAGGTGCTAGATTTTGTGGAAGTTATTTCTTTAGCATGAGCAATTCATTAGCTAGTTGTTGTACCATTGTCCAAATCTATTGTCAATGAATTTGGAGAAGAATTTGAAGGTTGTCCTTTTCCTTTCTATAATTATTTATTCCATTTCCCAGCAATCGAAGGGTCATCTTCTATTTCTATAGCCATAGACTGATGTGCATCAAGATCTGCTACTCATGCTCTCCTCAAGTGAAAACTTGCATCTAGTGGTTGGGAATTAATAAAGAAACATTTCTAATTTTTGTTGGGAATTAAGGTGTCTCAACCTTTGCAAATTCCTAATGTTGTATTTATTTATCCCATGTTGAGTTGGCATAGTCAGCACCTTGTGTATATGCAAGAGGATAACTTTTGGTGACTTTGGCAGCCACAATTTCCCCCTTGAATAATTAACGGGGGTTTGGGGGCAGTGCCCCCAAGATGGGGTCAAGGGAGGTTATGACATGTAAGAGGAATATAATATTTTTAGTCAGTATATGACGGATTCTCTGATAGTTGTAAGGTGCGTAAGAGCATCTGTCGTAACCTATCTTGGGACCAGGCGCCCACTTTGGGATGGGACATTGGACAAGTGTCCTTAGGTGTGGGTTTTGGGGCATGAGTCCAAGATGGATGCCCATCTCTAGAAGGTTCCATATTTGCCTTGTAAACTCTATATAAACAGGTGCTTGGATGGGAGATAGATAACTTTGGTACAAGTACTGTTATGCTGCCGAAATATCTCTAGATTTGACATTTAAAGACTCCTGAAAGAGCATTGGCTCTGAAACTTTATTGTAATCTGTTATTGTTTACTGTAATACATTTGAGATGTGTTTTGGAGTGTGGGGTTTTTCACCTGTAAGGGTTTTCCCCACGTATATCTTGTCTCTCTCTCTTTGTCTTCTTTTTGGTTCTTGTGTTTTGCTGCAATATCTCATGTTAATGGTTTAACATTACTGTAATAGTTAGGATAAAGTTGAATTTGCATAGCCCTCTCCTCATTAGATTAGTGTAGGAAGCGTTTTGCACACACCTAGCTTCCTTTCAATTTTCAGCAGTAGGTCTTTTAGCATCTTTAATTCTATTAACAATTTTATTAAACATGACAATGAACTCATGCATGGGTTCATGGATTTCCTTTTTCATTTGTGTGAGTTGTGCTAAGAGAAGGTGTTCATCCTCAACACTTTTAAACATATATTTGAATCTTTACCTCATGATAGCCCATGAATTTATAGAACCAGTAGGTAAATGATAAAACCATTCAGTTGTAATGTCTATTAATGATTCTATAAAAATCCTAACTGATACATCTTAGTATTACACTCCCAGAACAACACATGTAGTGAAAAAGATGTTAATATGTTCATTTATTGAGACTTTTTCATCCCCTTTAAATTTGGGTAGAATTTTCATGATCCATGGGGCAAGTTGTGTAATTGGTTTCCTAGTGCCAAAGGGCCTATGGTTGCTCCCCATGAAACTAGTTGTTGATGAGCCATTTGTTGTGCACAATTGGATTGAATGTTAATAACAAGAGGTAGAGTAGTACTATGTAAAACCAACACTTAACAAGTGGGAGACCCAACAATAGTTCTTGTAGGGGATGAATTTCTACTTGTTGATCTAACCTTTCTTTTGGCTTCTTTCAAAATCAAGATCTAGAATACCTTTGTTGCGATCACCTCTAGTATATCTTTGCTAGCCAATGTGGTAATTAAGGTTAATTATGTTAGACTGTTTGAACTAGATTTTGCTTGTGTCTTCTTGGAACAACAATAACTATTTATAAGTACCACTACTTGTATAACTTCTGGACCAAGATTACGTGAGAGAACAAGGAAGCAACACGTTGTGAATGTTATAGTCTAAGGGCTCTTTGAGATATTTGAGGTACGTTCTAGTAAATTGATTTTGAGACATTGAGTTTGTACTAGAAAAACATAAGACCTATGGGTGCAGAGGTTTAATTTTGAAGACCTTATGGATATCTAGACATAACTAGATACATTGGTTGCATAAGCATTTATTGAAATGTTGGTGGCATCGTGTAATTTTGTGTTGTGTTAATACCACTTAGTTGATTGTTTTGGTTTTGAGGAGGCATGAAAGCCTCATTTCCTAATTTTCATGAATAGAAGTTTAGGTAAGGGGGTTGAGTTGCCCCTCGACTTAGTTTTGTGAATAGATTTAATATATTCATGGTCTTTCTTATTGCTATTATTCAACACCTCCTACTTCTAGCATTCTAATTCATTGAACTAAAGTATCTATGATGTCATCAGGGGTGGCTCTTTTTGTTCTTTGGTTCTCACTACTTTGTAATGAATCATTTTGAGTTTGGGTGGCCCTATTTGTTTCATTATTTGTTGACACTTGTCGTGTCATAGATCTCTCTTCTTGATAAGACACATAGAGGGCTTCTCGTTCATCATGTGCCTCTTGTAAATTCTTTTTTAGATGACCTACTTCATCATTAATTTACATGGTCATTTCTATATATGTCTAAATGGGATGGCCATTTAAGTGTTTCTCTGATCTTAACCAATGTGGTTGACTTTGGCTAGGATAATTTAGTTGTATAACTATGTCTTGTTCCCAGGAAGGATCATTGAAATTTAAAGATCTTTGAGGCTCTTGACAAGCACACTCATAATCGAAGTCCTCATAGTTGAAGCAGTCTTTTACAAGTGTTAGAGGATTAGTTGGCACATATTACCCCCAATTTTTTATCAAAACTTTCAAAATTTTCACATACCTTGTGTGTGGATGTTGATCATACATCAGAATGTTCAAATTATGTGGTTTTTCTCAAGTTTTCAATGTCCCTTTTGAAAATTCTATCTTTTTCTATATATGTTAGAGATTTTGTCTTTCCTTGAACCTATCAAAGGTTCCATGGGTTCAAGAACCCCTTAAACCCTCAACATCAACTCTTAAACAAATAGAATTTTTAGCCTTTCTGTAACATCACTTTCAATAATACTCAAGATTTAACTTAAACATGTAACTTAAATAAGTCATTAATTAAAAATTGATAGAGATAATCAAAATTTAAACCAAAAGAAACATATTATTTTCCATCAATTAAGCATGCTATTCAAATGAAGATATAACAAAGCTTACAATCCAGTAAACCATTACAATCTTTAGTGAGTATCCATCATTGATCAAATACAATATATGCTCTAGGCATCTTAATCAAGTTTTTACATTACAATAGACCAACTAGTCATAAAATGTAAGTACTGTATCTGGAACCAATGACATTTGGCTTCATAAGCCTCGGCTTGTCTCATGCTCGGGAAGGAGAGCATCATCCTGGTGCTTTTCCTCCAACCACAGGCTTGTGGTCCCCCGCTCATCTTCCTAACTGGAAGTGGCCGTACTCTTCTTGGAAATGTTAGACATTAGAACCCAATAGGTTAGCCATTTGAGTATCTGGTGTTGTGTCCTTCCTAATGTCTCACGGTCACTCTCTATAGATCCACTCTAACTTGTATGAAACTACTAGAGACACTAAGTCATCTGGAACATTGTGGACTGATAATGCATGCAGAGATGGATGCATTACTTTGGCCAAAGTTTTCATACATACATGTTGCACAATGAATGTCGTCGTATGTCCACCACCCTAACTTGACTTATAAGTTATCATGTCCCACAGTAAGTTTTTAACAACCTAATTCTTTAGGTCTTGTGTGAGCGGGATCAATTCGAATCACTATCCAGACTTGGACATTCGACTCCCTCCATAGGTTGGTTACAACTAAAATATGTTATTATTATTACAAGAATCTAGTGACTCCTTGTCACCAGGTTCATTTTCATTTCATATCAAGTTCAACCATTTTGACACCTGGGTAACATATGGTTTGCAATTTCAGAAATAATTCATCTCATATGATGAAATTGAATACATGTACTCAAGGCATACCCTACCTTAGTAGAGTAAAATCAAAATATTCATATCTCATAACATTTAACAATAAGTCTTAAATTCAGACTCATAACGAATAATTTAGTATTCTTTTGTAAATACATTTTCAACAGTTTCATGATGAGACCATGTTCTCAATGGTCTCACCACCTCCATATTTGAGGGTTCACATATGCATTCTTAACATTTTAAACAACTCTATATATAATTCATAGTCAGCTTTCCATACAAGCCCTACTTGGTGTTAGTTTGGTGTTATAGTCACACCGATATATAATTGCCTTTCTGGCTATCATCTCAGTCAAAGGACTGTGTTATAGATATTAACTGCCTTCTTGGCTGTCATTTTAGTCGAATGACTGTATGATAAGTATTAATGCCTTCTCGACTGTCATTACAGTCAAATGACTGTATTATTCCATTATCAACTATAATCATCTGGAGTTATTCATTACTCCATTTCGAGAGCTCTTAGGCTCTGCCTTTGTCATCATATGACGTGGGCTCAATATATATTTTGAATACATGCTCAGCCATATTGGCTTCGAGGTCTAGTTATCATAAAATGTATTATAAAATATAGCCAGGTTGAAAGGCCCTAAGCTCAAACATAGAAAAGAATCTATCTTTATAGAGCTCAGCCTCAAGGCCTTGAGCTAGTACCCAAATAAAACATAGTGCAGTTTGCTACTTGGCTCTTTAAGCCTCGAGCTTAATCATAGACAAGATTACATAGTATCACGACTCGGCTGAGCGTAGTCTCAAGAAAAGTTTACAAAGTTTCATTGTTCAGCACAATGGCCTGGAGCATGCTCTCCAAGAATGTTGTTAAGTTTCACTGCTCGACTCAACGTCCTGGAGCATGGTCTCCAAGAAAGTTGTTAAGTTTCACTACTCAACTCAATGACCTAGAGCATGGTCTCAAAGCAATTTACTGTGTTTAATTAGCTCACCCTCCATGGCTTCAAGCTTATTCAAACTATAAAGTTAACTTGTTAGGGTTCGGCCATATGGCTTTTAACCATTGTAAACAAAGAAAAGGTTTTAAAATAAATATAGCTCGGCCATTTCGGCCTTGAGTCTCGACATAGAAAAAAATATAAACATAATCTATGGCACGGCCTTGCAAGCCTCGTACCTTAGTATTTAACAAATAATAAGAAACATAATGCCATACAGCTCAAGTAGAAGTCCTACTGAGTTTTAAGTTCATCATATGAAAAGTAATTGAGATTTTTATTCCCCATTTTACCTCTACCACGCTATTAGTCAAGCTGAAGTTCCAGACCGCGACTCTTCAAGCTGCTCACAGCTTCTTTTCCCAATGTTCTCCCTAAATAGTTTTGCCATCTTTTTTTCCAGACCTCCACAATGAACTCCTTTTTTCCAAAAGTGACTCTCCCAAAATGGAAAACCCCAACACTTGAGAATCGATCCCCCATGACATGCTAATTTTGGTTGATAACTACCATTCCACTCAGTAGTGTCTCCACAAAAGGTGGCTCAATCCTTGCCATACATGGGATGGTTGAGCTTGAAGCTCCCTTCGATCCTCAAGATTGACTAAAAAAATTAGTAATATTTGATAGTATACAATTATTAAAATAAGTAAATAATAACAATATTATAGGAAACAACCTATTAAGAGGTTTCATCCTTACCTAAGGATTATCACAATGAGATTGTATTGCAAAAATATTCACATTAATAATGTCGGTTATCGGGGTCGAGTAACACTCCCCTTAAATCGACTATTCCCATTAGTCGAATGACTAGGGAAACTAATGACCCGAGAACAAAAAGGTAAGAGAGACCTCCTCGTCTCTTAACACTATTGTCTATCAGCTAGGGATGATGTTCCAAGAACATCGTCTGGTCATCACGACTTGTCGTGATAACTTCAATGACAAAACGATTTTACAAAGAACATGGAAACAAAAGAAAAGAGACATGACATGGGACAACTTACGAAAGGATTAAGGACATAGAAGTTGATTACTTAGATGTCTAGTCAACCTTTTGTTTTCACAATGTCTAACTCTTCCTCCAGGATGATCCTCTCCTTCCTTCTTCGAAGGACGTTCATTTTCCTATTCACACTCAGGACCACAAGATCATGATCAGTGTATCATTACCATGTCTCATAACATAATTTAATCAATTTATAAAACAAATTATCATCAATAACTATTTCATAATCAAGAGTTAAATCAGATATTTCCACAATATCAAATCGATTAACTATGTCTAATCCTCCTAATTATCATACTAAGTTAATGATTAAGTTTAGTTGTAAGTTGGGGATTTAACACTTTCTGGTGGTTCAAGAATTGCTTGACCCTTTCACCATTTCTTATGTCTCTAGAAATCCTAGTGAAAACACTTAGAAATATTCTTTTTAAAGAAATTTTGGAGGTTCCACAGGTTCAAGAACCACTTCAACCCTCAACAAAGTTCATCCATCCTGCAAGGTCCTGACATTTTGAAGGCTTACTATGTGGTTCAAGGTGTTGAACCTTTGACATTTTGAACACTATAGTAGATCAATGGTTTAATGAATCCATGTAGATCCAACATGTCATCCTATTTCAAAACATTTGAACTAGTTAGAGAGTTCAGTGGTTCATGAACTCCCCGACTCCCTAATAGATAAAGAAAAATAAAGGTGTCATAAAGTTCAACAGTTCTTGAACCTTCCAACACACCAACAGTATTTGAAAGAAATATCATAAGAATCATAGAGATTTCAATGGTTCAAGAACCACTTGAAGCTCTAGAATTGGTTCAAGATTACTCCAATTCCCTAATGCTGAAGCAAAAGAGAAAGAAAATGAAATAGGAAACAACTTAAGAGTTCAAAGTGCCGACATGGTTCTAAAAAGTGTAGAACCTCTGACAAAAGGGAAAACAATATTATAAAAATAATTTCACAATTCATTTACAAAATACTTAAACTTTTGAATGAAAAGAGGGCTTTGCACATGGCTCAACACATACAACTATAGCAAATTCAACGCATCTACAACAAATCTCTTCTTCGAATCAATTTCACTCAAATCTACAAGGTAAGTTGCAATGTTTCTCATTGCAACTATTGCTAAAATTCCCATTTTCCACTCTATTTTGATAGCATCACGCCATTTATCCCTTGTCAATTTGAGATATCCCGCAGTAAAACCCTAGTTTTTCATGAATTACATGTATTTCTATACTCCCGTATACCAGAATCTGATCCCCTCTCTTTCTATCAACCAAATTTTCTTGCAAACCCAAATCCACCTAATTTGGTTAACATCTAAACCACATAAAATAAAGTTTTCTTACCAAGGTTCTAGCATGAATCTATTTAATACAATTTATTATCCAATGTTGGGGATAGCAGATTAAGGCACATAGATTTAGAAGAATTTTGGTAGTGCATGACTCAAAACTCTACATCTCCAATGTAAGAAGCAACATTTTAGAGTGGGTTAGTACATGTGGGTTGTTTCCATGCCTCAATACAATGCATTGACTTGGTTCTTGTCTATGTGAGGCATTATAAACCTAAGACAAGGGAGGTCAAAATAGTAGATGACTAGGTAGTGGTAAGATTGGGTGGGCTTTCTCTGGGTATTACATTAAGGTTCCCAGTTAGAGATGAATATGCAAACATGTGCATAGACATAGGAAATTACTACTTTAAAGAGAAGAGAGACCTTTGTCCTAACAATATTACTAAATATTGGCTAAAGGTTTTAAAGAAAGGAAAGTCTCGACTCCCTAAAATCTTACAGAGATCTCATTTCAATGAAGGTGTATATGATATTATTACCTTGTTTAATAGGGTTATGGGAAATAAAGAGACCAATTCTTTTGAATTTTGGATGTGACATTTTATTATATTAATTGGGGATGCATCTCAATATATGGATTAGAGCAGGTTAATTAGTGACAACCTTCATAACCAGTTGATGAATTTTTAGTCTACTTAGCATTTCTACATGACCTCATATTTGTTCTATACTATTGCAAGTATGCAACCATGGCCTGGTCTACAAGAATAGGGAGCGTATGAAAATACCACTCAGATATATGATTTTTATCCACAAATGAAACAAGATAATAGTAACAAGCATTTTAGATGAGTTAATGATGCTTTTACCATGCTTACAGTTAGAGAGCTTGATGGAAATGTGGGATTACGAATCTCACCAGAAGCAAGAAACTTGAATATTCAATTTGGTAGTTATTTCTTTTAGTTTCCAAGATTTACATATCTCAGAATTGGTGGTTTTGATGAATATCCCTACAATTGCCTCGTTATCCAAATAATCATCTCATCCTAATTGAGATTTATAGACAAATTAAATGTGTAAACAATAAATGTGCAGAGATATGAAGAAGGTTGGATATTCATTCCCTATGGGCCTAAGTTACTATACTTTCCCATCTTCAACTAAAGCTCATAATGTTGAAAGATTCCTTGTTAAGGTCACAATGTGCTTCTATAACATGAGATACCCATTTGATAGTAAAAATTATGTAAGGGAAAACTTGCATTTGGGGTCCAAATACTTCCATCACCCACACTTGGAAGATTATTGGACTGATTGTGAAAATGATTTTGAGGTATAGAGAAGAGATTAGTCTAGGATGATCATTGAACAAATGGAAGATTATGAACTAGGATAGGATACTATAGGCATAGAAGATGATGGCATTGACATGGTCAATAGCTTCTATACAAACATGCTTCAATTCTAGTTGCTCACACCCATTAACTGGGCAGATAAAGAAATGATAAATATAAGAGAGAGAATTCTTTTTATTTTAACTAAGTTGAAGAAATAGCGGATGCCAAGATTGTTGAGCATACTACTTCAAAACCTCATAATACACCTCCAAAGAGGTAAAATCAAGCAAAAAACAAAGTGGAGTGACTACATCATAACCTACTACCAATGTATTTACAAGGACCAAATCAAATGTAGCCAAAGGTGGGGATGGAGAGGATCCTAAGAAAGGGATTGACCTGAAAAAACTCATGCGCTCAAGGAGACACTGGGGTAACACAAAAAATGGAGATAAAGAGACCTCATGTCTCTCAAGGTACACAGGTGGATGCTCAGCTACTTGAGACCACAACTATTATAGATGCAAATCCCCTTTAATCCTAGCTCTCCCTCGGTCACATCTCATTTTATGGACTATATAATTATTCTAGATTAGTGAACATTTATTATGATTGTTTTACTTAGAGTAATTTCCACATGTGTAAAGGTAATTATCATGAATTTCTAATTGCATAAATTGGAAAGTTGATTTAATATTAAATATTATCGATATGATTATAATGTTTTTCTTCGGCTATGTTTTGGGGAACTAACCTTTTGACATCGAGTTGAGTGTGAATGAATGCAGGTACTCGTCGAAGACAAGAACATGGTTGAGGTAGAGATGTTCTAGCCACTTGGCAAGAACTGTTTGGGATGGTTAACCTTAGTGCACTCACACACTCACGTAGTCTCATAATGCATTTTGAATGGCTTGTTATGCATATTGTATGGATAATAAATGTAATTGATGGTTAGATGCTTAGAAAATATTGTGTTTTTAATTGCTATAAAAGTTCTTTTCAAATACATGATTTAATTATAAATATTAAAGTTCTTTCAATTTATATTTTAAATGGTGTATTTTATTTTAAATGGTGTAGTTATATTTCAAATGGTGAACATATATGGATGCATTTTATATTATTTAATAATAAATAATAAACGTTTCCTATTTATATAAATATGGATGTTTGGAAGACAATATCTAAATTAGACTTTCAACTATATATATATAATTTTAAATACTTCTTGTTTTGATTTAAGTGAATATGTATTCTAAAATAAATAAACTATATTAATAACACTTATTATATTTAGAATTTTAAATAAAAGAATTAAATCAAGCTTCTGCCATGCAAGTGACAGGAATAATAAAGCTTATTCTATTTTATTTTTAGAGGCTTTTGAGAAGCCAAAACTCATGCAAACTAAAAAAGAACTTTAGTCTTCAAAACCTAAATCTAGAACGCCAAAAATAAGAAGAGATTTGGAATAAAAGTGGAAGGTCTCGGCAGAGAAAACCACCACGATTTGCAGCAGAGAAAGGCACATTTTTGCAGTAGAGAGAAGGATGTTTTTTCGGTTCTGAGTAGTGACAAGAGAACTAAGAAACCAACGAATGCAACAAGAAATAGACCCCCCTTTGGCAAGCAAATCCGGGTATTTTTCCTAAGTTTTTCATTGCAAAAATATGGTGGATTAAAACTTTTCAAACATAGATTAATTTGGCCTATGAAACTTTTATTTTCTGGCCTGTGTGTGTGGGATCGGCTCCCTCTTCCTGGCATTGACCTACCTTCTCTTTGGCCACTGATTAGTAGACCCGAGCTAACATTTTCTTCTTTTTGTTATGATCGACCCACCTTAGTTTTATCTTCTGCTGCCAGTCTCCTTATCTTCAGTGTTTGATGTGGATCGACTTGCCAACCCAGCAAGAAGGCAATGTATTTTGGTTGCGTGGGTGTTAGACCTACTCACCTTCCTCTTTACCTATCGCAGATTTGATCTGGTCATCTATTCCTGACTTTCACCACCATTTTCTAAACTTGCCATCTATTCTGGTTTATTCCTCTATTTTTTTTCTTTCTTTCCTTGGTTGTCGCCTCAGTTAGATCATCTCTCTCTCTCTTCGCTAATTAAATTTATGTTCTAGTGTTTCTGTGTATTAGGCCTAAGCCAAGTAATCTAACCTCTAGTTTAGATCTATGGAAAGTTCTTATCATTGTAAATTAATTATAAGCTTTCTATGATAGCAAGTTTTATACCCTTTTATTTAAATTTAAATTTCCTATTGTAGCTATGTTTAATTATTTTTAACATTATTTTAGACCTTCTTAGCTACTGTCGCTAGTTCGACAATAACTTCCTTGTGAATTCAGACCTCTATATAGTTCCTATCGCAAGAGCGACAATAACCTATTCTGACTTCCACAGTTCCTGTCGCCAGCACGACAATAAGCCTATTTATGAGTTTCCTTAGCTTCCTGTCACAATAGTGACAGTAAGGTTGTTAAATTATTTAGAAAACCTATCATTTTTATGAATATTTGAATGAATAGATTATAAGTCAAATTATCTTTTTCTTGTATGTTTTGTGATGGAGTAAATTCTGAGATGTAAATATCATTGTCTTATTAAAACTTCTTGTAGAAAATTGGTATACTTGATTTGAATGATTTAGAAAACTTAATATATTATGGGAATTTGAAAGATATATGAACTAGGAAATAAAATCAATCCAATAGCCTTATAGATGCAATTGTATGGACAAATGATGAATTACTGCTTGAAAAGTGTGTTTCCATGATTGATGTTTTGGGAAAGGGAATTAGAGATGGACTATAGGAGAACATTGATTGTTATATTTTAATATTTATTTTACTTGTTTATTGGGGAAAGAAAGTAGATTTTTATCTAGGAATGTTATTGGGTTACTTTTGGTCCATGTCGAATGTGGATTATCAGAGATGGCTTTTCCTCTTTTCGGGAATTGAACCGGTTACTTTGTTTTAAGGTTTAGATCTAAACGAGCTGTCATTGAAAAAGATGAATATTATGTCTAGCAAACTTTATTGATATATATATATCTGCCACATCCTGTTGTGAGACAATCTGCATTTCATTATTTAGAATTGCACATTAGACATTAGGTTGCATGGGTGTTCCCACCTGCCAGTTGTTCCAGGTAGCTAGACATTTCGTGCAGGGTTGGGTTTCCTTCATATCATGAAGGGATCTGGGGAAGTGTAATTGCTTCATAGTTGGGTGTAAAAGCACTTGAGCCATGTTCCCATCTCTTAGCTCGCAGGAGAACCATTTGGGTTCGTGGCGTCTGGAGAGTGTATTGATTTATTTATACTTGTTGTACATGATTATTGTAACTTGTAAATTGGATGTAATATGGCATGAATGCCAATGGACTTTATATATTATTTTATAGTGCTTTTGAACACCTGGATTGAGCACGATATTTTGTAAGATTTAATGACTTTTATTGATTCATATTTATGAGATTTATATTTTTACTTGTGATATTGTAATTAAGTGGATTAATTACATCATTTTACTTTCGTTACTTGTGATGTTGTATTTAAGTGGATTATTTACTTCATTTTTGTGATGGTTAGAGAGGCTTTACACCCTCCTTCTTCATTACCTCAACATTCCCCCAAGAAAACACCCTCAATTCACAAGTCTCATCCTCCATCTCCACACCAAGATGATGCCATGATGAAAACCCTACCCAAGACTACTCTCTCTCCAATTGTCTCATTGTCCACTTTTAGTCCTCAAAAGATACATATTCCATCTCCTTCTCAGTGGTTGAAGGTAGTAGTCTACATGAAAAGGAAGTATAAAGAGATGGTGGATCCTAGCTTTAATGGTGTGGCCAAACTATTACATGTAATGCTACTCCCAAACCTAAAAAGACCCAAATTGCCTCAAGATTAATGGTAGATTCCTTCAGAAATCAACATGTAGAGGTGGCCAAACCCATGGTTGATAAAAATGAAGAATTAATTGAAGCTAATTATCAAGTTTCTCATGTTGTACTTGGACCTTCTACTCATGAAGGAGATATTCATAACTTTCAGGTTTTAGCTACAAAGTTAGTGGAAAGGACTAAAAAGAAAAGGTAACTAGAAAACAACTAGAAGAGCAAATTTAGATTTTAACTTCTTACATCAAATCTATTGTGGATACATCAATCCAGTCATTGAGCGCACCTTTATCTACTTCAAATAGTGCAAGTATAAAATATGTTGACAAAGACACAACAGAAAAGATAAGAAAATATCAAGCGTATGGAAAAGCTTCCAAATCATGGGTTGAACAAGTCATGAAGAAATAAAATTATATCAAGAAGCTGATAATAAAGTAAACAAACTAAATACCAAGCTTGCAGTAGCAAAGAAAGATGTTATTTTTAGACATAAGCATGTAAATTCTAGGACCATACAGAATTTTATTGATTTGTTGTTATTGTTGTTGAGTTCTTTGTATGGATGTTGTTGTTGTGATTATGACTTAACCTAGAGGGTAGCTTGCTTTAAGTCAATCTAACTCATCTGCAACATAGACACAAAAAAAATTGAATCTCCTTTGTTCAAGTTCTAAAATCTCCTCGAGAAGTTTGTGCTCTCGGTTCCTAAGTTCTTCCAATCATCTCCTCTCGTTGTCGTGTTGAATTTGTCTAACGAGTTGCTCTTGTTCTTAAACTTTTATGTCAATTGGATCTACTTGTTTTGTGATATTAGCTTTATTTTTCCTCTAAGACTTGTTTAACCCAATCCTCTCTCACACTAAGGCACATCAGGTACTTAGCAGAGAAGATTAGATGTTTGAGCATTTTGTGGTTTACATTGTGCTTTTTGTGCCTTGGGATGAAACCTGAGGCTTATGTTGAGTGTTTTGATGAGGGATTAGCACTTGTATGATGATAGTTGTACGATGTTTAGTATGAGATTTCTAGATGCAATTATAGCTATATGGATGCATGCAAAATTTGATTCTTTTTTGATATTTTGATATGATTTAATGACTAAGAAGGAAATATGAATGCAACTAAATGTATCTTCTTAGATGTCATTTAAAATCTATGCTTTTGTATTTTTTGATTTTAATATATTGCAATGGTCTAATCTAATGAAACAAAGATGCAATTTAATCTAAGAATGCAAAAAATCTTTCTCCTAGACTAGAAAATAAATTAAATAAAGAAGAAACAAAGGTAGTGTTTATTTCTTCAAGAGCAATGATGTTTTCTAATTACTACTTCTACTCTGGAAAATCAATTAAAGAACCTATGCTTGATGGTGCCAGTGCCAGGAGAAAATTCCTCAGAGCTCTAGCTATCCAATAACCTTCTTTGCAATAGTAGGGTACTCCAATTGGTGACGAGAAAAAGGTAAGGATGTGATGATATTAAAAAATGAAAGATGAAATGAAGCTCAAAGGGTTCTATGGCTTAAAAGAAAAGAGGCCCAAGGCTTGTCTGGGAATCTTGAATGAACTAAAGCTTCTATGAGATATCTATCCTATGGATATCTAAGCTAAAATATTGTAAGCAAAAGGATCAAGGCCTATAGAGAATCTTTTAAGAAGCTTGTATTTGAAAGCTTGTGAAGCTATTCAAGCATCAAAGCATGAAAAGAAATGAAGAATAAAGAGGTATTTATAGGTAGAAATGGAAGAGAATGGAAGAATAGATAAGATCAAAAGAATTAGTTAACTTAAGAAGAAATGGAAATGATTCCATGAATAGACAAAGAGATAAGAAGAAAACTCAAGAAAACTAAAGTGAACTCAAAGAGAAAATAGAAACAATTTAGAAGAGACAAGAATTGATCATGAGTTCACAAAGGAAAGAAAGTGATAAAAGGATGAGATGGCACAAAAAATGCGAGTTAAAACGGCTAAAAATAAAGAAGAAAAGCTAGAACAAAGAGTTAACACGTCCATCAAAAGATGACAGGGTCACCCCTTTTTCTAGGCAGGGTCACTTGGGAGACCTACAAACACTAGGGAGAACCTAGGACGCAAAAGGGGTGACCCTAAACAAGCAAAAAGAAGGGATCAATGAGGCAACTCAAAAGGCAAAAAGAGGTGGTTAAAAGGAAAAACAAGAGAGACAAAGGACAAAAGGATAAAGGAGGAAGTCATCAAGAAATGAAACCATTGGGAGAAGTAAAATTACGCCTTCAAGGGTTGTGAGTTGTGAGAACCACATCAACATAGGACTGCCATGTAGGCTTGATACAATTTTAGTACTTATAGAACCTAAATTTGTAACATAACATTAGAGCATATCAAGGCATTGGTATACATGAAAAAGTGAACATCCACAATAACTCTAGAAAATAAAGCACCATTCTTATCTTTCCACATATTGAATAGCATTTTCACTCTAAAAGCATGCCAGATACATGTGAATCTCACTAGCATTTAGGTTAGTTGCCCAAGCAGAAAAGCTTGAGTTGAAAAGGCTTGAAAAAATAATTGATCTAGGTCCACGTCACTTGATCCTGTGGGTAAAATCATAAGAGATGGTTGAGAGTTTCCCAAATGTCCACAAAAAGACAAAGGGGATTGTAAGCACCTAAATGGATAAGCTAAGATCTAACAAGAATACTTGGTAGAGGATACATAAAGCAAAATGAGCCAATTTTGGTTCCAAAATGATAGACCAAACTATTTGAGACATGTGGTGCCATTGAGCGGCAGTGGACCAAAGATTGCACTAGTCATCGAGTTCTTGAACCATGGGCAAGTGAGGAGAAAGCCATAAATAACCTTTATGAAGCTTATAATTCATAAAATGAGTGTTTGGATACCACTTCTTCACCAAGGTTTGGTGCATCTAATCCCAACCTTGTGAATCATTTCTAGAGGAACTAACTCCATAATGGTTTGAAAAAATTCATAATCCTAATTGCCAAGTCTACTTTTAGCTTTAAATCATCTAGTTCTTAATGGTTCTAGAAAGAGTCTCAAATGTAACAAATTATTTGATGAAAAATTTTAAGACATGAACCCAAAAAACTTTGACAAAAATTCTATCTTGACAAATAATCATAAAAATCACCCCCCAAAAAAATTGTTTGTTGATGAAAATCCCAATTAATACAATTTTTAGTGACGAGCATAAAAGCACTCTATTGTAATATTAAAATCTCCATTCATCATATCCTCAAACTTGGGTCCATTCTAGATATATCTAAATTTTGAGCTCTTAAACGTCTTAAAGATACCTCGTCTTTCCGTGGAATCCTTTGATGACGTCACTAAACGTTTTATGCCGTTGTCGAGTTTTGTTTCCCCTATTTTCTGCATTCATTTGCAAATATTCACGAGAACGTTAGGTACTACTTTGTTAAAGAAGAAGACTTGGTTTGGTAACACTCTAATCCCTCTCACACCCAACACACACCGTGCTAATAATTATCCCTTCAATTTGTTGCTAACGGCTTATGTTTTTATATATTTTATTTATGGTATATGAGAATACAATATTAAGTATAACATGTTAAGTAGTGGGTTTGATATTGAAAAAAATTTACAATTAAATATGAAGCAGTAGATGCAATGATTAATAGGAGAGAGGACTTAATAGATAACCATGTCCTAATAGTTGCTATGGTGCCATGCACTTAGGTCTTAATTAAGTATATTAAAAGAAGTAGTAGTTGAAAAATAATATACTAGTAAAAATTTAATAAGGAACCTATACATGTGTAATTATACACTTCACAAATCATATCAAAGAAACAACCAATCATATGGTGACACATAAGGCGATTAGTAATACATAACTTGGTGCACGTGTTTTGGTCTTAACTTAAGAGCTTGATGTGCACGAAGTTAGGGTGTGTGGACTTTGGGTCCTCTCCCCCAAGTGGACAAGTAACATTGATGAAAGATGGATTCTTGTGAACCACTAATCATAAAATATGGGTGAACAAGTTTGACTCAAAAACTATGGAGTTGAATCTTAACCCATTACTTAAAAAAGATTTTAAAAATAACCTATAAACCAAAATACTGATTACAACATGTTGAATAAGTATTCAACTAAGTTAAACTACTAATACTAAAAAAAAAAAAGAAAGAAGGTGTTTGGTCAAAATCTTGCACTTAAAATGTTCTACTTCAAGTGAATAGCCCATTTCAAATGCTCAATACTAATTATTAAATACATAGTAAATGTTCACCTATACTAATATTATTAAAAAAAAAATATTCCTTCAAAAAAATCTAGCATAAAATATTTTACTTTAAATAAACAATCCATCTATACTAAACCCTTTTGACTACTAAATTAATAAACAACTTGCCAACTATTTATTTTCAAACCTTTCCAAGAAAAAATTATTACAATATATTGGTGACACCCCAGCCTTCCATAAATGATAATGGGATATCAGAGAGACAGAAAGATTTGAGTTGCGTGGGGGTGAAGTGGAATATCAAATATTTTATCTTTTCAATATAGATGTGGTAAAGTGCGCACTAAAGTGCGTCTCCATCATTTAGATTTCTGCCTTTCCACATCCACTTCCAATAACACTAGTTGTTATACCGTGCAATAATTAGAAAAAGTTATTTAAACAATTACAGAGTATTGTTTTCTCTTTTTTGTTCTTTGTATATTCTTCTTTTATTTTTCCAATTTAAAAAATAAAATTGTTTTCTATTGTTTAAATGTTATTCCAGTTTAAATTTTTTATTATATATATTATTGAGATTTTAATATTTAAATAAAATTATTATTTCTTTTTCTTGTTCATGTTGTTGTTTGTTCTGTTAGTCTTGTATCATTTATTTTGTTAGTGGTGAGCGTTGTCTTGGTTAATAGTTTTTATGTATATATTAAGATGTAATGTCTCCAAAAAAAAAAAATATTCTCCATGGCCTTGTGATGATTGTTCATTCTTTATATTATGCATTATTCAATAAAAAAAAAATTAAAATTATTATTTCATATAATAATCATAAATGTTTTCTTAAATAATTAGAGAATATTTTTACTATCATTTATTTAACATTCAAATTCAATTTATTTTATTAGAAATTATATTTTTTTGTTTTTATTGAGGTTCTAAGGTTCAATTAGAATTGTTATCTCATACAATAATTATAAAAGTTATCTTAAATAATTAGAGAATATATATATATATATATATATATATATATATATATATATATATATATATATATATATATATATATATATATATATATATATATATATATATATATAATTACAGAAACTATTTTAAATAATTAGAGAATATTTTTTTCATTGCTCTTATATATAATAAAAAATAAAGATTAGATACTTGTTATTTGTTTTTTGTATATTCAAAAAATTATACATGTATCATCTTATGTATCATCTTATTGAAAAGTGAAAAGGAAAATAAATAAATTTTTCAAATAATTTTTAGAATAAATAATTAAACAAGGCTAACCATTTACTTTAAAATTAATATAATATTTTTAAAGTAAATAAATTTATCTATGCTAATTAAAATTTACTTTAAAATTAATATAATTTTTTTAAAGTAAATAAATTTATCTATGCTAATTAAATAAATGCAACTTCTTAAGCACAACTTAATTTATATAAAAGAGTTGGGTCTAATATGAAAATTAAATGTGAGGGTTAGTGTTACATAGTTTTAGCAGTGATGATGAAGAATGATGTTGAATTTGTGCAAAATTTGTTTGCCTCTCCAAATATAAATGTCTTCGATCTAACGACCACCTCAGAATATGTACTATCTCAAAATCTATGTGATTTAATGTTATGTATTGTAGGTTCAATCCTGATTGTCAACAAACTTATTTGTTGTGTGAGATTGATCTATACCACATGAGAGCAATACAACAAAATGTGCGCTTAAAGATTCACTCACAATTGTCTTCTTGAGTATCTGAATGTATCAAGGTGGTGTCTAAGGACTTCATTTAGGAGTTTACCAACTTGATAGGTGAACGAGTTCTCCTAAGTCAAATCCCTTTGGCAAGCATGTTAATGGTGATGAAAAATATTGAAGACAACATTCACCAACATATATTTAACCTATATACATATGCAATTATTTTTTCCTTTAGAAATTAGAGTGTGCTCTAATGATTTTTTCCAAATTTGTCCTTTGTTTTTCCTTATGAAATTAAGTGTACATTGATTGTTTCCAAATAGCGTGACATAGCAACATGTCACACAAACATTTGATAAGTCAACTCATAACTATAATAACCCCATTTGGTCAATACAATTTTTTTACATTCCAAAAATAATCTATTTTAATCAATGTCTCTATGTAGTTCTACTTTCTAATGTGATAATGAACTTAGTTATTAATTACATCATAGTTATGCAGTTAACCATTAAAGAAGGTTAGAGGTGAATGCATTTACAAGTTAGTGCATCAATGATGGAACTCAAGTTATAATTACATCACATATTGGTTCTAAGAATCAAATATATGCTAGTAGAAGCTAATATTGACACAAATCATCTCTACAATCCATAAGAAAACCATGTTCCCAAATCTTCCAACTGCATGTGAAATTCTAAAAGAATATACAATTTCCTCAAATAAGCATTAGAAATAATAATCATGTACCATATGTATAAATACCAACAATTAACAGAGTAATAGCCCACTTTGGTTGTTTGATAAGGACGATACATTTCCTTTGTAGATCTAAATCACTCTTGGTTTGGGTGCTAGCATTCTATATGATCCCAACCACGTAGATAAGAAATCCCTATCCACCCCATCCAAGTGGATTCGAGGGCCTACCAAGAAAGAGGTTCCTAATACCAGTGTTTTAATGAACTAGGGTAACCATGGACTATCAACACATAGACTCTAAGTTTTTCTAATCTTCCAGGCTAGCATACATATACCAACAACAACCTAAAGGGGGAGGAGATGCTATTATATTAACTAGCTTCTCATTATTTGGTTCTCTTAACAATAACTTTAAAGGGATGTGACAACAATGAAAAAGGAAAGTTAGTGCATCCCATACTACACCATGCATTCATCTTTTTTCTAGTTCACTAGTAGCTATGATAACGAACTTTCATTACCTACTAATGGTCATTACTGATAAGGGCACAAAAGTCCACTTTACACATACAATGGAACAACCTAATGTCCTAGTCTAGGCTCATTCATATTCTAATAAGTTTCTCCTATAATCCACTAAACCTATTGAGTGGGTGGATCCTAGTGTCCATCATTTGCATGCTATTGGCTCCATTTCATGCATGCTATTAGCTCCATTTCATGCATGCTACTAGTGAAATCCATCTGACCCAAGTGCCTAGCTCCTAGACTCCATCACCTACATGCTTTTAGTCATAGTCAACTAACCTTAGAATATATTTTTACTCACAGAGCACGCTCCCTAGATACTATCATGTTGGAGTAGCAATAAGCTTATCTATGAGTAGGTCATATGTTTTAATGTTTCAATGATCACCTCAGTAGGAGGACATGCTACACCTCAGGGGGTATTGCAACTCTCTACCTATGCCCTCATAGTGCCCTTATCTCCAACCTACATGTGTTGTCATAGAATTCAACTCCTATGTCAAACTCAATTCTAACATATGGGGGTCTCTTCTAGTAGGATAAATGATAACAAAATGTCTTATGGTTATACTTCACCTAGGCCTAGTAATTGGTATATCAATTACATAGGCAAGTTTAACAATATGAATCTAGGGAATCATATGTAGGCATATGGTCAACTCATCTCATCGTGAAACAAGCCCCTACTAAATTATTAGCATTTATAAGTTGTGAATGTTGCATTAGACCTCAAGAATGAGTCTTTATGAATTCATAAATGTTTGGGGAATCAGATCCACCCTATGACCCTTGAGAGAATTCTAGGTGTGCATATATTGTTAAGGTCTTACTTTGAAGATTAACCTCAACACAACCATTATGACTTCATCATAGTGTTGAGGATGACATTTGTGAGTGATTCCATCTTTTTTCATGACTCATGAAATAATGTGGTTTTAACACAAAGCAAGCTCAAGACTTCAACAAGCCTCATAACTTGTAACTCAAATCCCTTTTGGGGCTTTAAACAAGACAAGCTATTGATAGTGAAGGCTCAACATAAACCACCTACAATGAGTATTTCAAAAATAACTCCTCCTAATGCTTCCCTGAAGTAAAGGTTTGCAGACACATTAAATCTATTTTTCATTCAAATTAGTTCATAGGTGAACTACAATCATGGGACATACTTAAACAAAGTCAAGATAGAGTTTTGATATAGAATTCTACTATTCTACTATTGTACTCACTAGACCAAAATATTCCTTTTTAATTTCATAATATATAATGCCTTACTTTCTATTAGTTATGTAACTAGATATTTTCAATAAAAAGGGGTTTTTATCTCACTAATTTTGGTATTATTGGGATTGTAGCAACAAGTAATTTAATAATCTAAAACATCTAATAGTATAGTTATAAAAATAAGGTTTTGATCAACAAAGAAAAATATATTTGAATACTTTATTTTAGTTCTCTTGGTTGGATTGTATAAACTATAAATATCCTAAGCATGGTTTGCTATATTGAATCTCATCTAGATCTTTTCTTAGGATATTCTTAGGATGTAAATGATTATAGTTTTCTAGTTTTTGGTTAACCTAAATATAAAATCCCTTATTTTCCCCTTTTCTCTTGACTTACTACAAGGATTAGATATAAACACCTTTCTAGAGTTGGAATGAATCATGTGGTGTACGTTTAGAACTCTAAGCTTTTGAATGAATCAGACATTCATATTTGTATTGTCTTATATTTTTAGTTCAACACATACAAGTTTATCTTGATAGGTATAGATTAATTTTTTATTTTAGACTAGCGGTCTTGGGTCCAACAAGAGATGACGTTCTACTTCTAATTCAAGCATTGATAATGAAAATTTATTAGCCATATTAGTTTGAAAAAAAAGTTTACTATTTATATAAATCCCACCCTAAATTAGTTTGCCTAAAGGTTTAAGGGAGTAGCCTTGCTATTAAACTAGATTCATCTTTTGGGAAGGAATGTTTGACAACCAATCAAGTTATATTATTGAAAATACCATAATTGTTTTGACAGAGTCATTCATTACCAATGGCAAGAGGTGATTATCATGGAGTGTGGAAAAAATTGTAATAGCCCACTAAGATACAACCATAATCTAGGGTTTGTTCTCATAATCTATGATTGAAAAATCCAATTAATGAAAGTCTTTAGTATGCATATGAGTTTCCTAACCCTAGGGTGTGTGACGAAGTTTTACAAAGACACCCAAATAAAAACAACCCTATTTCCTAAATTGCAAACATTGATAGCAACCTTTTTAAATTTATGAGCACCAACAAAATAAAAAGAGCATCGATTTATTCTTGACCTCAACACCTCAATAGACTTGTGCAACACACAAATTAGAGTCCCCTTCTCATCATTGCACTCAACCTACCCCTTTCTCACTAATCTAATAATGACCATGCCCTTCCACACTTAGCTAGATTGCCCAAAAGGGCTACAATTTCCTTACCTTGCCTCCTCTTTTGCTCATACAAAAAATGAACTCTTTTTTCCTTTCTTGATATCCTTTTATTAGCTTCAGCTCAAGATTCCATTCAACCCTATTGACTCCCAACCCACACCCTTCCAACCTTCATCAGATCATTTTAAATCTTCTTTCATCTCCAAGTGACGTGCCCTAATAAAAAATATTTTGGTTACTATGTTGAATGCCCCTTTTCTTAGGCATGTATGGTGCAGATTATTGCATAGGGGCATGGAGTTTGGAGTGCCCATGCTATAGTTGACAACCCTCTTCAATATCAATCACTCTTACTTTTCTTTTTGTTGTATCTCTCATTCCTTTTGATGTAATATTTATATTTAATTTGTTTTAACTTTAACAATAGTCCCTATTTTATCAATCAAGAGATTATTAGTTAAATCAATGGTGTATATATATATATATATATATATATATATATATATATATATATATATATATATATATATATATATATATATATATATATATATATATATATATATATATATATACATACCCCACACACACACTTACCATATATATATATATATATATTACATTTAATATTAAATATTGCCTACTACTAAAGATGATGTTAAAATTTAGATTAATATCATCATGGTGATATATGTATAGTCACAAATGAGGTTGAATCAAAGGTAACATATGCAAACACATTTTCTAGACATGTGTAAATTGACAAGACTCGTAATCTCAATTTATTAGATGAATGTAATTGATTCTAAGTGTCATAATTGCGTACAAGATACTTACTTTTGCTTGAACATATAGTCAAGACATGGTGTGCACTCAAATGGTTTGAATACTGAATTAGTATTAGGACCCTTCCTTCTTGACAGAGCCATAGTCTTGGTGCATTATTTTATTTTATTGCATTTAGTTAATTACTTTATTGCATACTATTCACCTAGGATAAGATAAACTTGCTTAGGTAGGTTGTATTTGTATCATGTGACTTATACTTTCCTAGTTTGGTGGAGATATTGTGCACACATATGACTACGTCTCATATTATCCTACATTGGTTGTACATTCACAACTCTTGGTGGTGTATCTTATATATACCCACTTGTAGCTCTCTTTTGAGCAAGCTAATCTAGAATCATTAAATATTTGCATCCTTTGTTAGAATACAATTATTCTCTCATTTTGGGTCTCTTTGTGCTTTCATTGAAGCTCCTTGATCTTGATTGGCTATTTTCACAACCAAATCTTACATGTAAAATTCATATCACCTTGTGCCTCACACAAATTCACCAAATAGCAATTAGTCCATGTAAGTCATAAACATATTCATATATATTTAATTTAACAAATAAAATAAACCAAATTCATCAGTAATAACCTTAACCGTTTACACACACACACACACTATACACCACATAGTCAAAATAAAACACCATGGTTGACAAGTTTCCACCCTTGTCCAAATTACAACGGGACTACAAACATCTTAGAAGTCAATTTTACAAGGATGTGACAATAATGATTAACAGGATTAGGTATAAGATTTGGAATTTGAATTTAAAATTTTGAATTTATTGAATCAAGGCAATCCTAAACTATTTAGAAATGAAACTCAAGAATAAAATAATAATTTTTAGATGAAAAACAAATACAAATATATAAAAATAAGAGTCAACAAAGATACAAAATAATAAATAAATAAATAACAAATAGAGAAATTGGTGTAAATGACAATTAAAAAATACACTATGAATCAAATTAAACACACAAAATATACCACCTACAAATATATTATCATATTAAAACATTTTATTAAAATAAATACAAAATTAAATAATAAAAAATGACATGAACATACTCATCTCCCCCCATTAGTATTGGCTTTACCCTAAATAATTTGATACATTCGAGCAATATAAAATTGTGATACATTGACGGTAGATATACTTAGCTAATATGAAAATATTTGTTGTTGAATTACTTTTCCTCTTTCAAATTTTTAAAGCTGCTACTTCAACATGCCAAATTGTACTACTTGAACGTTGGTAGTAAAAAAGTACACACGTTTTCCACGTCAGCTCTACTTAACTTCTTCACTTCAAAACGGCAGAACACCTCTATTATTCATAACACGTAGGTAGTATTTAAAATAAAAGATATTTTTTAATAATAAATATTAGAAAATATTTTATAAATTATTAAAAATTTTAAAAACAAAAATATTATAATTTAATTAGTTTAATAAGTTTAATTTATAATTGTATTAATTATTATAATTATTTTATTAGAATAGAGATTAATAATATAATAATGCTTTTATTTGTATAATTCTATTAAAATGTAGAATAAAATTTTACCCAAATAAATAAATAATATTTTAAATTGAGATTTTAATATATATGGGTTTAAGTTATTAGATTAATTTAAATACTTTAATGAAACAAGGATTAAGTAGGAGTAATTTGTTTTCTTAGTATTTAAAAAAGTGTACATAAAATAACATAACAATACTTTTATTACTATAATTTTATTGGAAAGTGAAAAAGAAAATTAATAACATTTTAAAATAAAATTTTAAGGTAAAAAAATAATTAAACAAGATATGTAATTTATTTTAGAATTAAAGAGTTGGGACTATAATAAAATTAAAATAAATGCACATAATTAAATAAAAATTAAATAATGTTACTAAGCTTAGATTAAACCACAATTCCTTTGTGCAAGCATTATATTGACAAGATGGATCTATAAGGATAACATTAAATGGAAAACCATCCACATAACCTTTAACATCTAATGGCCCATAATAATTATTATGTGGAATATCACCATTTGAAAATACAATCAATTGCAGAGAGGAAAAAGAACTACTTGTACCATGAGTCATACCCATAAAATAATCCATAGTTTTTAAAACCAATAAGGAAAAAGAACTACTTGTACCATGAGTCATACCCATAAAATAATCCATAGTTTTTAAAACCAATAAGGAAAAAGAACTACTTGTACCATGAGTCATACCCATAGTTGAATGTGATTCAAAACCAATAAATGTTGGTCATTGATGTCATCTCTATCCATATGTGGCATATCATTATCTAGATTTTGTGTGCTTGTTCAAAGTCCACATTATTATCATAACCATGTTATGGAAACTAATTTGTATAAATTTGTACATTTTACTAGGAGCCACAAAAGAATAAACACTTTCTACATATATGATATTATTGTCAACTAAATCCTATACTTCATATTCGTTGGATATTATAGAAAAGCAAATATAACCAAGACCTAGTGTATTAGAGTTAGGCACAAAAGCACTATTCTACTCATGAATTGAAAACTAAAATATGAGAATAAAGCTATTTCCATCAACAAGAGAGCAAATTTATGTAAAGAAATGAATGCAATAAGTTAGATGCAAAAACTCAAATGCCCTCACATTGCCATAAATGCAAGTGAGTACATATATAAGATATGTGAGAGGGAGGAGGTGGCAAATATGATCAATAGGAAGTGCAACTCATGAATCTACAAAAGAGGAGAGGAAAGAGTAACTCCTATGGAAGATGCTTACAACTTAACCCCCCACGACTCACTCCAATATAAGCCTAAGCAATCTAAACCTAAGTGTAGCAAAATATATAATAAACTAATAAAATAAAATAAAAACCTACACCAACACCCTCCTAAGTGTAGTTTAGGAGGGTGAAAAATGGGTCCTCACAAATGTGTAGCTAAAAAGGGTACCCATGTATAATAGATTCCCCCTATAGAGAAGAAGTCCCCCAGTAAAGAGAGAAAATCCCCCTAAGTAAAGAGAAAAAATCCCCCAAGTAGAGAGAGAAAAGATCCCCAAGGAAAAGAGAGAAAAGAAAGAGGACTAGGTAGTCCCCCTAAGAAGTAGCCTCCCACACCCCTAGCAAAGCTCACAAATGAAGAAACATGCTTTCTGTGAAGAGTTTGGTGAAGATATCTACAAATTGCTATGAAGTTGGTTAGTAGTTAAGATAAATGAACTACACCTAAATTATCTCTCTAATGTAGTGCATGTGAACTTTAATGCTTTTGGTCCATTGATAGTGGACTAGGGACCATGAGATTTGTATAGCATTTTGGTTGTCACAATAGATGAAAATTGGTCAATGGAAAGGAATGATAAAATCAATGAGGATATGTTGAAGCTAGATGACCTTAATGTTTTTTATTAGATGACCTCAATGTTACCATTCACAACTCCTTGATACTTGGCCTTAGTAGAAGATAGAGCAATAGCATGATGCTTCTTGCTTTCCCAACAAACAAGACCAGAACTAAGTGAGAAGTTGTAACTAAAAGTGGACTTGTGATCCTCAGAATCGCCTACCAAATCTAAATCTCTATACTCAACCAAGTCTGCATCAATGCCTATTGTATAGTGAATCCCATAACAATGAGTGCCTTGAATATAGTGAAGAATCCACTTAGCTACTTTCTAGTATAGCTCATGTGGCTCCTACATAAACTGAGAGACCATGCCCATATAATATGAAATGTCAAGGTGTGTATAAGTTAAGTACATGAGGCTTCTAATAAGTTGTTAATACAAGGTACCATTCGCCAATGGTGAAGAGCATTGTGCCTCAAGTTTTATTCCAAAAAGGAAGGGAGTTAGAGTGGGCTTACAATCAACCATATGGAACTATGGGACCAAATTAAATGCATAGTTGGATTATGTAATACTAATCCCAAAAGAAGATTGAGATATCTCAATCTTGAGAAAGTAGTGCAACAACTCCAAGTAAGACATGATCAAGGACTTCAGTGTTCAATGATGATCACCACAACATTGAATTTATTATAAATTAGATAATATTTTTAAGTCCCAAATAATAGATGAAGAAGTCGAGGATGATAAAAAGTCATATGAAGGTGGTGCTTTGAATCTCAAGACAAAAACCATACCCAAAGGAATGGTCTCATTAGAGTGATTTTTTGATATGGATCATCAAGGTCATAAAATAGAGTCAAATATCATCTAAAGGAGGATTTTTCAATGATTGCAATCTTGAAGATACCAATGATCCTATAAAATTTAAGGATGATGTAAACTAGTGAATTGTGACATTTCCTCTATAGATTCAATTTTTAATTTTTAATTTTAAAAAAATTATTTCTATCATTTTTTTGTTAGTTTTCAATAAAAATTTATTATGTTTCTATTATTTTATGATGAGTGATATTTTAACATAACACAACTTTTTTTTAATAATAAAACCTAGTTTTAGGGTCCAGGAACCCATTCAAAATTGGGCATAAAACCCTTAAGTAGTATCATCTTGTAAGACTATAATAGTACCAGAATATAAAAACTTGCATAACCATAGACACCAAATTTTATCCCCATACCCCAAAACATATAGTATCTGCTAGAAAGGGAAAAATATGCAGGCCCATAAATCCAACTATAAAATATTCAAAACAAAGCATACCAAAACCCTAGACATCCTCTGCATCATACAGGTCAACCATGCCATGCTCTAATTTGCAGCTACATGAGAAGGAGGGACGAGCCCGTTTTGGCACAAGAACCTCCATCTTTTCAGCAATTCCATCCAACATCTTCCTGGTCTCCAACTGCCACGCCACTTCCAGATGCCATGAATACCAACTGCTAATAACAGAGAAAAGAGGAAATGAAGAAATTGGAAATAACTTCCCACACCCCAAATAAAACAAAGCTTTCATCACCATACACACCATCCCTATAAATGATAAGAAATCTTTAGTTTACACACTTCATCTGTTCTTCACTCCTAGCATGATCTTCATTCCATTTAATGCCTTCTTTTGTAATCATTACTCATCGTTTTGGGCCCTTATCAGATGATAACACAAAACTTTTAATATAAATAAAATCTTCCCATGATTTTTGGAAAATAGATCATTAACTCCAATATCTAGTGTGTAGATATTTTTGGTAATTTTTATTGAATATTTTATTTATTAATAATTATTTAATTGATACTAATAGAAATTGAGACCTACATTCTACCATAACTTGTTTCTCTTTGCTTATTTATTGAAATTAGATTTTTATTTTTTGGCTGAAATGAGGACATTGATACATAGTGTGATGTAATATTTTAAATTTTTTGGCATAGTTTGCTAATTTTCCCAGTGTCTCACATAGTGGTCTTTATTGTTTGTAGTGGATCTATCTTGCTTATAACATTAAAAATGTACAATCAAAGCTTCTTAGATTAAAGCATACTTAGATCAAAGGGGGATTAGATATAACCCCTCCCCCTCGTGCGTTAGAGATTCTAACCCCTAGTGCAATTCTATAAAACGACAAGTGCTACCTCATTTACCATTGCTCCAAAATTAGAATTGCATTTTAAACTAAAACAAGGGGAAATACAAGGAATAGATGAAATAAATCCCCAAAAATAAAATTGAATATAAAAAATGCAATTTATTAGAGTGCAAAACAAGGTATCTCTCTAAATTCCCTACTTGATAGTTTAGTTATTTTACATAATTTTATTATTATATTAGAAATAGTTCATTATTTATGTAAATTAGGTAGAATTTTTAATTAAATGCCACAATTTACTTAAACATTCAATCTAATTTACATAAATAATCAATTATATATATATATTTTATGTCATTTTTTTTGGTAAGCTCTACTAGAGGGGGTAGATCCCTTTTATATATAGAAAAATAGAGAATTACATCAAGTTGGAGATGGTGATTATTCCATCAGCTAATTCAAGCTGCTAAGCTGAAAGCAAATTGCCATGCAAGCTTACATAGTTTGCAAATGCTGTCATGTCACAGTTGTCCAGGCCATCTCTAAAAAAGTTTAGTCCTTCCGCTAATTTCTTCTCCTTTCAATTTAGTTTTACATTGATCATGGGACCGAAAATTAAGTTTTTCACTTTCAATTATCTCTAAAACCTTGGGGTCCAAATTATTAGGGTGGTATGATTTTGATTGGTCTGCCTGACTAGCCCCAATATTGGCTAAAAGATCAGCAGCTCTATTCGATTCTCTGAATACATGAGAGATAGACAAAAATTTCAACTTGTCTAAAGCCTCCAGAATCCTTGCCAACCAATCTTTCAGTCTCCAGTTTATTGCATTCTTTGATTTGATCGCGTTTATGCACACTTGTGAGTCACCCTCTATCTCTACCTTTTTGATGTTCAACTTCTCACAAACTCCAATCCTCTAAATAGTGCCTCAAACTTTGCCTGGTTGTTAGTGCACCACATGAAATGACAGGTTATAGCACCAACACAGTCACCTTGGTCGTTCCTGATGATCACACCACCCCCAGCAATACTCGAATTTCCTTTAGCACAACTGTCAAAATTTAGCTTATAGTGCCCCAACTCTGGCTTGGACCACCTGCATTCAGTTATACTTGAATTTTTTCTTGTGAATGTCGAGGTTGGATTTTTTAGTTCAGGCCATTTCCTCTTCAATCTCTCATCCCATTGCGTGAATGACCTATCCTTTGATAGATAAATTTTGGCATTAAGAGTCTCACAGATGCTAAGCCGATTCTTCTTGATGATTTCCTCTAAGTTTAGATACTTGTCATGGAAGACTCTCCGGTTACGTTCTTTCCATATTTGCCAGCAAAGCAACGATGGGCTCGTTTTCCAGGCGTCCCCCCACATGGACTTGAAGCCCAAGGAAGGCCAACTTGATAAAAACAATTTTAAATCATTCTGCCTAGCCGTTGACCATTCAAATGAATTGAGCAGCCAGTCCCAGCATGAAGAAGCTATTCTACAATTTAAAAAAAGGTGGTCCGCCGATTATTCTTCATTTTCACACATCAGACATCTGCTTGGACCTTCAAAGCCTATGGTCTTTAATCTGTCACCTATTAAAACCTTCTTGTGAATGGCAATCCACAAAAAGGCGCCTACTTTCGGGGGGGCTTTGTTGTTCCAACAGATTTTACTCGGCCAATCCAATTTCTCAGGTCTAGAGGATTGAATTTGATAACCTAATTTTACTGAGTAATTCCCTAACTTAGAACCACTCAAGATTAATTAGTCAGGTTTATGGGATGGAAAGATCCTCCTCTGAGAGAGAATGCTAGCAATACTTCTCTTGTTTGACTCCGGAATGCATGAGGATTCGACACCTTTCCATCTGTGAACCATGCCAAATTCCCTAGGGGAGCACTCCACATAGCTTGCGACCATTATACCCATTTCAGCCTCCACTGCCAAAATCCAATCTGGAGAGCCAAGTAAATTTTCTAAGGAGTCCTCCCCATTCCAAGAGTCTCTCCAGAAACGGGCTTGAGTCCCATCGCCAATTCACCACGATAAGTGGTCTGTAATAACACTTTGAGCTTCACAAATGAATTTCCAAGTTGCTAAGCTGCTCTGAGGGATTATGGCTGTGAGAATCTGACTGGGCTCCTCACTGTCTAGGTATTTTCTTTGTAGAATTTTGCACCAAAGTTTCTCCAAATTTGTATACATTTTCCAAACCAATTTTGCTCCAAGAGCAAGATTTTGGGGAAGCATTTTTCTTATGCCCGCACCTCCAGACTCTTTAGGCAGACAGGCCATATCCCAACCAATCAAAGGGACCTTTTTGTCCTCCTTAGAACCTTCCCATATGAATTTCTTTAGCCGGCTTTCAAAATCTGAAATGACCTTACCCGTCATCTTTAGACAAGACATTACATAAACCGGGACTGCCGAGAGGACAGATTTAATCATGAGAATTCTGCCAGCCAATGATAACCATTTGTTCTTCTAGGCTTCCATTTTCTTGCTGAGATTGATCATGACTTCTTCCCAATGATTGGATCTGTAATTCGCTAAGAAAATTGAGACTCCTAAGTATTTTGAAGGAAGATGACCCAGGGGCAACCCTAGGAGTTTGGCGATTCTTCTTTGAACCACCTTTTTAGTGTTAAAGAAAAAAATCTCTGATTTTTCCTTATTGAAACCTTGCCTCGAAGCCCAAGTGTATCTATCAAGTGCCATCTTAATGACCTCTGCTTCCTCAATTGAAGCCCTTCCAAATAAAATTGTGTCGTCGGCGAATTGGCTGTGAGTGATGGGATTCAGATCCTCAGCTACTAAGATGCCTTTCCATAGCCTATTTTCCTTTAAAGTATGAAAATATCTGCTCATTGATTCAGCCATTATCACAAACAAGAAAGGTGATATTGGATCACCTTGACGAAGACCATTAGTAGCCTCAAAAAAGTCGCATAGGGACCCATTTACAATAATGGAGTATTTGGGGGTAGATATACATGCCATGATTATTTTTAACCATTCATCCCCAAATCCAAACCTTTTCAGAACTTCCATCAAAAACTTCCAATTGACCCGATCATAGGCTTTGGAAACATCTAGTTTTATTACCATACCGCTCTCTTTCTTGGCTACCAGAGAGTGAATTGTTTCAGTCATAACTATGATACACTCCATAATTTCCCTGCCTGGAATGAATCCATTCTGTTCCTCTGAAATAATTTTCTCAAGGACTAATTTGAGTCTATTGGCCAATGCTTTTGTGATGATCTTATAAATTACATTGCATAAAGCTATGGGTCTAAAATCTGAGAAAGAATTGTATACCGGTTTCTTGGGAATGAGGGCAATTGCAGTGTTATTGATATCTCTGACGAAGCGCTTCTTTTTTCAAAAATCTTCCACCACTTCCCAGATATCATGTCCCATGAACTCCCAACATTTCTGGTAAAATTTTGCTGTGAAGCTATCAGGTCCCGGGGCCTTGTTCGAACCAAGTTGGTTAGTGGCAGTTCTTAGTTCATCCATTGTGAAGGGCTCTAAGAGTTTCTTATTATCCATCTCATCTAGGATAGATGGAATGCAGTCCAGGAGACTGGTGTCCAAATTATCCTTGACTCGACCACCACCTAGCAAATCTTCAAAAAAACTGATCGCCTCCTTTTCAATGTTCTCTCTGTCATTGGCAGATGAACCGTCAGCTCTTCTTATGGATGATATTCTGTTCCATTCTCTCCGGCCTTTGGCTGAAGCATGGAAAAATTTAGTATTATTGTTGCCTTCTTTCAGCCACACATCCCAGGCTTTATCTTTCTAGTATAGCTCCTCTCTGGCAAGAATCTCCAACAGGTCAACTTTTAGTTGTTTTTCAGTCTCAAAATTGTCAGCAAACATGCCTTTCTCTATCACCTTTGCATTGAGAGTTTCCAATTCCTTTTCTAATCTTTCTTTCTCTTCGAAAATGTTCTTAAAGAAAAATTTGTTCCAATGCCTGAGTTTGCCTTTTAATAATTGCAACCTTCTCATAAACTGGAAGCTCACAGTGCCTCTGATATCTGCGCTTTCTTTCCACCAACCTTCAATAAGCTCAGGAAGATGGGTGTCTCTCCACCACATGCTTTCAAACTTGAAGTAGCTTTTAATGGGCCTTTCGCTAAGGTCAATCGACAATTGCATAGGGAAGTGGTTAGAAGCCATCAATGGGAGGATGGAAGAGCTACACATGAACTGGTTTGACATCCAAATTGGACCAATTAAGAAGCGATCCAATCTCTCCACTATGTTGGTGAATCCAGCTCTTTGGTTGGTCCAGGTAAAGGTTCCATTCTTGGGAACACAATCCATCACTCCAAGGGAGTTGATGAATTCCTTAAAATCCAAAATAATTTTATTCATCATTTTCAGGCTGCCACTTTTCTCATTAATGTCTAGGATCGCATTGAAGTCACCAGGCATAACTAAATTGCTGAAGTTATGAAGTTCCTTGAGGCAGATTATCTCCCTCTAGACAAGCACTTTGTCCTCTATCTTTGTAGGCCCATAGACATTGAGAAGGGGGAAATTTGTTCCTGATAGCAGGAAAGTGACCATACATAGCATCCACTTTGGCCTAGACTCAATACTATTGATGTTGATTTTAAAAGGATTCCATAAAATACCCAGTCCCCCCGAGGCACCCGTAGAATCTTGAAAGCATCCAGACCAAGGTTTGCAATACCTAGTGAATTTCAGACCCTCATCCATTTACAGTTTAGTTTCCTGTAGCAATACTATTTCACTCTCTATTTTTTCTAGATGGCGCTTTATACAGCGCCACTTGTCAGGGGCCTTTAGGCCTCTGACGTTCCAGGTAGTGATCTTCATTGGCCTCCAAGGGAGGCACCGACTCCCTTGGATCTAATAAAGAATTCCTTGATATTCTTGAGACCCATTTCATTGGCTTCTCTCTCCCTCCTTTCTCTGTTCATTTTCCTACCTCTTTCCTTCTGAGGCTTTGTGAGAAAGTTGAGCGTAAATTGGCTTATGTTTCTAATTCTGATCTCTCCTAGCTCATCCTCATCATAAAAATCTCCATCTGAATCGCTATCTTCCAATAGATCGACATTTATGTTATCTTCTTGTGGGCGACTGTCCTCCACCAGGGGGCAAGCCGCAATGGGAGTAGGTGACTGGCCAGACTTTCTTATGGGTCTTTCCATGGCCGAAGAGGTTCGCAAAGAAGGATCACTTAAGCAGGCAACCGTGCTTTTGATCGTGGGCTTGTTCGCTAGAGGGTTCACCTTGTCTCTAATGGAATTTTGTGTTGAATCAACCTCCTTCACGTCCTTGGGGCTCTTGGCAGTTTGATCCATTGAGGAATGCTGCTTTCTTACTCATTTCAATTCCTGTCTTATTTTGCAGCGGCATTGAGCTTCCTTATGATTTCTTTTTCCACATCTCAAATAGTAAAGTCTGTCCTCCTCAACCTCTATACTTTGAAGCCATCGTTCACCCTTTGCAAGCAAAAGTATCTACCTTGGCATTTCTTTGATGGCCGCAACTTTTAATCTGGCATAGAGGTAAGAATCACTGTTTATGATCTCTTTATCTATCTCAAGAAGGGTTCCAAGGGATTTGCTGATTTTTGTTTGGCTTTCATCACTCCAGTATTCGATGGGTAGGTTGTATAGCCTTACCCAAATTGGTCCTAGATAGGGGTTCATAACTGCCGGGTTGAAATTAGCTTGCCATTTTTAGATGTAAAACGGGGATCCTTCCAGCGTCCAACCATGCGAGAGCTGAATTTCTTCCCTTCTTTCAGATGACTCAAACAACACCATGAAGAAGCCTTTAGGAAGGAACTTAACAATTTTCTAACCAGGCCAAGCATTTTGTATCCAATTCCTTAACTTCTCTCTTGGGAATCTACCCCCAATGAACCTGCAAATAATTGCTAGCTCTCCCATCATTTCACGATCAACTTCCATTTCTTCTGAAAGATTGATTGCATCCCATTCCCGCGCTCCATCTATATTTTCTTGTTGTCCTCGCTCCACATCATTTTTAGGGTTTTCCAGTGAGACCCTATTCTACTTTTTTTCACTTCTCAATCCATCCGCCGAAGTTCCTCCATTGCTCCTTTCCATTTTTTTTCCTATTTTATGTCATTTTTAATTACTATGTAGCTAATTAGTTTTTTTAATATGTATATTTTAAAAAGATACATTCTAATTAACATGTGGTTGTTGACATATATGGTTTTGCTTCTTAACCCCCCTCTACAGTCCATCTATCATAGCATTCAACAAGATTACCCTCTTGTATTCTAGAAAGTAATTCCCTAAAGGTATATTTGAGATCTATAGAGGTTGAAGTGATAAGGAGATTGTAGAATATTTTTTCCTATAGTTATTTGTGTTTGGCATTCTTCTCTCTTTTTATCCTAGAATTTTACCTTGATTATTTCTCTATAGCCTCTTTCTTCTTTTTGTGATCTCTCATTTTTAGCTAAGCTAGATTCCCCATAAAGGGTCTAATGAATCGAGGGGTGCTACTACTCTAGTACACAAGCCTCAGACAAACCTAATGTAGGGAGAGAAATAAAAGGCCCATTAGAAGCTGCAGTCTTCCTTGATCTAACCAAGAGCAATCAACCACAGAAGAAGTTGTAATATGAGCTAGAAAAATGTGATTTTGATTAATATTTTACAATGAATATTTTACAAATGTATTATATTGGCTTATATAGCCTTACATTTCCCATAAATAAACTACTCTAATTTGTTATAGGAATAACTTCCCAAACCTAACTATAAATTATTATGTATCTAAGTAAACTTAAGCAAGTAAATAAGTAAAATCCTATTTACTCTAACACCCCCCCTTAAGTGCAACTTAGGGACAATTATTATTATGCAAGACTAATATGCAGAATGCAATATATGGGTCCTGACAACTAGGCCATGTTAGTTACCCATGCACAACTAAATCTCTTGCAAACGGAGAAAAGGAGAAAACCCCGTGGGACAAAACTCCTCTCCAAAAATGAGATAATGCAAGTGATAGATCATGTGATGTATGGAGTTCTCCACAATACCCCCCAAGAACTACATCCATCACAAGAATCCAATCAATAGCCCCCAAAAAAGAGGGAAAGAGAGAGACTATATAGCCCCCATAATAAATAATCTCCTGCAAGAACATGGTAAGTGTCTAAAGGCAAAACAAAATCCAATGCTTACAAACCACTTGTCTCCCCTTAGGAAGAAACAAAACCATGTATAGATGCAGGTATGCTTCCCATTTAGCATATACTTTGAAAGATGGAAGCATGAAGAATGATGATGTTGTCTCTAAAAATTGCTCATGTGTCTCCTTGTCCAAGTAGAATGATGATGCCACAATCCAATCAAGTACATCCCCAATCAAGAAAGAAGGTGACAAACTAGAACTATGTGGAAACTGATATAAAACAAACTCCAAAGATGAAAATATAGAAATGTGTCCTCCAACCAAATCTCAAAGACAATGATGGTCCTATTGATCAGGAATTATGGAAGTCTCAATCAATGACTCTGGATAAGAAGCCAATGGAAGTGAAGGTGGATCAACTATCTTTGAAGAAGAATCAAGAACCTCTAAAACTGTTAGGAATTGCATGCAGAAGATATCAATTAAATGTAAATAAAGATTAAACAGAGGAATGAAAAATACATAGAAATAATAATGAGAGACAATTTTTAACGTGGTTCACCCAAACTTGGGCTACATCCACCAACAGAGAGTCCAATATTATTATCCAGCAATCGAACCAATTACAACCAACAATCCTTGCAACTCAATATGTCTGCAAATGCTACAATACAATATCAACAGAAAACCTAACCCTTAGCCACTTTTATCAAGCCTTATGCCAATTACAAAATAGGGTTTTTTATGTCGGCCAATAGAAAGAATAACTCTAGATGCCTTTATAAAATAATAAAAATCATTTGAGCTTGCCAGGGGTACTGCCCCTAGATCCCGCAAGGGGCGCTACCCCCAAACCCCCATTAAATAATTTGGGGGGAAATTGCGCTGATAAAAGTGGGGAAAAATTTAATCTTTGAGTCTGATTAGGCTCCATATAACAACATAAAAACCTCAATGGAAGTGTCAAAAGACTCCAAAGTATCACAATCATGGGTTATCTTCTTTGAAGAAGGAAGAGGCACAATAGGATCATTTGGGAATGGCTAAATATTAGGATCTCCATATAATTCCCAAATGTGAGTCCAAAGAGCATGAGGACACTAAAAATCAACAATAGATTCCAAAATGTCATCATCAACATGCATAAGAATGACTCTTAAGACAAGATGCCTATTGCTTTTCCAAGCAAATTTTTGATGAGGAGTGCTAGGTTCGGGAACAAGAATATACAAATATGACAACAAATGAATCCCTCTAAGATAAGTAATGATGTCATCTCTCCATTTTCATAGTTCTCCCTCTTCAAGATGATCAAAGAAGAATGAAATGTAGAACCCATAACTAATTATGAAAATTCTTAAAATCTCAAAGATAGAACCATCACATGAATGTAGAAACTTCCAAATAAGATATGCAACTGAAAATGAAGTCCCCCCATAAATTATACCTCTACAAGTGTCACTATATCTAAGTTATCAAGCAAATGCCCAATAAACACAAAACTCAATGGATAGTACCTAGTGCTAAACTGGAAAAAGTGCATGGATTGAATGAAAAATCTCCTCAATATCTTTCTGATGCTGCAAGAATGACAAAAAACAAAGATCGAGGCACCAAGTTACAAGCTTAGGAGTCCAAAAAACAAGGTTGACTTCAAGCTGCAATAAATACTGATAGATAGTGAAATCAGGAAGATTGACCTACACCACGGCGAGGTTGGAGAAATCACCTTTCTGATGATATATGGAACTCAAAATTTTGACTCCAGATGCCCAAGATATCCTCCATGGAAAAAATCATTGATATGGAGCCCACTGAATAAAAGAGGGGGTCGGATTGAGCCCTAGGGTGGATTGACCCTTGGTCACTCACGTGACCACCTACAGCCAATCAGCTGAAAAAAGAGAGGAACTGGATAGGGCCTATTGGCAGAAAAATAAAGCCCTTCTGGGCAATAGCACGATCAGGTGGCGAGTGGCCTGCACCACATAGGTGCCACATCACCACAAGTCAGAATGCCAGATCACCAAACACCAACCGAGCCTGCTCAAGGGTGGAGCACACAAGTCACAAGGTTCCTCCACATGCAAGAGAGACTGCCCACAACTACGTGATCCTTTCTCACAATTAAGAAGTGAGTGAATGACTATTTCAATAGCCAAATACTGCCTTACAATGCCAATGTGGGACTAAAGTCCTTATGAAATGCTTGAAAGTTTAAACTGTGGACCCACCCTCACACTCTTCATAGTAAAAAAAACCTAAATTGATAAGATATTTGCCAGAGACTTTACAAATATCAAAGTTTGCACACAACTGTATCGACAAGTCAAAGATTTTGTTAGATTATCTTTCCAACGCTGTGTATCTAAGAATCAACAACACTATGTTGCTTTGCTTTTCCACTTTAAAAGATTGAAATATTTTGTTACACGTTCATATGGGCATGTATCTCTTGAGGGTTGGTCTCCCATGCTGTATCAACGACCCTAAAAAGAGCTTATGTGCCCAACCATGATGCTGTTAATTGAATCATCCATCCCCTGCACTGCCAATCCAATGTAGAGAAGGGCTATTACCCCCAAACGGTTGCCAAATACACCAATATGAGTCGCCACTGATTGGACCCACCAAGCAATCAATTTCGATCAAAGAGAACAATGCCAAATACAGATGAAATCCACCACAGGAAACCAAATCGCCTCCAGTTGATGCAAATACAGACGTTGGCCACAATACATGAAATAAAAATTTAAAAAAATTTCAAACGCCCAAAAATATCCTTGCCTCTTTGATCAAATGAAGTCATGGACAATGAATCTGCCAGCCACCAATTCTTTGATACGGGCAAGAAACTCCTTGGTTTAGGCTCTAATACCATGTCGGGAGAGAAATCAGAGGCCCATTAGAAGTTGCAATTGTTGTCTCTCAAATTTGCACCTTTGCTGAGTTCTAAAACTTGGCAATCTGGAGAAACATGGGATCTTTCCAGGTCTATGGGTCACCTATGTTGGAAAGAACCTCCAGAGAAGGCCAGCTTCCTAACTGGTAATCACCTAAAATCTACTGGATTTGCAGAGGAAAAAGGAGAAGGAATGCTTTTAAAAAATGAAAGATAAAACTAGAAAACTTGAAAATAAGGGTGATTCACCAAACTTGATAAGGTAAAATGAAACTTAGACCTGCATACACTTGGCCACAGACAACAAAAAATAAAAACCTGCACAACCTATCACTGTATATTTGCAAAAGCACTTCACAAAGAGGCCTAACTCCATTAAAATCTTTAAAAAGGAAGCTAAACTTCATAATTTAAAGCCTTATAACACTCTAAGACACAATTTATAACCTGCATAAACACAGCTTCTATAGAAAAAGGGTATTGAAAAACATAAGATAGTCACAAGGAAATAAATTACCTCACAAATGACTTGTTCAAACACTTAATAACACCCAATACTACAAAACAAGAAGGCAAAATCTGACTGTAAGTGGTATCCAAGGTGTTCTCTGTATTTCATATGCCCAAAGAGTTACAAAACATACTCAAACTGAGTAGGATCTAGAAAAAATCACTAACTCCAGAATGTATATCGAAAGAACTTCCTACAAAGAGTCAAATGAATGACTATATACTTTCCAAAATAGCTGCCATGAGATAAGGATGAGCCATCTCCATTTTTGTGTATCTCATAAATATCTCAAAAATATCTGCCCAAAGTCCTCCAAAGTGTGCTCACAATGTAGAAAAAGTCAAGGCATGCCATCAACTATCATAAAGGCACCTAAAAATGTCTTTGAATGCCTTTAAATGATGTTTAAGGCCATGAAAATAAGTAAAATCTATGCAATAACTCTTGCCCCTGTTAGTCAACTCCACCCTGCAGCATCATAAATGTTTGATATTTTCCCAATAAATAACATAAATACACATTTTTTGCATTTAATTAACATTTAACTAAGAGGTTTATAATTACACCACCTTAGTTAATGTTTTACAATCTAAATTTATACAAACCTATGCAGAAAAAATGGCATTTAGGACACAACATTTAATTCCCTGATTTTGCATGATTTAGGGTCAATTAAATGTCGTAAAAAGATGACAAAGTAATCGTTAAGACTTACTTTTTCGTTTGTGATAAATCTGCCTAATGTTACCTCTTTGCATTTTTTATTACAAATGATAAAGTAATTTATAATTCATTACTTTATCGTTCGTTTACAACATTTAATCTATTTCTAGATCATGCAAAAAACATCAAAAACAATACCTTCATAGCTCCTAGGCAAAATGACATGACTCACATACATTTGCACCATATCTCGCATCTCATAGCATCAAAAATGTCTCATGGCTTGTTAAAAACTCTACAATCCCCAACCACTCACACGTTTCCCAACATGCACCATATCACGAGTCATGCCTACAAGGTTCAAAGCAATTCATTTTAAAATGACCCTTATGACTCCCATATGCACATCACCATGCCTTAGCTTCCACTTCATTTTTATACCACCTTGTATCTCCCAACACACATTTTGTGTTCACCACTTACCCTTTATCACCACCTTGTAACTCCTAGCCATGATGACTTAGCAAAATAAATACTCTCGACCCATATGCCATCATAATGTTTTCTTGGCTCGACTTGGAAAGAAATAAAAGGCAAAAAAATATACTCACGGCCCCATTTGCAATGACTAGGCTTAAAGAATTTCAAAGTCTTTACCACGGCTTGCAATGGATGTCAATTATTTTTTGAGTTTTCAAGTCAAAAAAGATGACCAAAATTTCTCATTCTATCATAACCAAATAGGGTTCGAAACCCTATCTTTTATCATTTTGACTTTGCCATTTCGCTATGACAGTCTTGAGCTGCCGCCGTAGAGGGTTTGGGAGGCAAAAATGGATGAATCTAGGGCAATTTGGCCGATTTCTTGAGGCAAAATGCAAGGTGAGTTGTTTCCACTGTGATTTTGAACCTTTGCTGCAGATTCTAGGCCGATTTTGGTCCTTTGTGGTCACGAATTTACTAGTTTTTTGGTGCATTTTCTGTCTTTGATGTGGCCGACTATCTTTATTGCTTTTCACTATTCGAGGCCACCATTGGAAGGTCGCCTGAGGGAGAAACTGTGTCTTGGCACAACAAATAGCAAAAAACCACAGAGGTAATTCCTCAATGTCAACCTTCTCTCATTTTTTCAGAGATCTTCTTGTATATTCGCTGCCAGAAGGCACGATTTGGACATTCTATGGGCTTTTCATTTGAAATGAGTTAAAACCTTGCATTTTTTCCTTTTATACTGATGATTTCGTTGTATTTTTCTGAGATTACCTATTCAAATGCATTGTCCAACATCACCTTTGCCTCCACAACCAACTGTTGACATAATTAGTCACACCAACTCTCAATTTTGTGGATGCTCTTGAAAAATTCTTTGTAACAAATTTGTAAGCTTATTTTGTGTTGCACTAATCCCACGTGGTTTTACATTGTAGCTTTTGTTCTATGTAAGTTGTCTGGTTGCCGAGAATCTCATCGAGACAAGGATGCTAGCCAGACCAAGCTTCCCTTCACATCTAGCTCTTTCTGCTAGCTCTGTTGCAATACTAAATCTATGCATTAGTGATCACTCTGCATCCTTCTCCTTTTCAACTATTGCATCTAACAACCATTTGACAGTACGTTTGCCATCACCATCACCAGCAGCTCCAAAATTTGGTGGATCCCCTCCATACATAATATTTACCAACTCCCTGGCATATGTTAAGTTAGGATCTGGGTGTGCATTTCCAAAATCTTGTAAAGGAACTTTGTTGCATATGGAGTCAGAAATTGCTCCAAGTTTGTCCACAAAGATAGGCTTTGCATAGGCACCAGTCACAGCATGCATAGCATCAAATTTGAACCTGAAATCTAGCCAAGTTATGAGGTTCCTCATGAGCTTGAAGTCAAAGACACTCTCTTGTAGCTCCATGTAATCAACAACAGGATCAATAACTTCCACAATGAAACTTCCAAACTTAGTAACACCCAGTCTAGACAATTCAACATCTGAAAAATTTGCCATTTTGATTTTCTTGAATCGAAAGAGTGTTGCCAATTATCTTATCTATTATAGATTCAGGTGCAGGTTGTCCACTGCTGTAGTTGAACTTTATACCCCAGTCATATTCTGGTCCTATAGGATTGTGACTTGCACTCATTATAAAACCTCCATTAGCCCTCTTCTTACGGATAATTGCAGAAACCACAGGTGTAGACATCAGCCCATCTGTTTAGAAATGAATCTTGTCAAGGCAGGTACATGGATCACCTTCAATTTGGTATTGATACACTCCAACAAGTTATCATCCTTCATTGTTGAAAAAAAAAACATCTCTTGCCATGACCTTTTGCTTCATGTTTCCCAATTGCCGTATCATTAAGATAATAAAACTATTGAGCAGAAAATCAATATTGTTGATTGCTAGTTTTAAAAAAAACTCGATTTGAAGAAAATCTGAGTATTTGTTCTTGAAAATCTAAATTTTCTAGGCTTTACCTTCTTAGCAATGAAAGAAAATATGCTTTCCATTCTTAGTATCATTGTTTTTGATGTTGTTTGTTCATTTGCTGAATTAACATGGACTATTCCTCTACTCTGACTATAGTATTTCCGTGACATTCTTATCATTATCATGTTCCATTTTATAGTGATGTTCTTAATATAGTTCTATATTGTACACTGTCACTATCTATTGTCACTGCTTTTCACCTTCAATTGCTATAACCAAAATGAGCTATTCACTGTTCTAACAGCACCTTCCTATGATGGTTGATTGTCCTTGACACATTTTATGAGAAACAACCTCCTTGGGCATGACTGTCTACAAGAAGAAAACAATGATTCTTTGACTGCTCACTATAGTTCCATGATCTTTGTATGTTATTACCCTTGCAAGCTCACTATGATGCATAACATTTTATGATCTTCATTGCTCTTGCTCTCTGTGTGAATGTATGAAAATGCATGGTTCAAAATGGCCCTCGATCTATTGAGGCATGGTTTAAAACTAGAGAGTCTTCTTGGTTATATCCATAATGAACATTGACAGCCACAATAGCATCTTGACCACTATAGAGCTCCACCTTCTTGAGACAGTCCAAAGACATAGTCTTAAACAAAGCTTTTCGAGGATAAAACTTGGTGTGAAGAGGTATCACATCTTGTACGGGAATTTGTTGTATAATATCCTATTGCTTGCCTTGAGTGTTTCTTTGATTTATAACAACAATTTTATGACTATTTTTACTACTACCACAATTGTGACTTTCACCTTCCATTATGACTGTAATCTTCTTCTATGACTTTAGCTTCTAACATGAATGCTGCTCCACTTCAAACTCAGCTACTCTTGACATTTTCATTCTCCAGTGCTTGGCCTCTATTTGTCCATTGTCTTTGACCAGTCATATTATGCTGCCCTATCAAAGCTAACTGCTCTTTCATACACTACTATGCCTAGTTCAAATGAATATTGTTCCTCTATTGACTGCTCAACCCCTGTCCTATCATGACTATTAACATAGTCTATTATATAGCCTATAGGACCACAATAGCACAGTATTCATATGTCTATGGCTTATAGTCATCCTCACAATGGTTTGACATCATTTATTCATTTCCAGAAGGTCTACTAGGGTTTGTCATACCTTGTTTATGCAAAGAAACCCTTAGAAACTACAAACAGTCCCCTCTGTGACTGTTACTTAGTCTATTGTCTATTATGTTTTCCTCATTTTGTCAATATGACTGCTATCTCCGTATTGTGACTACCATGCAGTCAACATTTGATTGTCCAACATGCCTTTTCTTACTGTTGATGATTGTTGTTCCATCATACTTTGTTGCTCCATTGTGCATTGCTGTCCTAAAGTGCTTGGGTTTTCCTAATTGTTGGTCGTCCTTGTATATGCTGTCCTACTATGACTGAAACCTCTTGAAAGCTGTGATCTGCCTTCTGGATATGCTCCTTGAGCTGTGCTTTTGCATTTTTATATTGCATCTGAAATGTTCTGTAAGGTCTATGAGCTGGGCTCAACCCTTGTGGGAGCCACATTTCCTCCACTCATAATGTAACCTGATGAATTAAACAGAAACATAATTACACCTGTATCTGCACATGAAGCAAACATGTTAAGAAAACAAATGCATGTTTTGGATGTGTTTGATGACTGATTGTTCTCTAGGACATCCAGGGTATACATTTCTTGTTTAATGCAATTGAGGAACAATTTATACATGTATGGTACCTTCTTCATGTATGGTTTGGGACCATTCATTGCTTGGAGCATTGCTCTAACACCATTATTTTTGCTAGATGCAGGAACCAGGGGTGACATGAAGCTAGGAAGGACAAAGATGACTTAGGGCGATAGGACAACACGCCCGAACTAGAACTAGTCATTCTCAGGCAATGACTAGCCTCTGACCCTACATGCACATTACTTTATTTACTTATTCATGTATAGATTGTTCTTCTATTTCATTGAATAAGGCAGTTAACCTCACGGCTTGTGTGAGATGAACATTTTACATTCAATAAAGATTATTTATTTTTTGGAAAGGATTTTGGATAAACCCTTCTTATGTTACATGCACTTGGATAAATGCAGTAAACTAATAAACATAATCTCCTAATATGAAGGACTAGATGAGATGTACCTTACGAGTTTTGAATCAAAACTCTACCTGAATGAGCTGTAGTGAAATTTAGGTAACAACAGTCTTCCTTGATCTAACCAGGAGCAATCAACCACAGAAGAATTTGTAATATGAGCCAGAAAAATGTGATTTTCATTGATATTTTACAAATGTATTATATTGGCTTCTATAGCCTTACATTTCCCGTAAATAAACTACTCTAACTTATTACAAGAATAACTTCCCAAACCTAACTATAAATTATTATGTGCCTAAGTAAACTTAAGAAAGTAAATAAGTAAAATCCTATTTAATCTAACACCTAAGAGCTTTCAGTACCATGTCTCTTGGGTCCACTCTACTCTTCCATACCACTCTACTATTAGTGTAGGTTTTTATTTTCCTTAATTAGATATAATTGTATTACCTACACACTTATTTTAGCTTGCTTAGGTAGATAGAGTGGATCATTATGAGGGAAGATGGCATCTTTTTTTTTAATGCATAAGAGAGATTTTTATATTAAAAATTGAAAACCATACAATTTATCTTTGTCAGTGTGACAAAGTCCCTTCTTCAGCCTACTACTAGCTTGAGTTCTGATACTAAACAAAATGACCACATAGGGTCTTTTAAGCCATTAAAATGCCATGCATGGCTCATTGGCAGATTACTATATCTTAACTATGAATAGATATACATTGAAAACTAACACATGCTAATGAAGATATATAGAAAAACCAAAAAAACCATTAACACTTGGGCCGAAGAACTCCACCCTTACCCAATACCTTGCTCTAGTAAGTAATCTCAGAATTCAATGATCCATGCGAAGTCCTCTATGACCTCAAACTGGAATATCTTCCTTAGGAATGCCCATCCCTTTCTCACTCTTTCCTTGTGCTCTAGCAAAGTCGAGCCTTTCAAGTCCAATAGAAACAAATAGTAAGGAATGACATCCTTGTCCCTATACACCTTCTCCATATCCTTTGGCCGTGGAATACCTATTCCAAATACCACCTTTACTAGGACATCTTCGAGGCCATTGAGCAAATGGTTCTTGAAGGCCATTTGAGTTGTAGTGCTAATCATAGCCTTTTCCATGCCCAGGTCAAGCAATGAGGCCACAAACTGGGAAGTGATATCAGGGTCAAATCTGTATCTTTCCCCATCCTCCACAAAGGCCTTGCCTAGTATCATCTTCACCACTCCTATCATGAATGCATCACCCTGTATCAGGATCTACCAGAAACGTTGGTCTATGATTCTTCCTCAAAAAGCCATTTGCCTGACTGAGTTGGTCAGGCAAATTTGCGTTGCCATTCCCTCACACACTAACAACCTATTTTCTAAATGATTTGGAGAGAGGAGCAAATCCAACCTTGGCAAACTTTCCATATCCCTGTTAAACAAAGGGTGAAAATATATATTTCTAACTTTACTACCTGTCCCTCCTGCTATAAATGTGATGGGAAGGTTCTAGACTCCTGCATAATCATGACTCATGCCTAAAAAGCCACATCACCTTGCAAACCTAGATCAGTGTATGTTAGTAGCCTCACCTGCTTGCACTCCTCACTAAATCATGATTAACAATTTCATGCTAGGCTTCCTTCATGAGGGCTGAATTTTCAATGATTTCTCCTTCTCTAAAGCATACCACCCTATGTTGACTTATAATCTTATGATTTCCATTGCCGCCACCCTGTTAATCCATCCCTACACATCTTATGATGTGTAGGGCCCCCACCCTACAACCCACGAAAAGAAGTGAAGTCACATTCTAACTTCCCTTATTAGATTGCCATCTGCCCCTTGATTGGAGAGCAGGCCTGCCTCTCTGTTACCTTCCTTGTAGATGTGATTAAACATTACTTCCTCAAAACTGTCTGCCAATTTAAGGGTGACATCCAGGTGAGCACTCAACTACCAATTTATCACCTTTCTTGAGTGGAGTGCATTGATAACCACTGTGGAGTCCCCTTCCACTTCGACTTTGGTTTCCTTAAGATCAATGCAAAACTTTAGGCCCAGAATTAGTGCTTAGAATTCTGCCAATTTATTTGTTCCTTCTAGAAGGGGAGAGACCAATTTTCCCACAATGTAATTGTTCCAATCATGAATGATGCAACCAGCCCTTGAGGTGCCAGGGTTTCCTCTGGATGCTCCATCAAAGTTTATCTTGAGCCAGCCAAAATCTGGGGGGCACCACGTAGTTTTCGCTTTGTCTTCTTGATTGTTGATGAGTCCCACTCCTCCGTAGGCGGGGGCCCATAATCCATGCCAAGAACTGCGCATAGTAGCATCCCAAACTGTGAAATTGACTTTCTTCAACATCTATTCTTCTATCATTGAGTTTATCAGTTCTACTATGCTTTCTTTAATCTTGTTCATGAGCAAGAGGACAAACATTTCTTTTACTTGAAAACTTCTTCGATTGCGCTCCTTTCATAGTTCCCAAATCACAATTGAGGGGCTTACCCTCCATAAGATCTTAAACATAGATTTTTTTTTTACCCATCAGCCATCTAATGAGAATGTTAATTAACTTATTTAGGAGTGCTGATTGCCACTGCAATTTTGAGAGAAGCCAGTGCCATCAAGTTTGGGCAAAAGAGCAGTTTAAGAACAAATGATCCCCACTCTCTTCTTGTTTACACAAGGGACACCATAAGAGACCTTGATATCCCAACTTTTTGAATCTATCTACCATTAAAGCCCTACCCTGCATAGCCATCCAAGAAAAAATTCTTGCGTTCGGGAGGCACTCTTTACTCCAGCATAGATGTATCGGCAGTCTTGGTTGTCCTTCTTTAGTGATTGTTAAGGCTTTATACCCGGCTTTGACATTGTACTCCTCATCTGCTGAGGCATTACATCAAAGGATATCTTGGTCTTGCCTTAAGAAATTTTTTTGACTCTTCACCACCCTCTCAAAGGTTTCTACCAACCTGTCATCCAGCCCCAAATTTTGGGTGCTCTTCCACTTGAAACTGGGAACTCCATGTTGTTCTAAAATTTCCATATAATCTCTTACTTTATCATCCCATGCCTATTTTGTGATCCTTTTGACTTCTTCTAAAGACTCAATTTCTTTTAATTTCTATCCTCCTTCCCACGAGTCTTCCCAAAAGGAGGTAGACCTCCCATCCACAATTTCCCATGTGAGGTGGTTTGTAATGAGCTCTCTGCAAGATTTCATGAAATTCTAGATTCTTCAGCCTTTAGGGAGAGATCAAGCTGTGAATATGTTGTATGTTTCGTTGTCCAAATACTTTGCCCTTACTATCTTGACCCATTTGAGCTCCCTTTTGGCGTGGATGGTCCAAACCAATTTTGCCCCCAAAGTGACATTTTGTGTGGCTAACACCTTCACTTCAGTACCATCTTCCTCTTTATTCTTGTAAATATTATCCTTATTAATGGGAGCTTCCACTACTCTAAGTTTCCCTACCATAAGAAGTTCCTCATTATCTGATTTAAAGTCTTACTGGCTTCAGCTGAAAGAGGAAGAGAAGAGATAAGATAAGTCAGCATGGCTGCTAGCATTGATTTGATCATAGTGAGTCTACTTGCCCAGGATAGCCAACGACTCTTCCAGGAAACCATCTTATTCTTCACCTTTTCTGTCAAAATATCCCAAGTCTTTCCAGGTTGAAGACCTTTGATCAATAGTAGACCCAAATATTTGCAAGGGAGGCTACCTTTTTTGAATTTTAGAATCCTAAGAATTTGAGTTTCTTTATTCGCTCTTATGTTAAAAAAGAATACTTCTGATTTTTCTACACTTACCTCCTGTCCCAAAGCCAAGGTGTACTCTTCCAATAGTTTTTTGAAGTTTATTGCCTCTCTTTCTTGAGTTGTGCCAAACAACATAGTATCATCTACAAATTGTTGATGGGTAATTTCTAGGAGTGAGCTTGTTACCTGTAGTCCTTGTACCTTGCCTTCTCTCTAGGCCTTGTTAATGGATCTTCCCAAGGCTTCTGCCATAATGATGAATAGAAAAGGAGATAGGGGATCCCCCTATCAGAGCCCTCGTGATGCGTTAAAAAAACCTTCAGGAGAGCCATTTATTAGTATAGAAAATCTAGGACAAGTCACCCATTCAAACACCCAGTCTAGCCAACCCTTGTGAAAGCTAAATGCTTCCAAAACTTTGAACAGGAAATTCTAGTTGACCTTGTTGTATGCCTTTCTTATGTCTAATTTCATCAACATGGTTAGTTTCTTAAGTTTCTGAATGAAGTGGATCACCTCTTGAGCTATGATTACTCCATCGAGGATGGATCTTCCGAGGACAAAACCAGTTTGTTCCTTCACAATTATGTCTGGCAGAATCTTCTTCAACCGATTGGCTATAGCTTTTGAAAGAATCTTATAAACTGTATTGCATAGGGTGATTAGCCTGAAATCCTCCAAAAATTCTAGTTTTTCCTTCTTTGGGATTAGTGCGATGAAAGAAAGTAGCCAGGAAACCATTTGGTCCAGGTGCCTTATCTGGGTGGAGTTGGAATAGAGCCTCCTTGACTTCCTTCTTGATGAATTTTCTATTCAACATTGCATTCTGTGCCTCCAATACTAAAGTCGGGATGCCCTCTAATAGCCTTCCTTGTGCCCCTGCCATTCATTTAGGAGATTAACAAAGAACTCCACCATTGCTTCTTTCACCTCTTCCACTTTGTCCAATGATCTACCTTCCGTAGTTTTGATGAGGGTAATCCTATTCACTTCTCTCCTTACCTTTGTCGAGTTGTGAAAGAACTTTGTGTTTTTATCTCCAGCTTTTAACCAAGTTTCTCAGGATTTTTTCCGCTAGTAGATTTCTTCCTTGGCTAGAATATCCTTCATCTTGCTTAGAAGTACCTTTTCCTCTAAAAAATTTTGGTCATTCATGCCATCCTTGATCACCTTTTCTAATAAAACTTTCAACCCCTCCTTTGTTTTCCTTTTTTCTTCAAATATGTTCTTAAAGATGGTTCTGTTCCAGATTTTGAGATTTTGTTTCACCATTCTTAATTTAGCTATGATGTTGAACATTTTTGAACTACCTGGGTCGCTACTTGACCACCATTGGGTGATTAGATCCATGAAGCTAGGATCCTTGAACCACATGTTTTCGAATTTAAATGGACATATTATGGGACTTTTTTCTCCCAAAATCTCCAAAAGGATAGGAAAATGATTTGACCGTGCCCTAGATTCTATATTACAGTTCATTGGAAAGGGAAACTGACCCCAATCCCCTTTAAATAAAAACCTGTCCAACTTCTTCGCAATGCTGCAAAAACACATCCTTCTATTTGTTCGTGTACAGCATCCATTACCCATTTGTACCTCTATTGACGAATTACTTTCAATGAAGGCTTCAAAATCAATTTGGGATTGTAGTTTCTTGCCCACCCCCCTTTCTTGTCCTCCGATCTTAAAATGGCATTGAAGTCACCTCCAATGATGTAGAATTCCATCCCCAGGTTGATACAAATGGATGTTAACTCTCCCCATACTTTTCTTTTATGAATGCAATTCACCAGGCCATAAACATTTATAAGGAAAAAAACTCAAATTGGAATCTAGGCTTCTTACCTTGCATGCAATCTAGTGCCTATTTGCAACTACTTCTACTAGAACATATTGTGGCTTCCATAGAATCATCAGTCCTCTAGAAGATCCAAAGGCATTGACTCCACACCATTTCTAGAACTTCATTTTTCTGCCAAACAACTCCTTTTCTTGATCTCCTAGTTTGGTTTCCTGTAACATACAAATGTCAACTTGGAAAGATTTTATCTGGTGCCTTATTAAGCATCCCTTGTTAGGAGCATTTAAGCCCCTAACATTCCACAATAGGAGCTTCATTTATGTTTAGGAAGGTCATCACCCTTCCCTACTTTCATCATCTAATTTATTTTTAGTTGCCCGCTTGCCTCTCCATCCCACTTTAGTTTTTCTTGGTTAGGGATTCTCCCACTCTTTTTGCTCTCCCCGTAGTCCGGTGTGGATTTGAGAAATTCTTTTTGGCCCATGCCAAGCTTCCCAATATCTAGGAGAGGGGGAATGAGATCATTTAGCTCTGTTCCTTCTTCTTATCCATCAACTTCCTCATCTGGTTGAATAATCCCATTTTCTGGAACTGTCTCATCCATCCACTCCTCCACAATGCAATCCTCAAAACTAAATGCTCCAATTTTGGCTACCTTGGCTATTTTAGCTAACTCATTGCCTACTTGAATTAAGGAATTGAGATCTTCCTTCCTTACCTTATTTCCTAGAAGGTCAATAGCCTCTGATATCTTATGGTCCAGATCTTCTATTTTATTGAGGATTTCTGGTGCCTTTTTCGACCCATCTTCCCTGCCTTCTTCCAGCTCCCTTTGATTCTTCTGATCTTGCCCCTGACCTTCCTTGCATTTTTCCTCTGGTTTATCTGCTGCAGGACAAGAGGACCCCACCACTTTAGGACTTACATCTTCCATTTAGTTTGGTATTATATAGGGGGTTCTCCATCCTAGTGTTTTGACTAGGTCACCTTTGGGATAGGGATCTAGGAAGAGTCTGAGTGCAACGCGATCTCCTATTAGGGTAGATCTGAAGAGCTTATTTCCACCCCTAATCTGACATAGGTGTTGATCCCATTTGCTTCAATTCTTTCTTCTGTGTAGAGGTATGAGCCTAAACCATTTCTGATTTCTTCTAATATCTTAGGAGCCCAAAACTCCAAAGGGAGGTAGGGAAACTTAAACCATTCTTGGGTCTTTTCTATTTGATGGCCAAAAGGTTCGAGGCCTAGTTTCCATCTATGAATGTAGAAACCCCAATAGTCTAAAATACATATGCCTTTGACAATTTCTTCCCTTATTTCTTGCGATGGGAAAATTACCGCAAAATAATTGTTTCCTAGGGTTTTGAATTGCAAATCTTCTCCCCATTTCTTCTTCCACCAGTGGATCATTTCATCCCAATTCAAACCTTTTCCATACCATTTATCAAAGAGGCCAAGTTGTTCCAATTTTTCTACTTCAGGCCTTATTTTAATCGCACTTATTATCATGGAAGTCCTATATGTGTTTCCAATTGGTGTTTTGCCTTTGTTTCTCCAGTTTTTGTTATAGATCCCTAGATCTTGTTCGCCCATAGGATGTTGATTAGGGTTTCCTTTCCCTCTATTCACAAGTAATTTTCCCCAACTTTGAGGGTCCTTGGTGTTGAAATTGTCCCATCTTTTTCCTTCACTCTTGCAAAGATTGTTCTTGTTGTTGTTCCAAACCTGTTACCTTGTGAGTCACCCTATTTATTCACTCATGGAATTTCCTTGCCAAAGAGTCAATTTGCTATTTTATCTTATTGGTCGTACCTTTGATTTCTAAATCAGCTCTTTACTCCTCAAAATTCCCCACCTATCGTCATTGTGTGTGAAACTACCTAAGGTTTGAACATTTGAACTTGAACCATCTTCAAAAGTTCAAGGTTCAATGGCTCGATGTGTTTAAAATCCCTTAAAAGATGAGCTATTTTGTTCCATGTAATTAAACATCTGAGTTTTCGTGTTGAACTTGAACCTTTTTTTGTTAATGGTCCTAAAGGTTCAAGGTTCAAAGTTCAACACGTGGTGCTTTGTAATGAGTCACATTACCCGGTTCTTTTTTTAGTTTTATATGTCGGTGAACCTCCTGCTTGAACCTCCTAAAAGTTTATGCTTCAAAGTTCAATGGTGTGCTTTTTCATCGTTTAAGTCTTTTACAAGTCATGTGTTGTTAGTCGGTCTGGGCAGTTCTCGTATCTTTGAACTTGAACTTTGAACCACGTTCCCAAGGTTCAATGGTTCAAAGTTCATTGGTTCGGTGATTTCAACCTTACCACTTCTCGAGGCCCTCTAAGTCAAATTTAGCAGGAAACTTGAAGGAAATTTTGTCTAAAACTCATTTATGAGATAGAAAAGTTCTAATTCTAGGGAAATTGTGGATAATTATTATACATCATGGTCGCACGTAAATATTGCTTGTCATTAATGACGATGTCAGGGTTTGAGTAATTGTTTGGGTAATAGAGATTTTTATATGTCTTCGTATCTGTTTTATTGCCTGGCATCTACAAGAGAATGGTTTGGTCTACCTCATGCACCCTTGGCTGAGGATAGTAGGATTTATGAATATTATTCACAATTGCAGATGCAGAACTGTTATGAAAATTACAATAAGGTTAATGATGTTTTCATTGGGAGAATGACTTATGAACTGGTAGGTAATCTGGGTAAGAGAATGTCCAATGAAGCAATGCAGCTGATTAGCATTTATGGTAGATTCTTTATTCAATTTTACAATTTTACTTACATCAGAGTTGGAGGATTTGACGATGAACCTGTTAAATTACCCAGATATGTGTTCGACCGTTTTGTGCTGATAGAGGTATGCAGACAACTAGCACATGTGGATAAGAAGTTCTCAACAAAGAAGGGATTTGGTTTCTCTTTTCCCATCGAACTTGGACATTACTCATGCCAGTCAAAATCTAATGCTTTGAATTTAGAGGTGAACCTTAAAAAGTTTAATTTTCAGTTCTTCACTGCTAGGTCCCAATTTGACAGCAAAGGATTTGTCAGGGGTAACTTAGATTCTGGAGCAGGGCTTTCACACATTCCTAAGTTAGAGGATTACTAGGAAGACTATTTAGATGAGTTTGAGATCAGGAGAAGACTGTGGTGTATGTTCTCTTTAGGACAGATAATTACTCTTAATTTAAATATGGATATTTTTGGAGTTATTGATGATGAGGAACAGGTGATTGACCTGTAGTTTAAACAAATAGAGCAATTACCTATTCTAGAAATTGACTGGAGCAAAAAGGAGGAAGATAGGATTGAGGTTAAAACTCTCCCAGTGATAAGGAGAACTGAGAAATGGTTAAGGGAAAAGAAACAGGAAGGGATCTAGAATAAAAATGCCCAACAATTCACGTCAATGATTGAATCATCATTCCCCATAAGCTCTTCTAACCAACCTATTGCTATCTGTGGTGCAGGTACTTCCAAGTCATTAACTGGAAGGAGCCCTGCTACTAAGAAATCTAGAAGAGCCCTCACAACTATTCTACCCCCTCGTGCTACCAAGTTGCGAAACAGGTTTCTGAAAGAATAGTTGTGGATTTGAATTTAGAGGAGGATTCAGGAGAACCCATGGGTGATAAGGAATCTAGTCCACACAGAACAGAGGAAGTTAATACTAGGCCATAGTCAGAGGTTGTTCTAGAGACCTCTGAACTGTTAACGATTTCTAATGTATCCTCTGATGGATTGAACCCTGTAAAGGAAACCTTAGCCCCTACACCCAAGTGGCTGGAGAGTTCTATTATTGACAAGAGAAAAATAATTCCTTTTTCTATCCCTTTAGAGGACATGGTGAGCAAATGTTTAGGGAAAACACCCAAGTCTAAGAAGCTAAAGATGATATCCAGAGTAAGCATTGATCCAAATACTGGAAACTAGAGTGCTAAGATAGCCAAACCAGTGACTGAAGAAGAAGTACAGGACCCAACTGTGCAAGATTTCACTATTGAAAGAGTGGATCTTGGCGTTGCTTCAATAGCTACAGATGTTCATCATCTTGAAGCATCTAGCAAGAGGATAGTTAGTCAGAGTTGGAAGGACAAAAAAGACAAAAGGGAATTGAAGCAGACTCTGTGTTCAATGGCAGAGTACATCGATGCTATCCATAACCCTAGCCCACAGCCAGTTTCACAGCTCTCCCTGTCTTTCAATCCTAAGTCACTAGTTAACCAGAAGATGTTGGATCAGGTTCACAGAAACAAGATGGTGGCTAAGATATTCAACGGTTGGTTCGACTGCATTGTACAGAAGGGGACTAAATACATTTGTGAACTTAAGAATATATACGATCTGACTGCTGCCACCATTGAGGACCTTAAGGCACAGGTTACTGCTTGGGTGAAAGATGAAGGTAAATGGGTAAATGTAATGAATCAAATCGATGAAGTTCAAAAATATGGAGTAGCAAAGTTTCTGATAGAAAAGAGCCTAACTGGTTTGGATGAAGATCTATTATATGTGAATAAGAAAAATATTGAATGGAGAAATTCCATATCATGGCAGGGGCGTTTTGAACTTACAAAATTGATTAAGGAGATAACTGAGTTCACTCAATTGCTACAGCGTGACTTACAATGTATTGATGTCAAATACATAAAAGATGATGGGGAGCCGGAGGAGAACATCGATACAGTGATTCAAACCTTCGTGGATAAAATCAACTTTGTCAAAGAAAGTGATAATATCTTAACTGAAGATTTCTCCCAAATTTCTAAGGTTGAGTCATTACTTTACCTTTGTATCGACGCACTCCTAGAATATAAGCAAAAGGTTGGGAAAATATGGAGAGAGAGAAGTTTGGAAATCAAGGGTGAAACACATAGGTATCCCTAACCTCCTGAGAATTCAGGAGTTTGTTGCAGCTTTTCAGGAGTGGAAGACTCAACGTGCTTCTCCGATCGCCGATGGCAAATCTGGAGATTCAAATCCGTTGCCCCAGCCGTGATCTTATTCGCTCATTTTCCTTTATTCAGTTCCTCAGTTATGCTATTTTTGTAATCTTGATCTTTGAATCAATTTGTTATAAACTAAATCCTGTATGGGTCAGAGTTAGTTTAACTCTGGGTTTGGTTTACTTGATGATATGATTAGGGCATTCATATATATAGGTTTTTGAATCTTTCATAAGGGATATAGATAGAGAGAGAAAAACAAGAAGAGAATTTTGGCTGAACTATTTTATGGTTTTATAGCATATGATGATTATCTGAGAAATTTTTCATCTGTGAATGAAAAGAAGAAATAATTATTGTTTACTTAGATCTGTGCGTTTGAGTGTTTGAAATTGGATTTTCTGTGTGAAATCTCCTTTCATCTAGTAATTTCTCTTTTATTGGACAACTCGTTATATGTGTTCTATTATTTATTGGTTCAGCAAATATATATGTATGTGTTTATGTATTTAAATGTATTGAAAATAGAATCTGTGCATTCTATTACTCATTGTTATTGCAAGAAATTTACTGCATTCACAACATAGTTATGTATGAATGTTAGTTTGCCTTAGGCACTTTTTGGTTAAAAGTGTATTTGGATAGTTGAATAGATTGAATTCATTGGAAATCTTAAAGGGAGCTGTACCTAAATTTAGAGGGTAACTAATTTAAAAAGTTCACCCATTTGTTGCTTAACCCATTTGTTCTTTAAAGAAGGGTATAGAGTCAAAATAAAACATTTTCAGAATAAGGACAAATCTGTTAGCCAACAGTTTTTGGCGACTCTACTAGGGAGATGAAATCATTAATTAAAAGATTGGTCGCCTTAATATGAAGCAACAATGGTGCTTCCACATGAAAACATAATTCCTGTTCTGCAGCCTAATCTTGGATTTCAGGACGAGTAGGAAGACATTATTAGCCAGTTGAATACCCTTGCTTGGCGTACTCATCAGAATAGTGAAGATTATAGAAGAGCAAGCAGAGTATTAGAAAAAGAGGAGGAATTAGCTGATAACCTGAGATTGCTATTACTCAGGCAGAGAAGAAGGCAAGCACAAAACACAGTAAGAAATCAAGTCCTTGAAGCACAAAGAAATCAAGAACAACATAGAAATTAATTGCTGCCTATCTAGTCACAATATTTTAAGCTGGATTCTAGACTGTATACCAGGTCTTTGAGGAGAGAGGGAGTTGAGAATTCTACCTTTCAAGCACTACAAAATTTTAATTTTCCTTCTATCCCTACTCGTGTAAGAAGAGCTAGAAGTAGACCTCCTAGCCCCACTAAAACTTCCACATCTCTGGTTTGTCAAGCTCTAATTCTTTCCGGTACCATCATCCCCTCAGCTATAAACTTCCTACCAATGGCCCAACCTTGGGGAGAAGCCATAGGACCTCTGAAACTTAGGGCTAACCTGAATCCATTGCCCAAAAATGCACAGGAGAATTTGCCCAAATTTAATGGAGACAGGAGGCAATCACCAGAAGAACATTTGTGTGCCTTTGCAGCAGCATGTAGTGTGTTAGGCATACAACACCAAGATGTAGCCATAAGGCTTTTCATGCAAACTTTGATTGATACTGCAGCACAATGGTTCTACCACCTAACTAACTCCTCAATCTCAAACTGGAATGACATGAAAACTACGTTTGAAAACAGGTTCAAAAGTGCAGAAGATGAACATTCTCTCCTTGCACAGCTGACTCAGCTTAAGAAAGAGATTCATGAACCTATGAGGGAATTCGTGGCTAGAATTTTAATAGAATTGTGAACAAAATCCCTGTTGCTAAAAGACCAACTGGCGAGAATCAGAAATGTTTCTTCATTAATTCTATGCCTCCTGATATTAGCTTCCATCTTAGGAGGGGTGTAATTGCTGATTTACCAGCTGCACAAGCCTTGGCAGTTGGATTGGAGGATGATCTCATTATGGCTGGTAAATGGAAGAAAGAGGTCTAGATGCCAAATGTTCACCCCTCATCATCTATGGATCCCGTAGTGCAAAGACTGGTTAATGATATGATTGCCTTAAAGAGGCAATTACCTAAAACTGACGCTCCCTTCCAACAACCGTATCAAGATATTGGCAGAAGGAATTTGAGTCAACAAGCAAATATTGGTAGAGCTTTACCCCTAACATTAGCACAACCAAGGTTGACTATTGAAGCTCCTCCTGGAAGAGGGAACATGTGTATTTTTCATTTGACTACCGACCATGATGGAAATTCTTGTCCAGAAATGCTCAGGTATGCTCAGATGACTGCTACTCAAGATATGCTAGGGGAGTCCACCGAAGACAAAAGGAACTTTGAGGAACCTGGCGGCTCTGAGATAAACTTCCTTGAATATGAGTCTGATTCAGAAAGGGGAGGTGAAATATTGGTTACCCTTGAAGATCCTTCATGTGCCGTGCTCACCAGGAGTTAGAGGAATGTGAGATCTTCTAATACGCAAAAAGTACCTGGTAAAGGTAAGGAGCCTTTTACTAGAACCCATGATGCTAATTTGAAGGCTCATGAAACTAGATTGTTGCATAAAAATGATCTAGATGCTTCTTTTGATATTGTAGAATTCTGTAATTCTACAAAAATTCAAATCTCTCCTATTGAGTATCTCAAGTTAAAACCTAATGAGCTTGACAAACTGGTTAAACATGTTAAGGGTGGTCCTACACAAACTAAATCTGAGAGTCAACTAGAGGTTGATGCTGAGTCTCCCAGTGCTCGACTATTTGCTTCCTCGTCTGAGTCATCCATGACTACCCCTAAAATGACCCTCAATTCATCAAATGATACTTCTTACACTGTTGATTTGAAACCCAATCCTTTCTATGTGTCTTTGTTTATCAATGGTCATAAACTTAGTAACTGTATTATAGATTCAGGAGCATCTGACAACATTATGCCCTCTTTTGTGGTTAAAGCCCTAGGGTTATCACTTACAAAAACATTTGGTAGGTGTTATTCTATGGATGGCAAACAGGTTTCCTTGCTTGGACAGATTAAGGATGCACGAGTTGCTCTTGCAGCTTACCCTGACAAAAGGGTGAAATTGACTATTTTGGTAACAGATATTCCTACTAGTTACGGGATGCTGTTGAGTAGGACATTTTGCAAGGATTTGGGTGGACAGATCAAATTGGATTGGTCAGAAGCCACAATCCTAGTGGGGAAGTAGAAAGTGAAGTTGGAACCTGAGCCCAAGTGCAAGTTCACTGTCTACCCCTCTGATGATCCCAAGTCCCAGATTTTGTTTGAGGAATGTGAATTTGGTAACTATTTACTCTCCTCTAAGCAGAGTTTTGGAGTAGACCCCAAAGAAGAATTAATCCAAAGACCTGTACATTCTGATGACCTATGGGTTATGGAATTTGACGGCAGTTGTGCTACTACTGGTTCAGGGGCTGGGGTTGTGTTGATCTCACTTGAAGCTGAAATTTTTTCTTATTCTTTTAAGCTAGAGTTCAAAAACACCAACAATACTGTAGAATATGGAGCTTTATTGGTTGGGCTATTTGAAGCCAAAGGAAGGGGTGTGAAGGTACTTAAAGTGAAAGGTGATGCCGAATTAATTGTGAAACAGGTAAGGGGGATCTTTTCTATTAAGAATGAAAGATTAAAGCATTACAGAAATAGAGTATGGGATGAGATCGAATATTTTGATGCCTTCTCTATCGAAGCAATTGCCAAAGACCAGAACTCCCGAGCAGATTCTTTAGCAGTATCAGCTTCTCTCCTTCTGCCACATCTAGATTTCATAAAGGATTCTTATAGAATAGAAATGGTATATCGTCCTAATGTCCCGAACAATGCCAAAAGTTGGCAAGTTTTTGAAAGTGATAATCAGATCAGAAAGTTTTTAGAGAATGCTGAAATGTTCCTGGGAACCTATTTTGAAGGCTCCGAAACAAAGTGTAAAGAATTCAGTCCTGACCCAGGGATTAATCCAAAAGATGACGTGATTCAGTTAAAGGGAAACAAAATCCCTAATGGACTGGTCTCCTTAGAACATTTGTTTTCTTGAAGAGATGAATATATTAAAGGCAAACCTTCCCATAATCATGATAAAGTAGAGGATTATGAGAAAATAAACATCGGGGATGAGGCTGATCCTAAATGGATATCCATTGGTAGGTGTTGTTCTTTAGAGGAGAAAAACAAATTGATCAAATTGTTAATCAGGTATAAGGATGTTTTCGCCTGGTGCTATGATGATCTTAAAAATTTTAGACATGGACAGTTTCAACACCATATTCCTTTGAAAGCAAATGCAGCTCGATTCAGGCAGAAGCTAAGGAATTATAATTCGAAAGTTGCTAAGGCCATTTTTAAGGAGATTGATAAGATGTTGAAAGCTAGAATTATCTATTCAATTCATCACTTCACTTGGGTGGCAAATATTGTTCCAGTATGCAAGAAGAATGGAGAAATAAGAATCTGCGTTGATTTCAGGAACTTGAACCAAGCCAGCCTGAAAGATAACTATCCCTTACCTGTGATGGACCACATCTTGCAAACAGTTGTTGGGTCTGAAATGATGTCTATGCTGGATGGTTTCTCACGTTACAATCAGATACGTGTGGCTGCAGATGATCAACATAAGACTGCTTTCACTACGCCTCGGGGAACTTTTTCCTATAACCAAATGCCCTTTGGCTTGATTAATGTGGGAGCAACTTTTCAGCGGGCGATGGATTCATCTTTTAGAGATCTAAAGGATAGAATTATTGTTATTTATCTTGATGATCTGACTGTTTTTTCTAGAAATAGAGAAGATCACTTGAAGGATCTAGAGACTATCTTACAAAGGTGACGAAGCCATGGCATCTCACTCAATCCCAAGAAGTCAGTTTTCTGTGTTACTGAGGGAAAATTGTTGGGGCACTTAGTCTTAAAAGATGGAATCAGAATTGATCTGGAGAGGGTCAGGGCGATTCAACAACTTAGTCTCCCTTCAAATAGGACTGGAGTCAAGTCCTTCTTTGGCCAAATCAATTTTCTCAGAAGGTTCATTCCTAACTTTGCTGAGATTATAAAACATATTGTTGGAATGATGAGCGAGAAACAGCCATTCAAGTGGAATGAAGTTGCTAAGAAGGCATTTGAGGATATCAAGGAAGCGATTGCAAACACTCCCACTTTGGTAAATCCTAATTTTCAAAAAGATTTTATTATTTACTGTTATGCCTCGGAACACACCATGTCAGGTATTTTGTTATAGAAAAATGAATTGGATGAAGAGGTTCCCATAGCCCTTTATGAGCATTCCCCTTAAAAAGCATGAGCTGAAATATTCTTTGGGTGAAAAACAAGCTTTCGCTGTGGTAAAGGCTGTTAAACAATTCAGATATTATATACTTCACTCTCATTCAGTTGTATTTGTTCCAAATTCAGCTGTGAAAAGTATCTTGACTCAGCAAGATGTTGGGTTAAACAATAGAGCAACGTGGGTTGCTAAAATCCAGGAATATGATTTGGAAGTTAAGCCTACTAAACTAATCAGGGGTCAAGGCTTATGTAAATTAATTGCTGAGAATAGAAAGGAGGAAGAAGAAGAAGGACTTCCCACTATCCTACTCGTAAGTTTACAAGACCCATGGTTTCTAGATGTAGCATACTATCTTACTTATGGAGATTGTCCCAGTCACTTATCTCCTAAAGAGAAAAGAAACCTGAAGCTAAAAGCGGTAAAATATGTTATTTGGGGGGATGTCCTTTACAAGAAGGGATTAGATGGGACTTTCCTAAGATGTGTAGATAAGGAGCAACAGGATAAGCTCTTGGAAGTTTTCCATAATGAAGCCTGTGGTGGACATTTTTCTTCTTCAGTTACAGCTTTCAAAATCCTCAGGAATTGTTACTACTGGCCAGGGATGTTTAAGGATGCATATAAATGGGTGGCTAACTGTGAAAAATACAAAATGTTCTTAGGAAGGCCACAACTTGCAGCTTTACCTTTGAGGCCCATTGTTATTGAAGAACCCTTTAAACAATGGGGATTGGATTTTATTGGGCCTATCTCACCCCCCTCGAGTGCAGGACATACCCACATTTTGATAGCAATAGAATATTTCATGAAATGGGTTGAAGCAGCCCCTGTAAAGAGAACAATTTCGGAGGTGGTTTGTAATTTTCTTAAAGAAAATATTTTGGTATGTTTTGGTGTTCCCCAGAAGATTGTAGCAGATAATGCTACCAGTTTCTCTTTAGTTGAAATGACTTATTTTTGTTATGAACATAGTATATCTCTCTCCCATTCATCAGATTACTATCCCCAAGGAAATGGACACGCTGAGTCCAGTAACAAGAATCTGATTGCTATCATGAAGAAATTGGTGAATGACAACCCCAGAGATTGGCATAAGAGACTGTATGAAGCACTTTGGGCCGACAGAATAACTCCAAAAAGGGCAATTGGGATGGCACCTTTTGAATTAGTTTATGGAATAAGTGCCCAATTATCTTTACCTCTGGAGCTATCTACATCTAAGCTACAAAGTGTAATCAAGGATCAATACTTCCAAGATTCCGTGGAGAAGAGGGTTATGTACTTAACTAAGATTGAAGAAGAGTGAAATGAATTGGTTGACCAAATTACTGTACATCAGGCTAGAGTTAAAGAGATTTTTGACAGGAAAACAAGGCCTAGGAAGTTTATGGAAGGAGATGAAGTATTACTGTGGGATAGAAGAAGAGAACCAAAGGGTGCACATAGCAAATTTGACTCGCTTTGGAAAGGACCTTTCAGAATTCACCAGGTATTGGGTCTAAATTCTTTTAAATTGGAATATCTGGATGGAGCTATTTTACCCCTGTCCTATAATGGACAGGATCTCAAATTATATCGTCTGTAAAATAGGAGTCCTCTGTTTTGTACATAGTCTTCCCTTTTTGTCTGGTTTTGTGTTTTCCTTTCCCGTTTTTGTTTTGTCTTGCTCCATTTCCTTTCTTCTCTATGTTCCTTTTTCTGTGAAACCAGAGCTTCTGAGTTCTTTGCATTTTGCCATAAAATGTAGTCCCTAGTCAGAACCAATGTTACCTTGTGAGTCGCCCTATTTATTCACTCATGAAATTTCCTTGCCAAAGAGTCGATTTTTTGTTTTATGTTATTGGTCATACCTTTGATTTCTAAATCGGCTCTTTACTCCTCACAATTCCCCACCTATCATCATTGTGTGTGAAACTACCTAAGGTTTGAACCTTTGAACTTGAACCATCTTCAAAAGTTCAAGGTTCAATGGCTCGATGTGTTTAAAATCCCTTAAAAGACAAGCTGTTTTGTTCCATGTAATTAAACATCTTTGAGTTTTCCTGTTGAACTTGAACCTTTTTTTGTTAATGGTCCTAAAGGTTCAAGGTTCAAAGTTCAACACATGGTGCTTTGTAATGAGTCACATTACCCGGTTCTTTTTTCAGTTTTATATGTCGGTGAACCTCCCGCTTGAACCTCCTAAAAGTTTATGGTTCAAAGTTCAATGGTGTGCTTTTTCATTGTTTAAGTCTTTTACAAGTCATGTGTTGTTAGTCAGTCTAGGCAGTTCTCGTATCTTTGAACTTGAACTTTGAACCACGTTCCCAAGGTTCAATGGTTCAAAGTTCATCGGTTCGGTGATTTCAACCTTACCACTTCTCGAGGCCCTCTAAGTCAAATTTAGCAGGAAAGTTAAAGGAAATTTTGTCCAAAACTCATTTATGAGACATAAAAGTTCTAATTCTAGGGAAATTGTGGATAATTATTATACATCATGGTCACACATAAATACTGCTTGTCATTAATGACGATGTCAGGGTTTGAGTAATTGTTTGGGTAATAGAGATTTTTATATGTCTTCGTATCTGTTTTATTGCCTGGCATCTACAAGAGAATGGTTTGGTCTACCTCATGCACCCTTGGCTAAGGATAGTAGGATTTATGAATATTATTCACAATTGCAGATGCAGAACTGTTATGAAAATTACAATAAGGTTAATGATGTTTTCACTAGGAGAATGACTTATGAATTGGTAGGTAATCTGGGTAAGAGAATGTCCAATGAAGCAATGCAGCTGATTAGCATTTATGGTAGCTTCTTTATTCAATTTTCCAAGTTCACTTACATCAAAGTTGGAGGATTTGATGGTGAACCTGTTAAATTACCCAGATATGTGTTCGACCGTTTTGTGCTGATAGAGGTATGCGGACAGCTAGCACATGTGGATAAGAAGTTCTTGACAAAGAAGGGATTTGGTATCTCTTTTCCCATCAAACTTGGACATTACTCGTGCCAGTCAAAATCTGATGCTTTGAATTTAGAGGTGAACCTTAAAAAGTTCAATTCTCAGTTCTTCACTGCCAGGTCCCAATTTGATAGCAAAGGATTTGTCAGGGGTAACTTAGATTTTGGAGCAGGGCTTTCGCACATTCCTAAGTTAGAGGATTACTGGGAAGACTGTTCAGATGAGTTTGAGGTCAGGAGAAGACTGTGGTGTAGGTTCTCTTTAGGACAGATAATTACTCTTAATTTAAATATGGATATTTTTGGAGTTATTGATGATGAGGAACAGGTGATTGACTCGCAGTTTGAACAAATAGAGCAATTATCTATTCCAGAAATCAACTGGAACAAAAAGGAGGAAGATAGGATTGAGGTTAAAACTCTCCAAGTGATAAGAACTGAGAAATGGTTAAGGGAAAAGAAACAGGAAGGGATCGATAATAAAAATGCCCAACAATTCACGTCAATGATTGAATCATCATTCCCCATAAGCTCTTCTAACTGACCTATTGTTATCTATGGTGTAGGTACTTCCAAATCATTAACTGTTAGGAGCCCTGCTACTAAGAAATCTAGGAGAGCCCTCACAACTATTCTACCCCCTCGTGCTACCAGGTTGAGAACCAAAAGTAAGAGAAAGAAACAAGTTTCTGAAAGAATAGTTGTGGATTTGAATTCAAAGGAGGATTCAGGAGAACCCATGGGTGATAAGGAATCTAGTCCACATAGAATAGAGGAAGTTAATACTAGGCCATAGTTAGAGGTTGTTCTAGAGACCTCTGAACTGTTAACGATTTCTAATGTATCCTTTGATGGATTAAACCCTGAAAAGGAAACCTTAGCCCCTGCACCCAAGTGGCTGGAGAGTTCTATTACTGACAAGAGAAAAATAATTCCTTTTTTTGTCCCTTTAGAGGACATGGTGAGAAAATGTTTAGGGAAAACACCCAAGTCTAAGAAGCTAAAGATGATATCCAGAGTAAGCATTGATCCAAATACTGGAAACTGGAGTGCTGAGATAGCCAAACCAGTGACTGAAGAAGAAGTACAGGACCCAACTGTGCAAGATTTCACTGTTGAAAGAGTGGATCTTGGCGCTGCTTCAAGAGCTGCAGATGTTCATCATCTTGAAGCATCCACCAAGAGGATAGTTAGTCAGAGTTGGAAGGATGAAAAGGACAAAAGGGAACTGAAGTAGACTCTGTGTTCAATGGCAGAGTACATCGATGCTATCCATAACCCCAGCCCGCAGCCAGTTTCATAGCTCTCCCTGTCTTTCAATCCTAAGTCACTAGTTAACCAGAAGATGTTGGATCAGGTTCACAGAAACAAGATGGTGGCTAAGATATTCGACGGTTAGTTGGATTGCATTATACAGAAGGGGACTGAATACATTCATGAACTTAAGAATATATACAATCTGACTGCTACCACCATTGAGGACCTTAAGGCACAGGTTACTACTGTTGGATTTAAGGTATACAACTGAGAGGGGGGGGGTGAATCAGTTGTATAAAACTTCTTGTTCTTTCAAACACTTGATTCTTCGTTGTTAGTTAACAGCATATCAATTAATCATCCATGAAAGCATAATACATAAACACAAGAGCAGATAAACATCAACACATTGAACACCAAGATTTTGACGTGGAAAACCCGGTTAAGGGAAAAACCACGGGGTGATTAACCCAAGGATTATTCTCTGTTAGAAGAATAAGAAAAAGAATGGCACTTGCCAATTAGGGCTCACTGCCCGAGCACACTGCTCACAAGAGGCCCACTGCCTACTAAGAGACACACTGTCTACAAAGTGATAAGAATCACAATCTTGAACTAGAGAATGACATCTCTACTATGTCCGGATCAGTTCCTTTTAAGCCCAAAAACTTTTGCTCTGCCTTTCGCACTTCTCTTCGCTATCCACACTCACCCACACAATCCACACTTATGAAATGAACTCACAAACCGTTATTTATACAAGACATCGACTTAGGAACAAACATCTAAGTCGGCAAACAACCATAGAGTATCCGCAAGATGAATAACACATCCGGTCGGCCACCACAAGAACATTCGTAGGATGAATAACTCATCCGGTCGGCTAAACAGAGCAAGAACTTCATCCGGAAGAATAACTTCAATTCCGGGCTCTACTATCAATGCGGACCAACCACACAACCTAAACATGATCCAAGAACCTTCACAAGCCTGCCTGAATGACCGGATACATCCGCACTTCCTCTACTTACTGGAATCTCTTGTCTTCCTCATCCGGAACTTCAAGAACACAGTCTGTCGCCACTGTAGAAGGTACTTCCGGACCTTCAAATCATACATTATCAATGCGGACCAACAACACAACCTCAACATGATCCAAGAGCCTTCACAAGCCTGCCTGAATGACCAGGTACGTCCGCATTTCCTTTACTTACTGAAATCTCTTATCCTCCTTATCCGGAACTTCAAGAACAGAGGTACTTCCGGACCTCCAAATCATACATAGCTCGAGATGGCACATCACAAGGACATCCCAAACACTCTTTCCAATCCGCAGATTAGGATTGTACAATTTCGGACCTCACCGGACCTTTCTGTGATCCTCTGTCACCTCTAAGCATTTGCCGGAACCGGTTCCACACAGACAGCCATAACTTCTTCAGGTCTTCATGCGGACCTCTAAAAACTTGACTGAAGCATCTCAAGACTCATATCTGCAAACCCTTTAATCCGCATCCTCCGGTTCTCAACCTATCTAATATATTTGCCTTCTTCTCATCACTGTTCTTCACTGATCCTGACTGAGGCTAATTTTCTCAATATCCTCAACACACAGCTCATCCAATCCTTCTTGTCAATGTAATATGAGTATGTTGACATCAATGACAACACTGGTTCACCTCATACTTGCAACAATCTCCCCCTTTGTCATTGATGGCAACATATGATGTGAAAAAACCATCAAGACAAGAACTTCTCCTTTCTGTCACAGCTCCCCCTATCAACAACAACTTTTCACATGTCTTCTCTTCCTTTACTGCTCCCCCTTTGATCATTAACCACTTGTTTTTCACATGTCTTCTCTCCCCCTTTGACATCAATGGCAAAGGGCTCATACTTGCAATTCTAATACATCAGAATCATACCAGCTGCTCCCCCTTAGTAGCAGCTCCCCATCATCAATCCGGATCACAAGATATGACTGTGATATCCACCGGGCTGATGCACATTAGTGCATCCTAGTTCATCACTGGAGGGGCCATGACCCCTAACTTCTCCCGGAGATATTCAAAAGAGTCCTTGGGAAGAGGTTTTGTAAAGATATCTGCAATCTGATCCTTGGAGGGAACATACTCCAATCTGACTTCTTCCTTGTTTACTTGTTCTCTCAAAAAGTGAAACTTGATAGATATGTGCTTAGTCTTAGAATGCAATACCGGATTCTTAGAAATATTAATTGCACTTGAATTATCACAGAAAATTGTGATAGGCTCCTCATATTCAACTTTAATGTCTCTTAGCATCTGCTTCATCCATAAAATTTGAGTGCAACTACCTGCTGCTGCAATGTATTCTGCTTCAGTTGTAGACAGAGATATTGCATCTTGTTTCTTGCTTAACCAAGAAACCAATCTCTTCCCCAAAAAGAATGCTCCACCACTAGTGCTCTTACTGTCATCCACATCACCTGCCCAATCTGCATCTATGTAAGCATGAAGAGAGAAATCTGGATCTCTAGGGTACCATAGACCATACTCAACTGTTCCTTTCAAGTACCTAAAAATTCTTTTGATTGCCATAACATGAGATTCTCTAGGATCAGCCTGGAATCTTGCCACAAGACCAACAGCCTGCATTATATCTGGTCTGGTTTGAGTGAGATACAACAATCCACCAATCATTGATCTATACTTTGTCTGATCTGCCTTTGGAGAATCATCATCTTTGCTTAACTTACATCCGGTTGCCATAGGAGTGTTCATTGGCTTTGAGTCTTCCATACCAAATTTCCTTAACAATTCTTTCACATATTTGGTCTGAGAAATGAAGATCCCTTCTTTTGTTTGAGTAATTTGCAGACCCAAGAAGAAATTCATTTCACCAAGCATAGACATTTCAAACTCACTTTTCATCTGATTTGCAAAAGTTTTGCACATACTATCTCTTCCTCCAAAAATGATATCATCCACAAACACTTCAATAATCAAAATGTTATCATGATCAATTTTGAAATATAAGTTACTGTCAGCAGTACCTTTGTTGAATCCAATTTGCACAAGATGCTTATCCAACCTTTCATACCATGCTCTTGGGGCTTGCTTCAATCCATACAAAGCTTTCTTCAACTTGCAGACCATATCATCATTATCAGACAATTGAAATCCATCCGGTTGTTCAATGTAGACTTCCTCTTCCAGATCACCATTTAGGAAGGCAGACTTGACATCCATCTGATATACCTTGAAGTCCTTGAAGGCAGCATATGCAAGAAGTAATCTGACTGCTTCAATTCTTGCCACCGGAGCAAAAGTCTCTTCAAAGTCAATTCCTTCTATTTGAGAGTACCCTTTGCAGACCAATCTAGCTTTGTTTCTGATTACTTCACCAGCTTCATTTAGTTTGTTCCGGAAGACCCACTTGGTTCCAATTACATTCCTGTCTCTAGGTCTGGGAACAAGATCCCAAGTATGATTTTTCTCAATTTGCATCAATTCATCTTCCATTGCTTTGGTCCAGTTTTCATCATTGCAGGCTTCATTTATTGTTTTAGGTTCAATCTTTGAAATCAGACAACATTCATCCTGATTTTGAGCAACATTCCTTCTAGTTTGTACACCTTTGCTTCTGTCACCTATGATCTGATCTTTAGAGTGGTTCAGTCTTACATACCTTGGAATTTTGGGAGTATCCTGCACTGCTGCTTCTTGATCAGGCTCATTCAAACCTATCTCTTCTTCCTGATTTACCGGATCAGGCTGACTCTGTCTCACCGGAGAGGATTGAGTTCCTTGAACACTGTCTTGGTCATCTTCATCAAACTCATAAAATCTTGAAGGCTTCTCAATTCCTTCATCAACTTTTACATTGGTGCTTTCTATCATCTTCCTCAATCTCTTATTGTAACACCGGTATGCTTTGCTTTGAGTGGAGTAACCCAAGAAAATTCCTTCATCACTTCTAGCATCAAACTTTCCTAGATCTTCATCTCTTTTAATATAACACTTGCTACCAAATACTCTGAAATATTTCACAGTAGGACTGATGCCAAACCAGAGTTCATAGGGGGTCTTGCCGGTGTTGTTTCTAATTTGAACTCGATTGAGAGTGTAGACTGCAGTGCTGATAGCTTCTTTCCAAAACATCTGAGGAACATTTGCTTCCAACATCATTGTCCTGGAAGCTTCCTGGATGGTCCGGTTCTTTCTCTCAACTACTCCATTCTGCTGTGGAGTCCTAGGAGCAGACAACTGTCTCCTTATACCCTGCTTCTCACAAAAGTCAATGAACTCACCAGATGTAAATTCACCACCTCTATCAGACCTTAGACACTTTAGTTTCAATCCGGTTTGATTCTCTACCATAGCTTTGAAGATTTTGAACTTCTCAAATGCTTCTGATTTATCTTTTAGAAAGGTAACCCACATCATCCGGGAATGATCATCAATTAACAACATGAAATATCTATCACCTTGCAGACTCTTGATTCTTGTCGGACCACAGAGATCAGTATGTACTAATTCCAACAATCCGGTAGAAGACTGATCTTTGCTTTTGAAAGAGACTCTGCTTTGTTTACCTAGCTGACATTCTTTGCACAAACTATTTGTAGGTTTCATCAATTTTGGAAGATCTCTTACAGCCTGAGTATTGCTTATCTTGATGATGTTATCAAAATTTACATGACACATTCTTCTATGCCATAACCAACTCTGATCAATTTGAACAAACAAACAACTTTTATTTGAACCAACCAGATGAAAGATATTACCTTTTGTCTGAGTACCGGATGCAATTTCAGTTCCGGAGCTTGTAAAGATTTTGCATTTTCCATTCTTGAACCGGAGATCATAGCCTTTGTCTACTAACTGACCAACACTGAGAAGATTGTGCTTCAATCCTTCAACATATAGTACGTTACCTGTTTTGCTCTTTCCATCAAAGGAAATAGTTCCCCTGCCTCTGATTCTGCCAGCAAAATTGTCACCAAACTTTACCATTCCTCCTTCATACCTTTCCAAATTCAAGAACTTATTCTTGTCACCAGTCATATGGTGAGAACATCCACTGTCAATAACCCAATCATCCTTTTCTTCCACTTGAGCGGCCAAAGCTTTTTCAACAACTTTGTGATTGACAGATTCAGAGAGTATTGAATCTTCTTCCTTGATGGCAATGAACACCCACTCATTTCCGGATTTGCTTCCTAGTTCTGATTCATCATCTGTTACTCCTTCATTGTCATCTTCTTCATGAACATAATAGCAATTCTTTTGAAACCTTTGTCTGTTAGTATTAGACCTTGCAGATCTTTCCGGACATCTTGAAGCAAAATGACCAATCTTATTGCAGTTGAAACACTTAAAGGGTAGTTTTCCTTCATACTTACCGGATCCTCTTGGCAGTCTCTTTGCAATGAGGGCTTCAAGTTGAGCTGTTTCTGCTTCTTCTTCTTCCATGTCTCTTCTTGCTTGATCATACCATGACATTTTCCTTGATGAGTTTTCTCTTGGATCAAATCTCTGTTTGCCTTTCACATAGGTACTGGCTTTGAAAGTAGATTCAGTCTTGGGAGGATCATCTCCAAACTCGGTCATTTCAAATGCAGCTAGTTTGCCAGCCAGTTGTTCTCTTGTGATAGTTGTGTGGGCTCTGAATTCATCAATGGCAGCAACCTTGATTTTGTAGGCAACAGGAAGGGATATTAGGATTTTGCAGACAATCTCATTTTCATCAAGAGTTCCACCAGCATTTCTGATTCCACATACCAGCTCATTCACTCTTGGCATAAAGGTAGTGATGTTTTCATCATCTCTCATCTTCAATCTTTCAAATTTCCCTTTCAGACTTTGCAACCTTGCACTTTTGACAAACTCATCTCCTTCATACAGAAGTTCCAGTTTAGTCAGGATCTCATATGCAGTTGGTAGGTCAATAACATTAGAGAGATCTGAGTCATTCAATGCGCTTAGAAGAGCTTCCTTGGTCCGCAGATTGTTTTCTGCTTCTGTGATTTCATTCAGAGTTGTCAGGCCACCTTGTGGAGGTACATATGGTTTTGAGACCATAGCCAAGTATGCTTTTCCCATATATTCCAAGTGACACTTCATGCGACCTTTCCAGAGAGTGAAGTTGGTTCCATCGAACTTCGGACTATCCTTCTTGTATGACGACATCTTGGATCTCCTCAAGCGGTTAAGCTCCTTTTAGAGGAACTTAGCTCTGATACCAATTGTTGGATTTAAGGTATACAACTGAGAGGGGGGGGGTGAATCAGTTGTATAAAACTTCTTGTTCTTTCAAACACTTGATTCTTCGTTGTTAGTTAACAGCATATCAATTAATCATCCATGAAAGCATAATACATAAACACAAGAGCAGATAAACATCAACACATTGAACACCAAGATTTTGACATGGAAAACCCGGTTAAGGGAAAAACCACGGGGTGATTAACCCAAGGATTATTCTCTGTTAGAAGAATAAGAAAAAGAATGGCACTTGCCAATTAGGGCTCACTGCCCGAGCACACTGCTCACAAGAGGCCCACTGCCTACTAAGAGACACACTGTCTACAAAGTGATAAGAATCACAATCTTGAACTGGAGAATGACATCTCTACTATGTCCGGATCAGTTCCTTTTAAGCCCAAAAACTTCTGCTCTGCCTTTCGCACTTCTCTTCGCTATCCACACTCACCCACACAATCCACACTTATGAAATGAACTCACAAACCGTTATTTATACAAGACATCGACTTAGGAACAAACATCTAAGTCGGCAAACAACCATAAGAGTATCCGCAAGATGAATAACACATCCGGTCGGCCACCACAAGAACATTCGTAGGATGAACAACTCATCCGGTCGGCTAAACAGAGCAAGAACTTCATCCAGAAGAATAACTTCAATTCTGGGCTCTACTATCAATGCGGACCAACCACACAACCTAAACATGATCCAAGAACCTTCACAAGCCTACCTGAATGACCGGATACATCCGCACTTCCTCTACTTACTGGAATCTCTTGTCTTCCTCATCCGGAACTTCAAGAACACAGTCTGTCGCCACTGTAGAAGGTACTTCCAGACCTTCAAATCATACATTATCAATGCGGACCAACAACACAACCTCAACATGATCCAAGAGCCTTCACAAGCCTACCTGAATGACCAGGTACGTCCGCATTTCCTTTACTTACTGAAATCTCTTATCCTCCTTATCCGGAACTTCAAGAACAGAGGTACTTCCGGACCTCCAAATCATACATAGCTCGAGATGGCACATCACAAGGACATCCCAAACACTCTTTCCAATCCGCAGATTAGGATTGTACAATTCCGGACCTCACCGGACCTTTCTGTGATCCTCTGTCACCTCTAAGCATTTGCCGAAACCGGTTCCACACAGACAGCCATAACTTCTTCAGGTCTTCATGCGGACCTCTGAAAACTTGACTGAAGCATCTCAAGACTCATATCTGCAAACCCTTTAATCCGCATCCTCCGGTTCTCAACCTATCCAATATATTTGCCTTCTTCTCATCACTGTTCTTCACTGATCCTGACTGAGGCTAATTTTCTCAATATCCTCAACACACAGCTCATCCAATCCTTCTTGTCAATGTAATATGAGTATGTTGACATCAATGACAACACTGGTTCACCTCATACTTGCAACAACTACTTGGGTGAAAGATGAAGGTAAATGGGTAAATGTAATGAATCAAATTGATGAAGTTCAAAAATATGGAGTAGCGAAGTTTCTGACAGAAAAGAGCCTAACTAGTTTGGATGAAGATCTATTATATGTAAATAAGAAAAATATTGAATGGAGAAATTCCATATCACGGCAGGGGCGTTTTGAACTTACAAAATTGATTAAGGAGATAACTGAGTTCACTCAATCGCTGCAGCGTGACTTACAATGTATTGATGTCAAATACATAAAAGATGATGGGGAGCCGGAGGAGAACATCGATACAGTGATTCAAACCTTCATGGATAAAATCAACTTTGTCAAAGAAAGTGATAATATCTTAACTGAAGATTTCTCCCAAATTTCTAAGGTTGAGTCATTGCTTTACCTTTGTATCGACGCACTCCCAGAATATAAGCAAAAGGTTGGGAAAATATGGAGAGAGAGAAGTTTGGAAATCAAGGGTGAAACACATAGGCATCCCCAACCTCCCGAGAATTCAGGAGTTTGTTGTAGCTTTTCAGGAGTGGAAGACTCAACGTGCTTCTCTAACTGCCGATGGAAAATCTGAGATTCAAATCCGTTGCCCCAGTCGTGATGTTATTTGCTCATTTTCCTTTATTCAGTTCCTCAGTTATGCTATTTTCGTAATCTTGATCTTTGAATCAATTTGTTATAAACTAAATCCCGTATGGGTCAGAGTTACTTTAACTCTGGGTTTGGTTTACTTGATGATATGATTAGGGCATTCATATATATAGGTTTTTGAATCTTTCATAAGGGATATAGATAGAGAGAGAAAAATAAGAAGAGAATTTTGGCTGAACTATTTTATGGTTTTATAGTATATGATGATTGTCTGACAAATTTTTCATCTGTGAATGAAAAGAAGAAATAATTATTGTTTACTTAGATCTGTGCGTCTAAGTGTTTGAAATTGGATTTTCTGTGTGAAATCTCCTTTCATCTGGTAATTGCTCTTTTATTGGACAACTCGTTATATGTGTTCTATTATTTATTGGTTCAACAAATATATATATGTATGTGTTTATGTATTTAAATGTATTGAAAATAGAATCTGTGCATTCTATTACTCACTGTTATTGCAAGAAATTTACCGCATTCATAACATAGTTATGTATGAATGTTAGTTTGCCTTAGGCACTTTCTGGTTAAAAGTGTATTTGGATAGTTGAATAGATTGAATTCATTGGAAATCTTAAAGGGAGCTGTACTTAAATTTAGAGGGGAACTAATTTAAAAAGTTCACCCATTTGTTGCTTAACTCATTTGTTCTTTAAAGAAGGGTATAGAGTCAGAATAAAACATTTTCAGAATAAGGACAAATCTGTTAGCCAACAAACCCCAACACCTTTTCTTGCATTGTTTCTCATAAGATTGCCCATGCCATCCATACCACCCATTATCTTTTTGATATCTGCTTTCTTGCCCCAACTTAGAGACTTTATTCTTCTTCCAAGGTTCCTTGACCGCTCAATTTTTGATCTGATCTATCAGAATTTCTACCTCAACTTCATGCGCCCAGTGACCTTGCCCTTGGTTTCTTGCCAGATGTCTAGAATTGCCTTCGCCATAATTCCCCTGCTCCTCTACTCGCGTCTTCTTTGCTCCCTTGCACGCCATTATAATGAGGGAAGAAGGCATCTTACAGAAATGTAACTCCTATCATTTTTTGGGTAGTTGGAGTTACATATCTCATTGGTTGGTTTTATCTCCTCTCTTTGAGCTATATATGTATTCACTCACCTTGCATGTTTTAGTCATGTCATTGTGAGCTTTCCTATATGTTTTTTCTTGCTTGGATCCATCTTGTCTCATGAGTATTGTGTTTTTCTCTCATTCTTGAAATGCTCTCCTTTTCCCTATTTTGATCCATTAATCATTTGTCAATTTACTTGTGTATGTATTTTACTCTTGCACAGGTTTTGGGTTAATCTCTATTTTACATATTCTAACATGGTATCAAAGACATTATGATTTTGAGAGTAGAGTACTTCACTTCATATTTTTGAGAGATCTAGGGGGCTAATCACATTGCACACATTTTTCTTAAAGCCCAGTATGCTCTTCTCTTACATCTTCAAATGATCTAGAGAATCAAAATGGTTTGAAAGTGTTACCCTATAATCAAAGTTTTTTAGTCATTTCATATGTTAAGTCAAAGTCCCCCTGCTTATTCTTTATTCTTTTTCACCCTCTTTGTAAGTTGCGGTCCTTACTTAGTCATTTTCACTCTTAGTCGGTGATCTTGTTCTTTTCTGTACCGCGGTCGATAAGTTCATGAGTTTTAGAACCACCCGATTCCCTGACTCCTCACTGAAGTTAGCATCCAAACCTTTGTATTGAGTCTTGTGTTGGTTCTTTAAAAGGTCTTTGTAGTCGGTGAGTCAGAAGTTCTTTGAACTTCTGAACTCCTAAACTGTTGGTGTATTGCTTCAAAAATTTGTTGACTCCCTTACTGAATATGCATTCTAATTCTTAGAGTGCTGTCTTTTCAATAGTTAACATGTATGATGTATTGAAACGCGTCCATTTACATTAAACTTGGAGCGTATTGGGGGATGTGTTCGTACATTTTTTGAATGGAAATTAAAGTGAGTCATTAAGAATCACCCAGTACTTTTTGCCACCAAATTCAATGAGATTTAATGAAGAATTAATGAGATTTGATGTGAAGTCTTATTAAGGCTACCACCTTGCAAAGAAGAGGCTTATTTTGCACTATGACGAGATAATGTTGAAGGAGCTTAGAGCCTCGCCATTAACGGAGAACTTGCAGAAGTATTCACAACCAGGTTAGAATAACTAGCTCTTTTCCTTGCTTTTCTTACTGTGATAAATTGAATCTTTGATTTATCTGGGTGAAGAAAAATAGTTTTTTCTTTCGTGAGTCTGGGTGTGGTCAATTTTCCTCAAATGTCTTGTGGACCTCTTTGGTGCCTATAACCTTCACAAAAGTTTTCATTCTCTAGTTTTTTAAACAATTCAAAATGAAGTACAAATATCAGGGGTTCCTAATTACCTCTGTAATTAAGACTGGCTTGTCCAAAGAAAAGGATGCCAATCTCAGACATGTAGACTTGGAAGATTTCTGGAACACAATGCAACAGAAAACTAGTGTTAGTTTCAAGACATACAACTGAGAGGGGGGGTGAATCAGTTGCCCCAAAACTTACTTTTATTAACCACTTAAATCCTTCTTGTAATTTAGTAGCATAATAATAAATCAATCATGGAAACACAATGCAACAATTCAAGAGCAGAAACACATTAACACATATGACACCAAGATTTTAACATGGAAAACCCAGTTAAGGGAAAAACCATGGGGTGACTAACCCAAGATTGTATTCTCTGTTAAAAGAATAAGAAGAACAAAATGGCACATGCTAATTAGGGCTCACTACCCAAGCACACTACTCACAAGAGGCCCACTACCTACAGGAGACACACTATCTACAGAATAATAAAATTTACATACTTGAACTGAAGAATAGCATCTTCACCATGCTTGAGTCAGTTCCATTTAAGCTCGACACTTCTGCTCTGCATTTCGCTCTTCTCCTCTCTACCACACTCTCATCCCCGTCAAGATGATTTTGAAATGACTTCATAAATCTTATTTATACAAGACATCAACTTTGGTATAATCATCAAAGTTGGCATACTTTATAGAGCAAATAAACAAATACAACTTGACTTATTACAAAAGACTTCATGCAAATCACCACACTATCAGCGACACAGATCTGGAACTTAAATCTTCTTTGAGGAACGCGCCATGCTTCGTAGAACATTTTCAAGATCATCCGCAAGATGTGTAAATCATTCAGTCGGCCAAGTTTAGGAAGAACATCATCATCCAGAAGTAATTCTTCAATTTTGAGCTCCATCTTCAATGCAGACCACCAACACAAATTGGACACAATCTAGAGACCCCCACAAGCTTGCTTGAATCACCAAGAACATCCACACTACTTCTGCTTATTGAAATCATTCTCTTCTTCATCCAGAACCTCAAGAACATAGTCTGTCATCACTGTCATATTGGAATAGATGCTTACAGATCTCTAGACCATGAACCAATTGAGTTGTCAATTCACATTGACTTCCTAAACACTCCACCAAATCCACAGAACAAGATATTGCATTTCTGGATCTCACCGAACCTATTTGTGTCACTTTGTCACCTCTAAACATCTGCCAAAACCAGTTTTACTCATATGGCCATAACTTCTTCAAATCTTCATGCAGACCTCTCAAATATTTACTGGATCACCTTTAGACACATATCTACAAACCCTTTGATGTGTATCCTCTGATCTTCACCTTAGCCCAGATCTTCACTTCACTGTCTTCATTGTTCTTCTCTGTTTCTGATAGGACTAATTTTCTCAATATCCTCAACATACAACTCATCCAATCCTTGACATCAATGCAACAGGAGTATGTTGACATCAATGACAACACCAGTTAGGCCCATACTTGCAACAATCTCCCCCTTTGTCATTGATGGCAACATATGATGTGAAAAACTATTTTAACCATCAAGAAAAGAACTTCTCCTAACTGACTGACTGATGAGGAGTGCACAACAGAAATGAACAATTGATCAAATATTAAAATTTTAAAATCTTGAACCTTTTGGAACCATTTCTAGTCTTGGCGAACAAATCTCTTCCTTTCATTTTCAGCAACACTTTGTCTGTCGGCCACTTTACAACTTAACTCTCCAAAGTCTTAGTCACTCCGATGTGAGGTTCAACACTCTTTGCCTATTGGCAAGAAAATCACCATCGGTCATCTTCGAACTTGTCACTTCGACATTGCAACTCTTCTCGATGGGTGACTCTACGCTTCTTGCCTGTCGCCACGTTAGAATTTGCCTCACCAGTACACCGATGGACCAACCACTCTTCAGTGTGACTTCAACCTTCGGAGAACTTCCTTTTTGTGTCTCCAATACGTAAGTCACTCGGATCACTCATTGGCTAGACGAATTCTATTGGCCAAAGCTTAAGATCTCTTGCCATTATCCAATTTATCCTAATGGATCTTCGTCGATATCACTTATCCCTTATCACCCTGATACACCTCGATCGGTAAGACCAATACTGTCGGTCCAATGCCAAGTTATCTACCTGATGACCTTATCATCCCAATATGAATCTTTAGACTGCAATTTCCATACAATGGCTTGAATCTCTCTTCGGTGAACTGTGGTGTTATTAAGCTGATACACCAAGAGTCTTTCCGCACTCAGCCAGACTATCCTTATCACTCCGAGAGAGGAATATTTTGTTGATGGCCCCTGTTTCACCGATAACAACTTCAACTCCTCTGTTATTTCTATGACTCATTTACTCTCCAACCAAACCCTAGCACATGGAGATGCTAGGCTATTTATTGTGTAAAATGCTCTAATTTGGTCCTCTGCACCACCAAACAATGAAACAAAACATAAAACAAAAATGAATACTTGTACAACGAAGCCATTCCACCGATCTTGATAGGAACCATATCGGTGGAATGCTTCAGTGAACCATTTTGCAACAGACTATAGAAAAAGGGAATCTACTAAGTACAATTACAAAACCCTTGAATCTTAAGAACAAGAAAACACAAAAGGGGATGGAACAGAGCTTTATTATTCTTCAAAACAATTCATACATACTTCCAGAAATGAACACACAACAGGACACAAAACATAACCGCTCCCAATGTTCATTCTGCTATGCTTTTAACTCACTGCTGTGGAAGGCCAACCATTTCTCAACCGGTCAGTTACAACTGAACAACAATAACGAAAAAGAAACAACATTGGTCAGTTTGACCTTATTACAAACATAAACATGATTTGTTAGGTGCTCCTACACCATACTCCCCAGGTGAAAGTTTTCTGAAGTCCTCTTAGAGACTAACTGCTACAAATTACCACCCTACTTTTTGATGTCTTCTTCCAGCATCCATGTGGCTTCAGAGTCTGGAAGTCCTTGCCATTTAACCAAGTGCTCAAAATAGGTCTGATTTCTGGTCTTCTTGGCTATCCTGCTATCCAAGATGCACTCCAGTTTTGGTGGTTCCTTAGGTGGTAAATGTTGCACCCACTCTTCATTGTCTAGGCAAAATCTGCTACACCTTCTCCTTTATCAGGATTCCTATATAAGGTTAGATCAGCAACATTGAATATAGGTGAAATAGCAATATCATCAGGGAGTTCAATTTTGTAGGCATTAGGACCATATTGTTTTAAAATTTGACAAGGTCTAATTTTCCTCATCATCAACTTGTTGTGGCTTCCCTTAGGTAGTCTGTTCTTGTTAAGGTGAACTATGACCAGATCTCTGATTTGGTATTGCACATCTCTCCTTTGTTGATCCACTCTAGCCTTGATTTTCTGACTAGTCTTGCGTAGAGTATCCTTGACTTGTTGATGAATCTCCTTCATAGCCTTTGTAAATGTATCAGCATGTCCACTCCTCTTGTCCAAACCCTGAACATCTCTCAATTCAAAAACTCCATGAAGATGACTACCATAGACAATTTCAAAAGGACTTAAACCTGTGCTTCTATTTGTAGAATCATTATAGGCATAATCTACTTGTGGGAGTACCACATCCCAACTACTGCCATGTTCTTCAAACATCTCGTCAGATTACCTAATGACCTATTTACAACCTTAGTTTGGCCATCAGTCTGAGGATGATAGGCTGAACTAAAAGACAAGTTTGTACCCAATCTTTTCCACAAGGTTCTCCAAAAATGTCCCACAAATTTGCTGTCCTTGTCAGACACAATGCTCAAAAGCAATCCATGAATCCTAACAATTTATTTAAAGAACAAACCTGCAATGTAGCTAGCATCATTGGTGGTTTTACAAGGAATAAAGTGCGTTATTTTGCTGAATCTATCTACCACAACAAACACACTATCAAAACATGTCCTTGTATTGGGCAATCCCATCACAAAATCCGTACTCAAACTTTCCCAAGGTCTGTCTGGTATGGACAAAGGTTGGTACAGTCTTGCATTGGTTGAGACCCCCTTTGCTCTATGACATACCTATTGGCAAGAGACACTATATGGATTCATGATTGTTGTCATTGATGGCAACAAAGTTCATCCCACACATCCGCAGGACATGGTGTGTCTCTACTGGAAGTCAGAATGAAGATTGTTGTGGTCCAATAAACAAGAACAGAGCATGTGGCAAGGTCTGACAGATAGGTCTGGATCTCTCAGAGGAAGTATCTTGGTGAAGTACAAATTTGGGGAAGTCAAGAGGACTACCTTGAGTGTTATATTCCAAGGATTTAGCCTCCGGTGATAGATGAGGAAAAAGATATGAATAGTTGAGTACCGGATTCCTGAGTGACAATGTGAACAGAGGAAGAACTGACTGACAGAACATCATACTACTTTCCGGATGTGTTACTGATGGTGGTAAAGGTTATGAAGGCATGAATCATGTTTGGCCAACATGATTAATGATTTCTACAAGCATATACTTGATCCGCATTACTTGATGTGCAAGGATTCAGCGGACAGATCAGAATTAGTGAAAAGATTGACTATTTCGGGTTCTGACTAGAAAGGTGATGAAATTACTTGTGTGGATATATATATATACACGATGGATTTAGTTGTGAGAGTTGTTGTTGTGGTAAGTGATGTGTGAATAAGAGCAGAAGCAGTAAGGAAGATCTGGTATGTAAAGAAAGCAGCATAAGAGAAGAAGAAAGATAAAGTGCAGCAGATCAGTATACTGAGCCTAACTGAAACTAAACTCCAGCATATGTAGATGCTCCTATATCAGTTCAAGTATTGTATTACATTCCTTTTGTAGACAGTGAGTCTCTTGTAGGCAGTGTGCCTCTTGTGAGCAGTGTGCTCGGGCAATGAGCCGTAATTGGCAAGTGCCATTTTGTTTTTCCTTATTCTTCTAACAGAGAATAATCTTTGGGTTAATCACCTCGTGGTTTTCTCCCTTAACCGGGTTTCCACGTCAAAAATATTGTGTCATGTGTATCTCCATTTCATGGTTATGTTTGTTTATTTGAATTAATGCTGCATTGATTAATAATAAAGTTCAGAAAGAAGAAATAATTAGGATAACTGATTCACCCCCCTCTCAGTTATCAACATTTGGTATTAGAGCTAAGTTCCTCTTAACAGAGTCTAACAGCTCGAGGAAGATCTGGGAATCCAAATGGATGCATATGGTTTAAGGGAGCAACTCAAGATTGCCCTTGAGGACCTTGAACAGTCAAACTCTGAAGTCAATGAATTAAAGGAAAGACTCAAACAGGCTGATGATTTCATGAGAGAACTAAAAGACAAATTAAGTCTCTCTATGAAAAAGAGAAAGGAGCTGCTTCAGCAATTAGCAAGACAAAGTGAAGCAAATAATGCAAATGAAGAGCTGACTGAGAAAACCAAGTTATGTGAAAAGTTATCAAAAGAAATCATTATGGTAAGACATGAAATGGAGTTAGGAGTTATGAAATTTACCCAAGAAGTTGAAGAGAAAAGAAAAACTGAAGATAATCTAAGACAATCTCTCAAGGAGAAATCAGAAGATTGCCACCAGATGGATAGAATTATCAGACATCTTGAATCTGATCTTGAAGATGCTAAAGATAATGAAGAAAAACTTGAGGATCAAATTGTCTCTCTCAAAAAGGATCTTCAAACAACAAATGAATATAAAGAGAAATTCAAGATAAGTTCTACTCAACTTGAAGTTCTTCTTGGAAATCAGAAGAGGGTAGATGACAAGTGTGGTTTGGGATATGAGAAAGGAGAAAGCTCTGGATCCGGTCAGAAGAATTTTGGACCAGAAAATCCAAGAAACAGGCCTAGAAGACCTCCGGTAAGACAACCCAATGCTCAAAGATATCCATCCTTCAATGGATACTGCCACAGCTGTAATCACTTTGGTTACAAAGCTAATCAGTGCAGAAAGAGAATGAATCAGACTAATTCATCCTTCTCCGGACAGTGTTTTAACTACAAAAGGTATGGTCACAAATCTCATGAATGCAGAAATATGCAAATGAACAAATCATTTAATGGTAGATGCTTTGCATGCAATAGAATAGGTCATATGGCTAATCAATGCAAATCAAGAGGATATCAATCAAATATGCAGAGAAATGTTGTTTGCCAAATTTGCAATAGATTCAGTCATATTGCAAAATTTTGTAGAAGCAAGAATCAGGACAAAAGAGGTCTGGTATATCATAATCAGAATCAAGATAAGGGTAAACAAAAGATGAATGCAGATGAAATTAAAAGTGAGATGAACAAGATTTGGGTGAAGAAAAGTACAGAGAATGTAGAGGTGGGATCCGCACCAGACTCTGGTGCTGATATTCCTTCCGAGAATTAAAAAGTGAGCTCTAGCTCAGGGGGAGACACAAAGAAAACCTTATTCCCCAGCCAGTCAATTGGTGCCGGAACTGGCACAAGAAGAGTTGCAGATTGAAGGGTTCATAAGGGAAACATCCAAACAAACTATGGTTAAGATTTGGAAGATCCGCATGATGTTTCAAGATCAGGACTGATCCGGTTCTTCAAGTCATCCGAATAAGGTAAACCGGAATAATGTAGGTCAAGCATTTATTACAACCTGACATTAGGGTTTGCGGAGCAATATAAGGGTTTCCTCATTAATCACTTGTTCATTATGCATTCAAGAAGAAGAGAGAAAAGGAGCTCTGCAACTACTTCTCCCAAAGATCAAGATGATTATTCATACAGGTCAATCTGGATTTCATCGTGTGTGCCCTAAACAATGCAAAAGGTATTCTTTGTTCTTGATATCTCTCAGTAAGATTCCTTGATGATGGGTACTCCAAATATAGTAAAGATTTCTGATAGACCTTGCCCCATATTTAAGTAGCATCCATACAAATCTTTGGAGGTAGATCCCCTAGGAGTCTTCTCTAGTGTTCCGCATGGCGTTTTGCATACCGAAGATATTAGGGTTTACATACATGCAAGTATTGAAGAATTTGGGCAATCAAAGTTAGTAGATATCTATCACAAACAGTTGTTAGATGATTCTTTTGAGATTAAACCTCAGTATAAATCCATCCGGGATAAGCATTTTGCACAGTGCATTCATTTCCCCTATTTTGAAGAAGATGAATGGGTCCGGTATGTATTGAGTAGAGTGCATGACAATTTCCTGTGGTTGAATAAACCATTTAAGATCACCAAAGATGCAATTAGGGCAGTAACCGGTCTGTACTCATTTGGTGGAATACCTATTCTCAAGTCTGTCAAGAATCAGACAGTAAGTGATGCAACCGGATCAAAATTTGACAAGAGAGCTATGACAATTGAAGACATCATTGAACCAGATGTCAAATTTGCTTCCATAATAATTGGTTACAAGATTTATCACTCCAGTAGGGAAAATTTAGTACTGGGAACTGCAGTTTACATAGCCTATCAAATGCTAAAAGAAAATGTTGACTATGATTTGTGTGAACTTCTTCTCAGCCAACTACTGGAAAATCTGCAAAAGATCAAGAAGGATAAGAAGAACTCCTTCAAGTATGGTGGCTTGTTACTCTGCCTATTCTTTTATTACATGAATGAGCTTCCCGAATCCAATGGCTGGGTATGGCAGAATGACAGACTAGTTGCAATTTAGATCAGAGACTATTTGTATGGGCTTAGGGATGCTAAAGCAAGAAATACAGCCATGTGGGGATATTTCAAGAACATTCAGAACATGATGCATGTAAGAGAAAGGATTCCCTAGTCTCTTGTTGAGAAATACAAAGACACAGTCTGTTTTATGGTAGAGACTGATCAGTGCCTAATGGAGGCAGTAGAACCAAGGACAGTCTGGATCATGCCCATGGGGTATGAAGTTGATGAATAGATTGTGGAGCTGCATGTTCAACACATGCTAAGTCAGCCAAAGGATCCAAAGGCAGAAAGGTTTGGAACCTTTGAGGAGCTAAGTGTAAAGATTCATGTGGAACTCAGAGAACCAAAGATCAAAAGGAAGGTGAGAAAAGAAGTAGAACATGTTGCCCAAGGCCTTGGCATCTCAAAGGAGGCACTTGATGCCCACAGGGAAAAGAGACAAAAGGTTGAAGAAGAGAAGAAAGAGGCAGAAAAGGGAAGCAAGGAAAGTGCTCCAGTAGAAACCTCAACCCAGACCAGATCATCAAAGAGATCTGCACCTGTCACAACCAAAGGCTCAAAAACATCAAAATCAAAAGTCCAAGCCTCCAGCAAAGGAGAGAAAAGGTCAAAGACAAAAGCCACAAGGGCTTATGCAAGTCAAAGAGATGAAGAGGAAACCGAATCAGATGAGGGGGTAAAGGAAATAAAGAAGCAGAAGAAGAAAGGATCCGGTAAACCTACCATAGGACAAGACAAGGAAGAAATGTCAGAGGAATTTGTTGAAAAGCCCACCCTATCTTTAGAAAGTGTAATAAAATCAGTCACTGTGGATGGAAACCTTCAACCAATGGCTGAATTTTTGATGATTACAATGAGGCTGACCAAAAGATCCTGCAGGAAGCTATAGTCAAGTACCTGAACATATATAATAAGGCTTTCATTGAAATTATATCTCTTATTCCCAAGAGCCTAGAAAAGGAGTTGGAAATGAGAAAGACAAATGCCATGGCAAAAGACCTTGAGATTCGGGAACAGATAGCTATTCAACTATATCCTTCAATTGATCCCAAGACAATGAACATGGTATTCAAAGACTGCAAGGATGAATTCAGGAGAAAAGCAAGGATGAATCAGCTTATGCTTGGTGAGACTGACAAGGTAGCCAAGGACACAAAAGAGATTCTCTGGAAAGCCCTCAAAAGATTTAATCTTCCTATTATAGAGGACTTGGGTACTGATCCCTCAACCACAAGTGTTGCAGAAGAAACTACTGAGAAAATGACAGAAGAGGTGGGCCCTGAACAGACTAACATTTCTCTTGCGGTTTCTCCTGCTATCTCTGGATCTAAAGGAGAAGAAAAATCACAGGAGAAAGAAGCAGAGGTGAAGGAAAAAGAAGATGACAGTGCTAAGGTTGCAGAAGGAGAGAAGACTTCAATAGAGAAGACCACAATTGCTAGTGGTGAGAATGTAGAAGGAGAGAAAGCTCCAAAGGACAGTTCCAAGATTGCAGAAATAATTAAAAATCTGTCTCCGGCAAGAGACACCGCAGAATCAGTCAAGGACTTCTTGACAAAAGCAACTATAGAAATTGATGAACCAGACCTATTAAAAGGACCATTAGATTTTGACTCTCTGTCACCGGTGCAAACAATGAAAACAACCTCATTTGTAAATGAGAAGGTCAAAGAGAAACTACTGAAATCTCACATGGAAGACTGTGAGCTTATGGAGGTAGCATCTGGAGTACTGGAAAATATCATGCCATCTTTTCAGAAGGATCCCACAGCCTCCTCTTCCGGTAATCTCAAAACCGTAGTCAGCAGTGTTAGTACACATTTTGATTCTCTAGAAAAGTCAGCTAAAGAAAAGGTCCGGAAGGAGTTTTTGGATAAAAGGTTCTCCGAGGTACAGGGTTTGATCATTAATGATAGGAGAAACATAAATATTAGGATAAAGAGCTTAGAAAATGCTCTTAAGGATGGCAGAGAAATATACAAATTATGTATCTCCTAGTCCAAAGTAACAGTGGAGATTGAGAAGAAAATAAAAGAGCAAGAGGACAAACTACTAAGCTTGTCTCAAAGTTTTGATCCTCTTTCATCCTCCATAGTAAATCAAGAGTGTCAGACTATTGCAATCACAAATGCAATAAAGAATTTTGAGAAGGAAAGGAAGAACATAATTAACCGGATGGGTGAACTTAAAAGGATTATTATCCCTAAGTTAGAGGCCATGCATGAGGCCATAAATGATGCTCAGATTACAGCCCGGACCAATGATCTAACAGATCTTAAAAAGGCAGAAGCATTTGCATTCTTGTTGAGTGGTCACATCTCAATTTTGGACAAGATGAAGTAGAGTTGGGAGACAAAAGTTGTACAATTGAAGAATACTTTTTCAGACATACTTAAGCATATGTAAGTACAACTTGTATATCTATACTTATGTTGCTAAATATAGGTAAATTTTTGAAAATTTTGGTATGCGGACCCTACCCTTTGCCATTGATGTCAAAGGGGGAGTGAGGAGTAGTGAAAAATGAGGAATCCAACTAAGGGGGAGCTCCAGAAAATGTATATAAAGACAGAGCATCAGCCAAGGGGGAGCATAGTGTAAACACTTAGTCATTTTTCACTAAGTGTTGCCATCAATGCCAAAGGGGCAGATTGTTGGCAAGAGACACTATATGGATTCATGATTGTTGTCATTGATGGCAACAAAGTTCATCCCACACATCTGCAGGACATGGTGTGTCTCTACCAGAAGTTAGAATGAAGATTGTTGTGGTCTGGTAAACAAGAACAGAGCATGTGGCAAGGTCCAACAGACAGGTCCGGATCTCTCAGAGGAAGTATCTTGGTGAAGTGCAGATTTGGGGAAGTCAAGAGGACTACCTTGAGTGTTATATTCCAAGGATTTAGCCTCTGGTGATAGATGAGGAAAAAGATATGAATAGTTGAGTACCGAATTCCTGAGTGACAGTGTGAACAGAGGAAGAACTGACTGACAGAACATCAGACTACTTTCCAGATGTGTTACTGATGGTGGTAAAGGTTATGAAGGCATGAATCATGTTTGGCCAACATGATTAATGATTTCTACAAGCATATACTTGATTTGCATTACTTGATGTGCAAGGATTCAGCTGACAGATCAGAATTAGTGAAAAGATTGACTATTCCGGGTGCCAACTAGAAAGGTGATGAAATTACTTGTGCGGATATATATACATGATGGATTTAGTTGTGAGATTTGTCGTTGTGGTGAGTGATGTGCGAATAAGAATAGAAGTACAGAGCAGAAGCAGTAAGGAAGATCCGGTATGTAAAGAAAGCAACATAAGAGAAGAAGAAAGATGAAGTGCAGCAGATCAGTATACTGCGCCTAACCGGAACTGAACTCCAGCATATGTAGATGCTCCTATATCAGTTCAAGTATTGTATTACATTCCTTTTGTAGACAGTGAGTCTCTTGTAGGTAATGTACCTCTTGTGAGCAGTGTGCTCAGGTAGTGAGCCCTAATTGGCAAGTGCCATTTTGTTTTTCCTTATTCTTCTAACAGAGAATAATCTTTGGGTTAATCACCCCATGGTTTTCTCCCTTAACCGGGTTTCCATGTCAAAAATATTGTGTCATGTGTATCTCCATTTCATGGTTATGTTTGCTTATTTGAATTAATGCTGCATTGATTAATAAGAAAGTTCAGAAATAAGAAATAATTAGGATAACTGATTCACCCCCCCCTCTCAATTATCAACAATACCATGCAACTCTCAACAAACCTTCTGATATTAGATTACATCTTTAGCCAAAAGTAAAATCTTCTTACTAGATCTAAAGTCTTATTGAGTCCAAAATGTCCTCCTAAACCACCACTGTGTTTTTCCTTCACTATATTATCCCTCATTAAACACTGAGGAATACATAGTTGACTTCCTTTGAACAAAAGGCCATCCTACAATGTATAATCAGAAAATTCAGTATGGAAAGCATTAGTAAACTCATTGCATACCCTAAAAATTTCCTTGAAATCGTGATCCTCTTCATACAATCCTTTGGTGCTTCAACACCCATGCTTTGCAACTGCACTTCTTGCACTGTCAACACCCTCCTACTTAGAGCATCCGCAACCTTATGGTTATCCCTTTCTTATGCTTGATGGTGAAGGTGCATGCTTGAAGACTTTCCACCCACTTCATGTGTCTATGGCTGAGCTTTTCCTATCCATTCAAAAAACTGAGAGCATGATTGTCAGTGTACACAATGAATTCTTTTGGAAGCAAATAATGCCTCCACTTTTTTAGAGCTTGTACCAAGGCATACAATTCTAAATCATAAGAGGAGTACTTCCTCTTAGCTTCATTCAATTTCTCACTGAAAAAAGGCCACCAGTCTACCTTCTTGGCTCAACACTGCTCCTATGGCCAGCCCACTTGCATCACATTCAATGGTAAAAACCTTATTGAAATCAGGAAGTACTAAGATGGGATACTTGGCAACTTTCTACTTCAGACTTTCAAAACTCTGGTCTGCCTCTTATGTCCACACCAACTTCACCTTACTGCCACCCTTGATGGTCTCCAACATTGGTGCACAAATATCATTGTAGTTTTAATAAATTTTCTGTAAAATGTGGCCCAGCCATAAAAACTTCTGACCTCTCCTGCTATCCAAGGTGTAGGCCAATTCAAAATAGCCTCTACCTTGGAAGGATCCATTCTCAAATTACCCTTAGAGATGACAAAACCTAGGTACACCAATTCTTGTTTCATGAAGTCACACTTTTCCAAGTTTATCTGTAACTTCTGATCTTGTAGCCTCTTCAAGACTATCTCTAAATGTTTCAAGTGTTCTTCCTTGCTCTTACTAAACACCAGGATATGATCAAGGTAGACTACCACAACTCCTACAACACCTCATTCATCAGCCTCATAAAGGTACTCAGGGCATTTGAAAGACCAAAAGGCATCACAAGCAACTCATACAACCCTTCATTAGTTTTAAATGTCATTTTCCACTCATCCCCCTCTCTTATCCTTATCTAGTGATACCCACTCTTTAAGTCTATCTTGGTGAAATAAGTGGCCCCTCCCAAATAATCCATTAGATCTTCTATTCTAGGAATAGGAAATTGATACCTGATGGTTATCTTATTGATGGCCCTAGAATCAGTGCAAAGCCTCCATTTCCCATCCTTCTTTGGGGCTAAAATAGTAGGGACTACACATGGGCTAAGGCTCTTTCTTATCAGTCCTTTGTTTAGGAGTTCTTGAACCTGATTTGCTATCTCTTCATTCTGCTTAGGGGTTATTTTATATGTTGCCTTATTAGGGAGTACTGCTCTGGGTATGAGGTCTATCTGATGGCTAATGTCTCTGACAGGTGGTAGGGAATCAGGTATATCTTTTGCAATCACTCCTTTGTAACTCTCAAGCAAATCTTTGACCTCCTTAGGCCCTACTTCTCTCACATTTTCCTTCTTTTCCCCCTTAGGCTTCACAATCAAAGAAAAACCTACTCCACCACCTTCCTTTAGTGTATCCATGAATTCTTTTTCTCCTACCAGCCTTACACTAGATCCTATAGGTTGTGGATCCCTTTCTACCAATGACTGTATCCTATAAGTTACACCATCCTTTTGGAATGAGTAAGCATTCTTTTCCCCATCATGATGAGCCTTTCTATCAAACTGCCATGGTTTGCCTAGCAGAAAATGGCAAGCATCCATTGGAAGGATGTCATACAAAATCTTGTCTCTATACCCCCCAATACTGAATTCTACCTATGCTTGTTCATTGATGACTATATGATGTCCCTTGTTTAAACAACTGACCCTATATGGATAGTTATGGGGTATCTTTTCTAATTTCAATTTATCTACTACTCCCAAAGATATAATATTGTCAGTAGAACTAGAGTCAATAATAACTTTAAAAACCTTACCTTGGATCTTGCAGTTGACTCTAAACAAAGCTCTTCTTTGTGACGGTTCGGTCTACACTGGTTCTTTGAGCAACGTCCTCTTGATCATCAGATTTTCTCCCATATCTGATGTCAAATTCACTTCAGGAGATGTCACACTCCCTACATCCTCTTGAGTCAATGTGTTTCTTCTCTCATTACCATGAGAAGTTGAGGCCTTCTCTAAACACTTATAAGCCAGGTTCCCTATCTGATTATAGTTATAACATCTCATATTGGAGAACTTGGATCCTCTACCTGATCCATTTGTCCCACCTCTTACATTAGGCCTTCTTCCTCGGTAGCCTCCTCTGCTACTTGAGTCCCCAACTTGCTCTCCTTGGCTAGACTCACCATTAGGCATCTGGTTAGGACTTCTTCCTCCAAAACTACCTCTGCCTCTAAAATTTCTGCCACCTCTTCCTCTACCTTGCTGCTCACCTTTCCTCTTCATCTTCTCTTTAGCTCTTAATGCTACTTGAAAGCATTTTTCCACGGTTTTAGGGGTCAATAAACTTATCTCATCTTGAATATTGAACCTCAGACCATTTAGATACTTGGCCACCTTAGCTTTTTCCTCCTTCATGTACCCACAGCGAAGAGTGTATTTGTGAAACTCCTTGGTGTAAGTAGCTACATCCATATCTTTTTGCTTGAGGTTCTACATTTTCCTATAAATATGTACCTCGTAGTCAGATGGAAGGAACTGGGCCTTGATCTTCTCTAGCATTTTGCTCCATGAAGAGATCATACTCTTCCCATTCTTTACCCTTTCTCCTTGGGTGTAATTCCACCACATAAGGGCAGCACCTTTTAGTTTGGTTTTTGCAAATTTAACTCTCTTATTCTCAAGAAATTCCTTGTATTCAAAATAGTTGTTTAGAGCCTCAATCCATTCCATGACTTCATCAGCATTCATCTTTCCACTAAACATGGGGATATCTATCCGAGCCTCCGAAGAATCCTTGCCAGTTGCCTTCATGACTTCAAGGAAATGCCTTTGATCAGCCAGTACTTCTACCTCTTCTTGCTCTTCTTCTTCTTCCTCTTTCTCTTCCTCTTCATCTAAACCTTCCTCTATCCTTTTTCCTATCTTCAGTGCCTTCAATTCTACTTGGAGTGCTTCCTTGACTCCAATTTTGATCTTCTCTTCCATCTCCATAAATTTCTTAACCACTTCAGTGGTCATCCCATTTGGAGGCATATTGCTAGCCTCTCCTTCACTCTCCTCTACTAACATATACTAGATCGACAACAAAACCTTTTATGGATTTGATACCAATATGATGAGGAGTGCACAACAGAAATGGATAATTGATCAAATATTAAACTCTTGAACTCTTGAACCTTTTGGAACCATTTCTAGTCTTGACGAACAGATCTCTTCCTTTCATTTTCGGCAACACTTTGTCTGTCGGCCACTTTACAACTTAACTCTCCAAAGTCTTAGTCACTCTGATGTGAGGTTCAAAACTCTTTGCCTATCGACAAGAAAATCACCATCTATCATCTTCAAACTTGTCACTCTAACATTGCAACTCTTCCCGATGGGTGACTCTATGCTTCTTTCCTGTCAGCAAGACAATTACTATCGGCCATGTTACAATTTGCCTCACCAATACACTGATGGACCAACCACTCTTCAGCGTGACTTTAACCTTCGGCGAACTTCCTTTTTGTGTCTCCGATATGTTAGTCACTCTGATCACTCATCAGCTAGATGAATGCCATCGGCCAAAGCTTAAGATCTCTTGCCATTAGCCGATTTCTCCCGATGGATCTCCGTCGGTATCACTTATCCCTTATCACCCCAATACACCTCGATCGGTAAGACCAACACTGTCGGTCCAACGCCAAGTTATCTATCCGATGACCTTATCATGCCGATATGAATCTTTAGGCCATAGCTTCCATACAACGGCTTGAACCTCTCTTCAGTGAATTGCGGTGTTATTAAGCTGATACACCAAGAGTCTTTCCGCACTTGGCCAGACTATTCTTATCGCTCCGAGAGAGGAATATTTTGTCGATGGCCCCTGTTTCACCAACAATAACTTCAACTCCTCTGCTATTTCTATGACTCGTTTACTCTCCAACCAAACCCTAGCACATGGAGATGCTAGGCCGTCTACTGTGTAAAATGCTCCAATTTGGTCCTCTGCACTGCCAAATAAGGAAACAAAATAGAAAACAAAAATGAATACTTGTACAATGAAGCCATTCCACCTATATTGACAAGAACCATACCGGTGGAATGCTTCAGTGAACCATTTTGCAACAGACTACAGAAAAAGGGAATGTACTAAGCACAATTACAAAATCCTTGAATCTTAAGAACAAGAAAACACAAAAGGGGACGGAACAAAGCTTTATTGTTCTTTAGTACAATTCATACATACTTCTAGAAATGAACACACAATAGGACACAAAATAGAACCTCTCCCAAGTTCATTCTGCTATGCTTTTAACTCACTGCTGTGGAAGGCCAACCATTTCTCAACCGGTCGGTTACAACTGAACAACAACAACTGAAAAGAAACAACATTGGTCAGTTTGACCTTATTACAAACAAAAATATGATTTGTTAGGTGCTCCTACACCACTGACATAACTCCCCCTATCAACAACAACCATTCACATGTCTTCTCTTCCTTTACTGCTCCCCCTTTGATCAACAACCACTTTTTGTTTCTCACATGTCTTCTCTCCCCCTTTGACATCAATGGAAAAGGGAACATACTTGCATCAATGCAAACTGCTCCCCCTGAGTAGCAGCTTCCTATCATCAATCCAGACAACAAGATATGACTGTAAGATACACCATACTGATGCACATCAGTGCACCTTAATTCAGAACCAGAGGGGTAATAACCCCTAACTTCTCCCTGAGATACTCAAAAGAGTCCTTAGGTAGAGGTTTAGTAAAAATGTCTGCAATCTAATCCTTGGAGGGCACAAACTTCAATCTAACTTCATTCTTGTTGACTTGCTCTCTCAAAAAGTGAAACTTGATGGATATATGTTTTGTCTTTGAATGGAACACTAGATTTTTTGATATATTTATTACACTTGAATTATCATAGAACATTGTGATAGGTTCTTCATACTCCACTCTGATGTCTCTTAGCATTTGCTTCATCCACAATACTTGAGTGCAACTACTTGTTGCTGCAATATATTCTATTTCTACAATGGACAGAGATATTGCCTCTTGTTTCTTGCTCAGCCAAGAAACTAATCTTTTCCCTAAAAAGAATGCTCCACCAATGGTACTCTTCCAGTCATCCACATCTCCTACCCAATTTGCATCTGTATATGCATGAAGAGAGAAATCATGATCTCTAGGGTACCATAAACCATACTCAACTATTCCTTTTAGATATTTGAGAATCCTCTTGATTGCCATGACATGAAATTCTCTAGGATCAGATTGGAATCTAGCAACAAGACCAATAGCATTCATAATGTCAGGTCTAGTTTGAGTAAGATATAATAGTCCTCCAATCATTGATATGTACTTTTTTTGATCAGTCTTAGGAGAGTCATCATATTTGCTCAATTTACATCCAGTTGCCATGGAAGTATTCATTGGTTTTGAGTCTTCCATCCCAAATTTCTTCAACAATTCTTTCACATATTTGGTCTATGAAATGAAGATTCCTTTCTTTGTTTGAATGATTTGTAGACCCAAGAAGAAATTCATTTCCCCAAACATGGACATCTCAAATTCACTTTTCATTTGATTTGCAAAAGTTTTGCACATACTATCTCTTCCTCCAAAAATGATATCATCAACAAATACTTCAACAATCAAGATATTTTCATGATCAATTTTGAAGTACAAGTTACTGTCAGCGGTACCTTTGTTGAAACCAATATTCAAAAGATGCTTATCCAATCTTTCATAACAGGCTCTTGGGACTTGTTTGATCCATACAGTACTTTCTTTAACTTGCAAACCATATCATCATGATTAGACAATTAAAATGCATCCGGTTGCTCAATGTATACTTCTTCTTCCAAGTCACCATTCAGGAAGGCAGACTTGGCATCCATCTGATATATTTTGAAGTCATTGAAGGTAGCAAAGGCAAGAAATAATCTGTTTGCTTCAATTCTTACCACCAAAGCAAAAGTTTCTTCAAAATCAACTCCTACTTGAGAATAACCCTTCCAGACCAATCTAGCTTTGTTTTTGACTACTTCACCATCTTCATTCAGTTTATTCCAGAAGACCCATTTGGTTTCAATCACAATTTTATTTCTAGGTTTGGGAACAAGATCCCAAGTGTGATTTTTCTCAATCTGCATCAACTCTTCATTGCTTTAGTCTAGCTTTCATCATTGCATGCTTCAATTACTATTTTTGGTTCAATTTTTAAAATCAGACAATACTTTTCTGAGTCTTGAGCAATCTTTCTTCTTGTTTGAACACCTTTTCTTTTATCACCTATGATCTAATCTTCAGAGTGATTCAGTCTTACATACCTGGGAGTTTTGGGAACTTCTTGCACTTCTATTTCTTGAACAGGTTCATTTAAACTTATCTCTTCTTCCAGATTCTCTGGATCAGTTTGGATCTAAATTTTAGAAGGGGCTTGGACTTCTTGGACCAAAACATCATTCTAATCATCTTCTTCATATTCATAAAACCTTGAGGGTTTTTTAATACCTTCATCAACCTTCACATTTGTACTTTCTATAATCTTTCTCAATCTCTTGTTGTAACACCGGTATGCTTTGCTTTGAGTAGAATAACCCAAGAATATTCCTTCATCACTTCTAGCATCAAATTTGCCAAGGTCTTCATCTCTTTTAATGTAACATTTGCTACCAAAGACTCTAAAATATTCACAGTGGGAGTGATGCCAAACCAGAGTTCATAAGGGGTCTTACCAATATTGCTTCTGATTTGTACTCGATTGAGAGTATAGATAGAAGTGCTTATTACTTCTCTCCAGTAGATCTGAGGAACATTTTCTTCCATCATCATGGTTCTAGATGCTTCCTGGATGGTCTGGTTCTTTCTCTCCACTACTCCATTATTCTATGGAGTCCTTAGAGTAGATAACTATCTTTTTATTCCATGTTTCTCACAGAATTCTATGAACTCTCTAGATGTGAATTCTCCACCTCTATCAGACCTAAGACATTTTATGTTTAAATCAGTTTCATTCTCTACCATAGCCTTGAATATTTTGAATTTCTCAAGAGCCTCAGATTTTTCTTTCAGAAAAGTCACCCACATCATTCGAGAGTGATCATAAATTAATAACATGAAGTATCTATCACTTTGCAAACTCCTGATTCTTGCCGGTCCACATAGATCAGTATGTACCAAGTCCAACAATATGGTAGAAGATTGTTCCTTACTTTTAAATGTGACTCTGCTCTGCTTACCCAACTGAAACTATTGGTAGGTTTCACCAATCTTGGAAGATCTCTTACACCCTGAGTGTTGCTTATCTTGATGATATTATCAAAATTCACAACTCTGATCAATTTAAACAAATAAACAACTTTTTCCAGTACCAACCAAGTGGAAGATGTTACCTTTTGTTTGAGCACCGGATGCAATCTTTGTTCTGGAACTTTCAAAGATCTTACATTTTCTATTTTTGAATTGGAGATCATAGCCTTTGTCCACCAACTATACAACACTGAGAAGATTGTGCTTCAGACCTTCAACATACAGTACATTATTGGTTTTGTTCTTTCCATCAAAATAAATAGTTCCTCTACCTCTAATTCTATCAGTAGAATTATCACCAAATTTTACCACTCCTCCATATCTTTCCAAATCTATGAACTTATTTTTGTCACCTGTCATATGGTGGGAGCATCCACTATCAATGACCCAGTCATCCTTTTCTTCAACTTGGGCAGCCATAGCTCTTTCTTTCATTTTATGATTGACAGATTCAGAGGGCATTGGATCTTCTTCCTTGATGGCAATAAACATCCAGTCACTTCAGGATTTGTTTCCTGTCTCTGATTCATCATCTATTACTCCTTCATCATCATCATCATCTTCATGAACATAGTAACATTTCTTTTGGAATCTTGATTTGTTTGGATTTTCCCTTGAAAATCTTTCTAGACACCTTGAGGCAAAATGACCAATCTTATTGCAGTTGAAACATTTGAAGGGCAATTTTCCTTCATACTTACCAGATCCTCTTGATAGTCTTTTTGCAATAAGGGCTTCAAGTTGAGCAGCTTCTGCTTCATCTTCTTCCAGATATTTTCTTTCTTTTTCATACCATGATAGTTTCTTTGAGGAGTTCTCTCTTGGATCAAACTTTTGTTTGCCTTTTACAGAGGCACTAGCTTTGAATGCAGATTCAGTCTTGGGGGGTGCATCCCCAAACTCATCCAATTCAAATGTAGCTAATTTTCCAACCAATTGATCCCTTGTGATATTTGAAAAAGATCTAAATTCTTCAATAGCAGCAGCTTTGTATTTGTAAGAAGGAGGTAGGGATCTGAGAACTTTGGCAACACTCTCATCTTCATCCAAGATTCCACCAGCACACCTAATGCCACAAACAAGCTCATTTACTTTTGGCATAAATGTAGTGATATTTTCATCTTCATTCATCTTTAGGTTTTCAAATTTTCCTTTCAGACTCTGTAGCTTGGTACATTTAACATATTTGTCTCCTTCATGTAGAAGTTCCAATTTTTCCCAAATCTCATATGCAGTTTTTAAATCTATAACATTTGTCAGCTTGAATCAAATAAGGCACTTAGTAAAGCTTCTTTAGCCTGAAGATTGTCTTCAACATCTTATATTTCATCTATATTTGTCGAACCATCCTTTGGAGGAACATACTTCTTTGAAGCCATGATCCAATATTGCATTCCCATACATTGCAAGTAACATTCCATGTAGCTTTTCCAAAGAGTATAATTGGTTCCATCAAACCTCGAACTATCCTTCTTGTAGGAGGACATCCTGGATCTCCTCAGGCGGTTAATCTCTTTTAGAGGAGCTTGGCTCTAATACCAATTGTTAGTTTCAAGATAGACAACTGAGAGGGGGGGTGAATCAGTTGTCCCAAAACTTGCTTTTATTAACCACTTAAATCCTTCTTGTAATTCAACAACATAATAATAAATCAATCATGGAAACACAATGCAACAATTCAAGAGCAGAAACACATTAACACATATGACACCAAGATTTTAATGTGGAAAACCCAGTTAAGGGAAAAACCATGGGGTGACTAACCCAAGATTGTATTCTCTGTTAAAAGAATAAGAAGAACAAAATGGCACATGCCAATTAGGGCTCACTGCCCAAGCACACTACTCACAAGAGGCCCATTGCCTACAAGAGACACACTGTCTACAGAATAATAAAATTTACATAATTGAACTGAAGAATAGCATCTTCACCATGCTTGAGTCAGTTCCATTTAAGCTCAACACTTTTGCTCTGCCTTTCGCTCTTCACCTCTCTACCACACTCTCATCCTCGTCAAGATGATTTTGAAATGACTTCACAAATCTTATTTATACAAGACATCGACTTTGGTATAATCATCAAAGCCAACATACTTTATAGAGAAAATAAACAAATACAACTTGACTTATTACAAAAGACTTCATGCAAATCACCGCACTGTAGACCACACAGATCTGGGACTTAAATCTTCTTTGAGGAACATGCCATGCTTCATAGAACATCTTCAAGATCATCTGCAAGATGTGTAAATCATTTGGTTGGCCAAGTTTAGGAAGAACACCATCATCTGGAAGTAATTATTCAATTACAAGCTCCATCTTCAATGCGGACCACCAACACAAACTAGACACAATCCAGAGACCCCCACAAGCTTGTCTGAATCACCAAGAACATCCACACTACTTCTGCTTATTGAAATCATTCTCTTCTTCATCCAGAACCTCAAGAACACAGTCTGTCATTACTGTCATATTAGAGTAGATGCTTGTGGACCTCCAAACCGTGAACCAATTGAGTTGTCAATTCACATTGACTTCCTAAACACTCCACCAAATCTGTAGAACAAGATATTGCATTTCCAGATCTCATCAGACCTATTTGTGTCACTCTGTTACCTCTGAACATCTGCCATAACCAGTTTTACTCATATGGCCATAACTTCTTCAAATCTTCATGTGGACCTCTCAAATCTTTAGTGGATCACCTTTAGACACATATCTACAAACCCTTCGATGTGTATCCTCTGATCTTCACCTTAGCTAGGATCTTCACTTCATTGTCTTTATTGTTCTTCTCTGTTTCTGATAGGACTAATTTTCTCAATATCCTCAACATACAACTCATCCAATCCTTGACATCAATGCAACAGGAGTATGTTGACATCAATGACAACACTAGTTAGGCCCATACTTACAACAACTAGGTCTTCCATGGCACAAAATATTGTGAGTAATGAGTTAGCTTGTGCTAGGGGTTTTCCACCTACCATGCCATGTCCATATTTGATTATTTCATGTGCAAGAAATTATTATCTTGACTCACAAGAAATATGAGCTTTTGATGGCTCTGTAGTTACAAAGATTGATTCTAAGGTTGTGTCGCATGCATTAAGGTTACCAAACCATGAGGAGTTCATTGACATGTCTGTTACCATTGGCTGGGGATATTTTTTGGGATAAAAAGGATTGATGCCAAAATCGTATTGCTAAGAGTTGGCTTAAGGTTTAAAGGAAAGATAAATCCTAGCTTCCCACCAATTTGAAGAGGGGGCATTTTAAAAATGAAATCTCTGACAAGATTACCCTATCACACCATGTTGTCGAGAGTGCCAAATCAAACTCATTTGAAAATTAGATGTGTCAATTTATTCTATTGATTTGCAGTGAATCTCAATATGTGGATTGGGCCAAGCTGATGAGCGAACATATGAATGAACAATTGGCAAACTTTAACTAGAAAGTATCTTTCCATAGGTGTTCTCTTCTGATCTACATGATAGCTAGTAAAGAGGTTGTCTGGCTTGGTTTGAGAACTCAGGGGTCTCTCATGGTAGATACACTTGTGTATCACTATTTTCCATAGTTGCAAAAGAAGTTGGCATGAAAGATTTTTGCTGCGTGAACAATGTTTTTCTCATGTTGTCTACGAAGAAGATTGAAGGCTCACTGGAGAGGAGAATTTCTCCTAAAGTGGCAGCATTGATCATGAGGTTTGAAAGTTTTTACATCCAGTTTAATAGATTTACTTATCTGCAAATTGGGGGTTTTAAAATGCCCCATTGAATTTGCCTAGATATCCTTTGGATTTTCTTGTGCTTTTGGAATTTTGTCGCTAGATGGCGACTATGAACAATAAATATCATAGTATGAAAAAGAAGGGATGTTCTTTTGCCATGTGCTTGTCTTTCTTTCTCTGCAAAAGTAATGATAATGGCAGGAACATTGAGAAACTCTTTGCTGAATACAATTTCCATCCTTTTCCGATGCGACAATTGTTTGATAGTAAGAATTTTGTTAAGAAGAATTTACATGGAGGTAGTCTATATGAGCATTAGCCTCACCTCAAGTATTATTGGGAAGATTTTACTGGTGAGAGGGAAGTACAAAGGAGAAATTGGATGAGATTGACAATAGACCAAGTTCGGGCTTTCAAGTTGCCCTTATAGGTCCCAGATGGTATTGATGATAATTCTAAAATTTTAGATGAAAGATATCAAAATGTTATTTTGGAACCTTTGCCACAAATACGTTGGTCTAATAAAGAAGTCACAGATATCATGGCTCGGTCTTCTTTTGTGATAAGTAAAATTGCGAAGTGGATTGAGAGAAGAATAAGAGAACATGATGGTTCTTTAGTACAAAAAGAGTCTGCCACAAAGGAACAGAATGCATCTCAGGTCTCCCATACTCCAAGAGCTACAACTAGTTTGGATACAACTCTTCATAGAGTTGGGTCACAGTCAGGAGGAGATGGAGAACAACCCAAGGATAGTAGGAGACTGAAGACCACATGTGAACATGATGGCTAACCTACACCTGTAAGAGCAGGAACATAAAAGAAATTGGATGCTTTGCAATAGTTGCAAGTAGACTAGGTGACTTCTCCCAACTCTCTGCTACCTGATGATGATTATTTGATTTTCAACCAAATTGGTGAAGATAGTGTTTTCCATTCCTTGTTTAGTAATCCCAATTCTCCAGGGTTAAGTGAACCTCCAGAACATAATACCCCTCCTTTGCAGTCAAATAATGTTGTTTTGAAAACTAATGTTGGTGCTAGTGTTTCTGCTTCTCCCTCCCCTTCATGGTTGAAAAAGGTAGTAGAAAAGAAGAAGATGTATGCTCCTATGATAGACACAAACATAGATACTATAGCCAAATTGTTACAAGATACGCCTAAGCCAAAGATAGCTAAGAGGATGTCAAGAATGGTTGCAGATCTCTCTACTAGACACATTATTTTGGACATTACAAACCTGATTTGTGAGAGGAATGAAGATGAGGTTACCGCAGTAGATTTTAACATGAGCAAGATTGATATGGGTCCCTCTACAGTTGAAGGTAATATTTTCCATGCCAAGTTTTCTGTGAGTACACTATCAAAAAGAGTCAAAACTGAGCAACAAGAAAAAGCCAAGTTGTAGGATCAGGTGAGAACTTTAACCTCATTTATTCAATACATTTTGAAGATTACTGCTCAGCCTTCAGATGAGACACCTAGTATAACTATGGATAGTTTAGACCCCAACTTCTTGCAACAAATCAAGCAAAACCAAGCCATAGGTAAAGCCATTGAATAATGGGTGGAGAAAATTACTCTTGATGGATTGTTCTATATTGAGGAAGCTATGAAATTATACACCTTGATCTCTAACAAAAGGAGGACATTGGCTATGGAGCTACAAAATATTAGGAAAGATAACATTAATTTATTGATGCTTTTTAAGGAAGTTTAATAAATAACAGAAATTGATACAAGTATCCTCATAGTTGAGAAGAATTTTGGTGACCTTAAAGAAAATGAATCTATAGTATGGTTAGACACACTTGAATGGATAATGCATGTGCTAGGGGAGTTGATGAAGAATTAAGGGATACATTGACTTGATATTTTTCTGATCAGAAAGATCTCAAAAGTAATTTTGCAATCTTAGAAATAGAAGCCTTTGATGAAGATGAAGATAAATTGCTCGAGATCAAAGAAGTAAAGAAAAATTTCAAGAAAATGATTACTAAGGAACTTGTGGGTACCGACACAGTGATTGGTGAGTCAATAGGAAAGCTTGGAAGGGTGGCAATGTATCTCTGGACTTTCAAGAGTGAAGTCGAAGAAATTCATAAAAGATTGGTGAATGCAAATCGAATGATAAGCAAACGAAAACTTCAGGCTCATATCACTAGTGGTCCAAGTGGCAAGGTGCTAACCCCAATCCTTAACAAATATAGGGCATATAAGGCAAAATTACGGGCACTGGCAGCTCAAACAACATAGGCGGATTCAACTACAGGTGAAGGACAAAATAAAGAGAAAGAGGTGACACAAGAGGGGGACGTGACAATTATCAATTAATGAATTTTCATATGCTTTATTTATGTTTCTTGCAAAAAATGATTGGCTCTGGAGAGCTCTCTTTTAAGTTTAATGACTTAATTAAATATCTTTTAATCGATTGTCCCCAAGAAGCCGTTATTATTTTAAAGACAGTTATGGTTGGCAAGGCTATATATTTTGAAATCCTATCGATGCATAGGATCTTTTGGAAAACTTTGTTTTGGTAGGAGGTCAATTTTGATGTGATGTTAATTTTTAGTTGCTTTAAATATATGAATGGAAGTTGGTGCAGTTGATTTTTGAAATCATAAACTTTGTGTTATGGTGGATGAATGTTTATTCTTCCTATGTTGAATATGCTATCAACCTATTAGCTTGTAGTCTATATTAAAGTGATTGGAGATTTATATTCTGGCTCATTGCTGTGGATATTTTTCTTTCAATTAATGGTTCATGGTGATGATTGTATGATAATCGATATGAGTTTGTGATGGTAGTGATCAAAGTCTTTGTGCTTCTTGATATTTCAAATTACATTGTGATTTATTACCTTTAATGCTTTTTGGTTAAAAGCACCACCTTTTTTGCTTTCTAGTAAAAGGCATACATTGTTAAATTTATTCTTTGTATATCATTGGAAGGTAGCTATGCCTTGTAAAATAAGCAGAGAATCATTGCAAAATATCATTGCAATCGATTCAACTATTGGTTTAGTTGTCATTTGTTTGGGTGAGAGAAGATAGAGTTAAGTGACAAATCTGTACACCAACAAATTTTTGGCGACTCTACTAGGGATATAAACATGTCCCTATATATTGAATTGCTTTATCATTGGTTTTTATGGTTCTCCGAGGAAGAATTACCCAAATCCTCCAACCTAATGTAGATTGGCTCATTGGTGAACAAGAAGATATTACTACTGGTCTACAAAATTTGGCCTAGCAGAATAGGAGAACAAATCAATAGTTTCACCAAGTAAATGAAGTTCTTAAAGTTGAAGAAGAACTTGGGGACATAATAAGAGAAAACACCAGATGTTTTGGTGAAGCTTAGGAAATCATCCTGGTAGAAGATGTAGTTGCAGTGCCGTGAAGAGAGATACCTCTCCAAATATACGCAGTTCTTGACAACAAACCAAGGAACAGAGAAAACCACCTAAGAAATCAAGTGAACAATCAAAAAATTGTCCTCTGAATAAATAGTAAGTGGTTGGTGAGTCTACTATTTGATATTGGGTAAGTGCAAGAAGATGGGGGGCCAAAAAGGGGTCTTAAGTGGCCACTTTTTTTCTGAAATCAAGAAATGCTGGCCTTGGATGAGAAATTGAGCATAGTTACACTCAAAATTTTAAGATGCAACAAAAACAATGTTCGTAGTGCTCCAAGTCTACTTTCTAAACTACTAATTTTTTTTTAAAATGGTATAGATTAAGGGGTTCAAAAGAGGGAGCCATAGAAATTGGTGTTGTTTCTGTCAAAAAAACATAACACAACACGTTTTGTAGCTCCCGTTAACTTTTTTTTGGTATTTTTATAATCGCTTCAGTGATAAATTAGCTAACAACATGTAGTTTATGTTTGATTTTTCTGATAATTTTTTAATGAATATTTGATTTTTTACTAATTTTCAAAGTGGACACATCCTAAAAAATAGAATTTTGGCCGTGCTACCCCTATAAATTTTGAAAACTAATTGAAAATCAATTTTTTTAATGTGTAGAATGGAGTCTAGTTTCTAAAAATGTAATTTTTTAAAAAATTTCAATGAACAGTTAATTTACAATGAAAAAAAGACCAAACACTGGTTTTTGCCAAAAAATAGACACACAAACAAAAGAAATGAAAGATGAAAGGCTTAACATTGTCAAAATGTGAAAAAAATCACATCGTTAAATAGCTAAGAGAAAGCCTAACATTACCCAGGTGTTTGATTTGTTTGACCTTGAAACATGTGCAAATCTGAGGGTTAGCATGAATGAAATAATGTGAAATCCTATAGAATATACAAAAACACATCTTTGGACGTTGCGAAGGCACTCCAAGCCTTTGGGTTGGAAATCCAAAGAAAATCCCAAGCCTAAGGCTTGGGATTCCCAAAGCAAAATATAATGCAAGCGCGTTATAACACGCTCGCGTTATGTTTTGTTTTGCATTTTTTCCCTTTTCACAAAAGTTTGCCCAATGTTTGTCATGTTTGACATAACGCGAGCACTTTATAATGTGCTCGCGTTATGTCTCCCTTGGAATGTTTTATGTTCAAGGTTATTAAGCATGTATGTATGGCTATATGTATGTATGTATGTTTATATGTATGCTTGTATGTATGTATGTATATATGTATGCTTGTATGTATATATGTATGCTTGTATGTATGTATGTATGGTTGTATGTATGTATGCATGCTTGCATATATGTATATATGTATGCATGTTTGTATGTATGTATGTATGTATGTATGTTGAAGGTTTAGGGTTGAGGGCTTAGGGATAAGGGATTAGGGTTTAAGGTATAGTGTCAAGGGTTGAGGGTTTAGGAATAGGGATAGCGTTTAGGGTTTAGGGTTGAGGCATTAAGGTTTAGGGTTGATGGATTAAGGTTTAAGGTTGAGGGTTGAGGGTTTAGGACCTTGAGGGATTAGGGTTTAGGGTTGAGGCTTTAGGGATAGCATTTAGGGTTGAGGGATTAGGGTTGAGGGTTTAGGGATAGGGTTTAGATTTTAGGGATAAGGGATTAGGGTTTAGGACTTTGAGGGATTAGGGTTTAGGGTTAAGGCTTTAGGGATAGCATTTAGGGTTGAGGGATTAGGTTTAAGGTAGAGTGTTGAGGGTAGAGGGATTAGGGATAGGGTTTAGGGTTGAGGGTTGAGGGTTTAGGGATAAGGGATTAGGGTTTAAGGTATCGTGTCGAGGGTTGAGGGTTTAGGAATAGGGATATCGTTTAGGGTTTAGGGTTGAGGGATTATGGTTGAGGGTTTAGGGATAAGGGATTAGGGTTGAGGGTTGAGGGATTAAGGTTTAGGGTTGAGGGATTAAGGTTTAAGGTTGAGGGTTTAGGGATAGGGTTTAGAGTCTAGGGATAAGGGATTAGGGTTTAGGGTTGAGGCTTTACAAATAGCATTTAGGGTTGAGGGATTAGGGTTGAGGGTTTAGGGATAGGGTTTAGAGTTTAGGGATAAGGGATTAGGGTTTAGGACCTTGAGGGATTAGGGTTTAGGGTTGAGGCTTTAGGGATAGCATTTAGGGTTGAGGGTTTAGGGATAGGGTTTATAGTTTAGGGATAAGGGATTAGGGTTTAGGACCTTGAGGGATTAGGGTTTAGGGTTGAGGCTTTAGGGATAGCATTTAGGGTTGAGGGATTAGGGTTTAGGGTTGAGACTTTAGGGATAGCGTTTAGGGTTGAGGGATTAGGGTTGAGGTTTGAGGGATTAGGGTTAAGGTAGAGTGTTGAGGGTAGAGGTATTAGGGATAGGGTTTAGGGTTAAGGGTTTAGGGATAAGGGATTAGGGTTTAAGGTATGGTGTCTAGGGTTGAGGGTTTAGGAATAGGGATAGCATTTAGGGTTTAGGGTTGAGGGGTTAGGGTTTAGGGTTTAGGGATAAGAGATTAGGGTTGAGGGTTGAAGGATTAAGGTTTAGGGTTGAGGGATTAAGGTTTAAGGTTGAGGGTTGAGGGTTTAGGGATAGGGTTTAAAGTTTAGGGATAAGGGATGAGGGTTTAGGACCCTGAGGGATTAGGGTTTATGGTTGAGGCTTTAGGGAAAGCATATAGGGTTGAGGGTTTAGGGATAGGGTTTAGAGTTTAGGGATAAGGCATTAGGGTTTAGGACCTTGAGGGATTAGGGTTTAGGGTTGAGGCTTTAGGGATAGCATTTAGGGTTAAGGGATTAGGGTTGAGGGTCGAGGGATTAGGGTTAAGGTAGAGTGTTGAGGGTAGAGAGATTAGGGATAGGGTTTAGGGTTGAAGGTTTAGGGTTGAGGGATTAGGGTTTAGGGTTGAGGGTTTAGGGATAAGGGATTAGGGTTTAAGGTATGGTGTCGAGGGTTGAGGGTTTAGGAATAGGGATAGTGTTTAGGGTTTAGGGTTGAGGGATTAAGGTTTAGGGTTGAGGGATTAAGGTTTAAGGTTGAGGGTTGAGGGTTGAGGGTTTAGGGATAGGGTTTAGAGTTTAGGGATAAGGGATTAGGGTTTAGAACCTTGATGGATTAGGGTTTAGGCTTTACGGATAACATTTAGGGTTGAGGGATTAGGGTTGAGGGTTTAGGGATAGGGTTTAGATTTTAGGGATAAGGGATTAGGGTTTAGGACCTTGAGGGATTAGGGTTTAGGGTTGAGGCTTTAAGGATAGCGTTTAGGGTTGAGGGTCGACGGATTAGGGTTAAGGTAGAGTGTTGAGGGTAGAGGGATTAGGGATAGGGTTTAGGGTTGAGGGATTAGGGTTTAGGGTTTAGGGATAAGAGATTAGGGTTGAGGGTTGAGGGATTAAGGTCTAGGGTTGAGGGATTAAGGTTTAAGGTTGAGGGTTTAGAGTTTAGGGATAGGGTTTAGAGTTTAGGGATAAGGGATTAGGGTTTAGGACCTTAAGGGATTAGGATTTAGGGTTAAGGCTTTACGGATAGCATTTAGGGTTGAGGGATTAGGGTTGAGGGTCAAGGGATTAGGGTTAAGGTAGAGTGTTGAGGGTAGAGGGATTAGGGATAGGGTTTAGGGTTGAGGGATTAGGGTTTAGGGTTTAGAGTTTAGGGATAAGGGATTAGGGTTTAAGGTATAGTGTCGAGGGTTGAGGGTTTAGGAATAGGGATAGTGTTTAGGGTTTAGGGTTAAGGGATTAGGGTTTAGGGTTTAGGGATAAGGGATTAGGGCATAGGGTTGAGACTTTACGGATAGCATTTAGGATTGAGGGATTAGGGTTGAGGGTCGAGGGATTAGGATTAAGGTAGAGTGTTGAGGGTAGAGGGATTAGGGATAAGGTTTAGGGTTTAGGGTTGAGGGTTTAAGGATACGGGATTATAGTTTAAGGTATAGTGTCGAGGGTTGAGGGTTTAGGAATATGGATAGCATTTAGGGTTTAGGGTTGAGGGATTAGGGTTTAGAGTTGAGAGATAAAGGTTTAGGGTTGAGGGTTGAGGGTTGAGGGATAGGGTTTAGAGTTTAGGGATAAGGGATTAGGGTTTAGGACCTTGAGGGATTAGGGTTTAGGGATCAGGGTTTATGGTTTAGGGATAAGGAATTAGGGTTGAGGGTTGAGGGATTAAGGTTTAAGGTTGAGGGAGAGGTAGAGAGGTGAGGGGGAGAGATAGGTGAGAGATATAGAGGTGAGAGATAGAATAAATACATGGAGAAATGAATAATATGGATTTTTCTATAACAGGCCAAAACGCACTCACGTTATAACGTGACATAAGGTTTTTCCACCCCCAAAATCTCTCATATTTGAAAAAAATAAATTAAGATTTTAAATAAATTAAAAATATATATATATATTTCATTAAAATATGCACATGTTCTCTCTAAAAAATTAAAAAAGACAGTAACTAAAAACACTCAAAAGCTAACCCAAGTTAATTTTTTTTTAAAAGTTGAGTTATATGAAATAAACGTTTCCATTTTTTTTGGTTTTTGAAGTTGAGTTATAGAAAAAAATCTTTCTAAATTTTTTTTTTAAAATTTTGAATTGGATTTTTTGAAGTTGAGTTATATAAATAAATGTTTCTAATTTTTTTAAAAAACTTTTTAATTAGTTTTTTTAGAACTTTTTTAATACAAAATGTAAAGATGATTTTTTAATTTTTTAATTTTTGTATATTATATATTAAAAAGTTGTCAGATAAATAAATAAAAATTAACATGACATATAAAAATAAATAAAAATTAAACTAAAATAAATTAAAATAATTTTTTAATTGTTTTTTATAAATACTATTGCTACCAATAAAATAAATAAAAATTAAAAATTTGCAATTACTCCTTTACTTTTTTATTTTAATATACATGCATACATATATAATTTATTTATTTATTTTATTTTATAATAAACCTACTAAAAATTAAAAAGTGACAATTACTATTTTTTAAATTTTTATCTTAATATATATACATACATACACTAATATATATTATTTATTCCTTTATTTTATTTTATAATAAACATAAATAAAATTTAAAATTCGTAATTGCATCTTTAATTTTTTATATTAATATATACATACATACATTAATATATATTATTTAATTATTTGATTTATTTTATAATAAACACAAATAAAAATTAAAAGTTGCAATTATTATTTTTTATTTTTTTATATTAATATATCTACACATCTAATAATATATTAATATATATTATTTATTTTATTTTATAATATGGACTTTCTTTTATTTTTAGATTCCACTTTAGTTTTTTTTGTTTTTTTACTTTTTACTTTTTGTTTCTATTATAATTATTAAAAATTATTTAATTAATTGAGAATGAACTGAATTAATTAAAAAACAAACTGAAGTAAAGTTTAAGAATATAAAAAGAAAAATTCATTCTCTCACTCCAACTTGCTATAAAAATTTAAATATTTTAATTATATTTTAATAATATTTAACTCACATTTAACCTAACTTTTTCCATAAGCTTGTAAGGTTGTTAAAATGTATTATTTTTTAGAAACTAAAAAAAAACATCTTTTGACAAAATAAAGAATCTTTTTTTTTAATTGATTAAATATTAAATCATTAGGTGAGCTCAATGAAGGGGATATAATCTTATGTGGCATCATTAGGAGATGTGGTTTGCTGCAAGGAATTAGAACTAAAGTGTGGAGGTGATTGAGCCTGAGTTATAATAGGCAAAGGCTGTGAATAGGTCAATGGTGGTTGGACATATTGATAGGTGAAAGATGGTTCCAAATAGGTAATAAGTGGCTGGGAATAAGTGGAATGGATATGTGGTTAAGAACAATTATTCATAGAAGAGGTTCCCCTAGAAACCAAATTCTGCTAATTAAATCCCACAACTTTGTAATTTGTGAATTAGTTCCATTAGATACTCCAATACTAGTGGTAGCATTACTACAGGCATTTGCATTGGTTGTTAAAATTATCGTTGTAAAGGTAGATATTCCCATACTCGATACATGTGTATGCGACGGTGACGACATGTTAATAACTTTTGCACATTCAGTCACTGGCATGACATTAGTTTGCACAATATGCGTTAAACCTCAGATAACATCAATACCATCTTGTCCTTCTTTTATCATGTTAGGAACTCGTGTTCAACAATTCTCTTTACTTTGTTAGTATATTGTTGTTGGACGCATATGCTTTGTAAGTCATCCTGTGAGTATATTGTATTATCCCACATTCATGGGAAGTAATGGTTGTTTAGATTAGACTTAGTATATAAGTACATGTTGAGGCCAATGAAGGCATCCACGAATTTATTGTATTGAGCTTAGTCAAAGGAGGTTTCCCCCTTCAAGTGGCTTGCGACCAATAAATTCCTTCTCTGTTTCTTCTATTTCTGTTATTTCGTGCATTTTTCATTATATTGTTGTAGGAGGTTCGTCTCATCTAGTATTAGAGCGCATTCTTGGGCTCGCTGGGTGGAATTTCTGCTGAATTTTTTTTGGTAGTGGCCTCCGAGCGCTGTGATTATTGCAATAGTTCTTTATTTTTCGCATCTGTATTGTTCATTTCAATTGCAAGTTCAAATCATGGAATAACCAAGAGCTGTCGTTTGTGGCAAAGTGTTTATCAGTTTTACTTGAGCCATGGAGTGAGAGGTACTACCCCAATATGCAAGTCGTTAGACAACATTGGTGGCCGAGTGACTCCCCTAAACCTTTAGGAAACCAAACATACTTGGGGCCTAGATCTATTGGAAGCTGGCAAATCGCAGATTGAATCCGTTTGTCTAGAGCAATTTGCAGATCGTTTCCAGACAAAAAAATTTTTTGTTTATTTGCCATATATTCCTTGCTTTAGCTCCCTTTCCTCTCAAAATTCACTAGAACCCTTGGAATTTCATTCTACATATTTCCTTCCTTGAGGACCCTACCCCAATTCCACTTATCAAAGCTAGAAATCCCACATTTGTCTATTTTTAGTGTTTGCCATAACTCCTTTGATTCTCACCCAATAGTCTTCAAATTTTGCCACAGTGTTCATTTCCTATTTCTGCTCCTTTGTCCCTCTTAGACAAATTTTCCCATTCCTTCACCCCGCTTCTGAAATCCCCATTTTCTGCTTCCCTGTACCTCAGAAAGTATCCAAAACCTAGTCAAATCCCAATTACCTATCAGAGTTTTTCCCAAATCCAAATTTTCCTTTACTAAAAAAGTTTTTGTTTTTGTTTTTCTACCCGTTCCCAAAAAAAAACCTCCTGGTTATGGTTGTCACCCACGCAAGAGCAAAAAACATGGAGGATGAACTTGCAGCCCTTAAGACCAAACTCCAAGATCTGGATGAAAATATTCTCGGCCTCAATCTTCAACATTCAACCATGAATAATAGACGGCAACCAGATTCTTTTGCAAACACTGGGTTTCCTTCTTCCAGTAATTTTCATGGGCTAAAACTTGATTTTCCTCGCTTCAATGCTAATGATCTGACTGGATGGTTATACTGGGCAGAACAATATTTCAGTCTACATAATACTTTTGATGTCAACAAAGTCCCACTTACATCCTTTCATTTGGAACATGAAGCCCTTCAAAGGTTCTGTTCGTACATCAAGGCTCATGAAGAGCCAAAATGGATAGATTTTTGCAAACTGATTTTGCAATGATTTGGCCCTAGTGCTTTTGATGACTTCATAGGAGCACTCACTAAACTATGCCAAACTTGCACTATGAGAGAATATCAGACAAAATTTGAAAAATTGGCCAATCACATAGATGGATTGTCTTATGCATTCTTCAAAAGTTGTTTTCTCATTGGTCTGAAGGATGCAATCCACTCTAAGGTTAAAATGTTTCATCCCAGCACAATGATGGGAGCCTTAGGGTTGGATAAGTTGGCAGAGGACAAGATCACAACTCAACAATGCTCCAAATCTAATTTTGTTCCATTCAGAAATATGGTTTCCCAAAGACCTCCAATCACGCCAACTCCTAGAACACCTCCTATAAAGCATTTAACTGAAGCAGAGATGGAGGCACGTAGAGAAAAAGGGCTTTGTTATAATTGTGATGAGAAATTCACTCCGGGACATAGATGTGTTGAGCAAAAGCTCTATCTCTTAGATGTGGATTCTTTGCCTAAAACTAAAATTTATGCGGATGCTTAGGATACACTGGATGATCAGGTCGACACTTAGCAGCTGCTTGTTGACCCTACTTCTCAGGAAGACCACCCAGAGATCTCTCTCCATGCTTTAGAAGGAGTCACCACCCAACAAACCATGCAGGTCAAGGGTTTCTTCAAGAAGCTCCCTCTTACAATACTCATTGATTCTGGTAGCACTCATAACTTCATTGACCCTCGGATCACCAAACAGGCTGATTGTTTTGTCCATCCTTGCTCCAGCTTTAAAGTCATGATTGCCAATGGGGGCACATTACCTTGCAAAGGGAAGTGTCGCAATGTGCGTATCTCTATGGGAGATTATAACCTGCACTTTGACATGTTTGCCTTGCCCTTAGGTGGATGTGATGTGGTTTTTGGCACCCAATGGTTACGCACACTTGGACCCATCTTATGGGTTTTTGTTGAACTTTGGATGTAGTTTTCAGACAATGGGCAAAAACACACATTGAAGGGCTTACAATCGGGGTCTCTCAACATCATTAGTTCACATCGCATGGAAAAGCTTCTTAAGAAGAATTCACATGGTGTCATCGCTTAGCTCCATTCCATTCAAATGTAACCATCAGTGGTCTCCACTACTCCTTTAGATCTACAACAAATTTTGGATAGGTATGCATGTGTCTTTGCCGAACTAGTGGGATTGCCACCTTCATGATCATAGGACCACCATATTCAGCTCCTTCCTGGAAGTGTTCCTCCCAACATCAAGCCCTACCACTACCCATTTCACCAAAAGACAGAGATTGAGATGCTCATTCAAGACTTACTGAAGCAAGGTATTATTCCCCTAGTACCAGTTTCTTTTCTTCACCAGTTCTTCTTTTCTAGAAAAAAGATGGGTCATGGTGCCTTTGCATTGACTTTTGAGCACTTAATCACATCACAATCAAGGATAAGTTTTCGATTCTTGTTGTTGATGAGCTTCATGGCACTCATTTTTCTCCAAGTTGGATCTTCGTTTTGGGTATCGCCAAATTCAGGTTCATGAGGATGATATCCCTAAAATGACTTTCTGCATGCATGATGGCCACGATGAGTTTTTGGTCATGCCCTTTGGCCTCACTAATGCTCCTTCAACATTCAAGGCATTGATGAATAAAATATTCCGGCCCTACCTACAGAAATTCATTATGGTCTTTTTTGATGATATCTTCATCGATAGTAAAACATGGGCTGAGCATCTCCAACATCTGGATCTTGTACTGCAACTTCTCTCTAATCATCATCTCTATGCAAAACAATTTAAATGTGTTTTTGGCCAGGAAGAAGTGGAATATCTTTGGCATATTGTTTCAGCCCAAGGGGTTTGAGTGGATCCTACAAAAATAGATGCAATGAAAAATTGGCCGCATCCTTAGACACTCAAGAGCCTCTGTGGTTTTTTGGGACTGACTGGCTACTATCACAAGTTTGTCAAGGATTACGAGAAGATTGCAGCTCCATTAACAACTATGTTGAAAAGGGATGCTTTCACATGGACACATGCTGCTAAGTGTGCATTTGAAAAACTGAAATAAGCTATGTGTACTACACCTGTTCTAGCTATGCCAGATTTTTCTAAGACCTTCACTATTGAGAGTGATGCTTGTAGCAATGGACTTGGTGCTATTCTCCTTCAAGATGAACATCCATTGCATTCACCAGCAAAGCCCTTTCTGGTACGAATTTAGTACTCTCTACATATGAGAAGGAAATGATTGATATTTTGCATGTAGTACAGAAGTGGCAGCAATACCTACTAGGGAATCATTTTTGCATCAAGACTAATCACCAGAGTCTGAACTATTTCCTAGAACAATAGCTCTCCTCCCCAGCACAACACAAATGGGTTAGTAAACTTCTGGGTTATGACTATGAGATCACTTACAGGAAGGGTAAGGAAACAATTGTGGTGGATGCTCTTTCATGCACATTTGATGACCAAGCTTCTCTTTTAGCTCTTTCTATGCATGTTCCAAATTGGTTGGAATCTGTCCAACATGGCTATGTCAATGACTCTTCACTATCTCAAATCATCCAACAGTTGGCCAATAACCCTTATGTTGTACCATATTACTCTTGGGATGGTTCTTTTCTGAGATACAAGGGTTGTCTGGTGCTTTCCCAAAGCACAAATCTTCAATAGGCTATCTTCTATGAACTCCATGCTTCTCCATTGGCAGGGCACTCTAGGTTCCTCAAAACTTATGAGAGGGCATGGCGTAACTTCTTTTGGAAGGGAATGAAAAGGGCAATTCAATAGATGGTGGCTGAATGTGATACCTAACAATGCAACAAGGGTGAAATGACACTCCTTCCTAGATTGCTCAAACCCTTGCCCATCCCTACACAGATTTGGACAGATATTTCTATGGATTTCATTGAGGGGCTCCCTAAATTTGGAGGGAAGATATTGATCTTGGTTGTGGTTGATTGCCTCTCCAAATATAGTCATTTTTGTGCCCTCAGCCATCCCTATACCGCCTCCTCATTTGCACAAATTTTCATGGAGCAGATCTTCCGTCTTCATGGCATCCCTTCTTCCATTGTCTCAGATTGTGATGCAACTTTCACTAGTCATTTTTGGACAGAACTCTTTCGACACATTGGCACCAAACTAAAGATGAGTTCAAGGTATCACCCAAAAATAGATGGTCAGACTGAAATTATCAACAAATGTTTGGAAACTTATCTTCATTGCTTCACCTCAGAACAACATCATCAGTGGGCAAAGTGGCTCCCTCTGGCTGAATGGTGGTACAATACTTCCTACCACACTACATCTAAGATGACTCCATATGAAGTAGTCTATGGTCAGGCACCGCTAGTGCTCCTTCCATACACCCCCAGCAGTTCACCAGTTCAGGCAATTGACACAGCTCTCTGAACCCGAGATTAGATTCTTCACATCTTGCAAGACAATCTTCACATGGCAAGAAATTGAATGAAACAACAAGCAGATCAACACCATTCTAAGTGCACTTTTCAAGTAGGTGATATGGTTTTTCTTCGTCTACAACCATACAAGCAATCATCCCTGAAACTCAAAGGGCGTCATAAGCTAGCTCCAAAGTTCTATGGGCCATATAAGGTTCTTTAGAAGATTGGGTCAGTTGCTTATAAATTGGAGTTGCTTCCTTCCCGCGTTCATCTAGTATTTCATGTCTCTTGTCTAAAGAAAGTTCTTGGCACCAACATCAGAGCACAAACTATTTTACCAGAGTTGGATAACAAAGGATCTATCATTTTGGAGTGGGAGGCAATCCTCGATAGGCGCACTCGTCAGCTTCACTCTCAATCCATCATAGAGGTATTAATTTAGTGGCACGGAATGCAACCAGAGGATGCTACATGGGAACCACTCCTTCAGATTCAACAATAATTTCCACATCTTAAACTTTGAGGACAAAGCTTTTCTAAGAGGGATGAGATGTTAGGAACCTGTGTTTAACCCTTCTCTTTACTTTGTTAGTATATTGTTGTTGGACACATATGCTTTGTAAGTCATCTCGTGAGTATATTGTATTATCCCACATTCATGGGAAGTAATAGTTGTTTAGATTAGACTTAGTATACAAGTAAGTGTTGAGGCCAATGAAGGCATCCGCGAATTTATTGTATTGAGCTTGATCAAAGGAGGTTGCCCCCTCGAAGTAGCCTACGATCAATAAATTCCTTCTATGTTTCTTCTATTTCTATTATTTTGTGCATTTTTCATTATATTATTGCAGGAGGTTCCTCTCATATCAATTCTCTTACATGGTGTATGACAGGTACAACTTCTTCTGCTATTCTCTCAGTTTCCATGAATGTTTGGAATTCAGCTAGATCTTTGTCAAGTTTGTTTAATTGTTCATCGGGTACATGTGTAACTACCTCAATAGTGTCGTCAACATCATGAAATATTTGATCTTCCATAGTGGTTGTAGGAGGTACGATATCTTGCAAAATTTGTGTCTCTCCTTTTGTAAAGAAGGCATTCAATTGATTTTCAGAGGTCTAGATATTGTTTTCTTCAAGGGGACTAGATCCCATGAGTCTTCTACTTCTTCTCAAAGGAATGTTTCTATTAGAGCATCAAGTCAAAAGGATCACAGAATGCACAAACTAATAGAACAAGCCCTAGGAGTAGGATATGTGTAAGATCCAAAATGTTTGATTTTTCAACTGTTTTCAATGCAATTAAGTGAAAGAAGAAGGCGTTGTAAGGAAATTGAATAGGGGAAAAAAATAATATGTCTGATATCAGTTCAATACAGCAATAATACCCTTCACAACACACTTTTGATGCAAATCTAGAATGATGACCAGTCAAAACCTAGTGGAAATACACCAAAATATGTAGTTTTTTTTACCAAATCTCAATGCAATAGTATGACAAAGGGTGTTGTGAGGAAAATGATGATAGAAAGTACATTATAATAGTAATAACAACCACCTAATTCCAAAAAATATGTCACAACATGCTTATAGTGCCACTCAAGATCAAACCCTAGTGAAAATATAGCAAAAATATACATTTTTTCACAAATTTTCAATTCCAAGACCAAGAAAAAGAGGCGTTGTAAAGAATTTTAGGAGGTACAGAAGATTATAGAAATAATACTAGTCACCTAAATCCATAAAACTTGTCACAACATGCTTGGAATGCAAATCTAGATCAAACCCTAGGGCAAATATAGCAAAAATATACAATTTTTCACTAAATTTTCAATACAAGAGCCCAATAAAAAGGTGTTGTGAAGATTTTTAGGAGGAGAAGCAGATAATAACCTTGATAAAATCCAATTAGTTTAAAAATATTCTTCACAACATGCCTATGGTGCAACTGTAGAGAGTCGATAAGGCCAAATCTAGTAAAAATCAAGGTTTTTTCAAGCCCTAGGCATGAGATCTTAATGCAAATGAATGCAAAATGTTATATGAAGGTTTTGTAATCTGATTTATGATGAAAATTAATCCCACTCAGTTCTGAAAATGATTTTCAAACCCTACAATGAAAAATGCAAGTGCAAATCTAATGAAAAATCAATAAAAAATGCTAGTTTTTGTTTGAATTTTTCTATGTAAAAATGCAAATTTTTGAGATCTAAATGCAAATTTACACAAAAATGCAGCACTATAGACAAATTCAAATTTGAATGAGTGTCTAAGATTAGTACAAAAATCTGAAACAAGATTTTACCTACAAATCCTAGTTTTTGAAATTACTAGGTTATATGAAAAATTCAAAATTTCTAACAAAACCCTAGCAATTTTATAATGAAAATGCAATGCAAGTGATTGAATTTTTGTAATTTTCTGCAATTTAGCTCAGATATAATGTAAAAATCATAAATTTAATGAAATTAAAATTAATTGATGAGAACTTTATGAAAATGCAAACCCCAGATTGCCATTTTTTTCAAATTTTGCAATTTTTTTTGTAATTTTTTGAATGCAGTAAGATGAACAATGAAATGATTTTAAATCTGAAGCAAAACACTCAGAAAGGTACCAAATTCATTAAAAACATAGGTTCACCAAAATGTTTAGGGTAAAATTTGGATAGGGTTTGATTTGATGGTTTATGTGTGTATCCTCCTTTCACCCTAAAGCATTCAAGGACCTTAGGTCGAGTAAGAATCTACTATCAGGCCCTTGGTCACTAGGAATGTAGGGAAAATTAGATTTGTGTGATTTTATTGCTTGATTATGCCCAATTATGCTTAAAACCCTAATTATGCAAATACATAAGCAAACAGACAAATCACAGAAAATGCTGCTACAGAAAGATGTAAAATAACAAATAAATGTGTACGAGTTTCCAAAGTTTGGGAAGCAGAACAGTTAGGAACTAATGAGTGAGCGCCCTAGTCTAGTGCCATGCTTTTTGTCAGGATCTGGTAACTTTATCTGCAACCTGTGATATAAAGACACTTGCTTCTTCATAAAGTATGTGATGTGATGCATATAGTTGTAGTGCTTCAAGACAAGGCATGAACTTGAATAATGTAGATCTCACTCAAGCAGTGGTATGAACTTGATTTGTTTTCTATGGTATACATTTGATGTTTGCATCATCATCATGTTAGGATGAAGTTGATCCTTATTGGTCTTAATCCTGTTCACTCATGTTTCACTCATGTCATATCAAGATTCATGTCACAAGGTTTGGATGTTAGTTCATCACATTCATATTTATCATGTTACAATAGTAGGATATAGTTTCTTTTGTCATTGGTTCATGTCATTGGATCATTGGATTTGGTTGTGGTTCTTCATCATAACATGTCATGCTTTTAGGAGTTAGATTGGGTTGTGGTTCTTCCTCATGACAGGAGTGTGTTCATGTCTTCATGCTTCTTTGTGCTCCATGTCTTCAGTGTTCTCAATGTCTTCATGTGCCATAGATTTCTTCAGTGTCCTCATGATGTTGATGTTGATAACAAAATATGGTGTTAAGTTCATGTTGATGTTGATTGATGAGTTGTGGTTGTTGTTGGAAGTTTTGGAAGTCTAAAGGATGTCACACTGGCAGTGTTCATATCACAACTGTAGAGGTTTAAACATTCAAAACTAGTTAGGGATTTTAAGTTAAATTTATTAGTTATGTTTAAAACCCTAAGTGTATTGTCTTTAAAGACCTAGTTTGGTAAGTTTTGTTTGTGTTATACTCTATGTTTAATCTATCTCAGATAACCTTCCATGTTCTTCATGTGGTCTTCAACACTTAGGTTGTCTTATGTTTAGGGTTATCTAGTCATTAACCTCCTAAAAACCCTAGTCTTTACTTTGCTCTAAAATCTAAGTTAATACATTACACTCGTACAAGTGATATTGTAACAACGATATCCCTGAAGAGTCCAAAGTGCAAAAAGGTAGCAATCTTTGATGAGCTATTACTTGGAAACCATGACACTTAGAAACATTCCATCTAAGGAAACACAATCATGTAGAACCACTTTACAATAACCTCTCTCAATTTTTTATATCTCTGAGGTGTTTGCTCATGGTGAAAGGTTTTCTGATACCCCAAAAATTGTCAAAAGGAGGTAGTGTAAAGTCACAAAGGGGTATAACTTTTGTCCTGCTCCTAATGTGACCAAACTAATAGTTCCAATGCATCTAGATGGGTACATTTAGGCTAGGCATGGTCCTTTTTATACCCAAACATGCTGAAACAGTTCGAGCTACATTGTACTGGCGATATCCCTGAAGAGTCCAAAGTGCAAAAAGGAAGCAATCTTTGATGATATTTTATTCAGAAACCATAACACTTAGAAACATTCCTCCTAAGGCAACACAATCACATAGAATCCCTCTACAATGACCTCTCTCAATTTTTGATATCTCTGAGGCGTTTGGCCGTGGTGAAAGGTTTTCTGCTGCCCCAAAAATTATTAGGAGGTAGTGTAAAGTTGCAAAGGGGTGTAACTTTCATCTTGCTCCTGATGCAACCAAACTGAGAGTTCCAACGCATCCAGATGGGTCCATTTAGGCTAGGCATGGTCTTGTTTTGCACCCAAACATGCTGAAACAGTTTGAGCTACATTGTACCGATGATATCCTTGAAGAGTCCAAAGTACAAAAATGCAAAAATCTTTGACGAGTTGTTACTTAGAAACCATGACACTTAGAAAAATTTCGTATGAGGCAACGCGATCATGTATAACCCCTCTACAATAACCTCTCTCAGTTTTTGATATCTCTGAGGTGTTTGCCCGTGGTGAAAGGTTTTCTACTACCCCAAAAATTGTTAGAAGGAGGTAGTGTAAAGTTGCAAAGGGGTGTAACTTTCATCCTTCTCCTGATGTGACCAAACTGATAGTTCCAACGCGTTCGAATGGGTACATTTAGGGTAGGCATGGTCCTATTTTGCACCCAAACATGCTGAAACAGTTCGAGGTACATTGTATCAACGATATCTCTAAAGAGTCCAAAGTGTAAATGTAGCAATCTTTGACGAGTTGTTACTTGGAAACCATGACACTTAGAAACATTTCGTCTAAGGAAACACAATCAAATAGAACCTCTCTATAATAACCTCTCTCAGTTTTTGATATCTCTGAGGCCTTTACCCATGGTGAAAGGTTTTATGCTGCCCTAAAAATCATCAGAAGGAGGTAGTGTAAAGTTGCAAAGGGGTGTAACTTTTGTCCTTCTCCTGATGTGACCAAACTGATAGTTCCAATGCACCCTGATGGGTATGTTTAGGCTAGGCATGGTTATGTTTTGTACCCAAACATGCTGAAATAGTTTGAGCTACATTGTACCGACAAGATCCCTGAAGAGTCCAAAGTGCAAAAAGGCAGCAATCTTTGATGAACTATTACTCAAAAATTGTATCACTTAGAAACATTTTGTCTAAGGCTACAAGATCACATAGGGTCCCTCCATAATAACCTCTCTTGGTTTTTTAGATCTCTGAGGCATTTGCCCATGGTGAAAATTTTTCTGCTGCCCCAAAAATAGTCAGATGCATGCAGTGTAAAGTTACAAAGGGGTGTAACTTTCATCTTGCTCCTTGTGCTGCCAAACTGACTATTCCAACACATTAGGATGGGTAGTTTTAGGCTAGGTATGGTCCTGTTTCACACCTAAACATGTCAAAATAGTACGAGCTACATTGTACCGGTGATATACTCACACATTGCCTTTGCTATAACTGTTATAGTCTTCACATGTCAACATGCATCTTATGGTTGTTAACATACTTGTTCTAGTAGTCAACACAGTCAACCCTCATCTTCTTCCACCTTTAGGTCACTGTGTTATTAGGCTTGAACTTAGACTTCTGTGATATTTGAAACTCTCTACACTTCATGGCTCTATCATTATGTAATGATCTCCACTGCACCTATCTTGCTTATCATATTTCATAGCAATCTTGCAAAGAGTTGGGGTGGTGGTATGCAACCTTCTGTGAGATCAATACAATGTCGTAACAAGGCTTTCAAGCTTAACAAGTTTTTGGGTAGGGAATTGCTTTATGGAATTAGAGTCAAATTGGTAAATGTGATGACATGATACATATTAACATGGTGAGATGCAAAGTATACATTTATAATATTAACAACATTCTCAAACGGATTGCTGATGACTTATGGAAGCCTATAGCACTAATGTTATGTTGCATACTCAAATTAGGTAAGACTCAATATACTCTCATAATCTCCCCTTATATGCAAGAGGAATTACATTTAACAACCACAATGGTCATTAGGTGCTCATAAGCATATGATTTTGACTATCTTATTCAAGACAACAAACATATTCTTTGCATCCCAATATGGTATAATAACAAGGAATTAAGAAATATTTTCAATTGAGCAACTCATAAAGAATATGGATCAGCATACCAAGGAGCAACCATAAGAACATCATTTTGGAACCTAGGGAATTGCAATAGCTATGTTACAACAATCAACCTCTTTTCAATATACCAATATGAGATATTTGTAGAGTATTATTTTGGTTATATGATGCACCCAAATTGGGCTAGCAAGACCAAATCATGGTATTATCATGCCTTTTGGTCACTAAAATAAAACAATAAGCACAAAGATGTTTCACAAGAGTTCGACAACATAGAATGCAATAATTATAAAACTACTAAAAAAAGATGCCTTGAAATAGCCAAAAAAATATGGTTTCATTTATGTAAAATGGGATTACTAGGGAAAACCAAAGAAGATGTTTTTATACATTTATTTTAGTCCCCATATAGTCCTCTACAACAATATTAAAACTTAAGCATATACACTCAAAATAAAATCATTTTACAAGCTCTAACACAAGTCCTTCATGAGTTTAATGGCCATAAAGGCCAAGCTAAAATGAGTGTAGAGACCATTTAGACTCATAAGGTATGGGGGTGTCCCATGCTAAAATTATCATATAAATATTATTGCAATATCCCCTTGGTCACTTGAAAAATTAGATAGAGTTGTTTGTGAAACTATGAGACATGATCCTTAGTGTTGTGCAAATGGCACATGATCCAAAGGGTGGTGTAAGATTTATAGGGTGTCTTTTGAGTTGCACAAAATGATTCCTATCACTATGTGAATTATGCATGGTGCAAGGAACCATGAACTTTGTGTTGGATCAAGTGGCATTGTTTAGGTGACACATGATGTAAGGACTTATGCATGAGGTTGTACATTGCTATGTGAGTGACTAAGGCTAACATGAAAGATTGTGCAATAGCATGTAGATCATGATGTGAACAAAAAAACTTGCTTTCCATTTATCTATTTAACCAATCCTCCTTTCTCTATTTTCTTGAGCATGTCTAGTTTTGAGAGACTAAAACTTTCAACCCAAAACTTAAATTCTCTTATCATCAATTGGGATGGATTCTTTGACAATTAAACTTTAAAACCTAGAGGCATACAAAAATGATCTACATTGCACCTATCCATATTACATAATGATCAACAAAAATGATTTGTATCAACCAAATATCCATATAGGCATACATCAATATCTGTCGATATAAGTATAACATATATAAAAAATAGCCATATAAGCTTACAAGAATACGATATAGGCATACAATGTCAACTATATGCAATACAAAATATATGTCCACAAATTCCATATAGGCATACAACAAAGGAACACAATAAAAAGTCATTCCCCTCTGTCTAGTGAAGAGAACAGATCACGAGCAACCTTTGATCTTTGAGGGGATGGAGATGCATATGAGGGTGGTCTACTACGAACCTGAGGGCTACTCCTCGTATTTAGTTGTTCATGGATCTGTAGCTGTTACAATAAAAAGTATAGACATTAATATATAGAAATTACATTATAAAAAATGAAACATTTAACAAAATAATCACTTACTGCTATTTGAAAATCTATCTCCTCATTTGCCTTAGTACTAGGATTAGGTTGTGGTGATGTCATGTGCTATAGAAACCATCCAGATAGAAATTAAACTTCAAACCAATAATCATTTGATTTTTCAAAAATAAATAACTATAACAATGAATGCAATTTGAAATTTACTAATCTGCTTCATACCCCCGTCAAAGGCATGGAGCCATGAATTGTAGAGGACACACCATGGTCCATTGCCCTATGAACATCGGGAGGTGTCTCCGTAGTCTGCATCATCTAAAAATAAAACAACATTATTCAATTACGAAAACTATAATAGTGATGCAAGTCATGGCTCCTAACATACACACACGTTCACCTAAACATGGAAGCACACACAATAAAGCACACAAGTCACATGCATATATACAAATTAGATGAAGATTCGTGACTATTGTGTGGTATAACGGTCAACAAAGGAGGGACCATAGTAGCATCAAATTTTAGGTTTAAGAAGTCAGAGAGGGAGTGAAGGTGTTAGTTTAGGTTTAGGTTGGTGGTAGGGTGGGGTAAGGTTGTGCTCAAAATTTTGTTTGTTTGGTAGTCATGGAGGTAGGACAATGCCTAAGATAGAGTTTATGGGTTTACGGGACAATGCCTAAACTAGAAATCACGTAGACATTAGGTAAGTTTATGGGTTTACGGGAAGGAGGGATATCAAGAGTTTGTGGGATAATAGGAGGGAGGAAAGATACTAGATAGGAGAATAAAAACCTTATTTTAAAAATTTCTTATCATTTTCTTTGTCTTGAGGTTTGTCAGGAGGTGGGTTGGAAGCAAACTAGGTTTGGGACATCTGGTAGGGGTATATTAGGAAATAGGTAGGGTAGATGTGGGTTGGTTGGTAGGTTGGGTGTAGTGTTGGGGAAGTTTCTTAGGCCTACTTTTAGAAGTGGATGGGGAAAGGTCCTACACTTTTTCTTTTACTTTATCTTGGAGGGGTGTTAGAGGGGAGATAGAAGTCAATGATGAAGGTGAAGTAGTAATAGGTGGATATATGGTGGGGAAGATAAGGGCATAGCTAGTGGAGTAGGTGAAGTAATAGAAAGAGGTTGCGGGGTTGGGGCAACAATGCGTTTAGAGGCATAAGATAGGTAAAGGTGAAAGAGGGAATTGGTATGAGGTTGAGGTCGACCAGAAGGGGTTGACAAAAAATACTCTAAGGAGAAGTGTCTTAAGGTAACCACTAGTTGGTGTGGGCTATGAGAAATGGTGAAGACATTACCATCATGGGGAATTTTAGAGTCAACAAAGAAGGGACCTAGATGATGTTGGAGTCAATCATATGCTATATAAGATGTCATAGGCTCATACCCCTCTATGGTGTCATGTCCTAGGGTCAAATTGGTGGTAATTGGATGAGTTTATTAGAGAGAATTTGTTGAAGAATAGTGTGGAGGGGATCAACAAGTTTTGGTAGACATGAATGGAAAATGTGGTAGCATAGACAAGGTAGTGAGTTGTTTAAAAAGATGCCTCAAATAAATGTGGTCTCATGGAGATGTCCTTGTCTATGCATCTGTTGTTGATATGCCTCAGAAAACTAAGAGGGAGGGTGAATCAGTTGTCTCAAAAACTAAAACACTTCTGCAATTTATAAATCAATCACTTATCCACAATTATTATGATTTAATAATGAATACATGAAATTAGAAACTTAACCACAAATACAACATCAAACTCAAGAGACACTCAATTTTACGTGGAAAACCCCAAGGTGGGGAAAAACCATGGAAAGGATTAGCTCTCAATATATATTGCAATCTTGAAATAATGATGTTCAGGCTTTGTCACTCCACGGGCCTAAACATATTGGTTCACTGCCATGAAGAACAACTAGGTCTAGCAGGCTCACTGCCTCAACCCTAAACCTAGAAAGATTACAATAAGGGCTGTTAAACCCTACTGGCGGCTCACTGCTAGGCTCCCTGCTACGATCAACATCTTCTTCATGTCTGTGATTGAGTAACTCCTCTGCTCTGCTCTACCTCTACTCTACTCTGCCTCTTCTCAGCTCTACCTCTTCTTTGCTCTGCCTTTTGGAACTTTCTTATTATCTTTCCATTTTCACTCAAGGACATCTTTTCCACAACTCAACTACAAGTATTTATACACTTCATCAACCTTGGAATGATCATCAAGGTCGGCATTACAATCATCAACCATTGGAACAATCTCCAAGGTTGGCATTACAAGCATTCACAAAATAGGTCCTGACCTATTGTAATATTATGTAAAGGAAATGAAGTAAAGATGTATGCAAATCATGCCATGCCCTAGCTAGGACTCAAACATGATCTTCCATGCCACAACACACTTCCACAATCTTCAAGGAATCTCCACAATTACTGGAATTAACCAAGTCGGTTAAGACTGGTTACACGTTACATTGTCTGGGAACAATATTCAAACATGATCTCAATTCCTTAATGCGGACCAATGTCAAGATAGGAACATGATTAGGAGACATCCACAAGTGCATTATAATCATCAGGAGAAACCGCACGAACCTTAACCACTTTAGCCATACGAATCTTCTAACCGGAACACATGAACTTCACTGTCTTCTACTGACATAAAAGAAAGATAGCTTGCGGACCACCAAAACATGAGCCACTGCATTTGTAGGCACTTATCATCATCCCAGACTTCCCTTTAGAACTACATAGCAAAATACTTTATTGTGGAGGAATGCGGAGAAAAATACTTTCTCCCTATCACCAGAGAATAATAAAAAAAAACAAGTTTTACTCTGGTGAAAACCACTCTCTCAATACTTCATACTAGAGGCTCAAACTTAGGATTGAGCATCTTCAGACATCCCTTTAAATAACTTCCAATCTGCAAACCAAGATCTTCATCTAGTAGGAGATGCGAAGTAGTTTACCGGACTGCTCTTTAGCATACAACTCTCTATCTATACTGCACTTCACTGTAACTCACTTGATTCTTTCGGAGAGGCTAATTTTCTTAATATCCTCAACACACAAGGATTCTAAACAAGTAATAGAATAGAACACAGTTGACACCAATGACAACAAAGATATGTTGACATCAATGAAAACACCAATTAGGCACATACTTGCAACAATCTCCCCCTTTGTCATTGATGGAAACATATGATGTGAAAAATTGCAACAGCCATCAAGACAAGATTCTCTCCCTTTTTCTTTACACACCTACACTCTTTCTTCCTAACTCTCCCTCTATCTCTTTGTACTATTTCCTTCTAAGTTTTTTCACATGACTTCTCTCCTCCTTTGACATCAATGGAAAAGGGCACATACTTGCAATCTTCTGCTTCTGAACCAAACTCTTTCCGTCTGACTACTCCCCCTTACTTGATGTTTTCTTTGACTACAACTTTTGGTCTTTCTCATGAACTTCTTCCTTATTCAGTTATTCAAATCTTGCTACTATTTCCTCTATCAGTAACACTGCAACACTTGCTACTCTTTATTACAAACTCATATTGGAATTATCTATCTGCTTCCTCTGGGAGATAACCTCATAATCCTCTTTATCTTCAATAACAATCTTTGATTTCTGCTTGCACTGCTACACCTTTTTCTTTTTATTGGTCTGAATGCTCCCTCTTAGTGGTTCACCTTAGACTATGTTTAGTTCACATTAGGACCTTCACGTGCATATCTTGTCTTCTCAGATCATTAGACTTGATGACATCCAACTAAGATGTTCCATCTTTTATCAACTTTCATGACAACTTATGAGAACAATGCATTTCCATAGATCAACACTTGTATGTAGCTTTTCCCCTACAACCTTCCCTGAACATCAATTACAGCTATCAGTTCCCCATTAGTAGCTAAAACAATGTCTTCTTCGCCTTGCCATAATTCATAACCTATTAGTCCTGTCCCTTAAGTGCATGTGTGACCAATTCATCTCACATCATAACTCCCAATGCAAACCATATGAGACTCTAAAATTTATGTCCAACATTCATCATTGATGTCTTAACATACCTTTAGAACTGCAAAACAAACTATGGAACAGTGGAGAAATGTGGACCCTTGTACTCTGGTGCTGCACACTGTCCTTGACTTATCTTTATTTATCAAAACTTGGACAATTCACAATGTGACTTCTTGGGAAATATGTTCAACAAGTGTTTATAAACAATATACTTGAACCACATATAATTATTTTCAACTATAGAAGCATACTGATCCAATCTCTATTACTTACTTTGCATATTGCTCATACTTAGTCTTTTAGGCTTCTGAACTAGAATTCTTTCAAGTGATCTGTCATATCATATCTTTGTGCCGGATCTCAATACTGACTATCTAGCTGGGGGATTTAGAATTTTCAATACAATTCCCCCTGAGTCATAGTCCACAATTTACTTACCGGAAGAAGTATTTTTTCTAGAGTCTGGTGCAGACTCATCTCTTGCTTGATTTACTTCCTTCCTGACCCAAACCTTGTTCATCTCTTTTTCCACTAGTTTCCCCAGTTCTAATTGATTATCTTTCTTCATGTTCCTACTTCTACAAGATCTTGCAAAATGTCCAGGCTTGTTGTAATTGAAGCACAGAGTATTTTTCTGATTTCCATTCATCATTGACTTGCATAGGTTGGCCTTATGCCCAAAATCATTGCATGTATAATAGTAGCCACTGAAGGATTCAATTTTCTTATCATATCATTTTCTTACTTGACTTCTACACTCATTGGCCCCATGTCCCATTTTATGGCATGCATAGCACCTAATAGAATTCTAACTTTCTTTACTTTGCATTCAACAACTTTATGACCAATTTTATTGCATGTGAAACACTAACTAGAGAATGATGGAACATTTTGATTCATCCTGATTCTACACCGAGTAGCCTTGTGACCAAACTTGTTACAGGAGTTACAATAACCTTTGAAGGATGGGTACCTTTGAGCATTTGGTTGCCTAACTGATGGTCTTCTATGTCTATTTCTTTGATCTTGAATTTGTTTGCTTTTGTCATTTTCCTCAGCATTCTCTTCTTGACCTACTCTGGAACCTTTATCTTTTTCAAGTCTCATGCTTTCTTTGTCTTCAATATTTTTCTGACTTGCCATTAGTCTATCATATTTGGCAGCACTCACACTGAATTGATCCCATTGAGCCCATGCATGTTTTAGATCAGATTTTAGATCCACAACTTCCTCTTCAAGCTTTGTGCAGTCTTTAGTTTTGTCTTTCAGATATTCCTCAAATTTTGCTTTTTCTTTATTGTCATCTTTTAGTTTTTGCTGAAGTTGCTTGATTTTCTTTGTCAATTTTTTTGATGTAATCATTTGCTTTCGTTATATTTCCATTTAAATCCATATTTTCTTCTTCTGATTTCTCAAGATTTTCAAGTGCAGTCTTGGAACTATAATTATCAATACTAGCAATCAAGCAAAGATTCATTTGATTCACAACAGCTTTGTGTCCTTCCTCATCACACTTTGTTTTGTCACTGATGGTTTGGGATCTTTCTTGTGCTTCATTTTGTAGATCCTCATTAATTGAGTGAGATTATTTTTGACTGTTGTCAATTACTTTGACATTTGTGCTTTCAACAATCTTTCCCAATCTATTGTTGTAACAGAGATAAGCCTTGGTCCAAGATGAATAACCAAGAAAAATGCCTTCCTCATACTTAGCATTGTCCTTTTCAATTTTAGTGAGGCACTTGCTTCCGAAGATTTTGAAATATCTCATAGTGGGTATTGATCCATACCACAACTCAAAGGGAGTCTTTACTTCTTTGGTTTTTACCTGAACTTTGTTTAATGTATAGGCAGTGGTTTGAATTGCCTCCTTCCAAAATGTATCTGGCAGATTTGTTTCTTCCATCATTAATTTTGTAGTTTTCTGAATAGTTCTAATTGCTTCTTCCATTATCTTATTTTTTGTAGAGAGTTGTTTTTCTATCCCATAGGTATCACAAAACATATTGAAATCAGTGGAGGTGAGCTCTTCTTCTTTGCCAATTCTCAAACTTTTGATTTTCATGCTTAGCTCATTTTTAACTATTTCTTTATAAACTTTGAGTGCATCTAAAATCTTTGATTTATCATTTAAAAAACTAACCCAAGTCATTCTAGAAAAATCATCAATAAAAAACATAAAGTACTTGTCATCATGGAGGCTTGGTATTCTTGTAGGACCACAAAAGCTTGTATTAATCAATTCCAATCGTCCAGTGGAGGATCTTTCTTTATCCTGCAATATTTGTCTTGATGGTCTTTGACATTTCCTACAAGTGATGTTGTTTGAGTAATCAATTTCTGGTAGGTCCTTCACAACTTGAACTGAACTTGTTTTTATTAAGTCATCAATATTTGTATGACAAAGTCTTCTATGCCAGACCCAACTTTGATTGGTATGAGATGTGAACCCAAGAAAGTTACTTCTTCTAAGATGATAGAGATTCTCATATGTTCTTTTCCCAATTGCTATTTGGTGTAGGAGCACCTAGAAAATCCTATTTTCTTTTGTAATATGGTCTATTTGACCAATGCATTTTCATTTATGTTTGTCTCTAGGTCTTTTAGGACCTAGAACCCATTTTTGTAAGTCCAAAGTGACTTAAAACACACTTTTGTCATATTGTAATCACATAGTGCCAAAACAGGGCAGTAGGATAGTTTGAAGTAGTTTTGGATCAGTTGGTCTCCCAACTGTTTGCATCAGTTGGTTTTCCAATTGCTGGCAGGTTGAGTTGATAACAACCAGAGGAAGGAACTATCTAAGGAGAAGGAGAAAAAGTGTGAAGGCGATTGTGTATTGTTCTAAGGAGAAATAAAACTATTATGTTCCGTCAATTTGATTTATGTTCCCTGTAACTACAATTTATATAATTGTAGATTTCTATTCTTTCTGCGCTTTCCATCATTGCAAAATGTCGACATGAAGCATTCCATTGGTACGATTTCTATCAAAATTAGTGGAATGGCTTCATTGTACAAGTATTTGTTTTTGTTTCTTGTTTTGTTTTTTTGTTTGACGGTGCAGAGGATCCAGATAGAGTGTTTTGCACAGTAGGTTGACCTAGCATCTCCATGTGCTAGGGTTTGATTGAAGAGGGAGAAAGCAAACTATGCATCGATGTATCACTGAGACTCAAAGCAAGTCCACCGAAGTTGAGCAATCTTGCCGAAGACGAGCGCAGGAAGTCTATCGGTGTACTGGCAACTCCAGAGTAAGTCCCACCAATAGGACAAGTCTCATCGAGGGAGTTGGTCTATCGGTGCATCATCCAAAGTTTGTAAGTGCTCACCGACGAGAAGAGTCTCACCGAAGACAAATGCCATCAACATATCAGAAGCACATCAAAGGAGTTTACCAAAAAGTCATGCCCAACTGGTGTTGAAGCTGTCACAGTTAAGACGAGGGGAACTTAACCATCATCGGGGCATCGGTTGAAGGATAGAAGACTTCGCCGATAGAAGTAAGTCTCGCCGATAATGAAGAGTTGATCGACTCAGTGTGAGTCTTGTTGTATCTCGCTGAAGATAAATTTAGTTGAGCTATCGGTGTAAGGTAGAACAACAATAAGACTTGAGAAAGTCATTTAAACCGATGGTTATCTGACCGATCGAGGTGTATCAGTGGCCAGTAGGTGGAGTCTTGCTGACAAAAAACAAATTTGATTTTGTCTACGTATCCACTGCGCGCTCCCCATCACTATTGTAGCTCCAAACTTTTCTTTGATTTCAAGGGAATCATTCTCAAACACAAACTTGAAACCTTTTGCATAACTGTCCAATGCTTAAGAGATTTTGTTTCAAATTTTTTTACATAAAGAACATCTTCAGAAATTTGTCTATTGCCAAAATTTATTGACCCTATTCCATAGATTTCAGCAATGCAGTCATCTCCAAGCGTAACTAGCCCTTCATCGCATCCTTCTAGACTTACAAACTTACCCTTATCACCAGTCATATGGTTTGAGTAGCTACTATCAATAACCCAATAGTCTTTACTTTGAGACATGACTTCATCACTAGTGCATACTTCAGAACATCTTTGATGAATCACTTCCTTGGATAATTTTTCATTACTTGTTGATGAGAATTTGGGTGTGATGATAAGTACCTATTTTCCTTTTGACTCCATTTTGGATCTCCTTCGAGTTGTTCGACTCTTTCCACAGGAACTTGGCTTTGATACCAATTGTTGATATGCCCCAGACAACTAAGAGGGGGGGGGGGTGAATCAATTGTCTCAAAAAATTAAACACTTCTGTAATTTAAACATCAATCACTTATCCAAAATTATTATGATTTAACAATGAATGCATGAAATCAGAAACTTAACCATAGATACAACATCAAACATAAGAGGCACTAGATTTTACATGGAAAACCCCAAGGTGGGGAAAAACCATGGAGAGGATTAGCTCTCAATATATATTGCAATCTTGAAATAATGATGTTCAGGCTTGGTCACTCCACGGGCCTAAACATACTGGCTCACTGCAATGAAGAACAACTAGGTCTAGCAGGCTCACTGCCTCAACCCTAAACCTAGCAAGATTACAATAAGGGCTGTTAAACCCTACTGGCGGCTCACTACCATGATCAACATCTTCCTCATGTCTATGATTGAGTAACTCCTCTGCTCTGCTCTGCCTCTACTCTGCTCTGCCTCTTCTCAGCTTTGCCTTTTGGACCTTTCTTATTATCTTTCTATTTTCGCTCAAGGACATCTTTTCCATGACTCAACTACAAGTATTTATACACTTCATCAACCTTGGAATGATCATCAAGGTCGGCATTACAATCATCAACCATTGGAACAATCTCCAAGGTCAGCATTACAAGCATTCACAAAATAGGTCCTGACCTATTACAATATTATGTAAAGGAAATGAAGTAAAGATGTATGCGAATCATGCCATGCCTTAGCTGGGACTTAAACATGATCTTCCACACCACAACATGCTTCCACAATCTTTAAGGAATCTCCACAATTACTGAAATTAACCAAGTCAGCTAAGACTGGTTACACGTTACACTATCTAGGGACAATATTCAAACACAATCTCAATTCGTTAACGCGGACCAATGTCAAGATATGAACATGATTAGGAGACATTCACAAGCATGTTATAATCATTAGGAGAAACTGCATGAACCTTAACCACTTTAGCCATACGAATCTTCTCACCGGATCAAATGAACTTCACTATCTTCTACTAACATAAAAAAAGATAGCTTGCAGACCACCAAAACATGAACCATTGCATTTGTAGGCACTTATCATCATCCCAGACTTCCCTCTAGAACCGTAGAGCAAAATACTTTATTGCGGAGGAATGCAGAGAAAAACACTTTGTCCCTGTCACTAGAGAAAAATTAGAAAAAGTAGGTTTTACTCTGGTGAAAGTCACTCTCTCAAACTTCATATTGGAGGCTCAAACTCAGGATTTAGCATCTTCAGACATGCCTTTAAATAAATTCCAATATGCAAACCAAGATCTTCATCCATCAAGAGATGCAGAGCAGTCTATTGGACTACTCTTCAGCATACAACTCTCCGTCTATACTGCACTTCACTTAAACTCACTTGATTTTGAGGAATTTTTTCAAATAACTATATTTCAATTGAAAATTTGTCATCTATCAACATCTAGTTATTAGTTATGCAATGTCTAGTAATGCTTTGAGTTTGAAAGATGTGCAATGAAATGTAACCAACGATATGAATATAAAATACAAAAATCTAGTAAGTACGATTCATTAATTAAACTATATATTTTATTACCTCCGTGAAGCTTTGAAGTCCACCACCACTAGCAGGTGTTGCCATGAAATCTCCAATATTAACCTATTCAACATCCAAAATCAGATATTAGAATACCATTCATATAACAATGCTATTCACATGTAATATTTATAATTGTTTACTAGTTACATACCTCGACAGTAGATGTCATAGTGTAATATGCAGGTGGAGAACCGCTGAAAACTGCATCAACGCTATGACCCTGAAATTTCATTAAATTCATCAAACTAAATTAGTTAATCTTGTATTTCAAAAATGAAATTTAATAAATTAAATTCAATGAACTTGCTAAGATTTACCTGAGTATGAAGGTTGAAAGTCTCACTGAGGAGGATATCTGTCATCACCATCTGCTCAGCTACAGATGTAGCCTATGCACTTGTGTCCCAACTATCCATGGGGTCATAACCACAAGCTGACCCACAAGCCTGACAAGTATGGGGTGGAACCCTACTCAAACTCTCCCTCGACCCACGATGTGCTGTAGGATTGGCATGCTCTATGATGCTCTAGGTTAAGGCACTAATGGACTAAAGTGTCTTGACCTCAATACTCTCCTTCACAATGGAAGGGATAGACACGTGATCATGGGATGGTCTAGCAAGTGCTTGTCTCACTGGCCATTGTGGGTCAACACATACCCCTGTTCTATCCTGTGCTAACCCCCCACCTCTACCCTAGAACTCCTACATATCAAAATAATTTAGCACTTTATTTTTGACAAACTCACAGTAGAGTTTCCTCAAAAATATTGTGGGGCCACATTATTGTTGCATGGAGGATGGAAAAAAACCATCCACCACCTCTACCCAAAATTGTCCCTTATCGCTTGGTTGTTGCACCAATGGATAGGGAACCTCTTGCATGGAAGGGGTAGAGGTTGATTTGTTCATGGGTCTATGAAAATAGAACACAAGTCCAATTTTGTAATTTGTTCATTTTTAACTTGTTCATAGGACAACTTATCTACATAGAACTCTCTAAATTCTCTCCTCTTTTCTGACCAACTAGAGATTTGCTTGCTAATTGAATCTACATTTGATAACATAGATTCAAGAGATTGAACAAGTGTGGATCTATGCAAGGTTGAAGTTGCAGGTTCTTTCAACCTTCCAATTATGTCCTCAATTTGTTTTTTATTGTTTTCAATTTGCCCCATTATATTTTCTTGTGTTCCAGGGGCATAGTGAGGAATGAATGGAGGTGTTTGTTGTTGGCGTTGTTCTTCAACAGGTATTTGTTGTTCAAGTGATGGAGGATTTTGTGGATTTTTAGGAGGAGGTGCATTATCAATTCCTATAAATTAAATAAATTTACATCAAAAAACTATTTGACCCTACCTATTTAGCAACAAATTCACACAAGAGAGCAAATAGAACTTACTCCTTCAGCCTCCCTGACATCGTGGTGGCATTTTGACAATGAATCGGTGACAAATTGTTGATGATATGCCCTTCAATAATGCGAGTGTGCTCTCCTTCGTCTGCAAGCCATGGGTTTGCTATGAAATGTTGTGAAATAATGAAATGAAATGAAGGCTTTTTTTATATAGCAAAGCGTAACACGCTCGCGTTATAAGGCGAGCGCATTATGGCTTGGTGTTGCCGAGCCTTAGGCTTGACATCACCAAGCCATAATGCGAGCTTGTTGTAATGTGCTCGCGTTATGGATTAAAATTTTATTAAAAAAGTTAGCCACTTTTTGGCCCCCCAACTTTTTGCACCCGTCCTATTCTTTATTTGTGAAAAATAGCTTCAAAGAGATGTACTAGGAGTGATAGAAGAAAGGGTATCTCTGATCTAGATTTTGATTTGTTACAATCTTTAAACTTCTCTGCTTTTCCTCCCACTCATAAAGTCAAGTCTGCAAGTAGGCCATCTTCTCCTCCCCCAAGAATAGACACTTATAGTTCCTCTTGCCAAGCCGTTATCCTTCACGGGATTTTCTTACCGTTACAAGTTAATATCCTAGTTTATAACCCAGCCAATATGGCTCAACCACTTCTTGTCACATGGGGAGCAGATATAGGTCCTCTAGGACTAGGGTTACAACTGCATGATTTACCTAGAGGATCAAGCAAGGTAATACCTAAATTTAGGGGGGATGGAAAGGTTACCCCATATGATCATATCAATGCTTTCTTTGTGGCTTGTTCTATTTTGGGTGTCCAACATGAGGATGTATATGTGAGATTGTTTGTAGAATCTTTGAATGATACTGCAATAGAGTGGTTCTACCATTTACGTAATGCATCTATTACAGATTAGGCAACTATGAGGTGAATCTTTGAAAATAGATTCAAAACAACAGATAATGAGCATACGTTGGTGGCTCAATTATCTTCCATGAGGAAGGAAATACATGAGCAGATGAGAGAATTTGTAGCAAAATTTAATAAGGTGGTGAACAGAATTCCTACTGATTTAAGACCGAGAGATGCTCTATTGAAGTGTTTCTTCATTAATACTCTTCCTTCTGATGTTAGTTTTCCCATTAAAAGGGAGGGTGCAATTGATTTAATAGAAACACAAATAATGGCCATTTCCATAGAGGATGACCTGATCACAACTAGCAAATGGAAGAAAGAAATGCAAATAGGAAAGCCTCTAACTACGAATTTATTGATCCTGTGATTCAAAGAATAACCAATTACATCATCACTTTGAAGAGATAGATGCCTAAAGGTCCTCAATAGCCATTCTATAACGATATACCTAGAAAAGATCATGGCCAACAAGGGAACTACAATAGATTCTTGCCTTTGACTGGACCTACTCAAAGACTAGCTATTGAAAATGGTGCTTCCACAAGCAAAGGAAATCACATGGTGTGTAATTTCCATCTCACCACAGACCATGATGGTGCATCTTGTCCTGAGACGACAAGATTCATGCATATGCTTTCAATGAATGAGCACGCTGAAAAATCATATATAGAAGAACCTGCCCAATCTGGTAATACAAGTGTCAATTTCATTGAATATGAATCAGATTCAGATTCTGGAGAAGATGTGTATACTGAACTAGATAATATTAATTATGTGGTGTTCACCAGAGGACAACATACAGAAAAGAAGCATGAATCCAAAGGCCAATCCAGTAATCCATCTCCTACTCTGCCAATCCAGTAATCCATCTCCTACTTTGAAGTACATTCTATCAAGGCACACAAGCACCAACTCCAAAAAGGTCGACCCTACTATTTCTAAGGCCACACATGCTAACGTACCCTCTACTTCCTCCTCTGGAGATGTTGTTTCTAGTTCTTTTGATATAGTAGAATCTTGCAAAAACATTAAGATTCAAATATCTCAAGCTGAATATCCTAGGCTCAATCCCTCTGAGTTGGACGTACTTGTTAGATATGTTAAACAATAACCCTCTCCCTCCCATATCAATGCACAAGTGTCTAATGAAGCTAATGCTGATGTTGAAACCAAAAATTGCTCAAATTCTCATTCCAACACTTCCCATGCTAAGAACCCCTTTGAAAATTCTAAGCCTTTCTATGTGTCACTATATATTGCTACAAGCTGAGTAACTATGTTATAATTTGGGGCCTCTGACAATGTCATGCCTGCTCAAGTAGCGAATGCTCTTGGCTTAACAATCACTTCCTCTCATGGTAGATGGTTCTCTATGGATTCCTCACAAGTGCATATCCTAGGCCAAATAAAAGATGCATAGGTTGCTCTGGCAGCATATCTGTTGTTCTCAAAATTAGCTGCGCTCATTTTGTAGACAACCCCTATGAAACTTGTCCATTTTGTAGTCTACTCTCTAAGTTTGCAAATCGAGGTAAGTTCTCTTGGCCTCGTGAGAAGTCATCTGACACCGTAGAATACTTTGTGACATTCCCATAAGTCAATTCCTGAAGATTCATGAAAATTGATTAGGTTGCAAGCTTGTCAAAATATCAATTTTGATCATTTTAAGGTATTAGTAAATTTTTAAGTCCTCATGTGCACAAGCAGTCAAAACTACCGCTCTTGCATATCTTTGTTGTTTTAACATGCAAAGTTAGCCAAAATTTCCGCTTCTACATGTTTGACTTGTTTTTCTTTATGAACATGCATAAGTCGTGAAAATTGCTGCACACACATGTTCCTTGTCATGTTTTAAATGTGTAAAAGTAGTCGTTATTGCCACTCTTGCATAAGGGTTCGATGACATGTAATGTCAGTCCTTCCCACCGCTTAGGCAAATCTTTGCGGATTTCATAAACTCAAGTGTTATTAATGGCACTTGTGTCGCCATTAATACACGTTTTAAGTATTTTTTAAGGTTTAAACTTGTTTCATTTTGTTGTTTTGCATTCTCTGAATCTTCCAACCGCTTCTTGAAGTCTTCTTGAGATCACTTGAATGTGTAGATTTTGGATTTAGATGAATTTTGGCTTCGATTTGCGTATAGGGTTTTAGCTTGTTGTTTGAGGTAGGTTTCTTTCCATTTTTCTATTTTATTTTTCTTTTAGTGTTTCGTATGAAATATAAACATCTGTTTATGTTTTTGTAAAATGTTTTTGTTTAAGTTTTCAAATAAATCATTCTTCATTCATTCTTCTATTTTGTGAGTCATGTCCCCAAACCCTAGCTTTTCGTTCTTTATGGGTAGGCGTTAGGTTTTAAAGAAAACTCAACATTAACCATAAAGTATCATCGACAATTTTCGTCGATGATGTGTTTTCTCTTTGAGTTCATCATTAAAGGTAATGGTGATGAAATCCGTCGATCATCCTCTAATCATGCCTTAACATTAACCCTAAATGTATCAGCGGTGAAAATCACCGCCGACACATTTGTCTTGTATTTTGTTTTTTTCCCTCATGTAAGGGCGGTCAAATTGACCACCCCTACATGGGAATTGAAATTCTTAACATTATATGCTTGAGCGGTATAATTCGCCTCTTCCACATACGAATTTGAGGTTTTCAAAAATGAAATGTATTAGCAGTCATATTGACCGACTATACATCTAAAGTTTTTCCCTCCAACATGCCTAAGCGGGCATTTTTGCCGCTTATACATCCAAACCCTACAAACTTGCAATTTTTCCCCCATATGCAATGGCAGCCAAAATGGTTGACTGTATGTGATGAATGACCTACCCTACATGCAGAAGCGGCCAAAATCACTGCTCATGCATGTCACCCTAAAAACTTTCCTAACACTGGGAAAATTTTCCTTTCAATACCTATTGGCCTGCTTTCGCCTGTTTCCGTGTTCATGATTGTTAATTCACAGTAATCCCAATTTGCCCATTTTTCCCCTAAATGCGAGATCATGGCTTTTTGTAGTTTTCAATAAACATCTATGGTAAACGTCATTTCCAGTTTTCTTCACAAAATTGATGTCAGAGTCGTCCCCATCGAAGGCTAAAATCATGAAGTATAAGTACCAAGGGTTTTTCCCCATGACTTCATTGCAGTCCAATGTGAACGAGATCAGAGATATAGAGATTGGTCATGTGGACATGGCCGAGTTTGTGAATAGAACCAAATAGTCAAATCCTCCTCAGTATATGTAGAAGATTATTGACAACAACATTCACTTGGTTGCCTCTTTTCCTATTGCTGCCCACAATCTTGAGTTTGTTCTTCAGGTAGCTAGTCATTATAACAGGGATACTAGGACTGTATCTGATTCCCAAGGAAATGTGATCATGAGATTAGATGCTGAGTTTCTAGATAAAATCTTTATGTGCCCGCCTATTTAAAACATTGGAGAAATATATTTTCCTCAAGGGCAAAAGGATTATGATGAAGATGTTGAAGCTGCAAGGAAATATATCAACAGTAAGTGGTTGAAGACTCCTCGGAGCAATTTGACTAGATGGCTAAACGACCTCTTGAGAAGTGACTTTGTCGAGGAGGTAAGGGATTTGATTACATTGTTAAGTTGGATCAGAGGCCTTCCTTCTTCATCCAAGTATTAGGAATGGATGTATGCATATATCAAGGTGATTCTTAGGGGTACACATAAAATCTTTTGGGGAGAACAAATCAGTAATGCTTTGCATGACTAGCTGGTGAAAGTTAACACAACTTTCAAGTTTTATATGACTTCATCTCTAGTGTATGCTGCTACAAGTATGAGAAGATTTCCTGGTCTAACTCAAGTTGGTGATAGGAGATTGGTTCTAGTTTATGAATATTATCCACAGATTACTCTAAAGGGATCAATCCATCATTTTCACAGAGTTAATGATGCCTTCTTCTCAGTATTCATATGTTTGTGGAATAATGAACTTGTGCAGAAGAGAGTATCAGATGAGGCATGGGAAGTGGTGAAATCTTTTAGCTGTTTGTTTTTACAATTTCCAACTTTCACTTATCTCAGAGTGGGATATTATCATGGTTATCCATATATACTTCCACGATATCCCAGTGATAGAATTATTCTGATGGAATTGTGTAGGCAATTGATTGTTGTGCACAATAAGCAAATGGAGCTGAAAAAGTTAGGAATTAAGTTTCATGTGGAAATTGGGAGGTACTCTATTCAATCAGCTACCAAGGCCAAAGCAATTGAATCAAAAATTCAACTGGTCACTATGAAGACATTCAAGAAAAGAGATCATTTTGATTTCAGAAGGGTGTAAGATAAGATCAAGAGGAAGTTAGTTTTCCATATGCCAATGGTTGAAGATATTTGGGCCGATCTCAAAACACAGAATGAGATTAGAAAACTAGATTGTTGCAGACTTCACTTGATTTAGATTGAAGAGTTGGGCCTTGCATATATTCCAGAGGGGATGGAAGATGATGGGAATGTGTTGGATCCCAAATACAATATTGAGAACATCAAGGCCTCACCTCTTCTAGAGGTCAAATCATTCGTCAAGGAGGAAACTTCAATCAGGAAAAGGTGTCAGCCAATTTTGGCTAATACAAATGTGTGGTTAGAAACCAAAGGAATTAGTCTAAAGAAATTTCTTACTGGGTCAAAAACTAAAATTTAGGAGCAAACAGGAAAAAAGGTGGAAAATCAAACAAAGAACAAAAGTGACACTCCTTCTAAAGTGCATAAACCAAAAATCAAGTTTGTATCCAAAGGAGGTAAGAAGAAGAAGGTTGTAGGAACTTCTACTGTCACAGAATCAGGTGCTGAGGATACAAATGTTAATAAAATGGAGATTGAAGATATTGAGATTGAACAACAAGATGTTGAGGAACCTAATGATGCTGATGAAGTAGAAATGCCTGAGAAGCCAGATAAGGAAAATGAAAAAGAACAAGAGAAGGAGGAGAATGTAGAATAGGGACAACTTGGTGATTCACATCAATCTCTTCAGAAGGATCTTCCACCAGAATCACAAGTTTCTACACCCCTTCCTCATGCTCCTATTTCTGGTAGTTTTCCAGTAGTTTCCAATGTTCCTATTTCACCTATTTTTGTTGTGTCTTCTAATAATACCCCTACCTCTGTAAGAACAAGTTTTGGGACCGTGTTTGATTCCTCTAGTTCCATTCCAAGTTTATCTTCCCCATCTTTTGATATTGGTGAACAATCTGTTCTGGAGCACCTTCTGGATGGTTCAGAGAAAGTTGTTGACACAGGTGTAGTTTTTACCAACACTAGTCCTATTATTACTATAACAGGTGTGAGCATGGATCCAACAAAATAGGTAATTGACTCTTCTCCAAATGTTGGTGCCTCAACACTTCCTCCATGGCTATCTACATACACTCCAAAGAGGAAGAAGCAAGCAATCTCACCAGATGAAATTGATATAGAGAAGTTACTTTCTGCTAAGCCAAAGGTCTGGAAGAAGCAACCTAAGACTGTTTCTGGGCTTATTAATGAAAAAGGAGTCAGATACGTAGAAATTGCTAAACCATCAGATGATGCCACTATAGATACTTTTGATATGAATGATTATATTGTTTCCAGAGTTGAGTTGGGTAAGCTAACTCATGAAGGTATCAAGGCAGATTTTCAAACCACTACAATTTCATTGCTTGAGAAATATGATGAGGTCAAGAAGGAGAAAGAGCAGTACAAAGCAAAGGCATAACAACTTGTTGTTGTTCTTCAAAAAATAGTAAAATCATCTGAGATTGTGGCACCTATGGCAGTGACCGTTGATGACCCTCTTATTCAAAAGGTTGAGAAGGTTTAGATCAGAAGGAGAGTAGCTAGTGACATTGTGGAGCATTTGTTGGCACATGGAAGAGTTCTATTGAAGACCACAGTAGAAAGAAACGGAAAGATGGACAAGGCAAAAGCTAAGCTAGATAACATTGTTGATTTACTTTCTCAAGAATTACAAGATCAAGAGGAAAACTTAGATGAGTGGATTGAGATGAAGAAGATCAAAATAAAGAATCTGATAGCCATTGGTGTCATCTGAAACTAAGAGTCTTATCTTAAGACCAAGGAATCTATTGTCCATCGCATTAATGTAATAAAAGGTTTACTTGAGGACTTTTGCCAAGTATGTGAAAACAATGAAGACGGTAATGTATTGTTTCTACACAGGTTAGAGGAACTCCCATGCAATCTAACAGGTGAAGGTCACAAGTTTCTCTCAGCAGAGGAAATGATAGATGTTTTCGAGAAGATGGTGCAATAGAAATTTGAAGATGAAGTGCCTATAGTGGTTTCAATGGATAGCCTTTATGATCATCACTCAACTTTTGAGAATCTAAAGGATAATCTTGAGAAGCATGAGAAAGTAATAAAGGCCATCAGGGATACAATTCTCAGGGCTTGTACTATCTCAGAGAATATAGCCAAGCCTGATGTATGTGAAATGGTAGCGGTACAAACTATGTATAAAAGCTTTTTGAAGAAGAACGATGGTGGCAGTTGAAGTTCCTTTTCAATGCCTTAGTTTATTTCTCAGTATTGTAGATGTAATTTGAATTTTGTTATGGACATTCTCACATTTAATTTTTCAAAATGTAATTACATATGAGACAAAAGAAGTCATAAGTCAAATAAGACTCTTTTGTTTGAATAAGTCAAAGTAGTTAAAATTTCCCTATTTTTGCTCTAGGCTCCTCCCTATAAATAAATGGGGCCTCTATTGTAATCTTTATCTTTTATCTATTGCAAAGAAACTCTGCCGGATTGGAAAACATTTCAAGACTTTGAGATTTTTATGTTTATCAAGTATTCAAGTGAATATCAATATAAGCAAGCAATTTGAGTATCAAACTTTGAGTTGAATCATATTGTGTTATGAGATCAATGTTCTTATGTCATTAGTGTTATATTATATTGGAGCATTGCTAGAATTGAGTTTATTGAAATTTGAGAGAAGTGTTCTTGTTTTGGTTAAATAGACTTTGTGCTATTTTCTCATTGCGGGAGTTTGTGTTAACATTTGTGAGGATGTAATAGTTTATAGACTTTGTGCTAAAAACTGTTGTGTTCAAGTTAGTTATATCATATTGGGTGAAAGTGGAGACTTTGGGCTACACTTGAGTTCAATCAGGTTTATTTGGAGAATATAAGTGAAGCAATAGAAAACTTTGTGTTTCTATGGTTTGTCTTGATTCGTAAGTTATTAAACATTGTTTTTGTTGAAGTTGTTATTTTGAAGAGAAAAGCATCTATTATGAAAGAAGAGAATAGGATGAAGTGACAACAACCCAATATAGTTTTTAGTTTTTTATAAGTATTAAAAGTTGCTTGTTAGAAAGAGCTCATTATCTAAAGGGAACTTCCCCTTGCTGAGAGGAGAGACTTAGTCTCATTATAGCTGTGGCGATATAACCATTTTGCCGTTGGTTAGCTAAACGACAAAATATTTACCCAACAGTTTTTTGGTAACTCTACTGGTGATCGAATGCACAACTTGGAGCCTCACGCTTTAAGTTGAAGCATTTCATCCTCTTCCATTGTTTTAAGTTGTTTCCAAATTTTTGTTAAGTACATTACATTCTGGCAAACTCACGGTATACAAGAAGCAAGAGAGCTCAAGGTATTATTGATCCTGTATTTGAGTTAATGCAACAAAATAACTTTGGTCTTTTGCCTCCACAACCTCAGCTTTAGTGAACTAGGATTTTTCCTCCTACCAACGCCAGGTCTCCAATACCAGGTGAAGCTTCCAACTCTAGTACTAATAGAGTTTTATCTATTGAAATTCCACAAAGTTTTTTCATCCCACCTTTCAACCAGTGCATAATGGCAGCTCAAGGTCTGTGGGGTAATACTTTTGGTCCTTTGAATTTAATGCCTCCACTGCATGAACTAGCTCATAGTTCAAGGAAGAATTTCCCTAAATTCTATATAGATGGGAAAGTCCATCCTAATGAGCACATTGCAGCATTTTGCATAGCTTGTGGTGTGATAGGGGTGGAACATGAAGATGTAGCTGTGAGACTTTTGGTCGAAACACTTCAAGGTGTTGCTGCAAATTGGTTTTACCATCTTCAAGCCCAATCCATAACTAATTGGAATACTCTCAAAACCAAGTTTGAAGCTAGGTTTAAGCCTATAGGAGATGCACATGCTTTGTTAGCTCAACTAACACAGATGAAGAAAGAACCACATGAGCCCATGCGGGATTTCATCACCAAGTTCAATAAATTGACAAATAGGATTCCTACAACCGCTCAACCAATGGTGGAGAATCTTAAATGTTTCTTCATCAACTCTCTGCTTCCTGAGGTAAGTTTATGCTAAGGCAGGCTAGTCCTATTGATCTTCCTCTAGCTTAAAGTTTGGCTACAGAGGTTGAATATGATCTTATCCTTGCGAGTAAGATAACAAGAGATTCAAACAGAAATAGAGGTCAGTCCTCTACTAATAATTCTTCCACAAGTACCACAGATCCTATGGTGTAGAAGTTAGCAAATGAGTTGCTAGCTTTGAGAAAGTAAATGTCTCAAGGTATGTCTGCTCCTTATAGAGATATCATATCAAGGCAATGCTGCCAGGAATCAAGGGCAACAAAATCGTCTTCCACCCACACAGGGAAAGCTTTCCATTGAAGCAGCGCTGACCAACTCAGTAGTTGGCTATTATGAAGCAGAAAATGACAATTCCTTCCAGCCTGATTTGGATCAGGAGAATAATGCTAATCTTTTTACAGAAGGAGAAGAAGAATTAGCTGGCGACTCTACTATTGGTTTTCTGAATTGCCAAGATGAAGATGAAAGAGAAGGAGAAGTATATGACACTACTCCCCTTGTTTCTCTAGGGAAAATAAAACCTTTCTATGTTTCTCTATTGGTCAATGGGCATAAATTAAGCAATTGTATAATAGACTCTGGGGCTTTTGATAATGTAATGCCTACCAAGGTGGTGGAAGCTCTTGGTCTTACTTTGATCAATACCTTTGGGAGATTTTTCTCAATGGAAAATAAGAAAGTACCATTGGTGGGCCAAATCAAAGATGCCCAATTTGCATTTGCAGCCTTTCTAGATAAGAGGATCAAGATGATTGTCCTAGTGGCTAATGTTCCAGCTTCTTATGGCATTTTGCTTGGGCATAATTTTTGTAAAGATGTGTGTGGAGAACTAAACATGGACTTATTCGAGGCAAGGATACCTATTAAAGGTGTCATGCAAAAGTTGCTTCCTGAGAAGGAGGCAACATATATTGTTACCCAAACTAAAAATTCAAAAGCCCAAATTTTATTTGAGTCTCCAGGAATGGGTAATTATTTCTTGTCTACTAAAGATACTTTTAGTTCATCATATGAGAGTTTAGATATTTCAGACAGAGAATCAGAGGATAATTTAGATGAAAGTTCAGACAAGAGCATAGTGATGCTAAATTCTTCTCTTTCTGATGAAGAAGAACCTACTGGTCGCAGAAACATCAAAGTGAGAAATTCAAATGATGTTTGGGTTTTAGAATTTGATGGCAGTTGTTCTTCCATGGATCTGGAGCCGAAGTTGTTTTGATATCTCCATAAGGTGATATCTTTCCTTTCTCTTATAAGTTGCAGTTCGACAATACTAATAACACCGCTGAATATGAGTCATTATTACTCAGAATGGAGGTTGCTCGTGTTAAAGGTATTAATAATCTTCATGCACAGGGTGATGCTGAACTTGTGGTTTGTCAAGTGAGAAATCTTTGTTAGACCAAGAATGAAAGGCTGAGACATTACCACAATTGTGTCTGGGATTGCATTGAGGGTTTTGATGCTTTTGACATCTCTGTAGTACTGAGAGAGTTTAATGATCATGCTAATTCATTAGCTGTCTCTACCACCCTTATGGTTCCCCATAAGGACTTCAAAGGTAACAAGTACACAATTGAGTTGGTTTTCTGACCAAGTGTGCCAGACAAAGCTAACCATTGGCAAGTCTTCAATGGTGACAATCAAATCATAGCTTTCTTAGAGAAGATAGATAACTTTGATGAGCTCTATTTTGAAGGTAGTGATGCTCCGCCATGTGAATATGTTTTTGAAATAGATTCACAATTGGTGAGTAGTTTCTTCAGCTAAAAGGGAATAAGATTTCGAAAGGTTTGGTTTCTTTAGAAAAGTTATTTGACAAGCATGATAGATATATCAAACAATAGCAACAACTTGATTTAAGTTCATCCATGGAATTTGAGCAAGTAAAATTGAGTTCTGAAGTAGATCCCAAGATGGTTAACATCAGGAAGTGTTGCATTGCTGATGAGAAATTCAAATTCATTACAGTTCTTCACCATTACATTGATGTTCTGGTGTATTCATATGATGATCTGAAGTCTTTCAGACCTAAGGAGATCTAGCATGAAATCCCTCTCAAGGTTGGGTCATTGCCTCATAAGCAAAAGCAAAGGCAGTATAATCCCAAAATATTAGGTACTATTCTTTCTGAAATCCAAAAAATGTTGAATGCAAGGATAATAATTCCTATCCATCATTCCACTTGGATTGCGAATATTGTTCTTGTGAGAAAGAAGAACAGAGAAATCTGTATTTGTATTGACTTCAGAAATCTCAACCAGTCTTCTTTAAAAGATAACTACCCTTTGCCTATTATGGACCAAGTGTTACAAACTGTAACTAGTTCAGAGATGTCTGTGTTAGACAATTTTTTAGGCTATAATCAAGTAGAAGTCAGTGAAGCAGATCAATACAAAACTATTTTCACAAGACCTTGGGGCACATTTGCATATCGCAGGATGCCGTTTGGTTTGATCAATGCTGGTGCTACTTTCTAGAGAGCAATGGATCTCGCTTTCAGAGACAAGATGGGGGAATTCATTATGGTGTATCTTGATGACTTGACCATTTTCTCCAAACAACGTCAAGATCATGCCTACCATTTGCAATAGGTTTTGGAATGGTGTTGTCAAAATGATATTTCTCTTAATCCTAAGAAATTAGTTTTTGGGGTTACAGAGGGTAAGATTCTCGGTCACATTGTGTCCAGAGAAGGCACTAAAATTGACTCAAAAAGAGTCAAGTCTATCCAGAGTCTTACTTTTCCTGCTAGTAAGACTACAGTTTATTCTTTCTTCACAAAGGTGAATTTTTTGTGAAGGTTCATTCCAGAATTTGCAGAAAAAACCCATCACATTGTCAATATGATGAAGGGTAAGACCACTTTTCATTGGAGTGCAGAAGGTATAGCATCATTTGAGGATATTAAAAGTGCCATAGCTCATGCTCTGGTTCTAGTTTATCTTGATTATACTAAAGACTTCACAATGTACAGTTATGCCTCCGAGGATACACTTTTAACCATTCTTGTTCAACAGAATGAGGAAGGTGTGGATTCTCCTATTTCATTTATGAGTTGCCCTCTGAAGGCTCATGAACTAAAATATTCAAATATGGAGAAACATGTTTATGCCGTGGTCAAAGTCGTGAAGCATTTCTGGTTTTATATTTTGAATTTGCATATTATTGTTTTGGTGTTGGATACAACAATGAAATCTATCCTGACACAACAAGCATTTGGGACCAAAAGAGGCAATTGGATTGCCAAAATTCAAGAGTTTGATCTTGATATCAAACCTACCAAGTTTGTACATGGCCGAGGTTTGTGTCAGCTAATTGCTGACAACATCCCAAAAGAAACTGGAGATGAAAAGGTAGAGGTTGAGGATATGCCAACTGTTCTCTTTGTTACTACTATCGATAATTGGTATTCCAATATTTCTCATTTTCTCACCTATGGTGAGTGTCCTCATTTATCTTATAAAGAGAAGTGAACTATCAAGTTAAAGGTTGCGAACTATGTCTTGTGGGATAATGGTTTGTATAAAAGAAGCCTTGATGGAGTTTTCCTCCATTGTGTGGATAAAGCACAACAACGCAGACTTTTAGAGTCTTTTCACAATTTAGCTTGTGGAGGACATTTTTCTACACCTTTGATGGCTCATAAAATTTTGCGGGCTAGGCACTATTGACCCACATTATTTTAGGATGCGTACAACTGGGTACGTAGGCGCGAGCTCTATCAGCAGTTTGTTGGAAAGCCTAAGTTGGCTGCACTACCACTTAAGCCAGTTGTGATTGAAGAACCTTTTCAGCAATGGGGTATTGACTTCATTGGTGCTTTGAATCCACCGTCGAGTGTGGGACACAATTTTGTTCTCACTGCAATAGATTACTTCACCAAATGGGTGGAGGCAATTCTAGTCAAGCATGCTACATTTGAGGTAGCATGTAATTTTCTTAAGGAAAATATTATTTCCCAGTTTGGAGTTCCAAACAAAATTGTAGTAGATAATGCTACCTATTTTTCTTCAAATGAGATCACTAGTTTTTTCTATGAACATGAGATCATTCTTTCTCATTCATCAGACTATTATCTACAAGGGAATGGTCAAGCAGAATCTAGTAACAAAAATATGGTTAACATTATCAAGAAACTGGTGGATGATAATCAGAGGACTTGGCAGAAAGCTTTATTTGATACTTTATGGGTAGAGGATTACCCCTAAGAGGGCAATATGTATGTCACCATTTCAGCTTCTATATGGTCTGAATGCGGAGATACTTATTACTTTGCAGTTGTCAGCATTGAAGTTGGCGAAGGCAGTGGAAGATAGGACTTTTGAAAGTTCTATTGACAAAAGAATAATGTACCTCACTAAACTTGAAGAGCAGCGGGTTATGGTAGTAGATCGTATTGTTGAACATTAAAGTTAGGTAAAGAGGCTCTTTGACAAGAAGGCGAAGGCTCGAGAATTTCAAATTGGAGATCAAGTCTTGTTATGGGACAAGAGGAGAGAGCCAAAAGGAATGCATGGGAAGTTTGATACCTTATGGAGAGGCTCATTTTTCATTCATCAATTTTGTGGTGAAAATAGCTTCTTGTTGGAGTATCTTGATGGAACACCATTCTTACTGCTTCATAGTGGACAACATCTGAAGCACTTCAATCCTTAAAGTATCAGATAAGTTCATTTGTACATTTGTATACTTTTTTGTGTTTTTATTTTTTACTTTTGTTTAGTCTTTTGTGTCTTTTTCTTTTTGGTAGCTTGACTCTATGGCCCAATGATATGGATGAAGGAACTTAGAGACTGTATTCTTCTCCTTTTGATCATTTCAAAGAACAATCGAAGGAAGTTCCCCAGTTAAAGCTAACTGTTGTTCTCAAAATTAGCTACACTCATTTTGTAGACAAACCCTATGAAACTTGTTCGTTTCGTAGTCTACTCTCTAAGTTCACAAATCAAGGTAAGTTCTCTTGGCCTCGTGTGAAGTCATCCGACACCATAGAATAGTTTGTGCATTCCCCTAAGTTGATTCCTTGAGATTCATGAAAATCGATTAGGTTGCAAGCTTGTCAAAATATCAATTTTGATCATTTTAAGGTGTTAGTAAATTTTTAAGTCTTCATGTGCACAAGCGGTCAAAACTACTGCTCTTGCATATCTTTGTTGTTTTAACATGTAAAGTCAGTCAAAATTGTCGCTTCTACATGTTTGACTTGTTTTTCTTTATGAACATACATGAACGGTGAAAATCGTTGCCCATGCATGTTCCTTGTCATGTTTTGAATGTGTAAAAGTAGTTGTTATTGCTTCTCTTGCATAAGGGTTCGATGACATGTAATGTTGGTCCTTCCCACTACTTAGACAAATCTTTGCGAATTTCATAAACTCGAGTGTTATTAATGGCACTCGTGTCGCCATTAATACACCTTTTTAAGTCTTTTTTAAGGTTCAAACTCATTTCAATTTGTTATTTTGCATTCTCTGAATCTTCTAATCACTTCTTGAAGTCTTCTTGAGATCGCTCGAAAGTGCAGATTTCAGATTTAGATGAATTTTGGCTTGGATTCGCATTTAGGGTTTTAGCTTGCTGTCTAGGGTAGGTTTCTTTCCATTTTTGTTTTTTTCTCTTTTAGCGTTTTGTATGAAATATAAACATCTATTTACGTTTTTGTAAAATTGTTTTGTTTAAGTTTTCAAAGAAATCATTCTTTGTTCATTCTTCTATTTTGTGAGTCATGTCCCCAAACCCTAGCTTTTTGTTCTTTACGGGTAGATGTTCGGTTTTAAAGAAAACTCAACATTAACCCTAAAGTATCATCGTTAGTTTTCGTCGATGATGTCTTTTCTCTTTGAGTTCGTCATTAAAGGTAATGGCAATGAAATCCACTGATCATCCTCTGATCATGCCTTAACATTAACCCTAAATGTATCGGTGGTGAAAATCACCACTGACACATTTGTCTTGTCTTTTGTTTTTTCCCTCATGTAAGGGTTGTCAAATTGACCGCCCCTACATGGAAATTGAAATTCTTAACATTATATGCTTGAGCGGTATAATTCGTCGCTTCCACATACGAATTTGAGGTTTTGAACAATGAAATGTATTAGCGGTCATATTGACCAACTATACATCTGAAGTTTTTCCCTCCAACATGCCTAAGTGGGCATTTTTGCCACTTATACATCCAAACCCTACAAACTTGCAATTTTTTCCCCCATATGTAATGGCAGCCAAAATGGTTGACCGTACATGATGAATGACCTACCCTACATGTAGGAGTGGCCAAAATCACTGCCCATGCATGTCACCCTGAAAATTTTCCTAACATTGGGAAATTTTTCCTTTCATTACCTATTGGCCTGCTTTCACCTATTTCGTCAATTTGCACACTCTCAAGCCCTTCAACGCACATTCCCGTGTTCATGATCGCCAATTCACAGTAATCCCAATTTGCCCATTTTTCCCCTAACTATGAGATCATGGCCTTTTGCAGTTTTCAACAAACATCTGTGGTAGATGTTGTTCTCAGTTTTCTTCACAAAATTGATGTTAGAGATATCCCCATCGAAGGCTAAAATAATGAAATATAAGTACTAAGGGGTTTTCCCCATGACTTCATTGCAGTCTAATGTGGACGAGATCAAAGATACAAAGATTGGTCATGTGGACATGGCCAAGTTTGTGAATAGAACAAAACAGTCAAATCCTTCTCAGTATATGCAGAAGATCATCAACAAAAACATTCACTTGGTTGCCTCTTTTCCTATTGTTGTCCACAATCCTAAGTTTGTTCTTCAGGTAGCTAGTCATTATAACAAGGATACTAGGACTGTATCTGATTCCCAAGGAAATGTGATCATGAGATTAGATGCTGAGTTTCTAGATAAAATCTTTATGTGCCCTCCTATTGAAAATATTAGAGAAATAGATTTTTCTCAAGGACAAAAGGATTATGATGAAGATGTTGAAGCTGCAAGGAAATATATCAATAGTAAGTGGTTGAAGACTCCTCGGAGCAATTTGATTAGATGGCCAAAAGACCTCCCGAGAAGTGACTTTGTCGAGGAGGTAAGTGATTTGATTACATTGTTAAGTCAGATTAGAGGCCTTCCTTCTTCATCCAAGTTTCAGGAATGGATGTATACATATATCAAGGTGATTCTTAGGGGTACACAAAAAATATTTTGGGGAGAACAAATCAGTAATGCTCTGCATGATCAGCTGGTGAAAGTTAACACAACTTTCAAGTTTTATATGACTTCATATTTGGTGAATGCTGCTGCAAGTGTGAGAAGATTTCCTGGTCTAACTCAAGTTGGTGATTGGAGATTGGTTCTAGTTTATGAGTATTATCCACAGATTACTCTAAAGGGATCAATCCATCATTTTCGCAGAGTTAATGATTCCTTCTTCTTAGTATTCATGTGTTTGTGGAGTAATGAACTTGTGCAGAAGAGAGTATTAGATGAGGCTTGGGAAGTGGTGAACTCTTTTGGTTGTTTGTTTTTACAATTTCCAACTTTCACTTATCTCAGAGTGGGATATTATCCTGGTTATCCATATATACTTCCATGGTATCCCAGTGAGAGAATTATTCTAATGGAATTGTGTAGGGAATTGATTGTTTTGCACAATAAGTAGATGGAGTTGAAAAAGTCAGGAATTAAGTTTCCTGTGGAAATTGGGAGATACTCTGTTCAATCAGCTACCAAGGCCAAAGCAGTTGAATCAGAAATGCAACTGGTCACTATGAAGACTTTCAAGAAAGAGATCATTTTGATTTTAGAAGGGTGCAGGATAAGATCAAGTGGAAGTCAGTTTTCCATATACCAATGGTTGAAGATATTTAGGCCAATCTCAAAACACAGAATGAGATTAGAAACTAGATTATTGTAGACTTCACTTGAGTCAGATTGAAGAGTTGGGCCTTGCAGATATTCCGGAGGGGATGGAAGATGATGGGAATGTGTTGGATTTGAAATACAATAGTGAGAACATCGAGGCATCACCTCTTCCAGAGGTCAAATGGTCTATCAAGGAGGAAACTTCAATCAGGAAAAAGGTTTCAGCTAATTTTGGCTAATACAAATGTGTGGTTAGAAACCAAAGCAATAAGTCTAAAGGAATTTCTTACTAGATCAGAAATTGAAATTCAGGAGCAAAAAAGAAAAAGGTGGAAAATCAAACAAAGAACAAAAGTGACACTCCTTCTTCTAAAGTGCATAAACCAAAAATCAAGTTTGTATCTAAAGGAGGTAAGAAGAAGGAGATTGCAGGAACTTCTACTATCACAGATTTAGGTGTCGAGGATACAAATGTTGATAAAATGGAGATTGAAGATATTAAGATTGAACAACAAGATGTTGAGGAACCTGATGATGCTGATGAAGCAGAAATGCCTGAGAAGCCAGATGAGGAAAATGAAAAAGAACAAGAGAAGGGGGAGAATGTAGAACAAGGACAACTTGGTTATTCACATCAGTCTCTTCAGAAGGATCTTCCACCAGAATCACAAGTTTCTACACCCCTTCCTCATGCTCCTGTTTCTAGTAGTTTTCTAGTAGTTTCCAATGTTCCTATTTCACCTATTTTTGTTGTGTCTTCTGATAATACCCCTACCTCTGTAAGAACAAGTTTTGGGACCATGTTTGATTCCTCTGGTTCCATTCCAAGTTTATCTTCCCCATCTTTTGATATTGGTGAACAATCTATTCTGGAGCATCTTCTAGATGGTTTAGAGAAAATTGTTGACACAGGTGCAGTTTTTACCAACACTAGTCCTATTGTTACTATAACAGCTGTGAGCATGGATCCAGCCAAACAGTTAGCTGACTCTTCTCCGAATGTTGGTGCCTCAACACTTCCTCCATGGCTGTCTACATACACTCTAAAGAGGAAGAAGCAAGCAATCTCACCAGATGAAATTGATATAGAGAAGTTACTTTCTGCTAAGCCAAAGGCCCAGAAGAAGAAACCTAAAACTATTTCTAGGCTTATTAATGAAAAATGACTTAGATACGCAGAAATTGCTAAACCACCGGATGATGCCACTGTGGATACTTTTGATATGAATGATTATATTGTCTCCAGAGTTGAGTTGGGTAAGCTAACTCATGAAGGTATCAAGGCAAATTTTTAAACCACTACAAGTTCATTGCTTGAGAAATATGATGAGGTCAAGAAGGAGAAAGAGCAATGCAAAGCAAAGGTAGAACAACTTGCTACTATTCTTCAGAAAATAGTAAAATCATCTGAGATTATGGAACCTATGGCAGTGACTATTGATGACCGTCTTATTCAAAAGGTTGAAAAGGTTTAGGCCAAAAGGAGAGTAGTTGGTGACATTGTGGAGAGTTTGTTGGCACAAGGAAGAGTTCTATTGAAGACCACAGTAGAAAGAAAAGGAAAGATGGACAAGGTGAAATCTGAGCTAGGTAACATTGTTGATTTACTTTCTCAAGAATTACAAGATCAAGAGGAAATCTTAGAGGAGTGGATTGAGATGAAGAAGATCAAAATAAAGAATCTGATAGCCATTGGTGTCATCTCAAACCAAGAGTCTTATCTTAAGACCAAGGAATCTATTGTCCATCGCATCAATGTAATAAAAGGTTTACTTGAGGACTTGTGCCAAGCATGTGAAAATAGTGAAGACAGTAATGTATTGTTTCTACACAAGTTAGAGGAACTCCCATGCACTCTAACAGGTGAAGGTCACAAGTTTCTCTCAGCAGAGGAAATGATAGATGTTTTCAAGAAGATGGTGCAATATAAATTTGAAGATGAAGTGCCTACAGTGGTTTCAATGGATAGCCTTTATGATCATCACTCAACTTTTGAGAATCTAAAGTATAATCTTGAGAAGCATGAGAAAGTAATAAAGGCCGTTAGGGATGTAGTTCTTAGGGCTCGTACTATCTTAGAGAATACAGCCAAGCCTGATGTATGTGAAATGGTAGCGGTTCAAACTATGTATAAAAGCTTTTTGAAGAAGAACGATGGTGGCATCTAAAGTTCCTTTTCAATGCCTTAGTTTATTCTCAGTATTGTAGATGTAATTTGAATTTTTTTATGGACATTCTCACATGTAATTTTCTAAAATGTAATTACATATGAGACAAAAGAAGTCATAAGTCAAATAGGACTCTTTTGTTTGAATAAGTTAAAGTAGTTAAAATTTCCCTATTTTTTCTCTAGGCTCCTCCCTATAAATAAAGGGGCCCTCTATTGTAATCTTTATCTTACCAGATTGGAAAAGATTTCAAGACTTTGAGATTTTTATGTTTATCAAGTATTCAAGTGAATATCAATATAAGCAAGCAATTTGAGTATCAAACTTTGAGTTGAATCATATTGTGTTATGAGATCAGTGTTCTTATGTCATTGGTGTTATATTATATTGGAGCATTTTTGGAATTGTGGAGTTTATTGAAATTTGAGAGAAGTGTTCTTGTTTTGGTTAGATAGACTTTGTGTTATTTTCTCATTGAGGGAGTTTGTGTTAACATGTGTGAGGATATAATAGTTTATAGACTTTGTGCTAAAAACTATTGTGTTCAAGTTAGTTATATCATATTAGGTGAAAGTGGAGACTTTGGGCTACACTTGAGTTCAATCAGGTTTATTTGGAGAAGATAAGTAAAGCAATAGAAAACTTTGTGTTTCTATGGTTTGTCTTGATTCGTAAGTTATTAAACATTATTTTTGTTGAAGTTGTTATTTTGAAGAGAAAAGCATCTATTCTGAAAGAAGAGAATAGGATGAAGTGATAACACCCCAATATAGTTTTTAGTTTGTTATAAGTATTAAAAGTTGCTTGTTAGAAAGGGATCATTATCTATGGGAACCTCCCCTGGCTTAGAGGAGAGACTCGGTCTCATTATAGCTATGGCAATATAACCAGTTTGTTGTTGGTTAGCTAAATGACAAAATATTCACCCAACAATATCCAAAGAAGAGATTAAAGCTAACCATTTTAGTGGTAGATATTCCTACAAGATATGGAATGCTCCTAAGCAGATGTTTCTTTAAAGACCTAGGAGGGGAGATACAAATGGATTGGTCTCATTCCCTAATACCCGTGGATGGCAAGAAGGTTTGCCTGAACCCTAAACCAAAATTGAAGTTCACAGTATTGAAGTTTGGGGATCTAAGAGCAGAGATATTATATGTGGAGACCGGTCCAGGCACTTATATGTTTACTTCTACCACTGAAAATTGTTTAGATATGATCAACTTTGATGGAATCTATTCCACTTCTGGGTCAGGTGTTGGTGTTGTTCTTATCTCTCTTGGTGATTACAAGTTTCCTTTTGCCTATAATCTTGACTTTGAAAATACTAATAATATAGCTAAGTATGAGGCCTTGCTCCTGGGGTTAGCTGTGGCTAAAGAGAAAGGAATCAAATAGCTGAAGGTGAGAGGGGATGCTGAACTCATAGTAAGGTAGGTAAGGAAAGTGTATTCTATTAAGAATGGATGATTGAGACATTACAAAAATAGGGTTTGGGATTGTATTGAGAATTTTGATGCCTTTTCAATAGAAGTTGTGCCTAGAGACCAAAACATCAGAGCCGATTCATTGGATGTCTTAGCATCTCTTTTGCTACCTCATCTAGACTTTAAAGATAAATTATATAGAGTAGAGATAGTGTACAGGCCCAATGTGCGTGATAATGTTAACCATTAGAAAGCATTTAATAATGATCGATAGATTATTTCTTTCCTAGAAAAGGCTGTCATTTGCCAATATATTCTTTGAGGGAAGCACTGAAGAGAGTAATGACATTCTTGAAAGGGAGGTTAGTTCACAAAATGGCCAAGGAATTGAAGTGATACAATTAAAGGGGAATAAGATCCCTAAGGGGTTGGTCTCCCTCAAGGATAATTTTAATAGACATGATCAATATATCAAACAAAAGAGCACAGTGCCCGTCAGGTCATCTGTTGAATATGATCATGTCAATATAGGCACTGAAGAGGACCCCAAAATTGTCTGTATTAAAAAATGTTGCGTTCCAAGGAAAGAAAGTGTTTGATTTCTTTTTTGATTTGTTACAAGGATGTATTTGCATGGTGTTACACAAATCTAAAGAAGTTTAGAAATGGAGAAATACAACACCACATCCCACTAAAGCCAGGCACCTCTCCATTTCGACAAAAGAAAAGGACATACAATCCTAAGGTGGCTGAGGCTATTTTTAGTGAAATCAATAAAATACTAAAAGCCAAGATATCTACCCTTCTACCCTATTCATCACTCCACATGGGTTGCTAATATTGTACCAATTAGAAAGAAGAATGGGTAGGTTAGAATTTACGTTGATTGTTGTAATTTGAATCAAGAATCTCTTAAGGATAACTATCCTTTACCAATAATGGACTACATCTTACAAATTGTGTTTGGTGTAGAAATGATGTCCATGTTGGACAGTTTTTCAGGGTACAATCAGATAGAAGTAGCCCATGAAGATCAACATAAAACTGCATTTACTACCCCCATTGGCGTATTTTCTTACAACAAGATGCCCTTCAGCCTGATTAATGTAGGGGCCACCTTTCAAAGAGCGATGGAATTGATGTTCAGAGATTTGAAGAACAAGATTATCATTGTCTACCTCAATGACCTGACTGTGTTTTCAAAGAAGAGAGCCGATCATCTTCATGATTTAGAAGTGGTGTTGCAGTGATGCAAAGATCACAGTATCTCTTTGAATCCTAAGAAGTCTATATTTACGATGACCAAAGGTAAATTGTTAGGTCACATTGTCTCCAAAGATGGCATAAAGATTGATCCAGAAAAAGTCCAAGCAATTCAGCAACTAAGTCTTCCTACATCTATAAGTAATACCAAATCATTCTTTGGTTAGGTCAATTTCTTGAGGATATTTGTCCTTGACTTTGCTAAATTGACTAGACACATCACAGAGATGATGAACAATCATCCAATGTTTAAATGGAATGAAGAAGGTAAAAAGGCATTTGAAGACATTAAGATAGCCATTTCCAATGCCCCTATTCTAGTGCATCCATATTTTTAGAAAGATTTCATTATTTACTGCTATTTGTCCGAGCATACACTGTCATCTATTTTATTGCAAAAGAATGAACAGGGAATTGAGGCTTGATTTATTTCATGAGTGTGCCTTTGAAGAAACATGAATTGAAATATTCCCTCCCTGGAAAAGCATGCTTTTGTGGTGGTGAAGGATTTAAAGAATTTTAGATTTTATATCTTGAATTATCATGATGTTGTCGTTGTTCCCAGCCCCACTGTTAAGAGCATTCTGACTCAGCAAGAGATTGGTTACAATAAAAGGGGATCTTGGGTGGCGAAGGTGCAGGAATATGATATTGATCTCAATCCCACTACTCTGGTTAGAGGTAGGGGCCTATGCAAAATGATTGCTGAGAATAAACCTATTGAAGATGGAGATCTACTATTGGTCCTGTTCGCAAGTACCACTAATGAATGGTTCTTGAATATCTCATATCTGTTAACTTATGGTGAATGTCCATCACACTTATTTGCCAAAGAGAAGAGGAACTTGAAATTGAAGGCTAGTAAGTATGTTCTCTGGGAATGAAACCTATATAAAAAGGGGGTGGATGGCACTTTCTTAAGATGCGTAGATAGGGAACAACAAAGGAAACTGTTGGAAACTTTTCACAATGAAGCTTGTGGAGGGCATTTTTCTGCTTCAGTAACAACTTTCAAAATCTTATGGTAGTGTTTCTATTAGCTAGGTATGCTTAAAGATGCTTATGAATGGGTTTCTAAATGTGAAAAGTGCTTGAGATTTACTAGTACACCTCACTTAGCTGCATTACCCCTAAGGCCTGTAGTAATTGATGAACCTTTTCAACAATTATGACTATTATGACTATGGAATTAGTCTTGCTCACTCTTTTGACTACTACCTGCAAGGCAATGGCCAAGCTCAATCGAGTAATAAAAATCTAATTTCAATTGTCAAGAAGTTGGTGGATGAGAACCAGAGAGGGTGGCATAAGAGCCTTTATGAAGCTTTATGGGAAGATAGGATAACCTACAAAAGAGAAATTGGTATGTCTCCTTTCCAATTGGTGTATAGGATTGAAAGAACTCTACTTATTCCTTTGGAATTATCAGCATTGAACTTACAAAGGGCTATATAAAATGAACAATATCAGTCAACATTAGAAAAGAGAATTATGTATCTGAACAAACTTGAGGAACAAAGGGACGAAGTGGTGGATAGGATAACAAGGCATCAACAAGCAGTGAAGATCATTGACAGAAAAGCAAGATAAAGGAATTTTGCAGTTGGAAATGAAGTATTATTGTGGAATAGAAGAAGAGAGCCAAAGGGAGCTCACAAGAAATTTGATTCTCTTTGGAAGGGACCATTTACAGTCAAACAAGTGATTGGAGAAAATGCTTTCATTTTAGCTTATCCAGATGGAACTCCAATGCCTCTTGCCTATAATGGGCAGGATCTCAAGTTATACAGCTGGTAATGTTGATTAAGTCCCTCTTTGTATTATAGTCTCCTTTCTTGTTTTTCCCTTGTGTGTTGTTCTTGTTTTGGTGTGACTCTGTTGCCCTTTGAAATAAGGCTTTGTGCCAAGTTTTCCTGGTTTCTCTACATCATGTTTATTCCTTGTCCCCATTTAGAGCCTATTGTTACCCTATAATTGAATAAGGTTTTGTGCCAAGTTTTCCTGATTTCTCTGCGTCTTGTTCAGTCCTTGTCCCCATTTAGAGCCTGTTGTTACCCTATAATCAAATTATTTTAGTCATTTCATATGTTAAGTCAAAGTCCCCCTCCTTATTCTTTATTCTTTTTTCAGCCTATTTGTAAGTCATAGTCCTTATTAATTTTCACTCTTAGTTAGCGATCTTGTTCTTTTTTGTACCCTAATTGGCAAGTTCATGAGTTCCGGAACCACTCAATTCCCTGACTCCTCACTCAAGTCATCGTCCAAACCTTTGTATTGATTCTTGTGTTGGTTCTTTAAAAGGTCTTTGTAGTCGGTGAGTTGGAAGTTCTTTGAACTTTCAAACTCCTGAACTGTTGGTTCATTACTTCAAAAAAATTTTGACTCCCCGACTGAATGTGTATTATGGTTCCCAAAGCGTCGTCTTTTCAACAATTAACATGTACTACGTATTGAAACTTGTCCATTTACATTAAACTTGGAGCGTATTGGGGGATGTGTTTGCACATTTTTCGAATGGAAATTAAAGCGAGTCATTAAGAATTACCCAATACTTTTCACCGCCAAATTCAATGAGATTTGGTGTGAAGTCTTATTAAGGCTACCACCTTACAAAGAAGAGACTTATTTTGCACTGTGACAAGATAATCTTGAAGGAGCTCTAAGCCTCGCCATTAACAGAGAACTTGCATAAGTATTCTTAACTAGGTCAGAATAACTAGCTCTTTTCCTTGCTTTTCTTACTGTGATAAATTGAATCTTTGATTTATTTGGGTGAAGAAAAATAGTTTTTCTTTCATGAGTCTAGATGGTCAATTTTCCTCAAATGTATTGTGGACCTCTTTGGTGCCAATAGACTTCATAGAAGTTTTCATTTTCTAGTTTTTAAAACAAGTCAAAATGAAGTACAAATATTAGGGGTTCCCAATTGCCTCTGTAATTGAGAATGGCTTGTCCAAAGTAAAGGATACTGATCTCAAACATGTAGACTTGGAAGATTTCTGGAACGAAATGCAACAAGAAACTAGGTATTCCATTGTACAAATGATTGTGAGTAGTGGGTTAGCCCGTACTGGGGGTTTTCCACTCATCATGCCATATCCAAATTTGATTATTTCTTGTGCAAGAAATTATTATCTTGACTCACAAGAAATACGAGCTTTTGATGGCTCTGTAGTTACAAAGATTGATTCTGAGGTTGTGTCGCATGCATTAAGGTTACTAGACCATGAGGAGTTTGTTGACATGTCTATTACCACTGGCCAAGGATATTTTTGGGATAAAAAGGATTGGTGCCAGAATTGTATTGCTAAGAGCTGGCTTAAGGTTGAAAGGAAAGGTAAATTTTGGCTTACCAAAAATTTGAAGAGGGGGCATTTTAAAGATGAAATATCTGACATGATTACCCTATTACAGCATGTCATTGGGAGTGCCGAATCAGACACATTTGAAAATTCGAAGTGTCAATTTATTCTAGTGATTTGCAGTGAATCTCAGTATGTGGATTGGGCCAGGCTGATATGAATGAACAACTGGCAAACTTTAACTAGAAAGTGTCTTTCTATAAGTGTTCTCTTCTAATCTACATGATATCTAGTAAAGAGGTTGTAAGGCTTGGTATCTCAGGGGTCTCTCACGGAAGATACACTTGTGTATCACTATTTTCCACAGTTGCAAAAAGAAGTTGGGATGAAAGATTTTTTCCGTGTGAATTATGTTTTTCTCATGTTGTCTACGAAGAAGATTGAAGGCTCCTTGGAGAGGAGAATTTCTCCTAAAAGAGCAACATTGATTATGAGGTTTGGAAGTTTTTACATCCAGTTTAATTTATTTACTTATTTGCAAATTGGGGATTTTAAAAATGCCCCATTGAAATTGCCCATATATCCTTTAACTTTTCTTGAGCTTTTGGAAGTTTGTCGCGAGATGGTGATTGTGAACAATAAATATCATAGAATGAAAAAGAAGGGATATTCTTTTCCTGTGTCCTTGTCTTTCTTTGTTTGCAAACGCAATGATAATGCCAGGAACATTGAGAAAATCTTTGTTGAATATAATTTCCATCCTTTGTCGATGCGACCATTGTTTTACAGTAAGAATTTTGTTAAGAAGAATTTACATGGAGGCAGTCTGTATGAGCATCAGTCTCACCTTAAGGATTATTGGGAAGATTGTACTGATGAGAGGGAAGTACAAAGGAGAGATTGGATGAGATTGACAAAAGACCAAGTTCGGGATTTCAAGTTGCCCTTATAGGTCCCAGGTGGTATTAATGATATTTCTAAAATTTTAGATGAAGGATATCAAAATGTTGTTATTACCTAATTGTGTACATCAGTCCAATAAGGTCAAGCTAGGACAATACTGATGTTTTCTACCTTTGCAGAGGGTTTCAGGTTCAATGGAAGCTTAAGACATGAGCCTAAGTAGAGGAAAGGAAGAGAAAAAGTAAAGAAAGTTGAAGGCTCACAGCCAGCCCTAGAGGGCCTACTACCCTGGTGGAGGGCCATTCTAGTTATCACCATTACTAGAATCATGTAGAAACTATGTAAGAGCTGCTACATGAGCTAGATAAGGATGGGAAGGACACCCCAATAGAGCAGGAGATATCCTAAGACTGGAAGGAGGAGGGAAGAATAACCTATGAGTTGCAAATTATTTTCATAGTCCAGTCATTATAGTTGATCCAATAATCAAATGAGAAAGGTGTTATCCCGTTTGGCATTTTGGCGGTGATGTGGCAAATTGGCAATGATGGAAAACGGTAAAAGGTCAATGCATATTTGTGATTTGGCATAGCATTGGTTTCATTTGTGCCTAAGGATATTGTATAAAGTGTTAAGTCATATGCTTTGATAAAGGTTGTGACCTCGAGAGCAATTACCTAGCACCATATGATGTCAAAGTGGCAATTCTTAATGTGGCCCCCAAATAAGCATTTTGATAAAGGCAAAGGCAAGATTAATGTTTTTACTTTGCAAAAGGGATGAAGGATGAAATTTTATTACATAGAAGCTTTGGGTTTCCTATGTAACCTGCCAAAATAGGTTTTTGACAGAAGTAAGAGATAAAAGTAGTGTTTTGTTTTTGAGCTCTTTGTAGGGCATACCGATACATCTGGTTAATCAGCTCAAAAGGCACGAATATTGCAATAAGCATTTTATTTTCATCATTCTATTGTCTCTTCTCCTTGAGGGTTTGGTTATCATCATGGAAGTTAATGGAGAATCTATTGCATAACCAATTTCAGAATTCAAATGTTGACTTGGGCAAAATAGTAGAGTTGAAAAATGTCATATGAGTTGAGGCCGTTGAAAATTAGTTGTAAAATAATGACTCCAGGTGCAGTCGTTCCTCTCTTTCTCCTTGTTTATTTTTGATGGTTGTTTACATGTCTTATTTTCTTTGCTTAGTTTGATATATTCTCTTAAGGGTTTGATTTAAAGTTCTCAGACTAGTTATAAATCATAGATTTTGTTTAAGATCTTAGTATGGGGTTTAATGGCTTTGCTTTCTACCCTATTGTATTATCAAAGGCTGTGGTTGTTTTTATCATAGTCTTAACAGTGATACACCTGTGTCAGGAGGATTTCAGTTATGAAGAAGGGCACTAAACAGTTCATGGTAAAATGGTAACATGGTAACTATGATTTGTTAAGCGTATGATGGCATTTTGATTACAGTTGTAAAGAATCCTTAACAATCAGATTATGTGAATGATGATTCTGGTTAGAACAATGATTCGATGACATAATGATGGTTTGGTTTATGATTTTATGTGGATAGTCTTATGATTTAATTGTAGTGATCTCCTAATCACAGTTATGTGTTACAACTTACAATGAACACCTAACTTTGGTTATGAGATACACAACATCATCTTGAGGCAGTAGTGACACTTTAATTACTTCTTGTCTTACACACATGGCAGTTATGGATTACATGTCAGTTATAACTGGAAGGGTTAGTTTGACCCTACACAATGGTTTAATATTCAGTTATTACCTGAAACAATTTTATGGAATTGGTTATCTCTTCAAACTATTTTATGAGAAGAGGGAGATATTATGAAATATATAAAAAGGGCATTGAGTAGAAATTGTACATGGATGTGTATACACCTGATGTAATATTGAGGATAGATGACTGAATGCATTATCATTGATATTAGATCAGAGTCTGAGAATCAGTGAAATAGGGTGTCCCTCTGTATTTGTTTTTTATCCATGATTGCAACATGTATTGAAAGGTCAAGTCAGTGAGACAAGAAATGACCTTTGCCAGTGAGGCATTTTGTGTAGCCAGTGAGGCAACTGTAGCCAGTGAGGCTTAAATTAATAGCCAGTGAGGCCTGTAATCAGTGAGATTCTTTTATTAATCCAGTGAGGCACTTTTTTGAGTGGTTTTTATGCCCTAGAGGGTTTTCCACTTAGGACAATATCTGTGTTATGGTTTGTCATTGACGAGTTTGATTCTCATGTTTATTGGATTATCATGTGTCATTTGTTTTAAAGTCGTTTAATTTACTTTGGTCTATATGAATACATACTTGTCTTATATCACTATCTGAAACAATGATATTGTGCATGTTTCACAGTTAGTCTCTATGTGTTAAGATTTATGATAATGAGTCATTATTTTTAGTCCCTATATTGAGTTGATGCATTCTTGACTTTGATCAATCTATTTTAGTTATCCAAATCTTTCATGATGTCATATATAATCAATGGGAATTATTTTTGTATCAAAGTTTTGAAATACAGATTTTAAGGTCACTAGGTCCTGTTAAATTTGTATACCCCTGATTCACCCCCCCTCTCAGTGGTATTGTACTCCAACAAAAGGTACACAAATTTTTCTCAATCTATTCATGATTATGAACTTTTGTATCATAAAATCATTTTTAGTTTATCTTTATGTAGCTAATTTACGAAAGGAGAAATAATACACAAATCATTGCATGAAATAATTGTTTATATTCATAAAGAAAGTGTGCTCATAGTTTCCCACACAAGCCATGAGATTGACTATACAAGATGCTATGAAAGAAAACAAGTTCATCTGAAGCAAAAAGTAAGCATATAAGAGGGAGAGGGGATCCGACATTTCCTGAATGACGAACCCCACTGTTGGAAGCATCATTTTCTGATTCCTCATCGATATCTCCAAGGAGACCTGCAAAAGAGACAAAGAAGGATATGTTAGAGCTCAGGATTCCATTAGTCATCTGTGTGACAATATCAAAATGTACATGCTACCTTTCATTAAGCATCCAACCAGGAAGATAAAAGAGATAAACAATCCTCATAATTAGTTATACAACTATGAGAGGTTGCAAGAAGAAGAAGGGTCATATCATCATCAGGAGAGGCTTTTAGTCTCTATATTTTCTCTAACTAGTTTGTTGAATGTGCAGATACAGGTATTTCAAGACATCTTGTCTCATCAATGACATAGATTGAGGCTATCATAGCAAGCAAGAAAGGATAGACCAAAAGGAATAGTCAAATCTCAAGTACAAGGTACAGTTCTTATCTGGAGCAATCATCAATTAACAAAAGCAACAGGTTCTTAAGGGTAGTTTGTTGAGTCATAGCTAAAGGAACATCAGATAAAATTTGAAAGCACAGTCTTATTGGCAGAAACTTTAGAGCTAATAACACGTTTCAAAGTAGCATAAAGGGGTGTCTACCAGAAAAAAGAACATAGATATCTTGTCTAGTCTTAGCATTATGTCAACATGAAGCAGTTAAGAGACCTAGAGGGAGCAACCAACTATCATGAACCAAATAATGAAAAGAGAAAATAATAGTTTTTGAACCAATATCAATCACAGCCAAAGGTGTAGATATAGGATAATAAAGAAGAGTGAAGGGTTGTTGGTAGAGGTAGGAGAGTATGGTTTAAAACCCTGGAATCACTCCATTGGTCATATAGGACAACCATTATAGACAGAGCATAATACATGTATTGTAGCTTGGCATTCATAATGAAGAGTCAAAGGATAAGGGACAGTCATCAAGAATAGACAAGGAGCAATATCAGCTAAAGGAACAACTATCTGGTAAGTGAAGGCAATCATTTTAGGCTAGAACAACAGTCTACAGGATGATAGTCAAAGAGGCAAATTAGATGACAGTTAAAGAATGCAAGCAGAAAATAATACAAATAGTCATTTACAAATGGTCTCAATGCATGAGGACAATTTATTATGACAAGCCATGGGGGTAAGTAAAACAATGAAATGACTATCACAACAATCTTAGGACAGTCTCAAAAACTACCATAAAATAACAATCCAGCCTATAAGATGACTATTTGATTATTTCAATGGGTTCAAGAACTCTGTATGCCAGTGCTTTGGTCTTGTTGGTAATCATTTATGTTTAGGGTTTTGAGCTTCAATGTTTGCAAATTTTCCTGTTTAATCCTGACCTTTCTGGGTCATGGTGTCTTGCATTGTTCTGTCTTTTCTGATGTTGGCCTTCTGTGGTGGGTTCCTGGTTATTAAGTCTCATTCTCATGCCTTAGTGTTCAAAGGTTGACCACCCCCACACAGTGTTTTACCTTTTGTCCTTGTCGCACTTCATAAAAATGCTAAGTTCTATGCATGCAAAGATGAATTGTATATTGGCAGGCTTGAAAATCTCAATCGGCTTCCAGAAATGTTGAAAATTTGAGTTATATGCATGTTTTAATGTATATCGGGTAGCATATACAAAGGGGGAATCTTTCGCAGATTCTCGTGAATATTCTACAGTTGTATGCATCTCCTAATGCATATCAGGCTTAAATGAAAAATATACAAAAGTGGAATATTCTTGAAAGATTCCTTGCTTGTATATAAGGGGTTTGTATGTTTGCATTTGTATCTCACATACAAAGGAAATGTACATTGAAGAATATACAAAGGCTAGTGCACATACATTTGCTAGAGTGCAGTAAAGGTATGCATGTGGTGGGGCCTGGGGATATAGAAGTGAGAATGTATGTGAAAATATACATTCAAGCATACAAAGGTGGTCGCAGGGTTGAATGTATATTGAGTTTGTATATCCAAATATACAATGAAAAGGTACAAGAGAAAATGTACATTTGGCAATATACAATGGGAAGGTGCAAATGGTATTGTATGTTCGGCTATGTACAAAGCAGCAGGAGATGCATTTGGTGGGGTCCACCTCACATACAAAGGGCTTTGTATCTCGTATACAAAGGAGAATGTATATGTGATATACATTCAAAAATATGCAAGGAAAGAGGATGCAAGGCGGACCCGATGGTGCTTTCATTTTGTTCTATAGGTTCTTGGCGTCCGCAACTTGCATGTGTGTTTGAGTTGTATATCGCGGATATACAAAGGTCAAAGATATACAACCCGGACGCGAAGGAGAAGTCAAATACAGTGAATAGTAATTTGAGGTCCATGGGTTGTATAAGGTGCTTGTATATGCTAATATACAAGCTAATGTACAAAGGTAGGGGATGCAAGCCGAATTCCAAGGAATGTTCCAATTTAGCAGATGAAGTGTGGAGTCCGTGGCTTGTATATAACTATTGCATGTATATGCATTTTGCATATACAAGGGATTTTGAAAGGGTGAATAGTGGCTTTTGTATATGCATATGTTTTTGCATATACAGAGGCAAAAAAGGCAAAATCATGGAAGAAGGGGTCAGCGATAGAGGGTCAAGGTGCCTATGTGGCATGACATCATTGGCTGGCAGCTCTTCTTTCATGTTTTGGGACCGTTGATTTCAACGATGGGTTTTTGATCAACGGTCGGGTTTTGAACCTACAGCAAAGGATTTTCCTGAGCATGTGAGGCCATTTTTGAGCGAGAAAATCTCTAGATGTATCTGTTGTTGCATCCCGCGAGTAGTTGAGGCTTTAATGGTGACCATGCAGAGGTGCGACGGATTGGGTGACGGGCCAACTACCAGTTTTATGAGGAATGTCCCCAAGTGGCGGCACAGGGCTTGAGTCCAACTCCTCCTCGCCATTCCTTTTGCCTGTTGCCTTCAGTATTTTGGGTGCCATTTTGTAGTGCGAGGCCTTGTGGAATTTTTGATGTGCCATGTAATTAATTTGCCGAGTACACTTTCTTGTTGTATTAAGCAGACTGTGTCACTCATTTGTTGATGTTGAAAACTGGACAAACTTCTAGCTCTGTGATACAATACAACTTAGTTGGTGGCCCTGTCCTGAAAGTTCTGTGAGTTTATGAGTCTCATGTTGTGTGTTTCATGCATAATTTAACTAGTTTCATGTTGTTTTATATGAGAAATACACTGATTGCATGTGTTTAATCATTTGTCTCCAAGTTGTGGCTGTATTTTCTTTTGAGTCTAAATAACTAAGGGTTATTTATGATTTAGGAATATGGGTTTTCTGTATTGAATGTTTAATCTCCTACCTTTGTTCAAGGGACAAATTAAAGGTTTCAGATTAATCATTAAGAAAATATGTTGTAGCAAGGATTCCTTTAAGTATGAATGACTAAACACTCTATTTTGGGAGATATCTATAAGGCAGATATAATAAAATCCCCTTGATACCCAGTCTTTGGTACATGTTTATGCTGACCATTCACATGTGTATGTCTACTGACTCCAAGCCCTGGATAGGCACCAATCTAGCCTTGCATTGAGGTTACACTCCAGGTCCTAGTTTTGCATCCAAACATAAAATCAAACTTAAACTCCAAATCAAACCTTTTAGGACATTAGAAGTAGTTTTAGGATCCAAAATCCTCTGTCTACAACTGAACATAAGCCCAAAGCTAGCCCCTTTGCACTTATCTCATAGTTTTGGTATGCTTAATAGAGGATTTATCTGCTTTGTGTCAACATCCCAGCAAATACATAGATGCATTTTATAGATGTTGAATAGGGAATACCCCCCTTGGTTCTGCAGAGCCTAAAGAAGAAGAGGAGATATTTATAGAGTCTATCTCCTATACTGTTGGCCCCTGGCCCGGGAATCCTGTTGATCAATGATGGCTATTTTGTAGGGATTACTAGGAATAGGTACAACAGTCTACAAATGCAAAGGAAGCTGCCCTGAAGAGTTACATAAAGAGAAAATACAGAAAGAGTAGTCTTCAATGTTTTTGTCCAAGAGAATCACCAAGAATAAGGACAATTTTCCATTTTTCATCAAAGAAAAAGATTTTTCTTTTGGTTTTGTACTCAGCAACTATGAAAGGAAGCAACTTTATTAGTGTTTATTCACAAGTAAGGAGCAGAGTCTACACTGTTGTATTCAAATATAAGAGCCACAGTCAAAAAAGCTAAAACCCTCTTGTTTTCATGGTTCTTAGAAGAGTGTAGAAAGAGAACAACAAAACCTTCGCAATTTTCATGCAACCAAAAAACCCTAATATTGTGTTCTCGTGAAGCAAAAGATATATGAAACCCTAGCACTACTTTTTGTCTTCATTAGAGAATAATAGCAAAGAGATAGAGATTGCTTACCAATTGCCAAAGAAAAGTGAAGAGTAGTGAAAGAGACGAGAAGAGAACACAAAAACTACAAAGTCTCCACAGCTTCTAGTTTTGCCAAGTTTTCACAGTGAGAGCAAGTCCTACCACAATTTTCTTGAAGATAAATAACAACAAAGATAAGGAATCAAAACCCTAGCAAGGGTTTGTAAGCAACTAAATGCCAAAGACCAATATTTCCTTTTGTTATCATTCTCAATGGGGGCATGGAGAGCACACACAGGAAACAAGCAAAGATGTTCTTCATTTACCAGAAAAAGGGGTCTTAAAACATTTTCACAAAAGATACAAAGAAGCACTATTTTTTCATCTTTTGCTATCTTTTCTCAAAGACCAATAGAGAAGAAAATGATCCCAAGTTTCCAATGTTTCTTCTCATGATAACAACATATGAAACAACAGAGAAAAGCAAGCAAAGAAACCCTAAATAGTTGCAAAATACAAAGCAGAAACTAGAGGGAAATAAGTTTTTCATTGTTATTCAAAGAAAAGAAAGGCAGAAGTGTTGCCCAAAAATTTGAAATTGAAAATTTTCAAATTTTTTGTGCACTTTCCTATATCCCTCTGAACCTGTCGAATCATGAAAATAATTAATTTTCATTTAATGTGTGATCTGGTGCAAATTCCTCTTATGGGTGTGATCCTATCCTCATTCCACCCAATCTGGAAAGATTTCATGATCAGATATTTCACCATTTGAGAGATTTTAACCTTTACATTTTCTCGTTCATGATTCACAAACAAGGTCAAAATTTGACTTCCAAATTGTTGAAGCTAAAAAAATTCTGGGTTGTACTCTCCTATGTCCAATCATCTTTCTATTCAAATTTCATGAAAAACGGAGTCACTGCGTGGAAGTTATGGAATTTTTCATCTTTCTGGCCTAAGCATAGTTTCGGGAAAAATAAATGGAGACATTATTAATCAGTTTTAGATGGCATTCATTCCTATTTCTCCTAAGAATCAGGAAGGCAAATAAAATGCATTAATAATGAAGTTTTTTTTTCATATGCCTCACGATTGAAAAATGGAAAAGTTCCATGATTTTATGGCTTTATTTAGTGATGTCCAATATTTACGATAGTTCTAGAATATATTCAAGAGACCTCTTTTTTAAAGGTATGAACTCTATAAATAGTGGACTTTTTCCATTTGTCAGGCATTCAATAAGATTTAAAACTCCTTATGCCTCTGACAAAGTTCAAGAAATGTATGATCCCCTGAGCTTTTTACTTTAAGAGGTAAACTAAATGATGTTTTATGAGTCAGGGAGTCAGGAGTTTTTAGAACTCCTAAACTCATGACTAATGGTTCAAAAGTTTTGGAAAGGGCTGATTTTATGACTTCCTTATTGTCGGGATTAACCGTCTCTTTGTCAAAGGTCCTTCCTTCCTCAGAATAATGCATGATTATGTACTCTCCTTGCGGTTTTTTTTTGACATAGATAAAGCATTTTAGAAGGCAATGGGATCTAATCAAAGCTGAGTAAGGGAAAAATTGTAGAAGTCAGTAGTTTCATAGGTGGCGTCGTATTTGTTGTTGATGGTGGTGATGCAAAAGAGAAATCATAGACAAGGCCGTCTCACAGATGGACTGCACCGAACATAGAATGTTCTCACAAAAAGGATTTGTTGAATAGGTCTTAGAAACTTTGATGTATATTGCAACTGGCAGGTGTAAAACTAAAATTCTACAGTCTTTGCCATCGTTTCCCCCAGCTCACGTTAGAGAAGAGATGCTTTTAAGCATGGTATAGACATCCACTAATGCATAACATGATGAATTGTCAAATGAACTGCTTGACAAATGCCTTAGAGAGATACATAGTCTCATTGGATGAAATGATCATAGGATATGCAATGTATTGGATGAGATGATTACAGGAAACACAATAAGATTTATTGAAACTTAAAAGTAGATATTATTGTTTAGCATAAAGCCAGAGTCCAAAACCTCTTCTAGTCCACGCTAATATGAGAGCTTTTGAATAGACGAAGCACATAAACCTTTTACAGGCACCTGGGAAGATAGAATCATGTGGAAGCACAAAAATTGTATTTGAATTGTTTGATAAAATGCTCGAATGAAGCGATTGAAGGATATGTGCAAAATGGATTTGTTGAAAAAGCTTTAGAACCTTTCAAGCAAATATGGTTCGAAGTTCTCTATGTGAAGGTGGAACTGTTGAGATTATAGGACCAATTGCAGCAACAGTTGAGGATGTGATGTTGGTGTATGCTGCAATATCAAGATTGTCAACAATTGATTTGGCTCTCTTAAGACCAATGGCTCCTTGCTTCCCTATGCTAGGGACAACTGATAATTTGAGTGTTTTGGGATCACTCAAACTTGGGAAATATTGAAGTTGGTTTGCTGATGTGTATTCTAATGAAGTTTTAGACACTTGTGAGTGGATTCTCACTCAACTTGCTAACAATTTTGGAATTGAAACAAGGGAGATAAAACTACCAGAACTTGAGGAAATGCACATGAATAACCTTGTTTCCATTGGATCAGAGGCACTGCATCATTTACATCCACACTTTGAGGAAGGAAAATGAACATCATTGTCATATGATGTCCACCTTAATATGACCCTTTTTAAGTCCTTTTTGGCTGTAGATTATGTAGTTGCTCAATCTCTCAGGAGACATATCATATATTACCATATGGAAGCATTGAAACATTTTGACATCATAGTGACGCCTACAACAGGTATGACGACACCAAAAATACCATCATCTTCTCTAAAAATTGGAGAGACTAATTTTGAAACATTAGGATATATGATGTGTTTTATCATTGCACCAAATCTGATTGGCCATTGCTTCAAAAGGTTTGTAGTTTTCTTTAGCCCCAAAACTATGGTTGAGGAAACAATCAAGTGCATTACAGTGCTGAAGGCGGATAAATCAAACTTACCTATAGATGAATTCAATGAGGAAAGGCTGAGTAAAGCCAAATGTGGATTGTCAAGTGGGGTATGAGATTTACTGTTGCAGTTGTGATTTTATGGCCTATTCTTTCACTTCTAACTAAGGTTCTCAGCTTTAGGTGTTTCACATTTTGGGCTATCATCTCCATTGCCTGGGGTAGTATTGCTTCCCTGGTCATTATCATACCTCCTTTGATTGAGAACAAGAAAATTATTGGGACTATGTTGCTAGGCATACTTACAAATAATAGTGTTGTGTGATGATTTGAAAATACTCTTCCATGATAAAGTTTATATAATCGATGTATAAAATGCATAGCATATAATTTTGTGACTAAATGTTTTATATAGTGATTTTAGTTTTCAAGTGGTATTGCTATATTAAGTCATCTTAAATGGACTTAATAAGTAACCTTCAAAAGGGAAGATTAAAAGTCAGTTTAAAAAGGAAGTTACGGGAGAGCTATTTTTTTGTTTTCACTTTGCCTTTTCCTGAAACCATTGCGGGAGGAAAGAGGGAAAACCAAAGGAGAATTAAAAGAATTAGTTTTTGTGAAAGGAGATGTTGATTGTGTGGTAACTGAATTGCAAGAGGTAGTTAGAGGGAACTGAAGAGTCTCACCGAGAGGAGATTATAAATTTCAATTTTTCTCATTGTAAAGAGGGATCTTTATCTTTTTCTGGCTGTTCTGGGAAACAAAGGAGGAGTAAATTTCATTTTCTATTAATCTATAATTAGTTGTGTTTTTCTTAATTCATCTTATGTACAGGAGCATTTCCAGAAACTTGGAGTTTTGTTTTGTTGAAGAAATGAAGAATCATTTACAAAAATTTTTTGTCTTTAAATATCTTCTCTACTTACAACTTTTCTTATGTCAATTTGTAATCTGTCTTCAATATTGCCCCTATTATATTGGAACGAGTTGAAAGGAATATGGTTGTCTTTAATCAATCTATTATCATTCGTGGGTGTAGGATAAATGGGCTTTGTATCATGTGTCTGCATTCACTCCATTCTGAACCAATCTTTTGCATCTATTTTTATAGTTAGGAGTAGGTGTTAGTGTGCCTTTCCTTCTTTCTAGTTAAAATCATATCCAGTTTTCATGTATTGCATATTTGTCGAAGGTAGCTGCGCCTTGTAAAATAAGCAGAGAGCAGTTGCAACTAACATTGCAAGTGACTCAACTATTGGTCAGGTCGTCCTTTCTATGGGCAAAGGAGTATAAACTTGAAAGGACAAATTTTTTAACCAATAGATTTTTGGTGACTCTACTGGGGATTCAAAATTGAAGATCAGTGCTATTATTTTTCTAGAAATTTGAAGGTGTCTCCCCGAGGATGGAGGTTGGCGACTCTATGAAGTTGAATATGCTTAGAAGCAATTTATTCCAGCAAAGATTCCCTGTTGATTTATTTTTCATATTTGCATTATGGTGTTGGTTTCTCCTCAGCCATGGGAAATCAGTTTGGACCTTTCTTTTTGTCTCAATTTTCACCTCTGCCTGAAGGATAAAGAAAGCACTTCCTGAAGTTCAGTGGAGATAATCATCAAGATGCTGAAAATCATATTTTGGCTTTCACCGTTGCATGTGGAGTTTTGGGGGTAAGTGAAGAAGATGTTCTTGTTTGGTTATTTATTGAATCTCTTATTGGGCCTACAGCAGATTGGTTTTATTATTTAGAAGATAAATGTATTATTAATTGGGATTCATTGAAGACTAAATTCTTGGCAAGATATAAGGGTCCTGTTGATGAGGCTACTTTGTTGTGCTGATTTTTCAACATTTAAAAGCAAGGAAATGAATCCATCAGAGATTTCATGAACAGATTCAACCAGATGCTCAAAAAGATTCCATCTTCCATTCAACCAAGTGAGCAAATTCAGCTTTGTACTTTTATTTCCTCTTTGCATCCCAATGTTCAGTTTGAGTTGAAAAGGAGTAAAGCTGTAAAGATTGAAGATGATTGATATTAAGTTATGGAAGACACATCAAGTTGTAAACTATTTGGGTAGCAAACCTATGAAGAAATCTATCATGCACAAACAAGGCTTTCAACCTATAGGTTTTCCAAAGGAATGGCATCCTTCTGCTGAATGTCTTAACCTCTCTATTTTTTATTCAAAGCAAGTTCTGTAGAAAAGAGGTAAATAATGTAGAAATCAAGCCTCATGTGAATAAAAGAATGGAAGCCTTTTATTTCCATTATGAAGACGATAGCGATAAATCTGAAAACCTCTCAAGTGGTGAAGGAAATGAACAAGCTTTCTGTGATGCTAGTTGTAATGAGGATCATGCAAATGGCATTGTTTTTGTTGCAAGTATGAGGTTAACCAGTGTTGTCATTGATGTCAATATACTCATATTGCATTGATAAGAAGGATTGGATGAGCTGTGTGCTGAGGTTATTGAGGAAATTAGTCTCAATTAGGAACAGTGAAGAACAGTGATGAGAAGAAGGCAAAAGTACTCAATAGGTTGAGGATCAGAGGATGTGGTTTAAAGGGTTTGTAGATATGAGTCTTGGGATGTTCTAGTTAAGATTTTAGAGGTCCGCATGAAGATATGAAGAAGTTGTGATCGATCAAGTAGAACTGGTTCTGGGAGATGCTCCGGAGTGACAAAGTGTTACAAAAAGGTCCGATGAGATCCAGAAGTGCATTTTCCTATTCTGCGGATTGGAAGGAGTGTTTGGGATGTCCTTGTGATGTGTCATCTCAATTTGTACATAGTTTGGAGGTCTAGAAGCACCTTTTTTAGTATGACAGTGGCGATAGATTATGTTCTTGAAGTTTTGAATGAAGAAGAAAAGAATTCTAGTAAGTGGAGGAAGTGCGGATGTACCTGGTTATTCAGGCAAGCTTGTGAAGGTTCTTGGATCATGTTGAGGTTGTGTTGTAGATCCACATTAGTGTTAGAGCCCAGAATTGGAGATATACTTCTGGATGAAGATGTTCTTCTTCAGGCTGGCCAATTGGATGAGTTATTCATCTTGCGAATGTTCTTGTGGATGATTGCCGACTTAGATGATTATTCCTAAGTTGATGCCTTGTATAAATAAAGGTTTGTGAATTCATTTCGAAGGGTGTCATGGAGCGGATGTGTGTGGTGTAGCAAAAAAGTGAAAGGCAGAGCAGGAGTGTCTTGGGCTTAAATGGAACTGATCCAGACTTGGTAAAGATGTCAATCTCCAGTTCAAGTTTGTAATACTTGTGATCTTGTAGACAGTGTGTCTCTTGTAGGCAATGTGCCTCCTTGTGAGTAGTGTGCTTGGGCAGTGAGCCCTAATTGGCATGTGCCATCTATTTTTCTTATTCTTCTAATAGAGAATAATCCTTGGGTTAATCACCCCGTGGTTTTTCCCTTGACTAGGTTTTCCACGTCAAAATCTTGGTGTCTAATGTGTTGATGTTTGTCTGCTCCAGTGTTTATGCCTTATGCTTTCATGAATGGTTAATTGATATGCTATTAAATAATAAAAAAGAATCAAGTGTTTCAAGTAAAAGCAAGTTTTTGTACAACTGATTCACCCCCCCTCTCAGTTGTGTGCCCTAGATCTAACAATTGGTATCAGAGCCAAGTTTCTCTAAAAGGAGCTTAACCGCTTGAGGAGATCCAGATGTCATCATACAAGAAGGATAGTCCGAAGTTTGATGGAACCAACTTCTCTCTCTAGAAAGGTCGCATGAAATGTCACTTGGAGTGTATGGGAAAAGCATACTTGTCCATGGTCACAAAAGCATATGTACCTCCACAGGGTGGTTCGACAACTCTAAATAAAATCACAGATTCTGAAAACAATCTACGGACAAAAGAAGCTCTTCTAAGTGCATTAACTGACTCAGAGCTCTCAAATGTTATTGACCTACCAACTGCCTATGAGATCTGGATTAATCTGGAACTTCTGCATGAAGGAGATGAGTTTGTTAAGAGTGCAAGGTTGCAAAGTCTCAAAGGGAAATTTGAAAGATTGAAGATGAGAGATAATGAAAATATCACTACCTTTATGCCAAGAGTAAATGAGCTGGTGTGTGGAATTAGGAATGCTGGTGGAGTTCTGGATGAAAATGAGATTGTTTGCAAAATTCTCAGATCCCTTCCTGCTGCCTACAAAATCAAGGTGGCTGCCATTGATGAATTCAAAGCCCATACAACTATCACAAGAGAGCAATTGGTTGGCAAACTGGCTACATTTGAAATGACTATGTTTGGAGATGATCCCCCCAAGACTGAATTTGCATTCAAAGCCAGTGCCTATGTGAAAGGGAAACAAAGATTTGATCCGGGAGAAAACTCTTCAAGGAAGGTGTCATGGTTTGATCAAGCAAGGAAAGACATGGAAGAGGAAGAAGCAGAAACAACTCAACTTGAAACCCTCATTGCAAAGAGACTACCAAGAGGATTTGGTAAGTATGAAGGAAAATTACCCTTTAAGTGCTTCAACTGCAATAAGATTGGTCATTTTGCTTCAAGATGTCCTGAAAGATCTGCAAGGTCAAATTCTAACAGACAAAGGCTCCAAAAGAACTGTTATTATGTTCATGAAGAAGATGATGATGGAGTAACAGATGATGAATCAGAAATAGGAAACAAATCCAGAAATGAATGGGTGTTTGTTGCCATCAAGGAAGAAGATCCAATGTCCTCTGAATCTGTCAATCATAAGGTTGTAGAAAGAGCTTTGGCTGCCCAAGTTGAAGAAAAGGATGATTGGGTTATTGACAGTGGATGCTCTCACCATATGACAGGTGACAAAAACAAGTTCCTAGACTTGGAAAGGTATGAAGGAGGAATGGTAAAGTTTGGTGATAATTCTGCTGGTAGAATCAGAGGTAGGGGAACTATTTCTTTTGATGGAAAGAGCAAAACTGGTAATGTAATGTATGTTGAAGGATTGAAGCACAATCTTCTTAGTGTTGGATAGTTGGTAGACAAAGGTTATGATCTCTGGTTCAAAAATGGAAGATGCAGGATCTTTGAAAGCTCCAGAACTGAGATTGCATCTGGTACTCAAACAAAAGGTAATATCTTCCATCTAGTTGGTTCTAATAAAAGTTGTTTGTTTGTTCAAGTTGATCAGAGTTGGTTATGGCATAGAAGGATGTGTCATGTAAATTTTGATAACATCATCAAGATAAGCAATACTCAGGCTGTAAGAGATCTTCCAAAATTGGTGAAACCTACAAATAGTTTGTGCAAAGAATGTCAGCTAGGTAAACAGAGCAGAGTCTCTTTCAAAAGCAAGGTTCAGTCCTTTACCGGATTATTGGAATTAGTTCATACTGATCTATGTGGTCCGACAAGAATCAAGAGTATGCAAGGTGATAGATATTTCATGTTACTGATTGATGACCATCTCGGATGATGTGGGTTACCTTCTAAAAGAGAAATTAGAAGCCTTTGAGAAGTTCAAAATTTTTAAGGCTATGGTAGAGAATCAAACCGGATTGAAATTGAAATGTTTGAGGTTTGATAGAGGTGGTGAATTCACATCCGATGAATTCATAGACTTTTGTGAGAAGCATGGTATAAAGAGACAATTGGCTGCTCCTAGGACTCCACAGCAGAATAGAGTAGTTGAGAGAAAGAACCGAACCATCCAGGAAGCATCTAGGACAATGATGATGGAAGCAAATGTTCCCCAGATGTTTTGGAGAGAAGTTTTCAGCACTGCAGTCTATACTCTCAATCAAGTTCAAATCAAAAGCAATACCGGTAAGACTCCTTATGAACTTTGGTTTGGTATAACTCCTACTGTGAGATATTTTAGAGTATTTGGTAGCAAATGTTACATTAAAAGAGATGAAGATCTAGGAAAGTTTGATGCTAGAAGTGATGAAGGAATCTCCTTGGGTTACTCCACTCAAAGCAAAGCATACTGGTGTTACAATAAGAAACTGAGAAAGATGATAGAAAGTACAAATGTGAAGGTTGATGAAGGAATTAAGAAGCCTCAAGGTTTTATGAATATGATGAAGATGAGGAATGGTTCTCTGGTGCAAGGAGCTCAATTCTCCTCTGAAAGTCAGATTCAGACTGATCCGGCAAATCAGGAAGAAGAGGTTTGTCTGAATGAGCCTGATCAAGAAACAGTAGTGCAAGAAACTCCCAAAGTTCTAAGGTATGTAACTCTCAACCACTTTGAAGATCTGATCATAGGTGACAAAAGCAAAGGGGTACAAACAAGGAGGAAAATTGCTCAAAATTCAGATGAATACTATCTGATTTCAAAGATTAAACCTAAGACAATAAATGAAGCCTGCAATGATGAAAATTGGACCAAAGCAATGGAGGAAGAGTTGATGCAAATTGAGAAAAATCACACTTGGGATCTTGTTCCCAGACCTAGAAACAAAAATGTGATTGGAACCAAATGGGTCTTCTGAAACAAACTAAATGAAGTTGGTGAAGTAATCAGAAACAAAGCCAGATTAGTCTGCAAAGGCTACTCTCAAATAGAAGGAATTGATTTTGAAGAAACCTTTTCTCCGGTGGCAAGAATTGAAGCAGTCAAATTATTTCTTGCATTTGCTGCCTTCAAAGAATTCAAGGTATATTAGATGGATGTCAAGTCTGCCTTCCTAAATGGTGATTTGGAAGAAGTATACATTGAGTAGCCAGATGGATTTCAATTGTCTGATCATAGTGATATGGTCTGCAAGTTGAAGAAAGCACTGTATGGATTGAAGCAAGCCCCAAGGGCTTGGTATGAAAGGTTGGATAAGCATCTTGTGTAGATTGGTTTCAACAAAGGTACTGTTGACAGTAACTTATATTTCAAAATTGATCACGAAAACATTTTGATTGTTGAAGTATTTGTTGATGATATCATCTTTGGAGGAAGAGACAGTATGTGTAAAACCTTTGCAAATCAAATGAAAAGTGAGTTTGAAATGTCAATGCTTGGTGAAATGAATTTCTTCTTGGGTCTGCAAATTACTCAGACAAAGAAAGGCATCTTTATCTCTCAGACCAAATATGTGAAAGAATTGTTGAGGAAATTCAGAATGGAAGATTCAAAGCCAACGAACACTCCTATGGCAACCAGATGTAAGTTGAGCAAAGATGATGACTCTCCTAAGACAGATCAGACCAAGTATAGATCAATGATTGGAGGATTATTGTATCTCACTTAGACTAGACTAGATATAATGCAGGCTATTGGTCTTGTGGCAAGATTCCAGGCTAATCCCAGAGAATCTCATGTCATGGCAATCAAAAGAATTTTTAGGTACTTAAAAGGAACAATTGAGTATGGCCTGTGGTATCCTAGAGATCAAGATTTTTCTCTTCATGCATATACAGATGCAGATTGGGCAGGAGATGTGGATGATAGGAAGAGTACAAGTGGAGGAGCATTCTTTTTGGGAAAAAGGTTGGTTTCTTGGCTAAGCAAGAAATAAGAGGCAATATCCCTGTCTACAACTGAAGCAGAATACATTGCAGTAGCAGGAAGTTGTACTCAACTTTTGTGGATGAAGCAAATGCTAAGAGATATTCAAGTAGAATATGAGGAGCCTATCACAATTTTCTATGATAATTCAAGTGCAATTAATATTTCTAAGAATTCGGTGTTGCATTCTAAGACCAAGCATATATCTATCAAATTTCACTTTCTGAGAGAGCAAGTGAACAAGGGTGAAGTCAGATTGGGGTATGTGTCCTCCAGGGATCAGCTTGTAGATATTTTTACTAAACCTCTTCCCAAGGACTCTTTTAAGTATCTCAGGGAGAAGTTAGGGGTTATTACCCCTCCGGTGATGAACTAGGATGCACTGTTGTGCATCAGTCTGGTGGATATCACAGTCATATCTTATGATTTGGATTGGTGATGGGGAGCTGCTACTCAGGGGGAGCAGCTGGTATGATTCTGATGTGTTAAAGTTGCAAGTATGAGCCCTTTGCCATTGATGTCAAAGGGGGAGAGAAGACATGTGAAAAACAAGTGGTTGATCAAAGGGGAGTAGTAAAGAAAGAGAAGACATGTGAAGAGTTGTTGTTGATAGGGGGAGCTGTGACAGAAAGGAGAAGTTCTTGTCTTGATGGTTTTTCACATCATATGTTGCCATAAATGACAAAGGGGGAGATTGTTACAAGTATGAGGTTAACCAATGTTGTCATTGATGTCAACATACTCATATTACATTGATAAGAAGGATTGGATGAGCTGTGTGCTGAGGTTATTGAGGAAATTAGTCTCAATCAAGAACAGTGAAGAACAGTGATGAGAAGAAGGCAAAAGTACTCAATAGGTTCAGGATCAAAGGATACGGTTTAAAGGGTTTGTAGATATGAGTCTTGAGATGTTCCAGTTAAGATTTCAGAGGTCCGCATGAAGATATGAAGAAGTTTGTGATCGATCAAGTAGAACCGGTTCTGGGAGATGCTCCGGAGTGACAGAGTGTTACAAAAAGGTCCGGTGAGATCCGGAAGTGCATTTTCCTATTTTGCGGATTGGAAGGAGTGTTTAGGATGTCCTTGTGATGTGTCATCTTGATTTGTACATAGTTTGGAGGTCTAGAAGCACCTTTTTTAGTATGACAGTGGCGATAGACTGTGTTCTTGAAGTTCTAGATGAAGAAGAAAAGAATTCTAGTAAGTGGAGGAAGTGCGGATGTACTTGGTTATTCAGGCAAGCCTGTGAAGGTTCTTGGATCATGTTGAGGTTGTGTTGTCGATCCACATTAGTGTTAGAGCCCAAAATTAGAGATATACTTCCAAATGAAGATGTTCTTGTTCAGGCTGGCCGACCGGGTGAGTTAGTCATCTTGCGAATGTTCTTGTGGATGATTGCCGACTTAGATGATTATTCCTAAGTCGATGCCTTGTATAAATAAAGGTTTGTGAATTCATTTCGAAGGGTGTCATGGAGCAGATGTGTGTGGTGTAGCGAAAAAGTGAAAGGCAGAGCATGAGTGTCTAAGGTTTAAATGGAATTGATCCAGACATGGTAAAGATGTCAATCTCCAGTTCAAGTTTGTAATACTTTTGATCTTGTAGACAGTGTGTCTCTTATAGGCAGTGTGCCTCCTTGTGAGCAGTGTGCTCAGGCAATGAGCCCTAATTGGCATGTGCCATCTATTTTTCTTATTCTTCTAATAGAGAATAATCCTTGGGTTAATCACCCCATGGTTTTTCCCTTGACTAGGTTTTCCACGTCAAAATCTCGATGTCTAATGTGTTGATGTTTGTCTGCTCCGGTGTTTATGCCTTATGCTTTCATGAATGGTTAATTGATATGCTATTAAATAACAAAGAAGAATCAAGTGTTTAAAGTAAAAGCAAGTTTTTGTACAACTGATTCACCCCCCCTCTCAGTTGTGTGCCCTAGATCTAACAATTTTATCATCCTTATTGTTGGCGTTTCAATTTGCACCTCTGGAATGTGATTTGGAAACGGACAGCTATGCACAGATAAACCGCTCTCCTATTGGAAGAGGGAGTTCCCTTTCTTGCTGATATTCGCTAAAAAGATAACTTGAATGAAACTTCGCCTATCTTCTTTTTGATTCTCAGCTATGAGCACAAGGTTATAAAACTCTAAACGCTACAGAAGAGGTTTTTTCCTTTTTATAAAACTTCTACTACAACTAGCATAGACTAATGACACTTTCAACCTCCTGAGTAAATTCAAAGCAAAGGAAGTTGAAAGTGAACAAGGAATGATTGTTAACACAAAAACTCAAGCAGTTTTCCTCCAGATTTACACCACAAGACTAAAAGTACTTTAATGATGAAAGCTAAAAATGAAAGCTACAGAAGCTACACATCTGACAACAATAACTTAATGAATCGATATAGAATATCAAAGCAAAGTAGGCATGAGACTTCTATTCAATATCACAAATTTTAATACAACTCCAGGACATCAATACTGCAACAAAAGGTAGGCATATAGTAAGCAATCAAACACTGGAGAACAATGAACACAAAGTGAACAAACACCTAGAATAACAATGTTTGCAGGCTAGAATAGGCATAGCAAATTTGCTATCACAAAAGTCATTACCAACAATGGGCAAGGATACCCTTATTTATACTAAAATCAAAGGAGTAGGGAACCCTAAAATCTCCTTGATTAACCCTAACTTGCCAACTCGCAAGCTTTATTACTATTCTAAGACAAAGATACAATAAACAAATGCTTTAAAGCAATCTGCTTTAAAGAAAAGAAGATTCCATCTATCACAAGGTGATTTCTTTCTAAATATAGAATGGATGAGATTAGGATGAAAGCACATGCTTTAAAACAAAAAGCATCTGATTTAAAGTTGCTTTATTTTGGAATGCATTCTCATCAACATTCTAGCTTTTTGGTGATGTCATCCGTTGATATTCTGGGAAACAATATCTTCTAAAAAGTGAGTGACCGCATCTCTACCAAGAACACTGATACTCTCTAGAACAATATTCTGATTCTCTAACATTTCTTCACCATTGGCAACCATCTGAAGAAATTCGTGAACTTCACCTGCAGCCTTGTCAAATTTCACTGTCATTGCGGCAAGACAACTCATCTTGCTAGCATTGATATCATCATTAAAGTTGTTGCGGACGAGAGTCTGGAACTCTGCTTGCACTTCCCCGAGATCATATAGGGTACCATCTTCTTTCTCATATGAACACGGGATCTGAGAGACAAAGGATCTGACGAACTTGAGGATGCCGACTACCTTTTCTTTCCATTTTATCAACTCTGAACTCATACTGTCATAAGTTTTTACTGTGAAAAGATATTGCACTTTCCAAGTAGAAACTTGAAGGTAGTCTTGCGTCTGCTACGCAAAAATGTATGCACTTCATAAGCTTGCCTCAAAAATTCCATAAATGTTATTTCCTCTGTAGGATATCGCGGCAACATGGCTGGCTCTCTTGAGAAGCCATATACTCTGATGTAGGAAAAAGTAGGAAATTGGATAAACCAATCAGCCCATTCTGCCATTGCTATTCTAACCTCTACAGAAAACCGTATATGCAACTCCTTGTCCATGTCTCGCACTGCATGCATCAAGAATGCATCATTCACCTGCCTGTAATGTTGTTCAGCTTGAGAGATCTCTAACTGCGGGAAATGATGATACACATGCTGAGTACCCAGAGTTCTAACAACATTTAAACCTCTGAATTGACCCTGAAAAGCCATCAAATACACAAGGTATGATATCATGTGGAATTCATGAGCCCTTTGAAAATCAATTATTTGTTGGTGGAGACTATCACTGATTAGTGCTGACCAATCATAGAATTCGGTTCCGTTAACAATCTGGGACATGATGTAAAACATCCAAGGCTGAAATTTGTTTGCATCTGCTTGACCCGTGATACGACTTAGCAGAGTAATCATTATTGCATGCTCCTCCTTGAATTCTCCACGTCCAATGTTCTTTGACATAATATTCTGCTTTTCTTTCAACCACCTCTAACCAATCTTTTTTCTGTATTTTTCCTTATCATTGTTCCAAACCCTCTTGCATTCTTCAAGTGAAACAGTTAAGTTCTCTCTCCAAATAGGTATTGTAAAATGCTTTTCAATGTCATTTGGCCTCAAGCTGCAGAGCACACGTCTATCACTTGACTGAATTTCTCTTTTGATCGAGTTGTAATGCGTCACGCAAGCAATCACAAACTCGATACTTTGCACAGTGATAGGAAAGGATGCCGCTGCAAGCAAACTAGAGTGTCCAAGATTCCTAATAGCATTATTTCCTGCATCCTCCAAGGAGTGTAAATTGATTACTGGAAGTACTTTATGCAAGTCTGTTTCACAAGTTTTCAGGTAATCATGAACCAATGCTATTTTGTGCCTAATTTGTGTTGGAGAGTACTGCATATTGGAAGATTTGAAAATCGACTATGAACACGCCTATGTTGGAAAAAGTATTGGACAGATGGCTGAAAATTATTTGCTGATTTTTAGAAAAAGTAGAGTGTGAGCTAAAAAAGCTGGCACATGGGTTTTGTAGATAATTATGTAGTGGAGATTTTCTCAAAAAAGCAGGAAAAAAGTAGTTTCCTGAAAAAAAAGCACAACTCCCAATCTTCAAGAGGATGATAATCTGGATGGACCCATCTCGACAAAAACTGAAAAAGCTCTGGTCAGATTTCTGAAAAATGATCTCCTTGAAACAAGGACCTTGAAAAAGCAAGCCTCTCTTCTTCCTCAACCCGAATCTATGAAGAACACTGAAAAAGCACCTGGTTTGGGTCTTCGAATCTTCGTTGAAAGAAAAATAAAATCTTTCCTCTAGATGCAACCTGCAAAAGATAATGAAATAAAGAAGCCCAAAGCTTGTCTTTATAAATCTTTTGGTCGAAAAAGCAGCTTTATTTGTGTGAGAAGAAAACTTCACCCTCATCCATGAAGAAAGCATCTTTTAAAGCATAAATCCAAGTGGATGTCTTCAAATAGGAAGAATCTCTATTTTGTAGGAGCCTATGGCTTCATGTGCAAGATGACAAAAAATATCTTCTTTGATGATGTCATCGAACACGCGAGTTGAAAGAAGTGCTAACAAAATTTTCTTCATTTTTGACACTTCAACACTCATTTTGACTCAAATATGGCCTGTCTCTGACTTTAACAAGGCAGAAAAATGTCATCATTAATTGAAAAAACTGACTGATTCTGACATTTTGGAGATTGATCAATTGACATTCCATCCCCTGCCTCCATTCGACGATCAGACATCGTTTGACCAAGTTTGACCTCCCGAAAACTGCCAACGGGCGAAGATTGATAACAAAGCATGTCGGAAAACACTAAAAACATGAAAATATTCTAACACTGCTCAAGTTGGGTGCCCCAAACCTCCTGGGGCGCCTGGTTTCCCAACACTTAGCCATTTTTTCAGTTTTTCCAACTTTTTCAATTTCTTGGTTTGTGTGCGCGTTCCGGAGGCACAGGACCCCTGTTTGGCTATCAATTTCTATCAAATGGGATGAAACTGAGTCTGATGATCTAGCAAATATGCAAGCCTGATGAAAAATGAGCTGATTGTACCTTCCATTTGCCTCAAAAAATGTGCCAAACTGATCAACACTGAACCAGACCGGACTAATGGAAGGAGATTCACATTTTTTGAGAAAAACATAAAAAATAATCTAAGTCTAGAGAGTTTGGGCGCCCCAAGCCTCCTGGGGTGCCTAGTTTGTCAACACTTAGAAAAATTTTCAAAAATTTTCAATTTTGTACCTTTTCTCAATTTCTGTGCCCACGACTCCTGTTCAATCTTTGATTTCAGTCATTCTGATGACTGTCAAGGCAGGAAGGAGGGTGATCTGAGTAGTTTGTACATATCTGTGATGAAATCCTGGCTTTGACTAACTTTTGACCAAGTTTGACCAACTAAAAAAGAGTTGACGAAAGCATTTTCGACGTTTCTTGAAAAATGTGAAAAAAAAACTAACACAGGAGAAGATGGGTGTCCCAAGCCTCCAGGGGCACCCAGTTTCACCAGACTTAGCCAAATTTATGATTTTCCAACTTTTCAATTCACCTTGGATCCATCTTGCATCGTTTTACGTGCATCATCGAGTCGACGGCTGTTCGTCAGTTTTGTGTCGTTGAAACAGCATTGGAAACTCGTCAAAGAATTCTGGTAGGTGAACTTTTCTGTGTTGATGACTTTCGAGCTCATGCTTCACCTTGTGAAAAAGCAAAAATGACCCAGTAGAGAAAACTTGGTCGTTTGAAGATTCCGTCTGAACCGCGCCGACCGTGGAGCAAAATTGACCAATGAGAATCGAGTGCGACACCTGATTTGGAGATTCTATTTTTAGAAATTTTTGCCAACATCCATATCTCAAGAAATCCATAAAACCTAACTCGACATCTAGTTTTAGAAATTTCTATTTTTAGAAATTTCTATTTTTAGAAATTTTGCTTTTTGACTTTTTGACGAAAAATTTTCTAGATTTGTTTCAAAATGCCTTAATGAAGCAAAAAATTTGGTTGGGTACAACACTTATCTACTGCAAAAATGGAATCATTCACTTTTACCAGCAATGAGGAGCAACTTGAGACTACACAACATGAAGATGAGGTGTTGAATGTCTTTTATCCAATTTGCATGCAAGTTGAATATGAAACCTTCACATTTCCTGAGCCAGATGATGCGGAAGTATGGCTGCAAGAAGAGTTTAGAAATGATTTTATTTTTGAATCTTTTCATTTTGAAAATCTGTATACCAAAATTTTTAAACAAACATTGGAAGATGGTGTTATAAGTAGTCATGATAGTCTGAATGAAATTGATGAGCCTCATGTTGTTTACATTCCAAACTGGTGTCTTAATGCAAGTGAGGATGAATTTTTGTGTGGAGAAGAAGTTGCAATGTCTAATCTACAGAATATGGATAGAAATGATAAAGTGTGTCATGACGTTATTGAAACTATTCCTACAGAGAAAGATGAGATTGTTCTAGTTAGGAATGATTTTCAGCCTCATGAACATATTGTTTGCAAATCAGATTTTCAGTCTAACCCACTTCCAATTTTACATAAGGTTGATGATTGGTCTTCCAATGATTCAAGTAGTTGTTTTTAAACATGGAATATCAATTTGTCTGCTGTTGAAAAGAATGATTATTTTACAAATTGGGTCCAAAATTCTTAAACAATGCAACCACTTCCACATGCTGTACTAAAGGAGAAACTTTATCTCATGGTTTTCATGTGGGATGCCCAATTCGAGGGTTGGCTTCTTTTTGCTTGAAAGATCAAGTGCCGCATGGTATCACACATAATGCTGGTAATCATATGCTGGGCAATGCTAATATGAGTCATCCAAGTGAGGAGGTATATAATGAAGAATGGCTTTTTGAGCACCAAATCATACACGGAGGGTCTTTATATGATGCGGATCTTACCAATTTGATTGTAATAGTCGTCAATTAGCTGCTGGTTGCTTGCGAGCTTCTCATTCACCAAGCATTATTTCGCACTGGTAGTTATTTCTCCCAGTCAGTCAATGGATTTGCATGACTATCCTGGAGTCACTTGAGGTAGTGTCTGTTGGCAAGAGACACTATATGGACTCATGAATGTTGTCATTGATGGCAACAAAGGTTATCCCACAAATCCGTAAGTCATGATAGGTCCTCACCGGAAGTCAGATTGAAGAAGTGTTGAGGTCCGGTAAGCAAGAACAGAGCAGTCAGTAAGGTCCGATAGACAGGTCCAGATCTCTCAGTAGAAGTATCTCAGTGAAGTACGGATTTGGGGAAGTCAAGAAGAGTATCTTGAATGATAGATTCCAGGGTTTGAGCCTCCGGTGTGAAAAGGATAAAGAGATATGAATGCTTGAGTGTCGAGTTCCCAAGTGACAGTGTGAACAGAGGAAGAACTGTCTGGCAGAACATTAGACATTATTCTTGATGTGTTACTGATGATGGAAAAGGTTCTTAAGGCATAAGTTATGTTTGGCAGACATAATTGATGACTTCTACAAGTATATGATTGATCCACATTACTTGGTATGCAAGGATTCGGCCGACAGATCAGAGTTTGAGGAAATTATTAACTGTTCTGGATGCTAACTAGAAAGGTGATGAAATCACTTTTGCATATATATAAGAAGGTTTTAGTTATGAGTTGTGTTGTGGTTGTATGTAATATGCAAAGAGAAGCAATAGACCTGAGTAAAAGTAGCAAGGAAGATTTGGTATGTGAAAGGAGAGCAACATAAAAGAAGAGGAAAGATGAAGTGCAGTAGATCAGTGTACTGAGCCTAACTGGAACTGAACCCCAGCATATGTTGATGCTCCTTATCAGTTCAAGTACTGTATTACACTCTTTATAAATTGTAGACAGTGTGTCTCTTGTAGGCAGTGTGCCTTTTGTGAGTAGTGTGCTCGGGCAGTGAGCCCTAATTGGCAAGTGCCATTTTGTATTTCCATTCTTCTAATAGAGAATACAATCTTGGGTTAATCACCCCGTGGTTTTTCCCTTAACAGGGTTTTCACATCAAAAATACTGTGTCATGTGTATTTTCATTTCATGGTTATGTTTGCTTATTTGAATTAATGCTGCATTCATTATTAAGAAAGTTAAGAAAGAAGAAAATAGTAGGATAACTGATTCACCCCCCCTCTCAGTTATCAACAGGGTCTTCCTACCATGTACATATTAGGAGTTTTTGTTGTGCTTGTAGTTAGTTTCCTTTCCTATTTTTGTACAGTTTTTGGTTTGCTTTGGTTCCTTTGTCCCTTGCACTCCCTGACTCTATTACCCCTTGGATTTATACACTAGTCTATACTTAAGATTCTAGGTTCCTTGCTTCGTCCTTTGCAGTCCTCATCCCCAATTAGAGCCTGTTGTTGCCCAAAAGTTTGAACTTGAAAATTTTCAAATTTTTCATGCACTTTCCTATATCACTCTGAACCTGCCGAATCATGAAAATAATTAATTTTCAAAATCTGTGTGAGTTGGTGCAAATTGCTCTTATGGGTGTTATTCTATCCTGATTCCACCCAATCTGGCAAGATTTCATAATCAGATGTTTCACCATTTGCGAGATTTTAACCTTTACATTTTCCCGTTCATGATTCACAAACAAGGTCAAAATTTGACTTCTGAATTGCTGGAGCTAAAAAAATTTCTGGGTTGTACTCTCCTGTGTCCAATCATCTTTTTGTTCAAATTTCATGAAAAATAGAGTCACTGCATGGAAGTTATGGAAGTTTTCGTCTTTCTGGCCTAAGCATAGTTTCAAGAAAAATAAATGGAGTCATTATTAATTAGATTTAGATGGCATTCATTCCTATTTCTCCTAAGAATCAGGAAGGAAAATAAAATGCATTAATAATGAAGTTTTTTTTTCATATGCCTCACGATTGAAAAATGGAAAAGTTACATGATTTTATGGCTTTATTTAGTGAAGTCAATTTTTTTCGGCAATTCTAGAATATATTCAAGAGACCTCATTTTTAAAGGTATGAACTCTATAAATAGTGGACTTTTTCCATTTGTTGGGCATTCCATAAGTTTTAAAACTCCTTATGCCTTAGACAAAGTTCAAGAAATATACGATCCCTTGACCTTTTTACTTTAAAAGGTAAACTAAATGATGTTTTATGAGTTAGGGAGTTGGGAGCTTTTACAACTCCCGAACTAATGACTAATGGTTCAAAAGTTCTGGAAAGGGCTGATTTTCTGACTTCCTTGTTGTCGGGATTAACCATCTCTCTGTCAAAGGTCCTTCCTTCCTCAGAATAATGCATGATTATGTACTCTCCTTGCGGCTTTGTTAGGAACCCGTGTTTAACCCTTCTCTTTACTTTGTTAGTTTATTGCTATTGGACGCATATGCTTTGTAAGTCATTCCGTGAGTATATTGTAGTATCCCACATTCATGGGAAGTAATAGTTGTTTAGATTAGACTTAGTATATAAGTACGTGTTGAGGCCAATGAAGGCATCCACGAATTTATTGTCTTGAGCTTGCTCAAGGGAGGTTGCCCCCTTGAAGTAGCCTATGATCAATAAATTCCTTCTGTGTTTATGCTATTTCTATTATTTCGTGCATTTTTCATTATATTGTTGTAGGAGGTTCCTCTCATCTGGTATCAGAGCACTTTCTTGGGCTCGCTAGGTTAAATTTTTGCCAATTTTTTTCTGTAGTAGCCTCCAGGCACTGTGATTATTGCAGTAGTTCTTTCTTTTTCACATCTATATTATTCATTTCAATTGCAGGTTCAGATCAGGGAATAACCCTATCCACTTAACTATGGGAAGTGTCTGGGCATAGCCCTAAAACTCATTGTGAGGAGTACCATAGGAACCCTGAAATAGCTGGCCCATTGAGAGGACCTACCAGTGAAAAGGGCAATGTCCCCTACCTGATTGACTAGTTCCCATCTGTGAGGTAAACCAAGAGCTGTCATTTGTGGCAAAGCGGTTATCAATTTTACTTGAGCTGTGGAGTGAGGGGTACTGCCCCAATACATAAGATGTTAGACATCATTAGTGGCTAAGTGACTCCCTTGAACCTTTAGGTAGCCGAACATACTTGGGGCCCATATCTATTGACAACTGGCAAATCGCAGATTGAATCTGTCTAGAGCCGTTTGCAGATCATTTCCAAAAAAAATAAAAATTAAAAAAATTAAAAAAAATTTGCCATATCTTCCTTGCTTTAGCTCTGTTTCCTCTCAAAATTTGATGGAACCCCTAGAATTTCATTCTGCATATTTCCTTCTTTGAGGACCCTATCCCAAACTCCACTTATTGAAGCTAGAAATCCCACATTTGTCTATTTTTAGGGTTTGCCATAACTTCTTCGATTCTCACCCAATAGCCTTCAAATTTTGCCATAGTGTTCATTTCCTATTTCTGCTCCCTCTTAGACAAATTTTTTCGTTCTTTCAACCTGCTTCTAAAATCCCCATTTTTTGCTTTCCTATCCCTCAGAAAGTGTCCAAAACCTAGTCAAACCCTAATTACCCATTAGAGTTTTTCCCAAATCCAAATTTTCCTTTACTAAAAAAGTTTTTGTTTTTGTTTTTCTACCCATTCCCAAAAAAAAAACAAATTCTCCTGGCTATGGTTGTCACCTGCACAGGAGCAAAAAAACATGGAGGATGAACTTGCAACCCTCAAGACCAAACTCCAAGATCTGGATGAAAAAATTCTCAGCCTCAATCTTTAGCATTCAGCTATGAACAATAGACATCAGCTAGAGTCTTCTATAGACACTAGGTTCTCTTCTTCTAGCAATTTTCCTGGGCCGAAGCTTGATTTTCCTCGCTTCAATGGTGATTATCCGATTGGATGGATATATCGGGCAGAACAATATTTCAGTCTGCATAATGCTTTTGATGTCAACAAAGTCCCACCTACATCATTTCATTTGCAACATGAAGCCCTTCAATGGTTCCATTGGTACATCAAGGCTCATGAAGAGCCAAAATGCACAGATTTTTGCAAACTTATTTTGCAATGATTTGGCCCTAGTGCTTTTGATGACTTCACAGGAGCACTCACTAAACTTCACCAAACTAGCACTGTGAGAGAATATTAGACAGAATTTGAAAACTAGCTAATCACACAGAGGGATTGTCTGATGAATTCTTCAGGAATTGTTTTGTCAGTGGTCTGAAGGATGCAATCTGATCTGAGGTTAAAATGTTTCATCCCAACACAATGATGGAAGTTCTAGGGTTGGCTAAGTTGGCGGAGGACAAGATCACAGCTCAACAATGCTCCAAATCCAATTTTGTTCCATTCAAAAATATGGTTTCCTAAAGACCTCCAATCACACTAGCTCCTAGAACAACTCCTATCAAGCATTTGACTGAAGCAGAGGGCACGTAGAGAAAAAGGCTTTGTTATAATTGTGATGAGAAATTCACTCAGGGACATAGATGTGTTGAGCAAAAGCTCTATCTCTTGGATGTGGATTCTCCGTCTACAACTAAAGTTTATGAAGATGCTCATGATACAGTAGACGATCAAGTCGAAACTCAGTAGTCGCCTGTTGATCCTACTTCTTAGGAAGACCACCCAGAGATATCTCTCCATGCTTTAGTAGGAGTCATCACCCAACAAACCATGCGGGTCAAGGGTTATTTCAATAATCTCTCTTACAATTCTCATTGATTCTAGTAGCACTCATAACTTCATTGACCCTCGGATCGCCAAACAGGCTGATTGTTTTGTCCATCCTTGCTCTAGATTTGAAGTCATGATTGCCAATTGGGGCACATTACCTTGCAAAGGGAAGTGTCACAATGTGTGTATCTCTATTGGAAATTATAACCTGCACTCCAACATGTTTGCCTTGCCCTTAGGCGAATGTGATGTGGTTTTGGGTGCTCAATGGTTACGCACACTTGGACCCATCCTATGGGATTTTGCTGAACATTGGATGTAGTTTTCAACTAATGGGTAAAAACACTCATTAAAGGGCTTAAAACTAGGGTCTCTCAGCATCATGAGTTCACATCGCATGGAAAAGATTCTTATGAAGAATTCACATGGTGTCATCACTCAGCTCCATTCCATTCAGATGCAACCATCAGCGGTCTCCACTACTACTCCTTTAGATCTACAACAAATTTTGGATAGGTATGCTTGTGTCTTTGCCAAACCAGTGGGATTGCCACCTTCATGACCAGAGGACCACAATATTCAGCTTCTTCCTGGAAGCATTCCTCCCAACATTAGGCCCTATCGCTACCCATTTCACCAAAAGACAGAGATTGAGATGCTTGTTCAAGACTTACTGAAGCAAGGTATTATTCACCCTAGTACCAGTTCCTTTTCTTCACCAGTTCTTCTTGTCCAGAAAAAAGATGGGTCATGGCACCTTTGCATTGACTTCTAAGCACTTAATCACATCACAATCAAGGATTAGTTTCTAATTCCTGTTGTTGATGAGCTTCATGGCGCTCATTTTTTCTCCAAGTTGGATTTTTGTTCTGGGTATCACCAAATTTGGGTTCATGAGGATGATATCCCTGAAATAGCTTTCTTTATGCATGATGGCCACTATGAGTTTTTGGTCATGCCCTTTGGCCTCACTAATGCTCCTTCAACATTCCATGCATTGATGAATAAAATATTCGTGCCCTACCTGCAAAAATTCATTATGGTCTTCTTTGATGATATCCTCATCTATAGTAAAACATGGGCTGAGCATCTCCAACATCTAGATCTTGTACTGCAACTTCTCTCTAATCATCATCTCTATGCAAAATAGTCTAAATGTGTTTTTGGCTAGGAAGAAGTGGAGTATCTCGAGCATATTGTTTCAGGCCAAGGAGTTCGAGTGGATCCTGCAAAAATAGATGCCATGAAAAATTGGCCACATCCTCAGACACTCAAGAGCCTCTGTGGTTTTATGGGACTAATTGGCTAATATCACAAGCTTGTCAAGGATTACGGGAAGATTGTAGCTCCATTAACAACTATGTTGAAAAAGGATGCTTTTACATGGACACACGTTGTTGAGTGTGCATTTGAAAAACTAAAACAAGTTATGTGTACTACACCTGTTCTAGCTATGCCAGATTTTTCCAAGACCTTCACTATTGAGAGTGATGCTTGTTGCAATGGACTTGGTGTTGTTCTCCTTCAATATGAACATCCCATTGCATTCACCAGCAAAGCCCTTTCTAGTAAGAATTTAGTACTCTACATATGAGAAGGAAATGATGGCTATTTTGCATGCAGTACAAAAGTGGCAGCCATACCTACTAGGGAATCATTTTTACATCAAGACTGATCATCAAAGTCTGAAATATTTCCTGGAACAATGGGTCTCCTCCCCAGCACAATAGAAATGGGTTAGCAAACTCATGGGCTATGACTATGAGATCACTTACAAGAAGGGTAAGGATAATATTGTGGCAGATGCTCTTTCTCGCACATTTGATGACCAAGCTTCTCTTTCAGCTATTTCTATGCTTGTTCCACATTGGTTGGAATATGTCTAGCAGGGCTATGTCAATGACTCTTCATTATCTCAAATCATCCAACAGTTGGCCAATAACCCTTTTGTTGTACTACATTACTCTTGGGATGGTGCTTCTCTGAGATACAAGGGTCGTCTGGTGCTTCTCAAGAGCATAGATCTTCAACAGACTGTCTTCTATGAACTCCATGCATCTCCATTGGTAGGGCACTTTAGGTTCCTCAAAACTTATGAGCGGGCACATCATAATTTCTTTTGGAAGGGAATGAAAAGGGCAATTCAACAAATGGTGGCTAAATGTGATACATGCCAATGCAACAAGGGTGAAACGACACTCCTTCCTGGATTTCTCGAACCCTTGCCCATCCCTACATGGATTTGGATAGATATTTCTATGGATTTCATTGAGGGGCTCCCTAAATTTGGAGGGAAGACAATGATCTTGGTTGTGGTTGATCGCCTCTCCAAATATAGTCATTTCTGTGTCCTCAGCCATCCTTATATCGCCTCCTTAGTCACACAAATTTTCATGGACTAGATCTTCTGTCTTCATGGCATCCCTACTTCCATTGTCTCAGATCGTGATGTAACTTTCACCATTCATTTTTGGACAGAACTCTTTCGACACACTGGCACCAAACTAAAGATGAGTTCGGGGTATCACCCACAAATAGATGGTCAGACTGAAATTATCAACAAATGTTCAGAAACTTATCTTTGTTGCTTCACCTCATAACAACAACATCAGTGGGCAAAGTGGCCCCCTCTCACTGAATGGTGGTACAATACCTCCTACCATACTGCATAAAAAATGACTCCATATGAAGCAGTCTATGGTTAGGCACTACCAGTGCTCCTTCCATACACCCCCAGCAGTTCACCAGTTTAGGTAATCGACACAGCTCTCTGAACCCGAGATCAGATTCTTTGCATCTTGTAGGACAATCTTCACATGGCAAGAAATGGAATGAAACAACAAGCCGATCAACACCGTTTTGAGTGCACTTTTCAAGTAGGTGATATGGTTTTTCTTCGTCTACAACCATACATGCAATCATCCTTGAAACTCAAAGGGCATCATAAGCTAGCTCCAAAGTTCTATGGGTCATATAAGGTTCTTCAGAAGATTTGGTCAGTTGCTTATAAATTGGAGCTTCCTCCTTCCCGCATTCATCCAGTATTTCATGTCTCTTGTCTAAAGAAAGTTCTTGGCACCAACATCAGAGCACAAACTATTTTACCAGAATTGGATAACAAAGGATCCATCATTTTGGAGCTGGAGGCAATCCTCAATAGGCACACTCATCAGCTTCGCTCTCGATCCATCACAGAGGTATTAATTCAGTGGCATAGAATGCAACCAGAGGATGCTACATGGGAACCACTCCTTTAGATTTAGCAATAATTTCCACATCTTAAGCTTTGAGGACAAAGCTTTTCTAAGAGGGAGGAGATGTTAAGAACCTGTGTTTAACCCTTCTCTTTACTTTGTTAGTATATTGTTGTTGGATGCATATGCTTTGTAAGTCATCCTATGAGTATATTGTATTATCCCACATTCATGGTAGGTAATAGTTGTTTAGATTAGACTTAGTATATAAGTACATGTTGAGTCCAATGAAGGCATCCACAAATTTATTGTATTGAGCTTCCTCAAAGGAGGTTGCCCCCTCGAAGTGGCCTGTGATCAATAAATTCCTTCTATGTTTCTGCTATTTTTGTTTATTCGTACATTTTTCATTATATTGTTGCAGGAGGTTCCTCTCAGGCTTTTTTTTGACATAGATAAAGGATTTTAGAAGGGAATGGGATCTCATCAAAGCTAAGTAAGGGAAAAATTGCAGAAGTCAACAGTTTCGTAGGTTGCATCATATTTGTTGTTGATGGTGGCAATGTAAAAGAGAAATCATAGACAAGGCCGTCTCACAGATGGATTGCACCGAACATAGAATGTTATCAAAAAAAGGATTTGTTGAATAGGTCTTAGAAACTTTGATGCATATTGCAACTGGCAAGTGTAAAACTAAAATTCTACAGTCTTTGCCATCGTTTCTCCTAGTCCATGTCAAAGAAGAGATGCTTTCGAGCATGGTATGGACATCCACTAATGCATAGCGTGATGAATTTTCACATGAACTACTTGACAAATGCCTTAGACAGATGCGTAGTCTCATTGGATGAAATGATCGTAGGATATGCAATGTATTGGATGAGATGATTGTAGGAAACACAAGAAGATTTATTGAAACTTAAAACAAGATACGATTGTTTGGCGTAAAGCGAAAGTCCACAACCTCTTCCAATCTGCACTAATATGAGAACTTTCAAACAGATGAAGCACATAAACCTTTTACAGGCACTTGGGAAGATAGAATGTGGAAGCACAGAAATTGTATTTGAACTGTTTGATAAAATGCTTGAATGAAGTGATTGCAGGATATGTGCAAAATGGATTTGTTGAAAAAGATTTAGAACCTTTCAAGAAAATACAGTTCGAAGTTCTCTATGTGAAGGTGGAACTGTGGAGATTATAGGACCAATTGCAACAACAGTTGAGGATGTGATGTTGGTGTATGCTGCAATATCATGATTGTCAACAATTGATTTGGCTCACTTAAGACCGATGGCTCCTTGCTTCCCTATGCTCGGGACAACTGATAATTTGAATGTTTTGGGATCACTCAAACTTGGGAAATATTCAAGTTGGTTTTCTGATGTGTATTCTAATGAAGTTTCAGACACTTGTGAGTGGATTCTCACTCAACTTGCTAACAATTTTGGAATTGAAACAAGGGAGATAATACTACCAGAACTCGAGGAAATACGCACGGCTCACATTGTTTCCATTGGATCAGAGCCACTGCGTCATTTATATCCACACTTTGAGGAAGGAAAATGAACAGCATTGTCCTATGATGTCCACCTTAATATGACCCTTTTTAAGTCCTTTTTGGCTGCAAATTATGTAGTTGCTCAATGTCTTAGGAGACATATCATGTATTACCATATGGAAGCATTCAAACATGTTCACATCATAGTGACCCCTACAACAGGTATGACGACACCAAAAATACCATCATCTTCTCTGAAAATTGGAGAGACTGATTTTGAAACATCAGGATATCTCATGCATTTTATCATTGCACCAAATCTGATTGGCCATTGCTTAAGAAGGTTTGTAGTTTCTTTATCCCCAAAACTATGGTTGAGGAAACAATCAAGTGTATTACAATGGTGAAGGCAAATAAAGTAGACTTAGTTGTAGATGAATTCAATGAGGAAAGGCTAAGTAAAGAAAAATGTGGATTTGTCAAGTGGGGTATGAGATTTACTGTTGCAGTTGTGATTTTATGGCCTATTCTTTCACTTTAACTAAGGTTCTCAGCTTTAGGTGTTTCACATTTTGGGCTATCATCTCCATTTCCTAGAGTAGTATTGCTTCCTTGGTCATTATCATACTTCCTTTGATTGAGAACAAGAAAATTATTGGGATTGTGTTGCTGGGCATGCTTACAAATGATAGTGCTATGGGATGATTTGAAAATACTCTTCCATGATAAAGTTTATATAATCGATGTATAAAATGAATAACATATAGTTTTGTGACTAAATGTTTTATTTAGTGATTTCACTTTTCAAGTGGTATTGCTATATTAAGTCATCTTAAATGGACTTAATAAGTAACCTTCAAAAGGGAAGATTAAAAGTTAGTTTGAAAAGGAAGTTACGGGAGAGCTATTTTTCTATTTTCACTTTGCCTTTTCTCGAAACCATTGCGAGAGGAAAGAGGGAAAACCAAAGGTTAATTAAAAGAATCAGTTGCCATGAAAGGAGATATTGATTGTGTGGTAATTGAATTGCAAGAGGCAGTTAGAGGGAACTGAAGAGTCTCACCGAGAGGAGATTATAAATTTCAATTTTTCTCATCGTAAAGAGGAATCTTCATCTTTTTCTGGCTATTCTGGGAAAAAGAGGAGGATGAGTAAATTTCATTTTCTATTAATCTGTAATCAGTTGTTTTTTTCTTAATTCAGCTTATGTACAGGAGCATTTCTAGAAATTTGGAGTTTTGTTTTGTTGAAGAAATGAAGAATCATTTACAAAATTTATTTGTCTTTAAATATCTTCTCTAGTTGCAACTTTTCTTATGTCAATTTATAATCTGTCTTCAATATTGCCCCTGTTATATTGGAATGAGTTGAGAGGAATATGGTTGCCTTTAATCGATTTGTTATCATTTGTGGGTGTGGGATAAATGGGCTTTGTATCATTTGTATGCATTCACTCCATTCTGAACCAATCTTTCGCATCTATTTTTATAGTTAGGAGTAGGTGTTAGTGTGTCTTTCCTACTTTCTGGTTAAAAGCATCTCCATTTTTCATTTATTGCGTATCTGTCAAAGGTAGTTGCACCTTGTAAAATAAGCAAAGAGCACTTGCAACTAACATTGCAAGTGACTCAACTGTTGGTCAGGTCATCCTTCATATGGGAAAAGGAGTATTGTTAGGGTTAGCCGGTAGAAGATATCAATTAAATGCAAATAAAGATTAAACAGAGAAATGGAAATACACAGAATTAATAACAGCGAGAGACAAGATTTAACGTGGTTCACCCAAACTCGGGCTACATCCACCAAATAGAGAGTCCAATATTATTATCCAGTAAATCAAACTAATTACAATTAGCAATCCCTGCAACTCAATACCACTGCAAATGCTACAATACCATACTCAAACCCTAACCCTTGGCTGCTTTTTATCAAGCCTTTTTGTTGGTTACAAAAATTAGGGTTTTCTTATGTCGGTCATAAAAAATAGGATTTTTTTTTAAGTCAGCCCTAGGATTTTTTAAGTTGGCCCTAAAAAAAATTTTCTCGGGGGCTACCACCCCCAAACCCCCGCTCGGGGCCCGGCCCGGCCCCGAACCCCAGCGAGGATACATGGCTAGTGTACAGTACTTTCCTGATCAATCACCACCTACCAACAATCTCCCACTTGGAGACTGATCAGGCTCCACACCAACACAATCTCCCACTTGGAGACTGATCCTGGATGACACCGCTGTGCATGAAGCTCCTACTGGAAATAAGCACCCTAGACTCTATTGTTCTATTTTGTTGTTTTCAGTCTAGAAGACCAACCGAAGCTGAAGAGGAGCTCAGCTTCTCCCTTGTCACTGCCTTTGTAAACATATCCGCTGGATTTTCATCTGTATGTATCTTTTCTAGCCTTAACTATCCATTATCCAACACCGACCGAATGAAGTGATACCTCAACTGTATGTGTTTGGTCTTTGAATGCAAGGCAGAATTCTTTGCAAGATGTATGGCACTCTGACTGTCTGTATACAAAGAACTGTTAGCCTGTTGTTTACCCAATTCTTCCATGAAAGATTGCAGCCATATCATCTCCTTGCTTGCCTCTGTTGCAGCTACATATTCTGCCTCTATGGTGGATAAAGCAACCACCTTTTGCAACCTGAAAATCCAACTCACCGATGTTCCACCTACAGTAAAGGCATAACCTGTAGTACTCCGCCTAGTATCAATATCCCCTGCCAAATCTGAGTCTACATAACTTGCTAAATCAGTATTAGAGCCCCCAAAACATAAGTGTTTATTAGATGTACCTCTCAAATATCTAAGAATCCATTTGACCGCATTCCAATGCTCAAATTCGGGATGACTCATATACCTGCTAACGACTCCGACAGCATGTGCAATATCTAGTCTCGTGCATACCATGGCATACATTAAACTTCCTACAGCTGAAGCATATGGAACCTTGGACATTTTTTCTTCCTCCTCTTGTGTCTTTGGACACATCTCCTTAGTCAATTTCAAATGACTAGGCAAAGGTGTGCTGACAGCTTTTGCATTCTCCATATGGAATCTCTGCAACACCTTTTCAACATAAGCAACCTGAGATAGAGTCAATTTTCTGTTCTTCCTATCTCTGCAAATTTTCATACCAAGGATTTGTTTTGCTGCCCCCAAATCCTTCATATCAAATGACTGTGCTAACTGATGTTTTAACTCTCTGATGTGATCCATGTTAGACCCAGCTACAAGCATGTCATCAACATATAAACATAAAATAATGTAGCTGTCATTATCCAACCTCTTAAAATAAACACAATGGTCAGAATTATACCTGTTGTAGCCTTGCTCAGCCATAAAACTATCAAATTTCAAATACCATTGTCGAGGTGCTTGTTTCAGGCCATACAAACTCTTCTTCAATCTGCACACTTGTTTCTCCTTACCTTTGACCTCAAATCCCTGTGGTTGTGCCATGTATATCTCCTCCTCCAAATCACCATGGAGAAAGGCAGTTTTCACATCTAGCTGTTCCAAATGCAAATCTTCAGCAGCCACAATACTTAAAATAGTACGAATAGAAGTCATCTTGACAACTGGAGAAAAGATCTCATCAAAATCAATGCCCTGTTTCTGTGTAAATCCTTTTACAACTAACCTGGCCTTAAATCTTTTCTTACCTCCATCTTCCTCTTTCAACCTGTAAACCCATTTGTTTGGTAAAGCCTTTTTACTTGCAGGTAACTTACATAATTCCCAAGTCTGATTTTTCAGCAAGGAGTGCATTTCTTCTTTCATGGCAAGCTCCCACTGAACTTGTGTATTCACCTGCATAGCTTCATCATACCCTTCTGGTTCACCAGCATCTGTTAACAAAATAGAATACAAAGAGGGAGAAAACCTTTCAGGAGGTCTACTTATCCTTGTTGACCGTCTAACATTCACTGGAGTTTGTGGTATTTCTGGTTGCTGTTGCGAAGCATGAGGAGCCATTGGAACATCACTATTTGGAGTATCATCTAGCACCACATAATCCTTTTCTTTCTTCTCATGCTGCTGCAGCTGATCTTTGTACAACACCTTCTCATTGAATATAACATCCCTGCTTCTCACAATTTTCTAATTTTCAAAATCCCAAAGCCTATAACCAAATTCATCAATGCCATATCCAACGAAGGTACATTTTTTTGATTTTGCATCCAGCTTGGTTCTATTTTCAGAATCTATATGTGCAAATGCTTCACAGCCAAAGGTTTTCAAAAAAGAATAACTCACCTTCTTGCCAGTCCATGCTTCCTCTGGAATACCACAGCCCAAAGGAACTGAAGGACCTCTGTTAATTAAATATACAACAGTGTTGACAGCCTCTGCCCACATGTTTAAAGGCAGTCCAACATGCAATCTCATGGTCCTTGCATGCTCCATTATTGTCCTATTCATGCGTTCAGCTAGTCCATTTTCCTGTGGAGTCCTTGGAACCATTTTCTGCCTACGAATTCCATTAAAGGAACAATAATCTTCAAATTCTTTGCTGCAATACTCACCGCCATTATCAGATCTGAGACATTTTAATCTTTTACCTGTCTCATTTTCAACCAAGCTTCTCCATTTCTTAAATGTTTCAAATACATCAGATTTCTGTCGAAGGAAATAAATCCAGACCTTCCTAGTTGCATCATCTATGAATGTAACATAATACCGAGAGCCACTGAAAGAAGATATCTGAGCTAGTCCCCATACATCTGTATGCACAAGCTCCAATTTTTCATTTTTCTTTTGCTTCCCATCTCTAAGAAAACTGACTCTCTTTTGTTTTCCATACACACAACTTTCACAGAAATCCATATTAATACATTTCAGACCTGGTAAAACTTTCTTAGAATGAAGTACCTTCATACCTTTTTCACTCATATGCCCAAGTCTGTTATGCCACAGTGTTGTTTCAAAACCTACAGCAACTTTTCCAATCTCTTCCTACAAACCTGCAGCAACTATTCCTGAACCTATTTGTTTTTCCTCTATAACATCTAAAGTAGAAGGAACAGTATGACCTGTACAAAGATATAAGGTGCCTACTTTCACACCTTTTGCTACTACTAAGGCACCTTTTGAAACCTTCCAATTTTTATCAGTAAATATAACAGTGCAACCTTGTTCAGTTAGCTGCTCTACTGAAATTAAATTCCTACTGAGCCTTGGAACATGCCTTACCTCTTGTAGTAGCCAATGATTCCCATTCTGCAACTTAATCTTGATTCTTCCTTTTCCAACAATCTGACAGGGTTCGTTATCTCCTAAATAAACCAGCCCAAAATCCCCTTGGACATAATCAAGAAAATAACTTCTATGGGGCGTAGCATGAAATGAGGCCCATGAATCTAAAACCTATGAATCATCAGCATTATCTAGGGAAAGAATCAAAGCGTCATCTTCAGATTTATTACTTACCACATTTGCTTCCTTATTGCCTTCTTGTTTGTCTCCTTCTTTATTTTTCCAAGACCAGCAATCTTTCTTCAGATGACCTGGTTTTCCATAGTACCAACAATCCTTCTGTCCTCTAGTTTGGGATCTTTTGTCCTTTGATTTTCCTCGTGACTTCCCATGACCTCCATAACCTTTTCCTCTCTCCTTTGATCTGCCCCTGCTTTCTGCATTCAAAACACTGCCTGATTTGGATCCACCTGAGCTTTTCTTACGAATTTCCTCACTCAGAATAACACCAACAACATCATCAAATTTCAGGGTATTTGAACCAGAAATAGAGTTACTAACCGCCATTACCAAACTATCCCAGCTTTCAGGCAATGAACATAATATCAAGAGAGCTCTAACTTCTTCATCAAATTTTACATTTACAGAAGTCAATTGACTGACAATCGTATTAAATTCATTTAAATGACCTATCACAGATCCACCTTCAACCATTTTCAAATTAAACAACTGCTTCATGAGAAATATCTTATTTGAGGTTGAGGGTTTTTCATACAATTTAGCCAAAGCTTTCATCAAACCATCTATTGTCTTCGCTTCCGTTATATTGAATGCCACCGATGGTGCCAGGCACAACCGAATGGTTCCCAGTGCCTTTCTGTCAAGAAGATTCTAATCCTCATCAGACATTGTTGCCGATTTCTTGGCTACTCCTTCCAACGGCCTCCATAAATCCTTTTGATAGAGGTAATCCTCCATCTGCATCTTCCATAACTGATAGTTTTGCCCATTGAATTTATCAACCTTCATTTTACCCTCGTCCGCCATTGCTCCCACTCAACCGTGAGACTTTCCTACAGACGATAATCGAACACAACCTGCTTTGATACCACTTGTTAGGGTTAGCCAGTAGAAGATATCAATTAAATGCAAATAAAGATTAAACAGAGAAATGGAAATACACAGAATTAATAACAGCGAGAGACAAGATTTAACGTGGTTCACCCAAACTCACGCTACATCCACCAAATAGAGAGTCCAATATTATTATCCAGTAAATCAAACTGATTACAATCAGCAATCCCTGCAACTCAATACCGCTGCAAATGCTACAATACCATACTCAAACCCTAACCCTTGGCCGCTTTTTATCAAGCCTTTTTGTTGGTTACAAAAATTAGGGTTTTCTTATGTCGGTCATAAAAAATAGGATTTTTTTTTAAGTCAGCCCTAGGATTTTTTAAGTCGGCCCTAAAAAAAAATTTCTCGGGGGCTGTCGCCCCCGAACCCCTGCTTCTTGGGGGCTGCCGCCCCCAAACCCCCGCTCGAGGCCCGGCCCGGCCCCAAACCCCGGTGAGGATACATGGCTAGTGTACAGTACTTTCTTGATCAGTCGCCACCTACCAACAAGCATAAACTTGAAAGGACAAATCTATTAACCAACAAGAAGGAAGTAATTCTCAGACCTAGGCAAAAAATGATCCAATAGCAGTAGTGTAAAAGAACTCTCCAAGAAATATCAACATCTTCAAACCCTCATGGCAGTGTAGGAGCAGCAGAGAATGTTAGTGAAAGAGAAGTGAAATGCCAAAATGAAAATATTTTAGGGTTTTCAAAGTCTTTTGGTTCATAATTCCCTAGACTCTCGTGCGTTTTTATGACTTTTGGGAAAAAAAATTATAGAAAATCAAATACCCCCATGGTCAAACACTTGTTTAAGTGTAAAAGAGTAGGAGAAGCATGATGAGCCCATGGGTGGATCAAGGAGGAATAATAAAATAATGAGGGCTTTTTACCCCCTTTGATATGATTAATGTTGAAAATTAGATCAACTATGATGGCCTGTAATGTTTTCTTTGACTTTAGGTCAATTTTTTGCATCAAGGAGCATGTCTTGGAGCTTTTTTATAAGCCAAAGGTGAAAAGGGGATTATTATAGCCTTGAAAGCTTTTGTAAGGGGTAGAGATTAAGTGAAGTTATCATGTAAACCCTTTCTTTTGCATGAGTATAAGGAAAAAAATATTGTATTTTAAACACTTATTAAGGGCAATATTTTATAAATTACCTTAATATTCGTTTCATAAAACCAAAGGAGATGATTACAAAACACTTATTAAGGTGAAACATACACATGGATTATCCTTAATATTTATTGAACTAATGTATTTTTGTCCTCAAATCATGCAAAGGAGTGAAGTGGAGACAAACAGGAGTTGCAAACTCATGCAGGAGGTTTCTTTGCTTCTATTTTTGACTTGAGTCAAACAGTCTATTTTTGGCAGTCTTTTTGGTCAACCACCTTGAGAGGAGGAGTTCTGACCTAAAATAGCTCAATTTGGAGTAGTTATGAGCCCTCAAATTTAGGCTTTTTCCTCTTCCTCACCCAACAACTGAGAGTTGACTATTTCTAAGGTTGAGGATCTTTTTCCAACCTATTCATGCATCAGTTGGAGTCTAGTTAGACATGAGATGACTTACCTTTGCTTTTTGGGAGAGATTTTTGTATTATAGGAGAAAAAAATTATGCTTTTTTCTTTGTTCTTTCTTTTTCTCTTGCCTTAGCACATTGTAGAGACAGATTTTGGTATTGTAACTCAGCAGTTTTTATAGATTTTATACACTAGCAACTTACTTTTCAGCATATTTTATAGTTATTACAGAAGTATTCCTACCATTTTTCAAAAAAATCAAGTGTTTTCCTTCTCAAATCTAGGTGTCTTGTTCTCTTTTGAGTGATTTTGATGAAAGTTTATTATGTTTTAAACATCAAAACCTTTAAATTTTTATCTCATTCATTAAGGCATGTATACAAAAAAAGCAATTAATTATCACAAGTGGTAGGTTGTGCAAGTGATTTTCTTATCTTTCTAGGTTGTGAAAATACTAGTTTGTTCCTTCAAAGAAGATAGAAGTTTTCAAGCCTTTCTATGAAATATTTGTGTTAAAGTTGCCCAAACTAAGTTGTGTGAGTAGATATATTAAAAGATAGTTGTGAATCAGGTTGCAAGTTAGAATACAATCGTTGGTGCATCACCTCTTAGGATCATTTTAGTTTCATTAGTTACCTTTCTATCTCTTTTCCTTGAAAAATATTAGATCTAGGAGGCTTTTAAAGGGAGCTGGCTCTTCCGGAGGTTCACTTTCAATACAAACCATGCACAGTCTGAAAGTGATCCAATGTGTCATAGGATTGTTAAGTTTAGCGCTTAACAAGGGTGCAATCCTTGGTGACAATAGTTTTTGGCACGTCCAATGGGACCCTAAACTGAGTTTCAAGCCAAATGAATACAATTTTTCTTTGCTATTTTTGTATGAACAACAAAGTTTCAACCTTTTTGAGGTAAAAACAGCATACCTAGCGGCTCTATTCTTCTAATTTTTTGCAGATCCAGTGTAGATAGCACATGAGAAGAATTCAAACAAGGGGAAGTTCAACTCCATTTGAGTACCTGCAACTATCACCCCCAAGAAGAAGAGGTAGAACAATAAGAAGAGCCCCTAGTCCAACAAGGAGAGCCCGTTCTACTCCAAATCTCAGGCCAACAGGGTTTGTTCAAAGAAATCAAGTACTAATCAATCAAAGACAAGCACCTCAACCTCCACCAATGGCAAGACAGATGCCTTTTGTTACATTTAATGGTAGCAGTCCATTGTTGCTTGCACAAGATGATGCCATCCTAGTAGCAGCTCTTAGGAGCTTGCCCTTTTTCATTAGTGAAGATCAAACTACTCCCATAGAACATATCAAGAATGTGGCTACTTTGTGTTCAATCCATCATATAACGCAGGAGAATGTTGCAGTGAGACTTTTGGCTGCATCTCTAAAGGGTAAGGCAATTCAATGGTTTAGAAGCTTGTCTATAGGTTCAATCACCATATGGGATCTATTGGGTGAAGCTCTAAATAAATAATTTGAAGACAAGTTAGACAACCTATCATTGGTTGAACAACTGAGTACAATAAAAAGAGCTCCACAAGAGTAGATGACAAATTTCTATTGGCAAGAGACACTATATGGATTCATGATTGTTGTCATTGATGGCAACAAAGTTCATCCCACACATCTGCAGGACATGGTGTGTCTCTACCGGAAGTCAGAGTGAAGAATGTTGTGGTCCGATAAACAAGAACAGAGCATGTGGCGAGGTCCAACAGACAGGTCTGGATCTCTCAGAGGAAGTATCTTGGTGAAGTGCAGATTTGGGGAAGTCAAGAGGACTACCTTGAGTGATAGATTCCAAGGATTTAGCCTCTGGTGATAGATAAAGAAAAAGATATGAATACTTGAGTACCGGGTTCCTGAGTGACAGTATGAACAAAGGAAGAACTGACTAGCAAAACATTAGACATTATTCCGGATGAGGTACTGATGATGGAAAAGGTTCTTAAGGCATAAATTATGTTTGGCTAACATGATTGATGACTTTTACAAGTATATGCTTGATCCACATTACTTGATGTACAAGGATTCAACCGACAGATCAGAGTTTGTGAAAAGATTGACTATTCTGGGTGCCGACTAGAAAGGTGATGAAATCACTTGTGCGGATATATATACAGGATGGATTTAGTTGTGAGACATGTTGTGGTCATTAGTGATGTGCAAATAAAAGTAGAAGAGCAGAGCAGAAGCAGTAAAGAAGGTCTAGTATGTGAAAGAAAGCGGCATAAGAAAAGAGGAAAGATGAAGTGCAGCAGATCAGTGTTCAGAAAGCAGAAATAATTAGGATAACTGATTCACCCCCCCTCTCAGTTATCAACAATTGGTATTAGAGCCAAGTTCCTCATAATAGAGTCTAATAGCTCGAGGAAGATCTGAGAATTCAAATGGATGCATATGGTTTAAGGGAGCAACTCAAGACTGCCCTTGATGATCTTGAACAGTCAAACTCTGAAGTCAATGAATTAAAGGAAAGACTCAAACAGGTTGATGATTTCATGAGAGAACTAAAAGACAAATTAAGTCTCTCTATGAAAAAGAGAAAGGAGTTGCTTCAGCAATTGGCAAGTCAAGGTGAAGCAAATGATGCAAATGAAGAGCTGAAGGAGAAAACCAGGTTATGTGAAAAGTTATCAAAAGAAGTCATTATGGTAAGACATGAAATGGAATTAGGAGTTATGAAGTTTACCCAAGAAATTGAAGAGAAAAGAAAAACTGAAGACAATCTAAGACAATCTCTCAAAGAGAAATTAGAAGATTACCACCAAATGGATAGAATTATCAGACATCTTGAATCTGATCTTGAAGATGCTAAAGAAAATGAAGAAAAACTTGAGGATCAAATTGTCTCTCTCAAAAGGGATCTTCAAATAGCAAATGAATATAAAGAGAAATTCAAGATAAGTTCTACTCAACTTGAAGTTCTTCTTGGTAGTCAAAAGAGGGTAGATGACAAGTGTGGTTTGGGATATGAGAAAGGAGAAAGCTCCAGATCTGGTCAGAAGAATTTTGGATCAGAAAATCCAAGGAACAGGCCTAGAAGACCTCCGGTAAGACAGCCCAGTGCTCAAAAATATCCATCCTTGAATGGATACTGCCACAACTGCAATCACTTTGGTCACAAAGCTAATCAGTGCAGAAAGAGAATGAATCAGACTAATTCATCCTTCTCCGGACAGTGTTTTAACTGTAAAAGGTATGGTCACAAATCTCATGAATGCAGAAATATGCAAATGAATAAATCATTCAATGGTAGATGCTTTGCATGCAATAGAATAGGTCATATGGCTAATCAATGTAGATCAAGAGGATATCAATCAAATATGCAAAGAAATGTTGTTTGCCAAATTTGCAATAGATCTGGTCACATTGCAAAATTTTGTAGAAGCAAGAATTAGGACAAAGGAGGTCTGGTATATCATAATCAGAATCAAGATAAGGGAAAACAAAAAGTGAATGCGGATGAAGTTAAAAGTGTTGAATAAGATTTGGGAAAAGAAAAGTACAGAGAATGTAGAGGTTGGATCCGCACCAGACTCTGGTGCTGATATTCCTTCCAGAAATTAAAAAGTGAGCTCTAGCTCAGGGGGAGACACAAAGAAAACCTTGTTCCCCCACCCAGTCAATTGGTGCCGGAACTGGCACAAGAAGAGTTGCAGATTGAAGGATTCATAAGGGAAGCATCCAAACAAACTGTGGTTAAGATTTGGAGGATCCACAAGATGTTTTGATCCAGATTCTTCAAGTCATCTGAATAAGGCAAACCAGAATAATTTAGGTCAAGCATTTATTGCAACCTCACATTAGGGTTTGCGAAGAAATATAAGGGTTTTCTCATTAATCACTTATTCATTCTGCATTCAAGAAGAAACGAAAAGTGGAGCTCTACAACAAAATTCCTCAAGTTCATCAAAGATCATTTGCAGAAGTCAATTCATCCAGAAATCAATCCGGCCAACTTCGTGAAACCTAAACTACGTAAAAGGTATTCTTCATTCTTGATATCCTTTAGTAAGATTGTTTGATGATGGCTACTCCAAATATAGTAAAGATTTATGATAGACCTCACCCCACATTTAAGAAACATCCATACAAATCGTTGGAAGTAGATCCCCTAGGAGCATTTTCCAGTGTTCCGCATGGCGTTTTGCACACCAAAGATATTAGGGTTTACATACACGCAAATGTTGAAGAGTTTGGGGAATTCAAACTAAGAGATATCTATCACAAACAACTGTTAGATGATTCATTCGAGCTCAAACCCCAATACTTGAGGGCCTCCGGAATAAGCACTTTGCACAATACATACATTTCCCCTATTTTACGAAGGATGAATGGGTCAGGGACATTTTGAGCAAAATACATGACAACTTCATGTGGTTAAATGGACCATTCAAAATCACTAAAGATGCCATCAGGGCAGTTACTGGATTACACTCATCCGGTGGGATTCCTATTCTTAAATCTGTAAACAATCAAACTATGAGTGAGGCTACCGGATCCAAGCTTGACAAAAGAGCAATGACAGTAGATGACATCTCTAATCTGGATGTCAAGTTTGCCTCCATGATCATTGGATATAAAATATATCATTCTAGCAGGGAAAATTATGTACCTGGAACTGCCATATACACCGCTTATGAAATGCTAAGAAAGGATGCAGACTATGATCTTTGTCAGCTTCTCTTGAACCAACTCTTAGAGAATCTACAAAAAATAAAGAAAGATAAAAAGAATTCATTCAAGTATGGTGGATTAATAATGTGCTTATTCTTCTACTTTATGAATGAGCTTCCTGGATCTAGTGGCTGGGTGTGGGAGAATGATAGACCAGTAGCTATCCAAATCAAAGATTATTTGCATGGACTCGGTGATGACAAAGCACAAAATACAGCTCTGTGGGGATATTTCAAGAATTTTTAGAACATGATGCAAGCAAGAGAAAGGATTCCCCAATCTCTTGTTAAGAAATACAAAGACACGGTCTGTTTTATGGTAGAGACTAATCAGTGCCTAATGGAGGCAGTAGAGGCAAGGACAGTCTAGATCATGCCCATGGGGTATGAAGTTGATGAACAAATTGTGGAGCTACATGTTCAACACATGCTAAGTCAGCCAAAGGATCCAAAGGCAGAAAGGTTTGGAACCTTTGAAGAGCTAAGTATAAAAGTTCATGTGGAACTCAGACAACCAGAAATGAAGAGGAAAGTAAGAAAAGAAGTTGAAGAAATTGCAAAAGGTTTAGGCATCTCAAAGGAGGCACTTGATGCCAACAGGGAAAAGAGGCAAAAGGCTGAGGAAGAGAAGAAAGAGGCAGAAAAGGAAAGCAAGGAAAGTGTTCTGGTAGAAACCTCAACTCGGACCAGATCATCAAAGAATTTTGCACCAGTCACAGCCAAAAGCTCAAGAACATCAAAACTGGAAGTCCAGGCATCCGGCAAAGGAGAGAAAAGATCAAAGACAAAAGCCACAAGGGCTTATGCAAGTCAAAGAGATGAAGAGGAAACCGAATCAGATGAGGGGATAAAGGAAATAAAGAAGTAGAAGAAGAAAGGATTCAGTAAACCTTCCACAGGTCAAGACAAGGAAGAAATGGCAGAGGAATTTGTTGAAAAGCCCACCCCGTCTTTAGAAAGTGTAATCAAATCAGTCACTGTGGATGGAAACCTTCAACCAATGGCCGAATTCTATGATGATTACAATGAGGCTAACCAAAAGATCCTGCAAGAAGCTATAGTCAAGTACCTGAACATATATAATAAGGCTTTCATTGAAATTATATCTCTTATTCCTAAGAGCCTAGAAAAGGAGTTAGAAATGAGAAAGACCAATGCCATGGCAAAAGACCTTGAGATCCGGGAACAGATAGCTATTCAGCTATATCCTTCAATCAATCCCAAGACAATGAATATGGTATTCAAGGATTGCAAGGATGAGTTCAGGAGCAAAGCAATGATGAATCAACTTATGCTTGGTGAGACCGACAAGGTAGCCAAGGACACAAAAGAGATTCTCCAGAAAGCCTTCAAAATATTCAATCTTCCTATCATAGAGGACTTGGGTGCTGACCCCTCAGCCACAAATATTGCAGAAGAGTTCACTGAGAAAATGGCAGAAGGAGTAATGGACACTGGTATAGAAAAGGAAAAGGACTCAGAATCCTCTGTTCTAGAAAAGGAAGAGGTGGCCCATGAACAGACTAACATCAGTCCTTTGATTTCCCCTGCTGACTCCAGATCCAAAGGAGAAGAAAGAGTAAAGGAGAAAGAAGTAGAGGTGAAGGGAAAAGAAGATATTTGTGCTAAGGTTGTGGAAGGAGAGAAAGCTCCAAAAGACAGTTCAGTGACTGCAGAAGAAAAGAAAAATCTATCTCTGGCAAGAGACACTGCAGAATCAGTCAAGGACTTTTTGACAAAAGCATCTATAGAGATTGATGAACCAGATCTATTAAAAGGGCCTCTGGTTTGACTCTCTATCTCCGGTGCAAACCATGAAGATAGCCTCATTTGCAAATGCGAAGGCCAAAGAGAAACTACTGAAATCTCACATGGAAGACTATGAGCTTATAGAGGTAGCATCTGGAGTTTTGGAAAAGATGATGCCATCATTTCAGAAGGATCCCACAGCCTCCTCATCCAGTAACCTCAAAACTCTAGTCAGCAGTATTAATACACATTTTGATTCTCTAGAGAAGTCAGTTGAAGAAAAGGTCTGGAAGGAGTTTTTGGATAAGAGATTCTCAGAGGTACAAGGGTTGATCGTTAATGATAGGAGAAATATGAATATTGGGATAAAGAGCTTAGAAAACGCTCTTAAAGATGGTAGAGAAATGTACAAATTTTGCTTATCTTAGCCCACAGTGACCAAAGATATTGAGAAGAAAGTAAAAGAGCAAGAGGACAAACTACTAAGTTTGTCTCAAAGTTTTGATCCTCTCTCTTCCTCCATTGTAAATCAAGAGTGTCAGTCTATTGCAATCACAAATGCAATAAAGAATTTTGAGAAGGAAAGGAAGAACATAATTAGCCGGATGGGTGAACTTAGAAGGATCGTTATCCCTAAGTTAGAGGCCATGCATGAGGCCATAAGTGATGCTCAGACTACCGCCCGGACCAATGATCCGATAGACCTTAAGAGGGTAGAAGCTTTTGCGTTTTTGTTGAGTGGTCACATCTCAATTTTGGATAGAATGAAGCAAAGTTGGGCTGCAGAACTCATCTAATTGAAGACATCTTTTGCAGACATTCTTCAGTTTATGTATGTAATATGTGGCTAAGTATAGTTAAATTTTTGAAAAAAAAATTATGTGGACCCTACCCTTTGCCATTGATGTCAAAGGGGGAGTGAGGAGCAGTGAAAAATGAGGAATCCAACTAAGGGGGAGCTCCAGAAAATGTATATAAAGATAGAGCATCAGCCAAGGAGGAGCATAGTGTAAACACTTAGTCATTTTTCACTAAGTGTTGCCATCAGTGCCAAAGGGGGAGATTGTTGGCAAGAGACACTATATGGATTCATGATTGTTATCATTGATGGAAACAAAGTTCATCCCACATATCCGTAGGACATGGTGTGTCTCTACTGGAAGTCAAAGTGAAGAATGTTGTGGTCTGGTAAACAAGAACAGAGCATGTGGCGAGGTCCGACAGACAGGTCTGGATCTCTCAGAGGAAGTATCTTGGTGAAGTGCAGATTTGGGAAAGTCAAGAGGACTACCTTGAGTGATAGATTCCAAGGATTTAGCCTTCAGTGATAGATGAAGAAAAAGATATGAATACTTGAGTACTGGGTTCCTGAGTGACAATATGAACAGAGGAACAACTGACTGGCAGAACATCAGACATTATTCCAGATGAGTTACTGATGATGGAAAAGGTTCTTAAGGCATAAATTATGTTTGGCCGACATGATTGATGACTTTTACAAATATATGCTTGATCCGCATTACTTGATGTACAAGGATTCAGCCGACAGATCAGAGTTTGTGGAAAGATTGACTATTCTGGGTGCCGACTAGAAAGGTGATGAAATCACTTGTGCGGATATATATACAAGATGGATTTAGTTGTGAGACATGTTGTGGTCATTAGTGATGTGCGAATAAAAGCAAAAGAGCAGAGCAGAAGCAGTAAAGAAGGTCCAGTATGTGAAAGAAAGCAGCATAAGAAAAGAGGAAAGATGAAGTGCAGCAAATCAGTGTACTGAGCCTAACCGGAACTAAACTCCAACATATGTAGATGCTCCCAATCAGTTCAAGTATTGTATAACACTCTTTTTGTAGACAGTGAGTCTCTTGTAGGCAGTGTGCCTCTTGTGAGCAGTGTGCTCGGGCAGTAAGCCTTAATTGGCAAGTGCCATTTTGTTTTTCCTTATTCTTCTAACAGAGAATAATCTTTGGGTTAATCACCCCATGGTTTTCTCCCTTAACAGGGTTTCCACGTCAAAAATATTGTGTCATGTGTATTTCCATTTCATGATTATGTTTGCTTGTTTGAATTAATGCTGCATTGATTAATAAGAAAGTTCAAAAAGCATAAATAATTAGGATAACTGATTCACCTCCCCTCTCAGTTATCAACAATTTCAACATTCATTTTCAAAGGAAATGGGACAGACTACCAACAATGGTAAGGCCTACTACCAATAATGCATTCTTGTACTTTCGTAAAGTAGTAAATAGTGATATTGCAATAATTGTTCAATCAATGGGAGGTACAACATTACCAGATGCTTATGATGTTGCATAAAGGCTTAAAACAACCTAATTTAGGTTGGTAAGATAGCCCCTAGACCACCAATGCCTATTTTCCCAGAAGTACAACCACAAGTCCCATTGGAAATCCCACCTATTGTTGTTGTACCTATTGTACCAACATTAAACTATCAAGTTACTACCTAAACAAAAGTTGTCCCAGCCCCATACTAAGAGCTGCAAGAAATTAAAGGGCTATTACAAACAATTGGCAATGAGTTGGTGAATATTAAAAAGTAGCTTTATAGACCTTATCAGGCCCCATATTAGGCCTAGCAGCAGTCTAACCAACAAAATAGACCTCCATACTAGCTTAAAAAGCAAGGCCAAAGAAGAAACTTTAACACAAGGCCTTATCAACCCTATAACCAACATGTTGCCAGCTCTTCCAGGGAGTTAGTTCCAATTTAGAATAATATGGCACAACAATATGACTGGTGTCACCCATGCAACGAGCCACATAACCAATCAACTTGCTAAAATGACATGATAAATTAGGCCTTAATGGTGCAAAATAAGGTTGTTGTCTAGCAAAACATAGCACAAGAAAACCTAGAACAACAGGTTTCTCATCCTGAATAGGATCAGCCTAATGCAACATTTATGAATTGGCAAGGTGAGGATTTCTGTGGGATTAACCATACACAGGGGCAAAACCAATCAGCCCAATCTATAACAACCAATACTAGGGCCAAAAAGAGAGCCATTGATATAGGACAACAAGCTGGTAGAGGACAAAATTAGGCTCAAACAAGATAGCAAGGTGCTGCCGGTCCATCACAGCCACCTAATGTTCAAGTTTTACCAAGACGATAGGATGTTCCAAACAGAGATCGGCCAAGAGGGCAGCCACAACCAGTACAATAGCATGTAGATCCTACTGTTGCGAGAGGACAGCCTAAGGTTGGTACATTTCCTTTCAATATTTTAGAACATATGAAGAAAGCAAATGTAGGCATGTCTATGTGGGATTCATTGTCTATTCCATGCCAAAAATATTTGTTACAAAAAGCCTTATCTAATGTCTTTTTGACCAATTAATCAAATCAAGACCAGCCTAGAGTTGTGCTTGCAAATGATCCCCCAATCAATAATGAACAACAAAATCATAATGTCAAACCAACCCCATTCTATGTTTCACTGATTATTGGTAAACACCTAGTTCACAATTACATGATTGATTCAGGTGCTAGTAGCTCAGTAATGCCTAAATAGATAGTAGATAAGTTGGGTTTGACTTATGAACCACTATCTAAAGTAGTAGTACAGCTAGATGGTACATCCATCAATACCATTGGAGTCATTAAGAACCTGTGTCTTACCTTGCATGCTTGCCCAAAATTTTTAATTCTGAAAAACATATATTTTATAGACCTACCTCTGTACTTTGCCTTATGCCTTTCTAGGGATTTCACAACAAATTTAGGAGGTTATTTGTCAACTGATTGGTCACATATGTGTTTTAGGATAAGATATGGTACCCATTACCAAAGATCAAGATAAATGGAGGATGTTGGATTAGGAATTTACATGATCCATGAGCAGAATCAAGCTATTCCTAACCTCATGAAAGAGGAAAAACAACAAGAACAGTAATTAGAACAGCAAGGTAATGATTTATGGTAGCTGTATTTTGATGGTGCAAGAAGTAAAATTGGTGCTGGTGGTGGAGCCATGTTAATTTCCCCTAAAGGTGAGAAATACTATGTAGCCTTTTGATTTGCTTTCAGCTGTACTAACAATATAGCAGAACATGAGGTACTCATCCATGGTTTGGAATGGGCCGGAAAGAAAAATATGAAGTGTTTACAGGTATTTGGTGACAGTGAATTAGTTGCCAACCAAGTAAGGAATGTAAATGTCACCAAAAATGACTTACTTAAGTCATATAAGCATAGAATATGGGATTTAATTGAAGATTTTGATGCTTTTAACCTGTTGTCCCTGCCAAGAAACCAAAATAAATAGGCTGATAAGATGGCAATCGTGGGAGCTGAGTTTGATATCCTAAATGAGATTAGAAATATTGAACAACAACAGTATGTAAAGGTGGTTGTGAGAACATCAGTCCCAGTTAATAACATCCATTGGTAGGTGTTTGAGAGTGATGAGCATATTGCTAATTTCCTCATTGAAGAGGCTGAGTTTTTAGCTGGAAACCAACATAAATTACAACATCAATTTGGAGATTAGATTCTCCAACTCAAGACAAACAAGCTACCAAAGTGTTTTGTTACCTTGGAGTCAATTTTTAATCCAGATGATCAACTAAGAAGAGAAAAGGCTAGCATACTGATCAAGGAGGAACATTATGAATCTGTTGAGATTTTCAAAGCCAAACTCCTCAAATTGGGAAAGGTATGTACTGAAGAAGATAAGCATGCTTTTGTTTTATTATGTCAGGAATATGATGACATTTTTGCTTGGGAATACAAAGATTAGAAAGGTTTTAATCCAGAACTAGCACAACACACCATTGAGCTAGAACCGGATGCAAAACCAGTGAGGTAAAAATAAAGGCCTCTTAATCCCAAGCTAGAAATTCTTATGAAAACTGAGCTTAATAAGCTGATTTAGAGCAGCATTATATTTCCCATCAAGTACACATCCTAGGTGTCAAATTTGGTGCATGTGAGGAAGAAAAATGGTGAAATCAGGTCATGTGTTGATTTCAGGGACTTAAATAGAGCCTCATTAAAGGATCATTATCTGCTACCTTCAATGGACTAGATTTTGTAAGTAGTATCAGGTTCTGAGAGATTCTCATTGCTGGATGGGTTCTCAGGTTCTAATCAGATTTTGGTTAAGGAGGAAGACCAATACAAAACAACCTTCACAACCAAATGGGGTACCATGGATTACAAGAAGATGCCCTTTGGGTTGTCAAATAATGCTGGAGCAACCTTTCAGAGAGCCATGGATATAGCCTTTCACAGTATCAGGAATAAGTTTGTATTGGTTTATTTATATGATATTACTATATTTTCAAAAGATGCAAAAGATCACTTCTCACATTTGAGGCATGTTTTTGATAGATGCAGAGTATGGTGTCTCTCTCAATCCAAAAAAATGTATCTTTGCTATCCATGAAGGTAAGCTTCTAGGTCACTGTTTTATAGGAAAAGAGGGAATATGGTGGTATGGTGGTTTCAAGGGTAAATACTCCTTTCACTACAAACATTCAAGGACATATCAATTGAGTTGGATCTCTACTAAGCGAGAAAATTCACCTAACAGGTTGGGCTGTCACTTAGAACGATGCAAAAACTCAGATGTATCAATCGATATCTCAATTTAATGTTTAAATACTCTTAAAACCCTAAGTATGCAAAACAGTAAGTAAATCGATGAATTACGACAAATCCTTTCAAATTAAGGTGAAGGGTAGAGATTAATAATTGACCATTTTTTGAAGTTTAGAATGCAGAACAGTCGGGGACACCTCCACTAGTGCCCCTGTCCAAGGTACCATTTTCTATACATAATCTTGATCTCCTCCCGACACTAATATTCATTGTATCTTCTATTTCTGCCCTAGAAAATGCGGAGGACACCTCCACTAGCGCCCTGGTCCAATGCCAAGTGTTTTTCAGGGTGTTGGAAGCTCTTTGGATGTTGATTACCACTGTCCAAATTATTTATGTGTTTGCATCTCCGGAGGACACTGCCACTAACGCCCATGTCCAAGCAATCCTTTTCTTCAAGGATACGAAATTTATACACTGTCTTACTATTCCCTGCAACTCCACTCCATCCAGATGTGAAACCTATAACCTGCAATCATAAAGGAGTGCAATTGGGGGTTGTGGTGTTTAGAGTCTTGCCTTGGTCAAGCCTTGGAGAGACATTCAAGTCTTCTGAACACCATTGTTAGATAAAGAGCATGTATCCCTGTGGGATAGAGGCAAAATCCAAATGATAAATGATTCAAATAGAAATAAATGTCACCTTAGAAGTGTAGATCTCACATAAATGAAGGTTGTTCAATCACATGAGAAGATGAAGTCAAATCTGCAATCACAAACACAATAACAATGCTCTTCTCTACAATAATGAATATCATGGATGCTCTAAAATCACAAGTATGCCTAAAGTTTGCAATCATCTTCTAGTTTGTAAATGTAAACCTAAACATGCTTATATATGCAACTACAAACATTCCTGCTAAGAATTTTGTAATTCAAACTTGAGATGTCAGCATAGGACCTAAGTAACATTCATTAAACTAACATTTAAATTTAGGGCTAACCCAAAATAGAGCAGGACTAGGGTGCTAGCACCCAAGTCCACCCTCCCATTGTTGTTCAATGGTCATCAAAATAGCACCCCTAAGTCCTATTTACCATAAGACTTCAAGTTTTTCTCATCAACATTCACAATTATCACGCGACATGCTCTAAATGCATTCTAAGGACCCGAGAGCTAAACCTTAAGAGGGAAAAGCCCCCAAGGGGACATTTTTTGACATAACATTTAGCCCCCACTTTAATGTAAGTATAAATGCAAGGCCAATACATGCATTTAAGTACAGTTAACAAACACCGCAAACACACCAAGCACGGTGAAGACATGCCAAACACATTGAAGACAATAACAGGCACGCAAAACACGGAGAAGAGAGTTACAGTCATGCAAAACATGAAGAAGACAACATTGAAGACACACAAAACACAGCGAATACAGTGAATGCAATGATTATTTCATTTTTCATTTTCTCATATATGAATGCAATTGCAAGTACATGGAAAGTAAACACACAACCCAAATGTAGGAGGAGCTCATCGCCACCAGTCTTGAAACTGTATAGGGGGTAACAAACACACAACACAAATCTCAGAGTGTAGGAGGAGCTCATCACCACCAGTCTTGAAACTACACTTGAGAACAAACACACCATACAAATCCCAAAGCATAGGAGGAGCTCATTGCCACCGGTCTTGAAACTATGCTTGGGAACAAACACACCATACACACACACATGGAAGACACAGAGAAAACATGACAAACAAGTGATGGAAGAAACCTATTGCTAGGTTCTCTACCATCTCAGACACATTATAGGCACACACCGACGATTGGGCTTTGCCATAACAACTGTCAAAGACACGTTTAAGGGAGGATACACCAACCCTGCCTGCTCAGAGGACTTTTAGAAAATCACAGGATGTGCAATCTCCTCGAGAAATACACCATCCCCACCTCTGTAGAGGGCTTAAAATAAAAAGGATATCCATGATATCCCACCTCCGTAGAGGGCTTAATGATTGCAATATAAAATAAAGATGTGCACTCTCTCAGAGATACAACATCTCGCCTCCATAGAGGGATTCCAAGCACGCTTTGTTGGTACCAAAATCATTAGACAACTTACCTTATATATGCCCCCACTTTAAGGTGGTTAATATCATGTACCAATATCAAGCACGTTAAGGTAGAGAGAAAACACACAAGGGAACACAAGTTGTCATAAATCCCATGCCCCCAAAGGTGACATGCACTTTACGATGACCAAATGTTCCCAAAAATACAATTTCTTGCAAGAAAAGGTGTTAGCAACCATATAATCATGATAAATAACAATACATGTGATCATTCACATAAAGAGTCGAGCAAGGCAAAATCCAAGATAGACAAAGTGCACGGAGCAGTAGTATTGTTATGTTTTGTAAGTGTGATAAGACAACATCAAAATATCACACGAAGTGATTCTACTAGCCAAGCGTCAGATAATATGTATCAAACCCATGGTCATGTATGGACTAGGTCCATTTTTTGATTTCTCTCTAAAGGGACACTAGGTCCGTATCAGTATTATATGTTTTTCGTCATCCGCCAGCTAGATATAACCACTAGAGGAAGGTAAACATTAAATCAAGAGAGGAGAAACGAGTGCCATAGGGTCTTCATGTAGGAAGGTGCCCCCAGGTCACCAACCACAACGTTATGCCCCTAGGACACAACACACAACAATGAAAATAGAGGAGAGGCAATATAGAAGAATGATGATACAAATAGAAGAATGGTCACAACAGAGGTGGTCTCCCGGTATCCTTGACCTTACAAGAGAATCAAGGGTCATCCTAGGAGGCCTAAACAACACATAACACATCACGGGGGGAACACAACATGAAGGTAAAGGTTTAGAAATACTTACCTATGGATAGGCTCGTGCTAGAAGTTATCAACAATCAAATCATCCTCTTCCCAATCTCGAATTCTAGAGGAAGGAGGTGTGTAAGGTACCATAGCGCAATTTTTGTTCTTGTCTTCAAATTGTTTATTGTTAAGTTCATCTAGGTTTGATTCAATGTTAGGTTGAATGTTTTCTTATTGAGTTGCATTTCATTGGGCAAAAGCTTGTCTTCTCTTCCTACTTTCTCTTGCTTGTCTATTTCTTATTGTCTTACTATTTATCTTTTAAAAGGCATTGTTATGTTTTTCTATAGGAATTTGCACATTAGAGGAGGAAGAACCATGTTCAAACCTCATTGGTCTTGATGAAATGCTTTGTTTTTGATAAATACCTTCTGATCCTTGTAAGGATGGTGGGGGAGGAACCTCAGCATAAATACCATCTCTTCGTGGACGAGGTGAGTTATGAAACTTTTCCTTATCCACTTCTATCATGCCAATTATTTCATCATAAGCATGTTGTAAGGGATTTTTCTATAGTAATTGGCTATTATCAAGGTTATTATCTACTACCCCTCATCAAATTCTTTACAACACCTTTTTTATTAGGCCTTCACATTGAAAATTTATGAAAAATTACATATTTTGACTATATTTTCCCTAGGGTTTGACTTAGATTTGCACTCCAAGAGTGTTGTGATAGATTTTATGGCTTTAGGTGACTAATATTACTGCTATAACCTACTACACCTCTTAAAATTCTTTACAACACCCTTTTTATTGGGTCTTTGCATTGAAAAATTGTGAAAAATTGCATATTTTAGCACAATTCTCATTAGGTTTTGACTTGTCATCACTCTAGATTTGCATCAAAAGTGTGTTGTGAAGGATATTATTGCTTTATTGAACTAGTATTAGACATATTATCCACTTCCCTTGATCAATTTCCTTACAACACCTTTTCTTTCACTTATTTGCATTGAAAAAAGTTAAAAAATCAAGCATTTTAGGTCATTTTCACACATAGTTTTGCATTCATGGATTCTCCTAATCATTCAACTTTGGAAGATTTATTTGAATACATTATGAATTATGATAATTCTTGCAAATTCACTGATAAACATCCTCAATTCTTGCATCAAATAGCCTACATCTATGGTATTGACTTGTCTGTAAGCACTATTTGTGATATCCTTCGAACAATAGCTTATTTTGAAAGCTTTCTCACTATCGTGGGTGTTTTCCCTTCAATCTTGGAAATTCTCACTAATTTCATTTCTAAAAATAACAATGGGGAAAGTAGTAGTGAAAATATTATTCCCTCTCTCCCTTCATTTCATGGTGATATAATGGAAATTCTTTCTGAGACCTATGAGAATGATATAGCAATGGGTGATTCATCGAACAAAGAGACTTGTCCCAACATAACCCCACTTAGTGAGTATATTTTGGCACAAGAAGAAGATATCATTGATATATTTGTCCATACTACTCTGCCATCTCTTCCCACTCTCCCTGGCCAGGACGATGCTTTGGATGATGCAGATTCCCTTTGCGAACATTTGCTTCAACCTACTAAAACTAAAAATTTACCACCTAATGTTCACAAACTTCTCAGTTACATCTTAAAAAAAGAAACTGATCATGCATCTTTACCTAAACCTTCACATATCTTGGAAAACAATGAACTTTCACATGACATTGAATAACAAACTATCTCTCAAACCCAAGGTATTCCAACACCCTATATAGGGACTGAAATGGGCACTTTTCAGGTTCCTCAACAACCTCATTCAAATGGAATTACAAGAGCTCCTGAAACTGACACAGAAAATGGAAATATCCCCTCTCTACCATCATTAATGAATACCTTTTCTACAAGGATACCCTCACAAACTCATGAACTTATGGAAGAGAGAAGAAGAGATAAAGCTTTAACCATTAAGGTAAAGATTAAAATCTATGATGACCGCTAGCCTAGTTGTCCCTATAGGTAAGTATTTCTAACCCTTTACCTCCGTGATGTGTAATGTGTTGTTTAGGCCTCATAGGATGACCCTTAATACTCTCATAAAGTCAAGGATACTAGGAGACCGCCTCTGTTGTGACCCTTCTTCTATTTGTATCATTATTCTTCTATATTGCTTCTCCTCTATTTTCATTGTTGTGTGTTGTGTCTTATGGACATAGCGTTGCGGTTGGTGACTTGGGGGCAACCTCCTACATGACTGTCCCTAAGACACTTGTTTCTCCTCTCTTGATTTATTGTTTCCCTTCCTCTAGTGGTTCTATCTAGCTGGCGGATGACGAAAAACATATTATACTGATGCGAACCTAGTGTCCCTTTAGCGAGTAATCAAAAAATGGATCTAGTCCATACATGGCGATGGGGTTGTTATATATTATCCAGCACTAGTCTAGTAGAATCACTCCATGTGATCTTTATGATATCTTATCACACTTACAAAACATAACAATATTGTTGCTCCATGCACTTTGTTTATCTTCAATCTTGCATTCCTTGGTTCTTTATGTGATTGATCATATGCATTGTTCTTTATCATGATTATATGGACACTAACACTTTCCTTCTAGGGATGTGTTTGTGGGAACATTCGGTGATCGTAAAGTACATGTCACCTTTGAGGGGCATGGGCTTGATGAGAGCTCATGTTCCCTTGTGTGTTTTCTTCCTACCTTAACGTGCTTGATATCAGTACACGACATCAACCACCTTAAGGTGGGGGCATATATAAGGAAAGCTGTCTATTGTAGATGTTAGCAATGCATGTTTGTGAATCTTGAATCTATTGCAATCACTTAAGCCCTCTACGGAGGTGGGATATCATGCATATCTTTTTCATCTTAAGCCATCCATGAGAGGCAGGGATGGTGTATTTCTTGAGGAGAGTGCACAATCTTGTCATTTTCAAAAGTCCTCTGAGCAGGCAAGGAGTGGTTCTATGACTAACTTAACCCTTAAGTGTGTCTTTGATGATTGTTGTGGCGAAGCCCAATCATCGGTGTGTTCCTATAATGTTCTTGAGATGGTGATGAACCTAGAAATAGGTACACTCCATCGCTTGTCTTCCATGTTTTCTCCGTGTCTTCCATGTGTGTGTGTATGGCATGTTTGTTCCCAAGCATAGTTTAAAGATCGGTGGTGATGAGTCCCTCCTATGCTTTGGGATTTGTTTGGCATGCTTGATTTGTACGGAGTGTTTGTTCTCAAGTGTAGTCTAAAGACTGGTGGCGACGAGTCCCTCCTACACTCTGAGATTTGTATTGCGTGTTTGTTTCCCCATGTGTAGTCTAAAGACCAATGGCAATGAGTCCCTCCTACATTTTGGGTTGTGTGTTTACTTTCCTTGTACTTGCATTTTGCATTTCATATATGAGAAAAAGAAAAATAAAATAATCACTGCATTCACTATATTCACTATGTTTTGTGTCTTCAATTCTGTCTTCTCTATGTTTTGTGTGTCTATTACTATCTTCAATGTGTTTGGCATGTCTTCTTTGTGCTTGACGTGTTTGTTGTGTTTGTTGATCGTACTTTAATTCATGTATTGGCCTTGTGTTTATACATACATTAAAGTGGGGGCTAAATGTTATGTCAGAAAAAGTAACCTTGAGGGCTTTTTCCTATTAAGGTTTAGCTCCCAGGTCCTGTAATTGCATTTAGAGTATTTTGCATGTTATTTCTGACTCCCAATGAGAAAACCCTTGTAATGAAACAACTTGCACAATATCTTAATATAATAGTAAATATGCTGCAAATACTTGATAATAATATGCCACTTCGAGGGGGCAACCTCCAAAACCACTTCGAGGGGGATACCTCCAATAGTCTTCAATGAGAACACAATACTGAATATGATGAAATAAGACTCACTACCTCCTATATATACCTATTTATGCCTAGGATATCACCTAGGCCGACTTAGATGGGCCTATATAAGCCTTAGGCCGACCTAAACAACTAAATAACAATAAACTAATGATAATATGACTTAATTAAGAGTTAAGATAGCCACAAGCCGACTATTCATAACCCTATACACACTATAGGATTAAGGGCATAGCAACCCTTGGGTCTTGTGATAAATAGGACCTAGGGGGCTGCACTTTGATGAATCCTGAGCAAAAATGGCAGGGTGGACTTGGGCGCTAGCACACTAGTCTAGACCTATTTTGGGTCTGCCCTAATTTCAAATTTTAGTTTAGTGACCGTTAATTAGGTCCTATGCCGATATCTAAAGTTTGAATTATGAATTTCTTAGCGAGAATCTTTGTAGTTGCATATATAAGCATGATTAGGTTTCATTTGCAAACTAGATGGACATTAGATGTGCATTTGGATTGACAAGCTTATGTGAAAGTGATTCAATGCATTCATTGTGTGGCAGAGTAGTACTTTGTTGTTATGGTGTTTGTGTTTGCAAATTTGACATCCATCTCCTCATGGCATGAAGAGCATCTTCCTTCCATGAGATCTTCACTACAAGGTGATATCTATTGTGTTTTCAATCATTTATCATTTGGATTTTTGCCTATATCCTGCTGGGATACGTACTCTCATCTGACAACGGTGTTTGGAAGACTTAAATGTCTCTCTGGGGATTGACCGATTCAAGCCTCTAAACACCACAACCCCCTCCCACACTCCTTGTGATTGTAGGTTATAAGTGTTGAGTACCGTGGAGTGGAGTTGCAAGGAGTAGCAGACACAGAGGATTTAGGATCTGAAAAGAAACAGGACACTGGTGCTTTCCTTGGACTAGGGTGCTAGTCCCCATGTCCTCCGCAGTGGAATTTCTAGAAATTGAAGTTGCATTATAGATCAGTGTCGGAAGGAGATCAGGATCTCGCAAAGAAACATGTACCTTAGACTTGGGCACTAGTCCCCGTGTCCTTGACTTTTCCACCTTGCAAACTTTTAAAAATAGTAAGTTAAATATCTATGTCCTTTGCCTTAGTCTGAAAGGATTTGCCGTAATTTGATAATTTGCTTACTAATTTGCATAATTAGGGTTTCTAAGCACAATTGAGCATTAGGTAGAGACATTGTTTGATATATCCAAGAGTCCACAGCTTCCCAAGTGGCAACCCAACCCAATAGGTGATTGCTCTCACTTAGTGGATATTCAACTCGGTTGAAAAGGACTTGGAATGTCTGTTGGGAAAGGAGGATTACACATAAACCCCTAAAATCAACAACCCCCCTTTTTTCATACAAAACAATGGTGAATAGTATGTATCTCTCCACACAAAGGGAATTTTATGCATTAGTGAATAGTTGAGGGGGTGACATTCATAGCTTTAAGCCATGGATGTCCTAGTTTTACATGGAAGAGGTTAGTAAGGGGATAGCATCAAATAACTGATCCACAACTTTATCATATACAGAGACCAATAAGGTTATCTTCCCAAATGTATTCATCAAAGCTCCATTATGTGTTTTAATTCTCAAATCTGACTATTCATAAGAATCTTGTGCCAAATCATGTTAGTCATGCAATTAGGGTCTATAAGTATTCCATGCATGGATCTTTCCATTATTTTCACTATAATGTAAAGAGGCCCTTCAGTATCTACCATTTCTTTGTCATGAGGTGTAAATGTTATTTCAAGTTCAGGGGCTCTTCTTTTCAAATAAGGTCTTGGAGGAATATTAGAATTATTGTTGTATTGAGAATTCATGTGTATGTTTTCAAATGAATGCCAAATCAGATTTTAAAGCTTTTCAACACTTATGCAAGAAACAAGTGCAAAAGTATGTAAAAATGCTTGATTTTTCAACTTTTTTCAATGCAAATGAGTGAAAGAAGAGGTGTTGTGAAGAATTTAAATAAGGGAAGAGAATAATATGCCTAATGAAAGTCCAATGATGCAACAATATCCTTCACAACATGCCTGCAGATCTAGAGTGATGACAAGTCAAAACCTAGTGAAAATACACCTAAAATATACAATTTTTCACCAATTTTCAATGTAAAAGCTTAAAAGAAAAGGTGTTGTAAGGAATTTGAGGAGGGGAAGCAGATTATAACCCTGATAGTAGTCAAATAATTCAGCAAAATCCTTTACAATACACCTATAATGCAATTCTAGAGAGACGATAAGGCCAAATCTAGTGAAAATGCAAGGTTTTCAAACCCTAGACATGAAATTTTACAACAATGACACTATGATGCAACACTACAATTAGAAGTAAGTCCTAATGAGTGTTTTAAAAGGGTTTTAAAATTTGAAACAAAATTTTAACTATAAACCCTAGCTAATACAAAACTAGGTTTTTATGAAAAATGCATAATTTCAAGCAATTTTTAACAAATTAAGCATGAAAATGCAATGTAAATGAATACTAAATGATGAATTTCTGTAATGTAAATCAGATCTAATGAAAATAATTGAAATTAAATGAAATTAGATGCCAATTAATTCAAATTATGCCAAAATGCAAGACTAAGATGCCAATTTTTTCAATTTTTTTATAATTTTTCAAATGCAATAAGATGAATGAATGCAACTATATCACACAACACTCGGCAAGGTGCAAACAAATTTTCAAAAATTTTCACTATAAACATTCAAGGACATATCAACCAATTTGAATCTCTACTAAGCAAGAGCATTCACCTAATAGGTTGGGCTATCACTTGGAACGATGCAAAAACTCAGATGTATCAATCAATATCTCAATTTAATGTTCAAATACTCTTAAAACCCTAAGTATGCAAAACAATAAGTAAATCAATGAATTGTGACAAATCCTTTCAGATTAAGGTGAAGGATAGAGATTAATAATTGACCATTTTTTGAAGTTTGGAATATAGAATAGTCAGGGACACCTCCACTAACACCCCTATCCAAGATACCATTTTTTGTACAGAATCCTGATATCCTCCCGACACTGATATTCACTGTATCTTTTGTTTCTGCCCCAGAAGATGTGGAGGACACCTCCACTAGTGCCCTAGTCCAATGGCAAATGTTTTTCAGGGTGTCAGAAGCTCTTTAGATGCTAATTACCACTATCTAAATTATTTTTGTGTTTGCAACTTTGGAGGACACTACCACTAACACCCATGTCCAAGCAATCATTTTCTTCAGGGATGCAAAATCTGCACACTATCTTACTATTCCCTGCAACTCCACTTCATCCAAATGCAAAACCTGTAACCTGCATTCACAAAGGAGTGTGGTTGGGGGTTGTGGTGTTTAGAGGCTTGCCTCGGTTAAGCCCCGGAGAGACATTCAAGTCTTCTGAACACCGTTGTTAGATAAAGAGTGTGTATCCCTACGGGATAGAGGAAAAATCCAAATGATAAATGATTCAAACACAAATAAATGTCACCTTAGAAGTGTAGATCTCACATAAATGAAGGCTCTTCAATCACATGAGAAAATGAAGTCAAATCTACAATCACAAACACAATAACAATGCTCTGCTCTGCAACAATGAATATCATGGATGCTCTAAACTCACAAGTCTGCCTAAAGTTCACAATCATCTTCTAGTTTGCAAATGAAAATCTAAACATGCTTATATATGCAACTACAAACATTCCCACTAAGAATTTCATAATTCAAACTTGAGATGTTGGCATAGGACCTAAATAACGGTCATAACATTGACATTTAAATTTAGAGCTGACCCAAAATAGGGCAGGACTAGGGTGCTAGCGTCCAAGTCCAGCCTCCCATTTTTGTTCAAGGGTCATCAAAATAGCACCCCTAGGTCCTATTTTCCATAAGACTTCAGGGTTTTCTGATTGGGATTCACAATTATCATGCAAGATGCTCTAAATGCATTCTAAGGACCCGAGAGCTAAACCTTAATAGGGAAAAGCTCCCAAGGGGACATTTTCTGACATAACAGTCACATTGTTTCCAAACATGGGATCACAATTGATCCAGAAAGAGTAAGTGTCATTTCATCTTTACCCTTACCAGCCCACAAAAAGGGACTACAAAGTTTCCTAGGCAGAATTAATTTTGTAAGAAGGTTCATTCCAAATATTGTTAGTCTTTTAAAGCCTCTAACATCTATGTTGAAAAAGAATATGGTTTTCATCTAGACCAAAGAAGGAAAAAATAGTTTTGAAGACATCAAAGCAGCAATAGCAGCAACACCAACATCAATAAATCTAGATTCTTGAAAGATTTCATATTGTATGCTTATGGAGGAACTGATTTTGCTATGCTGACACAACAAAATAAAGACAACTAGGAGCATCCAATTGCTTTTTTCAGCCAAGTATTAGAAGACAATGAACAAAGGTATTCATTTGTAGAAAAACATGTCCTTGCTGTTATCAAAAGCCTTAAAAAGTTCAAGCACATGCTTTCTAACAATAAAATTCAGCTGATGGTTGCCCATCCTAGTGTTAAGGAATTCTTGTTGAGCAAGGATTTAGGAGATAAAAGGGTTGGATGGGTAACTAAGGTGATGGAATATGATGTAGATATCTATTGCAAATATGTGTCTGATGTGTTGTCATTGATGTCAACATATCCTTCTGTCAGAAACAGTGAAGACAATGCAGAGGAGTGATTAGTATTTCTAGTAAAGTGAAGATTAAAGTTTACGGATTAAAGGGTTTGTAGTGGGTTGTCTATTGTTGCTCCAGTTGAGATTTGAGAGATCCACATAAAGATTTGGTGAAGTTATGGCTCTCTAAGTAGAACAGGTTTTTGTAGTTGTTCTATGATGACAGAGTGGCAAGAAGTTGGTCCAGATTAGTCCGGTATGGGAATAATATGATATGTGGATCTAGAGGCATGTCTGGGATGTTGGTGTGTTACCTCAACTCAAATGGTTCATGGTTTGGAGATCCAGAGGCAATCTTTCTAGTTTGACAGTCATGGCAGTGTGTGCTCTTGAGGTTCAGTATGAAGATGTGAGTGATTCTGGTGATGCGAAGTGGTGTGGTTATTCTTGTTGACTTAATTATGCTTGTGGTGGTCTCTGGATTGTGTGGTTGTTGTGTTGGTGGTCTGCATTGACAAAGGAGCTCATGATTGAAGGTTACCTCTTGGTTGTTGTTGTTCTTCCCAGTCTTGGCCGATCAAATGTTCCTAGCGTGTTGTAAATGATCTAAAAAATCATTTTATGAAGCATGGAGTATTAATGGAGAAAGATTCAAGTCTCAGCTATGATTGGCCAACAGTGTAAAGATCCGCATTAAGTTTGGCCGACCTTGTTGATCATTCTAAGATGGATAAAGTGTATTAATACTTGTTGAAGAGTTGTCAAACATTATCCTTGTGCAAAATAGATTAAATCCAAATAAAGGATCAGAACCAGAGCAGAGAAGAAAAGGAGCGAGAGCAATATAGAGTGTGAAGAAGAATCCAAGGCAAAGAAAAAGTTTTTGAGCATTCATTGGAACTAAACTAGGCATGAAGTAGATGCTATTTCTTAGTTAATTCATTTTGTTCTAAATTAATTTTGTAGGCAGTGAGCCTCCTCTTTTGAGCAGTGAGCCCAAAGGCATGTGCCTTCTATTTTTCTAAAGTACTTTTAACAGGGTACAAATCTTTGTGGGTTAACCCTCACCGTGGTTTTTCCCTTAACCAGGTTTCCACGTCAAAATCTTGGTGTCAAGTGTGTTGATTATGTTTATGGTCTTATGTTGTTGATCTATGCTTTAATGGTTACATCACTAATCTAGTAGTAAGATAATAAAGAAGGTTAAAAGCAGAAAAAGATTAAATTGTGTGACAACTGATTCACTCCCCTCTCAGTTGTCCAGTCTAATCACAATAATTGGTATCAAAGACAGATCCTCTTTTAAAATCTTGACCGCTTGAGGAGATCCTGGATGTCAACCTACAAGAAGGATAGTCTGAGATTTGATGGAACAAATTATTTTGTTTGGAAGAATCACATGGAGTGCCATTTACAATGCATGGGCGATGCGGTGATGACCAGTGTTGAATATAAACCTTTGAAGAAAGGTCCTTCAACTCCAGATCAAGTCAAAGATGCTGAAAATAACCTTTAAGCTAAAGATGCCTTGTTGAGTGCCCTGACTGATTCTAAGATGACAAATGTCTTTAATCTAAAAACTACTTATGAAATCTGGAAAAAGTTGGAATATCTGTATGAAGGTGATAAGTATGTCAAATGTGTGAAGCTATAAAGTCTGTGAAGGAAATCTGAAACTATGAAGATGAGTGAAGATGAAAACATCACAATCTACATGCAAAAGATAAATGAACTTGTGTGTGGTATCAAGTGTGCTAGTGGAACTTTGGAAGAATCAGAGATTGTATCAAAAGTACTCAGATCTTTACATGATTCTTACAAACATAAGGTTGTTGCTATAGAGGAGATCAGGACTGTCTCAGATGTTACAAGAGATCATCTGGTTGGCAAAATTTTAGCTTTTGAATTAAGTGAGTTTGGTGATTCTCTTCCCAAATCTGAATATGCATTTAAGGCTAGTGTATATGGAAAACAAAGATATGATCCAGGTGAAACCTCTTCTGTAAGATCAAACAGATTAATGAAGATAAGGAAGGATCTTGAAGATATTGAACTTGAAACTGCTGATCTTGAAGCTCTTCTCGCCAAAAGATTACCAAGAGGATCTGGTAAGGATCAAGGAAAATTGCCACTCAATGTTTCGCATGTAATAAGATTGGTCATTTTGCCTCAAGATATCCAGAGAGGTTTTCAAAAACAAACCCTAACATATATCGAAATCAGAACAAATGTTACTATGTCCAAGAAACTGGTGAAGGAGTCACAGATGATGAATTTGATCATGGAGGTTCCCCTGAAAATGATTGGGTGTTCATTGCCATTAAGGAAGAAGATCCGGTGTCCACTAAATCTACTAGCTATGTAAATATGGAAAGTGCCTTAGCTGCTCAGGTTGTTGAGAAAGATGAATGGGTGATTGATAGTGGATGTTCTCATCATATGACTGGAGACAAGAGTAAGTTTGTGAATTTTGAAAATTATGAAGGTGGGCTTGTGAAATTTGGAGATAACTTAGCTGGTAGAATCCATGGTAGAGGATCCATCTCTTTTGATGGTAATAATAACACAGATGATGTTTTGTATGTGGAAGGATTGAAACATAATCTTCACAGTGTTGGACAATTGGTTGATAAAGGTTATGATCTTCAATTCAAAGATGGAAAGTATAGAATCTTGAAAAGTTTCAAAACTAAAATTGCATCCAGTACTCAAACTAGAGGTAAAATTTTTCATTTAAGTAGCTCTGGAAAAAGTTATTTGATTGCTCAGATAGATCAAAGTTGGTTATGGCATAGGAGGATGTGTCATGTGAATTTTGATAATATTGTCAAAATAAGTACCACTCAAGCTGTGAGAGATCTTCCAAAACTTGTGAAACCTAATAGCACGTGTAAAAAATGTCAATTGGGGAAATAGAGCAAGATTTCATTCAAAAGTAAGGAACAAGTCTCAAATGGATGATTGGAACTGGTACATACTGATCTCTGTGGTCCTGCTAGAATTAGGAGTGTGCAAGGAGATAGATATTTCATGTTGCTGATAGATGACTACTCCAGGATGATATGGGTAACCTTCCTGTTGGCTAACAGATTTGTCCTTATTCTAAAAATGTTTTATTTTGACTCTATCCCCTTCTTTAAAGAACAAATGAGTTAAGCAACAAATGGGTGAACTTTTTGTAAATTAGTTCCCCTCTGAATTTAAGTACATCTCCCTTTAAGATTTCCAATGAATTCAATCTATTCAACTTATCCAAATGCACTTTTAACCAGAAAATGCCTAAGGCAAACTAACATTCATACATAACTATGTTATGAATGTGGTAAATTTATGTAATAATAGTGAATAATAGAATGCACAGATTCTATTTTTGATACATTTAGATACATGAACACATACATATGTATTTGCTGAACCAATAAATAATAGAACACATATAACGAGTTGTCCAATAAAAGAGCAATTACCAAATGAAAGGAGATTTAACACAGAAAATCCAATTTCAAACACTCAGATGCACATATCTAAGTAAACAATAATTGTTCCCTCTTTTCATTCACAGATGAAGAATTTATCAGACAATCATCGTATACTGTAAAACCATTAAAAATAGTTCAGCCCAAAACTTCTCTTCTTTTTCTATTTCTGTCTACTCCATAAAAAAAATTAAAAACTATATATATGAGTGCTTTAATCATGACCTCAAGTAAACCAGAACCCAGAGTTAAAGTAACTCTGACCCATATGGGATTTAGTTTATAACAAACTGATTTAAAGATCAAGATTACGAAAGAAAAGCATAACTGAAGAACTGAATAAGGAAAATGAGTCAATAAGATCACGACTGGGTTAACGGATTTGAATCTCCAGATTTGCCATCGATGGTTGGAGAAGCACGTTGAGTCTTCCACTCCTAAAAAGCTGCAACAAATTCCTAAATTTTTGGGAAGTTGGGGATACCTATGTGTTTCACTCTTGATTTCCAAACTTCTTTCTCCCTTCGTATTTTCCCAATTTTTTCTTCATGTTCTGGAAGTGCATCGATACAGAGGTAAAGTAGTGACTCCACTTTAGAGATTCGGGAGAAATCTTCAATTAAGATATTGTCGCTTTCTTTAACAAAGCTAATTTTATCCTTAAAGGACTGAACCACTATGTCGACATCCTCCTCTGGTTTCCCATCATCTTTTATGTATTTGACATCAATACATTGCATGTCATGCTGCAGTGATTGAGTGAACTCAGTTATCTCCTTAATTAACTTTGTAAGTTCAAAGCGTCCCTGCCATGATATGGAATTCCTCCATTCAATATTTTTCTTATTCACATATAATAGATCTTCATCCAAACCAGTCAGGCTCTTTTCTGTCAGAAACTTCGCTACCCCATATTTTTGAACTTCATTGATTTGATTTATTACATTTACCCATTTACCTTCGTCTTTCACCCAAGTAGTAACCTGTGCCTTAAGGTCCTCAATGGTGGCAGCAGTCAAATCGTATATATTCTTGAGTTCATGAATGTATTTAGTCCCCTTCCGTATAATGCAGTCCAACCAACTGTCAAATGTTTTAGCCACCATTTTGTTTCTGTGAACCTGATCCAACATCTTCTAGTTAACTAGTGACTTAGGATCGAAAGACAGGGAGAGCTGTGAAACTAGCTACGGGTTGGGGTTATGGATAGCATCTATGTACTCTGCCATTGAACACAGAGTCTGCCTCAATTCCCTCTTGTCTTTTTTGTCCTTCCAACTCTGACTAACTATCCTCTTGGTGGATGCTTCAAGATGATGAACATCTGCAGCTCTTGAAGCAGCACCGAGATCCACTCTCTCAACAGTGAAGTCCTACACAATTAGGTCCTATACTTCTTCTCCAGTCACTAGTTTGACTATCTCAGCACTCCAGTTTCTAGTATTCAGATCAATGCTTACTCTGGATGTCACCTTTAGCTTCTTAGACTTGGGTGTCTTCCCTAAACATTTGCTCACCATGTCCTCTAAGGGGACAGCAAAAGGAATTATTTTTCTCTTATCAGAAATAGAACTCTCCAGCGACTTAGGTGCAGGGGCTAAGGTTTCCTTTTCAGACTTTAATCCATCAGAGGATACATTAGAAATTGTCAACAGTTCAGAGGTCTCTAGAACAACCTTTGACTGTGGCCTAGTATCAACTTCCTTTGTTTTGTGTGGACTTGATTCCTTATCACCCATGGGTTCTCCTGAATCCTCCTCTAAATTCAGATCCACAACTATTGTTTCAGAAACTTGTTTCTTTCTTTTACTTTTGGTCCTCAACCTAGTAGCACGAGGGGGTAGAATAGCTGTGAGGGCTCTCCTGGATTTCTTAGTAGTAGGGCTCCTTCCAGTTGATGACTTGGAAGCACCTGCACCACAGATAGCAATGGGTCGGTTAGAAGAGCTTATGGGGAGTGATGATTCAATCATTGAGGTGAATTGTTGGGCATTTTTATTCTGGATCCCTTCCTGTTTCTTTTCCCTTAACCATTTCTCAGTTCTCCTTATCACTGGAAGAGTTTTAACCTCAATCCTATATTCCTCTTTTTTGCTCCAGTCAATTTCTGGAATAGGTAATTGCTTTATTTGTTCAAACTGCGGGTCAATCACCTGTTCCTCTAAATTCAAGGCATCAGATTTTGACTGGCACGAGTAATGTCCAAGTTCAATGGGAAAAGAGATACCAAAACCCTTCTTTGTCGAGAACTTTTTATCCACATGTGCTAGCTATCTACATACCTCTATCAACACGAAACGGTCGAACACTTAACAGGTTCACCGTCAAATCCCCCAACTCTAATGTAAGTGAACTCAAAAAATTGAATAAAGAAGCTACCATAAATGCTAATCAGCTGCATTGCTTCATTGGACATTCTCTTACCCAGATTACCTGCCAGTTCATAAGTCATTCTCCCAGTGAAAATATCACTAACCCTTTTGTAATTTTCATAACATTTCTGCATCTGCAATTGTGAATAATATTCATAAATCCGACTATCCTCAGCCAAGGGTGCATGAGGTAGACCAAGCCATTCTCTTGTAGATGCTAGGCAATAAAATAGGTACGAAGACATATAAAAATCTCTGTCACCCAAACAATTACTCAAACCCTGATGCAAACAATCGGCCACAATTTCTGCCCAATCTAAATATTGCTCTCCTTGGAGGATAACTTGTATGAAAAAGTACATCCAATCTTCCCAATAATATGCATGTTGGCTGCCCTTCAATCTGTGTAATAATACCACAATATCCCTCACTTCTTTAATCAAATGATCCCTAGTAAGTGGTCTGGGCAACCTTGAGCCACCCTTTTGAAATTTCAGCAGCCAGTTTCTTGCTATCACACTTTTGTAAGTTGATTTCTTCTCCAAGAAATGCCCATAGGAAGAAGTAATATCAAGGCTAGAATACACCTCTTTAGGCAGTATTCTCATTACAGACATGAGGGTTTATCTGTCGACATGAAATAATACATCACCATTTGTATTTTTGATGCATCTGTTTTGGGGTTCATACCTATTTATACATTCCTGAACCAATTCTGGGCACTGTACAGCTTTGGGAAAGACTGCAGCTTCAACTAAACCGTTGTCTACTATTTTCTTCATCATAGGGGTTTGCACAGGGTTTCTAGACCTTTCTCTAAATTCTTCTAGATCATATTGCACCAACACAGTATCCCCAAATTCAGAGTGAGAATAGGTAAGACTAGGACCATGTTCATTCCCCACACATGTAGATTTCAAAGCCATACTTGGAGGATTAAAATGAAAAACACTTCGAATTTTGAAAATAATGTCGAAGACTCAAGAGATTCTTCTATCTAGCTAAGAAATAGGAATAGCATATAGGAAGAACAGAACTCACCTTCAAGATATCTGAATTCACTACGAAGTTTGAGTAACAAGAACCTTACACTTCCTGCGCTATTCTCCTCCGTGTTGCACAGTATGTTTACTCGCTAGATTTGGCTTGTTCTTAGTTAATAATGGCACTAACCAGATTGAATAATTATCACTCGGAACAATACGTGCCAAAAATATTTGAAAAGACATGAATTCTGACCTCTTCATTAATAGCATGTATTATTCACGCGCCATCATGATGTATAATAATTATCCGTAACCTCCGCCAAATTAGAACTCTCAGTTTCATAATGAGTCTCTGACATATTTTCCTCCAACTTTCCCACTAAATTTGACTTAGAGAGCCTCGGGAATAAATGAGACCAAAATCACCAAATCTTTAAACTATTGAACCATCGAACCTTTGGGGCGTGGTTCAATATGGTGGTTCGATCATACCAATTGAATCATATAAAGGGGCAAAGAATTCACTTACGGAAATATTGAACTTAAGTTCATGAACCATTGAACTTGTTAGGGTATGGTTCAATATGAAGGTTCAAAGACGCAAAGACTACATAGACCAACAGACAATCACGTGGCTTTTGTAAAAGGCTTCCAACTATGAGACAGTGAACCGTTGAACCTTGAACCATTGAACTTCACTATAGAGTACGAGCGGATGGTTCAACGATACATTAATTACACAAGATAACTGCATGACGCGACTTATTAGAAGGCAATGAATGTTGAACTTTGAACTGTAGAACCATTGAACTATTGACAAAAGGGTTCAAGTTCAACCTGAAAACTCAAAGACATTTAAAATACACAGAACGAAACAACTTGCTTTTTGAGGCACTTTGGACATATCGAACCATTTGAACTTTGAACTTTGAGAATGGTTCAAGTTCAAAGGTTCAAACCTTAAGTAACCTCACACACAAAGACAAAAAAATGGGTAAAATTTGAAGGATCAAGAGTCAATTTAAGAAACAAAGGTATGACCATAAATACAGCAGAGCAAATCGGCTCTTGTTTAGGCAATATCACCAATAGATAAATAAGGGTGACTCAAAAGATAACACTTCCTAAAAGAAAATCAGAGGCTCTTGAAAAATTCAAGGTGTTCAAAGTGATGGTGGAAAATGAAATTGGTGAAAAATCAGAATGTCTGAGATCCGACAGAGGTGGAGAATTTACTTCCCGTGAGTTTGATGCCTTCTGTGAAAAGCATGGCATAAAAAGACAGTTATCTACTCCTATGACTACCCAACAAAATGGAGTTGTGGAAAGAAAGAACCAAACCATTCAAGAAGCTGCCAGGACCATGATGATAGAAACAAATGTTCCTCAATCTTATTAGAGAGAAGCTTTAAGTATTGTTGTCTACACTCTTAACCAGGTGTAGATCAAAGGTAATTCTGGTAAGACCCCTTATGAACTATGGTTTGGTCATCCTCCTACTGTGAGATATTTCAGAGTTTTTGGTAGTAAATGCTATATCAAAAGAGATGAGGATTTTGGTAAATTTGATACAAGAAGTGATGAGGGAATATTTTTGGGATACTCTACTCAAAGTAAAGCTTATTGGTGTTTTAACAGAGGTTGAAAAAGATTGTTGAAAGTGCTAATATTAGAGTTGATGAGAGCAAGGAAGGACATTCCAAGTTCTATGGATATGACTCAGATGATCAAACTGAGAGTCAAAATCAAGGATGGTTAGTTCAAACTCTGATGCAGACTGATCCGGAAACTCCAGAGACTTAAGAAATTAATACGGATGTTCAGGAACAAGCTCAAGAAATAGAAGCTCAATCAATTCCCAAAACCCCCAGGTATGTAAGAATGAATCATCCTGAAGATCAAATCATAGGGGATAGAAACAAAGGTATTCAAACTAGGAGAAGAGTTGTTGAAGATCAAGAAGAGATTTGTTTAATTTCAAGGATTGAACCTAAATCAATTGGTGAAGCCTGCACTGATGAAAATTGGGTAAAAGCAATGGAAGAAGAATTAATGCAAATTCAAAAGAACCACACTTGAGATCTTGTTCCTAGGCCAGAGGACAAAAAAGTAATTGGAACCAAATGGGTCTTCCGGAATAAACTAAATGAAGATGGTGAATTTGTAAGAAACAAAGCAAGGTTGGTATGCAAAGGCTACTCTCAAGTAGAAGGAATTGATTTTGAAGAAACTTTTGCTCTGGTGGCAAGAATAGAGGTGGTTAGATTGTTTCTTGCATTTATTGCTTTCAAAGATTTTAAAGTGTATCAGATGGATGTCAAATCAACATTCCTAAATGGAGATTTGGAGGAAGAAGTCTACATTGAGCAACCGAAAGGATTTCAGTTGTCTGACCAGGGTGACATGGTTTGAAGACTGAGAAAAGCATTGTATGGACTCAAGCAAGCTCCAAGAGCCTAGTATGAAAGATTGGATAAATATTTGCTCAAGATAGTACTACTGATAGTAATCTTTACTTCAAGATTAATCATGAGGACATCCTGATTGTTGAAGTCTTTGTTGATGATATCATTTTTTTGTGGAAATGAATGTTAGATCTAGGGCACACAACTGAGAGGGGGGGTGAATCAGTTGTACAAAAACTTGCTCCTACTTTAAACACTTGATTTTTCTTTGTTAGTTAACAGCATATCAATTAATCATTCATGAAAGCAGAAAGCATAAACACCGGAGCAGATAAACATCAACACATTAGACACCAAGATTTTTGATGTGGAAAACCTGGTTAAGGGAAAAACCACGGGGTGATTAACCTGAGGATTATTCTCTATTAGAAGAATAAGAAAAACAAATGGCACATGTTAGTCAGGGCTCACTACCTGAGCACACTGCTCACAAAGAGGCACACTACCTACAAAAGAGACACACTGTCTACAAGATCATAAGTATCACAACCTTGAACTGGAGAATGACATCTTCACCATGGCTGGATCAGTTCCATTTAAGCTCAAAATGCACCTGCTCTGCCCTTTTGCTCTTTTGCTATAACACACTCATCCACTTCTCAACACACTTCAAAATGGATTCACAAACCTTCATTTATACAAGACATCGACTTAGGAATAAGCATCTAAGTCGGCACTCAGCCATAAGAACAATCGCAAGATGAATAATACATCCGGTTGGCTACCACAAGAACATTTGCAAGATGAACAACTCATCCGGTCGGCTAGTTTGAACAAGAACTTCATCCGGAAGAATATCTTCAATTCCGGGCTCTACCACCAATGCGGATCAACAACACAACCTCAACACGATCCAAGAACCTTCACAAGCTTGCCTGAATGACCAGGAACATCCGCACTTCCTCTGCTCATCGGAATCTCTTCTCTTCCTCATCCAGAACTTCAAGAACATAGTCTACCGCCACTATCATACTGAAACATGTGCTTCTGGATCTCCAAATCATGAACCAATTGAGATGACACATCACAAGGACATCCCAAACACTCCATCCAATTTGCAAGATAGGATAATGCACTTCCGGATCTCACCGGACCTCTTTGTAGCACTCTGTCATTCCGGAGCACTTCTCGGAACCGATTCTACTTGATCAATCACAACTTCTTCATATCCTCATGTGGACCTCTGAAATCTTAACTGGATCATCTCAAGACTCATATCTACAAACCCTTTAATCTGCATTCTCTGAACATCAGCTTATTGAGTACTTCTTCCTTCTTCTCATCATTGTTCTTCACTGTTCCTGTTTGAGACTAATTTTCTCAATATCCTCAGCACACAACTCATCCAATCCTTCTTGTCAATGCAATATGAGTATGTTGACATCAATGACAACACTGATTAACCTTATACTTGCAACAATCTCCCCCTTTGTCATTGATGGCAACATATGATGTGAAAAACCATCAAGACAAGAACTTCTCCTTTCTGTCACAGCTCCTCCTATCAGCAACAACTCTTCACATGTCATCTCTTTCTTTTACTGCTCTCCCTTTGATCAACAACTTGTTTTTCACATGTCTTCTCTCCCCCTTTGACATCAATGGCAAAGGGCTCATACTTGCAATTCTAACACATCAGAATCATACCAGCTGCTCCCCCTTAGTAGCAGCTCCCCATCATCAATCTGGATCACAAGATGTGACTGTTGTATCCACCAGACTGATGCACATCAGTGCATCCTAGTTCATCACCGGAGGGGCCATGACCCCTAACTTCACCTGGAGATACTCAAAAGAGTCCTTGGGAAGAGGTTTAGTAAAGATATCTGTAATCTGATCCTTGGAGGGTACATACTCCAATCTGACTTTTCCCTTGTTCACTTGCTCTCTCAGAAAGTGAAACTTGATAGATATGTGTTTGGTCTTAGAATGCAACATCGGATTCTTAGAGATATTTATTGCACTTGAATTATCACAGAAAATTGTGATAGGCTCCTCATATTCTACTTTAATGTCTTTTAACATCTGCTTCATCCATAAGATATGAGTGCAACTACTTGCTGCTGCAATGTATTCTGCTTCAGTTGTAGACAAGGATATTGCCTCTTGTTTCTTGCTTGGCCAAGAAACCAATCTTTTTCCCAAAAAGAATGCTCCTCCACTTGTACTCTTCTGGTCATCCACATCTCCTACCCAATCTGCATCTGTGTATGCATGAAGAGAGAAATCCTGATCTCTAGGATACCATAGACCATACTCAACTGTTCCTTTCAAGTACCTAAAAATTCTTTTGATTGCCATGACATGAGATTCTCTGGGGTCAGCCTGAAATCTTGCCACAAGACCAACAGCCTACATTATATCTGGTCTAGTCTGAGTGAGATACAATAGTCCTCCAATCATTGATCTGTACTTGGTCTGATCTATCTTAGGAGAGTCATCATCTTTGCTCAACTAACAACCGGTTGCCATAGGGGTGTTCATTGGCTTTGAATCTTCCATTCCAAATTTCCTCAACAATTCTTTTGCATATTTGGTTTGACAGATAAAGATGCCTTTCTTTGTTTGAGTAATTTGCAGACCCAAGAAGAAATTCATTTCACCGAGCATTGACATTTCAAACTCACTTTTCATTTGATTTGCAAAAGTTTTACACATGCTGTCTTTTCCTCCAAAGATGATATCATCAACAAATACTTCAACAATCAAGATGTTTTCCTTATCTATTTGGAAGTATAGGTTACTATCAGCAGTACCTTTGTTGAAACCAATCTGTACAAGATGCTTATCCAACCTTCCATACCATGCTCTTGGAGCTTGCTTCAAACCATACAGTGCTTTCTTCAACTTGCAGACCATATCATCATGATCAGACAATTGAAATCTATCCGGTTGTTCAATGTACACTTCTTCTTCCAAGTCACCATTTAGAAAGGCAGACTTGACATCCATCTAATATACCCTGAAGTCTTTGAAGGCAGCAAATGCAAGAAATAGTCTAACTGCTTCAATTCTTGCCACCGGAGCAAAGGTCTCTTCAAAATCAATTCCTTCTATTTGAGAGTAGCCTTTGCAGACCAATCTAGCTTTGTTTCTGATTACTTCACCAACTTCATTTAGTTTGTTCTGGAAGACCCATTTGGCTCCAATCACATTCTTGTTTCTAGGTCTAGGAACAAGATCCCAAGTATGATTTTTCTCAATTTGCATCAATTCTTCCTCCATTGCTTTGGTCCAGTTTTCATCATTGCAACCTTCATTAACTGTCTCAAGTTCAATCTTTGAAATCAGACAATATTCATTTGACTCTTGAGCAATTCTTCTCCTTGTTTGTACTCCTTTACTTTTATCACCTATGATCTAATCTTCAGAATGATTTAGAGTTACATACCTTGGAACTTTGGGAGTTTCTTGCACTACTAATTCCTGATCAGGCTCATTCAGACAAACTTCTTCTTCCTGATTTACTGGATCAGTCTGGATTTGAATTTCATAGGAGGATGGAGCTCCTTACACCAGAGAATCATTCTGATCATCGTCATCACATTCATAGAATCTTGAAGGCTTCTCAATTCCTTCATCAACCTTCACATTTGTACTTTCTATTATCTTTCTCAATCTCTTATTGTAACACCAGTATGCTTTGCTTTGAGTGGAGTAACCCAAGAAAATTCCTTCATCACTTCTAGCATCAAACTTTCCTAAATTTTCATCTCTTTTGATGTAACACTTGCTACCAAATACTCTAAAATATCTCACAGTGGGAGTTATGCCAAACCAAAGTTCATAAGGAGTCTTACTAGTATTGCTTCTGATTTGAACTTGATTAAGGGTATGGACTGCAGTGCTGACAGCTTCTCTCCAAAACATCTGAGGAACACTTGCTTCCATCATCATTGTCCTGGCTGCTTCTTGGATGGTCCGGTTCTTTCTCTCAACTACTCCATTCTGCTGTGGAGTCCTAGGAGCAGACAGTTGTCTCTTTATACCATGCTTCTCATAGAAATCTATGAATTGACCTGATGCAGGGGAGTAAATCACAAAACACACAATAACAGATATTAAACACAGCAAATAGAACTTTCTTTTATTGAACTGGGCAACTCATTACATCACAGAAGCTCAATTACAATCAGAGGAATTAGTCCTCTACAGGCTACAACACACTACAGCTACCATCACCAGGCTCTAGAATCTTCCGCCTTTTGTAACCCCTAAATTAGCTAGGGTTTCTATTTTCCTACCTATTCTTGACTCTACACTTGCCCCCTTAACTCTCCTACTGCCCAGGGTTCCCAAAAATGGTTATTAATAGCCTTTTTGGCGGCCAACAACCTAATTTCAAATTTTGCATCTCCCTCCAAAAATAGGTCAACTTCCGAGAGCCATAACTTTTGATCCGGGACTCTGATTGACAAACTATTTTATGTTTCAGAAAGCTTGCGGAGTGCTCTACGTGCTAAGAACTTGCTCTGCCAGTTTCAGCCATTTTTAGGACCGTACGGGGCCGTTTAGTGCCTCAAACCTGAGTTTGAATAATTTTCAAGCATTTTTTAGGAAACGGAAACTTTAATATCTTTCAGCTTGCAAATGATCTTCGTGTGATTCCTTCACCAAAGGTCTTATATTTCCATTATGTAACTTCCTGTAAATTTTGACTTCATTCCGTGCCCAAATGCAAACTTTCTAAAAATAGTAGTTTACTATTTTTAGCAGTTTTGGAAAACTGAAAGTTCTACATTATTATTCAGGCGATTATGGGACTAGAACCACAGATTTTGAGATGAAATGGGTAGAACATCAACAATTTTGAAACACATTTTTTTTGGGTGATACAAGATTGCCCTTACACCACTGGATGCTCCTACATCACACACCCAGGGTAATTTGAGAAGTGACCTTGTCACGTCTCAGGTGTTTGTGTGAGGAAAACCCAAATGGTCAACCTCTACCTTAGACAACCAAGAAGAATCTTGAACAGGCCTTCATTTCCATTTCACTAGATATTCTTCATATTGCCTGTTTTGAGTACTCCTTCCCACACGGCTATCCAAGATCTCTTCTATCTCCTCTATTGAAGTAGATGTCAGAATACTCCATTGCACTTCTGTTGGTCCATCCTCTGTTCCACCTTCATGATATTCTGTTAAATTAGCGATGTTGAAAATAGGGGAAATGTTGATCCCACTAGGTAGCTCTACCTCATATGCATTTCCGGAATCATGCTGCTTCAAGATTCTGCATGGTCCAAATTTCTTCATTTTCAATTTATGGTATGTTCTAACAGGGAACCTTTCTTTTCTCAAGTGTACCATGACTTCATCTCCCACCTGGAACTCCTTATACCTCCTCTTCTGATCTGCCTTAGCCTTGTATTGAGTAGTCATCTTATTAATGTGCTTTCTCACCTCTTCATGCAAATTCTTCATATGTTCTGCAAAGTCTTCAGCCTCGGCACTTGTCTTTTCTCCCTTATCCAGATTCCTTAACTCTGAAGCATTTCTTGGACTATTGCCATATACAATCTAGAATGGTGATTTACCAGTACTCCTATTGACAAAATTGTTGTAAGCAAATTCTGCCTATGGTAAAATCAAATCCCATCCCTTGGGCTTATCTCCTACTAAGCATCGTAGCAGGTTACCCAAACTCTTATTCACCACTTCAATTTGTCCATCAATTCGTGGATGGTGTGTAGAACTAAACTTCAAATCTGTCTTCAACTTCTTCTACAATGTCCTCTAGAAATAACCAACAAACTTGGTATCTCAATCTGAAACTATGCTCTTTGGTAGACCATGTAGTCTCACCACTTCCCTAAAAAATAACTCTGCAATATGAACAACATCATTAGTCTTCTTACAAGGAATAAAATGTGTCATCTTTGAGAATCTGTCCACCACCACAAAAATAGAATCATGCCCCCTCTATGTCTTTGGTAAACTAAGAACAAAATCCTTACTAATATCATCCCATGGCTTCTCTGGTACAGGTAATGGTTGATACAACCCTGTATTTTGACTTGTTCCTTTTGCCATTTGACATACTCTGCAACTCTGCACAAACTTCCTCACATCCTGCTACAACTGTGGCCAATAATAATTTTCACCAACAATAGAAATGGTCTTATCTCGACCAAAGTGTCCAGCCAGTCCTCCACTATGCTTCTCTTTAATCAGATTCTCTCTCATGGAACTCCTCGGAATGCACAACTGGCTTCCTCTAAACAACAAGCCGTCTTGGATTATGAAATCCAACCATTTTGTCCTATCCAAAGTAACAGGCTCCAGACAAGCTTTCCAAGCCTCTACAAAATCTGGATCTTCAGGATACAAACTTTTGAGCTCATCAAACCCAACAACCTCTATCCTCATTTCTGTCAACAAATTGTGCCTTCTGCTCAAGGCATCTGCAACTCTGTTGGACTTCCCACTCCTGTGCTTCAAAACAAAAGTATAACTCTACAAAAACTCAACCCATTTTAAGTGCCTTTGGTTCAACTTCCCTTGACTATTAATATACTGCAAAGCCTGATGATCAGTATATAAAACAAACTCTTTTGGAAACAAATAATGTCTCCATTTCTTCAAAGCCTGAACTATTGCATAAAATTCCTGATCATAAACAGAATACTTTTTCTTGCAATCATTAAGCTTCTCACTAAAATAGGCAATGGGCTTACCTTCTTGGCTCAAAACAACTCCTATACCACTCCCACTAGCATCACAATCTACCTGAAATACCTTATTGAAATCTAGAAGTGCCAAAACAGGTTGTTCTACAACTTTCTGCTTCAATGTATCAAAGCTCTTGTCGGCTCCTTTAGTCCATCTAAACTCTTTTCTATCTCCTCTCATTTTTTCAGTTAGGGGTGCACAAATGCTACTGAAATTCCTGATAAACTTTCTGTAAAAACTTGCCAAACCATGAAAAGATCTTACCTCCGTTGCACTCCTTGGTGAAGGCCACTCAATGATAGCCCTTACTTTTTCTGGGTCCATCTTAAGACCTTCCTCCGAGACAACAAATCCCAGGTATACCAACTCCTTCTTTGCAAAACTGCATTTCTTCAGATTAATCAGCAACTTCTCCTTCCTCAGCTTCTCTAGAACTCTTCTGATATGCATCAAATGCTCATCCCAAGTCTTACTAAAAATCAAAATATCATCCAAATAAACAATAACAAAACTTCCCAAATATTCTTTCAGTACCTCGTTCATGAGCCGCATGAATGTGCTTGGTGCATTGGTTAGCCCAAATGGCATGACTAACCACTCATACAAACCTTCTTTTGTCTTGAAGGCTATCTTCCATTCATCCCCTTCTCTGATACGGATTTGGTGATACCCAATCTTCAGGTCAATTTTCGTGAAGTACTTGGCTCCACTCAAACAATCCATGATGTCATCCATTCTTGGCAATAGAAATCTATACTTGATCATTATCTTATTGATGGCTCGAGAGTCTGTACACATCCTCCATTCTCCATCCTTCTTTGGTACTAATACTGCAGGTATCGCACATGGACTTAGGCTCTCCCTTATCAGTCCCTTCCTCAACAACTCCTGAATTTGTCTATTTAACTCTTCATTCTCTGCAGGGGTCATTCTATGGGCTGCCTTGTTTGGTAAACTAGCTCTTGGTATCAAATCCATTTGATGACTTATCTTCCTTACTGGTGGTAAACCTTCTGGTACATTATCAGAGATAATGTCCTGGAACTCTTCCAACATATCTAAAACTTCTACAGGTACATCTTCACATTTCTCTTGACTAATCTTAGGAATCAGTGTAAAGCAATGATGCTCATGCTTCATACCCTCCAAAAATTTCCTACCATCTACCAAACAAATTATGGCAGTACTACATACCTTTTCTTCCACCTCCTTCAAAGGCTTCAACTTATGACGAACTCCATCCTTTGTTAGGGAATATGTGTTTGCACGGCATCATGGACAGCGCTCCCATCATACTGCCATGGCCTCCCCAACAGCATATGACATGCATCCATCGGTATGATATCACATAGCACCTCATCATGGTTGTCACCAATCTTGAACTTCACTAAACACTGCTCAATGACCAAAGCTCTATGGTCCTTCTGTAACCATGCAATCCGATATGGATGCGGATGCTTTCTTCTTGTCAACCATCTCCTCTGAAACAAGATTATCAGTGCTTCCACTATCAATAATAATATCACAACACTTACCCTCACATTTGCACGTTGTGCGGAATAAACTCTTCCTCTGATTGGGTTCTTTCTCCTCATTCAGCAAGGTTCTTCTGACAACTAAGGTTTCTCCCCTTTTAGCATCTTCAGAATGCTCAGAATGTGCATCTTCATCTATATGTGCAACTCGTGCATTACCTTCAGGTCTTCTATTTGTCCTTCCTTGATGTTGCGGACACTCATATGCTCGATGCCCTTCTTCTCCACATTGGAAATAGGTTCCTCTAAAACATCCTCTTCCAGGTCCTTGCCCAAGTCTGCCTCTTCCTCTTCCTCTTTGATCACCATTGTTCTGGTCACGAGGGCGGTAGGTATTATCCCCTCTTTGATTTTGACTGGTGCCTGTTTCTTCACTTTTCTTTTGATCTTCATTACAGCCTCCATAGGGTCTTCCACCAGTCCTTCCACCTTGACCTCTTCCCCTTTGCTTGCTATCAAATCTTTTGTTCAGCTTCTCTTCCACCTTCAGGGAAAACTGGTACGCATCTTCTATGGTGGTCATTCTGACTAGGCTCAACTCCTCTTGAATACTCGGCCTCAACCCATTAATGTAACGGGCTTCCTTCTCCTTGTTGGGCTCTGCATGGCCTGTCCTGATAGTAATTTTATAAAACTCTTCTGTATACTCCTTAACAGACTTGTTACCTTGCTTCAGTCCTTGCAACTTCTTCAGCAACTCCATCTCATAGTCCACAGGAATGAACTACTTCTTTAGTTTCTCCACCATCCGATCCCATCTGGTGATCTTTTCTTTTCCTCTTCTATTCCTCTCTAATTGGACCTCCTTCTACCAAATATTGGCGTGGCCCTTCAACTTTATTTTTACAAACTTAACCCAATCTGGGTCCTCCACATCTTCATACTCAAAATACTCCTCCATGTCATTGATCCAATCAATAAGCTGTTCTGGATTCAAATCTCCAGAATATGTAGAAACTTTGATCCTGGGCCTCTTTCCAATCTTTGAAATGACCCTCAACAACCTTACTTCTATAGCATCTTCGGCAGCTTCTTGTTCTTCCTCAGATAGCTCTTCTTCAACTTCATCTTCACTTTCTTCTCTTGTCCTTGGCTCAAACCCTCTTCGTAGCTCCTCTTGCAATGCATCGATTTGCCTTTGTAGGGCTCTAAAACCCTCTTCCGTCAAAGCATTCCTCCCAACACGATTTCTTCGTGGAGGCATCTTGGTCTCCGCAGCAAACCCACAACCTCAGGTCCTGGTACAAACTGCCTCATGGTCGGCGATCTATCTACACACTCAGGAACCCTCGCTCTTATACCACTTGATGCAAGGGGTAAATCACAAAACACACAATAACAGATATTGAACACAGCAAATAGAACTTTCTTTTATTGAACTGGGCAACTCATTACATCACAAAAGCTCAATTACAATCAGAGGAATTAGTCCTCTACAGGCTGCAACACACTACAGCTACCATCACTAGACTCTAGAATCTTCCACCTTCTGTAACCCCCAAATCAGCTAGGGTTTCTATTTTCCTGCCTATTCTTGACTCTACACTTGCCCCCTTAACTCTCCTATTGCCCAGGGTTCCCAAAAATGGTTATTAATAGCCTTTTTGGCGGCCAACAACCTAATTTCAAATTTTGCATCTCCCTCCAAAATAGGTCAACTTCCGAGAGCCATAACTTTTAATTTAGGACTCCGATTGACGAACCGTTTTATGCGTCGGAAAGCTCGCAGAGTGCTCTACGTGCTAAAAACCAGCTCTGCTGGTTCCAGCCATTTTTGAGCCCGTACGGGGCCGTTTAGTGCCTCAAACCTGAGTTTGAATAATTTTCAGGCATTTTTTGAGAAACGGAAACTTTAATATCTTTCAGCTCGCAAATGATCTTCGTGTGATTCCTTCACCAAAGGTCTTATATTTCCGTTATGTAACTTCCTGTAAATTTTGACTTCATTCCGTGCCCAAATGCAAACTTTCTAAAAATAGCAATTTACTATTTTTAGTAGTTTTGGAAAACTGAAAGTTCTACATTATTATTCAGGCGATTATGGGACCAGAACCACACATTTTGAGAAGAAATGGGTAGAACATCAACAATTTTAAAACACATTTTTTTGGGGTGATGCAAGATTGCCCTTACACCACTGGATGCTCCTGCATCATCACCGGATGTGAATTCACCACCTCTATCAGACCTTAAACATTTCAGTTTCAATCCGGTTTTATTCTCTACCATAGCTTTGAAGATTTTGAACTTCTCAAGGGTTTCTGATTTCTCTTTTAGGAAGGTAACCCACATCCGGGAATGATCATCAATCAGTAACATGAAATATCTATCACCTTGCATACTCTTGATTCTTGTCGGACCACAGAGATCAGTATGCACTAATTCCAATAATCTGGTAGAGGACTGATCCTTGCTTTTGAAAGAGACTCTGCTCTATTTACCTAGCTGACATTCTTCACACAAACTATTTGTAGGTTTCACCAATTTTGGAAGATCTCTTACAGCCTGAGTATTGCTTATCTTGATGATGTCAAAATTCACATGACACATTCTTCTATGCCATAACCAACTCTGATCAATTTGAGCAAAAAGACAACTTTTATTAGAACCAACTAGATGGAAGACATTACCTTTTGTTTGAGTACCGGATGCAATCTCAGTTCCGAAGCTTTCAAAGATCCTACATCTTCCATTCTTGAACCGGAAATCATAGCCTTTATCCACCAACTGACCAACACTGAGAAGATTGTGCTTCAGTCCTTCAACATATAGTACATTACCGGTTTTGCTCTTTCCATAAAAAAAATAGTTCCCCTGCCTCTGATTCTGCCAGCAGAATTATCACCAAACTTTACCATTCCTCCTTCATACCTTTCCAAATCTAAGAACTTGTTCTTGTCACCTGTCATGTGGTGAGAACATCCACTGTCAATAACCCAATCATCCTTTTCTTCAATTTGGGCAGCCAAGGCTCTTTCCACAACCTTATGATTGATAGATTCAGAGGATATTGAATTTTCTTCCTTGATGGCAATAAACACCCATTCATTTCTAGATTTGCTTCCTATTTTTTATTCATCGTCTGTTACTCCTTCATTATCATCTTCTTCATGAACATAATAATAGTTCTTTTGGAACCTTTGTCTGTTAGCATTTGACCTTGCAGATCTTTCCGGACATCTTCAAACAAAATGACCAATTTTATTGCAATTGAAGCACTTAAAGGGTAATTTTCCTTCATACTTATCAGATCCTCTTGGCAGTCTCTTTACAATGAGGGCTTCAAGATGAGTTGTTTCTGCTTCTTCCTCTTCCATGTCTTTTCTTGCTTGATCATACCATGATAGCTTCCTTGAAGAGTTTTCTCCCAGATCAAATCTTTGTTTGCCTTTCACATAGGTACTGGCTTTGAATGCAAATTCAGTCTTGGGGGGATCATCTCCAAACTCAGTCATTTCAAATGCAGCTAGTTTGCCAGCCAATTGCTCTCTTGTCACAGTTGCGTGGGCTCTGAATTCATCAATGGCAGCAACCTTGATTTTGTAGGCAACAGGAAGGGATCTAAGAATTTTGCAAATAATTTCATTTTCATCCAGAACTCCACCAGCATTCATGATTCCTCATACCAGCTCATTCACTCTTGGCATAAAGGTAGTGATGTTTTCATCATCTCTCATCTTCAATCTTTCAAATTTTCCTTTCAGACTTTACAGCCTTACACTCTTAACATACTCATCTCCTTCATGCAGAAGTTCCAGTTTGACCCAGATCTCATATGCAGTTGGTAGGTCAATAACATTTGAGAGCTCTGAATCATTCAATGCACTTAGAAGAGCTTCTTTGGTCCACAAATTGTTTTCAGCATCTATGATTTCATTCAGTGTTGTCAGACCAGCTTGTGGAGGTACATAAGCCTTTGCGATCATGGATAAGTATGCTTTTCCCATACACTCCAAGTGATATCTCATGCATCCTTTCCAGAGCGAGAAATTGGTTCCATCGAACTTCAGACTGTCCTTCTTGTATGATGACATCCTAGATCTCCTCAAGCGGTCAAGCTCCTTTCAGAGGAACTTGGCTCTGATACCAATTGTTAGATCTAGGGCACACAACTAAGAGGGGGGGTGAATCAGTTGTACAAAAACTTGCTTCTACTTTAAACACTTGATTTTTCTTTGTTAGTTAACAGCATATCAATTAATCATTCATGAAAGCAGAAAGCATAAACACCAGAGTAGATAAACATCAACACATTAGACACCAATATTTTTGACGTGGAAAACCCGATTAAGGGAAAAACCACGAGGTGATTAACCCAAGGATTATTCTCTGTTAGAAGAATAAGAAAAATAAATGGCACATGCCAGTCAGGGCTCACTGCCCAAGCACACTGCTCACAAAGAGGCACACTACCTACAAAAGAGACACACTGTCTACAAGATCATAAGTATCATAACCTTGAACTGGAAAATGACATCTTCACCATGTCTGGATCAGTTCCATTTAACCTCGAAACACACCTGCTCTGCCCTTTCACTCTTTCACTATAACACACTCATCTGCTTCTTAACACACTTCAAAATGGATTCACAAACCTTCATTTATACAAGACATCAACTTAGGAATAAGCATCTAAGTCAGCACTCAGCCATAAGAACAATCGCAAGATGAATAATACATCTGATCGGCTACCACAAGAACATTTGTAAGATGAACAACTCATCCGGTCAGCTAGTCTGAACAAGAACTTCATCTGGAATAATATCTTCAATTCCAGGCTCTACCACCAATGCAGATCAACAACACAACCTCAACACGATCAAAGAACCTTCACAAGCTTGCCTAAATGACCAGGAACATCCGCACTTCGTCTGCTCACCGGAATCTCTTCTCTTCCTCATCTGAAACTTCAAGAACACAGTCTACCACCACTGTCATACTGAAACATGTGCTTCTGGATCTCCAAATCATGAACCAATTGAGATGACACATCACAAGAACATCCCAAACGCTCCATCCAATCCGCAAGATAGGATAATGCACTTCCGGATCTCACCGGACCTCTTTGTAGCACTCTGTCATTCCGGAGCACTTCCCAGAACTAGTTCTACTTGATCAATCACAACTTCTTCATATCCTCATGCAGACCTCTGAAATCTTAACTGGATCATCTCAAGACTCATATCTACAAACCCTTTAATCTGCATCCTCTGAACATTAGCTTATTGAGTACTTTTTCCTTCTTCTCATCATTGTTCTTCACTATTCCTGTTTGAGACTAATTTTCTCAATATCCTCAGCACACAACTCATCCAATCCTTCTTGTCAATGCAATATGAGTATGTTGACATCAATGACAACACTGATTAACCTTATACTTGCAACAATGAATGTATGTGCAAAACATTTGCTGACCAAATGAAAAGTGAATTTGAAATGTCTATGTTTGGAGAAATGAATTTCTTCCTAGGATTGCAAATTGTTCAGTCAGACAAAGGTATCTTTATATCTTAGTCCAAGTATGTGAAAGAATTACTGAAGAAGTTTGGAATGGAAGATTCAAAACCAGTAGGCACACCTATGGCAACCAAATGCAAGTTAAGTAAAGATGATGATTCACCCAAGGCAAATCATAAAAGGTATAGATCAATGATTGGAGGACTGCTCTATCTAACCTAGACCAGACCTGACATCATGAACACTATTGGACTTGTTGCTAGATTTCAATCTAATCCAAAAGAATCCCACGTTGTGGCAGTCAAAAGAATTTTTAGATATCTCAAGGGGACAATCTATTATGGATTATGGTATCCAAAAGACAATGACTTTACTCTTCATGCATACACAAATGTTGATTGGGCAGGAGATGTGGATGACATAAAAAGTACTAGTGGTGGTACCTTTTTCTTTGGAAAGAGATTGGTCTCTTGGATGAGCAAAAAGCAAGAGGCAATATCTCTGTCTACTGCAGAAGTAGAATATATAGCAGCAGCAAATAATTGTACTTAGATTCTATGGATGAAGCAAATGTTCAAGGACATCAAAGTTGTGTTTGAGGAACCGGTCACAATATTTTGTGATAATTCTAGTGCAATAAGTATCTCAAAGAATCAAGTGTTGCATTCAAAGACAAAGCATATATCTATCAAATTTCACTTCTTGAGAGAGAAGGTAAATGAGAATGAAGTCAACTTGGAGTTTGTGTCATCCAAAGATTAGATTGCAAATATCTTCACTAAGCCTCTTCCCAAGGATACCTTTGAATATCTCAGAGAGAAGTTAGGGGTCATTACCCCTCCAAATCAGAAATAAGATGCACTAAGGTGCATCAGTTCGAAGGAATTCTCAGTCCTATCTTGAGATCCAGATTGATGTTGAGAGAATACTACTCTAGGGAGTAGTCAATATGTAAACATTGGAGATAAGTCTGAAATAAAAAGGGGAAGGGATGATTGCAAATATGTGCCCTTTGCCATTAATGTCAAAGGGAGTGAGAAGTCATGTGAAAAACTTGGAAGTAAGTAGTTGTTGGTGAAAGGGGGAGTAGTGAAAACAAGTGGTTGCAGGTGTGGCAAGAGAAAGGGGGAGAAGTTCTTGTCTTGATGGTGAAATAAGTTTTTCACATCATATGTTGCCATCAATGACAAAGGGGGAGATTGTTGCAAATATGTGCCTGATGTGTTGTCATTGATGTCAACATATCCTTCTGTCAGAAATAGTGAAGATAGTGCAGAGGAGTGATCAGTATTTCCAATAAAGTGAAGATCAGAGTTTGCAGATTAAAGGATTTGTAGTGGGTTGTCTATTGTTGCTCCAGTTGAGATTTGAGAGATCTGCATAAAGATTTGGCAAAGTTATGGACCTCTAAGTAGAACAGGTTTCTGCAGTTATTCTATGATGACAGAGTGGCAAGAAGTTGGTCCAGATTGGTCTGGTATGGGAATATTATGATCTGTAGATCTAGAGGCATGTCTAGGATGTTGGTATGTTACCTCAACTCAAGTAGTTCATGGTTTGGAGATCCGGAAGTAATATTTCTAGTTTGACAGTCATGGCAATGTGTGCTCTTGAGGTTTAGCATGAAGATGCCAATGATTTTGGTGATGTGAAGTGGTGTGGTTATTCCTGTTGACTTAATTATGCTTGTGGTGGTCTCTGGATCATGTGGCTATTGTGTTGGTGGTCCACATTGACAAAGGAGCTCGTGATTGAAGGTTTCCTCTTGGTTGTTTTTGTTCTTCCCAGTCTTGGCCGATCGAATGTTCCTAGCATTTTGTAAATGATCTAAAAATCATTTTATGATGCATGGCGTGTTAATGGAGAAAGATTCAAGTCTCATCTATGATTGGCTGACAATGTAAAGATCTGCATTAAGTTTGGCCGACCTTGTTGATCATTCCAAGATGGATAAAGTGTATTAATACTTGTTGAAGAGTTGTCAAACATTATCCTTGTGCAAAACAGATTAAATCTAAATAAAGGATCAGAAGAACAGTAGAGAAGAAAAGGAGTGAGAGAAGTATAGAGTGTGAAGAGGAATATGGGGAAAGGAAGAAGTTTTTGAGCATTCATTGAAATTGAACCAGGAATGAAGTAGATGCTATTTCTTAGTTAATTCATTTTATTCTAAATTAATTTTGTAAGCAGTGAGCCTCCTCTTTTAAGCAGTGAGCTCTGGGCAGTGAGCCCAAAGGCATGTGCCATCTATTTTTCTAAAGTACTTTTAACAGGGTACAAATTTTTGTGGGTTAACCCCCACCGTGGTTTTTCCCTTAACCAGGTTTCCACATCAAAATCTTGGTGTCAAGTGTGTTGATTATGTTTCTTCTCTTATGTTGTTGATCTATACTTTAATGGTTACATCAATAATCTGGTAGTAAGATAATAAAGAAGGTTAAAAGTAGAAAAAGATTAAATTGTGTGACAACTGATTCACCCCCCCTCTTAGTTGTCTGGTCTAATCACAACAGATATCAAGGTTATTAAGCTGGTTTGCAGTCAAAGAAATAGTTTACGGTACTGTGGCAAGGAACAAGTCATGGTGATATAGTTGAATTTTTGAGACAATATTTCTGAAATGGAGATAGAACAAACTATGAACTTTCTTAGACACAACCAAGCCATGTCTTACACCCTTTACATGTTCCATAGAGTTGTCTTTATGGTAGAGATAAGTCAATGGATATTAGTTTGTAGTCATTACATTTCATGAAGGAGTGGGATTCTAAATAATTTTTGGTGTTGAGATACCCCTGCTACCAAGATAAGAATCATGTGAGGATCTACCTTAAGGTAATAAAGAGATACAAAGCTATGCCATGACTTACACCCCCTTGACAGCTGGAGAAATATAATTAGAAGCAACAAAATAAAAGATCATTAACCATGCTTAGACATTGACTTTAATTTTGCATCTATGGCCCATTCGCTCCAATAGTTTCCATCCTATCTTGTTTCTGTTGTTGATTTTGTATGTTCCTTGGAGTTGTAAAAGTAGACACGTCAGGCAACTCCATCATAGGCAATCGAAAAAGTCACGAGCCCCCAAAGCCAAAGCATTGAAAGGCCTCATTTGGTTCAAAATTGATAGTAATAACTTAGAAAATGACAGTCAATAGAATGGTAATAAAATCCTTGGTAGACACTTCACATTGGAAACTCATTTGTTAAAATAAGTCAAAACAACATACAATCACTACTAATCTCATTTTTCAATGCCTATTGGTATCCTAGATGATATCACCATTAATAGCATTTTGTGGATTGTGTCTAGATGTATGATCTATTTTAGCTTTTGGTATTATTCAATCTCTGTGGTCATATGCATGTCTTAGTAAGATATATCATTTCTCTTTGTCAAGCTATCTTAGTGAAACCTCAAATCAGTTTTTATTTTTGCCCATAATGTTCTTCATTTGTGTAATAATGTTGGCCAAGGTATTGGTAACGAAGTTGTCAAAGATATGGTGATATAGTTGAATTTTTGAGACAATATTTCTCATTGGCCCAATCAAATCAAAGAACACTTTTTCTACCTTTTCTCTGTTAGGGTTAGCTGGAAGAAGATATCAATTAAATGCAAATAAAGATTAAACAGAGGAATAGAAAAACATAGAAATAATAACAGTGACAGATAATTTTTAACGTGGTTCACTTAAACCCGGGCTACATGCACCAATAGAGAGTCCAATATTATTATCCAGTAAATCAAACCGATTACAACCAGCAATCCTTGCAACCCAATACCGTTGCAAATGCTACAATACAATGTCAACCAAAACCCTAACCCTTAGCCATTTTTATCAAGACTTATGTCGGTTACAAAATAGGGTTTTTTATGTCGACCAATAGAAAAAATAACTCCCGACGCCTTTATAAAATAATAGGCAATTTTTTCTTCAAGGGCGCTATCCCCAGTAGCCCCTGCTAGGGGCGTTGCCCCCAGATCCCCACCATGGGCTCTGCCCCTAGGCCCCTGCTGGGGTGATGGCCCCCCCAGGCCCCGCAGGAGGGGCTCTGCCCCCCCTGTACTCCCCCATTAAATAATTTGGGGGTAAACCATGCCGATAAAAGTGGGGAAAATTTAACCTTTGAGTCTAATTAGGCTCCATATAACAACATTCTCCACTATTTTTTTATCAGATGATTAATTTTAAATTTGATTGATGTCATTTACAATGCATTTCTATTGCATTTCAATCTAAAACGTTTGATCCATTGTTGGATTGTTATCACCTTTACAAACATAAAAATGTACCTGTTCTAATATTTTGAACTTATGACAAGTCAAAGTGGGTTGTGCTCATTTAGCAGCTGGTTGAAATTTAATTTGAATGTACTGCTTCTTGATATTCCCCTTGACTCATTCTTATTTTTGTTTATCATCTTTCTTTTTGGCTAGCAATTCAAACATGTGATGCATCTATTGTGATGTCCTATGGCTAGTGGCTTTTTCCAAATTATTTTCAAACTATTTTGAGTTCTAGGTGTACATCTTGTGGAGACTTATGGCATATTTCTATGCTTAATTTTTTTCCAAGGTTATAGTGAGCTGATAAATGCAATTATTCCAAAGGTAGTGGAAATAATTTTGGAACAATTATCTAAGTTCTCGCTTAATGTTCATAGTTGTGTAATTTTTTATTTTACAGATTCTTAATAGCCTTGTTTGACGAGTCTTGGAAATTGGTTTCAATTTATAAGGTAAAGCTTCCATCTGGAGCTAAGAAGATTGTGCCAAGTAGTTGCAGAGCCATGATTGGTCAAGTTACTGGTGGTGGAAGGACAAAAAAGCCAATGTTTAAAGTTGGCAATGCATATCACAAATATAGGGTCAAAAGAAATTGTTGGCCCAAGGTTTGTGGTGTGGCAATGAATCCTGTTGAGCATCCTCTACTGGATTAGGTCCAGACAGCTGAGAGGGGGGGTGAATCAATTGTCACACATTCTTGATCTTTTTATTTCTTTTACAATTTAAAAATAGTTAATGAAATAAATATTTCAGTCATCACATAAGCAGAAATGAAATAACACATTTGACACCAAGATTTTTGACGTGGAAACCTAGTTAAGGGAAAAACCACAATGGGAGTTAACCCACAAGAATTTAATACCCTATTAAAAGTATTGATATAAAATGGGAATGCACATGCATTCAGGCTCATTGCCCAGAGCTCACTGCTCAAATGAAGGTTCACTACCTAAGACAATATTACAAATGAAAAATAGAGATATGAACTGATGATAGCATCTACTTATGTAGGAATTTTAGTTCCGGTTGAGTACAAAAATTGATCTTACACACTTCATCCTTGCTTTGTTCTTCTTACTGTTCTGCTCTCATTTGCATCTTAGATTTCTTCTCTACTCACATTCACTTTCTTTGCATGCACACCACACTCTAAACAACCAAATTTATTGAATATATATATCTGCAACAAGATCTATAATCATTCTACCAATCAGCTTCAATAGTACTTAGAACACTTAAGAATGCTCAGCGCTATCGGCTAGATCTATGCATAACTTGGAGTGTGGACCAAAACTTACTATTGCAAATCATTATTCATGTTGGGCATAGTTACTGAATGCCACCATTTTTCCAACAAGAAACTTCCATTCATCCGGAAACAAGATCTTCTACAAGGTTTACCTGTTCTTCTTTTTTCTTCTCTATCAGACTGAAACCCGATACACAGATGCTAATAACATTTGATTCCTTCATCACCAGATGACAAAATTCTGGATTTAGAGTGTATTTGAAATGTTGTCAACAACCTTGGATCCGCAACATACCATGCCTTTCCACCAAAGAGATCTAGACCCAAAATACCAGACTCAGCTAAATACTTTGTTTCAGGCTCTCGGACTTAGATAGATTATTGTTCTGACTTCCGGTATGATCAGATACTACACTGTGAAGGTGTGGGACAATCTTAGTTTCCATTGATGAAAACTCCTATCAATGCTATGCAGTGTCTCTTGCCAACAATCTCCCCCTTTGGCATTGATGGCAACACTTAGTGAAAAATGACTAAGTGTCTTAGAGCAACTCCCCCTTTGTCTGTGCATTCATGCTCTTCACTTATTTGGATTCTCCCTCTTTTTTGAACTCCTCATTTTTCACTGCCCTTCACTCCCCCTTTGACATCAATGGAAAAGGGTGGGATCCGCAAATCAAAATACTCCAAAATTTCTGTATATATTGTCGCATATGTACAAGTAACCAAAACTTCCATTCACATGAACTTGAGGATGTCTAAAAAATTGCCTTTTATTTGCACAAGTTTGGAGGCCCAAGTACTCTTCATTCCATCTAGAATTGAAATGTGCCCATTTAACACAAATGAGTAAGCTTCTACCTTTGACAGATCTGATGGAACACTAGTCTGAACTGCATTTGAGATTCAGATAAAGCATTATACATTGTTTCTAACTTAGAGGCAATTAATCCTTGGAGTTCACACATTCTCTTCATAATGTTACTTTTCTTTTTGGCAAGTTTCTTTATTTCTTCAGTCAAGTTGATTACTTGACATTCATGACTTATGGGCAAAACTGTTAGGGGATCAAAATTTTGAGAGAGATTTGACAACTTTTGTTTTTGCTCCTTTATCTTGTTCTCAATACCCTTATTAATTTTGGTCCATGACAGACAGAATTTGTACATATCACTTCCATCATTTAGAGCATTCTAAATTTCATACTCTTTATACTAATACCCAATATTCTTCTATCATTTACTATGAGGTTCTTTATTTCACAAAATTTCTTATCTAAGAAATCTTTCTGAATTTTTACCTCCGCAGACTTCTCAAGGGACTCAAAATGTGAATTTACTGAACTTACAAGGTTCTTTATATGACTAGAGGGGGAATCATTTTGATTCTTCTGATAGTTTGGCATTAATTTCTCCAAAACTCTGGTTGCAAGTCTCAGTAGCTCATTCTCCTCCATGTGGAACTTTAACATCTTCTCTCTAGTCTTTACTTGGGTGAATGATGCTATCTTCACTATTTGAATTGGAGAGAGGGCATCTAGATTAGCTAGGCCTTGGAGTAGTTCAGGTTCATCAAGTTCAATCACTTCTTTTCCAAGAGAATCTTTTACTGCAACTATAGTGTCTCTTGCACTTATTTTAGAATCAACTTTTTGATCTCCTAATTTATCAGTCTCTGCTTTAGGTGCTTCAACATTTGCACCATCTTCTTTTTTATCTTTCTTTTCTCTTTCTTCTTCTAACTTTTCTTTAACCTTTTGTAGGTTCTCTGCAGAGAAACTTTTTCTTGTTTGTTCATCACTTGCTATCTGATCCAGAGGGCTCTGTGAAGTAACATTATTTCCTTTTTCTGACATATCCGATGGATTAGGGGTATCTCCTATATCAACTACTTTGTCCACCAATTCTGTATCCTCCTAATTTTCTTGTTCTTCTTCTGGAACAGAGGCTTCATTCAATTGTTGTTCAAACATATTCTCTTTTTCTTCATCCAGAATTTTTTTTGTGACTATGGGAAAATTGTGCTTTTTCAGTTCTTTTAGAAGAATTTCTTGAGTTTCTTCAACAATTTCACTTGTTTCTTCCATCATGAGATTTTTCATTCTCTTTTTGCTTCCAAAGTCATTTTTGACTTCCCTAAATATCATATTGATTTGATCAGGTGAAATTTGAGGACACAAGGTTATTAGCTCATGTTCTCTGATTTCCAAGTCCTTGCATTTGGCATTTTCTTTTCTCAACTCCAAAATATTAGCTAGACTTTGTGGTAGCTCAGAAGTTATCTCAATTAGTGCCTTGTTATAGATGTTAAGATATCTAACTGTTGCTTCCTACAACACCCTTTTATCTGCATCATTGTATTCATCATAGAATTCAGTCATGGGTCTTAGATTGCCATCTACAGTGACAAATTTTATTGCATCTTCTAGCAAGAGTGTGGGTTTCTCAACATATTCTTCATATTCTTCAGCCTTTTGTTTTTTTCTAGTCCTTTTGCTTCCATAGGACTTTTCTTTGGTTGACTTTGCATCTTTTGTTTCAGTGACTTTTGGTTCCTTGATTTCAATGTCGGAGTCTGTATCTACATCATCTTCTCTTATGCTTTCATAGGTCTGGGAAGCTCTGTTTTCTTCCTTTTCTCATGTTTTCTAGATGATTCTATTTCTAGTTTTGCATATTTGGAAGGAGCAGAGGCAGCAGAAGAACTTCTAGTAGTTCTTGAGGTGGAAGAAGGTTCCACTGGATCACTTGTTTGTCTCTTTTCTTGTTTTTCTTTCTCATCATTTTCTATTCTTTCTCTGAATTTCTTCACAACTTCCTTTGTTAGGCCAAGATTCTCGGTTAGCTACTCAACTTCTTTTCTTACTCTTCTATTAGTTTCAGGTTCTCTGAGCTCAATATGCAACTTTAAACTCAGCTCCTCGTAGGTTCCAAATCTTTCAACCGTTGAGTCTTTGGGCTTGCTTAGCAGATGTTGAGCATACATATCCTAGATCCTTTCATCTACTTCATACCCCATGGGCATGATCCAAACAGTTCTGGGTTCCACTGCTTCCATTAAACACTTGTCAAGATTAACCATGAAGCATACTTCATTTTTGTATTTGTCAACAATTGAATTTGGAATTCTTTCCCTTGAGTGCATCATACTCTGGAAGTTTTTGAAGTAGCCCCATATTGTCGTCTTCTGAGCATTGAAATCACCAATGCTGTGAAGATGATTTTTAATTTGAATGGAAATCAGTTCATCTTTAGTCTAGTGTACACCTGTTACCCCAGGTACTTCATTCATATAGTAAAAGAATAGGCATAAAATCAGTGTACCATACTTGAAGGTGTTCTCCTTATCTCTTTTGATCTTGTTCATATTTTCAATCAATTAGTTTTGCAATAGTTCACACAAGTCATAATCAACATTTTCTTTTATCATCTTGTATGCAGCATAAATGGCTATTCTAGAAACAAAATTTTCCTTGCTCAAGTGGTAAATCTTGTATCTAATAACCATGGAGGCAAATTTGAGATCGAGCTCTATAATATCATTTATGGTCATTACTCTTATGTCAAACTTAGCTCCAGTAGCATCAATTATTATCTAGTTTTTCACAGCTTTTAGTAGGGACAGTCCTCCGGTTGAGTTTAAACCAGTTATATTTTTGATAGCATCCCTGGTAATCTTGAACAGTTTTAACAACCACATGAATTCATCATGTATCCAACTTAAGATGTATTGGACCCACTCATCCTCATCAAATGTTGGAAACCCCATAACCTAAACAAAGTGTTTATCCTGTAGAGTCTTGTATTCAGGTTTAAGTTCTTTATTTCATCCATGAGTTGTTTTTCAAACAAATCTACATACATTGAATCTCCAAACTCATCTATATTTGCATGAATGTAAAACCTAATGTCTTCTACATGTAGCACCCCATTTAGAATGCTTGAAAAAGCACCTAACAGATCGACTTGAATTGATTTGTGAGGATGCTTCTTGAATTTAGGTCAAGGCCTTTTGGTAATGTCAATAACATGAGGGGTAGCCATTTCAATAGATTTTAGATTCAAAGATTTACAGAGAGGTACCTTTTTCTTTTGCGGTAATAGGGTTGATCACTTGCCGATTGAATTCGTTCTCTGCCTGAGTCTCTGGACTTTGTAGATCAAGTGCTCTTCTTATTTAATTTGAATGCAAGGTGATTCAAATGAGTGATCAAGTGGCCTTTTAAAGCTCTACATTATCTAATTTGCCTTTGCAATAAATGAGATGTCCTAATTGTATCCTATTACATTGTTTAGACAGTTCCTCATGTATCAACATCTTTCCTTCCAAAAATCCTTCCATAGGTTCGAGACTAACTTGGAGTATTCTCTATTAATGTGCCAGATTTAGGAACCCACTCACTGACCAGGGGAAATTGATGCTCTATGCGGCTCCCCCTAGGCTAGAGTTTTCTGACTTAATTCTCAGAGGAATTGTCAGCACTGGATTCCGGTACGGACTCATTATCATTGTTTACTGTATCTTTCTTTATCCAAATCTTGTTCATTTCATTCCGTATCTCATCCACATCAATTTTTCTTTTGCCTCTATCTTGTTTCTGCTCATCTAGTTTTCTGTTTACCGGACCTTTTCTTCCATTGTCTTTACTTCTGCAGAATCTTGCAATATGACCAGATTTATTGCAGTTATAGCATACAACATTTCCTTTCTTATAAACCTGATTTTCTCTTGATCTGCATTGATTAGCCATATGTCCAAACCCATTGCAAACAAAGTAGTAACCATTTAAGGAATTGCTAATTCTTCTAATATTGGGATTATTCTTTTTCACACTTCTGCATTCATTTGATATATGACCATACCTGTTACATTTAAAGCATTGACTGGAGAAGGATGGACCATTTTGATTTAATTTGCTTCTGCATTGAGTAGCTCTATGACCAAATTTTTTGCAGTTGAAACAATTTCCATTGAATGATGGATATCTTTGAGGATTTGGTTGTCTTACTGAAGATTTTTTAGATCTATTTCTTCTATTCCTAGATTGAAAGTTTCTCTATCCAGATCCGAAGCTTTCACCTTTCTCATGCTTATCAACATCCCTTTTTTGCCCTTCAATGAGTGCTTCAAGTTTATGAGCTTATCTTGAATTTCTCCTTATACTCATTTGCAATTTCTAGGTCATGTTTGAGTGTGATAATTTGTCTCTCAAGTTCTCTTTCATTGTCTCTGCTTTCTTCTAGATTAGATTCTAGAAGGTCAGCTATCGCATCCAATTTGTAGCATTCTTCATAACTCTTTTTCAGATTTTGATTTAACTCTTTTTCATCTTTTTTCTTATCTTCAATTTCCTTGGTTAGTCTCATCGCTCCAGTTTCCATCTCATGTTTTAGAATAGTAACTTCTTTAGTTAACTTTTCACATTCCTTTGTCTTCTCATCTAGGGCCTTGTCTTAAAGAGGTTGCTTCTTTCCTTTTGCATTGGATTTGCTCAATTTTCCTTTTCAAACTTCAATGAAGTCTTCAGCATTTTTGAGATTGTCTTGCATCTCTTGAACTTCTGCCTTGGACTTCTCAAGATCATCTAGGGTGAGATTAAGTTGCCCTTGAAGGTCATATTCATCCATTCTACTATCTTCCCAAATCTTCCTTAAGCTATTAAGCTTTTTCAAAGGAACTTAGCTCTGATACCAATTGTTGGATTAGGTCCAGACAACTGAGAGGGGGGTGAATCAGTTGTCACACATTCTTATCTTTTTATTTTTTTTACAACTTAAAAATAATTAATGAAATAAATATTTCAGTAATCACATAAGCAAAAATGAAATAACACATTTGACACCAAGATTTTTGACGTGGAAACCCGGTTAAGGGAAAAACCACGGTGGGAGTTAATCCACAAGAATTTAATACCCTGTTAAAGGCATTGATATAAAATGGGAATGCACATGCATTCAGGCTCACTGCCCAAAGCTTACTGCTCAAATGAAGGCTCACTACCTAAGACAATATTACAAATGAACAATAGAGATATGAACTGATGATAGCATCTACTTATGCAGGAATTTCAGTTCTGGTTGAGTACAAAAATTGATCTTACTCACTTCATCCTTGCTTTGTTCTTCTTACTGTTCTTCTCTCATTTGCACCTTAGATTTCTACTCTACTCACATTCACTTTCTTTGCACCCACACCACACTCTAAACAACCAAATTCATCAACTATATATATCTACAACAAGATCTATAATCATTCTACCAGTTGGCTTCAACAGTACTTAGAACACTTAAGAATGCTCAGCCCTGTCATCTAGATCTATGCATAACTTGGAGTGCGGACCAAAACTTACTCTTGCAAATCATTATTCATGTCAGCCATAGTTATTGAATGCCACCATTTGTCAAACAAGTAACTTCCATTCATCCAGAAACAAGATCTTCTGCAAGGTTTACATGTTCTTCTTTTGTTTGCTCTGTCAAACTGGAACCCGATACACACATGCTAATAACATTTGATTCCTTCATCACTGAATGACAAAATTTTGGATTTAGAGTGTATTTGCAATGCTATCAACAACCTTGGATTCGCAACATACCATGCCTTACCACTAGAGATATTTGGACCAAAATACCAGACTCTGCTATATACTCTATTTCAGGCTCCCAGACTTAGATAGATTATTGCTCTGACTTCCGGTATGATCAGATACTGCACTGCGGAGGTGTGGGACAATCTTAGTTGCCATCAATGACAACTCCTATCAATGTTATGCAGTGTCTCTTGCCAACATCCTCATGGTGGTTGTAATAATCAACACATTGGGCATGCCAGTACTGTGCATCGTACAGAGAAGGCTTAGCATGTACACGTACTTAATCATAATTAAACAATTATAGAGCTCTGATTATTTAAAAATGTCATCTTTTAGTTTCTTTTTTCTTTAGGTTTCTTTGTGTCAACAATTTATGGGGACCAGGTTGTAAACCATGTTTCCTATTATTGTTTCTTATCATTAGTGGTTTACTCTTGATTCAAAATTTTGGGAAAGACTTCAACCTAGATTGTAATCCTTGTTTCCTTGTATTGTTTGAGGCTTATTTTAGGCTGCCATATTAATTGACTTTGTTATTTTTGATTCTTTCTTGAGTGCTTGTTATTTGCTTTCAGATCATAGAAATGGCAAAAAGATTGATGATTTCTTAGTATTATAAACTATGAACTTTCTATTTTAAAAAAAGTAATAATTTGGAGGAGTCATTTGATGTATCAAAGAATTTGACATTTGAAAACATTTGGAATGTTCTCAACTATACAAAAAAATGAGAAGATAATGTGCCAATTTGTCATCACTTTTGTTGAGTATGTTTCTTACTTCTTTTTTTTTTAACTATTTGGCTGTATACGAGATGCATTGAGGCTTCCATGGTATTGTGTTAGAGATCTTATGACATGATAATGCAAGTATGTGATGAAGTAGAAAGATAAAGACCTGAGAAGCCAATGACCATATGATTCTGAATGAAAGGAAGTAGAAAGATAAAGACTTGAGAACCCAAAGAATTGTTATCTGGCACAATAAATTGATAGATTTTAGAGTTGAAATTTGACAGGTCATATTGCTGAATTGTTAGGCTTGATAATTTTGAGGGTAAATTAATTGGATAATAGAGCTGAAATATGAGGGGTGATTTTGTTGAATTGTATGTTGGGTTTTGGAGTTAAATTTGAAGGGAAACCTTGCTATAAAGTGCCCTTTATTTTCTATTTAGTTTTTTAGATGTGCTGAATGCAAGTAAACATGTGGCAATGAGTGCTTTCGAGAGCTAGGAAGCATGAGTATCATTTGCATGGTGCACAGAAGTATATAATTTTATAATATTGGTATTGATGATTAAAATTGGTTGTTTCATCTAGCTACTAACAACTACATAGGGTGTAAGGCAATCATTATGATGCACTATGCAACTTATGACTAGCATTGGTCTAGAGGTATAGATCTTGGAAGCAACTGAATTGTCTTCACTACTCTACAAACCAGAGGGAGGTTGTAGAAGTGGGATCCAAAAGGGAACCTTTGAAAAAGAGATGATCTAGGTCTAAAAATGGTTGCCAGAGGACATAAAAATAACTCAGATTTGCCAAAAATATCACAACCCTTGTTTGAGAAAACTCTCTATCCTCGATAGACTTGAAGAAGAAAGAAATCCTTAAAAGGAAGAATTTAACTTTGTATCTAGCCTCGTAGATTCCATATCCATCCATAGAGTTTTACGTCATCAGGTCTTCTTCCCATGAATTTTCCCATGAGAGGAAAATCATCATGCTAAAAGGACATTTTAGTTAGACGATCATTAGGGAGAGAAACATCCAAAAGGGTGACTTCCATATCACAGAAAAAAAGCTAGAAACCCTAGATTGATCTACAAGCTCGTCACTTGGGCATTTTAAGCCAAGATGAACCACCTAAGATGACCCCAATTAAGAAAAATCAAACCCCATTTTAACAACGAAGCATATTGAATACTCTTCAAATAACACCAACACTAGTATTAATAACTAATACTTCAATAGAATAATGACTATTCAGGGGACTAAACTGCAATAGGGCTGGCAGAAACCAAAATGGCTATTAAGCAATATAAGATTATTTATTGTTTTCTTTTTAAAAAGTTTGCAAGGTTAAGGCAGTTCTTCTACAATTAAGTGAAACCTTGATCCTTCACAACTGAGCTTTGAACTTCGTGCATCCCTAATAAGAGTGGGGTATTGTTTGAGTATTAACAATCAACAGATTGAATTAGATTTCAATGTCTATATTTATAGCATCTGGCAAATGGGCATAACTAAAACAAAGTACCAAACACAACAAAAATTTATAGTTTAAAAAATGCATGAATACCAGACCTGCTAGTAAGGTTCCTCGGCAATTGAATGCAATGCATCTAGCCATGCCCTTCTCCAGAAACTCTTCTATCACTTATGAGAAATCCCCCTGAAATGGGTCTACCCAATACAGAATTTAACAAAATACAATAAAATTAACATCTTCAAGCGATTGTGTTCCAATTCATCAATGCAAAAAGAGGGACATCAATGAGCCTTACCTATTTTTGAGAGTGAATTCAACTCCTATACAACCCATCCAATGCATGAATAATGTCTTGAGCATAGAGGCAGTCAGGTTTCTTTTGTTTGAATTATTTTTCATGGAAAAAATTTCCCTCTCTAAATTTCCCTCTTTCCAATTTGAAATATTTTTTTAATTTCCCTCTCTTTATAATTTTTATTTGTGTGACTAATTATTTAGTCATTTATAGTTGTGTTTTTTACCCACCATCAAATTAGTCATTTATAGCTGTGTTGCAAAAAATGACTAGAATTTAATCATTTTTAGTTGTTGTGAGTAAAATTTTTAGTCACGTAGTCATTTATTTGCCAAAATTCTACTAGTGATTGTTAAGTTTAGTGCTTAACAAGGGCACAATCCTTCGTGACAATAGTTGTTTTGGAACATTTGCCACAAATACATTGGTCTGATAAAGAAGTCACAAATATCATGGCTCGGTCTTCTTTTGTGCTAAGTAAAACTAAGAAGTGGCTTAAAAGAAGAATAAGAGAACACGTTGGTTCTTCAGTACAAAAAGAATCTACCACAAAGGAATAAAACACATCTTAGGTCTCCCATACTCCAAGAGCTACAACTAGTTTAGATACAACTCTTCATAGAGTTGGCTCACAATCGAGAGGAGATGGAGAACACCTTGAGGATAGTAGGAGATTGAAGACCACGTGTGAACAGGATGGCCAACCTACGTCTGTAAGAGTAGGAACAAAAAAGAAATTGGATTCTTTGCAACAATTGCAACCAGACCAGGTGACTTCTCCCAACTCTCTGGTACCTGACGGTGATTCTTTGATTTTCAGCCAAATTGGTGAAGATAGTGTTTTGCATTCCTTGTTCAGTAATCCCAATTCACCAGGGTTAAGTGAACATCTAGAACATAATACCCCTCCTTTGTAGTCAGATAATGTTATTTTGAATACTAATACTGGTGCTAGTGTTTCTTCTTCTCCCTCCCCTTCATGGTTGAAAAAGGTAGTAGAAAAGAAGATGAGGTATGCTCCTATAATAGACACACATAGATACTATAACCAAATTGTTACAACACACGCCTAAGCCCAAGAGGGCTAAGAGGATGTCAAGAATGGTTGCAGATCCCTCTAATAGACACCATATTTTGGAGATTGTAGACCTGATTGGTGAGAAGAATGAAGTTGAGGTTACTGCAATAGATTTTAACATGAGCAAGATTGATATGGGTCCCTCTACTGTTGAAGGTGATATTTACCATGGCAAGTTTTCTATGAGTACACTATCAAAAAGGGCCAAAATTGAGAAACAGGAAAAAGCCAAGTTGCAGGCTCAGGTGAGACCTTTAACGTCATTTATTCAATCCATTTTGAAGATAATTGCTCATCCTTCAGATGAGACACCTAGTATAACTATGGATGGTTTATACCCCAACTTGTTGCAACAAATCAAGTGATACCAAGCCATAGGTAAAGCCATTGAATAATGGGTGGAGAAAATCACTTTTGATGGATTGTTCTATATTGAGGAAGCTATGAAATTGTACACCTTGATCTCTGACAAAAGGAAGACATTGGTTGTGAAGCTACATAATATTAGGAAAGATACAATAATTTGTTGATGGTTTTTAAGGAAGTTCAGGAAATAACAAAAATTGATACAAGTATCCTCATAGTTGAGAAGATTTTTGGTGACCCTAAAGAAAATGAATCTATAGTATGGTTAGACACACTTGAATGGAGAATGTTTATGCTAGGGGGAGTTGAAGAAGAATTAAGGGATACATTGACTCAATATTTTTCTGATCAAAAAGATCTCAAAAGTAATTTTGCAATCTTACAAATAGAAGCCTTTAACGAAGATGAAGATAAATTGCTCAAGATCAAAGAAGTAAAGAAAAACTTCAAGAAAATGATTACTAAGGAACTTGTGGGTACCAACACAGTGACTGGTGAGTCAATAGGAAAGCTTGGAATGGTGGCAATGTATCTTTGAACTTTCAAGAGTGAAGTCGAAGAAATTCATAAAAGATTGGCAAATGCAGATCGAATGATAAGAAAATGAAACTTCAGGCTCATATCGCTAGCAGTCTAAGTGGCAAGGTGCTAAACCCAATCATTAATAAATACACGGCATATAAGGCAAAGTTACAGGCATTGGCAGCTCAAACGACACAAGCAGATTCAGCTACAGATGAAGGACAAAACAAGAAGGAGACGACACAAAAGGAGGATGTGATGATTATCAATTAATGACTTTTCATATTCTTTATTTATGTTTCTTGCAAAAAATGATTGGCTCTAGAGATCTCTCTTTTAAGTTTAATAACTTATTTAAATATCTTTTAATCAGTTATCCCCAAGAAGTTATTATTTTAAAGATAGTTATGGTTGGCAAGGCTATATATTTTGAAAACCTGTCGATGCATAGGATCTTTTGGCAAACTTTGTTTTGGTAGGAGGTCAATTTTGATGTGATGTTACTTTTCAGTTGCTTTAAATATGTGAATGGAAGTTGGTGCAGTTGATTTCTAAAATCGTAAACTTTGTGTTATGGTGGATGAATGTTTATTCTTCCTATGTTGAATATGCTATCAAATTATTAGCTTGCAGTCTATATTAAAGTGATTAGAGATTTATATTCTGGCTCATTTATGTGGATGTTTTTCTTTCAATTAATGGTTCATGCTGATGATTGTATGATAATTGATATGAGTGTGTGATGGTAGTGATCAAAGTATTTGTGCTTCTTGATATTTCAAATTACATTGTGATTTATTGCCTTTAATTCTTTTTGGTTAAAAGCACCACCTTTCTTGCTTTCTGGTAAAAAGCATACATTGTTTTCATTCTTTGTATATCATTGGAAGGTAGTTGCGCCTCGTAAACTAAGTAGAGCATCATTGCAATCAATTCAACTGTTGGTTCAGTTGTCATTTGTTTGGGTGAGAGAAGATTGAGTTAAGTGACAAATTTGTACACCAACAGAAAGAAAAATAATATCTCTGGGGTTTCATCTTAGTATTTGGCATTCTAAGCATGAACAACTTTTTGGTAATCTAGGTATTATTTTTAGTTGTTCGATTACATCTAAGAGGCTTAAAAAGTTAGTTTGGGCTTTTATTTTTCTCAAATTAGAGGTTAGGAATCTATTTTACATTAGGGGATTTGAATGTGCTCATCAATAAATTACTTAGTTTACGGGGTATTTTGGGGCCAAACAGATAGTACCATTGCATCTAAAAGGTGCGAAAACGCTATGATTATCTATCCAATCACCAAAATTGAAGAAGTTTGCATTTGAGGTAAAATAATTTACCAACTTAGGCTATATGGCCATAGCTAGATCTATTTTTTTAAAGTGTAACAACCTCCAAAATGCAACCTCAAAATTCTTAAGTATTAACCAAAAGAAACAACCCAATACTAACAAAAGGGTACAAGATAAACTTTCAACAACTTCCATTAACTCCCATGATATATATAAAATAATATGTAACAAAGTACAAAACATGCAAGAGATATCCAAATAAAATCCACACAATATATAACTCCAACTCATCAAATATGATAAGGAAGTATAATGATAAGTCCATCTCAAATAACATGAAAGTCTCTCAAGTACAAATCTACTTATCAATGAAGATAACATCTTTACATATCCAAGATATACAAGGGGTCAAATAATACAACCCTCATCAATGATAATGAATACAATAATCCATGAACCAACCATCAAAAATACAAGTGGCCATATATAATATGCACCATGAACAATATCTAAAGAACTCCAAGCTCAATGTTGCAAGCTAATCCTCCAATCTCCTATGCTCTTGTTGTTGATCAGGGAAGGGTTTGAACCCACCATGAAGATGTCCCTTTCCTCCCCATCCATCAGTCAAGGCAAAGAAGAACTGTCCATAATCCAAGGTGTGATACAATAAGGTACTATACTAGTGATTATCTTATTTAATTCATTTCCTTATTAATACATAAGCATACACAAGAAGCCATAGATCCAAAACATGAGAAATACAAGAAATAGATTTCTCATCACACATCAACACATCCTTTCTAGAATCTAATACACATATGAATGCAATCATATGGACAATCCAAATATGACCATCAATAAAAACCACAAGTCATTTTAACCCTATAAGATTTGACTTAGAAATATACATCTAAGACCATATCCAACATCCACATGAACTAATACTTGCATCCCATACTACAAAAGCTCTCTTCACATGATGTTATATGTCTTACTAAAAACACATGCCTAAGGTAGGACTACATGCATCCTAACCCCAGTACAACACAAGTATCCAAACATACATAAAACAAAAATTGGAATACACAAACACACAAAGTAATAGCATACAAGAACATACAATCAAAACATCCATAACTCAAATATACAACTCACACACATAAAACAAACCCACATAAAGCAAGTACATAAGACAAGCATAGAATATAATCACATCATATATTATAAGATCACGACAATAAAGACACTCATATAAAACAAAATCACACAAAGAATCCACAACCATGACACACACTTGGTCCCCACAACCCATCAAGAGGGCATCTCCCAACTGTACAATGTACCCAAGTACCACTACCTCACATAAGACACTTGAAGGTTAACTATAGCACCACAGAGCACCCTACCCCAACCCCTCAAGGTAGAATAACATGCACGCTAATAAATAGGCCACATATCTTATCCTTAGAGATCTCCTAGCTACTAGTGATGGATGATGAAAATAATGCATAAACAATAAATGGACCTTCTACCATTGAGAGCACTAGAGCTTCACATGAAGTGGTTCCTATAGTGAGAAAGAGCAAGCTTGATTCCTTGGACAACTTTCTTAAGGGGACAATGTCTCAATGTGTTGGGACCAAAGTAAAAAAAGATGATGTCATGATGTATCCACCCATGACTAGGACATCCAACCTCTCAAACACCTTTAACCTTTTCACCTCTAATGGAAGTCAAGATATCAACAATCCTAGCCCTTAGGATAATTAGGTGTCAAGAAGCACTGGTATCACTCTTATAAACTGCTTACTCATATGACTAGCTCCCTACTCTCATGAGTATAATCATGACACAAAGGATTGTTATGTAGAAAAGAGAGACTTAGCCTAAAAGGTTAAACTAGGTCAAACTCTCTTCCATTAACATTGAAACAAACCGATCTTGGCTTCTACCCATGAAGGAGAGACAAACTATAAGGGTTTTGTCCCTTTATTATATAGAGGAGAATCAACCAAATCCAACCAACCAAACTACGTCAAAACATGAAACCCTAATTGAGCAAGATCGAAGAACAACTGACTATTAGAAACAAATATGTAGAGATTCTAAAAGTACAACAGAGATCAAGGAATAGAGAACTTGGATCTGACTTTGGGAAGAGAAAGGTACCAAGGTGCTAGGTGCCCTAGACCCTAATTAGGGTTTTGCAAGATCTCCAGTTCTATATGCCTTTGCCTATGTGTCTTCATATCTCTTGTAACTTATTATCTTTAGATTCCTTTGGATGTGACCCACACACAAGAAAGAAGGAAAGAGGGTTGGTGCTATTTAGGAGCTTGCCTAATTCAAGCTTTGTGAATCATGTTTCCACCTCCACAATAGAAATGATGAGATATCAAAGAGCGCGTGCCCTAGGAGGGCAGAGGCAAATTTGAATTAGAATGGAATGTTGTAATAAAGCATAAAGGAGAGGAGTCATCATGAGTATGGAAACCCTAGCTTTCTTGATGTGGTGTCACAACTTGACTCAAAAATTTGGTGTAGCCTAAATAAGTAGAGAGATCTTCACAAGACTTGCAAGAAATTAATGTAACAACAATAATCCACCATTGAGAGCTTTAGAGAAGAATAGAGAGCATGAGAGAGAGAGAGAGAAAGTACAAGTGTGCCTAGATAGCTTAGATGTTCAAATAAATAAACTAACTTGCTTATATATGCATCCCCGCTCACCAACAATGAATAAAACCAAATAGGATCGACATGTATAATCCAAGGAGGTGTTCTAAGCTAACACCACAAAAATAGGGTTGGGGCTAACATATGCGACTAGGGCACTAGACGCCTTGGTCCTTTAGCCCAACAAACTCTGGGGAGTGTCAATTAAAGCAGGTTTAGACCAGTCCTAACTTTATTTTGTTGGGTTTATTCATTGGGATCAAGATATTATTATTCTAGGTCCACCCGGATGCTAAACTAGGTGTAAAATGGCAAGGGTACACATTTTACTCCATAACAAGGATGACACAAAAATATAATCAACCATGACACAAAGGATGTCACAAACAAATAGAAACATCTCTCCAAGAAGATAATACATTACCAATCCAAGTTGGATTTACATGATCATAAATAGGATAATCACATCCCACACATACAATCAAGAAAATATTGCACACATAATAACACTATCCCAACAAAGAGATCATCTCCACCCAGACTAAGTTGGAAAAATAAATAAAGGTAACAATGAAAATCAAACATACCAACCATGACGTCAAAACTATCATACACAAATCCACCAAGGACTCGCAAACATAAGATCACTATACTTAGGTGTATGGGTAGTGTTGGTGCCCAGAAAATCCAGCTCCCAAAATGCCTTATTTTTGCCCCAAAAATCCATCAAATTTCTCAGTTTTGCCTTTGCAATCAAAACCCCTCATTTAGATCCGATCTGAGATAGTTTTTTAGGGGTTTTATTTCAAAATATTCTAAGTATAATGTTTCCCCTTGTCTTTTTTTTCCTCCCTTAGAAAAATTTGGTCATTTCTACCCTTTATCGGCAAATCGGCAATTTCTCGAACTTACGAACTTGGTTGGTAAGTTCGTCTTTTTCCCGATTCCTCAATTTGCTGATAAGGCAATAAGGTGAGAAAAAGAAGTGAAGAGAAAGTTAAGAGATAGAAAAAGGTGACAAGGTTGGCCTTTGTTAGCAAAAGTTCTGGTTCATGAACCCAGAGGTTCGCTAGTTTGAGAGTTCACCAATTTGTCGGTTTTCTGACAAAAAAGGTGAAGGTTAAAGCAGAAGAGAAAGAGAAAAATGTTTGATTTTTTTCATTCAAGTCCTTTGTCAGCGAAATTGGAGGTTTGTGAACCTCCAAGTTTGCTGACAGAAGATTCATCGACTGAAGACAAAAGGAGGAGAAGTCCAAAATAGAGGTAAAAGGTAAGGAAAGAGTTTAGTTCGTCGTTGAAGGATTTTGCTGACAATGAAGGTAGACAAAAGGAATGAAGATGAAGAAAGTTTTTGTTGGCAATGAGCTTGATTCACGAACTGAAAGGTTCACCAATAGAGAAGTTCGTCGATAGGGCAAAAGGCCAACAAGAGGAAGAAGATAAAAGAAAAAGGGCAAAGAAAAAAGGAAGTTCGCAAATGCCTAGATTTGCCAATAAGGCAAATAGAAAAGAAGGAAAATGGCTAAGGAAAAAAGATAAAAGAAGACTTTATCGATAAACTGGAGGGAAATTGAACTTGCCAAACAATTCAAACTTTTGAAGGTTCGTCGATAAGGCGATTGGATGACAAAGCAAAGAAGGCGAGCTTCCTCCATGGTTTGAAGAAGGTAAAAATTGTTGATAAAGGGAAGAATAGGTCTAGTTCGCGAAAATTAGATTTCACCGACTAAAGGAGAATGTGGGAAGATACAAAACAGGGTTGGTTTGTGAAAGCTTAAATTCACCAACTAAAGGAGGAAGCTGATAGAGAAGACAAGGCGGAGACAAGCCAAGCTTACGAAAATGAAGATTAAGTGCCAAACAAAAGGGGTGTTTCCCATGGTTCATAAAATTGAAAGTTTGCCAATAAAGTGAGTGGAAGAGGGAAATGAAGAAGTTGTCATAAAGGAAAAAGGCTGATAAAGAAAGGAAGGATGCCCATCATGCAGAAAGGTACAATTAGAAATCAAATAGCCCAAAATGGAAAATTGGACAACACATTTAAAGTGTTGTAAAAGCTTAATTGCAGGATTGTGTAGGCTGATTTGTACCCAGAAATTAATGATTCTATAGAACAGTGCCATGCAGGTGGTTGACACAGTAAAATTCTTCAATGTATAGGTACATTTGGAGGACAAAGCAGATAAGTCAGATGTTGCAGATGTTAGGAAATGGATTAGAAATTTCCCTCTTTATTGCTCCTGGTACACAAAGAGTGCAAGCAATCTTCTTCTGACATTTTCAGTATTGTCAGGGTGTGGGCTTTCTTTCCATACGTGCAGATTTTCTGACATTGCCATGGGCCTGACTTTAATGCAGCATGGGTTTCTTTTTTATTGGTTTTCTAGCACCCTGGGTTGCATAGTAAGAAAGGATTGCTATATATACATGATTCAAAGATGTTTTTAGGGTTGGTCGTTGAACCAATTGTCTAGTCTAGAAGCACCTAAGGAGTATTTTCTGTCATCAAATCATGTTAGTCTAGTCTGTAAGTGAAGGGATGTATTCAACATAGTGTAGGAAGGTTGTGTGAAGTGGATATGAATGTAATGGAATGTCTCCATGGGAGTTTGTAATGATTTTGGTAAATGTATAATTGCAGTTATATGTTTTCCCTTACCACATTTGTTGGTATGATTGTAACTAAGGTTTGGAGATGTGTGACAACATCAAACTTAATACAAAGCTTTGTATTTGCCATCCTTTTTTTGCATATGAGTCATTGTAGTTCGCTTTTGGATTATTAAGTATGTCTGTCACATGAAAATCTATTAAAGTCATATATTCGAATGTATGTCTAGTTCCATTGATCCTATGTTGTATATTTTCTTTCCTCCTTGCATTCTATGACTTTGTTGCCCATTGGAGTAGGCACTAGTACATATTGGGGATGGATCAATCTCACATATTCTAAATCAAATAAGCCATTCACCTGTGGTTTAGGGGAAAAACCCATCTTTCTTCTGCATGTACATTTGTACAGTTGAATCAGCTATATAGGGGTTTTGTGACAACCAGTCGTTCTTGACTTAGTGACAACTTTTAGGGTCAAGATGATGAGTTAGGTTTGGTTGTCCAATTGTTTTTAGTTGTTCATCTAGTTTTGATGTTAATACCTAATTAGGTATACCCCTTGGAATATCGCTCCAGAGTCTAAGCTGAGCTCAAAGAGCAGAATAGTCTACCCACTCCTGTTAGTTGGCCAAAATTTCCCCTAACTTGTTGATAAACCTCTTTCTATTACCCAGATGACAATCCCTGGCCTAGGTGATTTAGAAATGTTTTAGAGTTTTGTGTTGTTGAAATACACAGGACAACTGAGAGGGGGGGTGAATCAGTTGTCACAAAAACTTAACTTCATAAACCATCAACTACTTAATTACTGATAATCAGATTTAATCATGAAAGCATGAAACCATAGACTTAATCACAATCACACATTCAACACAGTAAACACTAGATTTTTATATGGAAAACCCTAAAAGAGAAAAACCATGGTGGGTGTTATCCCACATAAAATATATGAGTTATAACTATACCAAAAAATAGAGGCTCACTACCTACAAAGCTCACTACCCAAATTGCTCACTATAAAGAACGGCTCACTGCCAAAGGGTGGCTCATTGCCAAAGGGTGGCTCACTACCAAGGAGTGGCTCACTGCCAAATATGGTGAACTGATTAAATAGCATCTACTCCATGCCTGGGTTCAGTTCCATTGAAGTACAATATGACTTCTCTGCTCTGCTCTTTCACACCTTCACACTTATCTCTTCATATTTGCACACTCATATACTTTTTTGCAATTCATTACAAGTCTTTATACAAGTCATCAACCTTGGAATGTACATCTAGGTTGGAAATACATTCATCAACCGTTGGAATAATCTCCAAGGTCAGCATTACAAAAACATACATAGAAATAGGTCTGGACCTAATACAAAAATTAGCTAAGGGAAGGATGTAAATATGTATGTTGATCATGCCATGCCTTAGCTGGGACTCAAACACAATTCTTCATGCCATAAAACACTTGCACAAACTTCAAGGCATCTCCGCAATTAGTGAAATCAACCAAGTCGGCCAAGACTGGTGAGAACACTAGGTCCACTAAGAACATTCTTCATCCACAATCCAATTTTCTCTTTGTGGACCAATCCAAAGTAGGAACACAATCAGGAGACATCCACAAGCACATTGTAATAACCAGGAATAATTGTACAATCTCTAACCAGTCTGTTAAGAAGATTCTTCAAATCGAAGCACAAGAACAACACTGTCAGTCACTGTCATAAGGAAAGGATAGCTTACAGACTGTCAAATCACAAACTATTGTAGTTGAAAATACTTATCATCATTTTAGACTTAACTCTAGAACTACAGACCAAAATACTTCAATGCGGAGGAATGTGGAGCATAACACTTTCTCCCTGTCACCACCAAACATACAGGAAAAGCAGTTTTCACTCTGGTGAACATAACTCACTCAAATCTTCATACCGGAGGCTCAAACTTGGAATATAACATCTTCAGATAGACTTCTAAATAACTTCCAATCCATAGACAAAGATATTCATCCTACATGAAATGCGGAGCAATCTTCTAGACTGTTCTTCAGTATGCAATATAATGTTTCCACTGCAACTCACTGTTTCTACTAGAGGAGCTAATTTTCTCAATATCCTCAACATCAAGATCACTTATTACAAGAAAGCAAAAAAATAAGAGCACAGTTGACACCAATGACAACACAGATGTGTTGACATCAATGACAACACCAATTAGGCACATACTTGCAACAATCTCCCCCTTTGTCATTGATGGCAACATATGATGTGAAAAAATAAAAAGACCATCAAGACAAGATTCTCCCCCTTTCTCTTTACACATCTACATTCTTTTTCCTCCTAAGTTTTTCACATGATTTCTCTCTCCCTTTGACATCAATGGCAAATGGCACATACTTGCATTCTTCTGCTCTAATCCAACTGAATTGTTACCAAGACATCTAGCTACTCCCCCTGAGAGGTAGCTCTCAAAACATCAATCCAAATCAAACAATGAGTCTTTAAGCACCACTAGATTGATGCATTCTCATGAATCTTAGTTTAGGGTAGGAGGTGTAATGACCCCTAACTTTTCTCTGAGATACTCAAAAGTATCCTTAGGCAGAGGCTTGGTGAAGATATCTTTAATCTGATCCTTTGTGGACACGTATTCCAACTTTACTTCATTTCCTGTCACCTTTTCTCTCAAAAAGTGATACCTTATTGATATATGCTTTGTTATTGAGTGCATCACTGGATTCTTGGAAATATTTATGGCACTTGTATTGTCACACAAGATTACAATTGGATCTTCATAAACAACTCTTATATCCTTCAAAGTATGCTTCATCCATAACACGTGAGTACAACAACATGCTGCTACAATAAACTCCTACAGTTGACAAAGAGATTGAATCTTGTTTCTTGCTCAGCCATGAAACTAATCTATTTCCCAAGAAGAAGGCACCTCCACTTGTACTCTTCATGTCATCAACATCTCTGGCCCAATCAACATTTGTATAAGCACTAAGAGTAAAATCATTATCCTTTGGATACCATAAGCCATGATCCGAAGTGCCTTTTAAATACCTCAGGATTCTCTTTACTACCATCACATGTGATTCTCTTGGATCAGCTTGAAATCTTGCAACAAGACAAACTGCATGCATAATGTCAGGTCTGGTTTGAGTTAGATAAAGTAATCCTCCAATCATGGATTTGTACCTTTTTCTGATCAGTCTTGGGTGATTCATTAGTACATACCAGTTTAGAGTCTTCCATCCCAAACTTCTTTAACAACTCTTTCACATACTTAGACTGAGATATGAAGATTCCTTTATCTGATTGACTAATTTATAGACCCAGAAAGAAATTCATCTCACCAAACATAGACATTTCAAACTCTTTCTGCATTTCACCAGCAAATTTCATACACATGCCTTCATTTCCTCCAAAGATGATATCATCAACAAAGACTTCAACAATCAAAATTTGATCACCATTAATCTTGAAATAGAGATTACTGTCAGCAGTGCCTTTACTGAATCCTAACTACAATAAGTACTTATCCAACCTTGCATACTAGGCCATATGAGCTTCCTTGAGTCCATATAATGCTTTCTTCAACCTGCATACCATATCACCTTGATTTGATAGTTGGAATCCTTCTAGTTGCTCAATGTAAAATTCCTCTTTTAACTCACCATTCAAGAATGCAGACTTCACATCCATCTGATACACTCTAAAATCTTTATGAGCAGCAAATGCCAAAAACATTTTGATTGCTTCAATCTGAGCTATTGGAGAACAGGTCTCTTCAAAATCTATTCCTTCAATTTTAGAATATCCTTTGCACACAAGTCTTGGTTTATTCCTTACAACTTCTCCATTTTCATTCAGCTTGTTCCTGAAGACCCATTTGGTTACAATAATATTTTTGTCAACAGGTCTAGGAACTAATTCCCAAGTTTCATTCTTCTCTATTTGCATTAGTTCTCCTTCCATTGCCTTAACCCAATTTTCATCATTGCAGGCTTCATTTACAGTTTTTGGTTCAATTGTAGAGAGCAAATAGTAATTCACTTGTTCTTCTGCAACTCTTTTCCTTGTCAGTACTCCTTTCTCTTTGTCTCCAATAATTTGATCTTCAGAGTGATTGATTCTTATATACCTGGGGGTCTTAGCAATTTCCAAAGCCTTTTCTTCTTCACCTTGATTGTCTTCTTGTTCAACTTTTTCTTCATAAGTTATAGCAGCAGGTTCATCTGACTCATAGCCACTCTGATATGATGTTTTTCCTTTGCCTTCATCCACCTTCACATTTGCACTCTCCACAATCTTTTTCAACCTCTTTTTGTAGTAGTGATAGGCCTTACTCTTAGTAGAGTATCCAAGGAAGATTCATTCATCACATCTTGCATCAAATTTCCCTAGGTCTTCATCTCTTCTAATGTAGCATTTTCTTCCAAAGACTTTGAAGTATCTTACTGTTGAAATTCTTCCATACCATAATTCATAGGGGGTTTTAGTACCATTACCTTTCACTTGAACTTTGTTTTGAATGTAGCCAATAGTATGTATAGCTTCTTTCCAGAAAGCTTCTTGCAGGCCTCCTTCCTTCATCATTGTTTTGGCAGCTTCTTGAACTATCATGTTCTTCCTTTCCACAACTCCATTTTTCCTTTCCACAACTCCATTTTTCTGAGGAGTCCTAGGTGCAGACAACTATCTCTTTATTCCTTGCTCTTCACAAAAATTGTTGAATTCATTTGATGTTTTCTCCCCTCCCCTATCAAATCTCAAGCATTTGATTTTTAGTTCTATTTCATTTTCAACCATTGCCTTGAATTATTTGAACTTCTCTAGGGCTTCAGATTTATCTCTTAGTCATGAAGTACCTATCACCTTGTAGACTTCTTATCCTTGTAGGAAGACATAGATCTATATGAACTAGATCTAGCAAACTGGTAGAAAATTGCTCTTTACTCTTAAAACTTGTTCTTGTTTGCTTCCCCAACTGACATTCTTTGCAAATAGTATTGATAGGTTTTACAAGTTTTGGTAAGTCTCTTATGGTCTAACCTAAACTTATCTTTACTAGATTATCAAAATTTATATGACACAACCTTATATGCCACAACCAACTCTCATCTGCTTGGGCTAATAAACAGTAATAATTAGTTCCTCTCAATTGATAAATGTTACCTCTGGTCTTCTTACCAGTAGCAATCACAGTTTCGAAGCTTTCCATGATCTTGCATCCATTATCTTTGAATCTCAGATCATAACCTTTGTCACACATCTGACCAACACTCAAAATATTGTGCTTCAAGCCTTTCACATATAGGACATTGTTAGTATTATGCTTTCCATCAAATGAAATAGATACTTTTCCACAAATCTTACTAGCTGCATTGTCTCCAAACCTAACCAGCCCTCCATCATATTTTTCCAAACTTACAAACTTACTTTTATCACCAGTCATGTGATGTGAACCTTCACTATCAATAATCCATTCATCCTTGTCTTTCTCAACCTGAACAGCCAAAACACTTTCTTCCACTAGTTTTTATTCCTTCACACAACTAGTAGGATTAATAGACATAGGTTCTTCCTTAATAGCAATAAACAAGCATTCATTTGCACTAGTACTAGAATAATCAAATTCATCATCAGTCACACCTTCATCATCAAAATCTCTAACATAGTAGCATTTCTTTGGAACTCCGGGCCTGTTCTCAAATCTTTTTCTATTCCTTTCAATTCTTTCAGGATATCTGGAAGCATAATGACCTACTTTACCACATGAAAAATATTTGAAAGGTAGTTTGCCTTTGAACTTATCAGAACCTCTTTGTAATCTATCAACAAAGTTAGCTTCAATTTCATCAAAGTCATCATCAAGTTCCACCTTATATTTTTCACCTCTGGAGATCTTTTATAAATTACTGTCTTTGAAAGCAGTTTCAATTTTTGGTAGAGCATCACCAAACTCTCTCATCTCAAAGGCTGTAAGCTTTCCAAGTAATTGATCTCTATTAATAGTTTTCACAGTCATTACTTCTTCAATGGTAGCTACTTTGTGACTATAGGACTTTGGTAGTGATCTAATAATTTTCATGATAACTTCTTTATCACCAATAGTTCCTCCCATGCCCTTTATTCCATTGACAAGTTCATCAACCCTTTGCATGAAGGTTGTAATGTTTTCATCTTTATTCATGTTTAAGCTCTCATATTTTGCTTTCAAGCCCTGTAACTTGGCTTTTTTTATAGAGTCATCTCCTTTATACAGTATCTACAACTTTTCCCAAACCTCATTTGTAGATTCTAGATCCATGACTTTTATCAACTCAGTGTCAGACAAAGCACTTAACAAGGCATCTCTAGCTTTTGTATTCAACTCATATTCTTTGATCTCATCTTCAGTTGTCAAACCATTTTCAAGTATGGTGTATTATGTTTTTGCAGCTTTCCACACTTTATAAACAAGGCAAAGGAGATAGCTTTTCATTCATACCTTCCATAGAGCATAATTTGTCCCATCAAACTGCGGTGCTTCCTTTTTAAAAGACATCGTGGATCTTCCTCAAGCTGTTAGGCTTTCTTTCGAGGAACCCGCTCTGATACCAATTATTGAAATACACAGGACAACTGAGAGAGGGGGTGAATCAGTTGTCACAAAAACTTAACTTCATAAACCATCAACTACATAATTACTAATAATTAGATTTAACCATGAAAGCATGAAACCATAGACTTAATCAAAATCACTCATTCAACACAGTAGACACCAGATTTTTACGTGGAAAACCCTAAAATGGAAAAACTACGGTGGGTGTTAGCCCATAGAAAATATATGAGTTATAACAATACCAAAAAATAGAGGCTCACTGCCCAAATTGCTCACTGTAAAGAATGACTCATTGCCAAAGGGTGGCTCACTACCAAAGGGTGGATCACTGCCAAATATGGTGAACTAATTAAATAGCATCTACTCCATGCCTAGGTTCAGTTCCATTGAAGCACAATATAACTTCTCTACTCTACTCTTTCACACCTTCGCACTTATCTCTTCATATTCACACACTCATACACTTTTTTTGCAATTCATTACAAGTCTTTATACAAGTCATCAACCTTAGAATGTACATCAAGGTTGGTAATACATTCATCAACCGTTGGAACAATCTCCAAGGTCGGCATTACAAAAACATACATAGAAATAGGTATGGACCTAATACAAAAATTAGCTAAGGGAAGGATGTAAAGATGTATGTTGATCATGCCATGCCTTAGTTGGGACTCAAACATAATTCTTCATGCTACGACATGCTTCCACAAACTTCAAGGCATCTCTGCAATTAGTGAAATCAACCAAGTCAGCCAAGACTGGTGAGAACACTAGGTCTGCTAAGAACATTCTTCATCCATGATCCAATTTTCTCTTTGAGAACCAATCCAAAAGTAGGAACATGATCAAGAGACATCCACTAGCACATTGTAATCACCAGGAACAATCGCACGATCTCTAACCACTCTATCAAGAAGATTCTTCAAACCAGAGCACAAGAACAACACTGTCAGCCACTGTCATAAGGAAAGGATAGCTTGTGGACCACCAAATCATGAGCCATTGTAGTTGAAAATACTTATCATCATTTCAGACTTAACTATAGAACCGTAGACCAAAATACTTCAATGCAGAGGAATGTAGAGCATAACACTTTCTCCCCATCACCACCAAACATATAGGAAAATCAGTTTTCACTCTGGTGAACATAACTCACTCAAATCTTCATATAGGAGGCTCAAACTTGAAATATAACATCTTTAGATAGACTTATAAATAACTTCCAATCCACAAACAAAGATATTCATCCTACATGAAATGTAGAGCAACCTTCTGGACTGTTCTTTAGTATACAATACACTATTTCCATTGTAACTCATTGTTTCTAGTAGAGGAGCTAATTTTATCAGTATCCTCAACATCAAGATCACTTACATAAGTAAATATAAAGCATCTCACTTATTACAAGCAAGCAATAGAATAAGAGCTCAGTTGATACCAATGACAACATCGATTAGTTACATACTTGCAACATGTGTTGCAGTCATTTTGGGACCTAACAAATTGGCATCGTTGTTGGGGATGACTTGAAAGGTCGAAGAAATTTGAAGACCCCTGTAAGTACAGTTGTGCATTGTGTTTGGGTAAGTTGGCATCCCGTCAACTTATGCCAATAGATTGGTGTCATTATCAGGGAGGACTTGAAAGGTCGATAAAATTGGAAGACCCCTGTAACAGTAAGTTTGCAGTTGTGCAGTTTGTTGTGTGTTGAAGTTGGCATCCGTCAACTTACACCAACATTTTGGCATTGTTGCTAGGAAATTAATTATTGTTGGGGTAGAAAGATTTGAAGACTCTATTGGTGTGAGAAACCCATAATCAGTTTCATTACCTTGAAGATTGTCATGCTTCAAGGGTTTTCCTCATTCAGTGAGTTGGTGACTCTGCTGTCAAAAGAAAACAAAGTGTTGTTGTTGTGTGCATGTTTCAAAGAGATTATAGCTAGTTAAGGTACCTATTTTTCTTCGAGCTTTGACCATGGTTTCTTTCTCAATAAAGGAACATGTTATTTGCTCTCCTTTTTCCTACACAACTGATTTGTAGTCAATCATGGCCAATTGGTATGAACATGGATACCCTAGGGAGGCTCCTTCCTGTGCATCTTATTATGTTTTAGACCCTAGGAATTATATGGCTTTTAACCATCCGGACAATGCATTTTCCAATCTTGGCTCTACAAGTTATACAAACCCAAGCCTGTTTGCACCCTTGCCTAATAGAAATGAGTCAACTAGGCTGCAGTATGAAATTGAAAAAGAAAAGCAGTTGCTTGAATCTTTGTTGCAACAAGAAAAGGAATTAGAAAGCCAAATCAAACTACATCAATCTAGGTTGCAGTTCAATCCTCTTCCTGTTGTTCCCATTTTCTCTTTTCCTCAGCTTCCTATTACAAATGAAAATACATACAAACAGCTGGACCTCTCATGGGTCGATTATGAAAAGCAATCCATGCCTAAAAAGATTTACTATTAGATGCCATTATTTGATGGGTGTGAGGTTTATGATGGGAAGACACATATTAAGGCATTTTCAAACTTTATGGACAAGTTCTAGTTTGAATATGAAGATATGTGGATGAGATTGTTTGTTAGATCCCTAGGTGGTGTGGCAAGACAGTTGCTGGTTAGTTTCCCTGACTAGCATTTTGCTTCCTGGGATCAATTAGTGGTTGCATTTGAAGACTTTGCAAGTAGTTTAGACCCTGTATTTCTTGTCTAAGAACTAGAGGATATTAGAAGGTAAGAAGGAGAGTCTAGCATGGAGCTTAGCCACAGATTTGCAGTTACCTTGTCCCACATCCTAGAGGATTTCAGACCTAATCTTCCTATTTATATTGACATGTATCTGAGTGCTTATGATGGTACTTTAGGCTCATGTTCTATACAGGAAGAATTCAATCTAGTGAGTATGCAACATGCCTGCCTATTCATTGATTATGTTAATAGAGTTAAGAAGGATATGATTGCAAAATCTTTATCCTCGGATGTTGAGGTAGCTAGTAATAAACAGACTGTTGTTGGCAGAAAGGATGTGAATGTTTCATGTGATCCAGACATAATGTCAAGTGATGATTGTGTGTCCAGGAGGGTAGAGCGAGGTGCTGGTGCAGTGTATGACAGCAATTCAGATGAAAATAGTAGTGACTGCACCTACATTCAATTAGATCAGTCATCAGTGGATGATGAAGATGAGAAAATCAATGATGATCTCCAATCTAGTGAGGAGAGTTATGAGCCTGATTCTTGTTGTAGTATTGTGAACCACCTAGAAGGTATGTATGAAAATAAAAAATTGAATGACTCAGCTCATGTGGTTGATTATAGAGAGCATACATGCATTGATGAAGCAAATAATAATGAAGGGATGAGCATAAGGCACAATGTCCTTTATGAAGAACATGCAAGTCCATCAGGTGGCATAATTCATGATTACCATTGGTGCATGGATAATCATCTTTTTAAAAATGACTTAGATTTTAGTGAGTTTGATCTGCCAACTTTGGAAGTGGAGAATCATATGCTATATGACCCTGCTACCTGTGGACACCAAGTGCATGGCGAGGGATGTGTACAAAATGATCTTAAGGGTGAACAAGAGACTAGTCTCATGTTTATTGTGTTACCCTTATTTATCCCTGATGATGAAATTAAGACCATTAACACTTGTTTGCATGTGGATGATGAGGATTGTGCCTCAGCTGGACATCATGAAGGCACTACTACAACTACAACTGATTTTGAGGTAGTAATTTCCAGTCATGAGACTATGTCACAGATGCTTTTCTAGAGCTTTGTTTGGGACAATTATCTCTTATTGATGTGGATCATGTTGAGAGCACATTTTTGAGCTCATTGGTTGGGCCTAATAACATTGAAGCTAGGTGTTCTTATGTAGGTCAAGTTTTTGATCTATAGGGTGAAGAGGAGAAAATCATTAGTGATTTTCTTAATAACAGTTTTTACATAGTGGAGTGTGTTAGGGGAAATAGAGAGGCAACTTAAAGATTGTGAGTCTTCACTTGAAATGCCTCAAATTTTTGATCCATGTGCTAATGATGCAGATTTAAATTTGATGGCATGCCTTTGATTCAGTCATGGAGGAATACATTAGCATTTGTAGTGCAACTAGGTCACGAGGACTTGAATAGTCATGTGTCGTGGCCCAACATGAGACCACATCTGAGTTGGATGATTATCAGCTTGATATTTTTCCTCATGCTAATATTTATGCAGATCCAGAAATGTATCATGCTAACATAGAACTTGAAGGTGAGTATTTCTATGTGATTTAGCATGATGATGAGTCATATTATCTATGGTTGCCTTGTCCTGGTGATAATTATTTCCATCTTCAACATGATGATATGAATGTCTGTAGTTTGTATGTGCATGCATGCAAAACATTTTTATTTCTGATGTTGGGTGATCAGTGGAGTAAAGGATTGAGGGAGATCAAATCCTTCAATAGGCTTGTCTTTGACAGGGGCAAGTAGTTTCACCAGTTTTCTATAGGGTTGGCCTGCAGTGTCCTAAATTTTGGATGCAGTCTTCTGATTGTATGTTGATTTATAAATACATTTTGTATTGTGTCCCTTCATGTGTTTTGTGTTTTTGGTCTACCCAAATATATTCTAAGGTTCTCGTTGTGCCAAGTTTGCCACACATCCCCAGCCAGAGCCAGTGTTGGTGCCTAAAAAATCTAGCTCCCAAAATGCCTTATTTTTGCCCCAAAAATCCATCAAATTTCCTAGAACTAAAGGTAACAAAGAGATGATCTCCACCCAGACTAAGTTGGAAAAATAAATAAAGGTAACAATGAAAATCAAACATACCAACCATGACGTCAAAACTATCATACACAAATCCACCAAGGACTCTTAAACATAAGATCACTATACTTAGGTGTATGGGTAGTGTTGGTACCCAAAAAATCTAGCTCCCAAAATGCCTTATTTTTGCCCCAAAAATCCATCAAATTTCTCAGTTTTGCCATTGCAATCAAAACCCCTCATTTAGATCTGATCTGAGATAGGTTTTTAGGGGTTTTATTCCAAAATCTTCTAAGTATAATGTTTCCCCTTGTATTTGTTTTCCTCCCTTTAGAAAAATTTGGTTATTTCTACCCTTTATCAATGAATCCGCAATTTCCCGAACTTCCAAACTTGGTTTGTAAGTTTGTCTTTTTCCTGATTCCCCGATTTGCCGATAAGGCAATAAGGCAAGAAAAAGAGGTGAAAAGCAAGTCAAGAGATATCAAAAGCTGACAAGGTCAGCCTTTGTTAACAAAAGTTCTAGTTCGCAAACCCAGAGGTTCATCAGTTTGAGAGTTCACCAATTTGTCAATTTTCTGACAAAAACGGCGAAGGGAAAAGTAGAAGAGAAAGAGAAAAAGTTTGAAGATGTTTGTCGGCCAATTTCATTTTCGGTGAAATTGGAGGTTCACGAACCTCCAAGTTCGCCGATGGAAGATTCGCTAACCGAAGACAAAAGGTGGAGAAGGCCACGACTGAGCTAAAAGTTGAAGAAAGAGTTTAGTTCACCATCGAAGGATTTTGCCAACAACGAAGGTAGACAAAAGGAAAGAAGATGAAGAAAGTTTTTGTCAGCGATGGGCTTGGTTCATGAATTGAAAGGTTCACCGACAGAGAAGTTCACTGACATGGTGAAAGGATGATAAGAGGAAGAAGATAAAAGCAAAAGGGTAGAGAAAAGGGGAAGTTTGTGAATGTCTAGATTTGCCGATAAGGCAAATAGAAAAGAAGGAAAATGGCTAAGGAAAAAATATAAAAGAAGACTTTATCAGAAAACTTGAGGGAAATTAAACTTGCCAAACAATTCAAAATTTTCAAGGTTCGTCGATCAGGCGATTGCCCGACAAAGCAAAGAAGGAGAGCTTCCTCCATGGTTTGAAGAAGGTAAAAATTACCAATAAAGGGCAGAATAGGTCTAGTTTGCAAAAATTAGATTTCACCGACTAAAGGAGAATGTGGGAAGATACAAAATAGGGCTGGTTCACAAAAGTTGAAATTCATCGACTGAAGGAGGAAGCTGATAGAGAAGACAAGGCGAAGATAAGCCAAGTTCACAAAAATGAAGATTTGTCGATAAGGGACAAAGGAGGCCAAACATGAAGATTAATTGCCAAACAAAAAGGGGTGTTTCCCATGGTTCGTAAAAGTGAAAGTTTGATGATAAATTAAGTGGAAGAGGGAAATGAAGAAGTTTATGATAAAGGAAAAATGCTGATAAAGAAAGGTAGGATGCCCAACATGCAGAAAGGTACAATTAGAAATTAGATGGACCAAAATGGAAAATTGGACAACACATTTAAAGTGTTGTAAAAGTTTAATTGCAAGATTGTGCAGGTTGATTTGTACCCAGAAATTAATGATTCTATAGAATAGTTCCATGCAGGTGGTTGACACAGTAAAATTCTTCAATGTACAAGTACATTTGGAGGACAAAGCAGATAAGTCAAATGTTGTATATGTCAGGAAATGGATTAGAACCTTCCCTCTTTATTGCTCTTGGTACACAAAGAGTGCAAACAATCTTCTTCTAACATTTTAGTATTGTCAGGGTGTGGGCTTTCTTTCCAAACGTGCAAATTTTCTGACATTGCCATGGGCCTAACTTTAATGCAGCATGGGTTTCTTGTTGACTGGTTTTCCAGTGCCCTGGGCTGCATAGTAAGAAAGGATTACTATATATACATGATTCAAAGATGTTTTCAGGGTTGGTCGCTAAACCAATTGTCTGGTCTGGAAGCACCTAAGGAGTATTTTCTGGCATAAAATCACATTAGTCTAGTTTATAAGTGAAGGGATGCATTCAACATAGTGTAGGAAGGTTGTGTGAAGTAGATATGAATGTAATGGAATGTCTCCATGGGAGTTTGTAATGATTTTGGTAAATGTATAATTGCAGTTATATGTTTTCCCTTACCACATTTTCTGGTATGATTATAGCTAAAGTTTAGAGATGTGTGTAATAGCATCCAAGTTAATGCAACACTTTGTATTTTCCATCCTTTTGTTGCATATGAGTCATTGTAGTTCTCTTTTGGATTATTACGTATGTCCATCACATGAAAATCTATTAAAGTCATATATTCAAATGTATGTCTAGTTCCATTGATCCTCTGCTATATAATTTCTTTCCTCCTTGCATTCTATGACTCTGTTTCCCATTGGAGTAGGCACTGGTCCATATTGGGATGGGTCAATCTCACAACTTTTAAATTAAACAAATCATTCACCTATGGTTTAGGGGAAAATACCATCTTTTCTGTGCATGTACATTCGCACAATTGAATCAACTATATAGGGGTTTTGTGACAGCCAATCGTTCTTGACTTAGTGACAGCTTTTGGGGTCAAGATGATGAGTTGGGTTTGGTTGTCCAGTTGTTTTTAGTTGTTCATATGGTTTTAATGTTAATACCTACTTAGGTATACCCCTTGGAATATCCCTCCAGAGTCTAAGCTAAGATCAAAGAGCAAAGGAGTCTACCCACTCCTATTAGTTGGCCAAAATTACCCCTAACTTGTTGATAAACCTCTTTCTATCACCCAGATGACAATCCCTAGCCTCGGTGATTTAGAAATGCTTTAGAGTTTTGTGTTACAGTCATTTTGGGACCCAACAGGTAACATAGGGAATAAGTTCCAACTCATGCTCACACCCTCATAACTAGTGTCCACATAATAATTTAACATACTCACAAACAAATACAAACTTACCAAACCATGTTGGGAGATCACACACATCAAACATGACTCTTATGCTAGTAATTTGTATCTAAATTGTATAAAAATAGTTTTCAATAAAAAAGATATAACTTTCACAAAACATAACCCTTTTTCTAATTTTTAAAAAGTTTTGGTAAGATAATACAGAAATATATAAAACCTAGAAAATATTTTGATAATGAACTTCTTTAACATACTTTTATAATGTGTTATGTATGAAAAGAAGATGTGATTTGAAGTGTGGTTAAGGTATATTCAATCAGACCCTCCTTTCACAATAACACTCAAGGACAACAATCAGGCTAAATCACTATAGATGGAGAGGACTAAGCTACATGTTGATGTCACTTAGGAATGATATGGAAAGATAGATTAAATTGATAGATTTGTCAAAACCTAGTTCAATTAAGCCTTAAACCTTAGTTATATGATTTCGGATGTAGACAAACAAGATACGACAAATGATTGCACAGGAAGGAACTAAATAAATATTAGAAACATACCAGGATTCAAATTTTTAGAAGCAGAAACTTCGGGGACAAGTGGGTGGGCGCTCGAGTTTGATAGGGCAAATTTTTTGTGGATCTGGAATAGTGATCTGTATCAGACTACAACCTACTTCAAAGTTTCTAGAAAAGCCAATCTAGAGGACTATGGTGCAGGCACCCTAGTCCAATAGGGAATATTCTCTGCTCTTTTCTTCAGGTCCTAAATATTTATCTTTTGCTCTAGTTTGCAACTCCACTTCGTAAGATCTCGTACCTATAACCCGCAATCACAAGAGAGGGGTTTGGGGGTTGTGGTGTTTAGGAGCTTGCCTTAGTCAAGCCCCAGAATGATATTCAAGCCTTCCAACACCGTTGTTAGATAGAGTGCCTGTCATTGGTGGACAGAGGCAAAATCAAATGATAAGATAGATTGATTGAAACACAAATAGATGTCACCTTTGAGGTGAAGCCCTCATGGTGAAATGAAGATCTTTCGCACCATGAGGAGATGGATTGATGAAGCCAAATCTACAACAAACAAACACAATAACAACACAAGTCTGCTCTGCAACACAATGAATGCCTTGAAGTCCCTTAGCTCAATATCACAAGTTTGCATTATCCATATAGTTGTAAAATGAAGTCCTAAACATGTTTATATATGTGTTCTCGCTAAACTTTCGTAATTCAAATTGAAAAGGCTAACAAGGAAACCGTTTTAACTATCATATGCTAACAATTTAAATTTGGGTCCCAACAAAATAGGCCTGGACTAGGGTGTGGGCGCCCAAGTCCAGGGGTGTTTTTTGAGTCATGATTAAACATTAAAGTGGAACCCTAATCACCATTTGACATGGATCTCAGGGGAATTTTCTCTGGGATAAGTTTTAAGCATGCATAATGAAATTAAGGGGACCTAGGAGCTAAACTAGGGGGTAAAAAAGTCATAGGGATACTTTTTACAACATAACATTTAGCCCCCACTTTAATGTATGTATGATCTTACGATCCATACATGCATTAAAGTATAGTCGAAAACACATCAAACATGCTAGGCACATGAAGCTAAGGCATACACAAAGATTGGAGGACCGTTTCTAGCCCCAAGTCTGAGGTAAGGACTAGAAGACACATTGAAGATACACAAGACACAATGAAGATTTAGAAGCACGTAAAACATGGAGAATACAGTGGAAGCATGTAATACACGATGAATACATTGATATAGCATTTTCATATATGAAATAAAATCCTAACTAAGGGGCGGGGGGAGCTCATCACTACGCCCTTGAAACCACCAAAAACATGCAATACAAAAACCCAAAATGTAGGGGGAGTTCATTGCTACACCCTTGATACTACACCAGGGGGAAGACACACCAAACAAAGCCTGAGTGTGGGGGAAGCTCATTTCTACGCCCTTGAAACCACACAAGGGGAAGACACAACAAACACATGAGGAAGACACACGGAATACATGAGCGTCATATAGCATGTCATAGACATACTATACATCGTATACATGGCAAACACGAGTGATGGAAGAATCTTATTGCTAAGTCCCACCATCTAAAACATGCCAAACACACCTGATGGTTGCGCTTATGCTACAACAATCACCAAAGACACACTTAAGGGAGCATAGCTCAATATCCAACCCTACCTCTTGATGAGGACTTTGTACAAAAGGATGTGCACTAGCTCAAGAGATACACCATCCCGCCTTCTGTAGAAGGGATTTCAAAATGCAACCCCACCCACATCACAAAGATGCCTTATAGTGAAAAGGAAGCATGTGCTCAAAGTATACAACCCACCTGCATCATGGAGATGCCTTATAGTGAAAAAGAGGTCTACACAATAGATAAAATACACAACCCCACCCGCATCACAGAGATGCCTTATGGTGAAAAGGAAGTGTATGCAAACATGCTTTGTTAGTGCCAAAATAATTAGACAAATACCATTATATATGCCCTCACCTTAAGGTGGTTGATGTCGCTTACCGATATCAAGCACATTAAGGTAGAGAGAAAACATGCAAGGGAACAAGAGCTCTCACAAAGCCCATGCCCCCGAAGGTGACATGTGCCACGATTGCTGAATAATCCCACAAACACATTGATAAGATAAATGTTAAGACAAACAACAAGATGGTTAGAAATCTTACTATAAGATAATAACCAAATCAAATCATGAAAGCTATGTATGTATTAGATAACATCCAAGAAACCAAGGTACACTTACGGGTTTGGATCCGAGTATAGCCATTGGGTGTATACTACAGTTATCTTAGGACTGAGTGTAACAACAAGGTGAGATACAAAATAATCCCAAAGTGCGTGGAGCAGCTATATTGCAAAGGTTTGTTAGAAGAGATAAGACAACATGATGCATCACACTGAGTGATTCTACTAGTCAAGCATCGAATATATATATATATATATATATATCAACCCCATATTCATATATGGACTAGGTCCATTCTTGCTTATTTGTTGAAGGGACATGCGGTTTCTATCAGTATTTATTTGTTTTCGTCATCTGCCAACTAGGTAGAATCGCTGAAGAAGGTAAACAATAAAAATGAGATAGGAGAACAAGTGCCATAGGAACACCATGTAGGAAGATGCCCCCAAGACATCAATAGCAACGCTATACCCCTAAGGAATGACACACAACAATAAAATAGAGGAGAGGCAAGATAGAAGAATGATGAAACAAATAAAAGAATGGTCACAACAGAGGCGGTCTCTCGATATCCTTGACCTTACAAGAGTATCAAGGGTCATCCAAGAAGACCTAAACAACACATAACACATCATAGGGGAACACAACACAATACAATATCATATTATATATATGTATTTTTAAGAGAAGATTGTACTTGTGATCATCTTCGAAAGGTGTTCTATCAAGTGCGGTAAAAAGTGTGAGTAGTTCTTACCTGATTGATTATTTTTTCCAGAATGGTCGTGAGGTGCTTGTTTCTCAAGTCCCTGTATATTTGAAATCTTTTGTTGCTTGTGAGGAGGGGAATCATTATTATTTCTTACTGATGATAGCCACCTTGTTCTTTTCTGATCCTTCGCTTTCTTATTTTGATGAACGAGCCTTTTGCGGTGGAATGGGATATTTTTCACAGTGGTAACCTTTTCTTGTATCATAATATCTTGTCGCGGTTGTTCAATTTGCGTATCTGATGCATTTTGGTTGTCTCCCGATCCTTGAAGGGATAATGATGAAGGAACCTCAACATAGATACCTTTTCCTCATGGACGAGGTGAGTCTTCAACCTTCTCCTTATCCACTTCTATCATGCCAACTATTTCATCATAGTCAAGATAATCATCGTCAGTCTGCTCCATTGCATTTTGTTCTACCATATTATTGTCACTATGCTTAGGAAATGGATTTGTAAAAATCTGTAAATTCTAATTCAAAGGGGCAACCAACTTATTTCCATTGTCATTCACACCAGTTACTTGTATTATATCAGAATCGATGAGGTCTTGAATTTCATGTTTAAGATGCATACATCGTTCAGTGTCATGTCCTGCCGAGAGGTGATACTGACAAAAAGTATTAGCATCAAATGATGGTCCTTGTAGCCTATTACTATCAAATGGTTTCACAGGAGGATGCTTCACAATATTGTTTCTTACTGCTTGATTCATAATTGATTGAAGAGAGTCAGATAATGGAGCAAACTGTTGATGTTGTTGTTTGAATTGAAATGGTGCATGTTTAGGATTACTAATAGCAGACACTTGTGATTGAAAATTATTTGAATGCTATCCATTGATCTTGATAAAACTCTTGTTGTTCCTCTTAAAATTGTTTTGAGAAGGTCCAGTTGTGGATTGACCAACTTGAGCCAATGAGTTTTGATTCTCATACTGACTAGATGAAAGCTGGTAATCACGAAGGGCTGTGCATAAATGTTGAAAAGAGATATACTTCATCAAGAGGAATTCATCATGGATGTTAGTTTGTATTTGTGAGATCAGACCTTGATATCGACTGATGAATTCCGTCAATTTTTCTTTCGAACCTTGTTTACAATGAACCAAGTCAATCAAAGAGATCATAGGTCCAATGTTTGTTTGGAAATGTTGTAAGAATTGATCAAATAGTTGTGAGAAAGAGTTTATTGAATTAGGAGGCAAAGAGCAAAACCATTCCAAAGTAGTATCTTTGAGAGATTGCGAGAAGAGTTTTGCTAGCAAGTCCTCTTCAAAGAAGAAATCTCTACACATCACCGTGAATGCTGCCACATGAGTATTAGGATCACCTTTACCACCATATTTTTCAAAGTAAGAAGTCTCAAATTTTTCAGGCATAGGAATTCTTAGGATTGCATAAGATAAAGGACTACGAGCATGATATGTTGGTAAAGTGGGTTGGGAAGAATTAGTCAAGTTTGTCACCTTCTGTTGTAAAGAAGTCATGCCTTGCAAAAGTTGATTTAAGAGGACATCATTAGGAGATGTGTTTTTTTTAGAAGAATTAGAAGATGTGGTCATGAAATTTTGAGGTGATTGGTTGTGAGTGGTAATGAAAGGTGGTTGAGAATAGGTGGAATGGAGAGGTGGTTGAGAATGAATATTCATACAAGAAGTCACCTGATCAGGTCCAGGGTCATTTGAGTGGTATTTTTGAGAAAATATCAAAAATTTAGTTTTTGGTATTTTCTACATCTTAGTAAATTGTCTTTTCAGAGGCAAAAAGTTTAAATTCTAACAAAATAGCTAGGAGTTATGACCTTGCGAATGGGAAGATCAAATTTTTCATAATTTTGAACTTTTGTAAAAAGTTTTCACCTTCCAAGAGTTCTTTTTGTTTTCCAAGGGTAATGTGGCCCTTCATATTTTATGTAAGCCTATATATTTTAAATTGGAATGAATGAAAATTAGTTTGTTGGAGGTAATTCACAACTCTCTGCGAGTTTGCCTATTTGTAGAAACTCATTTCTTCTTTGTTTGTTTATTGTATTACAATACCATAGGCTTAGCGCTAGGTATTGTCCAGATCAATGGTATCAGAGCCAGGTTCATTTGGTTCTTCTCAAATTAGAGAGGGTTTTAGCCACGAATATTCAAACAGTGTAATTTCAGCTCAAAATATTTCTGGGTTTTGTCGACAACATCAAAATCCTATCTGGGTATCTCTAATTTTTTATAGAAAGTGCATGAATTTTGAGAAAATAGATCGCAAATCTACATCCCTATTTTTTGCCTCTACTTGTTTTTTTTTGCCTTTTCAGAGCAGTTTTGCGAAATTAGGTATATCTTTCTCATCTGGACTCCATTTTGTGCAAACGAGATATCACCAGAAAGAGGACTCAAAGTACTTTGCCCAAATCCTCCCCCTATTTTAGGTAGGATTTATGCTAAGCACACCCCCTAGGTCCCATTTGCCATGACTTTCCAGTGGTGTAGGTAATTGTTTATATATTTTTTTCAACTACCTGTTGTTTTCACCAGAAGTCAGGTCTTCTTTTTTTCAGCATTGCCCTCAGTGTTTTGGGAATATCTTTTGCATACATTGTCAAAATCGGACAAACAAAATATACTTGGAAATATGATTCAGTCCTCTAGACAACCATTAGATTATCTTCATTTGAGGTGGAGTTGATAAAAAAATGTCAAAATGAGATGATCATTTAGATCCTTTCAAGGCGATGGTTGAAGAAGCGTTAACAAAACAATGTGAGGAGATGATGAGTCAGTTCTCTCGTCTGCTACAACAAAATCAAGGAAATCAACAACCCAACATGGGCAGAATACCATTTGGTGGTCACACTCCTTTCAAGGTGCAGGTCAATTTTGATATTCCAAAATTTGAAGGCAAAATAAATGCAGATGTTGTTGATGATTGGTTGTCAAAACAAGAAAGATATTTTTCTATGAATCACTTCTCTAATGGTGAAAAAATAACCTTCACTCTCCTCAAAGTTGAGGATCATGTAAAACAATCATGGGAAAATAAACTATTGTCTAGAGAAAACCTTGAGTTTGATGGAACAGTAAAGGATGATCCCACCTGGGGAGAGTTTGTGGAACATATCAAGGAAGAATATTATACTAAAAATTCGTACGAGGATAAGTATATGGAGTGGCAGATGCTTCGTCAACAGAAAGACCAATCTGTTCAGGATTACACTAATATGTTCCATGCTCTTTCAGCAAAGTCTGGCATCATTGATACAGAAAAACATCAAATTTTGAAGTACCGCAGTGGGCTTTCTCGTTAAATCCAAATAGAGATAGAATTTTCTCAATATTGAGACCTTGGGGACTACCTACAAATATGCAGTGAAGATTGAGGAAAAATTCAAACAAAAGGGAAAAAATGATTATTTTTCAAAGAATGAAAGTGACAACAAATTCATGGGAAAATAGATAGCTAAGGATTCCTCCTCACAAGCATCATAAAAAACAAACAACAATGGAAAGAAGATGTGGTGTGAATTCCATAGAAGTCTAAGACATAACACAAAGGATTGTCAAGCTACCAAGACGTTGATGACAAGGTTACAAAGAAAGGAAGCTGAAGCTAACCCTGAACCATTGCCTACAGACTCTTTTGAGCAAAATATGATGACCAAATAATTGAACCCTATGCCATAGTTGCCACCACCAGGATTTTGCCTCATGAAGATGATGAGCATTTATTCCACTCACAAATGTGGGTAAATGGCAAGGCCCTTCATTTCATTATTGACAGTGGAAGTCAAAAGAATCTGATCTTTGTTGAGACTGTTAAAAGGCTAAACTTGAAGACCACACCTCATCCACAGCCATATCATGTGGGATGGGTAAGCAACCAAGAACGAGATATTCAGGTAAATAAGAAATGCCGCTTATCTTATTCTATCAAACCATTCAAAGATGAAGTCATATGCGATGTGGCACCCTTGGATGTGTGTGATGTATTGTTGGGGTACCCATATATGTACAAGCATCATGGTGTCTATGAGTTCAAACCTCACAGTGTCATTATCAAACTGGGCGAAAAGAAGTATCGGATACTTGAAGTAAGTCCTACACAACCAGCATCTTTGATTACTAAAAAATAATGTGAACATCCAATTGCTCATATTGGAACATTTGTTCTAACGGTTTGAACTAAGGACAAGAAGTCATTTGTAGCCAATATCCATGACAAAATGGTCTCCACTACCACTCAGCAAAAATAGATAAATGAAAGTAGGACATCACTCTGGGATATGATGGATAACAAGCTGACAAAGTCTACTGCATCCCATCCACAAATAGATGGGCAAACTGAGCACATCTACAATCATTCCCTACTAGCTCCTATTGATGTAGCAATACTAGTCATCTCAGATGCTCCATCATCTCAGATGCTCCATCACCACATAAGGCAGACAAGTTTGTTAAAGAAATGCAGCAAGCTTCAGAGATATTGAGGCACACTAGGCAAAAGTACAAGGAAAGGCATGATCAACATCATCTACCTCATCAATTCCATGTTGGAGAAAAGATCAGTAATGTCTTGGTCATGACACTAAAAAGACAACTTATTCCTCTTTACCATGTGGTTCAAGCAAGTAAACTTCCTCATCAAGGCAAGTGGTTCACCAAGGATCAAATTGAAAAGCAGTTTCCTCAGTTGTTGCATACCATAGATGCAATGGGGCCCATTGTCTTTCAAGGGGGAAGCAATGATCAGGTCCAAGGTCATTTGAGTGGTATTTTTGGGAAAATATCAAAAATTTAGTTTTTGGTATTTTCTACATCTTAGTAAATTACATTTTCAGAGGCAAAAAAGTTTAAATTCCAACAAAATAGCTAGGAGTTATGACCTTGCGAATGGGAAGATCAAAAATTTCATAATTTTGAACTTTTGTAAAAAGTTTTCACCTTCCAAGAGTTCTTTTTGTTTTCCAAGGGTAATGTGACCCTTCATATTTTATGTAAGCCTATATATTTCGAATTGGAATGAATAAAAATTAGTTTTCAGAGGCAATTCACAACTCTGCAAGTTTAACTATTTGCAAAAACTCATTTCTTCTTTGTTTGTTTATTGCATTACAATACCACAAGCTCAATGCTAGGTATTGTCTAGATCATCACCCTAGGTGCTAGGTTTTGATAATTGAATCCCATGGCCTTGTAATTCTATGAATTAATGCCATTAGATACTCCCATACTAGTGGTAGCATTACTACAAGTTTGTGCATTAGTAGTGAGGATTGATGATGTGAAAGTAGACATTTTGGTAGTTGGTATAGGTGTCGATACTTGTGTATGATTTGGTGATGACATATTGTTAATATTATTTGCACAATCAGTCATTGTCATAATGTTGTTATGCATTATATGGGCTAGTCCATGGAGTGTATTAACACCATCTTGTCCTTCTTTTAATAACTCTCTCAGACTATGAACAACAGGTACAACCTCTTCGGCTATCCTTTCTTTTTCCACAAATGCTTGAAAATCCGCTAGTTCTTTAACAAGTTTGTTTATTTGATCATTAGGTACATGTGTTATCACATCAATAGGATCTTTAAAATCATGAAATGTTTTCTCTTTCATTGTAGTTGTAGGGGTTATGATATCTTGCAAAGTTTGAGTCCCACCCTTTGTAAAATAAGTGTTCAATGGATTTTCTGGTGTTGGTACACTGTTGCTATCAGGAGTACTAGAACCCCTTAATCTAAGAATTCTCCTTACAAGGATGTTCTTATTAGGATGAGGAGTTAGAAAACTCATAAATTTTTATAACACTTAATGCACCAAGTAATAAAATAACTACAAAGAGTAATGTGATTATGCTTGTTGAAATAGACAATGTGTAAATTAGAAAATATGCCAATTTTCAATCTAATGAATATGCTTGGAAATGAATGCAAGATCTGAAATGAAATATATTTATGACAAATGCAATGAAAGCATGCAAATCTATGCTTGCTTATGAACCTAAAATTCTCAAATTTTTCACTTTTTTCAATGTAAATGCACAAAAAATGTAATGAAACTATGCAAAATGATGAATGAATAAAATATAATAAGATATAATAGTCTAAATCTGATGCAACAAGGATTCTAAGATCCTACAATGTTCAATGCATAATCAAAATTGACGATGAATGTGTTTATTTTTGTTGAAATACACAATGTGTAAATGTAAAATTTGAAATCTAAATGTAATAACACAATGATGAAACACTACAGTCCAAAATTATATTTTAAAGAGTGTTTGAATGAGTATTAAAATCTGAAACAAGATTTTAACTACAAACCCTAGCTTTTAAAATTACTAGGTTATATGAAAAATTGCAAATTTCAAATAAAACCATAGCAAATGAGTTATGCAAATGCAAGATAAATGATCATGAAATGATGAAATTCTGTCATTTATCTCAGATATGATGTAAATATCATAAAACTAAATGTTTTAATGATATGTAACACAAAATATGCAAAACTATGCCTTAATGCAAGCCTAGAATGCTTATTTTTTCAATTTTTTCAAATGTATGCAAAGTTTTTGAATGTATGATGATCAATATGATATAGATGAATGCAAAACTAATTACAACACTCAACAAGATGCAAGTTCAATAAAAACACAGTTTCACCAAAATATTATGTATGAAAAGAAGATGTGAGTTGAAGTGTGGTTAAGGTAGATTCAATCAAACCCTCCTTTCACAATAACACTCAAGGACAACAATCAAGCTGAGTCACTATAGATGGAGAGGACTCAGCTACAAGTTGATGTCACTCAGGAATGATATGGAAAGATAGATTAAATTGATATATTTGTCAAAACCTAGTTCAATTAAGCCTTAAACCCTAGTTATATGATTCTGGATATAGACAAACAAGATACAACAAATGATCGCATGGGAAAGCACTAAATATAGATTAGAAACATAGCAAGATTTATATTTCCAAAAGCAGAAACTTTGGGGACAAGGGGGCGGGTGCTCAAGTTTGTTAAGGCAACTTTTCTACAGATCTAGAATAGTGATCTGTATCAGACTGCAACTTGCTTTGGAGTTTCTAGAAAAGCTAATCTATAGGACTATGGGGTGGGTGCCCTAGTCTAGTAGGGAATATTATTTGCTCTTTTCTTCAAATCCTGAATCTTTATCTTCTGCTCTGGTCTTCTACAACTCCACTTCACAAGATCCCACACCTGTAACCTGCAATCACAAGAGAGGGATTTGGGGGTTGTGGTGTTTAGGAGCTTGTCTTAATCAAGCCCCAGAATGGCATTCAAGCCTTCCAACACCATTGTTAGATAGAGTGTGTGTCCTTGGTGGACAGAGGCAAAATCAAATGATAAGATAGATTGATTGAAACACAAATAGATGTCACCTTGGAGGTGAAGCCCTCACGGGGAAATGAAGACCTTTCACACCATGAGAAGATGGATTGATGAAGCCAAATCTACAACAAACACAATAACAACACAATTATACTCTGCAACACAATGAATGCCTTGAAATCCCTTAGCTCAATATCACAAGTTTGTATTATCCATCTAGTTATAAAATGAAGTCCTAAACATGTTTATATATGCATTCCCACTAAACTTTTGTAATTCAAATTGAAAAGGCCGACAAGGAAACCTTTTTAACGATCCTATGTTGACAATTTAAATTTAGGTCCCAACAAAATAGGCCTGGACTAGGGCATGGGTATCCAAGTCTAGGGGTGCTTTTTGAGTCATGATTAAACGTTAAAGTGGACCCCTAAGCCCCATTTGACATGGGTCTCAGGGTAATTTGCTTCGGGATAAATTTTAAGCATGCATAATAAAATTAAGGGGACCTAGGAGCTAAACTAGCTGGTAAAAAACTCATAGGGATACTTTTTATGACATAACATAATGACAATATAATCACAAGTAAAACATCATTGTAAAAATAGCAGCAGAGATAGACAATCACTAATTAATACATATCTCAGAATTGACAAAATGGGTAAGCTGATTTTTTCATATGATTTAAAAACATTAGTTGTGCACCTTCCATAATTTTTTTAGAGAAATCCAACTCCTAAAACTGAAGTCATTCAAGACGTAACAGATTGGTTTTTTCTCCTCGTGACAGTTTTATTATCGTTGTGACTTTTCCAAAAAACCCATTTGAAAAAGAGTTTCAATAACAAAAACATATCATTAAGAACATAATTTGGATCCTCTTAACATATACGTTTAATCCAAAATTAGATCTATGTTTGAATTCCATACATAAGACGTTTCTCCTAAATTTCACTAGGTTTCTCCTTTCCCTAAGCAACCCTAGTTTTCAACCTGCAACAACTAGTTTCTTTCCAAATTGTACAATGTGAAACCTAATTGTTTTGATTCAGATTTACCTATTGTTTTTTTAAGTAAAACATGATTAACAAATAAATTCATGTTCATCAAAGAAAAACCTAAATTCATTGATTAACCAAAGTAAATATCATTTAAAGCCTTCCATGATAAGAATCCTACCTCATTCCTTGTAGCAATTTGGAAATCAATTGAGATGAATTTAGAAACAATCCACAAGCAATAAAATTTCTTTAATTCTTCACAAAAGAACTTTTAAACCCTTAAGCTTCAATAACCTATTTCCCTTTTTTTTCCTAAAATTGCATACTCAAATTCATAACCCTAAAAAGAATAAAATTAAAACTAATTTTCTTCTTTTAATAACTCTTCTTCCCAAACCTAAAAAGAAAATTATAATATTATATTTTGAATAACAATAAAATAATATTAAAATATTATCATTTCTAATTCTATCCAAATAAAAGAATTCACTTAAAAACTAATATTAGAAAATATAATTTTCTAATTCACAAATATGATAATTATAATAATTGATTTTCTAAATCCTTAAAATAGACATGCACATTCATAAATTAAATAAATTAACAAATTAAACTTTTTCCTTTTCCTAAAAGAAATTAATTACGAAAATAAATAAATAAAAGAAATAACATAATGCTCACATAATTAACCAACACTATTTATTTATTTATTTTAAATTAAATTAATTCATCTTATGTTAATTAATCTTTTTACCTGAAAAATGGCGTGTTGCACGTGCTTCTGAAATTCACATCCACAATCCATTCTGCATGAACCAACAGAGGAGCGCAAGGACCAGAAGGAAAATGAAGAATCAGTAGTCATGGTGGATCTCTCGGCTAAGGCATATACTAATAGCGACATGTTGAAAGATATGCAATCATTGGTAGATTGATAGGTCCAAAATTGACCAGAGATTGCATCACTACTTGGGCAATAGAGAATTGGGGCAGGAATCATGGAGTTCCTACCAAAGGGTTTTTTCACTGTTGTTTTCCTCAACAAAAAAGACCATGATCAAATTCTCCTAAGCGGCAAATGGTGGCTAAATAACTTTCCCCTCTACATCCAAAAATGGGATCCACTCTTTAACCTGAACAACTTCAATCCTTACGAAGTTCGTTATGGGTTAGATTATATAGCCTGTCGATTAAATTTTAGTCTAAGGAATGTTTAACAAAAATTGGTAACACCCTTAGATTAGTCATTGACCTAGATATAGACATTATTGAACAAAATTCTTACATCTGCACAAGAATTAGGGTGGCTGCAATAAAGGAGATCTCTATTAAAATAACCATATCCTCAAAAAATGGCACTTGGTTGCAATCCCTTGATGTCAAAGAAAATAATTTTGTTTGCCTAAAATGTAAAGGGAGGAACCATTCATCAGAAAATTGCATATGCTTCCCTTCCAAGCAATGTCACGAATGGAGGTCAAAAAACCAAAACAATGCAATTGATAACAAGCAAATTCCAGAAAAGATCACAACTAATCCAAATCTGGTTGAACTAGTTATTGAGGCAGTGAACCCCCAAGATGACATTCCGAAGTGTACCCCCCAAACCTAGGTGAGCTCAACACTGACCATATTCCCACTCCCACTGAGGAGCCTTTGGAAGATTCAGAATGGTTCAGTGATGACTCCATCGAAGAAGATGATGTTGAATTTCTTGAAGATCACACCATTGATCAAATTGCCTGCAAAATACTAAAGCCTAATCTAAAGGCAAATAGAAAGAGAGGAAGGAAGACTAATAGAGATCATAAATAGGTGGAAGTTGTGGCTTTCATAGGACAAACATCCATTAACAAATATCTAAATATTGAGGGAGGAAACCCCTCCATTAGGGGACAATGAGAATCATAACTTGGAATGTTAGGGGCTTAAATGCCCCTAACAAGCAATGCTTGGTCAAACACCAAATACAAAACCCAGAAGTAGACAGCATCTTATTTTAGGAAACTAAGCTTGCCACTGAAGAAAGCATAATTTTTCCCACTCAATGTATTTGTTGTAATGGTATTTTTGTCCAAGCAATTGGTGCCTCTGAAGGAATTGGTATCATTTGGAAACCATAGTGGTTCATAATGGAGAACTAGAAGGAAAATCAATTTTGGATGGCTTCCTGTGTGACAAATATTACTTCAAATATCGCCTTCCCCCTGATCAACATTTACAGTCTCACCAAAAATGAGGAAAAGGCTAAGGTATGGGATGATATTACAAATTTTATTTCTGGTTTCCATTCAGAGGTCATTATATTAGGAGGTGATTTCAATACCATACTATCCCCCACTGAAAATGGGGGGACTTCACAAGTTTTTTAGAAACACAGAGACTTTCAAAAGTTTTTTTTAGACAATGATCTTTTTGACATCCCTCTCAAGAATGGGGAGTTTACCTGAACTAATAGGACGAAAGGTTTCACTAACATAGCAGAGCAATTAGATAGACTTCTCTTGTCTTCAAATTGGTTGCAACACTCCTCCACGAAATCTCGTATTCTCTCATTTTCAGGTTCAGACCACTACCCAGTTATGTTAAATATAATTGATGATACCTCCCCTGCAAAGTGCCCCTTCAAATTTGAACGGATGTGTCTTAGACATGAATCCCTCAAGGATCTCATGAGAATTTGGTGGGATGAGGATCAAGGGCGGAAAGGATCCAAGATGGTTGTAATAGCAAAAAACCTTATCCACATCAAGAACGGGTTGATAGAGTGGAACACCCATACTTTCAAGAATATCTTCAAAGAAAATAGGATGTGGAGGCCAAATTGGAAGCTCTCAACCAAAAGGCCATAAGCACTAGTATGAATGTGGAGGATTTTAAGGAGAAAGAACTTGTGGATTACCATGCAGAACTTCTATCTAGAGAACAAATATTTTAGAGATCAAAATCGAGGGAAACCTAGCTGAAGGAAGGAGATCTTAACACGAAATTATTTCATAACTCAACAAAAATATGAAGATCACGAAATAAAATTATGTCACTTCAAAGAATAGGGACAACAATTAGTAGACACAAGGAAATCTAAGACGAAGTTGTCATCTACTTTTAAGATCTCCTTGGCTACCCTACTACTTCCAATCTCTATGACTAGAATATGTTCCTTAACTACATCTCCAATATTGTTACCAAATTTGATAACATGTTACTCTCCCCAATTCAGAAGGAGGAGGTCAAAGATGCAATTCATCAGATGCAACCAAAAAAAAAGCACCTGGTCCTGATGGATTCCCTACACTCTTTTTCCAGGAATTCTAGGACATCTTTGAAGAGGACATTTGGGTAGTCATTAAGGATCTTAGAAAGTAGAAAAAAAATGCTAAAGGACATAAATATGACCTTCATCACCCTAATACCCAAGAAAGAAGATCCCTTAACATATGCAAATTTCAGGCTGATATCACTTTGCAACACCATTCACAAGATTGTGGCAAAGATCATCTCTAGTCGACTAAAACTAATTCTACCCAAGGTTATTTTGGAAGAACAATGTGCTTTCACTCTTGGTAGAGACATAATTGATAGCATTATCATTGTACATGAGACTTTGCATTCGATTTCTTTAGCCAATTAGAGTTGCATGATCTTGAAGCTAGATGTTAGTAAAGCATATGACAAGGTCAACTGGTGATTCCTAATGTGCATCCTCAAGAAATTCAGCTTCCACAAAGAATGGCTTTCATGGATTTTCAACTGCATTTCAATGATCCATTACTCCATATTGGTCAATGGCAGCCCATGTGGTTTATTTGAACCCACTAGGGGCTTGCGTCAAGGTGATCCACTCTCTCCTTTCCTATTCGTTATCATGGCATAGGCGCTTGAAGGGGAATCAAAATCTTTCCAATGAGGGTGTATGGGTTGCAAATAACTTCCCCCCTATTACCCATTAGCAGTTTGCTCATGATACCATCCTATATGGGGAATTATGTATGGAGGAAGCCAGGGCAATTGAATCCATATTGGATAAATATGTCACTGCTTCAATCCAAGAAATTAACAAGAATAAGTCCAACATTTTCTTCTTTAACACAAGTAGAGGAGTATAAAGACATTACTTCACTGCTCAATTTTAATAGATTAGAATTGCCAAGAAAATATCTTAGAGCCCCTCTCTTCAAAGGAATAATCAGATCTAGCCTATTGGAAGAAATTGTGAACAAGTGTAGCCTAAAAGAGGCTTTTTGGAAAGGATAATGGTTATCTCTCCCAAGTAAAATACAAATGATCAACGTCATCCTCTCGGCCATTCCAATCTACTAGCTATCTAGCACCCAAATTATGAAGAAAGAAGGAAACATGCTTGAAGGAATCATGAAGAAGTTCCTTTGGGAAGGTTTAAATGACAAAAAGTGCATTCCTCTCATTGGTTGGAAAACTGTATGCAAGGATAAATATCTAGGAGACCTGGGTATCCGAAAAATTGAAAAGTAAAATATTTCTCTTGGGGTGAAACTTGTATGGAAAATGTACAACAATCCCAAGGCAAGATAGTGCAAAATATTACAAAAGAAATACTTGTATTTCAATGATGTAACACAAATTCTGACTAATCCAAACACTCCTTCTGGCTCCCACATATGGAACTTTATCTAGCAATGCCGAAGCCTCATATCAAATCACATCTATTGGGTAGTGAACAATGGCAAAAAAATAAAGTTTTGGATTGATTCATGGAACAGCTTCCCACCACTTGCAAGCATTAATGGTCTTAATGAGAATTGGCAAATAATTAAGGACCTCAAGGGGGTCTTTTCCAAAGACTACCTTAGCAACAATAATGGAACTTGGTCTTGGTGTAGTGTAGTGGACTTCCCTATTCCCCCAGAAGAAAAAGACTAATTGAGCAATAGGAAAGTTTGTGTTAATCAGAAGGAGGACAAAATTATATCGACAAATTTGAAATTTGGATCCTAGTCTATCAAGATCAGTTATAAGCTTCAAAACCTTCTGGAAGAACATGGTGATTGGGCATCTAGACTTTGCTGGAATAAGTGGGCATTACCAAAGGTGGGTGCCTTTGCATGGACAACCCTCCACAAACGAGTGCTTATAGATGACAGACTAAAAATTATAGGAATCCCCAGCCCATCCAGATGTGTCCTTTTAAAGGTAGATGAGGAAACAACCAACCACCTTTTCTCTCTTGTCGCTTTGCCAACACTTGCTGGGAGTGGCTTCGCAGTAAACTAGGATGGATTGGCGCTCTCCCAAATGATATTTATAGATTATTTAAATTTTGTCCATCAAGTTGGAAGTTTATTTGGAGTGGTCTTTGGGATTCTAGTCCCTCAATGCTACTTTGACAGATCTGGCAAGAGAGGAATAATAGAATCTTCAATGAGAAAGAATTAAATAAGGTGTCAGTTATCAAGAAAATTGAGAGAGGAATATGTGATGTGGTGACCACCAAACTTTCTTCCTCTTCCCCAACACTAGTCACCAGCTGGGACAAAGAGATGATGAAGAAATGGGATGGCTTAAGGATTCCACATGCTTTCAATACTAACATATAGCAAACTAAGGTTTGCAGAAGAAAAATCAAGTGGTTTCCCCTATCGCGTGGAAGACTCGATATGAATTTTGATGAGGTTGTCTGTGGAAATCTGGGCACCTCCAGTGCTGGCATTATTATTAGAGATGAAAAGGGAGAAGTGAAATTAGAAATTTCTAAGAAATTGTCAGCAGGTACTAATAATGAGGTAGAATTTACAATGTTGCTCACAGGTCTAAAACTTTGGAAAAAAGAACAATTGATGAATATTGACATAGAAGGTGATTCCCTCATTTGCAGCAACTCTATCCACAGTCAAAAAGTACAGAATTGGAAGTTACAAAATATTGCAGAATCTATATGGGAGATCTTGGATGAGATGGAATACACATCACTTATTCACTGCTCCTGTGAAGGCAACTTTGCTACAAATTTATTGGCAAACAAAGCATGTGACCAAAAAGAGAATGAAATCGTATCAAATAGTAAGGACAATTGGGACGATTGGCCGGTTGAAACATGATAACCCCTGTTGCATTTCAAAATGCCTAGCAGCTAATGTACTCATGCACACTCTAGTTTGAGCCATGCTTTCTGTAAATTCTATTTTAGTTGTTTAATGAATGAGAGCTACCCCCTCTGGTAGAAAATAATTGATAAAAAAAATTTCCCAAATTAAAATAAATATTATTATTTAATTCTAAATTCTAAAATAAAAATTGTACATAAAAATCTATTTCAATTATAGTAATTAAATAATTAAAATACAAATTGCATTAATTTTTATTTCTAAAAACACTAGAAACTATAATTATCTAACTAGATAATTAATTTAAAATAAAATATAAGCACCAAATAAATATTTGGCTTTATCTGTTTATTTTATTTTTTAGTTAACCTTAAGAATTAATTATCAAATAAATAAATAGAATTACTTCTATGCACTCAAATAAATTAATTAAGCCACTTATTAATCTATTTCCAATTAATTATTTATCTTAATTTAATTTATTATTTAATTGTCCACACCATTGGATCATTTTAGGACCTAGTTCACCTTCCCCGATACCTATACCTATCACACGACATAATCTTGCCACACACACCTTAGTAGCATTGTTAGGAAAAAATATAGTCATATAATCACCTTTATACAATTAAATATGGTAATTAAATCACACATTCTGCACACAATGCATTAAATCAACACTTTACACTCAAATAAATTAATAGGCCTTATCTGATTTTACCATAGAATTAAAATATCTTAGACTCACAAAGAAACCAAAAATGAGGGATGTTACAAAAATTTAAAATTTTCAAAAAATTAAAAAATAGTTTTGGGCATGTATCCATTGGTTGGCACAAACCCCTTTATGATAGGGACTATGTCTAGGCGATGACTTTTAAAAAAAGGCCTAAGGGCTTTGTGGGGCTTGACCATGTAATCCCAGGTTGACTACCACTTGCTATAATAACAATGTCATTGCTCCATCCTTACGGTCACTAGCACTCAACCCACATACCACCAAGGTGGCACTCAATTGGTCTACCACCACTGCTCCATCAACCCACCACCCATGCTCAACTAAGCTGCCACCTCTACTAGCAACACTAGCTATCCACTATCCTGACACACCCTTTTGCCACTAAGACTTCTTGCCCTCTTCATTGTAGTATTCAGTTAGGGAGGCCAACTTCAAGAGTTACATTCTTAGCCATATGGAGGTTTTTTCTAAATGGGGACTTCATAGCACAGTATGGTCAATTTTTAGATTTGATTCCCTTGTTTTCTAGAATTTGAGTTTTATCAAGTATTTTTTGTTCAGTTATACTTTTTAGAACTTCTAATGCTCCTAACTTTCTCAAACAAGCTCCTTTTTTAGCCTTTTTTTGAAAGTTTATATATTTTTAAGCTCTACATAGCAATGTAGTTTAGTTATTCTTGTTCTATAAGCATGTGTTACTTTTAGTATTTTGGCCACTTTTGGGCCCTGTAAAATCTTTATTAATATGGTATTTGGAATTGTAACTTGTAATAAAATAAAGTACCAAAGATTATACTCTCTCAAGGAGTCATTTCACATATAGTATTAGGGGGATTGCTCATGTGCTTATTATCTTTCTCTTTTATTTATTATAGATCCTACAACTTTAGTTCTAGTTTCAATTCTTATGGCTCACAACTACTTTGAATGAAAGTCTAAAATAATAATTTTACTAAAAATTAAAGAATACCATAAATATGCAACGAGGATAGTTCCTAATCCTAGATGCAACAAAAAATAAAAAGTGGGGGATAAAATGTGATGAGGTTTTTGGATATTTGTGTCTTGCTATGTCTTCATATTTACTATTTTATGTTGAGTCCTTAAGCATACTTGTTGAAGTTTAGAATACTTTGTCTAATTTGTTTGAAAAACAAGATGTAATGTGAGGTCATCTCTTAGAGAATGAACTCATAGGTCTTAGTCCCTACAATTTTGACACAATTTAGGATTTATTTACTAATTTTAAAAGCCTCATAACACAAGTGAAGTAGTGTGGGATAGAGAAAGATGATACATAGATGGTTCTGTCAATTCTATCTAAGTTGGATCCTAATTATTTTGTCTTCATCTCTACTTCTCATACTACAAAAGGTGCTCTTGGTGATGCATTCCACATGCCTACCCTTGATGAGTTTGTAGTCTCTCTCATGGAGCAAGACAAGCTCATTTAGATGGAAGCCCTTAAGTCTTCAAAGTCACATGCCTTTCTAACTCACCAAGACACAAAAGAATATAAATTTGCTAGCAATAAAGAGAAGAAATAAAAGAAGGACAAGAAAGATGGTCTAGAAATCTTCCAATGCTTCTAAATTAGATTCATCCTCTTCAAAAGATGACAAGCCTAAGAAAGAGAAATTTCCTTATTGTAAGAGGCCTAAACATAATGAACACAAGTGCATGAAGAAGCAAATTGATTACTTCACTCATCTTCTTGAAAAGAAGAACATTGGGATACCTAATTCAATTAGATAGAGTTCATCACATGAGGAGTCCTCTAGGAAGAACAACGCTAAGAGGAAAGGAAAGGGCAAGGTCCTTGTTACTATTGCATCTCCACCTTCCACATGACTTCATATTAGAATGATTTCACATCCTTGGAGCCAAGTCCCATGAGGTATATTCTGATGGGTAATAATACTCTAGTTGATGTCTGTGGGAGAGGATATGTTGACATAGGTAATGAAACATTTAAGGATGTTCTCTATGTACCTTCTTTGTCAACTAATCTCATGTTAGTCTACCAAATCACAAACATAGGTTCAAAAAAATAGGTCGATTTCACTCTATATTTCATGATTATTAGTGAGTTTCATAGTGGCTCCATACTAGCACTTGGGAAGGAAGATCATCAGTCTCAATTGTATGCCTTTTCACACATTGTTTGTTGATTCTCCTTCCACCATGCTACTTACCCATTTCAATGAAGTAATTTGTTGTATGAGTGGTTTGGTCATTTAAACTACAACTACTTATAACAACTCAATCAACAAGGCATAGTTATAACATTCCCTTCTATTCGATTTTCTAATGGAGCTTGCTAGGGATGCATTCTTAGTAAACATCCTAAAGAGAACTTTGACAAAGGTAAATCATAGAGGGCTACTTAGATTCTAGAGTTGATTCATAATGATTTTTATTGTCCATTTTTGAAGCCTTGTCTCAACAAGACCAAATATGTTCTTACCTTCATCAATGACTTCTCTCAATTTATTTGGGTGTACTTTTATTTAATAGAAGGTAGAGGTCTTTGAGTACTTTTAAGACTTCAAATTACTTGTAAAGAAAAAATTGCAGAAGCCATTAGAGTTTTGCACATAAATAATTGTGGTATGTCAACTATCAATTTGAGTAGTTTTATACTTTAAAGGGGATTGGCATGCAATGTAAAGTTTTGTATAGTTAGCACAATGGAGTAGCAAACATAAGAGTAGATCCTTGAAGAAAATGGCAAATTACATGATTGAGATAATTATTCAAATATATTATTATGAGAACTAACTAGAAAATTATTTATGAAGATATAGTATTAAACAACATATGAAAATTTAGTAGTTGAGTGGCATCTCTTGTAATGTTTCATGGAATGTCTTAATAGATAGATATTATTGTGGATATGATTTGGATACATGGAGTGTTTATTACACCTCCTTAATTAATGTATCTTTATTGATGGTAGTAAATTTTATTAATCTAATATATAACTTATTGAATTGTCTATTCTATAAAAAAAAGTGATGAAAATTAATTTTATACATATATATTCTTAGTTTTAAATTTAACATATAGGAGAATTGGGAGGATTGATTGTGGGAATGACAGTTGCAGTGGTTGTCATTCTAGTCGGGTATGCCATTATTGGTCCTAATCAATCCTTATCCATAACATTCTAATATGTTTAATTAGAAATACAAATGATTTTTCAAAGTAAAAATCACAAACAATAATGTCAAACTCCATGATTGTTCATAGCCCAATATCTAGAGCATCATTGAACCCTGCAAGGACTATAGGCTCTGTAGTCATAGGCAACAAATATGCAATCATATGGATTTACATGGCAGCCCCTATACTAGGTGCAATAGTAGGTGCATGGTCACATGACATGATTTGTTTAACTGATGACCCTAAATGCAAGGTAACCAAGAGTGGATCCTTCCTTAAAAAACAATCATCAAATTAGCATAATTTTCATTTCAAATTTTTTTATTAAATTGTATTATGGAAATTGAGATATAATAAACATTTTTATCAAGAAAAAGACTCCATTGTATTGAAATTAATAGTTAATATGTTTAAATAATTTCCATTACATTTATAAATAAGTATACTTTTTTAGGGTAAACACTTTTGATGGAAGCTATGAACCGGATACATGAAATAACAATGTTAGATATACATTCAACACACCATTTAGCATAATGGGGGTTTGAACCTTAGTCTCCATTATGAGAACCAAGCACACTCCACACTAAAATAAATACTTTTATAAAAATCTCAACTACATTACATCTAAATAGTTTTTATTAATTTATATCTTAAATTATTTATATTTTTTATTTTTTAAAATATTTAAATTCTAACTTTTATATATTTAAACAATTTTAAATTAAAAAAAAAAAAATCCATTATATACCCTCTATCTTACCCTTCATGTGAATGATGAAAATTACGGGGAAAAGAAAACGACAATGCTAATACTTTAATGTCTAAAACTTAAAGCCGTGTACTTTTATAGTGTTGAACATTTTCCTCATATATATTAAAATATTAAAGAAGACAATTTTATAATCATATAAAAAATATAAAATAAATGATATTTTAATGGAATACATTTTCCTATCATTTAGATGCCGCTTTTGAAGTTATTTCTTTCATAAGAATTTTGTGTTTCCTTTCCAAAAGGAAACTCATGTAGACGTGAATGTGTGGTAAATGTTGTAAAATCTATATTTGGATAATATGATGGTGGGAAATTTAAAAAAAAAAAAGAACTGGAGAACACGTAATTATATTTGTTCAACAATGTACAAATTCGAATTTAATTAAATTATTCAAATGGAAGAATGGAACTTGGTCAATTTCATCCTATTTTGCAGGTGTGACATGGTGTCCTAATCCCCTTTCCTTCCTCCACAAGTTAACACTGTTCCTTTTTTTTTTTCTTCTCAACATGAGTATATATAAAGATTTATTTTAGCAACTAGTAGGTATTGTAAGTATAAGTCTAACCTATACAAATAATCAATTTTTAAAGATTTATTTTAGCAACTAGTAGGTATTGTAAGTATAAGTCTAACCTATACAAATAATCAATTTTTATTGGCTTAGAGTTAAGGACTAACCTATACAAATAATCAATTTTTAAAGATTTATTTTAGCAACTAGTAGGTTTTGTAAGTATAAGTCTAACCTATACAAATAATCAATTTTTATTGGCTTAGAGTTAAGGACTGAGGAGTATCCATTCCACAAAATTTGCAATTCGGGTATCCTCCCTTATTTATTGTACCTCTAGGGATTTTAACCTTAGTGGATGGCATAATCAAAGAACATATCACCTTTACCAATTGTACTTAACCAATTGCACTACAACCCTTAGGTTTTTTTTTTCAAATAACCAAAAATTTGAAGTTTCTAACTTTTTTACATTTTTATGAATACTTCTTTTGTAACACTTGAGCGAATAGAGGATTACTCTTGATTGGAGAGAGGATTACTCCACACCATTTTTACAATTTAATCGACAATCAAATTAGATGACTGACAACCCTACACTCTTAATCACATAGTCCCAAACAACGGAGCTAACTCTTAAGGGTCAAAATGGACATGTTATCCCTTCTTATGTAATAAATTTAATATAAATTAGACTTATCAATGCATTTCTTAAGGATCAATCTATCAAAATATATATCTATGATAGAAATCAATATCAAGTGTAAAATATTCATGTAAATACTACAAGCAAATTGCATGATCGATTCTAGATCCCTTGCACCATAATTATGGGTAGAGGCCAATAACTATGTAACTATGCAAACTATATCTGGAATTGAGTTCCTTAGAAAGACTTGAAAGGATTGCTCCTCTTGAAGCTTAAAGTGACAAGAAACAAATAGTGAAACATTTTAGGGTCTTCAAATCTCTAGAATGAGCCCACATGCTTGTAGAGAATGAAAGGGTATGGATCCTCAAAGAAGGCCTTGTATCTTTATGGGTTATCCAAATAGTGTAAAGAGATATTGACTTCTTCATCCAATTACTCATGAGTTGTTCATTGAGAGGAGAGTTCACTTTAAGGAGGGTTCTTTGAGTCCAACTCTTGACACTTCTTCAATCACTTGGGGTACAGTTGGGATAGATGGCAATTCTTAAATGAGACAAATTCACCCAAGTACATTTTTGAAGGTGATCATCCTCCCTTAGATCTCCTAGTTATCATTCTAAGGATGTAGAATCTCATCCTAACTCTCATTTCTCTAGTTCACTTTAGGCTAGACAAACTTTGTAGTTTGTAGGTGATTGGGCCATGGATCCTTTAGATACTAGTAGACTCAATAACAATTCTTAGCATCACCTCCACCTCATATCTGTTAGAAAAGACGAGGATCAACAAGCAACAAAACAACCACAAAGCTATTTTCTATATAATACGCTAAATTACATTGTCAAAGGATGAATGAAATGTACATAGGAGACTTGCTTAAGTAGGCAAGTATGAGGAAGTGAGAAGCTTGTACACAACGACTGAGCAACTCTCCAAAGTTGCAACACTTGTCTATTCAAATGACACATGTTTGAGTAAGTGGCAAGTTTGCATGAAGTAGGTGTCTCACAAAGGTGAGTACACGTCTTCACCACATGAGGTGAGACAAAAAGGTAAGAAGCCCAAAGTTGGACTTAATCAAGTGTGAATATAAATCTTCTGGACATGCTCAAAGCTAACTAGATAGATAATGTAACTTTTCACACTAACACTCCCCCTTAAGTGCAACTTAGGGAATAGTGAAACAATGATGAGTCCCGACAACTAGGCTTGATCAGGTACCCATGTACAAATGTATCTCTCATAAAGCGGAGAAAGAAAGAAAACCCAGTGGGAAAAAAGTTTCCTCCAAAAAGAGAAAAAATAAGAAAGTGTTTTGGACACGACTCGATGGAAGTGCACTTGACACAATACAACTGAAAGTGATAGTCCTGTAATACTTGCAAGATCCATGTGTGGAATGTCAATTGCATGCCATATGGCTACAATTCAAATCCAATGTGAAGTCTTGCTTTGAAGATTCTGTGGAAGCCGTCTATGAAGCAACTCTGAAATATGTAGAAGCAAATGAACTGATATCAATCTTCTGTTGTGATGAATCTTTGGAAGTCCTTGAAGAATCAACTTTGGATGCACATGTAGCATTAGGTGATAGTGTAGTGGAAATGTTCATGACACATCTCAATGGAAGTGTACTTGACATATCTCAATACATTGCGGAAAAAAATGTTGAAGAATGATGAAGTAGTAGTGGAAGTGATCTTGACATAACTCTGTGGAAGTGCTCTTGGCACAACTTGGAAATGCTCTTGACACACCTCTATGAACCCCCCATAATTCAATATTTTTATCCCAATATTATTTGTAGAATGAGAAAACCCTTGTGACTCAACATTTGTACCCCCCCTAAATTTGACACTTTATAATAATAGTGTGTTAAACAAGGCTAATTGGAACCAAAAAAGGCATTTTATAATGATAGTGTGAAATTGTTTCCAATAGATTAGTCTCGAAAAATTATTCACTTTCGAAAAAAGTGGCACTCAATTTCAAGTTGCCAATCAAAAGATACAATTGTTTTTCGAGTTGTTTAACTAGCTATACAAATAAGGGAATTTTTTTTAAGAAAAATGGGACAATTCCCAAATCGTCTCAACATAGCTTTGTCGGTGCTCGAACCAACTTCACATCGACTATAAATATGCCCAATTTCGCCTCCATGGATGAAAGTTACGGCAAAATGAAACAAAAACTCCTCTTTGCACACACAATGCAAAATTAGGGTCTTTCGAGGCAAATTTGTTTTAGAAAATGCAACTTTCGCTGGCGAGTTGTAACTTGTGGGCATCACACGTACAGTTAACTGACCTCTATGGGTTAGCATATGTTGTTGGCTTTTGTTGTTCTAGTATAAAATGTTAGTTTTGGTGGGTAGCAAATCCACTAACTATTACATTTATGACTAGACATTAGCATTTGTAGTTGGCAGTCTATTTTAATCCTTGTAGGCAACAATGAATGTTAATGTGACATATAATGTTACTGTCAATGATTAACAAAAATGTGACCTAACATTTAATGCTAGAGGGTTAGAAGTGTAGCATAACACAAAATGCTACAATGTTAACAAACCCTAAAATCTAACATGAAATTCTAGTTAAAAATCTGCCAAGCTAGCAATCAAAAACTATGACTCAGTGGTGAGGCGGCTCGGCCAGTCAAGGAATAGACTACAGCTACAGTGAATGGGCTGCCAAAAACGTAAAACAACGGCCTGTATAAAAGATGCAACCTGCAACTTAAAAATGCCATGGATGGTCATGCTTATAGATGCTGGGCGGGAGTGTGCTGTAGGAAATCAGCGACCAAGAGCCAACAGAAGGAAGGGTTATTGCAGCGTCAAAATCTCCAGAGGGTTCCTGCGCAGGATTTGTGGATTGGGCAACACAAAACCCGGATTTGCAAATCAAACAACAAAGAAAAACGCCACAAACCCAGAATAGCGATGCTACTATGGAAAAAATGGGTAGAGACCCACAAAATCAACCTCCAAACAATGTTTGCCTGCAATCGGTGGACTCCAAAATGAATGAATTCGACACCTTGCATATTGATGTGGATCTTTCAGCGAAGAAGAAACCCTTGAAACAGAGGAGGCCAAAAAATGGCCAAATTTCGACCGAAAACTGAAAAATTCGCCAAATAAAGCCCTCAGAACCTGCAAAAACGAGATTTTGCAAAAAAAATTGCATTTTCTAACAAAGTTTTTGCTAGGGCTAGGGCTAAAAAGTTTTTGCAAAATTTTGCCTGTGACAATTTTAACAAAATGATAGGCTATTTTGACTATCTCGGGATTTCGGGACTCGATTGCAATGTCCATTTGGCTGTATGAGAACCTCTTGGCTAGGCTATGTGCAAGATTTGCAAACCGGCAGAATTTTGCATGTAATGCTCCGATACCATGTTAGAAAAGGCGAGGATCTACAAGCAACAAAACAACCACAAAGCTATTTTCTACACAATATGCCAAATTACATTGCCAAAAGATGAATGAAATGTACATACGAGACTTGCTTAAGTAGGCAAGTATGAGGGAGTGAGAAGCTCATACACAACGACTGAGCAACCCTCCAAAGGTGCAACACTTGTCTACTCAAATGAAACATGTTTGAGTAAGTGGCAAGTTTGCATGAAGTAGGTGTCTCACAAAGGTGAGTACACATGTCTTCACCACATGAGGTGAGACAAAAAGACAAGAAGCCCAAAGTTGGACTTAATCAAGTGTGAATATAAATCTCTTAGACATGCTCAAAGTTAAACTAGATAGATAATGTAACTTTTCACACTAACAATATCCATACTCTTTTCACGAGGCATCTAGCATTCCTCAGTGGGATGCAATTAAAGAATTTGAAAATACAAATGAATTGGTTGTAATTGATTGATTTACAAATGAGCGAAAATGCTCAATATATATTCTTCTTCTTAGGGTTGCCTGGAGGTTGATTGGAACCGTTCGGCTGTGATGACTGAGATGACTGAAATTTGCTGTAATCCTTCTGAAAGGATTTAGCTGCAAATGCCTGTTCGGAAGAGGACGAGGAAGCACTGCTACCAAACCGCTGTTTCCAGCGATCCTGTTGTAGGAGTTTGTTGCATAATTCAGGAAACTTCAGGTCAACATTCGTAGAGGTAATGTTGAGAGTCTCGACAAAGTGCTCGTAGGATTTAGGTAGACTTTTGAGGGTGATGACTACCATATCCTCTTCCTCCATTTTTCGACCGATAGCCTCAAGCTGATCTCGAATGTCCTTAATCTTCGTGAGATGCTCCTGTAAGGACATTCGTTTGTCCATCATGATGGAGAACAACTGATTCTTCAAAAAGAAAGCCCGGCTTTTATCAGAGGTCTCATGAAGTTCCTTTAGGTGCTTCCAAATTTCAGCAGCTGTCTTGCCTGAAGGAATCTGCGGCAACTAGTCATCTGTAACAGAAAGCTTAAGAAGCATGACAGCCTCTTTGTTACGATCATCAAACTTGTCCTGATCAGCACCAGCGGTGGGAGGACGAGTTTCTTTTTCCAAAACCAATTCATCAAGGCGGCGATACTCAAAAATAGTCATCATACGCTGCTTCCAGATATTATAGTTTCTGCCATTAAATCGCTGACTGCCCTCCAGCATCAAGTTGGTCAAAGACGCCATTTGCACGTCTCCCAATGCAGGAAAACGACAGAAAACTGAACAGCGTTGAACTAAGCAGCACAGGATCAGGTACAAAATCTGAGGCAGGTACGGTTACACGGAAAACGAGGCATGAACTTCGGGGTACGGAAAAAATTTGACAAGTACCCACGAAAGAGCTCGAAAAACCCAGAAGGAATATGTGTTCGAAAAAAAAATTTCGTCAAATGCTGAGGGTTCAAAACCCTAGACAAAAAAAAATGTCCGTGCCCTAGGCGGCCATGAATGCTCAGAGATTTGCAGGAGCAGACTGTAGATGAGAATTCTTCAAACCAGAAGTGAAATGTACAACCTCCAGAGATGCCAAATCGTGATTGGCACTAAAAAAAATGAAAATCGCGACCCAAAAAAAACAGTGAAATCGCAGCCAAGGTGAAAAAATGTGCAGAAGTGGCGATTTTCGAACAACCCGCGCGGCGTTGAAGAAGGACGCGGTCTTCATAGACTGAAAAACGCGAGCACTTGGCGCGAAATCGCGTGAAATCTGAGCGCGACCACTGCAGATGACACCCAGCAGAAGGAAATGACGAGGTCGCAGAAAAAAATGAGGGTCGCACAGGTCGCACAGGGTCGCGGGTTCTTCGGAGGAATGGCGCCCAGGAGCTTGAAAAAAAAAAAAACCACGTCCTTGCTGAATCGCGACCAAGGCAAAAGAAATCGTGGCCCAATGAAACGCAGAAACCACTGAAAAAACGCGTCCAACTGCCGCGAAAATCTTCAGGTCGTTAGAGGAAACGCCACGGCAGAGCACGCGAGTGAGATAGAAAGGGACGCGAAATCAGAGTTCGCTTCAACCACGAACAGGCGTCCTTTACTAGTGGCAGGAGCGTGTATCCAATGACGACTCCGTTCCAACAAAAAACACAACTGCTGAAGCGACCTGGTAAACCCGCGACCACAGAAGCGAGAAAAACTAACCAAAATTTTGAACTTCAAAGAATTTCGGCGCCCAAAAACGAACCGCTCTGATACCATAAAGAATTTGAAAATACAAATGAATTGGTTGTAATTGATTGATTTACAAATGAGCGAAAATACTCAATATATACAAGGTACAAGAGGCAAGTTTTCTAAAAATAGAAAACGGCTGACATAGATTTAGCATTAACAAAATTAGGCCGACATAGAAATAAGGCCGACATAGAAAAACATACTAATAGCAACGAGGTAGGAGGAGTACAATTCCTTGATAAGGAACCGTGCTTGGTATTAAGCCCCCTTCCTAAGGGAAAGAAACTTGTTCAATATAAATAGATATATTAGACTATTGTTTTGTAAATGAGTTAGTTGATAAGTTAAAAACTTGCCTAGTCGTTAAGGAATTTTCACAAGTTTCCTAGCATCGACTACATCCCTATTATGGTACCTATTGTGATTATTTTGGGGCCTATATCCCTAATAATTCTATTAAATGGTCTAGGAGGGGGTGCAACTTGTTTCATCTTCATTGAAAGTAATTCATTTGACACATTCCTTAGTATGCCTTTTACTTCCTCGAATTCCTCATATATTTGTGAGGAACCTTAAACAATATTAGGAACAAGGGATAAAACAAGGTTACGCATTTGTAAAGGTATATGAACAGGTGCATAGATCGTGCAAGCTTGTCGGCCTAAATTATATTATTTTCTAACCTAGAAATAATGTCATAGGCTACTGTAAAATCAGGACTACCCATGGATTGGAGCATCATGGAAATGTCAAGATTAAAGCTCTTAGGAAATACAAACTTGCTATTATAAAGAGAGGTCTAACATCTTGAGGTATTCTATTATAGGTCTTGTGGAACCTGGTGTCAAAAGCAATTACTATCTCTATAGGTGCCCTCTTTATGTTAGTTAATTGCTCCACCATGGAAAGATTATCCCCCTTTCTCTAAATCAATTGTGTAGTGTTGTTCCTAACTAATCCCAACTTCCAATATAATTTATGCATAAATTCTTGTACCAATAAAAATGTTTTCCTTTAAAAGATGATCCTAATAATCTCATGGCTACATCTTGATGTATGATATCATTGATAGCACATAAATTAGCAACATATTGTATATGGTAGGTATGAGTCATGATAATTTTTCCTTGTGTAAAAAGGGAGGGCCTTTAATGTAGATATTGGGATAGGATTCCAAATAGCTACAGATACATGTGCAATTAGAGTACTACCATTATCCAATGAAACAAAAGGTTAGTTTTTTGTTCTATAATTTCCATGGATGCAGTATGGGATTGATTTATATAAGGACCTTGTGATTGATTTGGAGGTGTGACTAAACAAATTATTGGAATAGCCTAAGGTTGGGACTAAGGTTATGCTCTTTTCTTAAGAGATAAGGGGTTAGCAAGAGCTAATTTAGGTTGTGAAGCTAATATAGATCTAGTAATAATCCTTTCTCTGATAGGATGTTGAGATCCTCATTTTTTGTAAAGTATCCAAGTGAATGAGATTATGCTTCAAGAATCAAATAAACTATGATTGAATAAATCAGCAAAGTCTCTAAACAAAGTGGAACAAGAGTCCCACCAGATGTGCTTATAAAAAAATTTGATAGTTAGATTTGTCTTGCAACAATTTGTGCCATGTAGAATACCAACATGGAAAGTATTATAGGTGTAGGAACTAAAATCTAAAACAATCTCTAGAATTGAGAGGTTGGCTCCTTATCTATTATAGCTAACCTAACTTTGACAAGGAAAAGAGAAAGAAAAATGTTGAAATCAAATGACTAGAAAGAAAAATAGGCAATTAGGCTAGAATAGATATTTTTTTGTTAATATCTCAGATTTTTAATATGATGAATGATAGCCAACCAGAAACTAGTTTAGAGCATGATCATATGAATATAAAAGATAATTTGTCTATAAATAATCTTTCGAAGTAGGATAGTAAGAATCACAACTTCTTATATTGAATATTTCAAGATGCTTGCTTAGTTACATGCAATGAAAACCCTCTATATTCCTAGGCACATCAACAAAAGCTACTCTAGGATTTAAAAACAAGGAAATGGAGAAGTAATTTTTGATACAAGAATAACAGAGCTCAACTTTAGAAAGCCAATTTTCATTAGAAATGAGCATTAGGGATTTTTATTTATATGAAAGGGCTAGCCAAAAAACTAATAGAATTTTTTTGGACTAGCAACAAAATCAAATCCTCAAAATAGTTAGAAAATCCATGCAGTTGTGACAAGGTGGAGGTGTCAGCACAAGTTGTTGCTCAATTTGATCTTCCCACTTGACCTCTATAAGTAAAATTGGTTGGAATAGAGTGGAGGAGCTTTTTCAAGTTGAACTACCTCTCAAAAGCTATTAAATCCTCTTTTAAATTCTTCTAAGATCAAAATCATTTTTGTAAGCCTTGTTGCTTTTAAAAACCATTGAGATAATTGCTTTATCATTCATAGACCTTTAGATCTAGGTTGATGTGGCAAGATATATCGCCCCTAGTAATTTCTAATGCTTTCTCTGTGCTTTTATCTTTCAAAACCATAGGTGCTTGACATTTGCCATTATGACACAATATTCATGGCCAAAATAATAAAAACAGAAGTTATTGTCGGCCACACCATTGACACATTTCTCAAATATGAATAATAAGATAAAAGGTTATTGCAATCCTGATGGAGGAGCATCCCAGGTTGAAGAGCAATCTTGCATCAACCAAAAATATTTGCTTTCTTTTCTTTTCTTGCATTTCAGTTGCAGTTCAGTCATTTATAGTTCAACATTTTCTACTGCTTCTACTGCATCTTCATTTCAGACCTCGCGGAGTAGGATTTAGGTTCTATGTCATGTCATATACATCATACTCAGATTTCATGAGATTTGGATTCGTCCGCAGAGAGACATCGCTATAAAAAAATCACCAGCTTTCACAGAACAGAGCATTCTTTAGTCAGCACAAGCATACAAGGTTTGTGGAGCACTTCCATGACTTGCAGAGCCAAATGGGAGATCACACAAGGTAATATGGGACCAGATGGACCTTCATTGAGAACCGCATCAAGTTTCATTCTTTTACGAAGCATTACCGAGAGTTGTAGGCTGACCTACATGTTTCATCATTCATTGGAGTTTGAGATCTCTCAAGGCCGATGCAGAGAATTCTATGAGTTGGAGGATGATATATATTCATCTCTTAGATGCATTAGGAAGTTAGTTAGTTGATTTGATAGAACAAAATAGATAGATAGGAATGCTATTTTGATATAAGCACTCTGTACATAGTATCTATGTGTATTGAAGAACAATTTTGCTACATCAGTTTTGAAGAGATAGAGGCCACTCCTCATGGGGAGTTGACTGATAAAAGGTGATAAGAAATGTTCAGATAGGGAGAGCCTAGTGGTGTTTACAAGAATAGAGAAAGACCGCTAGTCCTTTGCCATTGATGTCAAAGGGGGAGAAATGTGTGCATATTAAGTTAAGTGTTTCCATCAATGACAGAGGGGGAGATTGTTGCATATGTGTTGTCATTGATGTCAACAGGTTGAGATACCATTAGTAGAGAAACAACAATATATGACTGAAAAAAACTACTAAAAATTGCTTATAAATGACTAAACTTGGTCACGTGACCATTAGTAGTTTATTGCCAGTCATTTATAACATGACCAAATTGATAATTAAACCATATTTAGTCATTTATTGGTTGTTTTGATTGATCGATTTGGTATTATATTTAGTCGTTGATTTAGTCATTGATTGTTGTAATTTGGTCACTTATTTAGTCATTTTTTATTTACTGATATATTTAGTCATTAATTTAGTCATCGATTGTTGTTAACTGGTCACTTATTTAGTCATTTTTATTCACTGATTTCTATCCATTGGTAATGTATTTAGTCATTAATTTTAATCATCATTTTGATCAATTTGGTAGTATATTTAGTCATTTTTATTCACTGATTTAACACTGGTCATATATTTAGTCATATTTATTCACTGTTAATGATTTCTGTCAATTGGTAGTATATTTAATTATTAATTGATGTCAATTAGTAGTATATTTAGTGATTTTAATTGACTAATATTTGAGGATTTAAACATAAAACACAGAAATACACATCAATCATCAATTGCACACAATATAAAGACAACCATTGAGAAGGCAAAATCGTTGAACTTTATTAAAAGAAAGGTGTTCTTACAGCTTGCACAAGTTTGAAATATCTATCTTGCTTGAAAAATGCTTAGAAATAGACTATTACAATGTTTATTTGAACAGTCACAAGACTGAAAATTTGAATGGGTGCTGCCACAATAATGGGTTACACTTTCTGGGACATCCTGATTTTTGCTAAAATCACATATTTTTAGAAAATATAATGATTTAAGCCTTGAAAGGTTCCATTTAAAGGATTTTAATTGAAGAGGGTTTGATCAAACACCCTTAGATTCAAACCCCCTTGGATAGAACCCCGCTAGTTTTAAACCATACATATAATGGAGTCTCCTCTACACCTATCAAAATGCTGATAAAAAACTAATTTTGATTTATCTTTTGAGGGATCAAATGAATTCATTTAAAATTTATGCTTTGTAAGTATGTAGTCCTTATTATAAGCTTCCCAAAAAATATAATTTTAAATATATTTAATTTGATTATTATATTTATTTTTTATTTCTTGTGAATGTATGTTTTTCACCAAACATCAAGTTCTCTATTCTACACACATGGAAAATTAGTAAATTACTGAAAAAAAAATTTAAAAATATCTATGCACTAGGTATTGATGTCCTTGTTTTAACAAAAGAAAAAAAATTGAATTTCGATACATACAGAAAAAGTTATGTTTTACCGAATACGCCTATGTCTAAATTATAATTGGTTTGACTTAAAAAATTAATTAAAAATATATATATTTAACAAAATGTTATGAAACCAAATTCATACACTATATATCAGTGTTACCAATCTAAATTAAAAGAATCAGAATTTTATCCTTTTTAGAAAAAAAGTTATGTGCTACGGAATACACATCACTTTAAAAAAATGTTGTTTACTATTAAAAACCAGTTATCAAAGGAGATGCAAAAAAATTTACAATTTAACTCCAATTTTTTTTTAAAAATATATTTAGAATCTATAAACAAAATATCACAAATCACTAGTTTGCATCATCTTCAAATTCCTAATGGTTTAGCGGCTATAAGTGTTAGAACGTGAAGATTTAGTTCAAAATATTGATTTCAATGTCAAATTTGGCCAAAAAGTGTAACCCATTATTATGGGATGACCCGAGTTACAATGCACACAAATGACAAGAAAGAAACTTCTCCTTGAGTTTACAATGCTTTGCCAAAAAGTGAATTGTCAGTAACTGATTCTCAACCAGCCAAACTACTGCCACAGGTCATCTAATCCACCCCATCAGTCTAGCACTTGTCCTTCTTGACTGCAACCAAAGGAAATACACTATCATTATATGTAGTCAAGTCTGTGATAGGATATTCAAAATGGAAACATGGACTAGATCAGGCTTCCTTAATTAAACATCACTATATTCTTGTGTCTTGTAGTATCATCAGCACTGCTTATGGGACATGTTTTTATTGAGTTTGAAGATATTAGGTCCTCTTAGGGCATGGAATCAGATTCTTCCTTCATTAATGCATCTTCAAAAGCCTCTTTTTGAGTCTAAACCATTCACTTACCCTGCCTCTATTACATTAGACACTTGGTAGGCAATCATATTTAGTGTCCTTGGTCTTCACTCATTGTGCTGACTAAACTGTGCATACTTTCTTTCTACATGATTGCCCTGCAACTTTCATATACTTGTCTTTTAATGCTAACACTACAGTCCTCTATTCCTTTGCTCATGCCACTGAAACCATGCTTACTATGCATGTATCCTTGGGAACCATTGACCATTGCCACTCACCATGAGCATCTTACCTCTATGCACTCATTATCTCTCTGTTATAGAACAGTCACCCATAAGTATACAAAATTTAGACTTTCATTTGTAGGCTATCATAGGTTTATGAAACTGTCATATTCATGCAACTATACTGCCATGTAGAATATATGCCTTGTAATAATAGCATTATTAGTGGCTGTCCTTTTTGCTATTGAAGACTTCTATAAATTTGTCTACTGGTTGCTTCCAAAGTCTTGATGAAATGCTAACATCATCACCTTATGACTGTAATCTTCCTCATTGATCTTTGTGCATTGCCCACTGCCCTTCCTTTCTCAAAAACTAACACACCACCCTTGATCTCACCAGCTTAAGACTCATCTCACTTTGTCTATGGCATGAACTATGTACTTTATCTCTTGCTCACTGTCATTTATGCTCCTTGAGTCTTCATGACATCTCATATATGAAGCTCTCTCATTTATGCTCCTTGAGTCTTCATGACATCTCATATATGAAGCTCTCTCATTTATGCTCCTTGAGTCTTCATGACTGTGTGTTGATCGTGTCCCATATATGAATCTCTCTCCTTCAATGCAGCAAAAAATAACCCTAGAATCTTTTCATAAAGGCATATAAGGCAGTAATGTTGAATGTTTAGGAAGGAAAAGCAACATAAAATCAAGTCCAAAAAACCCATAAGACTTAAATATGTGTATTTGCTTTGAAAAATATGTTACAAAGTGTGTTTCTCAGTGCTGTGACTGAGAAAAGTGAGTTGCAATGCCTTTTTTTGCTTATACATCTCCAAAATAGACAAAAAACACTAAGATCCATGAACAACACATTCAAACTATTGCATAAAGCAGTGGGCCAAGCTGTCTAACAGCTAGTACATGATAAACATCAACTATGTCATTTTTTTCAAATATTTTAGTGGCTACAGTGTAAAGGTCCCTTCTTTCTCTTTCAGATGGACAGCTTCATCTATTTTGTCTTCATAAGCAAGGGGTATGTTACTTGTGACCTTTAAAATCATGCATTTGCATCTCTTGTTCCTTTCAGTTTGACTCCATGTACAATAAATAGTGAGTGAATCCGCCCAATGCCCACAGCAGCACCATCAAACAGATCCAACACCTCAACTTTATCCCCTTCTTGGAGTTTATCAATAAATGTCTGCAAAAAAAAAAAAATACACATTATATTGAGATATAAAACACACATTATATTGTTTTTGACAATTGTATGTAATGTCTTATGTCTTGGAACAAATCAGTTTTTGTATGTGCTTTTTTTTATTCTGTTGAATAACAAAGAAGCAATTTTTTACTCTAAAAAAAAAAACTAACCCATTGCGAGTTACAAACAAATGGATGGAAAGACTACAATAGTTTTAGACTGTACGAGTACTCTAGAAAGAGACATGGATTGGCAATGAAGTCCCCCCAACTAAGGACCATGACATCCCTGAACACAATGCACTAATGCATTGTCAAAATCTATGTATGTACTCTATTACAACTAAGCTCTAAGCTTCCATATGTAAGTTATATGTTCTCCCTTATTTCCATAATCTATGTATACTAGCTAATTAGACTTCACTACTATTCTAACCAGCTTCTATCAAATAGGTAATGATTACCCTTATTTACATAATAAATCAATCATTACTTACTTGAATAGTATTTAATTACATGTGGTTTCATAGCACTTACCTCGAATTCAGCATGACTACTACTATGAATATCATGTGCATGCTCGTCGAGTTCATCATCATAATTATCACTATCAAAATTGACATGTCGAAGTTGTACAGTTTTATAGAGAGCTCTATTGACAAGGCCTTTTTCTTTTCATTCTGCTTTCATATAATTGCTCTGCACGTGGTTTAATCATCATGCAAAAATTAATATACGTCAAGTAAAGAATGCAAAAGCTATATATTTTTGTCCAAAAGAACATTTTAAGCATGAAGAATTAATGACAAAATATTGGGACAAATTAACTTACAACTTAAAGAATGCAAAAGCTATAATTTTTTGTCCAAAAGAGCATTTTAAGCATGAAGAATGACAAAACATTGGGACAGATAACTAACAACTATTATATTACCTCAACTTCAACATAACTATGACGATTGTGCTGCACATTCTTGTCCACTTCATCATGATCATTATCAATATCGGCAACTCTGTTGACATCATGAAGGCATTTTTGTTCTCCTGTTGCTTTGATAAAATTGCTCTGTATGTGGTTTAACCATCATGCAAAAAATATACAAAGCATTCAATAGTCAAGTAAAGAATTCAAGCTATAAATTTGTCCAAAAGAACATTTTCTGGATCACTCCAACAATAAATAAACTGGGTTGGATTCTCCTACACTCAGATTTCAATAATCTACATATTAAGAGGCATTTGTATACAAAATTGCCAAACAAGAAGAAATGAGATCAATAGAGCCTCTTACCTCATCTGAATCCATGGATTTATGCTCATTCCATGTAGAAACTATGGGGTTAATGGAGGCAACCAACTGAGAAACTTGTTGACTGAGACTGTATATGGAATTCATTACATGTTGGTACCCTTCATTTGAGTTGACATTATTTGGAGAGGCTGATCCTACTGGGCATGTAACAGATGGCTGTGAAATCTCTATTGATGAACTAGATTTCCACTTCATCCTACTCTTAGATTTACTAGGATCTAGTGCTGCAATATAATTGACAATATCTTCTACACCTGCTTCTCTATTACTGTTTTCCACCTAAAATACAATGTCATTTTCAACATATAGTCAATTCAATAAAAAATTGAAATAAATAACACAATGTAAATTGAACCAAAAAGCCATACACTTACTCCAAATTTGTCCATTTTGGCCTGCAACCTGCCTTGGCCAAATGTATATCTTGTTGGGAATTAAGGTTTCTCAACCTTGGTAATTCCTTGTATTATTACATTGTATTTATTCATTTATTGCCTATTGTATTAATTGGATGCAAATCCTATGTTGTCATATTGTGGGAATTGGCATGGTGATGTGTCATCCTACATGGCATATGACCACATGTAATTTTGTCCTCACATGAGGAGATAGGCGTCCCACTTAGTGGTAGGAATATTTTGCCATGTGTCGGCATCTTGGATGTTGTGTAAGGGAATATTGATTGAAACGGTCATGACAGATTCTTATGACGAATTTATGACATGTAAGAGTTGGAAATAGGAGATTCTATGATAGGTGAAGACATGTGTCGAAGAGCATCTTTGAAAAATGCATCTTTGGGCGGCCCAAGGTAGACTATGACATGTTGTAAGAGAATATGCTATTTATAGCCTGTGTATGACAGATTCTCTTACAGTTGTAAATTATGACAACTATGACAGATTCTATGACGATTGTAAGAGTCATAAGAGCATCTGTCATAGCCCATTTTGGAAATAGGTGACCTCCTTGGGATGGGGTGACTTGACAAGTGTCAGGAGCATCCTATAGAGTTGGACAAGTGTCCATAAGCATGGGTTTTGGGCCATGAGGCCATGTTGGATGCCCATCCCAATGTGGAGCCATTTTTGCCTTGTATTTCTTATATGAACAGGTGCTTTTGAGAGGAGATGTACTATAGGTTTGATATGTATTGTTATGATATCGGTTTGTCTCCAGATACGAGTGTCAAAGACTCCTGAGAGCTTGCATTACAAGTGTATTGTAAATCATTTCAATTTTGATAATACATTGTGCAAGTTTTAGAGTGTGGGGTTTTTCACCCGATAAGGGTTTTCCCCACGTATATCTTGTGTCTCTCTCTTCTGTCTCACTTCTGTGTGTATGTGTATTGCTGCAATATCTCCATTGTTGTTGTTAACATTTTATAACTGTAAATATAATATTGAATTTGCACACTTCTCTCCTCTTTAGATTAGTGTAGGAAGTGATTTCCGCACACCTAACTTCCTTTCAGTTGGTATCAGAGCCTGGCCAATTTTGGTCTTAGTTATTGGGTAGGGGTTTTTTGAGCTGATCTTAAGTTGAGTGGGAGTCTGTGCAGAGTATTTTGTATCTTGTTGCAGGAAGGAGATGGCAACCGCATCCAAAAGAGTAGAGGTGGAGAAGTTCAATGGCACAAATTTTGAGTTGTGGAAACTCAAGATGGAGGACCTACTTGTTGATCGTGATCTATGGGAAACCGTTGATGGCACTAAACCTGCGGCAAGTCACAAGCTGATTGGGACCTCAAAGATCAAAAGGCTAAGGGTCTCATAAGACTCTGTCTAGCTAACTCTGTCATGTTGAATGTCCGTGAGGAGAAGACTCCTAAAGAACTTTGGAAGAAGCTGGGATCTGCTTATCAGGCCAAGTCCCTAGTGAACAAGCTCTTTCTGAAAAAGAAGTTGTTTGCTTTGAAGATGGAAGACGGAAGATTTGTTGCAAACCATTTGAATGCTTTTAACATGATTGTTGCATAGTTGACATCTGTGGGTGTGAAAATGGAGGAGGATCGATGTATGACCTTGCTTTGTTCTTTGCCATATTCATGGGATCATCTTGTCATGGCTATCAGAAGCACTACCACCACCTTCATGATGGATGAAGTGGTATCTTCGTTATTATCCAAAGAAATGCAGAGAAAGACATCCGAGTTGGCCAAAGAAGCTCTTGCGGTTCATGGAAGACCCAAAGAGAAAGGGAAGAAGAAGGACAAGAAAAGTGAAAAGGGCAGATCCAAATCCCGTGGGAGATCCAAATCTCCTAAAAATTCCAAGGCTCTTTGTTGGAACTGTGGGAAAACCAGGCATTTCTGAAAGGAATGCAAAGAGGAGAAGAAAAAGAAGAAGAAGAATGCTCCTGATTCAGATTATGACAAGTCACAAGATGATGGTGATGCCTTCATAGCAGCCCTGGCCACCCATGCATTTGATGATGTGTGGTTGATTGATTCTGGTGCATCATTCCACATGACCTCGCATCGAGACTGGTTCACGAAGTATGAAGAGTTCGATGGTGGAAGAGTGTACCTGGGTGATGATTCTCATCATAAAATTATTGGTCGTGGAAGGGTCTCAATCTGATTCCCTGATGGACAAGTGAAGGGGATCACTAGAGTTATGCACATTGTAGGCCTTGCACGGAACCTGCTTTCTGTAAGTATGTTGAATGATGCAGGTGTGCAGGTTGTCTTTTCAAAGGATGGATGCAAGATGACTAGAGGATCTATGGTGCTTGCAAAGGGTACTCAGAGAGGTACTTTGTTTTAGTTGGAGGCATGCACTTCACAGTGCAATAGTTCTTCTGACTCGAAGAAAAGAGCTGCAGTCACTTCATCCCCACCATCTAAACGAGCAGTGAAGAAATCTGTTGTAGCTAGTTCTGATGGTAGTGCACATGCTATGGAAGCTAAGCTTCCTGTTGAAAAGACTATGTTATGGCATTTGAGATATGGTCACATTGGTGAGAAGGGTCTGCGTACCTTAAAAAATAAAAATCTTGTTGAGGGGTTAAATGATTGTAATCTTGAGTTTGACTTTTGCGAACATTGCATTTATGGAAAGCAAAACCGTGTTTAGTTTTACTCTAGTTCTCACGAGTCTTCTGGTGTATTAGATCTTATTCATTCTGATGTGTTTGGTCCTGTTAATGTTCCTTCGATTTCAAAATCTTTCATAGATGATTATAGTAGAAGGACATGGGTTTATTTTATCAGAAGCAAGACTAAAGTCTTTAGTCGGTTTAAGGAGTTTAAAGCCTTTGCTGAAAATCAGACTAGTAAAAAGATTAAGTGTTTGAGAACTGACAACGGTGGTGAGTTTTGTTCGGCAGAGTTCGATAAGTTCTATAAGGAGCAAGGGATTGAAAAACATAAGACAACTCCATACACCCCACAGCAAAATGGAGTTGTAGAGAGGATGAACAGGACACTGATGGAGAAGGCTAGGAGTATGCTTAGTGGAGCAAGCCTTGAACAAAAGTTTTGGGCTGAAACTGTAGCCACTACTTGCTATCTGGTAAATAGATCTCCTACATCAGCTCTTGTTGGTAAAACATCTATGGAGGTGTGGTCTGGTAAGAAGCCTTCAGTTAGACATCTTCATGTTTTTGGTTGTGAGGCATATGCACATGTGCTTAGGGAGAAACGGTCTAAATTGGAGATCAAGGCTGTTAAGTGTATCTTCATTGGCTATGGTGTCGGTGTGAAATGATACAATCTTTGGGATCCTATGGCTAAAAAAGTGTTGTATAGTAGAAATGTTATCTTCAGAGAGCTAACACCTTCTTTAGTTGTTCTATAGATAGAACAGATAGAAAAGAAATAAGATGCGGTTTAGTTTCCTTCTACCCCTAAGAAGATTGAACAAATAGACCCTGTGAGACCTAATGATGAGGAGAGCTCTAGCAGCTCTAAAGGCTTAGAAGAAGAAGTAGAACCTCAACCTCAACCTTTGAGGAGGTCTACATGAACGAGAAAGCAACCTGATAGGTTTGGTTATTCATTACTTGATTCTAGTTGTGCTTTTGCTTTACTTACTAACACTGATGAGCCTAGAACCGTGAAAGAGGCTATGGGCATGAAAGATGCAAGTTCCTAGAAGGAGGCCATGGAAGATGAGATGGCTTCTTCAGAGAAGAATAAAACATGGGACTTGGTGCCTTTGCCTGATGGACAGAAACCTGTTGAATGCAAATGGGTGTTCAAGAAGGAATTTGGTGCAGATGGAAGTGTTAAAAAGTACAAGGCTAGATTGGTTGCGAAGGGGTATTCACAAGTGGAGAGAATTGATTATGGTGAAATTTTCTCTCCCGTTGCAAAGCTGACATCCTTTCGATTTCTATTATCTCTTGCAGTTGCTTATGACTTAGAGGTAGAACAAATGGATGTGAAGACATCATTCCTTCATGGTGATTTGGAGGAAGAGATTTACATGTCACACCTAGAGCATTACATGGAGAAAGGTAAAGAAAATTTGGTTTGCAAGTTAAAGAAGTCTTTGTGTGGTTTGAAGCAATCTCCTAGGATGTGGTACTTGAATTTTGATGCCTTTGTGTTGTCAATTGGATATCTAAGATCAAAATCAGATCATTGTGTGTATTACAAATTTGACAATGATCACATTCTCATTATTGCATTTGTATGTTGATGATATGTTATTAATTGGGAATGGTACGAATCTGGTTTCTGATTTGAAGTCTCAGTTGTCAGCACAATTTGAGATGAAAAATCTTGGGGCAGCCAAGTACATTCTAGGAATGGAAATTAGAAGAGACAGAGCTAATAGAAAACTTTGGTTAAGCCAGAGTAAGTATGTGAAGACCATGTTGGATAGGTTCAGCATGGCAGATTGTAGACCAATGTGTGTTCCTGTTTCATTGGGAACAAAGTTGTCTGTTAATGATTGTCCAAAATCTCCTAGTGAGGTGGAGGACATGAGTAGAGTGTCTTATGCTAGTGCTGTTGGCAGTTTGATGTATGCTATGGTCTACACAAGACCAGACATTGCCCAAGCAGTGGGAGTCCTTAGTTGATTTATGGCTAATCCTGGACAGGTACATTGGGATGCAGTTAAGCAAGTGTTCAGATATTTGAGGGGTACTTTCGAGTATTCCATATGTTATCATGGCAATGTTACAGGACCTCCACATTCAGTTTGTGTTTGTGGATTTGTGGATTCTAATTGGGTAGGTGACATTGACAACAGGGGATCCACCAGTGCATATGTGTTCATAATGTTTGGTGGTGCAATTAGTTGGATGAGTAAGCAACAACCTGTGGTTGCTTTGTCCACGACAGAAGCTGAGTATATGGAAGCAACTCATGCTTGCAAGGAAGCCATTTGGCTTAAGAGATTGTGTTCAAATATTGGTGTTGATGCAGGACAGATTATGAGTTGTTGTGATAGTCAGAGTGCGATTTGCCTTACGAATAATCCAACTTTCCATTGCAAAACAAAGCATATTGATGTACAGTTTCACTTCGTGCGAGACATGGTAGAGGATGGAAAGGTAAATTTGGAGAAGGTAGATACTTTGAAGAATGTTGCAGATGCATTGACGAAGCCAGTGGGCACATAGAAGTTTAGATGGTGTTCAGAGTCTATGGGCCTCTTGACCTAAAGCAGTTAAATCCTATTAATTCTATTGGCTCTTACAAGGTGTTCGACAAGTGGGAGAATGTTAGGAATTAAGGTGTCTCAACCTTGGTAATTCCTTGTATTATTACATTGTATTTATTCATTTATTACCTAGTGTATTAATTGGATGCAAATCCTATGTTGTCATATTGTGGGAGTTGGCATGGTGATGTGTCATCCTACATGGCATATGACCACATGTAATTTTGTCCTCACATGAGGAGATAGACATCCCACTTAATGGTAGAAATATTTTTCTATGTGTTGGCATCTTGGATGTTGTGTAAGGGAATATTGACCAAAACGGTCATGACAAATTCTTATGACGAAGTTATGACATGTAAGTCAGAAATAGGAGATTCTATAATAGGTGAAGACATGTTTTGAAGAGTATCTTTGAAAAAGGTATCTTTGGGTGCCCCAAGGTGGACTATGACATGTAAGAGAATATACTATTTATAGCCTGTGTATGACAGATTCTCTTACAGCTGTAAGTTATGACAACTATGACAGATTCTATGACAGTTGTAAGAGTCGTAAGAGCATCTGTCATAGCCCATTTTGGAAATAGGTGACCTCCTTGGGATGGGGTGACTTGATAAGTTTCAAGAGCATCCTACAGTGTTGGACAAGTGTCCATAGGCATGGGTTTTGGGCCATGAGGCCATGTTGGACGCCCATCCCAATGTGGAGCTATTTTTGCCTTGTATTTCTTATATAAATAGGTGCTTTTGAGAGGAGATGTACTATAGGTTTGACAGGTATTGTTATGCTACCGGTTTGTCTATAGATACGAGTGTCGAAGACTCCTAAGAGCTTGCATTGCAAGTGTATTGTAAACCATTTCAGTTTTGATAATACATTGTACAGGTTTAGGAGTGTGGAGTTGTTCACCCGATAAGGGTTTCTGCCACGTATATCTTGTGTCTCTCTCTTGTGTCTCGCTTCTGTGTGTATGTGTATTGTTGCAATATCTCCATTGTTGTTGTTAACATTCTGTAACTATAAAGATAAAATTGAATTTGCACACTTCTCTCCTCTTTAGATTAGTGTAGGAAGCGATTTCTGCACACCTAGCTTCCTTTCATAGCCAACCCTCACAATATCTCTTGCTCTCTTTCCTCTATTACTATTTGCCAAATATTCTTCGAAATGCATACTTTCTTTCAATGCCTCCCACTCTTTGGGAGATAGAGTGGAGTCTAACCTCTCTTTTCCCTCCATGATTATTTTTCTGCAATTGTATCTAAAATTGTTCATCAAAATTCTCATCTTTTCCTTATAATATTTTCTAGAGATTTGTCCACTTGTAGTCTCAAAAGCATTTTCCATTTTTTGTATAACATTTTCCACAGTTCGTGGATCTTGCTTTGCAAAAATTGATTTGCAAATATCCAAATGGGCCCTACATCTTACACCCAACTTGGAGGCCCACTTTGCAGCATTTAGCCCAATGGGCTCACCATCTCCCGATACCTCAAGCAAGAATGGCTTATTGCCTTCTAATTTTCTTTATTTTGCATTCCTCTTTGTAGATTTGTACAAATCTTGACTCAATCTTTGTCTTTTGCTAAAAGCATCCACATCTTCTATTAAACCACTACTAGTATTTCTGGTTGATCCACTAGTTCCATCAAAAGTTTTAGATGAAATAGGCGCACTTGAAGGCACAACAGATGCAAGCGGTCTCTCTTCATGGCTTTCAATATCAGAACTTCATGCTCCTTGGCCAAATCAGGTTTGGCATGAGTAGGTAGATCATGAGTACCGGTCTTTGTAGATTCCACTTCAAACACATCCTTTAATCTTGAATAAATCATATGTAGACCTGTTGTTCCTTTTCTCTGATATTTTTCAATAATCTTGTTGACCTATTTTTCCTCTGTCTAGAGTAAATAGTTCACCTTGTATTTTCCTTGAAAATCCTTTGAAAAATGTCCATACAAAGCTTAAATCTTTCAAGTACTCATACATGCCTTGCCAAAAAATCCCAAAATCTCACTTGGAGAGTCTTTGCATGAAACCCAGAAAAACCCATAAATCTTTTAGCTTCAAGTATTTTCTATCGCTAGGATTTCTCAGTTTCATCCTTGTATTTCAATATGCAATTTTGAATGTACATCGGGTTTGTATGTACATTTGGGGAATATGTCGCAGATTCGTAGAATATTCTGCACTTGTATATCGGGATAGCATGTATATCAGGTTTGTATGTTTGCACATACAATGGGTATATACAATGAAAAATACAAAAAGGCCAACATGCATTTGCTACAATGGAAGGTTCATCGGCCTGATCAGCCTCATTGGTGGCCAAGGTTAAAGTCTCCCTGACGGCCGATGTATATGCAAAGATCCTTGTATGTTTGGACATACAAGGCCGACATACAAAGTAGAATGTGCATCAGTCAATATGCAAAGGAACAAGATGCATCCGCTACAGTGGCTTGTATATTTCGCTTTGTATGTTTTTACATACAAAGCCAATATACAAGGGGTTAAACATACAATCGAAACATGCAAGAAAAAATGTACAGGGCCGACATACATTTGGTGGGGCCCGCAGACATACAAAGCGGAATGTATATCAAGTAGATGCACAAGCAAAAAATAAAGAAAAGATACAAGGCATGGGGCCCACTAGTCGCATATACAAGTGCAATTGTATGTTCACACATACAAAGAAGCATGCATTCCTAAGATGCATTGGCCGGACCCGAACGGGTATGCAATATGGTCGATAAGGGCATGGGTCTAGTGCATGTATGTTTTTTGCTTGTATGTGGGCATTGTATATTTGCGATATACAAGGTGAACATACAATGGCGATATACAAGCTAGATTTCAAAAATCTTTCCAGTCTGCTTCATAAAAATTTTAAGGCCGCGGCTTGCATGTATATGGTGCTTGTATATGCCGATATACAATGAAAGATACAAAGTAAGGATGCAAGCTAGATTTCAAATAGATATACATTTTGGTTGAATGCAGCGTTAAGTCTGCGGCTTGCATGTAGGTGGACATTGTATATTTGTGGTATACAAGGTGGAGATACAATGAAGACATGCAAGCCGGACCCGACACAGAAGTTAATTCTGGCAGATTCAAGCATGAGGTCCATGCTTGCATCATGCAAGGGGTTATCTACAAAGGTTCATCGGCCAGACAGAATGCATTGGCAGCTCAGTTCATAGTCATTCTGACTGCCGATAAGCAGATACAGTTTTTCAGCGATGCTTCTCAGACCAGCTCAGTGACGAATCAGGCAGTGCCACATGGCAGGAGACATACATGCAAAAGGTGATGGAGAAGTAAAGGGGCCCGCCCTTGTATGTGACCATTGTATTGCATATACAAGGTGACATACATTTTGAGATACAAGCATATATACAAGGGCCTTTTTTAAAAAAAAAAACAAAGCCCGCGCTTGCATGTTGGTATATACAAAGTGCTCTGCACATACAAAGACATTTTCGAGGTTGATTCAGAAAGCGATATATATAGGCAGTTGACCAAAACTTTAACTGCCTGTATCTCCTCCATTCTAGCAAATTTCCACATGCTGCAAAAGACAAAAATGCATGTTTTTGCCTCCTCTTTCATTTGGCGGGCTTTTCAGGGGAATATTCTCACTTTTCAAATTTTAGATCTAGAGTTGCATGTTTTGGGCGGTAGACGTTTCAGCGACTACATTGAGCAGATGTAGATATTTCTTGCATTCATTGTTGCACCAAGATGAAGCAGCTCGCATTGATGTCTAAAAATATCTCTCCACCGCCTTGTTTCAGATAATTCAGATATTCATAGTTGAAGATAAACATGATGGAGGTGCTCGCATTCAAGGCACGGAATATCTGCACCCACCCCTGTTCCTGATATTTCCACACCATAACTTCTGCAGGTGGGCAGTCATTCGAAGGCAGATATTTTTCTAAGACAACTCTTAGAGAAATTTTGTAACCGACCTAGGTTAGTTTGGAATGCTATATATATGCATTCGAGAGATGTAAATAAGGTTGGAAATTTTTTTATCATTGAGGCTTTTTTGTTTCTAAATAGAGCTTTCTACTACTATAACTTTGCCTTCTCATTAAATATATGCAAGTTATTTTGCCTCTTTGGACTGAGTTTAGTTTAGTGTGAATCTGCATATGTTTGCCTATGAACGTATTATTCCTTTCAATCATTTGGTTTCTCACCTTTGCTAGGATCAGTTGAATATGTGTGTCTGCTTGCTATATTTGGTTATGCTGTGCATTTCCTCAGTACTGTGAGGGTTCTTTTATTAAACTTGGTGAATCACCCTTTGTTTTCAAGCTTTTGTTGCATCCTTCATTTTAAAGCATTCCTTCTCCCTTTTCCTCTTAAGATTTAGTAGTTTTAGGTGATAACCAGTTAAAGAAGCTGGCCTTCTCCGGAGGTCTAATCTCATTTAGCAAAGTCCCACACTTAGAGATCATTCCCATGTTACTCCAGGTTGCTGAGGTTTCATAACTGCATGCGAGGGTGCAAATCTGGGCGATAACAAATCTCTCTTAGACTTTGTGCTAAGAGATCATCACAACGTTGCACATCACCATGTGCTATATCAGGATGCACATGATAACCATGTGCTATATCAGGTTGCACATGATCACCATGTACTATATCAAGCTACACATCACCATGTGCTATATCAGGCTACACGCATGATCATCACTGCAACTATTGTTTTCACCAATTATATTTGTCAAACCAAAAAAGTGTAGGCTTCTACGAGATGGCAGCACTCCATCTTTTCTTTCCTTTTGTTTTTTCTCCGCATTTTCTTTGCACTCTTTTTGTTGCCTATAAAACAAAAAAAAATCATATTATGTCTTATATACATAAAGCTCTTGCCTATAAAATTTCATTAAACACTATTAAACAAATAATATACTACTCAGTGGATTTACAAATTGCCGGTTGTAATGTCAAAAAATGTCCCCTTGGGGGCTTTCCCTCATAAGGTTTAGCTCCCAGGTCTTTTGCATGCATTTAGGGCATCTTAGTTCATATTTTGGCATCCCAATGGAATGAGACCTAGGTTTCATAGCAAAGTGGACCTAGGAGGACCCCTTGACCTTAACCCTGCCCAAAATAGGGGGGGAGGACTTGGGCACCCGCGCTCTAGTCCTTCCCTATTTTGGGTCAGGCCCAAAATTTCAGTGTCGGTTTATGACCGTTATTTGGTCCCTTTGCTAACACCGTAAGTTTTGATTTTTGAAATCTTGGTGGAAATGTTTGTAGTTGCATATAAAAGCATGCTTAGGCATTCATTTAGTGACTAGATGATGTTCATGTGATTTTGGCATCCTAAGGTGATTCAAGGCTTTCATAGTGTTGCAAGAGCAGACTTGTTTTGTTTATGTGTTTGTATTTGCAGATTTGAGCATTCATCTCCTCATGGAATGAAGAGCATCTTCCTCCCATGAGATCTTCACTACAAGGTGATATCATTATGCTTTTTATCATTTTTTCATTTAGAATTGGCCTCTTCCTCACAAGGGCACACTCTCTCTATCTGACAAAGGTGTTTGGAAGACTTAAGTGTCCTTCTGGGGCTTGACTGAGGCAAGCTCCTAAACACCACAACCCCCAAACCAAGTTTTCATGATTGTAGGTTACAGGTTGAGGATCTGGACTGAGTGGAGTTGCAGAGAAGCATATTGGAGTGTCTGAAGTGCAGGAAAGGAAGAAAATCTGCCCCCTAGACTAGAGCGCCCACTCCCTAGTCCTCGAGGTTCCGCTTCGGGAAAATCTCTGATACAGAAGATTCAAGTTCTAGATCTTGTTGCTAGATCCAAATAGAAAATAGGGCCTTGGACTTGGGCGCCCATTCCCGTGTCCCTAACTTTTCAGCCTCGGGTCCCCAAAAACAAGTACTCTGTAATTTGGTATTTTGCTTTCATCTGTAGCAGCATTTTTTGTTATTCGTCAATTTATTGCCGTATTTGCATAATTAGGGTTTTAATGCTCAATTGAGCATCAGAGAGAAAATTAACAATTAAATTCCCTAATCCAAGTTTCCTTACATCTCACAGTGATCTAGGGTATGATAGTGAATTGCCACTCGACCCTAGATCCTTGAATGTAAAGTGGAAAGGCGGATTTAAACATCAAAACACCAAGACATTAACAAATCCATTTTTTAACTAAACATTTTGGTGAACCCATATTTTTGGACTTACACTGCAACTTGCTGAGTGTGTGTCTTTAGATTTGGATTGATTTCATTCATTCATATAGTCTTTCATTTTATTGCATTGAGAAAATTTTTTAAAAAATTGCATTGTTTGGCTTACTAAATTGCATCAGTTATTTCTAAATTTTCCTAATTCATGATTTTTGCATCATATCTGATATAAACTACAGAAAAATGCAAAAATTCAAAATTTTGCATTGCATTTTCATCATTAATTTGCTAGGCTTTTGTAGAAATTTTGACAATTTTGATATAACCTAGTAATTCTGAAATCTAGGGTTAGTAGGCAAAATCTTCTTTCAAAATTTTCTACTGATTTTAGAGGCTCATTAAAATTAACATTTGGCTGTAGTCTTGCATTTTAGTGTAAATTTGCATTTAGATTTAAAATATTTGTATTTTTGCATAGAAAATTTCAACAAAAACTAGCAATTTTCATGCATTTTCATTAGATTTGCATTGGCATTTTTCATATTAGAGCTTGAAAATTATTTTTAGATATGATATTAATTTATTTCCATCATAAATCAGACTTCAAAACATTCACATAGCATTTTGTCCCAAGATCTCAAATCTAGGGCTTCAAAAACAACGATTTTCACTAAATTTGGTCTTATCGACTCTATAAACTTGCACCATAGATGTGTTATGAAAAGTAATTTTGCAATAATTTGTTGTTATTAGGGTAATCATTTTCTGCCCCTCCTAAAAAGATTCACAACACCCTTTTATCGGGCTCTTGTAGTGAAAACTTGGTGAAAAACTACACATTTTGACTATTTTTGCCCTAGGGTTTGACCTAGTTTGCATTCCAAGTGTGTTTTGATCAATTTTATGGATTGAGGTGACTGATACCATCACTTTTATTTTCTGCACCTCCTGAAATTCATTACAATACCTCTTTTGCTAGGCCTTGGAATTGAAAAACCATGAAAAATAGCCTATTTTTGCTATATTTTCACTAGGATTTTAAAAGCGTGTTGTGTTGGGTATTTTGACATCAAGTGGTTGTTATTACTGATATAATTTTTTTTCCGTCATCATTTTCCTCACAACACCTTTGGTTATTCCCTTTTGCATCAAATTTTGGTGAAAAAGTGCCTATTTTGACATATTTTCACTATGTTTTGACTTGGCATTAACTTGAAATCGCATCAAGAGTATGTTGAGAAGGATACTTTTGCTGTTTTGGACTGATATCAGACATATAACTTTCTTCCCTTGACTGAAATCCTTACAATACCCTTTGGTTCATTCATTTGCATTGAAAAAGGTACAAAAAACCAAGCATCTTGGTCGTCAATCATATCCTTCTCCTAGGATTTGTTCTCTTATTTTGTGCATTGTGTTTTGTATGCTTTTGTATAAGCTTTATGACATGCTGTCCTAAAAACAATATCCCTTTGAGAAGAAGTAAAATATTAATGGGATCTAGTGCTCTGGAAGAAGTTGGTACTTTGGACACCTTTACAAAGGGAGAAACTCAAATTGTGCAATATATTATACATCCTCCAACCACAATGGAAGAACAAAGTTTTCATGATGTTGATAATACTATTGAGGCAAAAGGATATGTATCTGATGAGCAAATAGAAAAATTGGATAAAGAGCTAGTTGAATTTCAATCATTTATGGAAAATGAGAGAATAGTTGAAGAAGTTGTCCCTACAATTCATAATATAAGAGAATTGATAAAAGAGGGACAAGATGGTGTAAATGTAATTCTTGGTCTAGCACATATTGTACAAACCAATATCATGCTGGTGACCGAATGTGCACAAGCGATAAATAACACTTTATCAACATCTCATACTCAAGTATCCATACCTATACCAACTACAGGAATATTGAATTTTACTTCAACGATCTTAACAACTGATGCAAATGCTTGTAGTAATGCTACCACTGGTATTGGAGTATCTAATGGCACTAATTACAAATCTGTTGGATTTGATTATCACGATTTGGTTCCTAAAGGGACCTCCTCTGTGCATAATTGTTCTCAACCACCTATCTATTCCACTCATTTCCAACCACCTATTACCTACTCACAACCATCTTCCACCTATCACTATGTCCAACCACCGTTGACATATTCTCAGCCTCCGCCTATTGTATCTCAAGCTCATTCACCTCCTCACTTTGGTTCTAATTCCTCACAAAAAAATCGCATCTCCCAATGATGCCATCCTAAACCAACTTTTACAAGGCATGACTGCTTTACAACAAAAGGTAACGAACTTGACAAATTCGTCGTAGCCTAGTCTACCAACATATCATGCCCATAATCCCCTGTCCTATGCAATCTTGAGAACTCCTATGCCTGAGAGGTTTGAAACTCCCCACTTTGAAAAATATGGTGGAAAAGGTGATCCTAATATTCATGTGGTAGCATTCACATCTATGTGTAGTGATTTTTATTTTGAAGAGGATTTGTTAGGAAAACTTTTCCCGCGGTCTCTCAAAGATACTGCTTTAGAATTATTTTTCTTGTTGCCTCCGAATTCAATACACTCCTTTTCACAGTTGATTGATCAATTTTTACAACATTTTCAAGCAAACGTCGGACCCCAAGTCACTCTTATTGACTTGGTTCAATGCAAACAAGGTCCCAAAGAAAAGTTGACTGAATTCATTAGTCGATATCAAGGACTTTATGCACAAATTCAATATCAGATGAAAGATGAGGATGTTCAAAAGATATTCATTACAAATCTACAACCTAATATTCATGATAAGATTCTCTTGATGAAATATAACTCCTTTCAACATTTGTGCACTGCCCTTCGTGATTATCAACTTTCGTCTAGTCAATATGAAAACCAAAACTCATTGGCTCAAGTTGGTCAATCTATGGGTGGATCATCACAAAACAATTTTAAGAGAAACAATAATAGGAGTTTCATCAAGATCAATGGACCAAATACAAATGTGTCTGCTATAAATAATCCAAAGAAAGCATCATACCAACCAAGAAAGTTTACTCTGATATCTGAGTCCTATCACTCTATCATGAACCAAGCTGTGAGTAATAACATTCTAAAACTTCCCCTGATCAAGCCTGTTGATCTTAGTAAACAAGGACCTTACTTTGATGCTAATGCCTTTTGTCATTATCATCGGACACAAGGACATGACACTGAACGATGTATGCATCTTAAACATGAGATACAAGACCTTATTGATTCAAATATCATCTAGGTACCAGGTGTGAATGATAATGGAAATAAGTCGGTTGCTCCACCGAATCAAAATTTACAAATCTTTACTAATCCTTTCCCTAAACATACTGAAAACAATATGGTGGAACAGGGTTTAATGGAAGTAGATGAGGATGATTGCTTGGACTATGATAGTATCGTCGGAATGATTGAAGTGGATAAGAAACAAGTGGATAATCCACCTCGTCCACAAAGAAATAGAATTTATGCTGAGGTTCCTCCTCCGTTATCCTTATATGGATCGGGAGATATTCAAAATACATAAGAAAAGTAAGAACAACAACCGATACAGATGAGCAAGATGGTACAGGATGATTCTCGTTACCATTCTAGAAAGATTCAACAACGAAGACTTGCTAAAATTTGGAAAAGAGCAAGACGACAATCAATAGTCAGAAATAATAGTGGTTCTCCACCTCATAAGCAACAAAAAGTCTCATTTAAACAAGGATTTAAGGAACAAGCATCATATGATAACAAACAAAATTTTCATAAGAACCACTCAAATTTTGCATTAAATATGATCGAATACCTCTCCAAGAGGTTCGCGAGCTCCAAGATATAATATGAAGACCTTATAGGTAAGTACCTCTAACCCTTTATCTCTCTCATGATGTGCTTCCCCTGTGATGTGTTATATGTTGTTTAGGCATCCTGGGATGACATTGGATTCTCTCGTAAGGTTCAAGATACCAAGAGACCGCCTCTGTTGTGACCTTCTTCTATTTGTATCATCATTCTTCTATATCGCTTCTCTCTTTGATTTCATTGTTGTTTGTTGTGTCTTATGGACATAGCATCGCAATTGGTGACCTAGGGGCACCTTCCTACATGACTGTCCCTAAGACACTTGCTTCTCCTCTCTTATTTATTGTTTCCCTTCCTCTAGTGTTTCCACCTAGCGGGTGAATGATGACAAACATTTATACTGATGCGGACCTAGTGTCCCTTTCGAGAGCAATCAAAAAATGGACTTAGTTCCTAACATGACGATGGGGTTGTCTATCTTATCCTACGCTTGGCTAGTGGGAGCACTCGTGCTTTCCGCATAGTGATGATTTTGATGGTGTTCTATCTCATTTACAAATCATAAACAATATTGCTACCCCGTGCACTTTGTCTACCTTGAATCTTGCATACCTCAGATTTCATATGCATTGATGTTGTTGTTTATCATGATTTTATAGACACTAACATATTTCTTGCAGGGATGTGTTTGTGGGAACATTTGGTGATCATGAAGTACATGTCAACTTCGGGGGGCATGGGCTTTGCGAAAGTCAGTGTTCCCTTGTGTGTTTTATTCCTACCTTAACGTGCTTGATATCGATACATGATATCAACCACCTTAAGGTGGGGGCATATATAAGGTAAGCTGTCTGTTATAGATGTTAGCAATGTGTTTGACCTTAGATGCAAAGACCTGTGCCTTAGGGTAGTGCATGATGCATCCTGAGTTTGTTTGCAATCAATCAATCAATCATGTAAGCCCTCTGCGGAGGCGGGGATGGTGTATTTCTCGGAGCAGATTGCATCATCCTGTCATTTTCAAAAGTCCTTTGCGGAGGCGGGGAGTGGTTCTATGACTAACTCAACCCTTAAGCATGTCTTCAATGATTGTTGTGGCGAATCCCAATCATCGGTGCGTGTCTGTAATGTGCTTGAAATGGTGTTGGACCTAGAAATAGGTACACTCCATCGCTTGTCTGCCGTGTTTTATCCGTGTCTTCAAGTGTGTGTGTTTTGGCATGCTTGTTTTGTGTGGTGTGTTTGTTGCCCCATATGCAGAGACCAGCGCCTTCGGGTACTGCTTCCTACATTTTGGGAGGTTTTGTGTGTCTTGCGTGTGTGTTGCCCCATATATATAGAGACCTGCGCCTTAGGGTAGTGCATCTTGTATTATGGGAGGTTTGTTTTCTTTCTAGTACTTGCATCTGCATTTCATATATATGAGAAAAAGAAAAAGAACATATATCATTTTTGTCTTCCATGCATTAATGTGTCTTCTATGCATTGATTGTATTCTCTGTGTTCCACGTGACTGCAACTGTCTTCTCTGTGTTTTGCGTGCCTGTTACTATTTTCTATGTGATTGGCGTGTCTTCTCCGTGCCTGGTGTGTTTGCTGTGTTTGTGACCTTACTTTAATACATGTATGGGCCTTGCATTTATACCTACATTAAAGTGGGGGCTAAATGTAACATCAGAAAATGTCCCCTTGGGGGCTTTTCCCTCATAAGGTTTATATCCCAGGTCTTTTGCATGCATTTAGGGCATCTTAGTTAATATTTTGGCATCTCGATGGAATGAGACCTAGGTTTCATGGCAAAGTGGACCTAGGAGGACCCCTTGACCTTAACCTTACCCAAAATAGGGGGAGAGGACTTGGGCACCCGCGCCCTAGTCCTGCCCTATTTTGGGTCAGGCCCAAAATTTAAGTGTCAGTTTATGACTGTTATTTGGTCCCTTTGCCGACACGGTAAGTTTTAATTTTTGAAATCTTGGTGGGAATGTTTGTAGTTGCATATAAAAACATGCTTAGGCATTCATTTAGATACTAGATTATGTTCATGTGATTTTGGCATCCTAAGGTGATTCAAGGCTTTCATAGTGTTGCAAGAGTAGACTTGTTTTGTTTATGTGTTTGTATTTGCAGATTTGAGCATTCATCTCCTCATGGAATGAAGAGCATCTTCCTCCCATGAGATCTTCACTACAAGGTGATATCATTATGCTTTTTATCATTGTTTCATTTGGATTTGGCCTCTACCTCACAAGGGTACGCTCTCTCTATCTGACAAAGGTGTTTGGAAGGCTTAAGTGTCCTTCCGGGGCTTGACTAAGGTAAGCTCCTAAACACCACAACCCCCAAACCAAGTTTTCGGGATTGCAGGTTACAGGTTGAGGAGCTGGACTGAGTGGAGTTGTAGAGAAGCATATTGGAGTGTCTGAAGTGCATGAAAGGAAGAAAATTTGCCCCTTGGACTAGGGCGCCCGCTCCCTAGTCCCCAAGGTTCCGCTTCAAGAAAATCTTTGATACAGAAGATTCAGGTTGCAGATCTTGTTGCCAGATCCAGACAGAAAATAGGGCCTTGGACTTGGGCGCCCGCTCCCACTCCTGTGTCCCCAAAGTTTTCGCCTCGGGTCTTCAAAAATAGGTACTCTGTAATTTGGTATTTTGCTTCCATCTATAGCAGCATTTTCTGTTATTCGTTAGTTTATTACCGTATTTGCATAATTAGGGTTTTAATGGTCAATTGAGCATAAGAGAGAGAAAATTAACAATTAAATTCTCTAATCCAAGTTTCCCTACATATCACAGTGATCTAGGCTATGATAGTGAATTGCCACTCGACCCTAGATCCTTGAATGTAAAGTGGAAAGGTGGATTTAAACACCAAAACACCAAGACATTAACAAATCCAATTTTCCACTAAACACCTGTTTGCCAAACCAAGACTCAATAAATATTCATTATTCTTGGCCACTTTTTCTCTATGAAGGTGCTCATAATCTGTCACTGAAGTTTCAACATTATGATCACTATCATCTAATTTGCGCCTTATAGCCCTTGTCTTCATTTCTTGGAGTCCAAATAAACAATAATGTATAAATCAACAACTTGAATCAGTAAAACTTTATTGAGTTCATAAGTTGATAACCTTTGACTTTCCAATCCACTGATAACTACAAATGGAAACTTAAAATAGAATTCAGATTACAGATTAAAAAGAATTTGCAGTCAAAAACCAAGAAGATGTTTACAATTACAAGTATTAGACAAATTTTCCTTAGGGACATATTCACAAGAAAATAACTCATAAAAACATAACACAAGTGCAAGATGAAGGAAAAACATAGTCTAGTTCATCATGAGGTGTGTTAGAACCTTAAAATTTTGCCTAGTTCCATCATCACAACTAACCTTGAGCTCCATGACCCGAGCCTTGACCCTTATATTCCTTTTTATTTTTGACTGCGCCTCTCCACTTTAAATAAACATATAATTTTTTTAGGTTTGACTGACACTAAAAGACCTATACAAAGCCAAAAATTCATCATATATACTTAAGCAAAAACATGTCTAGCTATTTTACATCCATAAAAGTCCTTTTTTGCAATCCCGTAGCAACAATTTGAACCCTTAGCGGATTGGTGGTATATAACAAACAACATAAAAGTATTCACTGCAATACCATGGGGATATTTTAATAAAGGTACGGTTGGGTGGTATAAAAGAGCTTAATTACATTATAATTGCATTACCACGGCAAGGAAAAGTGAATAGTGTGGTACAGCGGGGAACAACCTGTTGGAACTGGATATGTTAAATCAAATTTTTCAAAAAATCCTCACCTTGTATGCACTTCGAGGCCATTTTGCAAAATTGTTGCCCTTGTTTTATCCTCATTATTCTCCCTTGGATAGGAGTCATCATTCCATTCTTTCCTAGTAATTACTACATCCATTTAAGTCTTTCGGTTGTTACCTTCATGTATTAAGAAGACGTCAGTTTTGAACCTCCGAGCTTGAACTTTCACATTAGTTCAATTGGTTCATAAGTTAAATCAGTTCACAAATTCCATCGGCTCATAAGTTAAATTGGTTCATAAATTCAATCGGTTCATAAGTTCGAATGGTTCATTGGTTCAATGGGTTCATTGGTTCGAGTGGTTCATTGGTTCAATGGGTTCATTGGTTCGAATGGTTAATTGGTTCAATGGGTTCATTAGTTCGAATGGTTCATTGGTTTAATGGGTTCATTGGTTTGAGTGGTTCATTGGTTCAATGGGTTCATTGGTTCATTGGTTCAAATGGTTCATTGGTTCAATAGGTTCATTGGTTCGAGTGGTTCATTGGTTCGAGTGGTTCAGTGGTTCATTGAGTTCATAAGTATATAACACTTGTTAATATCGGTAAGAGTGAGTTAGTCGTAATAGAATCTTCACATTATGCCGATCTTATACTGTCGGGCAGATACATATGATCGAAGTAAGAAATCATCCCGACTGCATGAGTTATATCAATCGCGGAAGCCAAAGAACCATCAGCAAAACAAAACGAATCAGAATAAAGCTGCCAGTTTCGCCGACACAATAGTCACAATGATGTCGAGGACATGTTGTGAAAGGTCTTACCGATGCAAAACTTAGAAACCCTAAAATGACACTAAAATCCAAATGATTAAGATATTCTTCTGACAATTAAAATGTTTGTTTTTTGCAAATCAAACTATAAAACACCCACGAAAGGATCTGGAGGAACTAAATAAAATATCGATAAGGGAAGTAATTTCTTAAGTAAATACATTTGTTTAAATAAATTTGTTTGGATTGTTTGATTAGACATTAATTTGTGTTTTATTTGGATTTTTTAGGAGCAATAAAGAAAGCCCTCGAAATATTAAGCAGAATTGCAGTTGAAGATCCTTGTTTGATCCCGAAATGGTTATCCATCTGATGATTAAGACAAATATTAATTTTCCTGAACTTGTTTATTAAGACAAATATTGTTGTTCGGTTATCAACCGTCACAACTGTTGTAACTAGTCTGAAGCTTGTATGCCACTCTTTATAAGAGATGACAAGACCAGAGAAAGGGATTAGAAGATAGATAGAAGAGGAGAAGATTACAAAACAGGACAGGGGATATTATAGATTAGATTTGAACAACAATGCTAGTTCATTTTTAATATATTTTATTTCTGATAGATCATGTGCAAGCATTCTCTGATGAAGTCAAGTTTGTAAGCATGAAGCAGTGACTGCAAGATTTCGGTATCAATTATCTATTAAATTTATTTAATTATATGATTGTCTCCTTTCAAAGTTTTCTCTGTTATTCAATTTGAGTTATCAAGTATATCTTCAAGTTGTCTATACACATTTGCTGTTATAGTGTGATAGGAATAACTTGTTTCTATTTTCAAAATTAAATCCTTTAAATCTATCACAATAACTCAGAAGACATTGTCATGGATCTGTAAGAAGAGTCATATAGTTAGGGTTTGTATTATGTCTCCAGTTTTTGATAAATTTGTTACAATTGCAGTATTACTCTAATAGGTTCCTTCAAGCAGGGATTAAATCCTTTTAGATGAATGCAGGTAATATTTTATCAATTGGATAGATGTAAGTATGGAATACTAACTATTTCCTTGCAGGGTTGTACAAGTTACATACCTATTTTTGCCAGATAGTTTGAGTCCTTACCAAACAAACAGTCATTTATTTCATGATCATACTGACTCTATATTCAACAAGGCACTCGTCTAGTATTTTCATCATCACTTATACAAATTCATTTTAGATTTACTTAGTTAGATTGCATTATTGTTTTAGCTTTTCAATTTAGATTATTTTTAGAATTAAATAGCTGTCATTTTTATTTGTTTTAAAATTTGTGCCATTATAAATAGTTAGATTAATTCTGATTAAAGTAGTAATCATCTCTTTATCTGCTTTATTAATTAGAGGTTTACCCGCCTAGGTTTGGCAGAGCCTGAAGTGAAGGGGGTTTAGCCATATCTACCCCATGTTAGTTAGCCAAAAACGTCAAGAGAGCCTGGCACCCTCTTAGGGTTAACGACCTGCATTTTTGAGACCTAACACAACCCACCACCCCACAAGGAAGGAGATAATAAAGAGCGGTAGTGCGGTAAGAACCATAGTACCGCAAAGAAGACTACTAAGACATGCAGTATAGCGAGAAGAGTCCCACTGCCCCGTGATGAAGCATAAAGAAGCTTGCGGTATAGTGGGGAACAACCCGCCACCCCACAAGGAAGGAGATAATAAAGAGAGGTAGTGCGGTAAGAATTGCAGTACCGGGAAGCAGACTTCTAAGACATGCAGTATATAGGTAATAGTCCTGCTGCCCCACGATGAAGCATAAGGAAGCTTGTGGTATAGCGGTATACACCCCGTTATCCCACACCAGTTAAAGAAAGAGGCAGCGGTGTTGCGGTACAAACTGTCAGGGCATTATTATTAGTTGTTGTATTAAATGCATAACTCTTAACAACCCTAAGATCTTGTGAAAATCAATGGTGCACAATCAAACTCAAAATATGAGCATAAGGTTGATATTAATGACAACATGACTGAACTCATAAGCCATTAAAATTGAGAACTCAACATTGTTTTGGCATTCATTTGCAAGGATTGTTGTGCGGGAAGCTAGGAGTTCAATAGGGTGAAGTTCTGCAACTATCACATACTAGGTAAGTACACTGAACTTACTGAAGTAGCTTTACAAGCATAGAATTGTTTAAAATCCTGCATTTAAACACTTAGAAATCTTAAGTAGAGGTTGACATTAGATATCATGCCGCCTAAAAAGAAAGAACCTGAGACTAAGAAGGCAAATCCTAACGGTACAAAGATCATTACAGCAATCTATCTTAGATATCTTGCCTAGCTCGACTGAGAGAGGATACAAGAAGGTTTTGTGGGATACAACTCATGGTTGTAGGGATGCCCTTATTCCTGTTTTGGGGTGGGAATTATTTTGGTATTTCTATCAAAAGAGGGAAGGGAGAATTCCAGTATCAAATCCATGGACATTAGACTTAGCTAAGCTAATTGTCCCAAATGTCTTCATAGATGTGGAGTTCATTAGAGTTCTAGCCCATGATTACCACCCTGCTACCAAGACCGTGAGGATAACAGATGGGTCACCGTTGGTAATATTAACAAAAGTTGCAATTATTGAATGCTTCAATCTAAACAAACAAGCCCTCACTAAGGTTGACTTGCAAAAGAGTGAGGAAGAATATACTAGGTTAAGGAGAACACACAGAAGTGATGAACTCCCCATATACATGAAAAGGGTTATTAACAACAAGGTGATACCTATCTCCCCCTCTACCACCGAACTGTTTGATGTAGAATATTTTCAAACTTATTTCAAGAAAACCCACTTTGCTTTGTGTCAAGTACTTGGGATAGATGCGGAAGAAAAAATGCCAGTTAGTTTGATGATGATGGCTATGAGAATTCAGATCCCTGAGACAAACATTGAATATGACTTTGCCTCATTTCTTGAGAAGGAATTTCATGAAGGCTTCCTGTAAGTTAGAGAGAATAGGGCCCCTATAATATTTAGGCAATATTCTTTACTGTGTCACTTGATATTGTACCAGAACAAAGATAGATGGATAAAAAGGATGTGCTTGGGTAGGATTGATCGACAAGGGAAGTCATTGCATGTGCAACAATGGTGTTATATATGGGATAGCAGATGTAAAAACTCCAGTTATGTAGTGTTCCATGATGACTTTGTGAACAGATTTATGATAGTTATTGGCCACTCATCGCCAAGATTACACACACCGATACTACAACTATTGATGCCCTTGGCTTTGAAACCAGAACAAGTTCATACTCATAACTTTGGTGATTGGTTTTTCTGCAAGATGTCACAATAATCAAGATTTATGGGTGCCCACAAGCCCCACATATATTGCAAAAATTTGTTCCTCTTCGGCTAGCCTTTTTAGAATTTATGTGGCAGATGTTGTGGATGGAAAAGGATGTCATGCACAAACAAAAAAAGGGTACATTTCTACCTAACTTGACAACATGTGAAGAATTATCTGTTGGATCTGACACCCTTGAAGAATTACAACTTACCTTAAGACAATATATTCTCTGAGGCCTGGAAGTGAAAGGGTTTTTGACCCTGAGGACCATATGAATTTTATAAGACAAAACCTCCTCACAAAGGCTGAAATCACTCATCTAGTGGATTATGAAGAGGATGTGATTAGAAACTGCTTCACTCCCCAAGAGGTATATCAGAGGACAAGAAAATGGGAGATAATGATGAAGCTTGAGCAAGAAATGAAGAAGAAGAACAGTGACTTCTTGGGGTATTTTGTACAAGAAGCAGATCCTCTTAAGAAGATAAATTTGATAATTGATAAGTTTGAGGAATTGTATAATAAGTCTGTAGCAGAGCAGGAGAGGCCCACCAAATTAACTCTCAAAAGGCCAAGTGGTATTGTAATTTTAGAGCCATCTCCTGACACTATTTTAGTATGTCATGTTCCTCAAGAATCACCTCTTGAACAACCACTTCCTAAGAAACAGAAGACACAGGAACCATATGGATTGGTCTCCTATGTAATGAGCGAAGGAGTGAGAGATACAGAAGAAGTGGCCAGTGTACTGAGGAGTTTGAAGGATGAAGTTGAGGTAGATCAACCAGCCCATGAAACTGAAGCTCATAAACCAGAGGCTAGAATTGATATCCATATGCAGGGAGAAAGGGAAATACAGGATGATGAGAGATAAATTGTAGAGCTCATATTTATTAAAGATGATGATTTCATTAAGACCCCTGAATTTAAGGATTTTTGGATTAAAATGAAAATGGGAGAGTTTGAAGAAAGGGTAGAGATAAACAAGATGGGTGTTGAAGAGTCTCAGCATAATCAGATTGTAGCCCAAACTTTCAATGAATTAAGAATTGATAATGTTGATATTAGCCCACAAGAAACTAGGCATATGGTTTTGAAGAGTAATATACTCATTATCCCAGGTATGGAACTAAAGAAGATATTCTTACTTGACCAAGTAAGAGCACAAGAAGACCCAATGATGATTGTTGAACTTGATTATGATGAGGGGATAAGTGGTACAGGGTACAACCCTAAGATTGAGACCTTGGCACTTTGGGCCAACCAAAGAAATACACAAAAACCAAGGTTGTTAGATGTGGTACAAGAGATGAAAAGAATGACTATGGTAAAAACATTGCAGGACACATCTCCTTTAGAAGCTACAACCTTGACAATGCACTCGACCATGTTCACTTGAGTTGTTGTTAAGGGAATGGAAAATAAATTGAGAGAATATGAAAAGGAATAGAAGTTCTTAAATGATGAGGTAAATAAACTATTCATAGAAAATGTAAGACTAAAAGAGTAATTGAAAGGAGAAGGGCCCTCACAGAGTACAGAAATAGTATTGTATCAACCTCCTACTACCCAATCAACCGATATAGATAGTGCATCCTCTAAACAAATGAATGTACTAAGACAGGAGATCGAAGAGTTGAAAAAACCAATAATGAAACCAAGGTCGAGGGAGTGAGGGACCAAATCATCAATGTCTTGGAAAAAATCTTGGATCACAGGATTAAACTGATTGAGGACAAATTGGAAAGTATGTATGATTGCTACACTTCATTATCCCAAGCAATGTTGGGAATTAAGGTGTCTCAACCTTGGTAATTCCTTGTATTATTTGATTGTATTTATTTATTTATTGCCTATTATTGTAATTAGGATGCAAATCCTTAATGTCATCTTGTGGGAGTTGGCACAATGATGTGTCATCCTACATGGAAGGTGACAACATGTAAATTTGTCCTCACATGAGGAGATAGGCATCCCACTTAGTGGTAGGAATATTTTTCCATGTGTCGGCATCTTGGATAGTGTGTAAGGGAATATTGACTGAAACAGTTATGACAGATTCCTATGACAAATCTATGACACGTAAAAGTCGTAAATGGAAGATTCTATGATAGCTGAAGACATGTGTCACAAGGCATCTTGGAAGAAGGCATCTTTGGGTACCCTAAGGAGGGTTATGACATGTTGTAAGAGAATGTGCTATTTTTAGCCTATGTATGACATATTCTTTTACAGCTGTAAGATATGACAGTTATGACGAATTATATGACAGTCGTAAGAGTCGTAAGAGTATCTGTCATTGCCCAACTTGGGAATGGGTGACTTCTTTGGGATGGGGTGATATGACAAGTGTCATAAACATCCTACAATGTTGTACAAGTGTCCATAGGCGTGGGTTTTGAGCCATGAGGCCATGTTGGACGCCCATCTCAAGATGGAGCCATTTTTGCCTTGTATCTTCTATATAAAAAGGTGCTTTGGAGAGATGTAGTATGTGATTGATAGGTACTGTTATGCTGCCGAATTGTCTCCAGATACAAGTGTCAAAGACGCCTACAATAGCATTGGCTCTGTAACTGTATTGTAAACCTCATTGTTTAGATAATACATTTGAGTTGTGTTTTGGAGTGTGGGGTTTTTCACCCGTAAGGGTTTTCCCCACGTATATCTTGTCTCTCTCTCTCTCTTCTATTTTCTTTCTTGTGCTGTGTATTGCTGTAATATCTCTATTGTTGTGTTAAACATTCTATCATTGTAAAGATTAAAATAAATTTGCACTCATCTCTCCTCATTAGATTAGTGTAGGAAGTGATTTTCGCACACCTAGCTTCTTTTCAGTTGGTATCAGAGCTTGATCACCTTTGGTCCTAGTTGTTGGGTAGGGGTTTTTTGAGCTAATCTTAGGTTGAGTGGGAGCTTTGTGCAGAGTATTTTGTAATCTTGTTGCAGGAAGGAGATGGCAGGCACATCTGGAAGATTAGAGGTGGATAAATTCAATGGCACTAATTTTGAGTTATGGAAACTTAAGATGGAAGACATGCTTGTTGATCATGACCTATGGGAAACCGTATCCGGTGTAAAACCAGCTGTAATGGCACAAGCTGATTGGGATCTCAAAGATCGGAAGGCTAAGGGTCTCATAAGACTCAGTCTAGCTGATTATGTTTTGTTGAATGTCCATGAGAAGAAGACCATGAAAGATCTTTGGAAGAAGTTGGGAGATGTTTATCAAGCCAAATCCCTGGTGAACAAACTTTTTCTGAGAAAGAAGTTGTATTCTCTGAGGATGGAGGATGGAGGTGTGATCTAGTAAGAAGCCTTCAGTTAGACATATTTGTGTTTTTGGTTGTGAGCCATATGCACATGTTCCTAGGGAGAAATGGACTAAATTGGAGAACAAGGTTGTTAAATGTATCTGCATTGGCTATGGTGTCGATGTGAAAGGATACAAGATTTGGGATCCTGTGGCTGAAAAAGTGTCAAGTATAACAGAAGTGTTATCTTCAGAGAGCTAACACCTTCTTCTATTGTTCTATAGCTAGGAGAAACAGAAAAGAAAGAGGATGTGGTTCAATTTCCTTCTACCCCTGAGAAGACTGAACTGACAAACCCTGTGAGACCTGATGATGAGGAGAGCTCTAGTAGCTCTGAAAGCTCAGAAGAAGAAGCAGAACCTCAACCTCAGCCATTGAGGAGGTCTACACTAACAAGGAAGCAACCTGATAGGTTTGGTTATTCATTGCTTGATTCTAGTTGTGCTTTTGTCTTTCTTACTAACACTGATGAGCCTAAAACTATGACAGAGACTATGGGCATGAAATATGCAGGTTCTTGGAAGGAGGCCATGGAAGATGAGATGGCTTCTTTGGAAAAGAGTAAAAAATGGGACTTGGTGCCTTTGCCTGAAGGATGGAAACCTGTTGGATGCAAATGGGTGTTCAAGAAGAAATTCGGTGCAGATGGTAGTGTTGAAAAGTACAAGGCCAGACTGGTTGCAAAGGGGTACTCACAAGTGGAGGGAATTGATTATGGTGAAATTTTCTCTCCCATTGCAAAGATGACATCTAGTCGGTTCCTGTTATCTCTTGCAGCAGCTTATGACTTAGAGGTGAAACAGATGGATGTGAAGACATCATTTCTTCATGGTGATTTGGAGGAAGAGATTTACATGTCACAGCCAGAGCATTACATGGAGAAAGGTAAAGAAAGATTGGTTTGCAAGTTGAAAAAGTCTGTGTATGGTTTGAAGCAGTCTCCTAGGATGTGGTACTTGAAGTTTGATGCCTTTGTGTTGTCAGTCAAGAATTTCTGAGATCGAAATCAGATCATTGTGTGTATTATAAATTTGACAATGATCGCATTCTCATTATTGCATTGTATGTTGACGATATGTTGTTAATTGGGAATGGTAAGAATATGATTTCTGATTTGAAGTCTCAGTTGTCAACACAGTTTGAGATGAAAAATCTAGGGGCAACCAGGTACATTCTGGGAATGGAAATCAGAAGAGACAGAGCTAACAGAAAACTTTGTTTAAGCTAGGGTAAGTATGTGAAGACTGTGTTGGATAGGTACAGCATGGCAGATTGTAGACCATTGTGTGTTCCTATTTCATTGGGGACAAAGTTGTCTGTTAATGATTGTCCAAAATCTCCTAGTGAGGTGGAGGACATGAGCAGAGTACCTTATGCTAGTGCTATTGGCAATTTGATGTATGCTATGGTTAAGACTAGACATTGCCCAAGCATTGGGAGTCCTTAGTCAATTTATGGCTAATCTGGATGGGTACATTGGGATGCATTTAAGAGAGCGTTCAGATATTTGAGGGGTACTTCCAAGTATTCCATATGCTATCATGGTAATGCTACAGAACCTATGCATTCTGTTTGTATTCGTGGGTTCGTGGATTCTGATTGGGCGGGTGACATTGACAGTAGGAGATCCACCAGTGCATATGTGTTCACTATGTTCGGTGGTGCAATTAGTTGGATGAGTAAGCGACAACCTGTGGTTTCTTTGTCCACGATAGAAGATGAGTATATGGCAGCAACTCATGCTTGTAAGGAAGCCATTTGGCTTAAGAGATTGTGTTCAGATATTGGTGTTGATGCAGGATAGATTACGATTTGTTGTGACAGTCAGAGTGTGATTTGCCTAGCAAAGAATCTAACTTTCCGTGCTAGAACAAAGAATATTGATGTACAGTTTCACTTCATGCGAGACATGGTAGAGGATGGGAAGGTGAATTTGGAGAAGATAGATACTTTGAAGAATGTTGCGGATGCATTGACAAAACCAGTGGGCACAGAGAAGTTCAGATGGTGTTCAGAGTCTATGGGCCTCTCAGCCTATAGTAGTTAAATCCTGTTATTTCCATGTTGGCTCTTACAAGGTGTTCGACAAGTGGGAGAATGTTGGGAATTAAAGTGTCTCAACCTTGGTAATTCCTTGTATTTATTTATTTATTGCCTATTATTGTAATTAGGATGCAAATCCTTAATGTCATCTTGTGGGAGTTGGCACGGTGATGTGTCATCCTACATGGAAGGTGACAACATGTAAATTTGTCCTCACATGAGGAGATAGGCACCCCACTTAGTGGTAGGAATATTTTTCCATGTGTCAGCATCTTAGATAGTGTGCAAGGGAATATTGACCGAAACGGTTATGACGGATTCCTATGACAAATCTATGACACGTAAAAGTTGTAAATGGAAGATTCTATGACAAGTGAAGACATGTGTCACAAGGCATCTTGGAAGAAGGTTGGGTGCCCCAAGGAGGGTTATGACATGTTGTAAGAGAATATGCTATTTTTAGCATGTGTATGACAAATTCTCTTACAGCTGTAAGATATGACAGTTATGACAGATTCTATGATAGTCGTAAGAGTATCTGTCATTGCCCAACTTGGGAATGGGCGACTTCTTTGGGATGGGGTGATATGAGAAGTGTCATAAACATCCTATAGTGTTCGACAAGTGTCCATAGGCATGGGATTTGGGCCATGAGGCCATGTTGGACGCCCATCTCAAGATGGAGCCATTTTTGCCTTGTATCTTCTATATAAACAGGTGCTTTGGAGAGATGTAGTATGTGATTGACAAGTACTGTTATGTTGTCATATTGTCTCTAGATACGAGTGTCAAAGACTCCTATAAGAGCATTGGCTCTGTAACTATATTGTAAACCTCATTGTTTAGATAATACTTTTGAGCTGTGTTTTGGAGTGTGGAGTTTTTCACCCGTAAGGGTTTTCCCCACATATATCTTGTCTCTCTCTCTTCTGTCTTCTTTCTTGTGTTGTGTATTACTACAATATCTCTATTGTTGTGTTAAACATTTTGTAATTGTAAAGATTAAAACAAATTTGCACTCATCTCTCCTCATTAGATTAGTGTAGGAAGTGATTTCCGCACACCTAGCTTCCTTTCAAGCAATTGACTGGATGAAAGCCCATGCACTTATACTGCATCCTCTTTTCAAGAAGTGAGAGCCAATTAATCATACCTTGATGACTTTATGCAGGGTATTACAAAGAACTATGGAAGCTCCTTTAGCTTTGAAGCTAACTAAGCAAATGGTTAAGACAGTTATAGATGAATCTCGGTATATAAAAGGAGAAGATCAAAAGATCAAAACAAGGATGGAATCATTTCATACATTCAAGCAATGGTTTGTGCCAAGGATATTAAACCTGGATGATGACCAATTGAAAAATATCAGTGAATGGAGAAAGGAATTTGGCCAAATTATTCCTGATTGCATTGCTCATGTACAAAAGGATGGTGAATTGAATGTCCAAAGCCTCAATTTGATCATGGACGGAATAATATCTTTGGATACCAGATATTCTAAATTCATTACAGATGGCAGAGGGTTACTCGACAACAAATGGAGGAATCACCTAACAAATATATCAAAGATTCAAGAATACAAATGGTCTCATGACTACACAGTAGACCAATTGGAGCAAACAAGGATTTGGTTGTTCCAGAAGAATAGGGCCTTGAAGATGTTGCAGTGGAAGAACTGAGCCTTCAAACACTCTATCATGGAGGGGGGAATTTGCTAGATTGGGATGATCGTGGGTCTCGTATATTGATTAACGGACTACAAGTGTATTGCAAGTGTTGCGGGCTTCCAATCAATATTGTCTACTTTCTCTGTTTTCTATTAATTATGTTTTAAGCAAAACTAATGTTTAGTTTATATGAAGAGGCATGGATTTTGAAAAGATGCCATATTTTCTAATGGTTTGAAGCTTGTTGCTTATGTTATAAAAGAGAAACCAAGACCAAATTTTGATATCATCATCATAGGCATTTATAGAAACATATATGAGGAGACTTATGTTATATTGTAATATCTATTTGAAGCAATCAATGGAGAAGATGATTTAATCTGGTGCTCGAATTCTGGTTAAGATATCTAAGAGATCATTTCTTTGTTTGTAATGAGGAGGCTTAGTTCACCTAATGTTAAGATATCTATACATTTATTAAATCACAGATTTTCATTATTTTTTCCTTCACACAAGCATATTCAATGCATGTGGAGGCTTATTTCACCTAATGTTAAGATATCTATACAGTTTTTTGTCCATTTTTATGCTTATTATGGTGCTGACATCTTCTTGTTTCAGATATTCTGGATGAGACAGCCTTGGTATAATTGACAACCTTGGTTTTCTTTATATTGCAGCCTTTGCATTCTTTCACTCCCTTTGCCCTGATGTCAAAAAGGGGGAGAAGAGAGGTGTTTTCCCATCATGGACAAAGGGGGAGTATTGTTGGCTTTATCCTCCTCTGTTGTTGTCCCTGATGTTCAAACACTTGGCATTCACATTCATTGGCACCTCTTGGCTTTTGATGTGATAATGATGCTCTTGGTGTTTACTCATGACTATGATGGTTTATGATGCTCAGTTGATATTCTTCTTTAACCATGTTCAGTATGGCATCCTTCATTGGCATTCATTGGCATTTGGTTTTCTTGGTCATATGGTTTGGCATCACCTTGTTTCAGTTATGGTGACCTTTTGGATGGCATATGATTTGTTGGCATTGATGGCACATGATTTGTTGGCATTGGCATTGGTATTCATGAGGTTGGCACCATGCTCTCGTATATGCTTGATATGATAGATTGGCGGATGTTTGTTATGGTATTATGCTTCGTGGCATATCATGCTCATCATGGCTCATATTTGATATTTGATCAAGTCGATTGGCACAGCATGATACACAGTGTTATTTCTCTGGGCTCATTGATGGTTCTTTGATATGTTTTCTTGAGATGGTTTCCTAATAGGCAAATTGGTCCTTGGCATGGTACTATGAGGTGCTATTTTAACAGGTATATATATCACATGATAGTTGTTGACCACGGCATGCATTTATTTGTGTTTCATCATTTGATTCCATATGAAAAGTGAAGGTGACTTGTTATAATGAGGAGGATATTTTGTCTTATTGATCACCATTCCTTGTGTTAAAATATGTTAAAGTGTTTACCATGGCTTGTATTCTACACGAGGCCATATTACATTCCCTAGTGACTTTAATACTTTACACAAGCTTTCACATCGGGCATGTTAAAAGTTTACCTGCCAGGCAAGTTATTTTCGGATGGAATAGCTTTCAAAAAGGTTTCCATTGATTTGTTTGACCTACCCATTCTAGGGCACACTGGAAGCACAGGTAACATGTTTTTTATCGACCAAAAAGTTTTGGTTTATTTTGGAAAGTGTAAAGTAGAGGTTATGAGCTCTTCGACCTAGGGTTTCATACCTTATGTAGAAATGAAGAAATGTTATGGCAAAATCATGAAAGTTTCTGGAATGCATAAGGGATTTCGTGACTGTGACGGTTTGACTTTTCATAGCATCTCCAGGTGACATTGTTATGTTTTCTATTCAATCTTTGTTTTGTCAATGACAGTTATGGGTGTCTCTTGCATTAAGTTCAGCAACAATTATGAAGTTTTATCTCTGTCGTGAATGATTTATGGTGAATGACTAGTTAGGGTTTTTGAATGCAAACCTCAAAGGAGTTTCAAGATAGTTACAACTGTTACCATGCATACGATGCTAGGTTTCTTACCGTAGATTTGAAAATAGTTTTTTTAAAGACACAGTTCATTATCTGTGGATAGTTTTGTCTAACTATGTTTTGGTGCTTGACCTTGGTTTAGTTTACTTTACCACTGTTTATTTGATAGCAAGGTTGTGATGGCTGTGGTTTGAATGGATCATGGTTACATTGATACTATGGTTTATGTGGACAGTGCTAAAGGATAAATGATGATTTGTTTCTGTTAAGCATTTGACTATGGTTGTATGTTAAACCAGTTACAATTTTTGTGACAAAGATACTTTGGTCTATAACTCTTGATAAAGGCAACAGTGATACATTATTATTTAACTGTGACTTCATGGCAGTTATAACACCAGTTTATATAAGGAACAGTTCGATCCTAAACCATGGTTTACAAGACAATTATTACTTCAAGCTGTTTCATGAAAGAAAGAAAGTATTATGAAATGTATAAAAAGGGCATTGAACAAGACAGATGTGTAGTTGTGTATACACCTGATATAATGTGAATGATGTAGAGTATGCAAAATTTGTACATACATTATTGATATTATATTAGTCTGGATTAAAGCGAAACAGAGTATCCCTTTGTACTTGTTTTTCTTCATGATTAAAGCATGTATTGAAAGGTCAAGTCAGTGAAACAAGAAATGACCTTTGCTAGTGAGGCTTGAATTAATTGCCAGTGAGCCCTGTAATTAGTGAGATTCTTTTATTAAGCCAGTGAGGCACTTTTTCGAGTGGTTTTTATGCCCCAGAGGGTTTTCCACTCAGGACAATATCTGTGTTATGGTTTGTCATTGATGAGTTTGATTCTCATGTCTATTTGCTGATCATGTGTCATTCGTCTTAAAGTCATTTAATTTACTTTGATCTATATGAACACATACTAGACTTATATCACTATCTGAAACAATAATATTGTGCACGAATGAGTCATTATTTTCAGTCTCAATATTGAGTTGATGCATTCTTGACTTTGATCAATCTGTTTAGTTGTCCAAATCTTTCATGATGTCATCTACAATCAATGGGAATTGTTTTTCATCAAAGTTTTGAAATATAAATTTTAAGGTCACTAAATCCTACATACCACTGATTCACCCCCCTCTCAGTGGTATTGTGCTCCAACAACAGCCTTGAGCTTTCCCAAGGCTTCTAGAAACCCTCCACCTTTGATGAGAAGGCCAAGCCTTGCAGCAGTGGCGAAGCCACAAGCAGTAGCAATAGGGGTGGAGATGACAAGTGCACAAGGACAAGCAGATACTAGAAGAACAAGTGCTTTGTATGCATATTTATGAGCATTCAATGTCCGCTTGAAAAATGGCACTATTGCTACTGCTATTGCCACTAATACAACCACTGATACATATACAGTAAAGTTGGTTATTTTCCATGTGCAAAATAGGGCTCAATGTAATAAAGATTGTTATTTTACATAGACCAGCTATTTCCACGGAACAGCTGTGTAAACCTACGACCTTTCTATGACTATGCTCAGTATACTAGTGTGCTCTAATGCTATAACTAACAGACCCTTCATGCTCTGGGATGTGGCTTGGTTTCTTCAAATAAGGATAAACTAAAACTCAACAAAAATTTAACTGGGGTTTCTTTTTAACACAGCATACCCGGGGTATAGTACTTGGCAAATCGTTGTAAAAACTGTTCTGTTCGGGACTGTTGGTTTCGGGCTTCCTCCACAAGCTTTACCATCTTTGCCACTCTAGAGTCCTCTGCCTTGGCTACAGTCTTTACACTTAAATAACCTGCAGTTATTGGTAGGTTATGACAGATCTTTTCCAGAAGCTTTTCTTCTATTATAGCTAACTGTGGAAACCTTAAAACATTGAATATTCAAAGAATTGGACTAACACCAATGCTATTTATGCAGGTAGTTAAGGTTACCTGTAAGATTCATGGTGCCATCCCACACTGCCTTACCTACTTCTTTTTCCACAGGCACAGATTCACCTGTCAAGTTACTCTCATCTACAGAGCTTGTACCAGATATCACAACGCCATCTATAGGAATGCTTTCGCCAGGTTTAACAGCCAAGACGGTGTTAATTTCCACATCTTCAACAGGGACTTTTTCCCGAGTTTTCTCAATCACAGCATTTTGAGGTACCAGATTCATCACAGCCGATATCTCCATTCGAGCCTGAAACAACCAGATATTTAACACTAAATCTCTAAATTAAGAAAAGTTCACTGAAACAAATACAAATTCAAAAGAAATATCTTAACCATGTCGACAGATCTAGATTTAAGCCATTTCGCCAATGTAAAGAGAAAGACAATAGTAGCTCCTTCTACATAGTCCCCCAACGCAATCGCACCTGCCACTGTTTGAAACAAACCAAGCTCATTGAAATTCTATCTGAAACCAACCGATCCTATACACCAATACCTGTGGCCAAATATATTTACACACTAAAGAAAATATTGGTATTTAGTTCTACCCACCGAGCACAATTCCATCTTATTTTAAAATCACCAACACAAAACAGTGATGAATCATGGAAGTCTCGTGCATGCTCACTAATCATTTATATTGTGGAAAAAAAAAACATCCGTTCATCACTCAAAATCAGTAAGCATGTTGTTTATGTTTAAACTGAATAAGGAAGAGGGCGAGAGCTGCAATTTTGTGCGTAATGCAACGCTTTTAATTGCAGAACTGTAACAATCATATCTTATCCACAGCAAAAACAACAGTAACAGAGAATTTTCAGCACTTCAAAAATTTAGTGAACATGTTTGCGAAATCGCTACTATACACAGCTATTTCTTCAGTTCAATTGAATAAATTTAATTGATGATCATTACTGCAAATTGAAAAGAAAAAACGCATGTCATGAAATCCCTTTCCATCAAAGAGACCAGCACAGAAAACTATCGACCATCTTTACCCTTTCCACTAGATACTACCAAAATAACTGATTGATATAGGTAACAAGTTGATTTTTTTCAATCACCTGCAATAAGCATGAGCACATTTATGTGGAGAATAAACCCCCGAACGGCCGCCAAACTTCTTAACAGTAATGGCGGAATACCCAGAGCCATGGCCCCCAAAGCAACAAAGCGCAAGGGATGATAACAATAGCTGAACATCAACTGTAGAATGCACACCGCAACCATATAATCAATCAATTAATCCATAAATGCGAAGAAACTTACTTGGTACAGCTTGCGCTTCGCATCTGCCCTACTTACTTCTGAGGCCGAATTGAAAGTGCCTCGCGCAGAACAGTGACTACCTTGGAGGTAACATTGATGCAGGAGCATATTTAAGAGATGATTTAGGTAAACAATTTTTTTTTAGAGCTGCGCAGTACTGTAGATCAATAAAAGCATTCAGAGATTTCAGTTTACTATTTTGATTTGTTTGGCAGCTGGTGCCCTGCTTCTTTACAATATGCTATTCTTGGATCCGAAGTTACTCAAGATTTTATGAACCAGTTCTTGGCAGTTACATTTTTGAAATTTACAAAAATAGAAACTTCCATCCCACCCCCATGGACTAGTATATTTATATTTAAAAAAATATATCTACGTTCATCTTCATTTTTTTTGGTTTAAGGTTTTAGGTATTTATTTTTTGTAAATTTAGAATGAAGTGTTTCATTTCTCATTAAATATATTTCTTATTCTTCTCATTTATAAAGTATTTCATTTCCCATTATTTTTAGTATTATTGGTAGGAATATTTGCTTTTTGTTTAAAATAGGAAAAGCATGTTGTCAGGTTTAGTGGTGTATTTATTGTGGCATTATGATCCTCTATCTTAATAATCTTGTATATAAATTTTTTTATATTGGAATCTTATAAAATTAGACAGAATCTTAGAATCTTTTAGCTATTCAACTCTACTCACCATGTCCCATCGAACACTTTGGCTATTTATATTTAAAAATATATATCTATATATGCCTAAAGATATACTTGTATGTTTTCATAGCTTTTGTGATTTTCTCCACTTTTTTCCTTCTACTATTTCCAATTTCATTTTTTTTTGTTTTTATTTTTATTTTTCGGTTTTTTTTTTGTATTTGCATGGTTTTTGTGATTTTTTCCACTTTTTTTCCTTTTAACTTTTTTTAAAAAATTTTTTGCAATTTTTTTTTGGTTCATAACTTTTTATTTTATCCACCTTCTTTTTTCGTTTTTATTTTTTATGTATTGCAATTTCTTTTTTAATTTTTAATTTTAATTTTTTTTTCTATATATTTACATAGAAAAATGAGTGCTCATGTGCAGGCCGCTATGACTATAGAATGCCTCTTGGCATAAAAGGAAAAGAAAAAGGTGCAGGTTTTATTGGGTGAGCAGTTGAGAAAAAATAAATGATAAAAGAGTTCTAAGCCTAGTTCCACGGGGACGTGTCCCCCCCTGAAATACAACCGTCCCCAAGATGGGGATATTTCCAAGACGGGGAGACGTCAGGGAAATGTCCCCCCACCGTCCCCCCGTTTCGCCGTCGTTCCCCCGGTTCATTTTGTGCATATCCTACAATCATTGCAGTCCATGAGACGGAGACCACATTTCTTTGAGGCATTCTGTCAAACAGTTCAATGTTCAGTGGTTCACCCCCGTCGTCCCCCCGTTTCGCCGCCGTCCCCCCGGTTCATTTTGTGCATATCATACAATCATTGCAATCCATAGACCACATTTCTTTGAGGCATTCTGTCAAACAGTTCAGTGTTCAGTGGTTCACATGCCTTGTTTATGCTTCCACATTTTGCATACATGTCTAACAAGGCAGTTGCAACCTACGTTACTAGAAACGCGACGTATACGCCGCGTTTCCGTTTCTGACGGGCGAAACGCCGTTGCCCTCAGAAATGACCGTTTTTGTGTTGCCGACAAGGCTTTTTCCGTGAACTTCATGTTTTTTTGATTTGCAATCAAACTTTGATTTTTATTAAAATCTTCTTCACGTTTTATAATATCCTATATTCATTATGCAATAAAAGTGATTATATAATATTGTTTTTATTATGATATTATTAATTTATTAGGGAAATTAGTTTTTTTTTTTCAAAACAAAAATCATGGCTTTTATAATGTTTAATTAGGTATTATGTGATTTGAAAACTAAGTTATTTTTATTTAAACAAATTTCATAGATTTAGTTTTATTAAAAAAACATAAATGCAGACATAGTTTTATGTTTTTTAAAAAGATAAATGTGTGTATATATTTATAAAGATGTAGTTTTTGTTTTTTTTAGTTTTATTCTTAGTGTTTTATTTTATAATAAATCTGAAATTTTGAAAAAAAATATATGTATTTAAAATCCGTTTCTTTTATGCAACCTTTAAATATCCCGTTTCCCGTCACGTTGCCGTTTCCATTTCTCGTTTCTGGTAACATAGGTTGCAACTACAACATCTGACAAAATTCCTCTATCTTTTATGTTTTGATGGATGTCCATACCCTATTCCAAAGCCCCCATTTTGACACAGGGAAGGAAGATGTTGGCAAAGTTGTGGAATTTGGCTTTACACCAGCCAATTGCATTTGCTTTAAAATTTCTAAAGCCTTTTCAACAAATCCATTTTATGCATACCTTGCAATCATTGCAGTCCATGAGACCACATTTCTTTGAGGCATTATGTCAAACAGTTCACGGGCCTTGTCTATGCTTCCACATTTTGCATACATGTCTAATAGGGCAATTGCAACTACAACATCTGACAAAATTCCTCTATCCTTTATGTTTTGATGGATGTCCATACCCTATTCCAAAGCTCCCATTTTGACACCGCTCCCCTGCTGCTGTTCCCCACCGCCCCCAAACTTAGACCCCCGCCCCTGTCCATGAAACACGTCCCCTTCCATCCCCCGTCCCCGTCCCTGAAACCCCGTGGAACTATGGTTCTAAGTTGACAAAGGGATTGTGGTTTTTTGAAATTACAGAAGTCTGTTAATGTTGGTAAGAATCGATCATTTCAGGGGCTACAGGTGTCTAGGTGATAAGGTGTGTAGTTAAGAATTTGATATTAGGTAGATGTTGATGTTGGTATTAGTGACAAAAATTGAGTTTTATACTTCTTTAGGTTGTTCGGAATATGAGATTCATCCTAGTTATTACTAGTAGAGTTTTGGGTTTTGTTAATTTGTAATTGTTTTGATGATATACATATATTTAAATAATGAATAAGAAATTGTGTGGGGCCAATACAATTCAGTCTACTTTTCATTTAAGTTTTAAGTGTTTAAACCAAGTGTTCTGCTTGGACTGTTAACCTTTCACTAGATCCAGAGTCCTTGACAGCGTGAAACATTTACTAAAATTTTGTGCACCCCGGGCAGAGGCCTAAGGAAACTGTGTATCAGAGGCACTCATGAAGGACAACAGATGCCCATTACACCCATCATTGTTTTTGATATAACATGATTCTCCTCATTCCCTCCACCCTCTAATTCTTTCATGTTTTTCTTCAGCCCTCCACCAACCTATTTTAACGTCACCCAGGGCTCTGAGCTAGGTATATGGTCCAGTGCAGAAATAAAAAAAGCAACACCAAAAGGGAAGCATGATTCCAATAATTCCAGAGAAATTAGGGAAAGCTTGTGACCCTGTTTAGACAATGCAGGGCAGGCCAACAACCCAAATATGAAATACAAGGGGGTGGAAAAGTATGACCGGGTAGGCACTCCGTATATTTTAGCGCGCTTGTTTGCTTCACTTTATTCTGCATTTATGAATTTAGAGGCAGTTAAAAGGCAGACATTTTTACGAAATAGTCGGAATGTGAAGTGCAATTGTTGTGCAACTTGAGCCAATTTTTTATTTCATCTTGGAGTTTAATCTTACACGGCAATATATAAAAAAATACTTAGGCTACGGTCTCATGGAGGGGTCTTTTAAGTGTAGGTGAAATTTTTAGGTCTATTTTAAAACGGGTGTTCTTATAATTTTTTTTTTTTTTTTTTTTAATGGAAATAATTGAATTTTATAGTCGCAGGTAGGTTTGGTGGTTTCATAAGTTTATTTTTTTCCATAGTTGATTTAGTAGATAGTTTTTAGGACCTAAAAATAAAAATAAAAAGATTAAAAATGATTAAATTAAAAAAAAAAATCCTAAATTAAATGGAAGGAATTTAAAAACTAGCAATGAAATCTCTAAAAATAGATCCTCTAGTAGCTCCGTGGGACCCCTTTAGGTGCACTAATTAAGGGGAAGAGGAAAATGTGAATAAAATAATTTTAGATATGAGTTTGACAATAGTAAATGAGAACCTACCTAATTATGTGTGGTGGATACAAAATGACACTTCATCATGGAGTGTGGAGTCTATAGTGACATTCATATCAAGTACAAAGATAACTTGAAAGTGGACAAGCATGGTGCACTAAATCTAAATCATAAAGAAAATGCCACAAAAAGTCAGAACACGTAGAGGTCTATTATCACTTGGTGTTAATATTAATATTTAGGGTGAAATTTTCATGAATGTTTGGGTTGATAGGTTATTCTTATATGAACTTTCTTGGTCCAAAACTTCTATTGGCTAAAAAAATCATTTTTATATTAACCAAAAAATTATCTCACACTACTTGGGCATGTCCTATTCAACAATCCCCCAAAAATGATTTGATAAAAATAATATACATTTTTATACTTCCATTGAAAAATAGGTAGCATACAATTTTCAATAGCTAACAACATTTTCCTACATTTCCAATCCCTGTAACTTATTTATAACATTTGTAATGAAAAATTAAAAAGAATGAAACCTATATGGTTGCCACACAATAAAAATAATAATCTACTAAACAATCTAAAATGAATAGAAAGCAAAGGTGATGTGATGGTATTTAGGGGAAAGTGCTCGATAGTGGTGTGGGGTCCTATAATTGGTTTAGAAAATGACAAAGTGGGACCCATCATGAATTACTTAGAAAAATAAAAAAGTAAAATATAATATATTTTTATTAATTACTTAACTAAAAAACGTAAGGTTCAAATCTTTATCATAATGGATGCAATCAATGTTTGGTGTCAAAATGTTTAATAAATAGAATATGTTTTATCAAATCAAGATATGTGAAGTCTAGGGGGTTGATCTTAATCGGTTAAAACATTAAGTGTTCTTTGTGGAAACCCAAGTTCAAATCCCCACAGGGAGCTTCTATTGGTCTCATGTTGATAGAGGGAGATGAATAGTCACCCTCCATTGTCAACTTGGTGTGAGATTTTTCCTTGTCTAATTTCTCTTCATCCATTATCTTGTAGGGAGATTTTATCTTATACATTATTTTTTGTTTCATGGTTGTTAAGGTTGAATTTTGAATTTTTATGCCTTTTTAAATTGGTGATTTGTGGTGGGTGAGTCAGGGTACGAGTGTGTTGTATGCCTCTTAGGACCCAGTCACAACTACAGGCAAATGCAGTTATTGCTCACAAGAGGGAATTTATGGAGAGTGAGAAGTAGAGTGCAGATAATAGAGATGAAAAGGAGGAGAAAACAGAAAAAAGGTCATACAAAGAAATACTAAATGTAGAAAATGCAAAAGTGCCACTAGAAAATGTCAAGTTTGAAGTTAGAGTCCAAATAGATAATGGAGAAGCCACCGAGCAAGGAGCAGAGAGAAGTGCAAGAGGTAAGGAAGACAATAAGGACCTTCTCTTGCCAAGGGTACTCTGAGATAATCCTAATGAGGGAATGATTAAAGTTGTCAAGAATGAAGAAGCTAGAATTAAAAACATTGTTGTTTTTCTTGCCTGTACTGATGTTGATAACATACCTTATGGGAAGTATTTTGATAACTGGTTGCTTAATGTTTGGGGGAAGAAATTAGGGATTTACATTTCATTTTGTCGCATGATACAAAAAGGCCTTTTTGTCATCTTTTTGAAGAACAATAATATGCAGAAAAGAGTTCTTGATAAAGAGTTTTGGAATATAGGTAAATTGATGTTTAAAATGATACCCTAGTCACCTAAAACCACCCATGAGGAGATTATGTTTTGGTTCATTCCTAGATGGATGAACATAAAAAATGTGCCAACTCAATTGTGGGCCTTTTTTCCCCTGTTATTTTAGCCTATGGTAAAGTGCTTCAAGTTGAAGATACTAGATCTACTCTGCCCCACATGAATGCCAAAGTGCTACTTTCTCTTAACACATGGATTCAAATATCAGAAGCCATTGAATTCCAACTTGATAGAAAACTATACAAATGTGAGATTGAAGGGCTTAGAGGGCTAAATTCATGTTTTCTTTGTAAAAGAGATGGACATCAAAAAAAGGATTGCCCTATCATTGCTAAATTAAAAAATAGTAATAATGGTTTGCTAGATGGGATAAAAAAAAGGAAAATAGGATAACAAGACTCCCAAAGAAAATCCTATGGAGGTGTCTTTTGCCCCCAAAATTGATAATGAGGATGTGGAAATGTTAATTGAAGATAATTTTGAAAAAGATAAATAGGATAATAATGATGGATTAGAAGAGATAAACTTCTCCAAAGATGGGGATAATAAACAAAAGGAGAATGCCCCTGAACTTTTGAAAAGAAATCACAAAAATAATGCCCAATAAATTGTCTTGGACAAGCTCAAGGAGCAAATCTAGGCAAAAAAAATTGCCCAAGCCTCCAGACTTCAGGACCCTCCTAGTAGTGTTAACTCAACATATTTTGAAGGCCCAATTGAAATGATCTCTAAAGAGGAGACTGGTCAAAACAATAGAAACAAAAATATGGACTGTATAAATCCTCTTTTTCAAGAGTAAGTTTGGGAGCAAGAATTAGATATGGATATTAGTGTCAAAGAAGATGAAAAAAAGAAAAGAAAGTAGATAAGCAGGGGTGGTAGTTTGCAAAAGCCTAGGAAAAAAAGGAAAGGAGAAAAATCCCCAAATGCTTTGATAGGATATATAAGAATAAAAAACTAATTAACCCTCCACCCTAAACGAATTTAAACTGCATTAGTTCGAATATCAGGGGACTTGAATCTCTTGACAGAAAATATGTTTTCAAAGCTCTTTGTAATATAAGAATAATATTGATTGATTTTTTCTTCAAGAAGTAAAAGCTATTGGGTTTCGATTAGAAAACACCCTAAGGTTTGTATGGAAGAATTCAACTTTCTTCATATCTAATCACATTAGGGAAAATGAGGCAATGCCATCCTTATCGAAGCATATTTTGCAAACCAGTTATTCTCCTTGCAACAAATGTCTTTGGGTCATCTTTGAAAGAAGCAATACTAAATTTGGTATCTATTCAATATATGCCCCTAATGACTATAGGGATAGAATTGTACTTTGCAAATGGTTAGCATCTAGCCTTCCAAAAGTCCCCTAGGTGTTTGGAGGGGATTTTAATATAGTGGATAAAAAAGAAGATAAATATGGTGGGACCCATATGGCAAGGAAAGGAAATGAAGAACTCTTCTAGCAGAGAATGAAGAAGCTTTTGAAATTGCTTGATCCTTTGGAGGGTAAGAAGAAAGATAGTAAAAGCATCTAATACACCTAGTGTAATAGTCAACAAGATGGGAAAAGAATCTATTATAGGCTTGACAGGTTCTATGCACAAGAGAATCTCTTTTATTTGAGGATAAAGATTATTCAAACTACATTCAGGTTATACCAAACACTCTTTATAACCATCATCCTATAGAAGATAATATTATTATCAATGATTCAATCCATATTAATGTCCTAGAAAGAATAACTTATTCAAGTTAAATATTGAGCTACTGAAGAGTAAGGACTGTCTGGATGGGATCGCTACTCTTAGGAAAGTCAATAAGATGTTACTCCCAAAAAGTCTACTATTATTTTCTAGGAAAACCTAGTTAATAGTTGTAAAACTCTCTTGCAAACCATTGGTAATAAATATGCCATTGATAGTAAAAAATATGAGTGTTCTCTTCAAGAAGTGTTTTTACGAATTGAAGATAAAGTGCATAATGACTTGTACGAAAATCAAATCTTCATCCATCTTCTTGGTGACATCAAGCATAAGCTTAGATGCCTATAGACTAAAAAATCCCAAGGGGCTAGAATAAGAGCCAAACTTAATTAGATTAAGGAGGGAGATAGAGGATCAAAATATTTTTTTAATATGCTGAGAATAAAAAATAGTCTAGAATCCATTGGGCCAATTACGGGGAATGATGTTTAGTACAACAACAATGATGATATCAACAAGATTTTTAGAGCATTCTATAAAAATATTTTTACTACCAATGATAACAACACTAGATGCAAACAAGCACAAGAGCTTTGTAAAAATATATTCCCCAAGAATATCGATAAAGATTTGGCTAATAGGTTGAGACATGGAATCACTAAAGATGAAATTGCTAATGCAATCCAATCCTTTAAGAATGGGAAATCCCCTAGTGTTGATGGCTTTCCAATCGAGTTCTACAAAGCTAATATTGATTGGGTTGTTGATGATCTATTTGAGATGTATAAAGAAGCTATTCACAAAGGCTCCTTGTGAAATAAAGTAAATAGAGGCATTATTAAGCTCCTACCAAATGAAGGAGAGAAAAACAATATGAAAAATTGGATACCGGATAAAAGTTTCATTTAAGATTCTTTCCAAGGTTCTTTCTCTGAGACTTATAGATATTCTCCCTAAGATTATCAACAATGCTCAAACAAGCTTCATCAAATATAGATATATCCTTGAAAATTTGATCACTAGTTGGGAATCTCTAGAATGGGCTAATAAGTCCAATCAAAATGTGGGGATACTAGTGCTTGACTTCGAGAAAGCCTATGATAGAGTAGAATGGTCCTTCACCCTAACTATCCTAGAGGCCTCTAAGTTTCTTGTTGTGTTATACAAGATGATAAAAGTTTTGTTTCAAGATGCTCTTACCCAAATTGATGTCAATGGCTCACTTTTTGAACCCTTCTTGCTTGAAAGATCTATCAGGCAAGGTTGCCCTCTTACACTAGCCCTGTTTGTGATTTGCTTTGAGGCCTTGCACTACAAGTTGAGAATATACATTCTTGGAGATATGGTGAAAGGGTTTGTCCTTCCTAATAATTATAAGTTGTTAAACATTCAGTTTGCTGATGATACTACTCTTTTTTCCCTGTGCTTAAGGAAGATAATTTCAAGAATATGGTAGAGAGGTTAAAAGCTTTCTGTTATGCTTCAGGGGCGAAAGCCTCTAATAATAAGTCTATTTTGTTGAGCTGGTTGGATGAGCCTCTTGATTGGTTCAAGAATTATTCTTGGCAATGGGGGTTCATCCAAACATGTGAGATACTCGGGGATCCCATTTGTTGTCAAGCCTTCTTTAAAAGATATGTGGGACTAGATGTATACCAAGATTGAGAAGAAATTGAGGAGTTGGAATAACAACTATCTCTCCCTAGCTAGAAGGATTCAAGTGTGTCAGAAAATTCTCTCATCCCATTCCATTTATTATGCCTCTGTGTGATATTTTGTAAGCTATCAAGTTGAAAATGTTCAAAAATTGATCAGACTTTCTTTGGTTAAATTGTAATGGGAATAGAAAAGGCATGCAGTTAAGTGGGACTAGTGCTATATAGACAAAAGTAGAGAGGGAATTGGGCTAAACAAATTGAGGATCCAAGGGGTGGAACTTTCCATAAAATGGATCATCAAATCTTTTGATGGCAATGAGCCATGGAAGATACTAGTAAAAAAAAATATCCAAGATGTTGCTCCTAAGAGAGCTAGGTAGTGGATGAATTTGCATCCTTATGACATCATTTTTGGGAAGTTTCAAGTTAAGCCTTTAGGATATGCTATGTTCAACAGTATTTGGAGAGCCTGGGAGTTAGTGAGGAGTCTCATTGTGGGGAAGGAGGCCTTTAATAGAAAAGGTAATGAACTCTATAGCTTTGGGTGCATATGGTGGATTCTATCTTGAAATAATAAGTCACTTGCCTTACTTCAAGGGTGTTCTACAAAGAATTGGAACAACAAAGGAATTGCCGAGTCTCAGAATACATTCAATAATAATTTCTTGAAAACTTGGCATCAACTCCCCTATACTACTTGACAGGAACCCCTCCTAGATATGGTAGTTTACACAAAACACATTACTCCACATATGCCAGTTGATAAAGTAAGATCACAAGATAATTCCACTAATAAATATCAATAAAATAAAATGAAGGTAGAAGTGACCACCAATACAAAGTCCCAAATTTCATTCAAAGGTACAATTAAACACATCCTTGAGGCAAAAAGGACCAACACAAATTCAAATGGCTAAGCAACCCAAAGAAATAAAATTTGACACTGCTAGCTTAATATTTAATAAAAACACTAATAATAAGTAAATAAAAATCCAACATCTTCACAAAATTTGCACATCACGCACACCATGTGACTTTCACTAAAGTTGCCTAAGGGGAGGAGGGGAATGGTGGTCTCAAACCACATGAATATAAGAACATGCAATATTATGGTGGTGTCAAACCACATAAGAATCATATAACCAATATCATAGCAGTCTCTAACCACATGAAGATCACATGATTCAATATCATATCGAACAACATGTCCCACACAACCTAGGGCATGCTTTGCTCAAAATGTCATGTGCCAAGTATAAGATTATTTATAGTCCCCCCAAGTCAAGAATAGTATACCCTCATGCATATATCGATCACCATCCCATAGTATCAAGTCATCCATGTAACAAGGTGTTGACTCTACTACTAGTTCATCAGACACATCTTGCTATTCTATCCACATTGTCAAGCTACTAGAAAATCATCGTGCCACACTAACTCTAGTCATGATTACCATTTCTCTAATTATCCTAATAAACACAATGTGCCAATGTTGAAATCCATCAATCCAAATGGTTCACAACTAATCTCAATTTACAATAACAGAGTATAACAATATTTGTATCCAAAGGTAGCACTAGCATTCCATAATTGATAGTAGTTTCCAAATACTAGTAACCCATGATGGCATTAAATACTCAAGGTTGGTAGCTGTCTCAAGTTCTCATACCAACTGAAATACCAAGTATATGTAACTAAAAATGAGAGTAGACTTTGTTGGTGCTCCAAATTGTACCCCACTAATCCTTATACTACTCTCAGGCTTTGAGAAATTAGTGGAAAATGGCCAACGAACAGGAGATGATGTCTGAAGACAATCTCCTCTACACTTTAGGCTCTATGAAGCCAAGGTGGGTTTCCCTTCCCAAACACTAGTTATGGAATCAGGATTTGGTAAATAACCACTATGTCACACATTAGATTTCTTTCACAAAGAATAAGAAGAGATTGAAATATCTAACAATCTTGGATAAATCTAACTTTTAATTACTCTTGTGAAAACAGTAAATAATTAAGAATAAATTACACAATAGGCGTGATTTATTATTTTCAAAGCATATTTGGTTGGGAAGTGGGGTAGTTCTAGATCGGTGCAACACAGAGTTAATATACTTTCAATATATTCTATCTCAGCATTACTTACATCTAGTGGTTGAAGTCGACTTTACTAAATATTATTATCTTGATAATAACATCAACCCGCGAGAGGCTTCATTCATATGACTTCATTCTTAATAATCCATTTATCATGCAAACAACATTATCATTCTTCCAGAAAGATTTATTCCATTACTTGAAAGGAAACTAACCAGAAAGATAATTCATGCTAGCAAATGTATATTGAAGAAACAATAACCTTTGATTATTATTTTAAATGTTTTCTTACATCATAAAATGGAGATAAAGTGACATACACACTTTCACTTTTTTCATATAATATCATACCATAGAATTACATGCTTATGATAGAGACACATGCTATACAAATATTTCATTTCCTATGACAAACCATAACACTACAAACATGCTAATGGAAGGTGAAATTGATGATGCAAAATGGCTAGCATAGAGATAGTTCTCTTCATTTCCCTAAACCTTCCATTCCAAAAGGAGACAGACTTTGTTTTCTTGTTCCTAAAAAACACATAACTACAACCAAGAAAATCTTGACATTCTTCTTCTAAATAGAGAGAACACCTTAGGAATGCAAGGAACGACCATAGCCATAGATTGAAAATAACAACTGCTACGATAGAAAATGTCATGTTCTTTTATAACCAAAAAGGGGTGATCCATCGTTGAAGGAACAGAAACCAATCCACCTGTATTTCTATAAATGACCCTTATCCTCAAAACGTGCCACCCAAAAATGTTGGCATATATCATCTAATCAACTTATCATCCTTGAAAGGATAGAAAAAAGTCTTATTCATGTCACATATAGGTTGTCATATCACATACTTATGTACCCACAAATTGAATCCTTCCTTTGAGGATCAATTATGACACCTTTTATACCCTACTGACATGAGCTACATATCTGGCATCTAATAGTACTTTTGTTTCCTTTATAAAAATGCTTAGGCCAGAGTCTAAATTTAGAAATTTATCCATTTCAATGTTACATCATACCTATTCAATCCTACTATCTGACATGATTGATTTGATAGAGTTAGGGACACCATTACTAAATTCCCTTTTCCACTGTACCGATGTCTTTTTAGTTCCATCATTGTTACAAACTGGCGGCAAGGAGTACCCTTCAGGGGACTTGAAGTACTCCATCTTATCTTTTAATACCACGTCAAGATTTCCTTGAAAAGATAACACCTCTTTTATAAGTCCAATGATTTCATGCATATTGGCCAGTCCATCTGGTATACCATGATCCATGATGGAAAAGTTGTAAATGTGATTCATCACCCAAGCACTTGTGATTTCTCTCAATGCTGACTCATTTGACATGTAGCCTTCAAGTGCTCTTTTCAAGTTACTGTAACAAACCCATGCATCATCAACCTTATTCAACATCTTATTCATTTGATGTTCTAGTAAACCTTTGATTAGAGCTATCTGCTCACCCCTATGTTCATTTTTGAGTTTTTCTTGCAAATCAGTAATAGCAATAGAGACCCCTTCTTGTCCAGATGAACTTTTAGGACTAGAAGAAGAGACAAGTGAAGTGGCTTCGATTCCCATGGGGGGAACAAAAGCCTTTACTCTATTATATTCCTGTAGTAGTTTTACATAATCTTCCTTCACTTTATTCAATTTTGCTTGCAGCTTCCTAGATGTGGCCTCACTAATTTTTTTGTGGCAATTGCCAAAGATGCAGCTTGAGGAGCTATTATATCTGTCAATCTTCTAACAATCAATTACCCTATAAGTTCATTTAGATCTTTGGCTACCTAAGATTTTCTATCACTTGGGCCCATGGCCCAAATGGCTAAGGCCTCATGGTTTACACTAAATCCTGATCCAAACAATTCCTCAGCCTGTTCCTTAGTTATTGTCTCATCATCAATGTCATCCGGCCTCTTGATTGTATCCATTGCAATAGAAGAGGATATATCCTGGATATAGATAACAATAATAAACCTCTTTCTTCCACCAATTTTTTGCCTTCCTCGAGAGTGATATTGCTAATTTCCATATGCACCTCCTTCAAGACTCTCTGAGCTACCTCTGCCCTGTCTTCATTATCCACTTTGCCCCGCTCCTCATTTATCTTCTTCAAGTATACTTCTGGCTTCTTTTGCATTAGAAAGGCTTTGAATTCCTTGGATTTCACAAACTCATCATCAAAAAGGAACTCCCTATAGGCCAAAGCCCATACATCATGTGCAACTATAGTGCTCTCTTGAATACTTAACAAGGTCCTCGTTGGAGGAGCTATAGCAACTTCATTTCTTGGGGGAGATTTAACACTTGTTGAATCTCCTCTAAGTCAATTTGATTTTCCCCCATTTCCTCTATTAGGGAATATTAAACCAGAGGTTTGTTCATAGTAGTAGGTTCAGGGACAGGGAGAGACTCCCATGCTTCCCCTATATTTTCCTCAATCTGAGGATGGATAGACTCCTCTACCTTTTCCTCTAGTGGTTTCTGTTGCACAAGAGATCGTGGCTTATCAACCTTCTTCTTGGGAACAACCTTGAGCTATTCTACATGTTCCATGAACATTTTCATCTTAAGAATATGATCAATTATATCTACGAAGACACCAGGGTATGTGGGATTTTCTAATTTCCTCTTCCTTTCTCCAATGAGAATAAGGCCCCAAATTTCTCTTCTCCATTTCATTTCTTCCTTAGAAATGTAACTTTTGAGTAAATTTTCTTGTTCTTCATAGCAATGCTCAAACCCATATCTATGCTTGTCTCTCCTTACCTTATCAATGAAATGATCAGGGTAAAAGTTTCTGTGTTCTATAAATTTCAATTTGTATGCTAATAACTTATCTCCATAGGCCTCTAAACCTTCCTTTGCATTAATTTGGAAACCAGGAAATTTGATTGGTGTTGGAATAAAAGAACCCTTCTTATTATCTCTTAAATGAAATTTGTTAGACTCATTCAGTTGCCACATAATTTCCAAGAATGAAATTCTATTGGGTACCCTTTTGGGTAGAAAGTGGGGCCCAACCTTTTCCCCATGAACTTTGATTATAGTCACATTAGAATACAAGAACCAATCATCCCAATTGTGATCTTTAACTCCATTAGGTATTCTTTCCAGAGGCCTTAAGAAATCCATAATTTCCTTAGACAATCTTGGTTTTTCATAGCCCAACATTCCCAATTTTCTTTGAGAAAAGTGCTCCTTAAAGATAAAATAGTTGGCACTGTCACAATAAGAATCCCACAAGTGGACTCTCCCCTGAATTGGTATGGGCTCATCTCTAGTCCTGCACTGTATCTGCAATTCTTTACCCCCATTGCCTCCTTCCACAATGTAACAAAATATGGAATAACAAATAATACCTTCTAAAGGTAGGAGCATGCCCTATTGTCTTGTATGCCACTAATTCATTATGAAGCTCTTCAGCTAAAAATGAAGCAAAATCAAATCTCCTGAACTAAAATTTATCCTGTATGTCTACAATCATTACTAACAGATAATTTGGTATTGGAGGATCAAAATCCAGTCCAAATACTTGGCAAAGAGCAAAGTATATCATCACAAAGTAATCTCCAAATAATTCTATTTTGAAAGGCTCAACCTCATTATCACTAATTCTCATATTTTTTCCCAGTGAAGAGGCAGCTTATACATTCTGTATGCATGTCTACTTGTATTATAATCCATCTTCAACTCTTCAATATCAATCTTGACATTTTCAAAAGGACACAAGTCAAAGACCTCTATCAACAATTCCCTGCTTAGATGGAACAAATCCTTACTAGCACTATTGGACAGAGTTCTAGTAATAGTGCAATAATTTCTACATATAGCATTGACCATGTCCACATTGACAAATAGATTATGGACAACCAACCTCCCTAAATTTAAGTCCCACAAAGGTGAGATAGGTATTTCTACACTTCTATGGTAATAGCCAAATTCAAAACATTCCCACCCTCCTTTAGGCAAAATTTCATCCCTAACACGTTCTTAGAAATCATATATTTTTCCAGTTAATTCTCCTAAGCCCTGAGCATGTTTATACCTTTTTAATGAACCTAGGAGTTATTCTATAATGTCCTGGGTTAGGTCTCTTTTGATACTACGCCCATGACCTAGTTTTGGACCTGTGGTTGCTGACAGAAAAGTGAATTATCCCGAACTAGGGTTTCCTAGGGTTGACAAGCCAATTTCAAACCAGGGTTTTACAATTACTACTTCAGAAAGCCCTAACAAATTATATGCAATTTGCAGAATAGGTAGTTCTTAGAATATTGTATTACAACACTGAATTTGAAAATGCACATCCACCAGACTCCCACTCGTAATTTTCTTCAACCCACAAAAGGTTTTCTTTCATTAGAGGTCGCAAGATAGTCTTAAATTTAAAGAAGAAAATCCTTTTAATTCTTTCAATCTCCACATTAATTTCTTGAATGGGCAAAGACAGTGTCCACATTCCGTTAACAATCATATATTCAAATATCAACCGTTGATCAAACTGGGAACTAGATCAACAACTATCACACACCTGGGCTGTGTTGTAGACCTTCTAATGGAAAAAACCCTTAAGAATGCATGGTGCACCGATCTGTTAATTTACCTAAGATTGGATGATTGATGCAGGAGCATCCAATGGTGTAAAGACAATCTTGCATCACCCAAAAAGATGTTGATTCAAAATCATTGAAGTTATTTTCATTTATTTCCATAATTAGTATTTATGGTTCCATAATCGCTTGAATAATGATGTAGGACTTTCAGTTTTTCCAAACTGCTAAAAATAGCAAACTGCTATTTTTGGAAAGTTTAACTACTATTTTTGGAAGGTTTACATTTAGGCATGGATGGAAGTGAAAATTTACAGGAAGCTTCGTAAATGAAGTATAAGACCTTTGGCAAAGGAATCAGGCAAAGATCATTTGTGAGCTAAAAAATATTAAAGTTTCTGTTTTCTGAAAAACCCCTAAAAATTTTCAAAACCAGATATGAGGCACTAAAACATCCCATAACATCCCCAAAAGTTGATGGAAATCTATTTATGAATTTTCGGCATGATAGTTCACTTCATGAGCTTTTTGGTGCTTCAAACAATTTGTCAATTAGACACCCGAATCAAAAGTTATGCTTCCCAGTAGTTGACCTACTTTTGAAGGGAGTTACAAATTTTGAAATTTAGCTAGAGGCCACCAAAAAGGGCTATTTATGACTATTTTTGGGAACCCTGGGTGGTAGTAGAGTTAAGGTGGAAAGTGTAGAGTCAAGAATAGGCAGGAAAATAGAAACCCTAGCTAATTTGGGGTTACAGAAGGTAGAAGATTCTAGAGCCTGGTGATAGGTAGCTATAATGTGTTGCAGCCTACGGAGGATTGGTTCCTCTGATTGTATTTGAGCTTTTGTAATGTAATGAGTTGTCCAAATCAATAAAAGAATGATCTATTTTCTATGTGTAATTTTTGTTGTTGTGTGTTTTATGATTTACCCCTTCATCAATGATTAAAATTGTCATTGATCTGATCCTAAAAGGTGAACACGCGCCACTATATCATGTCACAACCTTAATCTTAAGGGGAAGAAATGAGCATGCACAACGCACTGACCATTGGGTTATCTTCAATCTTCAAAGTTAAAATGCAGTCGTTGATTCCCTTAGCCCAAACCAGATATGTGTTATTCCATCACAGTGTCACACCCACATGACACCGCTCAAATTAGAGGCTCTAAAATAGGTGCCTCTTATTCGCGTCGTCAGGATTTCGCCACATGGTGACATCGGGTCAACACACCTATGACATCATCAATAGAATATTCTCAACCATTGTAGAAAACCACTTGTTAGAAAAGGTAACACTTTGGCAGGGGCTGCGGAGAATAATTCTGAGGGAGTGCAAACATGTAGAGGCACATTGAAGCATCGCAACTATTACAATATTAAGACAAAACACAACTACGCGAGAGGACAACTATACGATGGAACAAACCAAAAGATGACACATGTTGAAAGGATATCCTCGAAGAAGGATAACATTATTTTAAAAAGCTTCAAGTGATTTAAATAACATAAAGCATTGGACACGTGGCAACTTCACACACGGTTGCACCATCAAAATAAAATGCTTGCAACAAGAAAGCGATGGGTGTGACCCGAACAAAAGTAAAAACATGGCAAGCAGCTCGATTGGTTCCAAACATTTCAAAGGTAAATATCAATTGGATAGGAAAGTAATAAACTTTTGGGCTAGTAACACCAAACCATAGGGTCGGTAACCTCACAACTAATCAGGAATAAAACACAACTTAAAACCTAGGGAACCGTTGGAGGAGGTCAACGATGGATTAAAAGATAAACCCTAAACCTCAAAGCATGACCAAACACAAGGCATTAGGATGAAAAATTTGCAATACAATAACATCTAAAACCTAAAAAATAGCAAGTCCCAACAGACTCGAGGCATATTAGGGTCCATCCTCAACCCATGGAACAAATAACAAGGAGTAGATTTGCACTATGAACCAACTAGTGTGGTTCTAATGTGTGGGAGAGTCAATTGGGGACTAACAACCATGGATAATAATAACCTTCCAATGGAGGTCCCTTCTCTCTTGACCACTAGTTAAACTAGCATGCTCTCATCTGAGTTGGAGGACCAATGCTAGAGGAGACACCAACACAATATGAAAACATAAGAGCATGGAGGGTGACTCACACATTTCCCTTCCAAAGGCATACATCACTACACAACTTATATCATCTCCATGCTCAACTAGACCAACACATAAGTTTTTACAAACATATAATTACCACAAAGGGTGCACATACATGGATCACACATGACGTCCACAATACCCTTCTTCCCAAATTGGATACCTTGTATTACATACTTAAGGTATGATCAAAAAATTTACTGGTATCCACCTATCAAAACAGTTTTAAGTTTTCACATAATTTATCACATTATGCCACATGAAAGACACACACAAAGTTTTACTTACTCCTACTAGGTACACACTTACAATCGGTTGAATCAATTTAATTCCTTCTATACCAACCCATACTAAATTTTAATCACATGAGAACATAGTTTGAACACTAGTTTTCTTACTACTATAATTTAATCTTGCACATTGAATTACATTTTTTAACTTTACTTTTATTTCACTAGGTTTTACTCATCTAATTCAACCTAAATACTATCTTGTCAAAACAAATAGGAAAGTATCCTATCTCAGTTTTCTTTCCTTCCTTAACATATCTAAGTTTGCTACCAAACAAGTTTAAATTTACATGCACATGCAATTTATGATCTTCAAGATAATATGCAAAGGGAACCACCCTTCTATTATTTTTCAAAAAATCCTAGTTGGATAAAGGATAATTTATAGTTGCTATGGTACAATATTGTATATATCAATGATGAAAAACAGACAAATTATCTAATTACATCCTAGGTACGCCTCAACTTATACCAACTCAAGGAATGGTCATTCACAAGGTATTTTCTACACTAATAACTAATAAGGGAACAATTTTAGAACATAATATGGATTGAGCTCTAGCAAGCATATATATATATATATATATATATATATATATATATATATATATATATATATATATATATATATATATACTTGTGCTATATACTTCTCTCTATGCTATATTTCTCATAATTAGAAAACCCAACTCTTCCCTCCAACATAATTCAAATTTGGGTGCCAAAATGCCTTCTACATTATTTAATTCCTTTGAAGCATTTTTCACTTGGTCACAGTCCTTCCATATTTTTCACTTAGTCAGAGCCCTTTCATAGTTATACTTAGTTAGAGTCCTACTACTTTCTACTTAGTTGGAATCTCTTACCCTACACTCTTTAGTTTTTTGTATGTAAATAGTTTCAACAATTGTGATTATGGTAATTTTTAAATGTGTGATAGATGCTACTCATTACAACTTTTTCTTCTATGCTTGCAATTTCCCAGGATGGAGCACTTATGGCAAGAAGAGTACACATGACCAACATCCATATTCATATCCTTTTTAAAAATTTAAAAATATTTAATTTCCATGTTGATTGCTTAATTTACTTTGACATGAATCCTCATAGTAGTCTACATGCAAGTCAAAGTGGAGGTAAAATGCAATGGTGATAATGACATACCCATGTGGTCCTTTCTTATGTTTTGGACCCATAACAACTAGGTTATCCTTATGCATTGACAAGTGTGTCAATTGGCATATTTTTGTGTAGAAGTTAGAAAATAACTTGATCCTAGCCTAATTGCATTTCATCATATCCCAAGAGTCCAAACTTACTCTAAATCTACCATTTGCCACCCTAGTTTAGACCTATGGTTGCAGAATTGACTCGGGTTATTTTTGCACATGCAAATTTGTGTAATAACCCCACTAGTTGCATCCTAGAACAAAATTCTTAATTTTTGTGAGACCCTACTACTAATACACTTTTATTTTACATAACTACACTATAATAGCAATAAAAAACAATCATAAATCTATTCATGTTCATCAAGAAGCCAACAAGAAAAGTTATGATTTACATAATTACACCTCTAAATAATATAGTTTGATACATAAGCCTCATTTTATCCCAATAGGATTAAAACTAATACAAACAATAATTTGTCTTATTCATAATTTTTCTCCTTTCTTACCCATAAGAACCCATGTACCCAACCCTTCTTGTTGCAAGTAAATCTAGAAATATATATAGAATTACACATCAATTTTCACAACCGTATTCAATAAATGCAAATTAATGAACAATATTTACAAGAGTATTACCTTTATTGAGCTAATTGCATAATGGCAATTATTCTAGTCATAGTTTTGGTCATGTTTTGGTGTCTAGGGTGCATTGTAAACCCAACCACATGGATAAGAATTCCTTATCCACCCCAACCAAGTGGACTATGGGACCCATAGAGAGAGAGAGAGAGAGAGAGATGCTCCATGCTAATGTTTTCATAAACTAGGTAGATACTAACCAATTGTAATTAGCTCTCTAATAGGCTTCCTTCTTTCTAGATAAGCTCACCTAGACCAGCACCCAAGAAAGGGAAAGTGTTTCTAAGGACTTGTACCCAAAAAAACTTGGTCTCTTAGTTTTTCTTAATCATCACTAGTAGGAATTTTTTGCACTATCTGAGAAAAAGCTACTAAATAGTAAATAATGGCATCCATCACCTATATGCTACTAGTCAAAGACATTTAAGCGCCATGAGAATTTCTTGGAATTATTCATTGGTATACTTCAGTGATAGCCTGCTATCTCTAGATACAACTGAATGACTCTACTTGCAGAGTTCACTCCCTGACTACTGTCAAGTTGGATCATCGCTAAGTTTATTTTTGATGCAGGTCATAGGATTTATAATGTCAGTGATCACCACAGAAGGAGTGGAACAAGCTATGTTCTAAGAGTATTCCATTCCTCCTACCTATGCCCTCGTAGATCTCTTAGTCCCACCACCATGTGTTGTCATGGAGGTCAGCATCTATATCCAGCTTGGTACTATATCTTAGAGATAGATAAACAAGACCAAATCATCTAGTTTATGTACCCTTAGTCTTGTCCTAATACTTATTGAGTCTAGCTTAATAGTAGGAGCAGATAACCATTTTCATAGAGTGTCATCATCTCAGGTAGTACATAAGCTTGGGAAAGAATTCCTTCTTAGACATATTCTTTTCTTTTCACCCTAACATAATATGTAGATATTTACATATCATCATTTATATGTTAATTCAATCAACCCTTACACAATTAACTAACTAAAATCTATTTGTATCACAAGTAATTTGTATGCTTTTATTCCCACTGATATTTATGGTAAAGGATTGAGCATCATCTCTAACCTAGCTATCCCAGATATAGCCAAAATCCCCATGCACAAATAAAGAACTTGGGAAGGTTTGGCTAGTATGTCTATCCTTCCAATCATTCACAAAACTAATGACTCTTATTTCATGAAGGTAGCCTATAGTCCGACTTACAAAGGTATGGCAAGGTCAAATACATACAAGGAAAACATTACAAGGATGAAATGTAATTCTTTGTCTAATTTTACAGCCTATAGACATTCACTTCAGGTCTTTGTAGCTATAATATTATTCACAAACCATGTAGACAAATAATACTAAGTTATATTTAAGTGCAAAATTTAGCAACAAAAAAATTTACTATAGGGAGTCTAATATTCATCCATCCTAACATAAAGTATTAAGGGACTGCAAAAAACTCTTGATCCCATTATTCCAACATAGCTAGAATGAGTTTTACCCATTAAATTGAAACCATTCAAGATAGATTTTATTCAAAATCCTTCATAAAGTATTACAAATAAATTTTAAAGATGGCTACAAGATAGAAGCTAGCAGTTATAACTACAAATATGAGGTGAGAAGTATCAATTCCCTTTTCCCAGACCCAAATCTAAATCCTAGTAAGCAAGAAAATATTAATAAACACTTAGAAGTTTCTTATGAGTTTTTAGCAACCCACTCTAACCTAGCATGGCATTTCATGAGACCACTTTCAATGAGGCATTTTGTCAAACAACTCCCATGCCTTGTCTAGGCTTATACATTTTACTATGCTTAACAATAAATTTGGGTACAATTTATCTACTCACCCCCACAACCAATTCTAGAATGAAATGCTAACCTTGATAAAGATTAATATATATTATGAACAACAACATATATATCTATAAAAAAAGAATTAAACCTCTTATCCCTACTACAACTATATGAAACAGAAGAAAACACAAATTCTATGAGGGAGTAACAGTAATATAAAAGAAAGAACTTACTATTATGGTGTCCGGAATTAGTGCAGGCGACCAAAAATGTTGCAGAGGCTTTCACACTCAGCCAAATGACCTCCTAGGGAAATCCTTCCTTCACACGCCTCCTATCTTCCCCTTTCAAAATGATCAATCTAGGATGCCTAACAACTCCTTTCCCATCGGCTTTAACCCCTTGCCTATGTGCCCTCCTATGACACCTCCTTTAATTCCCACTCCTAGGTTGGATGTCCCCCATTTTGGCGTGCATAGGGACAAAGAGAATAGATGGGCATGAGTTCCCATTGAATTTTTTTAGAATGGTTGGCCACCCTCTTCAATTTCTGGCCATAGAATGCCCTTTCAAAACCCTATGCTCCTTCTACATTTCTTTTTTGTATTTTTAATTTTGATTTCTCCCTCTTTAATCAATTTCCTTGTTTTAGTTTTTACATTAATTTGTTTTCTTTGAAATCCTACACTTTATTGTTATTTTCCTCATAAAATATTTAGAATGGTCAAAAACTAAAAAATGACTTATTTATTTATATAATACTAAACAATGATTTATTTATTTTTATTTATAATTTATTCCTTTTTAATTTATGTCCTTGTATACTAATTTTATTTACTATCATTAATAATAACTATTACTTCAAGTGAACTGAAACAATCAATTTGATCATTTATTGATGCTATGGAATAGACACATTCAAATGAAATGCATTCATAAAGAAATATGTAACAATGTATCTACTGCCTAGAAAGTGGACTCAATATGACCTATAGACTCAAAAAATCAACAAATGAGACCAACTAGGTGCTAGATGAACATACCAATACTACTTGACAAGTCAGGTTAAGGAAGTATCTTAGCAAGGATTTGGCATTAAAATCATTATCTTTTTATAGATCTAGAGAGTCCACTTCACCATGCACCCTATCACCTACAAATCACACAATGTTCCTCGCACCAATCACAAGTGGGTATATATATATATATATATATATAAGAGAAACATAACTAGATTTTCATTCTATAGTTATCACTGGCAACCATTAAGAGTTCATACAATTATGCATACACACACATGGATGCAAACACACACATAGACACATAGAGTTAAATATCAAGTTTCAAGTTCCCACCCCTAGTCCAAATTACATCGTGTAACATCCAAGTTCTAAAAACATAGTAAAACCACAAAATTTACCATGGAGTAATTCAGCAAGGTGAAAATGAGATAGAGAAATTTTTTCTTTTATTCAACATATAATTAAGTAACTACAATTACAAAATACAATACACCATATTGTCTCTCTCAATTACAATGTTTACAAAAGTAAATCAATTACATATACAAATTTTGGAATAATTTCTGCTTCTGAATATCTGACATTTTTATCACAAGTCCTGGCATGTTTCCTACTTGGAGAGAGAGTATCTTTCCAGTGATTTACCTCCATCCACAGACTGCCAGTCTCCCACACATCTTCCACATAGGAAGTGGCCCTACCCTTCACAAGGAATATAGACCTTAGGTGACCAATGGTAATTTGGCTTTCCCGAGTACATAGTGTTACATATCCTACTCATTCTCTATCAACCATACAATCCTAGATACCCTCTAGCTAAGTATGATTTCCGATAGGATGAGAAATTTGGTTACAGTGAACTGACAATGTATGCAAAAAACAAATGCATTACTTTGGCCAAAGTTTTTAATATCAATATTGTTCATAATGAACGCAGTCATTGTGTTCATCCACCCCTACTCTACTTGGATACTGTTGTATTCTCGTAGTTTGTTCAATCCAACTATGACCATGTAAAAAGTTTAATCATTGCGCCATGATAATAGTTTTCTTGACTTATATAAGTCTAAATGACATAACAATTCATTGGGTTCATAATCAACTCTAGGGTTTTAAAGCAACCCTTGAATATTACAATATTTCAATATATATCATATCTCATTTCTGTAAGGCTAAGGTTCATAATTGACCTTTGGTTTAACTCAACCATGGTTAAGAATACTATAATTCTTGTGAAGATATTAACTTCTATTCAAAGGAATATGAATACCTTTCAAATTACCTCTATGTGATGTCATTAACCATCACTACATATATACTCATATATGATTTTATAAAAGGTTGTTTCTATAAAGACAGGCTATTTCCACATAATGGTTTACTATAGCTATACTCATAAAGATTACTAGTGTAGACATTAAGAAGATCTTTTGACATTTATCCTATTCATCTACTATCTTTGGTTCTTCTATCATTCAATATATTATACCATAGTTACCTCAAACCACTAAGAATCTAAGTTCTTTGGATAAGATATCGTTTTCAACATATATAAAGACTAAACAAGGAAATGTTTTAAAATAATAATATTCTGACTGAAAGTCTATTCTATACTACTCAAGGCTATGAGTATAACTATCAAAGTTCAATCAATACTAATAAAATTCGAGAGTCTATTGCATGATTATCTCATAGACATATCATTGGTTGCTACAAACTTATTCAATAAGAAAACTGGTTTTTCAAACCAAATAACAACTAAGACAACCTCCTTCTATGATGATTGTTTATCCTCCATACTATGATTTGATATGATTATCATTTTAGAAATCAATAAGTAAATAGTCGATTCAGAATACTATAACAAAGTATTCACTTGTATTACCAAGTATCGGCCATATAAATTGCATTCGATGCCTAATCATTTTTAGAAATGGATCAAAATAGTTTTCTAGTAATGCTCTCTACATTCTCCTATGATTGACACTATTAGCTTCAACAAATACACAATGTATACAGGGGAATATACTTCACTGGTGAACTCACATAACTGCCCAAGACACAATGATGGACATTCTAGAAAGAATCGGTTGATTTCCTCATTATTATTTAAACACATAAAAAAATGAGGAATCCCTGATAGTCGACGGTATTAGAGTTGACAATACTTGTTGACAGAGCACTACAGTCGACGCCTCTGGCTGTGTATCTCTTCTCAGCCATGATTTTCTTCTACATATATGTTTGATGCCCTTTTTTCAAGTTTTTTAAACCTTTTTAACATATCCCCCAGGGCTCAATCTGAGTCGTTATTAATGGCTCAGGCACGACTCCTTTAGAGTCGCCTTACTTCGCACCTCCACTTAGATATAGTTTCCAACTTTAATGAATGTGTAATAGTCCAAAATGATTTAGTCTTAACTGTCACCAAGTTTTAAGCAAAGTTCCCACATGTCGATGGGAGATAGTCATTCCTTGGCTCATCGGTTGTGGTGGTTAATACCACAGTCCTCCTCTTTTGAGTAAGGCAGACACATCACTTAAACTCTGTTGTTCATTAAATGATGACTAATAAGTGGTTTGATCCACCACGAATATTTTTGAAGACTCTTCCTAAATGTAAGTCTTTGACTACTCAAGCATAACATCATTGACTCATTATGAGGTATTATCCTCACTCGATGCATATGCATTTACATAACATCACCTCTATATTAGATAGTTATGGTTTAATCAATAAAATGATAATATTTAAACAAAGGAATACGAATATTGTGATTGGGTTGAGCTTGTCTCCCCATCACAATCTGTCGACAATATTCATGTCTTCTTAACTCGACGAAAACGTCTTAACATTAAGAATCGTTTATAACACCTCAAGGGACTTAATAATAATAAGACAACCATTTTATGACAATAACATCATAATATTTACGTTAAACATAAATAGTCACAAATCACACTCAAACGACGTCGTTAACGTTATTAACGACTAAGACGACTTACTACGACTTAGAAAGATTTGTAAATAATATCGACTACTTGTCGATTAGGTTTAGAAGTAAACTGACAAGACAAGACTTACCTCGTATGACACATTGGTTCATGTTTTTGTTAAACACTTATACTCGATTTGGCAAATAAACCACTCGTAACCCGAGGTCTATATCTCTCTCCTGGAAAGATACTCTCTCTCTCTTTTCTCCGAGAGTCATCTAAAAACCTATAATCTTGTATCAAACTCATTACCAAACAAATTATGATCAGTGCATCATTATTCAAATAATAGATAAAATCTCATAATGCAAATATTAAATTGATAATAACATAATCATTTCCATAATTTCATAAATGACATTCAATATTATCCATTTCTTTCCTTGTCATTAATCTAAACATCATAATAAATTTACTTATGTCCAAATAAAATGAAAAAGTATAGCAAGACAAAATTTGGGGATGTAACATATCCTTCCCCTAAAGATTCATCATCCTTAATGATATAAAGTATTAAAAAGTAACTAAAAAGCAAGTTCATTGTTTTCAACTGGCAACATCATTAAATAAATGAGGAAAATTTTGATAAAATTCATGGTAATCCTCCCATTTAGCATTTTCCTCAGCATATTGGTCCCATTGGACCTTGCATTGCAAGACCTCTCTGTTATGCAAGCGGAGCTTGCGCGTTTCTAACACCTTGAGTGGCTCGATCATGACCACCCATGGGTCTTCCATCTGTAAGAATTCCAAGTCAAAATATGATTATTACCTGCAATATATTTCTTCAAATAAGACACATGAAAAGCATTGTGCATTCTAGATAAGGCTACTGGTAGAGCAATTCTGTAGGCAACCGGATTGACCACTTCAAGCACTTCAAAGGGTACCACATATCGAGGGGCTAGCTTAGAAGACTTCCCAAACTTAATAGAACTTTTCTGAGGTTTGATCCTCAAAAGAACTTTTTCTCCAACAGAGAATTGCCTCGGAACACGCTTTGCATCCTCATAGCTCTTTTGCCTATCATTGGCTTCTGCCAATCTTTTTCTGATCAACTTAAATTTCTCTCCCATTTTAGCTAGCATTTCTGGTCCAATGCTAATCCTATCTTCTAGCTTATCCCATCTTATAGGAGTTCAACATCTTCTTCCATACAATGCTTCGAATGGTGCCATCTTATTAGCAGAATGATAGGAATTGTTGTAAGAAAAATTCCACAAGTGGTAAGTATTCTTACCACTTATATTGCTGATCCATGCAATACATTCACAACAAGTCTTCCAATACTTGGTTAACTCTCTCAGTTTTCCCATCAGTTTTAGGATGGTAAGCTGTACTCACATTGAGTTTAGTCCCTAGTGCAGAAAACAAAGTTTGCCAAAACCTTGACGTTACATGCGCATCTATATCCGAGATAATCTTTCCAGGGAAGCCATGCAATCTAAACACCTCTTGCACAAATTTGCGAGCTGACACAGGTGCTCCATCAGTCAAATTCCATGATATGAAATGTGCTACCTTTGTGAGTTTATAAACCACCACTAAAATGGCATCATGTCTATTCCTTGACATAGGAAGACCTTGAACAAAATCCATGCTAATAACTTGCCATTTCCACTTTGGCACATCATGTGGGTACAACAATCATTCGGGGTGTTGATGCTCAGCTTTTACCCTTTGACATTCTAAATAGCTTGCTATAAATCTTGCAGCATCATTCTTCATTGCTTTCCAGAAATAAAGAGGTTTAACATCCGCTAGAAGTTTGGTTACTCCTGGATGTCTAGAATATGATGCAGTATGAACTTCTTTCCATACTAGATCCCTTAATTCATCTGAATCAGGAACATACATTCTACACTTATACCTTAATAGTCCATCTGACTCAAATAAAAATCCATCATACCTTGGATCTTTAGGATTATCTTTCAGAGTGTGCTTAACCTGCTCATAAAACTCATCACTAGACAAATTTTGCAACACAAAATCCTTGAAATTTCCACGAATAGAAACAATAGAAGCTATATGTCTTCTATGACTCAAAGCATCAGCTACTCTATTCTCTTTTCCTTTGATGTAGTTTATCTCAAAGCCATAGTTAGATATCAATTCTAACCATCTCCTTTGTCGAGCATTCAAAAGTGGTTGAGAGAAAATATACTTAAGACTTTGATGGTCTGATTTAAGTACAAAAGTCTTCCCCAACAAATAGTGTCTCCACATCTGCAAGGCATGAGTTATTGCTGCCAATTCCAGATCATGCGGTGCATAATTTTTCTCATAGGATTTCAATTTCCTTGACTCATATGCTATAACTCTGCCATCTTGCATAAGCACTCCTCCTAATCCTTCTCCTGAGGCATCTATAATTACCTCAAATTATCCTTCGGGGTCAGGAACTTTCAAGATTGGAGCTGTAGTTAACTTTTCCTTTAAGAGATCAAATGCATCCTAACATTTGTCCGTCCATTCAAATCTCTTTCCTTTCCTATGTAGGGAAGTTATTGGACTAGCAATACTAGAGAAATTTAGAACAAACTTTCTATAATAGCCTGTCAGGCCCATGAAACTACACACCTCATGCACATTTGTTGGTATAGGCCAATCTAGAATATCTGTGATTTTTTGCAGGATCAACATATATTCCATTAGCTGATATAATATGCCCTAGATATTGAATCTCCTTCTAGAAGAATGTACACTTTGACAGTTTCCCATATAACTTATGTTCTCTTAAACTTTGCAAAAACTATTTGCAGGTGTCATTGATGTTCTTCTTCATTCGTAGAATAAATGAGTATATCATCCAGGAAGACTAAAACAAACTTGTCCAAACAATCTCTGAATATACTATTCATGAGATTTATGAATGCAGCAGGTGCATTTGTCAAACCAAATGGCAACACTGTGAACTCATAGTGTCCATATCTAGTTCTAAAAGTTATCTTATGAATATCTTCATCCTTTAGTCTTAACTGATGATATCATGATCTCAAATCAATCTTTGAAAACATGACAACTTCATGCATCTAATCAAAAAGACCATCAATATGTCGCAAATGATAATTGTTCTTTACCGTTGCTTTAATAAGCATACGATAATATATACACAATCGAAGGGTTCCATCCTTCTTCTTAACAAAAATAACCAGAGCACCCCAAGGTGAAACACTGGGTCTGATCAAACCTTTTGCTAACAATTTTTTTAATTGTGCTTTTAATTCCATTAACTCCATAGTTGTAATACGGTAGGGTGCTTTTGATATAGGCTCAGATCCTGGTTTAATGTCAATTGCCAAATCAAAAACCCTCTTGGGAGGCAATCCTGGAAGTTCCTCTGGAAACACATCCTGAAATTTCTGAAGAAAAGGCTACTTTTCTCCAAAAGATGAACTAGGATTTTCTATCCCTTCCTCCACTTGTTCCATTTTGACTGCAAACAATTGACAACCTTTCTGTCTAACCCTTTTCAATTGCTTGGTAGAGATAGGTCTAATTTTAGCTTCTCTTTGAATCCCTTGGAATTGGGTCTAATTTCCCAAATCATCTAAGCATTCAACTATTTTTGAAAAATAGTCAACCTTAGCTCTCTATGCTTCCATAACCAACTCATTCCTAGGATTACATCATAGGAACCTAGGGGAGCTACATACAAGTTTACTTCAGTTGAGAAACTAGGGAGATCAATCTTGACTTCAAACAAACATTGCTCTACCTGAGCCTTAGATTGGTTAGCATATTCTACTGACCAAGGTTTAGACATGTACCTAGCTTTTCTAGGAAATTTATTCAAAATACTAGGAGAAACAAAGTTTTCAATGGCTCCTATATCAATCAAAATAGATATAGGGACTCCAAACAAAGTACCTGTCATCTCAATGGGTGTGATTTGATACTTTGCTTGACGATTGTCAAGAGATGCATGAATCCTTTGTTGGAATGCTTCTTGCTGAGTAGGTAGTGCAGCACCTCTTTGTTGACCATTTTGATTCTTGTTAGGGAAATGATTTGCATAATGGTCACCCCCACAAGTAAAGCATCCTCCAATGGGTCCTTTCTTATCTAAAGTCTTCCCATTGTTATCCTCATTTCTTTTGAAATTGCCATTCTTCTTCTCATTACCAGATCCACCCTTATTTTTCTGAGATCCTTTATCTTTTCTCTTGTTATCATAGTTTTTTTCATATCTTTTCTTGTATGGTTGATTGTTAGGAGTTCCATTAAACCTCTTGCGGCTTCTATCATGATAAGCTGAGATGGATTTCAGCTTTTGCTCTTGCTTGATCACCTTCTCGTACACTTGATCCATTGTTGTGGGACCATGCACGTCCACTTCACCACCAATTTGAGCATTTAAGTCCATGATGAATTTTCTGATCCTGAATCTCTCATCCTTTTGATACTGTGGAACATATTTCAGGAGTCGAGTGAATTTTTCTCCATATTCCACCATTGTCATAGCTCCTTGTCGAAGATTCTAAAAATAAGTTAGTTTCTGTTCAAAATAGAGTTGTGGTAACCATCTCTTGCAAAAGAGTTCCTTGAACTCATTCCAAGTTACCCTTAGAGAGCTTAAATTCAATTCCATCTTCTTATTCATCCACCAAGTGGATGCTTCTCCTGCCAGTTGGAATGCTCCCCATACTGCCTTGGTCACCTTCGAGTAATTTCTTATCTCGAAATATTTTTCCATCTTTGTTAACCAAACTTCTGCAGCATCTCTGGTCTCTATCCCATCAAATTTTGGTGGAGTAACCTTCTTCATATCCTTTGATAGCTCTGAGGTCAATCTATCCCTTACCTCTTTATGAGGTTCCATAATCTTACTTTGATCTTCATGATATTCTTCGCTTTCACCATGAGAGTTTTCACCTCCTCCCTCAGTATTCCCTTTATCATCCACCTTCTTTTCCAAATCACCCAATCTTTTCTTGGTTTCCTCAAGCATGGTTATGATTTGGTCCAGCTTATTATTTGGTGGGTGGTTTTCCTCTTCACTTTCTCCTTGGTTAGTTCTTGTTCGAACCATGTTTATCAATTTCTCACACCTGAGAATATTGAGTTGTCCATTAGTTCAAGATTATAATGCATCCCATTAAATCTAAACATAATAAACTCAATTTAAACAATAGTTTGGCACATAAACAACTCTTTTTTATTTATTTCATTTCAAAAGTAAAGAGTATTCTTCATTTATACAAGAAATGACTTCAAAAGTTGTGCTCAAGAGGAGTATATCCTTTAGACTCATTTTCAGATACATAATCTCAAGTTATATAACCCTCTGACTCACTATCAGACCTAACTTCTATGATCTCAATAGTTGGGGTAATGTGGGGATCTTGCCTAACCAAAGTTGTTTCCTCATTTGACATATACTCTATAATTTTGGCAGTGATCTTAAATCTTTCCATGTTTTCCCTTCTCACTCACTTGATTCGAGATAAGGCAGTCGCCAAAGTTTCGGTATCACTTAACCAAATGTCACACTCATCATTGGTTCCCTCAAAGGTTTTGATAATGGCCTCACGTTCTCTTTTTACTTTAAGGAAACATTGACTCGAATTAATAGACTTTCTTGCTGTCTTCTTAAGACGTACCATCTTGGCACTAAAATTTTCAAACATTATCTAACTGCATAATGTTGACTACAGGAAAGCATAGTGGTCTCATAAGCCCTAGTGCTGAACCTGGTAGCTCTGATACCATATGTAACATCCAAGTTCTAAAAACATAGTAAAACCACAAAATTTACCATGGAGTAATTCAATAAGGTAAAAATGAGAGAAATTTTTTCTTTTATTCAACATATAATTAAGTAACTACAATTACAAAATACAATACACCATATTGTCTCTCTCAATTACAATGTTTACAAAAGTAAATCAATTACATATATAAATTTTGGAATAATTTCTACTTCTGAATATCTGACATCTTTATCAAAAGTCCTAGCATGTTTCCTGCTTGGAGAGAGAGTATCTTTCCAGTGATTTACCTCCATCGACAGACCGGCAGTCTCCCACACATCTTCCACATAGGAAGTGGCCCTACCCTTCACAAGGAATATAGACCTTAGGTGACCAGTGGTAATTTGCCTTTCCCAAGTATATAGTGTTGTATCCTACTCATACTCTATCAACCATACAACCCTAGATACCCTCTAGCTAAGTATGATTTCTGAGAGGATGAGCAATCCGGATACAGTGAACTGACAATGCATGCAAAAAACAAATGCATTACTTTGGCCAAAGTTTTTAATATCAATATTGTTCAAAATGAACGTAGTCGTTGTGTTCACCCACCCCTACTCGACTTGGATGTTGTCGTATTCTCGCAGTTTGTTCACTCCAACTATGACCATGTAAAAAGTTTAATCATTGTGTCATGATAATAGTTTTCTTGACTTATATAAGTCTAAATGACATAACCATTCATTGGGTTCATAATCAACTCTAGGGTTTTAAAGCAACCCTTGAATATTACGATAGTTCAATATATATCATATCTCATTTCTATAAGGCTAAGGTTCATAATCGACCTTTGGTTTAACTCAACCATGGTTAAGAATACTATAATTCTTGTGAAGATATTAACTTCTATTCAAAGGAATATGAATACCTTTCAAATTACCTCTACGTGATGTCATTAACGATCACTACATATATACTCATATATGATTTTATACAAGGTTGCTTCTATATAGACATAGTCTATTTCCACATAATGGTTTACTATAGCTATACTCATCAAGATTACTAGTGTAGACATTAAGAAGATCTTTTGACATTTATCATGTTTATCTACTATCTCTATTTCTTCTACCATTCAATAGATTATACCATAGTTACCTCAGACCACTAAGAATCTAAGTTCTTTAAATAAGATATCGTTTTCAACATATATAAAAACTAAACAAGGAAATGTTTTAAAATAATAATATCCCGACTCAAAGTCTATTCTATACTACTCAAGGCTATGAGTATAACTATCAAAGTTCAATCAATACTAATAAAATTTGAGTCTATTGCATGATTATCTCATAGACATATCATTGGTTGCTACAAATTTATTCAATAAGAAAACTAGTTTTTCAAAGCAAACAACAACTAAGATAACCTCCTTCTAAGATGATTGTTTATCCTCCATACTATGATTTGATATGATTATCGTTTTAGAAATCGATAAGTAAATAGTCAATTCAGAATACTATAACAAAGTATTCACTTGTATTACCAAGTATCGGCCATATAAATTGCATTCGATGCCTAATCATTTTTAGAAATAGATCAAAATAGTTTTCTAGTAATGCTATCTACATTCTCCTATGATCGACACTATTAGCTTCAACATATACACAATGTACATAGGGGAATATACTTCACTAGCGAACTCACATAAATGTCCAAGACACAACGATGGACATTCTAGAAAGAAACGATCGATTTCCTCATTGTTGTTTAAACACATGAAAAATTGAGGAATACCTGATAGTCGACGGTAGTAGAGTTGACAATACTTGTTGACAGAACACTACAATCGATGCCTCTAGCTGTGTATCTCTTCTTAGCCATGATTTTCTTCTACGTATATGTTTGATGCCCTTTTTTCAAGTTTTTTTAAACCTTTTTAACATATCCCCCACGGCTCAATCTGAGTCGTCGTTATTAATGGCTCAGGCACGACTCCTTTAGAGTCGCCTTACTTTGCACCTCCACTTAGATATAATTGCCAACTTTATTGAATGTGTAACAATCCATAACGATTTAGTCTTAACTATCACCAAGTTTTAAGCAAAGTTCCCACATGTCGATGGGAGATAGTCATTCCTTGGCTTGTCGGTTGTGGTGGTTAATACCACAGTCCTCCTCTTTTGAGTGAGGCTGACACGTTGCTTAAACTCTGTTGGTCATTAAATGATCACTAATAAGTGGTTCAACCCACCACTAATATTTTTGAAGACTCTTCCTAAATGTAAGCCTTTGACTACTCAAGCATAACATCACTGACTCATTATGAGGTATAATCCTCACTCGATGCATATGCATTTACATAACATCGCCTCTATATTAGATAGTTATGGTTTAATCAATAAAATGATAATATTTAAATAAAGGATTACAGATATTGTGATTGGGTTGAGCTTGTCTCCCCATCACAATCCGTAGACAATATTCATGTCTTCTTAACTCGACGAAAATGTCTTAACATTAAGAATCGTTTATAACACCTCAAGGGACTTAATAATAATAAGACAACCATTTTACGACAATAACATCGTAATATTTACGTTAAACATAAATAGTCACAAATCACACTCAAACGACGTCGTTAACATTATTAATGACTAAGACGACTTACTACGACTTAGAAAGATTTGTAAATAATATCGACTACCTGTTGATTAAGTTCAGAAGTAAACTGACAAGACAAGACTTACCTCTTATGACACATTGGTTCACGTTTTTGTTAAACACTTATACTCGATTTGGCAAATAAACCACTCGTAACCCGAGGTCTATATCTCTCTCCTGGAAAGATACTCTCTCTCTTTTCTTCGAGAGTCATCTGAAAACCTGTAATCTTGTATCAAACTCGTTACCAACCAAATTATGATCAGTGCATTATTATTCAAATAATAGATCAAATCTCATAATGCAAATATTAAATCGATAATAACATAATCATTTCCATAATTTCATAAATGACATTCAATATAATCCATTTCTTTCCTTGTCATTAATCTAAACATCATAATAAGTTTACTTATGTCTAAGTAAAAAGTAAAAGTATATCAGGACAAAAATTGGGGATGTAACACATCGGGGCTACAGGGTCTTAGAGTAGGCTCTTATGGGGGTGTGGTAATTTGAACCTTAAATTTTTAAATTTAAATTTCTCAAATTGGGCCCATGGTTCCTTCCCTTACTAGTCGTTATGAGTTGACTAAAGTGCAAATTAATTCAAATTGCATCCTTGGGTGGTGTATTTATGGACTAACTATAATTCATAATTTAAATCATCTAGGAATCTATTGAGCCCATATAGAAATTAATTGCAAAAAGACAAAAAGTGTTACATTTGCATTGCATCAATATCCTAGGAGCCTATTGCATGATTGTCTATTGTCTTCAGTCTTTATTCATTGTCATTGAATCATCTTGCTTAGGGGCTTGACCAAAGGATAATAAATCCTTATCTATTAGGCTTCCAAATAGTGTGTATTGATACCCTTTTCCTCAATATAGGTCATAGACACAAAGGGAACATGTTACAAAGGTCCAAATCAAATAAGTTCAAATCCATGACCCTAGGTTCAGTTCTATACTTACAAAGATCACTTCTATGCTCGTATATATGAACTAAAGAGTTGTACAATCATTTATCTAACTATGTGAAAATTCTCCAAGAAACCTTTATATTTTGATAAATTGACAACTCAATTTGTTATACCTAACATAGAAAAAATCAGCATCAAATCTAAAATTAAGTACAATTATTTCATTTATTTAATTTGCACATTAGTTTTAATATTAATTATTGTTCCCAACTTTTTATCTTTATTTTTATTTATTTATTATTGTTATTTAATTAATCTACCTTAAAATATTTATGAGGTGTTATTTTCTTTTACACAAAGCTCAGTCCTCACTCCATCTGGTGGATGTAAAATATTTAAAATGCAAATATATCTTTCTTGAGGATCCTACCTAGATTTTCTAAAAGTTCACTCTACTTAATTATCATCCACTTCAATAATTATATATTCAATAACAATGTGCCACCACAATCACAGAAATAAAATAGAAAGAAGAAAAATGAATGCTGTGGATATGTGATCTTTGGCAGATCTCATTTCAACACTTTTGGCTTTGTTCTTCTTCTAGTGGGTTTTCAGTGAGACTTTAGCCTCCCTCATAACAGATGTGTGATTGGCCAAAAATCTGCACCACTAACGATAAATCAGCATACTCCTTATAAATATAAGGCAATCCCTTCATACCCGAATTAAATATAAGCAATCTCTTCATACCTGGCTATCATTTATTTAAGCATTATTCTCTTGTACAGGTGCATAAAAGGGTATAAACCAGAAGCATCTGCCTCTCATGAGAAGAGCAGAAGTCAAGATTGCTATAAAACCAAGTAGTAGGATACACAGAGTGCCAAGAAGTGGTTACCATGATAGATACAAATCCCACAACTTCCATGATGAAATTCAGCTTCATGCTTGGCTTTGTTGTTGTATTGTTGTTTATAAACCATTTTCTGTGCTACAAAGCTGATGAAGATACAGAGCCAGCTCCTAGCTGCAAATCATACGAGTGCCCTGCCTACATCACCATTCATAAAGATGAGGAGTTTGAGATCAGGCTTTACAACCATACAGTCTGGATGTCCACCTCAGAAATAGCCTCCACTTCTTTCAAAGAGGCCACAATGGAGGGATTCCTCAAGTATTATCTTATTTGTTTCTCACCCTCCTCCCCATGTTTATAGATCATTTTAAGTCACTTAAACCATTGGATATAGAATTGGGTTTTTTTCTTAATTGTTAATTTGCTTGCAGGTTGTTTGATTATGTGAAGGGAGACAACAAAGAGCAGCAAAAAGTGCCCATGACAGCACCAGTTGTAACAGATGTAATGTTGTCTAATGGAAGTCCTTCCTGCTACAACTCTTCCTTTGTGGTTCGCCTGGTCTTGCCCACACACTTCCAAGAAGCTCCTCCTGCTGCAATGGATGGCATGGAGCTGCACCCACAAGTGTGGCACTCTCGGTGTACTGCTGTAAGGGCTTTTGGAGGGTTTACAACAGACCAGAATATCAAAGACGAGGCTAAGAAGCTCAAAGCAACTCTTCTTGCAACTTCTTGGGGGACTTTACTAAAGACTAATTTTACCCGTAAGTGTTTGTCTAAGGACGATCCCTCTATTTTTAGGGTTGCACAATATAATTCTCCCTTCGAAAATGTCAGTAGGGTTAATGAAATTTGGTTCACGTTGATAAACTCTGAGGGCACCATGTGTTCAATAAATGTTTAAGCTATAATATCTGCTTCCTTGAATGAAAGAACTAAAGATTTTAATAACGTCTACGAGACCAATCAGTCTCAGGGACTCAGAAAACGGCCCATCAAAGCATTTTCACTCTCTTATCCAGGGCAGATCTTCTGCTACGAATCTTGATCATCTGTACCTCCTCAAATAACTCGCCTCCTCAAATAACTCACTAAGGTTGTCCACCCTCCAACTGTTTTCATACTGACTTCTAATGTCTTGCTATGTATCTAGTTTTTTCTCATTAGTTAAAAATAATTGAAGATGTATTAATTGTTAGTATTACGTGGGCTCATTTTTGTCATTCTATCGTTCATATCATGTGGTTCAATGGTCAAACAATCAATAGTAAACTTGTACCTCATCCACACCAAAAAGTGGTAAATATTGAAGTGGATGATGTTTAAGAATAGTAGTTTCTTACATGCTTGCACCTATTTTCTTTTTGGTGTAAAGGAAAATGAACTTTCCTTAAGTTAAGTCTAGCTTAATTTAATATATGTATAATTAATTGAGATTAATTAATTAATTAATGAGATTTAAAAATTAAATAATGTAGAATATAAATAAATATAAATGTATTTAGCTAGATAATAAAAAAAAATGTATTAGAACTGATTGGATTTGAATGTACTTCAATATGAATAATAGTTTGTTCATGAAGTAAAATAGATTGATTTTTGTAAATTGATAACTCTAAAGTTTAATGTTGGTAATGGTGAAATTTGCATATCCATGCCATTTCCTATTTAGTCGTGTGCCCATTTTGATAAATGTCTTGATACACATACAAATCGACAAATGATGTAATCTCTCATTCTCCTCGTTTTTATCTATTCTTATACATACGTATTCTTACACTTAGTCCCCACCTTATCATTATCTACACCTTCTATCATACAATTACCTTATCCAAGCATTTATTACATTTATCCATACACCTAATTCCACCTAGTCATTATTCACTTTCATTTAATCATTTGCTTACCCAAAATTATTTTGTGTTTCATATTATTTTTCTTCCCAACTTTAGTAAAATTATATATATATATATATATATATATATATATATATATATATATATATATATATATATATATGAATAAAGTCTTTATTACTTTTTAAAAAGCTAAAAAGATAATAATACAATATTCAAAAAGAAGGCGGGTGGTACAAAGACACACCCTTAGAGTCTATGCAAGACATAGTCTAAAACAAAGACAAGAGTCTAAATGGGGCCAAGCCTAAACATAAAAAACTAAAGCAACACTGACAAGAGGGAGGTCTTGGTCATCTAGTTCTCCCCAAACATCATTGAGGACTGAACTATCATCAATAGGCTCCCAACCAATGAGAGCACCATCCTCCTTTGAAGAGTCATATGTAGGTTGTTGAGCACAAATAGGAGAAATAATAAACTTCGAACGAGGAAACTTGCCAGAATCTAGCTCACTAGGAACAACACATCCATGAGAGGAGGCAAATGGTGGTCAAGAAGGATAAGACCAACCATAGGTTGCACAATCGCTAGACTCTAGAGGTTGAGAGCCATGCGAATGAGATCCTTGATCACATCTAGCAAATTGGCTATGGTCACACTAGTGCCCTTAAGGAGGAGAAGAGGAAGGAGTTGAAACTCTAACAATTATGTAGGGGACATTTAGTGGTCAAGAAGCTCCTATAGATGTGCCACTTTGAGTTCAATCATGGTAGCTTGCACATGAATCTGCATAAGCACATTAGACCAAATCATAGCTTTAGTGTACAAAGAAAAATAAACATTAGTCGAACAACCTAAAAAGAGAACTAAATTTATATGTTTTGAAATATTGAAGAGAATTTCCACCATGAAAGCATGCCAAATCTAGATATATTTAAATGGGAGATAGGGCCAGTCTCCTAGAAAAACTATATGCCATGAGAAGAGGTCAGGTTGAAAAGGCCTAAAGAAATCATCTATCCAATTCCAAGCTCCTTGAGCTCTAGTGCAAAACCAAAAAAAATGTTTGAGAGTCTCAAACTATCCACATAATGGACAAGGGTTGAGAACTCCCAGATGAGTCAAGTGAGAACCAAGCAGAAGACCTTGGTAGAGAATGCACCATGCAAAGTGAGCAAACTTAGGCTCAACAATGGTCAACCAAATAGACTAGAATCAGTGGTACCAAGTTCCAAGAGAAGACTAATAATGGTTTAATTGTTCACCATTAGGGGATGAGGCGAAAGATACAAGTATCCTTTGCGAGGTCTCTAATTATGAAATAGTGTGTTAGGATACCATTTCCAATCTTTCCACCAAGGCTTGAAAGACCTAACCCCAATTTTGTGAACCATGTGGGGAGGAATGGCATCATAACAACATGGAAAGTCTCCCAATCTTGATTAGAAAGCCTGAATTTCAACATAGCCTTAGGCAAGGAAAGAAAATTCTTGGTAGCTCTATTAATAAGATCGGGAAGAAATTTAATCCCTCTTTTGAAAAATTTCAAAGCATGAGCCCAAAGAGCTTTGGCAACAGGACGGTTTTGACTAAAAAGAACCAGGACCACCAAATAAACTATTGATTGATTAAGAGGCCATTTCAAAAGTCATTACGTACCCAGAGAAGCCAAGGCTTAATAAACTCTCATGCTTTCCAAATGCTCTTGATAACAAAAATGTATTAGATTTGGACAGGTTCCCTCATGTTGAGGAGAGTACAAAGATTGAGGCCTTTCCAAGATAGATACCCAAAAGGCACACTAGAAAGAATATAGTTCCTAATGATAACTCTAGGCATCATTCCCTTCTAGGGCCCTGATAATCCATTTAGCACATAAGGCAATGCCTTGGAGACAGATTAAAAGTAATACTAAACCAGTAGCATCATGAGGGAGATAACCGAATTCCCAAGCAACACGATGAAATCATTGATGCCCATCACTAGAAGCCTAGAGAAAGTCTTTGAGTAGCTTCTCAACTTTTAAATAAGAGGCCTTCAAAGTTCCCAACAAGAGGAGTAGTAAACATGAGTGGCAACCAAAATTTTAGAGCAAATCTAGAATTTACCAACTAGAGAAAGAGGCTCGGTAATCCAATAGCCTTATTTATTCTCATTTCTAGTAACAACAACTTGCTAGAGGATAGTAGGAGAAGCCTAATAAGCAAAGGAAATAACCAGAAAGTGAAAAACCTCCCCATGATTAATCCATTTCCAACTATAATAGTCTAACTAGCCAAGTTTAGGAAGAAAGGATTGTCTATAACACTGGGTCTTTTACCATTGAATGCTTGAACCAAAGGCTTGGCATAATACATCAAGGAAAAGAAGAACCTATTTGACATTATTTGTATGTCCTTAATAAGAGTGAGAAAATAATTATAAAAAAATAACCATTAACTAGCTAGTTAGATGAATTAGGAAAAGCATTATCTTTAACAAGCTTTTGAGAGACCACGTGGACCAATAAATAGAGAAAGCCTTCACCCGCACGAACATAAAGTGTCGAGACTAAGGGCAACCTTGGTGGATGGATAAAAAAATCCCAAAGGCTTGGATTGCTAACCATTAATGGTGATGCAAGTTGAGGCATTGGAAAATAACATCTTAGAAAAATAAATAAAATAGGGCCCAAAACCAAGTGCTTGGAGCATGGCAATAATGAAAGTCTATTCAATGCAGTCATAAGCCTGAAAGAAGTCAATTTTGATAAACATTATAGGTTGCTCATAATGTCAAGACCATTCCATCCCTTCCCAAACAACACTAATGTTGTCAAGGATGTACCGTGACTTGATAAAACCAACTTGTTCAAGATAGACCAATTGGGGGAGAAGTGGCTTGAGCTTAAGAGCAAGAGCATCGATAATGATCTTGTAGGAGACATTCAATAAAGTGATAGGCCGCTAATTACAACTTTTCTAAGAATCACTAGCTTTAGGTATGAATTTGATATATGCTTTATTAATTATGCTTTCTAATGAATTCTCATGGAAAGCTTCCAAGTAAACTTTGTGGAGGTCTCCACCCATAGTGTCCCAAAAGGTTTTATAGAAGTCACATGGGAGTCCATCCAAATTGGGGGTTTTGTCATTGGACATAGAAAAGATAGCCTCCTACAAGTCTTCTTTAGTGATAAGCTAATCACAAAGAATGCACTAGGATGTGGAAACTTGACAAGGAAACACATTAAGATATTGCTCCAAAGCATCATTCCAAGCCGGAGTATACTTATGACTAGCAAAAACTTGCTCATAGTGTTAGACGAGATCCTAAAGAATGTTGGGAGCTTGTTAAAGAGTTATTTCCCTTCCTTGATTTGTTTGACGGTTTGAAATGTATGACGAGCACATAGAGCCTAGAAAAATTATTAGAGACTTTGTCTCCAATCTTAAGCCAATACAGTCAAGATTTGACTTAGGCTCCATGCATAGAGTGGGCATCTACAACTTTCTTTTGGTGGTGAAGCTGCCACACAAAACTGAGCATCCAAGTCGAAAGGTTGCACCTCCAAGGTGGTGGTGGCTTGGTAGAGCTCCAAGGTGTGGCATCATATGAATGACAATGGAATTAGGCTAGCTAGCACCCATAGATGTGGAGGAAATGGGAAGTTTAGGTGATGGCATCATTCCACCATGTTATCCATCCTATCTCATGCATGGGGATTCTTCCAAATTCCATACACATTGAATATGGGCTTATGTGCCCTTGTGAGTAAGTAGCAACGTGTTTAGAAGAATTAAGTCTTCATGGACTTAGGTTGGGCAAGTTGCCACTCAATATGAAATCATATTGAAAAGTAGCCTAAAAGGACAACATTCAACAAATGCTCCACTAGCAAGGAATAACAATTGGCAAAGGAAAAGAAAGATTAAGTTGACAATATGGCTCGATCTAGACACTTGAGTACCTTATCAAACCTCACTCTAAGATTAATCCATGTGTACCACATCGTATGATCTTGGTGGTAGCTAAGATTAGGTTCAAAAATCCCTAATTTAATATGCATAAAGAACCAAGCCTCTCTTTCACTGGTTGTCTAGTGCACAAATAGTTCCCCACAATTATCATAGACCATTTTAATCATATTAAAATCTTTGCATAGAACCCAAGTGGTGGAAAGCATTGAATTTGTAATCCATCTATAGAGGGTGGATCTCTCAATAGCATCATTTGAGGCATAAACATTAATAACTCCAAAGGAATGATTATTAATGTTGAAAAGATCTCATAATGCTCAATTAGTGGAGTCGCATCCTTGGTCAACTAGATGTTGATGCCAAATAGGAGAGAGAAAGGTGACAACACCACCATGACCTACTTTATGATTGCTACACAAAATATGACTAGAAGGCCAAATAACACGAGTTGTAAAAAGGAAAAAACTAGAAATTTTAACCTCTTAAAAATAGAGAATGTCCAGATCTAGCATCACAAATGGAATACTTCAATGGGAGGTCCATTAGACCTTGAACATTCTAGGAGACACAATTAATAAACAAGTGTCAAGAGTCATCTCCTCATTATCCATCTCATCTAGAGCTAAATAATTGTTCTACAGAAAAGATTCATTTAAATTGAAGCTACCTATCTAAATGGGAAGTTGGATAGGTCACTATAAATTCTCTAGCACATATTATCCATCTTCCAACTGCCCTGATAGGTTGTGGGACATCCACTATTTAGTTGGGGGAGGGGGAGCATGTCAAGCAATGATGGTTGGCATAGGGGACAACAATGACACCACTAATGGTGCTCGAACAAATTTTTCCTCACCAGAGACATCTCCCCATATGGAGAGATGATGGATTTCCCTATATCTAGAGGTTTTGAAATAGTTTTTGAGGCCTAACTCCTAGAGCTTAAAGAGGCTTGGGGGTATTGTTACTAAAATTCTTGGCTTTGTGACTAACTATTATAGACCAACCTTCATCTTTTTTTGCAAGAGGCAGTGACCCAGAAGTGGATTGTGTGTTAGGCTTAGGACAAGGGGAATCCAAAGGGAATACCATATTTATGTTCATAAGATTGACATCAATAATAAGTGTTAGGTAGGTTCATATAGAGAACTTGTTCAGCGTATCTCATCTGTCCAATCTAGATATCCATGGTCTCCTTTAAGTCTTTGGAGAGATCAACCTCTACATAGGCATTCTTCTAGGGACAAGCTAAGTAGAACTTATCTTGTTTGACACGTACCATATTGCCTAAAGAAGAGGTTATTTGGATCAAACAAAATTAGCATGGGAAGGGTAACCTAGGAAACTCAACCCAGATAAGGACCCATAGAGCTTTCTTGTCAAAGATAATGAAGTCTCAAGTCCAAGGTTTGAAAATGAGCAAGGAAGAGTAGCAAGCCAAGGGCCATAGTTGAGGATAGACTCAACATGGTTAGCTTCATCAAGGAAAAAATGAAAAAAAACCTTTAGTAAGGTTCTGCACAACTTCAAGGCAAATGCCATGTAGGACCCAGGCCTTGTTGACCCAATCTTTGAGCATGCTTTTAGGGGACCCTTCCCACAAAATATCCTATTAATGTAAATTTCTCTAACCAGTGGCATGCACTATCAAATTTTGGAATGGGAAGAACAATATATGGGGTGTTTTAGGGGACATACCTCATGGGACACCTTGGGGACAAACTTCTTGGGCCTCTTGAGCAAGGGTGCCATTGTTATGCACTATCAGACCTTCAACTCTTGTAGCAACTATAAATTTATAGAAGGTTGAGGCCATTTAAAGGGAAAAAAAATACTCACAAGCATGGCAACCAAAAATGAGCCACAATAAGTGTAGATAAACAAGACCAAATCTTGCTTCAAAATGAAGTGGTATGACATCAGGGAGACCCAACTGAGACACTAGGAAAGACAAGACTAAAATCCTAGCAAAGCTCTCTACCTTCTATATTCTTAGAAAAAATTCAAAATTTAAGATCTTAAAAATTAATTGAATTATTAAAATTATGAAAATAAAAAAATTATTGAATTAACTATTATTAAGAAATTTACTCCACTAAAAAAACATCATTATAGAAAATAAAAAGCAATAAAAGTCATTTCTCCTATTTATGTCAATGGTATAGGGCTTTTTTAATCATAATTACTTTCATTATAACTAAAAAGTAATTTCTAATTATCATGTAGAGACACTTTGAGTCCTAACTATATGTTTAGTCACTTTCATTATTACTAATATTTTTTTCCTTTTCACTGTAAAAATTTAACCTAAGCTATTGTTTTCCACATAAGCATACACCAAAATCTTTAACGTGTGATGAGAGCAATAGGTAAAGAGTTTCACAATGTTCTAGTGTCGTGAGGTCAAACACACGGTCTAAAGAGTAATAGCAAGCAATCAAAAAGGTAACATCTCAAGAGATGAAGTCAAATCAAATACAAACATTCACAATATCATCTCAAATGAAATATAAACTATCTATAGAAAATAAAATAACTCTTGAAATCCAATAAGGTGTGGTTCGGTGGTTAATTTGCTCGGTTGTAGTGGCGGCCACCAGAGTTCAAACCCCCGCTGGGCCAACGAGCTCGCGGGTTTGAAGTGTTCTTGCTAGGGGATGAGGTCCCCCGTGTTGTGGCCTCACCGGTTCATTGCTCTGTTATAAATATTTTAACAACCTAACTTTTCATTCTAATCTCATGTATAAAATGCCTAACAATAATTCAAGTTATCTACGATTAATGGCACACACTTATTATAACAATGCATTATTATCTAATCTCACTTCATCATTTATGTGCAAAAATGACTAGCAATAATTCAAGTTGTCTACAATTTAATGACTCCTAATTACTAGCAATAATTCATGTTGTTTACGATTAATGGCACACAAATACTATAATAGTGTGCTACTTATGCATTCTAATAGTTGCCAACTCACCTGCAAGAATCAGATGTGTGGTCAAGCACACTAGATCCAAAAACCATGCTAACACAACTTTAATTTGGAGCTAATTAAGTTCTCAACTCCGTATTCCAACAACTCCATTATACTACTTGACAAGAACTATTTCAATTTCACAATCTTTATCTCCACTCAACACACAAACTAGCCAATGGCGTGAACTCAACACAATGTGTCTCTTATTGGTTTCACAAAATTTGATTAGTTCATGTTGATATTTGTGTAGGGTAGAAAAATTAAATAATTTTGTAATGCGTCTTGATCTAGTGGATTTAATGTTTGTTTATTTTTCTATTTATGAGGAGCAATTTATTGGGTGATTTTTCTATTTTATAATTTCTAAAATGAGAGGAAAATATTTCTAGAGTTAATAAACATTGTTGTATCTAAATTGTAATGTTGGTAATGTTTGTGATTTCAAGGTTTTTATTGGTGGTGATGGCAGCTAAAAGACTCCTTGGCATGTTGGGCATAGGTGTTCAGTTTTGCAAGTGGGTGGAAAGTTATGTGTTAGTTTTCTATTGTTGGTTGTTGCTTTTAAAGAGTATTACTAGTGTTATATGTGGTATAGTTAAGTGGTCCTATAGGTTATGCTACACATGTTGCATTTTCAAGCTCACTCATTTTTATTTCTAAGGTAGATAAATCAAAACAATTTGCAATGTTTGTTTGTTTTTAATTGTATAGAAAGCTTTAATATGCATCATCTAAGTCATCAAGGTTGCAGTACAATGGATTAGATAGTTTGTTTATTTATATTTATATTGACTTTTGTATTCCTTTAAGGTTTCTTCACAAGTTTGTAGGACATGTCAGCTCTCCATCTCAACCAAATTTCCAGCAATTATCAAAAATAGATCCTCATGTCTATTTGACAATTACTTTGTTGTTTTCATGCACTTTTGGGGTTTCCCAGGTTAATGTTTCATGACTTTCTCCAATTAAGCACTAAGTCAATTAGGTGCCTCAATCAATATGTTCACCAAACCCTTCTGTCTAGATTGCACGATTTAATTTCATAGGAAGTTATGTTGGATATTGCTACTAAATTTCCTCTACAACTTATATACAATTTTGATTTTGGAGGTTCATTTTGATAGAGCTTTTATCCCTCATCTATTGCTCTTTTTTGAGCAATTTATTTTAAATGGGGAAAAATTTTGTGTAAGCTATGATGGTACAAATAGTTTTTAGTTTGGACACCTAGTTTTTCTAGAATCTTAGTGTAACTATTGACTTTTTTGTATAATTCTTGTTTTGGGAACTTTGAAGGACCATATCTTGCATGTATGAACTCCTTTTGGATCCATTTTTATAAGTGTATATTTTTTGTGTACTTCACAATGCTTCCTTTGGTTTCTTCACATTTTGCAGGAGAATTTTATTTTTAGCATGGGTCTCTTTTAGACATTGTAAGCATCTACGAATGGACTATCTGATTTGTAAATGCATTGAAACAAAGTGTCACATTGTATTTACATTTTGAGGATCTTGCACATCATAGTGTGCCTTATTTTTGCACACCCTTTATATAATGCCATGGGAGGTTTGTTGTGTGCACCTTGTATTTACATTCACAACCTCATCTACCTTCATGCTTATGCACCTTGTTTGTGTACACATTATTCTAGTTGCAAGTACTTCTTAGTGAGCCTTTTGATGTTGCTTCTTCACCTTTATGCACTATATTGTGACATATAGTTTCAATGGAGCTACAATACCTCTCCCTTATCAGCATTATGAGAGGATATAATACTATTTTTCCTTGTGTTAATGCTTCCATGGTTTTGTTTTGGAGTGAGCTATGTATCTTGTTTTTGTTTCTATATACTAGGGAAATGCAAAAGCTAGTAACCCATGTATTTTGGTGAGATGGAACATATACCATATAGACACTCTTGGATTCCTATTTATGGAGGCCTCCTAAATTTTTCAATTGATCAAAATTTTTGAGGCTATTGGTACCTTTTGGTGTGCTCTCTACATCTTCGATTGTGAAATTGTTGCCTTGTTGCTATTTATGTAATGTTTGAGTAGTGTTGTTTTGGTCACTCATGTAGATTTTTGCCTCTTTGATCCTAATCTTCGTCCTACTTTTGAAAGGAAACAAGATTGTATAAATGCCTCCTAATCTAATCTTTGAGGAGAGGCATGTGCAAATAAAGTAAATATTTACAATTACAAAGAAAAATGCACAACAAAAATTATACCATAATATAGGTTTACATAGGTAAAACCATTTCGGAAGAAAAACCCCACACTCCAAAGCATGAACTAGTTGCGTTATCAATAACAAATGTTACAATACAATCACAAGGACATGCCCTTACTAGAGTACCACCAACAAGAGATCTGGAGCAATTTTGGCAACATAATAATACCTACAAAAGTCACTATCTAACCTCAATCTCTATTGGTTTTTCTTCTGAATCAGCATTAGGGTTTGCCACTTCTAATGCACAGGCAGATTCAGCCAACTAATACAGGAGGTTGCGTGAGCTCCTCCCCTTCACTTCTGGTTCTGCCGCACCAAGGGGGGTATCCCTATAACTCAAGATGTAACCTTGACTAGCTCAAAGATAGAAAGATCTAACTTGACAACAACAGGCAGAATACTCTCATGTATGGACCAAGATCTGTATGATAGATCATAAGGTGGGCAACGTTCTTGGACATATATGTCTGGTTAGGGATGAGAGCATGTAAGGGTTTCCTACTCCTAATCCTACAACTAACAGATGGAAGGGAGAGATGGTTTGAAATGGTGTTTGGATGCAAACCTGGACCTGGTGTATAACCTCAACACAGAGCTAGATTGGTGCCTATCCAGGGCTTGGAGTCGGTAGACATACACCTATGAATGATCAGCATGAATAACTAAAACTGGATTTCAGGGGGATACACATGATACCTGCCTTACAGATATCTCCCAATACAGAGTGTTAAGCTGTCGATACTTATGGCATCCCTATTGCAGGAAGAAAGATACATGCAAAACTGGAGACAGAATCAGCATAACACATGCAAACATAGCATTATTCATATAAGATTAACCATGAAATCAGTGGATTCATGCCAAAACGTACAACAGGAGATACATAAACTCACAAGTTTTGCTGCACAGAGCAACCAAAACTAGTTGTATCTTATTACAGAGCCAAAATGTCCAATTTTCAACAACCTAAACAATGGTAACACAGTCTGCCTATATTGGCCAGAAAGTGTACCACAGCAATTAATTACATGGTTGACCAAAAATCCTGCAAGATACACAGTATCAGAAAAATGGCGCTCAACGCATTGAATGCGGCAGGTAGAAGAGGGGACAGAAGAGGATCTTGAGCCATGAGCCGCCAGCCGTGGATGTACAACTTCAGTCAAGTACTAGATCCGTCCATACCTCTGCAACAATCGCCATTAATGGCGCACCAACCCGCGGCCTTGGGAAAACATCAAACAGTGCATCGCAACCGTTTCCCGCCAAAATACCTCATCGTGATATTTGAAAATATGCAGGATCGAATTATCCCACATGCACCCCATAGAAACCATTTCAACACTTTATATACTAGGCCACGAGCATATATGATGTCGGTGCTTTTGCTCCCGACGACACTAGTATAAGACCTTCATCATCCTCATCCTCTAGCAGCATGATATCCTGTTGCTTGAAATATCACCCTGACGTCAGCATCATCATCGCAATATCACCTACATGATAATTGCCTTCATCGGCACAACCTGATGCATCGGAGGAAGATCCTCCTGCTTAGCCGATACCAAATGTCTGGCCGATGAACATCCTGATGACGTCACCGTCATATCCTGCTGATGTCATAAGCATATCTGCCTATCGCGCACCTCCTCATATCCGGATGACGTCATCGTCATGTTTGCAAATATCGGGGGATCTCCACAAGATGATCAGTGTTAGAAATATGACCCCCCCGGACCTTGATGACGTCACCATACATCAGCATCAGGATGATATTCGGAAGATAACCGGATATTTGGAAATATCATCTTGATGCACACATATCATGCTGCACTGTAGCTCCACTATAAGATCGGGGTGATATATGAATATGTGACTGATATTTGAAATGATCACCCCCATTGGACAATGCATGAAGCCGACAGGCGAATATCTCCCTTCGGAAATATCATGATGCAGACAAGTAGAAAAACGGATATCACCCTGACATAAGAATGACGTCAGCATCATCAGGGTGATAAAACAACAAACATGAAGTGATAAAACAACATCAGGATGATCTTGACTAAGATCACCCGATGTTCAAATATGATGACCCCGATGAAGATCGGGTCATACTTAGGACTTTGCAGCAATCATCATCAGGATGATCTTAAGTAAGATCACCCGATGTTAGAATATCACCCCAGCGAAAGATCATGCTGACAGAAAATATGATGACCCTCGTAAGCAACATCAGGGTGATGTCTGGAAACATGATGATGATGACCTCCTCCAAAGAAAATATGATGCTGATGTTAAAACATGCTGAGGAGGCCCAAAGACTTAGAACTTTTTTGGATTTTTTGGGAAGGTGCCTGCATGAAAATTGCTAAAATAACCGACAGTGAATTCAGGCACCAACAAATCTCAAGCACCCAATAAATAGGAGAAGCAATACATGAAACCATCAAATGTTAATTAGGAAACTACAGCTAAAACCACCCAAAAATGGTGCCCAAATCCCTAGTTAAAAATCTAATGCCCAAATCCCAAGATGAGTCCATAGGCTAAAAAAATCATATTCCTTCCACCTACCATATGTTCATTGTATCCCACTCACCAACTTGGGTGCTCTATTTTCACTCCATTATCTCTATTAAAAGATGCCTTGTGACATGTCATAATTTGGTCAACAAGTGTAACTCTTTCTTACAACTTTCTTATGCATCATAGATGCTCTCATATTTCCAATGTGGGAGGCCCAACTTCTAGAAGCCATAAGTTTTGATATGGGAAGCTGATTGAGCCCATTTTTAAAATTGGAGATCTCAAAGAGATCTACATGTACCTGTAAATAGGGAATTGGTTACAACCCATCTAGAAATATTTTACGGCGAAAAAAATGACATCTATAGCCTAGAAATTGAGTTTTTCTGTTCTATAGCATAAAAATTACATTTTTTTATGTTCTTAACAATAGGATGCAAGGTTAAGACACCTTTCCTAACATTCTCCTACTTGTCAAACAACTTGAAAGAGAAAAAAGAGTACCATCACTATCAACTAATTGATAAGGGTTGAGAGGCCCATAGGCTCACAACACCACCTAAACTTTTTTATGCTCACTGGCTTCATCAATGTATCTACAACATTCTACAAAGTATCAACTTTACCTAACACCACCCTCCCATCCTCTACTATGTCATGAACAAAATGGAATCGAGCATCAATATGGTGCATTCTCACATGAAAGGTTGGATTCTTTTCCAGACATATGGTACTCTGACTGTAACATCACATTCCATAATGCTCAAGATTTAACATAATCATGCATCTAAATCAAGAGATTAATTATCAATATGATTATCCATTTCAAATTATACAATAATGATTCACCATCATTTCCTCAATTAAGCATGTTATTCTCACAAAATATAAAAAGGCTTACAATAACAATATCCAATTATATATCATCAATGAAATACTCTCACTGTGTATGTACAAAGTTATGCTCAAGGCATCAATATCAAATTATACATTACAATTGATTGACAGGTCATAAAATGTAAAAACACTGTATCAGGAACAAATGCCATCTATCTCCATAAGCCTCGGCTTGTCTCATGCTTGGGAAGGAGAGCATCATCTTGGTGCTTTTCTACCAACCACGGACCTACAGTTTCCTACTCAACTTCATAACTAGAAGTGGCCCTACCCTTCACGGAAAGGTTAGATATTAGGAATCATTAGGTTAGCCATCTGAGTATCTGGTGTTGTGTTATTCCTAATGTCTCACAGTCACACAACTATAGATCCACTCTAACTATGTATGACACTACTGGAGACACTAAGCCATCTGGAGCACTGTATGTAGGAGTACAATCAACACTGAGAGGGGGGTGAATCAGTGTTGAGTCAAAAACCAAATTTTATAACTTTTGAAGATTGTCAATGAAGTTTATCAAAATTGAATTAAATACTTGAACAACCAAATATTAAATGTTCAACCATGTGCAATCAGTGAAGTAACACAAAATATTAGATCATAACACAAGATAATTAACGAGTGGAAAACCCTCCTGGGTAGAAAAACCACTCAAAAATGCCTCACTGGATTAGGTATGACAACTTCAACTTTTACAAAGTCTCACTGACTTATAATGGCCTCACTGGCATACTGAAAGTCTCACTGACTTTTGAAGATCTCACAATCTTGAAGAATCAATTTGAGTGCAAATACAAGTTGTATTAGGGGTTTACCCTGTTTCAATCAAATACAATAACCTTATACCTCCCTTTGTATTTCACAACAAATCCATTACAAAAATGTGTTTTTCAACCTCTACAAAAAAACAATTAATGACTTCTTTAATGTCAACAAAATCATCATGTCATCTTTCAATATCTACAAAATTTCAATGAACTCTTCAATGTCTTCTTCAACACAACTTCAATGTCTTCATAGCAAGAAATGAGCCTTCTTTGCAAAAGACCTTCTGGTTTTAAAACAATCCACAATAAAAAAATTCTCTCTGTATTATCTCTGCATCACCTCTAAAATCATCTCTGCAATCTCTTTGTCATCTCTGCAAAATATCCATTAACTTTGCCATACATTTTCTCTTTTAAAAACTATATCATCCTTCACAAAATTTCACCAAAAACATATGCAGAATATAAAAGGTTCTCTTACTTCTTCGAATACAAAAAAACATCACAAAGCTTATCACCATCAAAATTAGAAAGCATCTAGGTTGTCCTTGCTAAAAAGAAGAGGAAAAGCCATGATTTTTGGCTTTTATAAAGAAAAACCTATCAATTTTAGAAGTGCCCCCTGACCGTTGGGCTTCAACTGTTCTTTAAATTCTAACCACATGATGAATCTTTTGTGCCATGTAGATTTTTAATCCCGATCATTTGATTTGATCTCTCGCTGATCCTTTTAAAACAACTTTGAATGACCGGGCACCCAGGGTGATTGGGGCCGGTCACCACACAAGGCCGGACCCTCAAGGTCATAACTTAAGTCACAAATTACCTTTTGAACCGATCAATGTCAGATTATAAGAAAAGGTATGACATTTATAATAAAGGTTCTTTGTATGCACTTAGAGTATATTAGAACTAGGTTTTTAAAGACTTAATCCCTTTAAAATATAAACCCTAACTCTTGAAACTTATAAAAAAACTTAGCATAAACTCAGTGATATCTAAATAAAGATAACTCTGCCTTTCAAAAGTGATAACTCTGCATTGATTGTATTTGTGTTTGAACAGAGATAACTCTGCATTGATTGTATCTGTGTTTGAATGATCACAAAACATCATAATGAATAAAATAATGAATTGTCATAGGCAAGTATGAACCATGACCGCCAAGTATGAGCATGACCACCAAGTATGAACATGACCACCAAGCATTTTGTGGATGAGAACAAATACAATGAAGTAGAACTTCATCAAATCACTTATATCTCCACATTTTGAACATTCCTAGTGCCATTTTTCCTAATCATCATGAACTTCACATTAACTGTCCAATATTCATTCACATTATGACTTCCACTCTCATTAGTGCCATTCATATTATGACTTCCATTCACATGATGTATAGTGGTGCAGTCACGGTGGGAGGGTTCATAGAATGAACTATCTGGACCATGCAACAAGAGTAAACACAACGTAAACAACTCAAAGAAATGGAACAAATGCATATTCAGTCATTTAGTATATCATATAATTCAAATAGAGATCAGATGACAACATGTGGGCATACAATTAGGGCTCACAGGCCTAATTACATACATGCGCAAGATAAAGCTTTGAAGTCCTCTCATGAAGGAGCCAACTATCTAACTTCTAAATCATGAGAACTATGTTAACTACTTTCCTAAGGATCTATTACATCTATATATATCAAATCCAGACCAATAGATTCCTCCACGTCAGCCAAGGAAGATCACAAATTCCAAAGAAGAGTTGTAACGTGTGTACACAGATAGGTCAGATCTAAATGCATAGAACACTTCTGATAAATGAATGGAATGAAGTACGAATCTCCTGGAAAGGTTAGACATGAACCAAAGATCATTGGATGACGTGTCATTAGGCTCCAAAGATTGCGAAATGCTTCCACAAGTTTCTCCTTCAGCTGGTTGCCAGTGAATATCAGGATGCTCTTCTCTGAGAAATAGTCAACTTCTGATAGTGATATCTTTCCGGTATTGACATGTGGATCTCTAAATTATGGATATGATGTAAATGAATGAATGTAGATGCTAAATATAGATCCTCAAGATCTGAAATGAAACTAGAACAGAAATACATAATCTTCTTCTGATTGAACTACCTGAACTGAATTGCAAACAAACTGAAATGTAAATGTTTTTGGTTGATGCAAGATTGCTCTTGAACCAAGGATGCTCCTGCAACATATAGGCTCACATCAAATGCTCCATACATTAGACTGATGTCTTATCTCTGATATGATGATATGATCTTGACAATCTCTAGTATGCAACATCATTAAACCATTTTGACCTGCAACATCATACCTTTTTGACATCAATGAAAAGACAACAATGACAATTCTAAAAAAACTCTCCCTTTGTCTTTGGCATTGATGTCAAAACAATTTTCATGAAGACCACTCAATTTGTCTTCCCCTTTTTGACACTCAATGTCAAAGGCATCAAACACAAAGATAAAAAACATTGATTGATAACCTAATCACTGTACTGCAAAGATACATATCTAATTTTGACACTGAAGACTCATTGTGCTCTGTCATCTGATGTAGATCCCCTATTTCTTCTGACATGTAGATCCCCTATTTCCTTTTTCATATAACATATATACACATCAAGTACACTATCATTGTCTTTTGACATCAAAGATTTAAAAAAAACTGTCCTCTGTCACTGATTCTGCTAAGAAATAGTTATATCACTGTCAAATGAACAATTCATACCAAATACATTCATTCCCATAATACCTCTGTTATTGACCAATAAATTTGGTGCAAAGATTGTCACTTAGATAACAAAATTAAGTTGATATAGAGACTTTTGTACAGTCACAGTCATGACATAATTCATTGTCACAGTCAGATACAAGTTTTGAAATAAAATCACTGTCAAAATGCTAGGTCATCTATCATACAATCATACAGACTATTATACAGAGTCACTGTCATATAATTCTCAAATGAAAATATATTGTCCTTAAAGATCTTGCAAGCTTCATATACATAAAAAATCATACCATAATCTTTTTGTCAAAGATTCCTTCCATGTCACCTGACAATCAAACCTACAAACTTACCAGAGGACTGTATTTTTATCAATTAGATCTGCAACTTCATCAACAAACTGAACCTTTGGCAAATACATGAAATGACAACCACAATATTCACAATGGAAGAAACCATAACCTCCTTCAACATGAAAAATGATACCATGAAGACTGTCAAACCATTTACAACTGCATTTTATACCCAAAACTATCTTGCACCTTATAAAATTGTCAAACAACTTACTCAAAACCTTGAACAAATAAAAGAACTTCAATACAATTGGAATTCAAGGCTTCATAAGGATATAAGCAAACACTCCCCCTGAATCTAATATTTTAGAAATTCATTGAAGAGAAGCAAGAGATAAAACCCCAAGCCTCTGTCTCAGGGATTCAAACACCTCCTTAGGAAATGGTTTTGTAAATATATTAGCCAATTGATCATTTGTATGCACATAATCCAACACTACTTCATTTTCAATCACCTTTTCCCTTAGAAAATGATATCTGATGGCAATATGTTTAGTCCTAGAATGCATAATTGGATTCTTGGACATATTGATGGAACTTGTATTATCACAAAGAATAGATACAGGTTTTGTTACGTCCACCTTGATGTCTTGAAGTGACTGTACCATCCAAAGTACTTGTGTACAACATGAAGATGCTGCAACATATTCAGCTTCAGCAGTAGATAAAGAGACACGCTCTTGCTTCTTACTATGCCATGCAACCAATCTACCACCAAGAAAGAAGGCTACTCCACTTGTGCTCTTTCTATCATCAGGACAACCTGCCCAATCAGCATTTGTATATGCAAGAAGAGTGAAATCATTGTGTCTAGGATACCATAACCCAAAATCAAGAGTACCCTTAACATATCTAAAGATCTTCTTAACAACATTTAAATGAGATTACTTAGGACAAGCTTGGAATCTTGCAACTAAACAAATTGCTTGCATGATATCAGGCCTAGAAGCAGTAAGATACAATAGGCTACCAATCATGGATCTATACAAGGATTGTTCTACCTCAGGGGAATCATCATTTTTACTTAGTTTGTGCCCTATTTCCATAGGATTACCCAATGGTTTGCAATCATCCATTTGAAATCTCTTAAGCATTTCTTTGGCATACTTATTTTGTGAGATGAAAATCCCCATTTCAAGTTGAGACACCTATAAACCAAGGAAGAAAGACAACTCTCCCAACATAGACATTTCAAATTTTGACTTCATGATGTTAAGAAATGAATGACTCATATCATCATTATTACTTCAAAAAATGATATCATCAACATAAACCACAACAACCAAGATATCCTCACCTTTGGTTATGTAATACAAATTGATGTCCACACCTCCTTTAGTGAATTCCTACTCTTGCAAGTACTTATCTGGCCTATAGTACCATGCTCTTGGGGCTTGTTTTAATCCATACAAAGCCTTTTTCAATCTATATACATGGTCTTATTTGTCTTTGCATTCAAAACCTTCCGACCGGTCCATGTAAACCTCTTCTTTAAGATCACCATTTAGAAAGGTTGATTTGACATCCATTTGGAACACCTTGAAATTCTTATAAACTGAAAAAGATAAGAACATTCTTATTGCTTCTAATCTAGCCACAGGTGCAAAAGTTTCATCAAAGTCAATTCCTTTAATTTGAGAATAACCTTTGCAAACCAATCTGGCTTTGTTTCTAATAACTTTACCTTTGTCATCAAGCTTGTTTCTAAACACCCACTTTGAACCAATAACATTTTTACCTTCAGGTCTTGGCACAAGCTCCCATATATTATTCTTTTCTATTTGATTTAACTCCTCTTCCATAGCCTTAATCCAGGCTTCATCTTTGTTGGCCTCAACATAACTTTTTGGTTCCATTTCTGATATCAAACACACATGTGCTTGATTATTTGCAGCAACAAGTTTTCTGCTTGTTGACACACCACTCTCTTTATCTCCAATGATCAACTCATGTGGATGATCTCTTTGATATGCCTTTGAAGGAGTTTTAGTTTTAGTTTCAATAGTTTTTTAGGAGCTTCTTCTTCTGGTTGAACTTCTTCCTTTTGTGAATGATGATCTTCTTCCTTGTCTTGAATCAGCTATACACATGGCTGCAAATTCTCATCCACTTTAACATTAGTACTTTCTATGATTCTTTTGAGTCTTTTGTTAAAGCATTTATATGCTTTGCTATGTGTAGAATAACCCAAAATATACCCTCATCACATCTAGATTCAAAGGTTCCCAAATTATCATTGTCTTTTTTAATGTAACACTTACTTCCAAAAAATTTAAAGTAGCCAACATTTGCTGACCTACCATACCAAAGTTCTTAAGGAGTATAATTTGATTTTATCCTTAATTGAACTCTATTTAGAGTATACACCACTGTATGGACAAATTCCCTCCAATAAGTATTGGGCAGATTTGCATCATGAAGTAAGGTCCTTACCATCTCTTTTACAGTCCTGTTCTTTCTTTCAGCTACTCCATTCTGTTGTGGAGTTCTAGAAGCTGAAAATTGCCTTTTTATCCCATGTTTTTCACAATATTCTTCAAACTCCGTAGAAGTATATTTTCCTCCATTGTCTGACCTTAAACATTTGAGCTTGAAATTTTATTCTTTTTCCACCATCTTCTTGAAGATCCTAAATCTTTCAAAGGCTTCTGATTTATGCTTCAAAAAAGTTACCCAGGTCATTCTAGAAAAGTCATCAATAAAAAGCATAAAATATTTTTCACCTCCTAAAGCTTTAGTCCTTGTAGGACCACACAAATTTGAATGTACAAGTTGTAGAGGCTTAGAAGTAAAATACTCTTTAGATTTGAAGATCTCACAATCTTGAAGAATCAATTTGAGTGCAAATACAAGATGTATCATTAGTTTACCCTGTTTCAATCAAATACAATTACCTTATACCTCCCTTTGTCTTTCACAACAAATTCATTACAAAAATGTGTTTTTAAACCTTTGCAAAAACAATTAATGACTTCTTTAATGTCAATAAAATCATCATGTCATGTTTCAATATCTGCAAAATTTCAATGAACTCTTCAATGTCTTCTTCAACACAACTTCAATGTCTTCATAGAAAGAAATGAGACTTCTTTGCAAAAGACCTGGTTTTAAAACAGTCCACAATCAAAAAATTCTCTCTGTATTATCTTTGCATCACCTCTGAAATCATCTCTGCAATCTCTTTGTCATCTCTGCAAAATATCCATTAACTCTACCATACATTTTCTCTTTTAAAAAACTATATCATCCACAAAATTTCATCAAAAACATATGCAGAATATAAAAGGTTCTCTTAATTCTTCGAATACAAAAAAACATCACAAAGCTTATCACCATCAAAATTAGAAAGCATCTATGTTGTCCCTGCTAAAAAGAAGAGGAAAAGCCATGATTTTTGGCTTTTATAAAGAAAAACCTGTCAATTTTAGAAGTGCCCCCTGACCGTTGGGCTTCAACTGTTCTTTAAATTCTAACCACATGATGAAGCTTTCGCGCCATGTAGATTTTTAATCCCGATCGTTTGATTCGATCTCCGTCGAGCATTTTAAAACAACTTTGAATGACCGGGTTGTTGCAAGTATGGGACTAATCGGTGTTGTCATTGATGTCAACATACTTATGTTACATTAATGATAAGGATTGGATGAGCTGTGTGCTGAGGATATTGAAAAAATTAGTCTCAATCAGGAACAGTGAAGAACAATGATGTCAGTAAGACAAAAGTCCAAGATAGGATGAGGATCAGAGGATACAGTTTAAAGGGTTTGTAGATATGTGTCTTAAGATGGTTCAGTAGAGATTTCAGAGGTCTGCATGAAGATCTGAAGAAGTTGTGGCCGCTCAAGTAAAACCGGTTATGGCAGATGTTCAGTGGTGACAGAGTGATACAGATAGGGCTGGTGATATCCGGAAATGAATTATCTTGTTTTGTGGATTTGAAGGAGTGTTGAGGAAGTCTTTGTGAAGCATCAACTTGATTGGTTCGTGGTTTGAAGGTCCGCAAGCATCTATTCCTTTGTGACAGTAATCACAAATTGTGTTCTTGAGGTTTCAGATGAAGAAGAGAAGGATTTCAGTAAGCAGATGAAGTGTGAATGTTCTTGGTGATTCAGGCAAGCTTGTGGAGGTCTTTGGATCATGATCAGTTTGTTTTGGTGGTCTGCATTGGAGTTGGAGCTCGCAATTGAAGAATAACTTCCGGATGATGGTGTTCTTCATGAGACTAGCTGACCGGATGAGTTACACATCTTGCAAATGTTCTTGTAGATGTTTTCCGACTTAGATGATTATTCCTAAGTTGATGTCTTGTATAAATAAGGGGTTGCGAAGTCATTTCAAAGTTGTCCTTGAGTAGATGAGTGAGTGGTAGCAAGGAGGAGAGCGAAAGGCAGAGCAAAAGTATTGAGCTTAAATGGAACTGATTCAAGCATGGTGAAGATGCTATTTTCCAGTTCAAGTAGGTGATACTTATTTCTTTGTAGACAATATGTCTCTTGTAGGTAATGAGCCTCTTGTGAGTAGTGTGCTCAGGCAGTGAGCCCTAATTAGCATGTGCCATTTTGTTCTTTCTATTCTTCTAATAGAGAATACAATCTTGGGTTAATCACCTCGTGGTTTTTCCCTTAACCGGGTTTTCCACGTTAAAATCTTGGTGTCTTATGTGTTGATGAGTTTCTGCTTTTGATTTAATTGCATTATGTTTCATGATTGATATACGGCTAATCACTAAGAGGATTTAAGTGTGAAATTGGAGAAAGTTTTGGACAATTGATTCACCCCCCCTCTCAGTTGTGTGCCCTAAGTCTAACACGGGTGCCCTAGGTGATCGAGGCCAGTCACCACATGAGGCCGGACCCTCAAGGTCATAACTTTAGTCACAGATTACCTTCTGAATCGGTCAATGTTAAATTATAAGAAAAGTATGACGTTTATAATAAAGGCTCTTTGTATGCACTTAGAGTATATTAGAACTAGGGTTTTAAAGACTTAATCTCTTTAAAATATAAACCCTAACTCTTGAAACCTGTAAAAAAACTTAGCATAAACTCAGTGATATCTGAACAGAGATAAATCTGCCTTTCAAAAGTGATAACTCTGCATTGATTTTATCTGTGTTTGAATAGAGATAACTCTACATTGATTGTATTTGTGTTTGAATGATCACAAAACATCATAATGAATAAAATAATGAACTGTCATAGGCAAGTATGAACCATGACCACCAAGTATGAGCATGACCACCAAGTATGAACATGACCACCAAGCATTTCATGGATGAGAACAAATACAATGAAGTAGAACTTCATCAAATCACTTATATCTCCACATTTTGAACATTCCTAGTGCCATTTTTCTTGATCATCATGAACTTCACATTAACTGTCCAATATACATTCACATTATGACTTCCATTCTCATTAGTGCCATTCATATTATGACTTCCATTCACATGATGTATAGGCTCACATCAAATGCTCCATACATTAGATTGATGTCTTATCTCTGATATGATGATATGATCTTGAAAATCTCTAGTATGCAACATCATTAAACCATTTTGACCTGCAACATCATACCTTTTGACATCAATGAAAAGACAACAATGCCAATTCTAACACGATGGACCGACAATGCATGCAGAGACAGATGCATTACTTTGGCCAAAGATTTACATACATAAATGTTACACAATGATCATCGTTGTATGTCCACCACCTTGACTCGACTTATAAGCTGTCATGTCCTACAGTAAGTTCAAATTGACCTTTCTCTCTAGGTCTAGTATAGATGGGATCAATTTGATTCATTTTCCATACCAGGACACTCGACTCCCATCATGGGTTGGTTGTGACTAAATGGGTTACTTTCGTAACAAGGAACTTGTGACTCCTCGTCACTTTGTTCCACTTTCAATTCATATCAAAAGTTGACCATTTATACCACCTTGGATATTCCATGGTTTACAATTTTGATTTAAAATAACTTATAGGTTAGAATCATATTCCTGATACTCTAGGCATACCTTGCCTTAGCAAATGGAATGGTTTCCTAATGAATGATATCTCAAATTACCTTAATGAGGTTTTGGTAATAAACACTATTCCCGTAAGTTTACTCATAAGTAAAATAAAGGGTTTAAACCTTGTAATATTAACCATGTAAGTCTTAGTAATGAAAGAAAGAACAAATCTTTTACCAATAGTTTAGCAAGCATGCAAGCTGTTGTATGTTACAACTATGATCTTTGATGATCATACCATCTCCTTAGTCAAGGGAAAACAAGTATAATCTTGATTATTTTAATAACCCTTTCATAATCCATAGTCGGGTTTACATGCAAGCTCATCCAATATTTTGCTTGAGTGCTATAAGCACGTTTAATGACTAAGGTCATATCGACCCTTACTACATTTCATAGTGATTGCAATGGTCATATACAGGCCAAACAATGAGTAAGTACTTAATGCATCATTCTGCACTTTTGTGTCGTGAGCACATTCGACTCATCTCATATATGAATCTTGGCACTAATATTACTCAAGCCACGTCAATAGTTGGCATGTATTGATACAGAGGATATGTTCTTGTCCATAATGGACTTGAGCTATAGACTTAGTAAGATATATAGTGAAATAAGGCTCAACCACATCAGCCTAGAGCCACAGTTGTAATATAAATAATAAAGATTCATAGCTCAGCCTTTGCGGCCTCGAGCCACTTCTATAGTGAAGAGTAAAATGAATCTAACGCTCAGCCATAAGGCCTCAAGCATAGTCTCACAAAAGTTACAGTGCCAACAACTCGGCAATACTTCCTAGAGCTTAGTCTCAGAAAAGATTATGATGCAAAATGACTCGGCCATGAGGCCTCGAGCTACAATTTAGAAAGGAATTTTGTGAGTTTTAAGCTCGGCCCTATCGGCCTTGAGCCACGACCATCAAGATTTTAACAATGGTTAGAAACATGGCCCCAAAGGCCTTGTGCCACTGTACTAGTAGTAAAGCAAGAAACATAATTCCATACGCACACTATGGAAGCTTAACACAGTTAAAGCTATTTAAATCAGAAAGTAAATGGGGACAACATCCACCATCTTACCTGAACAAGTCTGTTAAATGCAATGCAATTTCAATCTGATTCTCGTTCAAGTTGCTCTGAGTTTCTTTACTACTCGAGCCTCCCCAAAGAGCTCCGCCACCCCACACCAAAAGAAAAACAACCATACCCCCCAAAATGAATGGTCCCTTTCAAATGATAACTGAAATTTGTTATCATGTCATTCTTGGCATGCTGATTTGGGTGGGGAACTACCATCTGAATTAGCTAGCTCCCTCAATCTTAGGCTCGCCCAAGGCAACATGCGCCAACCTATGGTGAGCTCAAAGCTGCCATTAACTCCTCAATGCCAACTAAACAACAAAATTATTAATATTCAAAATAGTGTTACTTAATATAGCATAATAGGTTTTAAAATAATCACAACATTATTGTTGTCAACCTCTAAGGAGGTTCCCACCTTTATATATACATAATCACCCTTACTAAATGACAAGGGTTAAATAATATAATATATATATATAATATTAAAGATTATCACTATAGAAATGAAATCAAAAGATGACACGCAACTAGATTAGGATTGCCGGGGTTGAGCACTACTCCCCCTAAATCGACTATAACCCTTAGTCTAATGACTTAAGAAAATAATATCCTCATATACAAATAGGATAACAAGATATCTCTTCGTCACTTAACATGACTGTCTCTCTACTTGTGATGATGTTCCAGGAACGTCATCTAGTCGTCATATCTTGTCGTACCATCGACAGAATGACTCACATAGAACATAATTGCTAAGAAAGGAGACATGACTCATGACAACTTACGAAGGGATTTGGAAGGACATAGAAGCCGATACTCAGATGACTATTCCACTTTGTTTTCTCAACGTCTAACCTTTCCTCCAGGATGATACCCTCCTTCCTTCTTCGAAGGTCGTTACATTTTCCTATTCACACTCAGGACCACAAAACCATGATCAGTGCATCATTATCATATCCCATAATATAAATCAATTAATGTTCAAAACTAATTAACATCAGTCACTAACTTCATGTTGGAGTATCAGACCACTGAGAGGGGGGTGAATCAGTGGTCTATAAACTTTTAAAAACTTTTGCACCTTTTAACTCATAGGATAGAGAATGAGAGAGACTTCAAAGGTTTATCAAATACATATGCACAAGTACGATTATAAACATTATGATCAAGACCTCAAAGACAAAACATTAGGGCACACACATAAAGATAAACAACATGAACCATAACACATGTTTTTCATGAGTGGAAAATCCTCATAAGGATGAAAAACCACTCAGAAAATACCTCACTGGCTTAATCAATAACATGCCTCACTGGCTACAAAAAATGTCTCACTGGCAAGAGAACCTCACTGGTTACAGCCTCACTGGAAAATACAGTTGCCTCACTGGCAACTAAAAAATACAACTGCCTCACTGGCAAATACAAATGCCTCACTGGCTACAGATCAAACTTGTCTCACTGACATGATCTTAAACAACACATTCTTAAACATGAATAAATCAATTACAAAGCATTACCCTATTTCACTGCATAACATTTCCACTTTCCAAACTAACACATTCTATATCCTAAAGATTTATTGACATGAAATCTTTAAAATACAAAATATATCAGTTTACACATCTCACTGTTTTACATATTGTTTGCAAAACAACATTACAAAATTATGTTTACACATTCAACATGATATGTCTCTGTAAAGCACTGAACAAATAATAGTGATAAATCACTGTTTATATAAACATTTAATAGTACACATAATGTTGCCATCTGTCACTCATTACAACTATCAAATGTAACCTTTAAAAACTGTTCAAAAACTGTTTCCATAACTGCCCCTGTCGAGTCATTGTGATGACTTTATTTTCAACAAATAAAAACTACCCTTAATACATGGTCGATACATCATACAAGTTACATGTATACACTATTCAAAAGATACATATAAATGTGATACACAAACCAACTCCCAAGTCAACATCACAAGTGTAAGGCACGACCTGTGTAAGGCTTTTAACAAATCTGTTAATAACTTAGAAACCTCGTGTCTTAACAAAAAACTCAGAACCAATGAATATTAAACCTTTGCACGACATATTAAACCCAAGCAATAAAGAACATGAATGCCCTTGCAGCAAATAGACCAAGGTCGAAACTACCTTTGACAGCAAGAAGACTATCTTGACACCCATTAACAACATCACCACTTTCACATCTTTAACCTTTGCCTAAAAAGAAGTCGATGAACTTCCATTTGAACCTAGAAACCATTCTCTAAAAAATATCAGCCGCAAAACCATTCCTTCCTTCATCATTCACCAAGCTTCCACAAACTTCCCTAACTTTCCTATCACCTTGTATTTGCCAAATGATATTGTTTAGGGCACAATGAAGTCGATATACCTTTATGTCATTGTTTGAAGAACATAAACCTTGTGAATGATAAGAAACATCATAAACACCAAGAATATGTGTCAGTGTTTGACATGTTTTTCATAACAATAATAAACCTCATGATGTGCAACAATGTATGTTGGTCCACTAAATCAAGTACCATAATGCCTTGTGATGTTTTAATAAAACATGTGCTAAGTGATAACCAAGGTCAATGTATAAGACCAATATGTTGATCAATGATATCAAATTGATAAGTGTAATCCCAAGTCCAAAACTATTAAAGCAATCTTAATGAACCTTGTTTGACATATGTGCCAACACTGCCAAAGCCAACCAAAGGTCAACAAACTCCCCCTTTGGCATTGATGTCAAACAACCTATATACCATACCTTGCAATACCATAACCAAACTGATCAAGCAAATAAACCAATTCTGAGATTCCAACTCATCATAAAAGTCAAATAACATTACCACGAATATGTTCAACCACTGTCCAATAGAGCATAGCTAGTACAAATCATGAACAGTATATCATGAGAACAACTATTACAGCATATAAGAGCAAATGACTAGATGACTGGAACATGTAACATATACCAGCAACTATACTAGCAAATGGATACCAATTGAAAAAAAAACATGTATATCATAGACCACATATACCATTGATACAATTGTACTACATCATTGAGTAACCATATACCACATCATATACCATTGTTGCATGAAATGAAATGAATAATACTATACTGCATCATAATCATTCATCATCAAATGAACAAAACTTATCTCCCCCTTTTTTGACAACAATGCCAAAGATGAAAAAGGACAAAGCTGAGAGAGAGGATTGCTTTTACCAACTCCAGTGTCAAGGACCATCAAAATAAAAGAAAGTCAAATATATTATGATGTCACTGTCCTCATCTAGCTGTTAGATCATCAATAGAAGCATTACCATTATCAATAACAAGGTGTCAGTAGTGTACCAAGAATATAACCATCAACAGAATCAACTGTAGGTAGCAAAAATCAGATACCAAAGAAATATACATCCAAGAACTGTGAACTTGTGTATATACCAAATACTCCTCATAAAGGACTATTACAAGAAACATCCAACTATCAGACCAAAGAGATAATATCAAAGTTGTCAAATAATGACTGTAAAATGCTATCAAACCATAAATCACCAAACACTGCCATGCCGACTGTCACTATAAACCCATGGTGCAATATCATGAAAAGAGATCACAAACTGAGACAATAGGTGAAGCTTGTTTATCACTTCCCACATTAATGCATCATACATACACAGTGAGCATGTCAACAGAAGTTGAAAACATCAAGGATAAAGAATATGCTTAGAAGCTCCCCCTGAAACTAAAAGACCAACCAATAATGCCAAAAACCACTGAGCAAGTCATAAGTACCCATTTGTACAACAAGTACCAACTGTGCCAAGTCAAATGGTGCAATGTTACCACTTGTTGAATGCATTACCAACTGTATCAAATTACTAGGCATTATTCATTTGCCAACTCACTGTCATAGCATATAACCAACTCACACTTAAGAAGGCATCAGCTAAACAAGCATTGTTTCAACTGTCTCCATACAACAACAAACATCTAAATTTGTTTTCTATTCAAGCACTGCTCATGTTCATGTAAGTTCAAGCACCAAGGCATTATCTTCAATAAACTATCCATAAGTCAACAAAGTCACTGTTCAAGCACATATCTATCACTTCCAAACAAATATTATGTCTAAACAAACTCAAGATACTGTCACAAAGATATCACTCTTAAAGCATTGTTGATATATTCAAAGCAAGTGCATGCTACTTCAAGCAAGTACTGTCATACTATCACTGCAAAGTGTTTGTGTTCAGGCAAAGTCAACTGTCCTTTTAGCACCATTATGTCATTCACTGTCAAATAAGCAACAAAGATTGCAATCTAGCCAAGGTATTAAGCAATCATCACTCATTGTCCTTTCAAGCATTGGAAGTCACTATTGACTTATTCATGCATAGCACAAACCACATTTTCAAATCAAATGATGTTCAATCCACTGTCAAGGATAATATGCACTGCCACTGTATAACCATCTGCAACAACAAATATATTGAGAAGAAAGGAAATTACTATTCAAGCAACTATCTCATCAAGATTGCTCTTAGAATATTAAGAATGCATATCTTTATGAAGGTTCATAATGGCACTCAATAAGAGCATAAACCATTAATCATCAACCAAAGAACTCATGTTGCAAAAATCAAACATAGACTGTCATTAACTTCTAAGACAAACTATCACTATGCAACATCTGTACCAAAAGTCATGATGAATTCTAATGATATGAAGATGTAACCTATCTTCAGGCCAATGATAATATGTTGTTGTAATCAATCCTCATCATCTTGTCAATATGTATCAACCTACCTGCCACTTACCAAATCACCCACTATCCTCTATACTTTTGTAACAGTTCATATTCTCTCCCATGACGTGGCAATAGAGATAACATGGATTAAACACACTTTTCCTGATTGAACATACAGTCCTATCTTATTTGACATTGTCAACAGATCCAAAACTAATCTAATACTGACTCAATAAACTATGCACTGGCAAGACCTCCTATACAAGCACTTGAGTGATTTGCAATTCTCATACCATTAGCAGTACATGGCCAAACATTAATGCAAGAATAGACAATCACATTCCAAACTTGGACAACCCATCATTGTATAACATTAGCGCTAATACTACAAACATGGACTGAGATGACATGATAAACACTATATTTTTCTCAAGATACACTGTAACTATGATACTCTGCATAATAGTACTATTAATGTAAACTCCATTGTCACTTTGTTTCAACTGCATAAGCATAAAGACACTTTCTTTTTTAGCACTACATACACTGTCCAAAACAGTTTCATCACAAAACTTACTATCGCCTGATGCTGTACTACAAAAAGTATAAGTATATACTATCATCAAAGCATCAAAATAAGTTTTATCACTGTCATTTCTGTCAAGAGCATCCATCACTTGTGAAACAAACCAATACATGATGTGTTCAAGCAAAACTTATATGTAAAACTCAAAGCTATCTATAAAGAGCATGTTATGTAACAAATCAATTGAGCATTAGTAAAGACTCTGTCTTGAGCATCTTCAAAGCATTGTTTGCATGCAGAGCATTCAATTTCATAATTACCAAAGACCAAGCAAGATATTAGCCTTCAAAAACTAGAACTACTACCATCATTAGAACACCAAAACACTGCAAAAACACAACCTTTTTGCTGCTTACTATAGGGTTTGAATGATAAAACTATAAGTACCTCCCCCTATCCTCATGCTCCTTTTTAAGAACTTACAGATGTCACTTGTGCAGTGTGCACAAGCTTAGACTCAACCTTCTTCTGGTTTTGCTTTCTTCTCCAAACCTTCTGAATGCTTGTCTTCTGGGGATGTTTCCTTCTCCAAACTTTCTTCTCTGGTTTCAAAAACCTAGTTCTATAGTGTTTTGCAACATGACCATGATTATGACATTTATAACATATTACGTTCATGTTCTCAAAGAATGCATATTGACTCCTTTTAAACCTTCTTCTACAATAGCTTGCTTTATGTCCACAATCATTACATGAATAACAGTAACCAGGAAATGAATAATTATACCTCAGTGATTTACCTAACCAAATAGGTGGAGATCATGTGAACCGGTTGGCTCTACTTCTTCTTCCTCTGTTGAAGTCCTTGAACTGTCTACTATCAGCAGTCTTAATTTCTGATTTCTTCTTTTCTTCAGTCTTAGGGACAATAGTGTGATAATTTAAATCTATCTTTGTTCTTGGTGTTTTCCTGACTCCAGAGCTCTAACCTTTAACAAATCCTAAACCAGTAACATCCTTGTGATGTTTCTGCTTACTCAATATGTCATTCAAGAATCAGTACTCTTTTCAAACTAAAGACTCTTGTGCAATTTAGAGGAAGCCTTTTCTAACTCCTTTCTCAAAGAGACTATTTCTGATTCTAGTTTTAGACATTCACTAGTTTTAACTTCAAGATCAGATTTTGTAAAATCAACAACCCTTTTGGCTTCTTCTATTTATGTCTTTAGGCTAATAGTTAGCTTATTTGAATCTTCAACTTGACCTCTTAATTCTACAATCAAATTCTTGCCTCTTCAAGTTCTAAAGAAACTTTTGCAAGGTCAGAAAGTACCTTTTTCTTGGAGTCTTCTTCTTGTTGAAGTTGGTCTTCTAATCTTCGGTTTTCTTTACTGAGTTGCTTGATTTCATCCAAGGCACACAAGAGTTCACCTTCTATATCAACCTCACAATCATCTTCATCAAACTCCTGTCCATCTTCATCCACAAAGAGGTCTCCTTCTTCGTCGTTAATCTCAACAACAAAATCATCTTCTCTTTTATCAAAACTCTCAACTGCAAGACCATTCTTTTTATCATACTTTGTATCAACATTCAAGGATGACTCATGCAACAACTTATTACTTGACTTGAATGGGATTTGTTGTACAACCTTTTGCTTGGCATCTTTCTTTTCTCTATTTCTTCTACACTTTCCCATGGTACTCCACTATCAAGACCTACCCAAGCCTATTAGACTTCTATAGGGAACCTATGCTCTGATACCACTTGTTGGAGTACAGGACCACTAAGAGGGGGGGTGAATCAGTGGTCTATAAACTTTTAAAAACTTTTGCACCTTTTAACTCACAAGATAGAGAATGAGAGAGACTTCAAAGTTTTATCAAATACATATGCACAAGTATGATTATAAACATTATGATCAAGACCTCAAAGACAAAACATTAGGGCACACACATAAAGATAAACAACATGAACCATAACACATATTTTTCATGAGTGAAAAACCCTCATAGGGATGAAAACCACTTAGAAAATGCCTCACTGGCTTAATCAATAACATGCCTCACTGGAAAAGAGAACCTTACTGGCAAATACAATTGCCTCACTGGCAAAGTGTGGCTCACTGGAAAATACAACTGCCTCACTGGCAAATACAAATGCCTCATTGGCTATAGATCAAACTTGTCTCACTGACATGATCTTAAACAACACATTCTCAACACATGAATAAATCAATTACAAAGGGTTACCCTATTTCACTGCATAACATTTCCACTTTCCAAACTAACACATTCTATATCCTAAATATTCATTGATGTGGAATCTTTAAAATACAAAATATATCAGTTTACACATCTCACTGTTTTGCATACTATTTACAAAACAACATTATAGAATTATGTTTACAAATTCAACATGATATGTCTCTGTAAAGCACTAAACAAATAACAGTGATAAATCACTGTTTATACAAACATTCAATAGTACACATAATGCTGCCATCTATCACTCATTACAACTATCAAATGTAACCTTTAAAATTGTTCAAAAATTGTTTCCATAACTGCCCCTGTCGAGTCATTGTGATGACTTTATTTTCAACAAATAAAAATTGCCCTTAATACATGGTCGATACATCATACAAGTTACATGTATACACTATTCAAAAGACACATATAAATGTGATACACAAACCAACTTCCAAGTCAACATCACAAGTGTAAGACACAACCTGTGTAAGGCTTTTAACAAATCTATTAATAACTTAGAAACCTCGTGTCTTAACAAAAAACTCAGAACCAATGAATATTAAACCTTTGCACAACATATTGAACCCAAGCAATAAAGAACATGAATGCCCTTGCAACAAATAGACCAAGGTCAAAACTACCTTTGATAGCAAGAAGACCATCTTGACGCCCATTAACAACATCACCACTTTAACATCTTTAACCTTTGCCTGAAAAGAAGTTGATGAACTTCCATTTGAACCTAGAAACTGTTCTCTGAAAAATACTAGTTGCAAAACCATTCCTTCCTTCATCATTCACCAAGCTTCCACAAACTGCCCTAACTTTCATGTCGCCTTGTATTTTCCAAATGATATCATTTAGGGCACAATGAAGTCGATATACCTTTATGTCAGTTTTTGAAGAACATAAACCTTGAGAATGATAAGAAACATCATAAACACCAAGAATATGTTTGAGTGTTTGACACGTTTTTCATAACAATAATAAACCTCATGATGTGCAACAATGTATTTTGGTCCACTAAATCAAGTACCATAATGCCTTGTGATATTTTAATAAAGCATGTACTAAGTGATAACTAAGGTCAATGTATAAGACCAATATGTTGATCAATGAAATCAAATTGATAAGTGTAATCCCAAGTCCAAAACTATTAAAGCAATCTTCCTGAACCTTGTTTGATGTCTGTGCCAACACTGTCAAAGCCAACTGGAGGTCAAAGTGCTTCATAATTAAAAATCAAATCAGAAATTTCCACAATATCAAATTAGTTAACTATGATAAATCCTCATGATTATCACGCAAAGTTAATGATTAATTCTAATTGTAAGTTGGGGATGTAACATATCTCCCCCCATAAGAATCATCATCCCCGATGATTAATTGTCTTAAAAGTAAATCAACATAATAAGAAAATGTTTTGAAGAGCATAATAAAACAAATGTTTCAGAAAAGATGAGGAAATCTAGCATGAATGTCATCATAATTTTCCCAGGTGGCATTTTCCTCTGCATATTGGTCCCACTAGACCTTGCACTGTGTTATTTCTTTGTTACATAAGCGTAGATTACGCATTTCGAGCACCTTGATGGGCTCGATCACCACCATTCCCGAGTCCTTCACCTATAGAGCATTCCAATCAAGCATAGGAATTTGATTATCAGCAAAATTAAACTTTTTTAGATATGAAACATGAAACACATTATGCATCATGGCAAGTGCTGGTAGTAGAGAAATTCTATATGCTACTGGGTTGACTTCTTCTAGAACTTTGAAAGGACCCACGTATCTTGGTGCCAATTTGGACATCTTTCCAATTTAATGGAACTTTTCTGAGGTTTTACCCTTAAGAGAACTTTCTCTCCCACTGTGAAATGCCTTTCGATGCGCTTAGCATCTGCATAACTATTTTGTCTATCATTGGCCTCTGCTAGCCTTCTCTTAATCAGATGGACTTGCTCTTCCATCTCTAACAACATTTCTGGACCAAGGCTAACCCTATCTTCCAGCTTGTCCCAACTTATAGGGGTTTGGTACTTCCATCCATATAATGCTTCGAATGGAGCCATCTTAATAGCTGAGTGATAGGAATTACTGTAGGCAAATTCCACTAGAGGAAGATAATCCTCCCACTTGTACTGCTAATCCATGCAGTACATCTTCAATAAGTCCTCTAGCACTTGGTTCACCCTCTTAGTTTGTCCATCCGTTTCAGGATGATAAGCAGAGCTTATATTCAACTGGGTTCCAAGTGAAGAGAACAAGGTTTACCAAAACCTCAATGTCATTCGCGCATCCCTATTTGAGATAATCTTCTCAGGAATGTCATTCAGTCTGAAAATCTCTTGAACAAAATTTTGAGCAATGACGAGTGCTCCATCCGTCAAGTTTCAAAGTATAAAATGAGCAGCTTTGGTGAGTCTATCCACCACAACCAAGATAGCATTGTGCCTGTTCCTTGACATAAGAAGCCCTTGCACAAAGTCCATGCTTATAATTTGCCATTTCCACTTAGGAATTTCATGAGGGTATAAGAGCCCTGTCGGGTGATGGTGTTTTGCCTTCACCCTATGGCATTCAATACATGTAGCTACAAAATTTGCAGCATCTTTCTTCATTCCTTTCTAGAAATATAGGTGTTTCACATCATCAAGTAACTTTGTTACTCTAGGATGCCCAGAATATGGTGCAGAATGAACCACTTTCCAAACCATATTCCTTAACTCTGCTGAGTTAGGTACATACATCCTTCCTTTAAACCTTAATAACCCATCTGGTTCAAGGTTGAATCCTTCATATCTCAGATTCTGGGGGTTTTCTTCAAGGGCTTGTTTTACCTACTCGTAAAACTCATCTCCCTTAGATTTTTGTAACACCTGATTCCTAAAATCAGAATGTATGGAGATCGTGGAGGAGATGTGCCTTCTCCTACTCAAAGCATCTACCACCTGATTTTCTTTTCCTTGTATATATTTTATCTCGAAATCATAATCCAAGATGAATTCCAACCATCTTCTTTGTCGAGCATTAAGATGTGGTTGAGTGAACAAATATTTGAGTCCTTGATGATCTATTTTCAACTCAAAAGGTTTCCCAAGAAAATAGTGTCTCCACATTTGAAGTGCGTGAATGATTGCTACAAGTTTCAAATCATGTGGGGCATAATTTTGTTCATAGTTTTTCAGCATACGCAATTCATACGTGATGACCTGTCCATCCTAGACTAGTACACCACCTAAGCCTTCTCCTGAGGCATCGGTAATGACTACAAATTGACCCTCTAGGTCAGATACTTTTAAAATTGGTGTTGAAGTCAATTTTTTCTTCAATAGGTCAAAGGCCTCCTCGTACTTATCTGACCATTCGAATTTCTTACCTTTTCTCTACAAGGAAGTTATAGGATATGCAATTTTAAAGAAGTTTTTCACAAACATCCTATAATAACCAACAAGGCTCATGAAACTTTGGACCTCATGTACATTTATTGGTATTAGCCATTCCAAAATAGCCTTAATTTTAGCTGGGTCCACAACTATCCCTTTAGTTGAAATTATGTGACCCAAGTATTGTACCTCCTTTTGAAAGAAAGTACATTTGGAGAGCTTGCCATACAGTTGGTGCTCTCTCAACCTCTGAAGAACAATTCTCAAATTTTGTAAATGCTCTTCCTCATTCTTAGAATAAATCAAAATGTCATCAAGAAACACTAACACAAATTTGTCTAGATAGTCCCTGAACACACTATTCATAAGATTCATAAATGCCACTGGTGCATTCGTCAATCCGAAAGGTAGGACAGTGAATTCATAATGTCCATACTAGGTTCTAAACGTTGTCTTATGGATGTCCTCATCCTTCAACCTCAACTGGTGATATCCAGACCGAAGATCGATCTTGGAAAACATGGTTGCTTCCCTCATCTGATTGAAAAAATCATCGATGCGAGGTAATGGGTATTTATTCTTAATGGTTGTTTTATTCAACATGTGGTAATCTATGCACAACCACAAAGTGCCATCTTTCTTTTTCAAAAAAAAAAACTGGGGCTCCCCATGGTGACACACTGGGTCTAATCAACCCTTTGTCTAACAACTCCTGTAATTGAGCTTTTAGCTCCATTAGTTCTGTAGTAGTCATTCTATAGGGGGCTTTAGAAATAGGTTCTGATCCATGAATTGTATCAATAGCAAAATCAAAGGCTCTTTTAGGAGGTAATCCTAGTAGTTCATCCAAAAATACATCCTCAAAATCTCTAAGGAAGGGATACATGTCCATATCTGATCTTTCCTGACCTATGGACTCCTTCATCCTAACTTCATTAAGTTTTTAGGATTCATAAAACATTAAGTCATCTTGGGAATAAGTTTCCTCAGTCTCATTTAGATTTTCCATTTTGACTGTGAAAAGCTGACACCCTTTTCTTTGAGCTCTTTTCATTTGCAGAGAAAAAAATTGTCTTAATTTGATTTCCCTAGGTTTCCCTCGTAGAAAGACTTTGTTTCCTAAATCATCCAGACACTCTACTATTTTGGCATAACAGTCCACTTTGGCTCGATGTCTCCATAGCCAATTTATCCCTACGATAACATCATACGAGCCTAGTGGGGCTACATAAAGATTTACTTCCATTGTAAAGTTCAGAAGTTCAACCCTAGCCTCAAACAAGCATTACTCTACCTGAGCCTTGGTGTGATTACATATTCTACAGACCATGTGTTTGGCATGAATCTAGCTTTTCTAGGAATTTTACTAGCAATTTTAGGGGAAACAAAGCATTTGGTAGTACCAATATCAATCAAAACTAAAATCAAAAGTCCAAATAAAGGGTCATCCCACAATAATGGGTTACACTTTTTGGTCAAACTTGACATTGAAATCAACATTTTGAACTAAATATTCACTTTCTGACACCTATAGCCACTAAACCATTAGGAATTTGAAGATGATGCGAACTAGTGATTTGTGAGATTTTGTTTGTAGATTCTAAATATATTTTTTAAAAAAATTTGGAGTTAAATTGTTAAAAAATTTGTCTCCTTTGATAACTAGTTTTTAATAGTAAACAACATTTTTTTAAAGTGATGTGTATTTTGTAGCACATAACTTTTTTTCTACAAAGGATGAAACTCTGATTCTTTTGAATTTAGATTGGTAACACCGATATATAGAGCATGCATTTGGTTTTATAATGTGTTGTTGAATATTTTTTTAATTAAGTTTTGAAGTGAAACCAATTATAATTTAGACATAGGAGTATTCCGTAAAACATAACTTTTTCTGTATGTATCAAAATTCTTTTTTTTTGTTGAAACAAGGACATCAATACCTAGGGCATAGATATTTTTCAAAAAAAAAATTCACTAATTTACTAATTTTCCATGTGTGTAGAACAAAGAACTTGATGTTTGGTGAAAAACCTACATTCACAAGAAATAAAAAATAAATATAATAATCAAATTAAATATATTTAAAATTATACTTTTTGGAAAGCTTATAATAAGGACTACATACTTACAAAACATAAATTGTAAATAAATTCATTTGATCCACCAAAAGGTAAATCAAAAGTGGTTTTTTATCAACATTTTGATAGGTGTAGAGGAGACTCCATTATAGGTATGGTTCAAAACTAGCGGGGTTCTATCCAAGGGGGTTTGAATCTAAGGGGCTTTGATCAAACCCTTTTCAATTAAAATCCTTTAAATGGAACCTTTCAAGGCTTAAATCATTATATTTTCTAAAAATATGTGATTTCAACAAAAATTAGGATGTCCCAGAAAGTGTAACACATTATTGTGGCAGCACCCTAAAACACATGTCTCAATTGGAGTTATTTGGTATTCGGCTTGCCTGTTGTCCAAGGATGCATGAATGCATTGCTAGAATGCCGCTTCTTGAGAGGGTAGAGGGTTTCATCTTGGTTGTGCTCCCTATGTCTTGTTAGGACACTGGTTGGCGTAATGATCTCTGCCACAAGTGTAGCACCCTCCCACTGGTCCATGCCTCTCTTGAGGTTTGCCAAAATTGTCTCCATTCTTCCTGGAGTGGTTATTCCCCTTTTCTCTCCCTTGGACTCAGTTTTCTTATGTTTGGTCCCCTTATCATTTTTCTCAGAATAATCCTGTTTCTTCCCCTTTTTCTTAGAAAATTGTGAGGATTGAGATCAATTATATATCTTTCAATTCCTTTCTTTATAAGCCGACATAGCTTTCAGTTTTTGTTCTTGTTTGATGGCCTTTTCATAGACCTGGTCTATTGTAGTAGGACCGTGAACATCAGCCTCGCCCCCAATCTGGGCGTTCAACCCCATTATGAACTTCTGAATGTGGAATTTCTCATCATGTCGGTACTGCGGTACATACTTCAGCAGTTGGGTGAATTTTTCCCAATATTCATTCACAGTCATATCAACTTGTTTGAAATTCTGAAAGTCTATAAGTTTCTGATCATAGAACAATTGAGACAACCATCTTTGCCTAAAAAGTTCTACGAACCTATCCCATGTAAGGCTTGTAGACCTCAAGCCTAGTTCCATATTTTTGTTCATCCACCATGTGGATGCTTCACCTGCCAATTGGAATGCTCCCCACACGGGTTTAGTGACCTCATTATAGTTTCTGATTTCAAAACATTTTTCCATTTTTGTAAGCCATGCCTCCATGGCATCTCCACTTACAGATCCATCAAATTTAGGAGGCATGACCTTCTTCATGTCTCAGGATAGTTCCAAAGCCATATGGCTCCTCTTATCCTCTTCTTTCCTAGCCTCAGAGTTATTCTCTTTGTGCTCACTTTGGGTGGTGTCATTATGGCATTCCCTACCATCACCCCCATCATAGGCATCCCACCTGGGTCCTTGTTGGCCCTTGGCCTCTTGTTCGAGAGTTTATACCCTCGTTCTTGTTTCTTTCAATAAAGTAAAGATCTAGTCTAACTTGGATTCAGAGTGCCCTGAAGGATAACCTTCTTCCTGTCTATCTCCCATCCTAGTTCTAATATGAAGCTTTGCTGCAATCTACTTCTTCCTGAAGTTTGCAGATTAATCATGGATTAGTTTTTCCATGTCATTTAATTCATTCATTAGACAAATCTATTCTCATTCATGTAATCTTTAACAAGAAAGGAAAGATTGTTAGAATTTGCCATTGCATTGTAGTTTTCATTGGACTACATATAATCCATCAAAATTACAAAATTGTTTTTACACCTTGCTACTGCAAGTCATTTACAGCTTGGGATAACTTCCCATATTCATATTTTCATTTTAGTCTTAGGAGGTGAGGGTACACACTGGTACTCCTAAACAATCTCCTTAGGTACATCATAATCCCTAGGATTATTTTCCTTAGTTGGTGCTTTAGGGGCAGAGGGTCCTGCTGATGCATCAGTAGAGTTAGGGAAGCCATCTTCTCTGCTTTCCTTAACTCCTTCTTGATGTGTTTCATGGCATCAGCGAAGGTTTCCTCATTAGTTAACCATGCTCCTACTAGGTAGCCAATCTATTCAAGTTTCCTCACCCTTGAGGCTCATGTTTTTCATTCCAGAACTTAAGGTAATGCCCTTTATCCATTACCTTCTTTCAGGGCGTTGTTCTAGTTCTTACCATTCTAGCATAGAACATCCAAACATTAGCATTCTTAATGTTGGATACATATAATCATCAAGTAGTGAGCTCATAGGTCCATGTATTGAACTTGGATTCTCTGATACCATATGTAACATCTAACTCTATAATGCTCAAGATTTAACATAATCATGCATCTAAATCAAGAGATTAATTATCAATATGATTATCCATTTCAAATTAAACAATAATGATTCACTATCATTTCCTCAATTAAGCATGTTATTCTCACAGAATTTAACAAAGCTTACAATAACAATATCCAATTACATATCATCAATGAAATACTCTCACTATGTATGTACAAAGTTGTGCTCAAGGCATCAATATCAAATTATACATTACAATTGACTGACAGGTCATAAAATGTAAAAGCACTGTATGAGGAACAAATGACATCTGTCTCCATAAGCCTCGGCTTGTCTCATGCTTGGCAAGGAGAACATTATCTTGGTGCTTTTCCACCAACCATAGACCTGCGGTCCCCCGCTCAACTTCCTAACTGGAAGTGGCCCTACCCTTCACGGAAAGGTTAGATATTAGGAACCATTAGGTTAGCCATCTGAGTATTTGGTGTTGTGTCCTTCCTAATGTCTCACGGTCACACAACTATAGATCTACTCTAACTATGTATGACACTACTGGAGTCACTAAGCCATCTGGAGCACTGTGGATCGACAATGCATGCAGAGACGGATGCATTACTTTGTCCAAAGATTTACATACATATATGTTACACAATGAACATCGTCGTATGTCCACCAACCTGACTCGACTTATAAGCTGTCATGTCCTACAGTAAGTTCAAATTAACCTTTCTCTCTAGGTCTAGTATAGATGAGATCAATTTGATTCATTGTCCATACCAGGACACTCGACTCCCATCATGGGTTGGTTATGACTAAATGGGTTACTTTCATAACAAGGAACTTGTGACTCCTCATCACCTTGTTCCACTTTCAATTCATATCAAAAGTCAACCATTTATACCACCTTGGGTATTCCATGGTTTACAATTTCGATTTAAAATAACTTATAGGTTAGAATCATATTATTGATACTCTAGGCATACCTTGCCTTAGCAAATAGAATGGTTTCCTAATGAATGATAACTCAAATTACCTTTGTGAGCTTTTGGTAATAAACACTATTCCTGTTAGTTTACTCATAAGTAAAATAAACGGTTTAGACCTTGTAATATTAACCATGTAAGTCTTAGTAATAAAAAAAAAAGAACAAATCTTTTACCAATAGTTTAGCAAGCATGCAAGCTGTCATATGTTAAAACTATGATGTTTGATGATCATACCACCTCCTTAGTCGAGGGAAAACAAGTATAATCTTGATTGTTTTAATCACCCTTTCATAATCCACAGTCGAGTTTACATGCAAGCTAATCCAATATTTTGCTTGAGTGCTATAAGCACGTTTAATGACTAAGGTCATATCGATCCTTACTACATTTCGTGGTGATTGCAATGGCCATATACATGCCAAACAATGAGTACGTACTCAATGCATCGTTCTACACTTTCATCCCATGAGCACATTCATTTCATCTCATATACGAATCTTGGCACTAATATTACTCAAGCCACGTCAATAGTTGGCATGTAATGATATAGAGGATATGTTCTCATCCATAATGGACTTGAGCTATAGATTCAGTAAGATATATAGTGAAATAAGGCTTGGCCACATCGGTCTGGAGCCATAGTCGTAATATAAATAATAAAGATTCATAGCTTGGCCTTTGTGGCCTCGAGCCACTTCTATAGTGAACAGTAAAATGAATCTAACACTTGGCCATAAGGCCTCGAGTATAATCTCACAAAAGTTATAGTGCCAACAGCTCGGCCATACGACCTGGAGCTTAGTCTCAGAAAAGATTATGATGCAAAATGACTCGGCCATGAGGCCTCAAGCTACAGTTTTGAAAGGAATTTTGTGAGTTTTAAGCTCGGCCCTGTCGGCCTTGAGCCACGACCATCAAGATTTTAACAATGGTTAGAAACACGGCCTCAAAGGCCTCATGCCCCTATGCAAATAGTAAAGCAAGAAACATAATGCCATACGCACACTATGGAAGCTTAACATAGTTAAATCTATTTAAACCCAAAAGTAAATGGGGACATTATCCACCATATTATCTAAACAAGTCTGTTAAATGCAATGCAATTTTAATCTGATTCTCCTTCAAGTTGCTCTATGTTTCTTTACTACTCAAGCCTCTCCAGAGAGCTCCGCCAGCCCACACCAAAATAAAAACAACCATAACCCCCCAAAATGAATAGTCCCCTTCAAATGATAACTAAAATTTGTTATCAAGCCATTCTTGGCATGCCGATTTGGGTGGGGAACTACCATCCCACTCGGCCAACTCCCTCAATCTTAGGCTCACCCAAGGCAACATGCACCAACCTATGGTGAGCTCAAATCTCCCATTAACTCCTCAATGCCAACTAAACAACAAAATTATTAATATTCAAAATAGTGTTACTTAATATAGCATGTAATAGGTTTTAAAATAATCACAACATTATTGTTGTCAACCCCTAAGGAGGTTCCCACCTTTATATATACATAATCACCCTTACTAAATGACAAGGGTTAAATAATATAATATATATAATATTAAAGATTATCACTATTGAAATCAAAAGATGACACACAACTAGATTAGGATTGTCGGGGTCGAGCACTACTCCCCCTAAATCGACTATAACCCTTAGTCGAATGACTTAAGAAAATATTATCCCCATATACAAATAGGATAACGAGAGATCTCTTCGTCACTTAACACGACCATCTCTCTACTTGTGACAATGTTCTGGGAATGTCATCTAGTCATCATATCTTGTCGCACCATCAACAAAATAACTCACATAGAGCATAATTGCTAAGAAAGGAGACATGCCTCATGACAACTTACGAAGAGATTTGGAAGGACATAGAAGTCGATACTCAGATGACTATTCCACTCTATTTTCGCAATGTCTAACCCTTCCTCCAAGATGATACCCTCCTTCTTTGAAGGTCGTTACATTTTCCTGTTCACACTCAAGACCACAAAACCATGATCAGTGCATCATTATCATATCCCATAATATAAATCAATTAATGTTCAAAACTAATTAACATCAGTCACTAACTTCATAATCAAAGATCAAATCAGATATTTCCACAATATCAAATCAGTTAACTATGATAAATCCTCCTGATTATCACACAAAGTTAATGATTAAGTCTAATTGTAAGTTGGGGATGTAACACTGACAAAGAACTCTGATAGCTGCCTAACTCAACCCCACATTTGAACATAATTTCTTAATCTAGATGGCCTCCTTATAGGCATGAGCAGATACCATGTACTTAGTGGACAAAGTGACCACAATATACCACTTACTAATCCAACTAATAGCACTACCAAACAAAGTGAACACATATCCACTAGTGGATCTTCTACTATCGACATATCCTACCCAATCTAAATCCACAAATCCACAAGTATCCATTAAGTTCTAGTCCCTTATAGAATCACCATGATAAAAAATAAAGTACTCAAAGGTGCCCTACAAATATCTGAAGACCCTTTTAACTACATCCCAATGATCTCATCCAGGATTATCCATAAAGTAGCTCAAAACTTCCATTACTTGGGCAATGCTCAGTCTAGTACAAACCATAGCATACATCAAGCTTCCAATAGCACTAGCATAAGTTACTTGATCCATGTCCTCCATATCACTATAATAATAATATACATAATCTAAGGAGTATTAGGATAATATTTTATATTTTGTATTTCCTAGCTACACTAGAAGTTGAATAGTCATATAGAAGATGAACTGAATAGTCATTTCATATTGTTAAATGTGTACATTGTATCTAATTTTGATCAATGAATGCAATTAATGAATTAATAGATGAATGTTATGAACTTCATTGAATATTGTCTCATCCATTATATTTGTCAATATTTTTTGCATTTCATTCCTAGGCCTGACATTGGTATCAGAGCAATTTTTTTTGTGAACTGAGTTTATCTTTTCTTGCCCTCAATTCTACATATCTCCATGTTGGCTCAAACCTTGAATTTGTAACATTATTACCCCTCATCATTCACAATAGATGATCTTGTGCTCATTTCCAAAGCCTTTCCCATATTTTGAATTCCTCGATCTTCCTCTATTTCTCTAACATTTTCAAGGTTTTTGTTGTGGTTCCCACTCTATGTATACAAGGCCTCACATCTAAACATGTGTGTGCTTTAAATTGTAAGGGAGCTAAGGTAGTGGAACAACTACCTATACTAATTTTGAGAGGAAGATTATGCAAAACTTTTCAAATCTTTACAATAGTTACAAAAATTATACGAAAATAAACTATTAGTACACTTATGACTTCTAGGTCATTTCCTACCACCATTCCAACAAGAGGTAGAGAGATTACTAATTTGTCTTGGGTTAAATAAGTTATCCCAATTTATTTCAATAGAATTATTTTTGTCTTTTAATCCCATTGTTTGACCTTGAGTGTAACTTCTAGTGATGGAGTTTTGTTACTCAAGTTCCACATTTGGTTCTTTTGTAGTTACTTCTCTCTCTTTTTTGACCCAATTATTTTATCAATATTGGCATATTTATGACCCCCAGACCATTTGTTATCACAATTTGAGCATAGATCTTTTTCTCTTTTATTTTCCTCTTGTTGAGGAGAGTTCTTAATAATTTTTCTTAGGTTAAGCAAGTTGTCTCATTTCTATCAATATGAATAGTCATAATTTTATCTTCCAATCTTGTGGTTTGACCTTGTGTGGTACTGTTGGTGGTGGATTTATGTTTCTCAATATGCAATGCTTGTTTCATAGCTCTCCTAATTGTGCAATGTTCCAACAAACAAACATCATGTTTAATTTGGTCATTAAGTCCATTGATGTAGAGTTGTAGCCTTTGATAAGGTGTCACATCTTGAGTTCAACTTTCTAATCTCATATGCTCAGTATTATATTCAGCTACAAAGCCTATTATTTTAAATTTGTTAGTTGGGTAAAATAGCTTCCATTCCCTAGTTGCTCATAATGGGCTACTAAGTCATTTGTAAATTCTTTCCAACTAATGATTTTCCCTTTCTTTTTATTCATTGTCCATTGGTACCATTGATAAGGTTCATATTCTAAATGTTGTGAGGCTATGTCAACCATTGCATTATTTATTATATTATGAATCTTAAAGTATTCTTCCATGAGACTTATCCATGAAGTTACATCAGTACCATCAAACTTAGGGATATTTATTTTGGGTAGGTTCAAAAATTTTAGATCTTGAAAAGGTTGTTTTATCGCTTTATTTTGTCTATTAGGGTTGTATCCACCTAGTTGGTTTTGTTGGGACTTCAATTCATATAATAGTTCTTGTTTAAACCTATCTAAACCTTTATTGAAAGATGATGCAAATGGGTCAATCAAATTATCCTTAATAAAATGTATCATTGTTTCACATCTTGAAGGAATTTTACCTTCAATTTCAGTTGGTGGGGAATAAAGGTCATTGGATACAATTTTTAGAAAATTCTTTCGATCCTAAATATGACATGGATTTTTATGTGTATGTATTTTTGATGAAGACAAAACTGCTCTCACTATTGTAACACATGCTCTGATACCAATTGATGCAAGATAGGTCTCTCCCCTCTGCACACTAACTCAAAACACAAAATAAACTCACAGGCAAGTGATTGCAACAAACTATAATTTCATTAATTCAATTTACAAATTACAATAATTGGTCATTCATGGCCTCTCTATGTTCCACGAGCTCTCGGTCCATTCTCGAACCTCCTTGTCTATCTCCCCCCTTCTTTCTCTCTACACACCTCACTTTATGCGCAACCCCTCCATTCTTCCTGCGCTGCTCCTCACTGGACCGCCCTCTCTCCTTTTGTTCTTCCCCGTTCTTTCTGCTAAATTCTCAGTTTGTACAACCATTGGCGTTCTGTTATGTCTATTTGAATACTCTCCCTTGATCATGGCGACGAAGATCAATGGTTAACATAGACCCACCACACCTGTTGGTAATGGCCGTAGGACAACAGTTAACACCAACCTGCCATACCGCAGAAGGGTCACACCTAGACCGCAGGAGGACGGTTCCCTTCAAGTCAAACTTGTAGCACCGCAAGAGGTTTATGCATTGACCACGGGGTAGCGGTTCAATTCCCACATTACCGCATGCTTCCAAACATTGTATCACGGGATAATAGTTATCCCACAACACTGCAAGCCTTCCACATGACAATCGTGGGGGTGTGGTTCCTTGCAATACTGCAAGCTTATCAGACTATCATCGTGGGGGTGTGGTAAAGACACCTTTTGATTTGTCACAATAATCAATGCTGACAAAGGTTGATTCTTGCCATACTGAAAATGTTTTTGGGTGATGCAGATAGCTTGTTTGCCCGGGATGCTCCTACATCAATTTTAAATTCTAGTTTTTCAATATCTTTCCAAAATTATAAAAAATTTCTAAAAATTCTAAAAATTGTGGCCTATAGAGCAGAATAATAAAATATGTTGACCTAACTTTGACCACTAATTTACGGACTATATTTTATTTCTAATAATAAATTACAAATAACTGACCCAATCTAATTTTTCATAAGCTTTTCAAAAATGTAAGAATTTTAAAAAAAATCTAAAAATTACAGCCTGTAGATCCAATTAATGAAAAAACATAAATTTAAAATAATTTGTGCAAAACTTATGATAGAAATTTGAGTTTGGAACCTTATTTGATACTTAACTCAAAACCCAAAAAAAATCAGGTCCAGATTCTCAATGTTTTGAAAGTTATGGTGGAAGCAAAAATCTTGGCCCAAATCGTAGCTCTGATACCCACTTGTTATGATATTTCTTGGAAATAAATGTAAAAATCAGTAAAATAGCAGACCACTTCGAGGGGGTGACCTCCGATAATCAGAAAATAATATTTAAATTCAATATTAGATGATATGATGGTTTGGTAGAGTCTATCTCTCATTATTTATATACATAACTATGTAGGGACACACCCCTTCGTCCTAACTAAGTTATCTTAAGGAATAACTAAGACCAATAAATGCATCTATTAAAGTTAAGCATGCCACAAGTGCTTATCCTTATTCTAATTAGGAATATAGCATACTAGAATCCTCACACTAATAATTCTTAGAGTAGAATCATCACCAAAATACACATTCCCTACATCACATTCTTCATACCTTAAAAACACCCCTGATGGGAGGTCATATGGAAGGAAGGTCTAGAGTCTATCAACCACAAACCTTTAGATTCATGTGTTTCCAATTCTACAACAAAGGCATCTCCACCATCCTCCTACAATGATATATCAAACTCATCGTCATACTCATTATTTTTCTCCTTCTTGCAGTCTCTTCTAAAGTGCCTAGTATTTTTGTAGTTCCACCACTTAGCCTTGGACTTTCCAAGAGATTTGGATCTCCCACATGATTTGGATCTAGGCTTTTCTTCTTTTTTCCTTTCTCCTTTGATCTTCCATGAGCTGACAAGACCTTAGTAGATTCAAAACTTTTTCATTGCATCTCCGAGAGTAAAGCAATCACTACCTCCTCCATCTAAAGCTTTAAGACAATTCTCCCAATTGCCATCACTAAGTGATTCCACAAGTCTAAAAAATAACATAAAAGTGTCATACAATGATCCCCATCCATCTTCATTCCAATAAAGTGCAATTAGGTCACGCACATATTGGATGCATGCAAATGCTTGGCTAGAGAATTGCTTTCATCTATTCTAAGGAATATAGCTTATTTCTTGAAAAAAGTTTGTTAACTAGGGATTTCACATGGTATAATTCTCTGAATTTCTTTCAAACAACTTGTGAGGTGGGTTCTTCATGTACATTCAACAAAACTAAATTTGCCAAGCAAAGTCTAATGAGGCCCTTCGCCTTTCTAGACAATAGATCTCATTTAGCTTATGACATTGCAATTGGTTTGGATCCAGATATAGAAACCCATAGACCTTTGTCTACAATTATATCTTGATCTTCCATAGCTCAAAGTTAGTGTCGGTGAACCTCTCCATCTCTATCCTTGATGTGCTTTCCATTTTCTTGCAACAAGATCTCCTTTTGCACAAGCTCCTACTTAAACTAAGATTAGATTAAAAAAAACCTTATCCCTAACACCTAGGACCCAAGGTGATCAAACTATGATACTAAATGAAAAAAAGAAAAGGTATAAAATACACCTCCTAAACTAATCTATCAGAGGAGGTTTGTGCAAAAATTAAATTTATCATATAGTTACAGGGAAATAAATACAAAAGCAATATGCCATAACATAGTGATTTACATAGAGAAAACCCTTTGAGAGAGAAAACCCCTCTCCAAATCAACTCAATATGTTATTTAGTAATCAATGGTTACAATATACTTGCGGAGTCTAATCCTTTATAGGAGTATCACCAATAAGAGATTGGGAACAATTTTAGTATCATAACAGCACACTTACCAAACTTGTTATGAAGTCTCCATCTCAAGCACCCAATAAATAAGAGAAGAAATATATGAAACCATAAAATAGTAATTAGGAAACCATGATCTAAAACCACCCAAAAATGTGGCACCTAAATCCCTAGTCAAAATCCAACACCCAAATCCCAAGATGAGTCCATAGGCAAAAAATAACATAGTCCTTACACTTGTCGTAAGCTTGTCATAATCCACTCATCAACTTGGGAGCTCCATTTTGGCTCAATTATCTCCATTCAAAGAGTCCTTATGACATCATAACATGTATGATAAGTTGGTCAATAAGTGTAACTCCCTCGTACAACTCTCTTATGCATCATAAATGCTTTTACATTTCTAATGTGGGGGGCCTAACTTCTTGAGGCCATAACTTTTGATCTAGGAAGTCGATTGAGGCCGATATTTTAAATTGAAGGTCTCAAAGATATCCATGTCACTATAACTAGATTGCTTTGATTAAGGCCCATTTTGATATGTTTCAAGAATAAAATTGACATCTATAACCTAGAAATGACTTTTTTTGTGTTTTATAGCCCAAAAATTACATTTTTGTGTTCTTGATATTAGGATGCAAGGTTGAGACATCTTTCCTAACAATTATTACACAACATGTGAGGATGACTTAGACACGCCTATAGACACATGGAATGGTTTTATAGTGGCACTCAAAGAAACCTTCTATCTAGTTGGAAACTATGATGACCAGTACATCAAGTTATTTTAGTTGTGTTAAGATTGAGATCAATAGGTGATGCAGAGCATCTAGGACAGCAGGACAGTAATATTCATAGACTGTCATAACTTGAACAAATCAACTTCCTACTAGCATTTTGCATCACACAACTTGACCAACATATGGTCTCTGACCCAATAACTTCAATCTACTCCTTCCAAGATGTCAACTCCTTCAAGATTCCATCTAACCCACCAAACATGGTCTACAGGACAGCAACATCTATCATACCTCTCATGGGTAGCCACAACCTCATTTCTCCAAGAGTAGGACAGTCACAATATCCATCTTAGGGTGATCCTTAATGAGACAAGCCCTATCTCATACAACCAACCAACCCAAGAACATGCCTAACATCTAAGGACTTTCCTTAACCAAACAACTACAAGCCAAACATACGTAGTGTCCTCCCTTGGAGTGACTGTTTTCAATGATGACTGTCAGGGCAGTATAAGTTACAATGCTTTGGTTTCTCAGAGAAGTCACTCCTCACCTTTTGATACAGGACCATTGTAAGGTCAGAACCCTTTGTGTTGGGCACCATGCATGACAATCCTTGGTTTGTCCACTGAATAAAGTCACTGATGATCACCAGGCTGTTGTTGTCCTTCACCAAGTCTCCACATATGTTATTTGCAGACCTATTTATAAAGAATCCTCAACATCAACCATCCTCCTGCCTCCCATTCTTTCCCAAGTCTTATTACTGACTATAAAACAACCCATTCCATTGGGTATGAATAGAAAAAAGGCAATGGGAAGGTGAAAGTTTCATCGGGCTACTCAAAAGAGCCAAAACCTAGGTTTTGGGCAGCCAATGGAAAACTAGTTGTTTCTTCCTCCTGAAGCAATGTCAAAAGCCCAAACAAGATGCAAAGGGCAGGTAATTTATCCACTTAAACATGCATTGCAAATACCCACCATTCCCAGGCCGTACAAGTACGGAAAAGTGCAGAAAACAGCGATTTTTCTTGACTGTCACAGTGGGTTTAAAGCAGTTCAGAGCATAACAGAGTTTTCTTCCACCAAGGTTGATGTCAAGACTTCAAATAAGGTTTAAAATGAAGGTGCTTCATTCTTTTAACCATCCAATGCCTACATGAGCTATGCTAATTCCGTACAGGTACGGATTCTTCAAAAAAACAGCGAGTAGTTTATGAAAACAGCAATTTCAAAGAGCAGTAAGAAGTTATACAGTCATGTGTTGCTTTTCCCTCAGTGTCAAGAGCCCAAACTGGCTTCAATGGATAGCTAACTCCTTAACCTTTATTCCTAATCATTCAAACTTCCATGACATAGCCGTACTGTACTGTGGTACGGGTTCCAAGGCATAAGAATGCAGAAAATATAGAAAAAACAGAAAAATAGAAGTTCTTTTGTTATATTTCACAATCTATTGAAAAAAAGTCTCTTTACAATAATGCTTGGAAGAGTTATAGTAAACCTCCACACTGTATGCATCGAGTGGGAGTCCCAAAGAAAACTGCCAAAAAACCAACTTGCCTTTTCTTGTTTTCAACTGCAACACAAAAATAGAAACTGTCTTCTTTTTCTGAAACTGTCTTTGAAAGTGACTGTCCACCGATTGTTTTGGTGATTAGAAATCTTTTAACAAGTGGTCTAACCTTGGACAAGGTATTAACACAACTACACCTTTTGACATGCCTTTAAAAGGCTAAAAAAAACATGAGAATTAAATGACTACCTATACAAACACTAAGACTTAATGACTCTTGCAAACTTAACATGACTATCCTACTAGGACTTAACAACATAACAATAGGTTCATTTAGACATTGGGCATAGTCCATTTACTAGTATGGCTTTCAAGCCTTATACATCAAGAAAATGGTCTCAGAGACCTTATTAAACCAAACAACCTCAAGTAAAATCTCGACAACTTAGTGCTCCTGCACCAATAGGTGCAAGAAAACATAGATACCTTTCATACTTTCGTATCCAAACTAGGCATTTAAGATTCACAACAAAACCTTGTTTTAAAGTATAGGTTAGGCCTGGCACCACATATCCAATCAAATATGGATTTCCTAATCTCGTCAATCAAAGAAGCCTACATATTTTCTTGCAAATTTGAAGCAAAGGCCAAATTCAAGATGAGAATAGAAGATTCTAAGTCTCATAACAAGCCATACTCTAAGCCTTCCAAGTAGAATTTCAAACTAGGGAATGACTCTTAATGCCATCCATAGAAGAAACAATAGACACAAAATGATCAAAATAAGTAATCAAAGATTGGCAAGTGGTGTTCAATTCAGAACTCTAACACTCATTTTGACATAGAATGTCATTCTTAGAAGACTACTTACACATCTTGACACAACATGTACTAGCACTGTGGCATAGGATAAAGGTAAGTAGGTCATGGAATTTGAAACTAGTGCTATGGTCAATATTACAAAAATATTTGCTTCCCTTGTAGATGTAGAGGAAGAAAAAAGATCATTCTATTGTCAAATGTGGATCAATGGTCAACCAATACACTTCATTATTAACAATGTGAATCAAAAGAACTTGATTTCTTCTGAAGTAGTTTAAAGATTGAACTTTCCACCAACACTTCAACCACAACCATAATTTATGAGATGGTTTAGTGTGGGATCTAATATATGCATAATTTAGTAGTGTCATCTATTGTACAACATCAAGCCTTTTCAAGACATAATCCTTTGTAATGTCACTCCATTAGACGTATGCAATGTTTTACTTGGGCAACCATATCTTTACCATCGACATGTGGTCTATGAAGCAAATCCAATAAATGTTGTCATAGATGTTAGTGATAAGAGATATCGCATACCGAAAGCAGTCCCTAATATATCAATCATTAGTGTTGATGAGGTCGTCATAGTTCTTTTAATTTATCAATCCGGAGGTGTTTGGAGCGATCTGCAACAAGGTATACTTGGTTGGGGGTTTAAGTATGGATCCGAATCTAAGTGGTCTGAAAGGACAAAGATGGAAAATTAAACTATTCTAATCACACATGCTAGAATTCAAACTATTCTAATTGTTGAAATAAACACACATGTTGGAATTCAAACTCTTCTAAGTGCTGAAATAAACACACATGATGGAATAAAAAATGTCTACACTAATTTGTAGGAAATAAACTATGTTAATCAAATTTGAATTGCTAAAGCATTGGAAACTATCTTATCACATAACTGAAATGAATTGCTAAAGTACATAACTGTAAAATCAATTATTTAACCTCTGTTTCCACAATATCGGTTCAACAGAATAAACCAATGTTGTTTCATGAGGTGAAATGGTTAAGAACATAACTCTTTTTGGTATTTTAAAAATGTAAGAACAACCTACAGGTATCTAAATACTGAAACACTCATACACATAAAACACACCAACTAACTCTAACACACATAAGAAAATGACAAAAAATAGAAAGGTGTACCAAGAGATCTCCTCCATTGGGGAAATGGGCCCTACTTTCCTAGCAGAAGGATCAAACTGTGCTAAAAAAACTTCAACAAAAATTCCTCTTTATTTGCATTGAATTCAAAACACAAATGGGCGTGGATACATGATGAAAACAGGAAGAGTCTTTCTTTAGGAAAATGGTAATTTTGACTTACAAATGGAACTAACTCTAAGAATCTACCTGGCTCCTACTTAGACAATTGAGCCTTTATTTACTGAAGGAACTAAACTAAGCTTAACTATGATTGGACTTCAACTTAACCGGTCGCTTATTCCTAACTTAAAGAGTTTCTCCATTTGAAACTTCAAATAAGATTATGATTTGAGCATGATTGACGATAATCAAGTAGATTGCGGATTTGTTCGATCCTGGATTGAAACACCACTTTTAGTTATCTTGAACCAAAATAACTTTTTAATTGGAGTCACATATTGTCAAAGAATTATGGCATTGGAATGGACAGCTGGAGTTACCCGTGGAACCCATCATCAGGGTTTGGAATAAACCTAGACTTTGCTTCAATAACTGCCGACTCAAGGGGAGGACCATTCCTTTGCAATGCTATAGGAATCTGGAGCCATCTAGAGTTGGGGTTTGTCAGTAGAAGAGTAGCTCTGGAGGGGTCTGAAGGCTTCTAAGAAGCTCCATGTTGTAAACCTTATGAAATCATCATATAACTTTGACAAAAACTCATTATATCATGCATTTTAAAGTAGAATTCATAGTAATTGCTAAAATATTTTATATAAAAGAAATAAGGAATAAGCATGCATATCCATTCATTCAAAATAATTATAATCTTAATAATGCCATATATATATGCCATACCACAATATCAAGGTTTTTGAAAAGACTTATGTAGGAATTAAAATAGTCATTGTTTTGCCTCATCAAGTGCTAAATGGTGTAAGAAGCTAGTCAATTATAGTAAGAATTGACTACTTTTGATGGCGAGATCTAAATGTAAGAATGTCCTTGTAGCATTAAAACATACCATAGTTCCTCCAGTAGCATTTGTGAAGACCTTAGAGTTGTAGCACATAGAAGAATACAAGGATATATTTTAGCCACCAAAGGGAGTGCCTACACATTGTGCAATATGACATACTACTACTTTGATTCCTAGCCCACCTCTACCTAATGCTTCATTGTACTACAAATTATTTCTATAGAATGGGGAGATTAAGCAACAGATCCATAAACTCATGGATAAAGGACATATTAGGCCCAACTCACCACCTTGCAATAGCTTAACTATGCCTGCATAGAAGAAGAACAACACATGCATGTTGTGCATCATTTGTAGAGCTCTCAAAAAGATCATAGTGAATAACCACTACCCTCTTCCAAAAATGGAGGACTTGTCAAAATATATTTGCATTGATAAATTCTTCACTAAAATCAATCTTAAGTTTGGGTATCATTATATTTTTGTTGAATCTTAAGAAATCTAGAAGACAACCTTCAAGACAAGAGAAGGTTTGTTTGAGTTGTTAGTCACACTCATTGGATTAATGAACACTCTAGCCATATTTAGATGAGGAATGGAATTCTCAAGCCATTCACCACTTCATTTATTGTAGTCTACCTTAACATCATCCCAATCTTCAACAAAACTTGGGATGAACATGTGTGTCATATAAAGCAAGCGCTTAAAACCTTGTGGAAACATAACTTGTATGCAAACATGGAGAAATGTTCACTTTCCAAGTGGGAGATATAGTATTGGGGATACATTATAGAAAAATAAGGACTTCATATGGACTTGGTCAAGATTCAAGTCACCTAGGAATGGCCACAACCAAAGAATCTCATAGAGCTCAACTTTTTGGGATTGATAAATTTCTACAAGAGATTTGTACTTTTTGTTCCACATTAGTACTTGTATTATTAGATCTTCAACAACCATTTTGAGATTGAGACTGATGCACTAGACTATGCACTTGGTATAGTCATCACTGAACATGGTCAACTAGTTGCTTACCATAGTGCAACATTCACCACATTGACAAGGAACTACCCAATATATGATCGCAAGGTTTATACTATTTTTCAAGCATGTAAGCATTGGAAGCATTATACTGCTTCAATTATTGTAAACTCATCAGAAGTTACAACATGAGCAACATAAAAAATGGTCTTCTTATCTTCATTAATTCCATCTAAATATCAGGCATAAGAAAGGAAGCACCAATCCAACTGTAGATTATTTGAGTAGTCTACTGAGTCAAGCTCTCCTTTCTGTTCTTGATGCATGTGGACATGAAGTCAACACATGGTTAGACTTGTATCCTTTGACAAAGATTTTGTATACGTCTATTAATAGTTCCATTGTGGTAATTTAGTTCCTGATTCTACTTGCAAGATAGACTCCTATACCACCTTGGGCACTTGTACATTCCACATGAGGTAGAGAGACAAAAAATTATATGGGAGGCTCATTTTAGCAAGGTTGTAGGATATTTTAGGGTTGAAAAGACTCAAATGATGTTGTAGAAGTACTCCTTTTGGCGACACCTTAGGTCAAATGTCACCAAATACATCAAGTTTTATACCACATTTGTAATTGCCAAACTAGTCAACAAGAAGTAAAGCTTGTACACACCTCTACTAGTTCCAAAGAGATCATAGAAATCTATTTCAATGGACTTCCTTGTAGGCTATGTTTGGCAATGATTATGTTTTTGTGGTAGTTGATAGATTCTCAAAGATGGCAATTTTAATCTCTTGCAAGAAAGCAATCTCATCTTTGGAAATGACTCAATTTTACTTTCAACATGTTTGGGTCCACTTTGGAATCATATAAATTATCTTGTTAGATAGAGATACAAGGTTCTTGAGTACTTTCTAGAAAGCACTTTGGCCTATGCTAGACACAAACCTAAATAAGTCTACTGCACATTCCATCCCTAGATTGATGGATAGATGGAAGTGGTAAACAAGATGATAGCGCATCTTCTCAGGGTGTATAGTTTTAAGAAGCTCCACAAATGGGATGAAACCTTGCCTTTCATTCTACACAACTACAACAAAGCTTTGCATAACTACCACACACAATCCCTTTTAGGTTTTCTTAGGTTTCCAACCTTTAGAACCCATTGACATAACTTATTTTATTCCACCATCAATAGCAACAACTACTTTAGCTCAAAAGGAAGTTGACAAAGCTATTGAATTCATTGAGCTCATTCAACAGTAAGTGCAAACTATTTTGCAATGGGCTAATGTAAAGTACAAGTAGCACCATGACAAGCATTGGACAATGCACACCATTTATGTCGATGATTGAGTTTGGCTACACTTGCAAAAGGAATGATTGTTAGGATGTTACTGCAAGCTTCATCCACTTCAATACAGTCCCTACACCATCACTAAGCAAGTAGAAGATAACACTTCAAGCTTAATTTGTCTTCTTACCTTGGGTTGCATCTAGTCTTCAATGCATACTATTGTGCCATTACTTTCCACCTCTATTGGATATAATAGATTTTGTAGAGATTCTTCAATAGACAAAGATTAATCCAAAATGTAATGTTCCTATAGAATTGGATCAAGTCATTGATGCTAGGGTAAAAAATGCACGTCAACAAGAGACCCCTCTCTTCTAAATCGTCAAAGCAAGTCAAGTTCCTTCCTATGGAAGATGGCCACAAAGGAACAAGTTACCAATTTGTTCCCATATCTTTTCTCACTGTTGCATGTAATGGGGACCATTTCTCTTCAAGGAGGGGCGACTAATTTAGGAGGATCCAAGTCACCAAATCTTACCACAAATCTCAAGTGTTTCTCGACAAACTTCATAGTTTCATCAATAGATTCCTCATCCAGCTTAACACCCACGTGTCAAATGACAAGTCATAACTCAACTTTAGTGGCACTACAAGACCTAACTAGTCTTTGGTGGTTGTTAGTAGTTGTCATGATTGAAGTAGAATATGAAACAAACCAGTTCTAATCAACGCTTCATCTTCCCTCCCCTCTGTATATTAATGTACATAACCATTCTTTGCATGTTAGAGAGGAGTAACAAGGCATAGCCAAGATACATATATTCTCATAAATAATGTAGAGAACTAGCATAATACAACTTTGTTGTTACAGTTCTACACATGTTAAATGTCTTCTTTGTTTTCCATGTTCATTTGTACTTTGCATGTTTCTAACCTTTATTGTTAAGTAACCCATTTTCGCGCATAACCTAATTGAAAATGTTTGATTGGGTTGTCCACTAGGTTCTTCCCTAGGCCCTAGATCAACAGTGTCTTTGGACACATTCTTAACAACTTCAACTGTTTGGAAAACAAATGAGAATAGGTTTTTAGGCACATATTTTGTCAAATTGATCCTGCACAACACAAATTAATCAGTGCATCAAATCAATTCCACAACACTTAGGGTCAAACTCGTGATACTTGAGAATGAATTGTAGAATTTTGTGAGGCGACACAAAACTTGAGATGGTGATCATACATTAACAATTAATTATCTGATAGTAGTGAACTGCACAACTTCAACATCATTCTTCCATTATTGATTTTAGAGCTAAGTACCCCTATCCATTACATTTAATTTTTATAAATTTATTGTTGTTATCTATTCTAGCTCTAATTAATCTAGGATAAGTTGCACTTATTAATTACATATACCTAATTAACCTAAAAAAATTCAACATCATTCTTCCATTATTGATTTTAGAGCTAAGTACCCCTATCCATTACATTTAATTTTCATAAATTTATTGTTATTATCTATTCTAGCTCTAATTAATCTAGGTTAAATTGCACTTATTAATTACATATACTTAATTAACCTAAAAATATTTTATTTTCCTTTAAAACATCCTACAATTTAACATTTAGCAAAACAAGTATTTACGATTTTTATCTTTTAATAATAAAATTTAAAATTAACAATTAAAATAAATAATTGACCATTGAAGTCTGTGATGTTTAAGGAGAGTGCAATAATGGATGCATTTATTAACATATGGGAGAAACGGCAAACACTAAGTTTGAAGAAATAACGGTATAATAATAATAAAAAAATTAAAGGGATGCAATATTACGTGTGTGGGGTCCTCTCTAACAAAATCGTAATACATGTTTTATTAGTTTTATTTATCCCATACTTAAATCTTCTGTCAGACAATGAAAACGACGTCAGACGTTACAAATCTCGTCTCCCGAAGTTTGTGTTAAGAGCAGATTGCAGAATGGACATAATCAGCATAAGCAGGAAGTGGAAAGGAGAAAGGAGCCTTTATCCTCACTCACAATCTCTATTTTCATTTCGCCTTTCCCCAACTCCAACGGCTCTGCTCTGTAATGCTCGGATCCACCAGGCGACACCAACAATTTCTTTTCGACTTCTCAACAATTCGCCAAAACTCTCACACAGAGTTATCTCTCCAGTTTCACACAGTACGAGGTATTGTCTTTATCATTCTCTCCTGCTGTATCTCAGGCGCAGGCCTTTTTCCTAATTCCTTCTAATCAATTTCTTTAAAAAATAGCAAATAGTCCATATAGTTAATTCAATTGTCTATTGTGGGAGAAATCGAGAGTAGATGTTCAATTGATAATGCGGTGGTGGATTCGTATGTTTTGCGTTTGTAATCTTTAATTAATTTTGATTTTTAATTAGATGAAGGGTAATTAAACAAGGGAGAATGGGCCAGGGCTAAATTTAAAGAAGACTGATTACTGACTTATGATACAAATTCGAAGAAGAAAGAATTGAAAAACAACTAAATCCTAGAAATGAATGCATGTTGTAATCCAGGAATCGCACCCAGTAATTCCTTAAACACAACATAGAAGCATATTATAGATATTATGTATCTTTCTTCCATTGTTGAATTGAAAAATAGAAAGATAAAAGTATTTTTGTTTTGGGTTAAAGTTATACTTTGATTGCCTAGTAATTGAAGTGTAGTTACAATACAAAAAGAAACCAAGCTTGAATGATTTGGGTTAAAGTTATACTTTGATTGCCTAGGCCTAGTAATTGAAGTGTAGTTACAATACAAAAAGAGACCAAGCTTAAATGATTTATTTAGTAAGATACTTGTCCTGAGTAATTAATAAATACAGTCTCATCATGAAATAATTCAAAATCTGCAGTCAGAATTCTGAATTTTTAAATCAGAATCTGATTGATGATCTTCAAAATGAAATCTGTTTATAAATACTTTTGAATATAGATTCGGGGATGAATTTTGTATCATGCTGATTATAGTTAAGCAGATCTGATCAGTCGAGTTCTCTGCATTCCCCATACCAGCAGATTCAGCAGTATTATACAGAGCATTATTGGATTTCTCATAAAATTTGTGTGAGTGATTGATTCTTTTCATTTACTTGCTCAATTTCATATCATGTAATTTCTGTCATAAATTAGGGTCCTCAAAAGAGCTTCACAATTCTATGTTAAAGTCTATTTTAAACAATAAAGCATTTGGGCTAATTATATAAGCCCTTAAGCCAGGGCCTCTTCACAATGCTATGTTAAAGTACATTTTTAAGGATTAAAACATTTAGGCTAATTATGTGGGGGAGATGAAAATACTATTTCAGTAAATTCAACCCATATATAAACACCATAAGAGAGGTTATAAATGGAAGGCAAAGATGGTTATAAATATTATAATGAACTTAAATGGAAGGCTAATTATCTTATAAAAGAACTTAAATTAGGTGTATATCTTGGTCAGTGAGTTGTTAATACTTTAACATTACTATACATGTTAATTAGACTACAGCGTATAAGATCATAAGTAATTTGAAGAATTAATAAACAAAATCATTATGAAAAAAAATTAAATGAATATTAAACAGCCACTTAGGATTTATCCTATCCATTGAAACTATAATGACGATATATGACAAAAAGGGAAACTGTTTTGCTGTGGTGCTCTCTATCTATTTGGATATATCCAGGTTGCTTGTATTTTTCAGCCCTTCATCCAGTGAGAGTTATGTAACTAGAAGTTTTAAGGAGCGATTTTAACTGGTTCTCTGTAACAATTTACCAGTTTATGCTATAGAATTATGTTGATCCAGAAATCATGTTGACTGATAGGATTAAAGTTTCAAACATTTTCATATTAGCTGTAAAATGGCTGCCATTTCCTTTACGCTCTGTTTCTAATATTTGATTAAAGTTTCAAACTTTTTCATATTAGTTGAAAAATGACCGTCATTTCCTTTATGCTCTGTTTTTAATATTTGATTATAGTTCATCAATTTTTGTTGCATGTTCAGAATACAAGCATCTAGGACGCCTATGGAGACGACACCACCAAGGAGTGTGCCTGTACAGGTTGCCCACGAGCTTCTCCAAGATGGGCAGCGTTATCTGGATGTAAGGTGAATGGTTATTTCCTTTTCCCATTTTGTACTTAACTTTTAGCTTTGTGCATTGTGGGTTACCGATAATGAATGCATACAATTTGCATTGAGATGCATCAACGGGGATAACAATTAGCAGGATTAAGTTGTTTAAGTGCTTGGACATGTTGAGATTACATCCTCTTGTCTTCATAAGGTGTAGGTCAGTTGTATGCCTTGGTTTTATTCTTTCCCAGTGAGGCATTATTCTTAGACCAATTTCCATTCAGGTAAGGCAAAACTCTTTTGCCTAGTTAGCACAGGGGAGAGGTGTTCAGCCAAGTAACTCCCGCATTCGAACTGTCAAGTTCGACCACACCAGGGATGGAAACTGTGATGGGAGCCTGGAGAGCTTCCCCAGTGACGTTGGAAGTGCCCAATTGTGATGCCTGCATTTGTCTATTCATCTGAGTCAAGTTTTGAACTATCTAATTCGGTGCATTTCAGATTGATAGTCCTTGCAAGATTTACTTATGTTCCATTTTAGTATGTCTTCTGCTACCTATAAGTCTTGTGAGGGCAGGTGAGAATGCTATGCCATGAACTTTTTCATAGTCTTTCAAGCCTTTCTCTGACATTTAGAGTAACTTTTTAGCATTGTACTCTTAACTGTCACCATTGGTCACAAATAATTATTCTCCATCTTCAATCTTTGTTATGCAATGAAATATATTGCAAGTGTGGTTGGTAATGGCTTCAATAGCTTCAAGACATATCTTGTATTTCATTATTCATCATTAAGTTGAAAACTTTCTCCACCCGATGCACTCCTATCTGCTTGCCATTTTCTTTCTATCTCTAATTTTGGTAGACATAGGAAGTGCAGTAAGATTAGCTTTATGCTTTTGAGGAGCTACTTTTAGTTTTGAGGCTTTGAGACATGTATTATTGTTTTGAATTGTTTCTGGATTAAACTGTGTTGTAGTTTTTATATCAAGATTATTAAAGAAAAGACATTTCGGATCATACTGCATGATCCATCTTCTCTTAAGATTGTTAAAGATTATTAAAGAAAGGATATGGATCATGCAGTATGATCCGAAATGTCTTTTCTTTAATAATCTTGATACAAAAACTACAACACAGTTTAATCTAGAAACAATTCAAAAATATTATGGACTGTGGATATATCATGTTCCAGACATGTATTATTGGTTTTCAGTCTACACATTGCAAGATAAAAAAATTTCCCCTTACGATTATTTCTTGTGAATTAGCTAGCTTAGACTCGCAGCCAAAGAATTTTGATTTTTACATCATGAGATTGATTAACATTATAGTTTAATATGGTCAATCAGGTCAAATATAATTTGACTCTTTTTTGAGAAAGGGATACAATCAAATGGCCAAGTATTTATCATGAATTGTCAGTGAATGTTGCGTACATTGGTGGTTGTACTCCCAAATGACAGTTTATAGGCCTCTGAAACATGGTACTTTAAGTGTTTATTTGCTAGAAAAATCACCCTTTGTGGTTGGGGGGAGTTTAAGGTCTAATGAGATCTTAACTCACTAATAATGAACAACAGCAAAGAGACAACAATGTCTACTCAATAAGCAGGTAGTTTCAATGTGGAAGTTATAACTCCCTCTTAGGATATTCAAATGATACGAAATTTGATAAGAGGCTTCTTGACATCTTGACACCTGTTTGACCCTCCTTGTGTTGGTCTTGACTCTTAACTTTGTCATAGGATGGGGAAATGTGCATCATATTGAACTTGAGAAATTAGACACCTAAATTGGGCGGACATCCCTTTTCACAATGGAACCCGGACTTTCCATGTAATTTCTTATCCTTGGACTGTTAATCATAATATGTATATGTATATACATATATATACATACACATATGTATTTGTATATTCAATAGTGTAGACATCACATTGTTGTAGGCAACTTTAAATTTGACAATAAGTCTGTTGAGTTTCAGTAGTTTATTCATGAATTAGGGATACAAATTATTGATAAGGTCTGAGTGTGGTTTTGCAACCACAGGTTATGCAATTATCGATCACCTATATTGATCAATTCCTATGCTTGTGCCTATGGTTCCCCATCAGAAATACAGGTAACTATATCATAAATGAAATCAGAAATATATATGGCTTAATGTAGAACAATGAAAAATATGAACAACACAGCAAAGATATTCACATAAAAAGATGCAGATTTAGCTTAGAGAAATCAACTGCACCAATGAAAAGCTATGCTTCAACAACTTCAATGTTCATGGTTAAGAAACATATACACTGAGGGGAAGCTCCCTTGGAGCATGGAAGCTTACAGATCTCTAGACTCTAGAAGGCACTGCTCATTCTGCTCACTACCTAGAAGACCCTTAGAATCCCCACTGCATGACTCGGGTTGTTTGATGTGAATGTTGCTATATCTCACATTGGAAAGGTTTTATCTTAATGATACTTCCAGATGATTTTTGAACTCCCAATGTTTTAAATTCCAGAGTTAAGTTTCTTATGAAGGTGCCTTTGTTCATGAGCTCATTTTAACACGTCGAAGCTTTGGGCACGTGCCTTAAAATGACCACCAAAGATATCTCCAGGCCTGTAATTATATTCTAATGTCTTTTGAGGATCAATCAACCAATTTCAATCTTATTTTTCTAGGCAGGATTAGCAGTAGTCCTGCACTGGATAGGCCCACAGGAAATTTTAGCAAACAATAATAGAAATTTTAACAGAAAATAATGCAAAGAAAAAAAAAATTCGTAAGGAAGGTTACATAACTCTCTCCAGTCTCATAGTTGAATATGATGTTTTCCTTAACTTCATAGAGGTAACCAAAATGACAGTCCATATGTAGGAAGAATATGGTGTGAATACTTCTATTGTCTTGGGTGGACGATTATCCGAATAAAAATATAATAATATGAATGGCAGATATTTGAGTTTTTGGCACTGTTGGGGTCTTGTATGCATATGGTCTATGTCTTGTCTCACTCTGTTCTCATACAACTCTTCTCCATGGGACATTATAGATTTAAGCACCCACGTTTAATCCCTTCTTTTAGGTCTTTAAGTACGACCTTTAACCAATCAAATGTAACATTTGTCTAAAAGGTTTACGACGAAGTAATGGTTTTTTTAATTTACTATTGTGAATATATGCCAGCAGAATACTCGGCATGCTTTGTTGATATAATCCCACTAAGTACGGAGATGAGCTCTTAACTTCTAATATTATTATTAATTATGTTTGTTAATGGTATGAGGATAATCATTTGATAGGTAATCATGTTCGTGGTATACCTTCGTAGAAATCCCTCACTACTTAAGTTTACACACTTAGGAGTTGTATGCCATAAAGCTCAATGGTGTCCTCAATATGAATGAATGAATGAAAGAAAGACTTTTAATGATGTCCATGAGACCAAGTAGTCTAAGGGACCAAGAGCCGTAGCCCTAGGACATTTTCAAGTTCCTTTCGATGTTAGATCGTCTACTATGATCTTGACCAAGAAACCGGCCATTTTGTGAAGCCTTGCCTCCTCAAATAACTTGTTAGACTGCCCACCTTCAAATTGTTTTCATACTATATACGGATATCCTCATACGTTGCGCACTCTATGATGAAGTACCATTCAGTTTCAACCACCACTTTGCTGCAGAAAATGCAAGTTTTGTCTTCCCAATCTTTTTTGGGAACCGTCCATCTACTAGTCTCACACCTAAGATGATGTGATCCAGTCCTCAACTATGCAACTAACAGCTTAGCCTTTTCTTTAAGTGCAACACGCAGATATGATTTTTCACCATGCTCCCAAGTGGGGTTGAACTCTTTGACATATTGCACTTTTTTTTGGCCAAACTGCTTTGTCCACATGGCAATCCTGAATTTTTCTAACCCAAACTTTTTAATTTCCTCATTGGTTTTAGGACATTCTTGCAAATTAATGTCCCATTTGCTCATCCACTTGTTGTTTTGCTTCATCCACATCTTCTTCCTACGGTCTAATTCCTCCTATACAGCCATTTTGGGCCAGCAATGGTTATCCATGTTTTCAACCTTTTTAAAATAACTTAGCAATCGAGTTATTGTTGATGCCTCCATTAGGAAAGTTCCTAATTTAGCCAAAAGGATCTCATAGGGGATTATTGTTTTGACTTTAAGGCTACTAGTGATTAGATGTTTTTGGATTCTTTCTAACTGTTTCCACTTGTGATTTGACATGCTACTCCCCCAGACCTCACAACCATAGAGGATAACCGGCATGACCAACAAACCAAAAAGGGTTTTCTTGGTTTTACAATCCCATAGTTCCACTTTCCTGCCCCTGTTTTGAAGTAGGTATGATGCTCGCCATCCTCCTTGTATCCTTTTCGCTCTACATGTCTCCTAGTTGAGCCTATTGTGGAAATTAATTCCAAGGTATTTGTATTCTTCCACTATTTCTAGCAAATTTTCTTCAAAAATAAAATTAACTTGTTGCTTCTTCCTTTTTAATGAAAAAATCATGACTTTGGTCTTGTTGGTGTTCACTTGCATCCCAACCTCCTGGCAAAAGAGTTCTAAGGCTTTCGAATGTTCTCTCAAACCATGGGTTGTTTTTGCAATTAGGATAAGATCATCAACATATAAAAGTAACTTCACCACATAGCTTGTTAGTTAGATACCCCCTCCATTGGTTTTGTTTAACCATTCCTCAAGTTTATCAATGTATAAACCAAACACAGTGGGCGATAGAGGACATCCTTGTTTGACTCCAATGTTGCTACCAAAACATTCAGACATACCCTCTCTTGTTCTGATTTTAGCTCTAACCTTCTCATATAGTTTATGCATTGTAGCTCTATACTCATATGGAATCCCAAGTTTCTCCATCTTGTTCCACTAGGTATCGTGTCAAAGGCTTTTTTTTTAAATCAACGAAGCAATAGAAAACTTCCCCTCCTTGGGTGTCCCAAACTTTTTCAATCAAGTGTTTAAGATTGATGCAGTGATCAATGGTAGAAGTGCCTTGGTCTAAAGCCCGTCTGCCCTTTTGCTCTTTTTCCTTCTTTTTTGCCCAACTACTGATTATGTGCTCTATCATGCTCCCGAAAAGTTTTCTAAGAAGAGGATTGACCATAATAGTGTGATAGTTAGAAGGATTATTGATATCTCCACTTTTGTAGAGAGGGATAATGACACTAGTTGTCCACTTTGCCAGAAAGCCATCTTGTGTGATGTCATTGAAAATCCTTTTGATGTGTGGAGCAAGGGGCTCAACTCTCATTTTAAAAATTCAGCTTGCAGCCCATCTATGTCTTGCACTTTACCACTTGCCATTTTTTTATACCTTGTTTAATATCTTCCACTGAGAAGGGCTTGGTTGATGTGCTAATTATGGGAGGGTTATCTTTCTCTTGTGTCCGCTCATAGAGGAGCTTTGCATAATCTAACCATTGGGCATCCATGATATTATTTTCTATTTAATTTTCTCTTTTGTTGTAGCTCTCTCCAAAAGCCTCTGGGGTTGTGTTTACCAAGAGATATTAATTCTTTCCTTCTTGAGATTACGTAACTTTCTTTTTTGGATTTTATCAATGTCTCATATTTTTTCTTGCATTCTTTGTTTGTCTCATTCTCTTTGAAGGATCTTTTTGCAACCTTGCACTCTTCGTCATACCATGGGTTAGCCAGGAAAGTATTTGCAGCCCCCTTCTTAGGCCGAGATCACTTGCAAGCCTTTAAGGCCTTGTGGATTAAAGGAATCAGCATATGCGGTCACTCACTTCATTGTTTTCCTTGCACTCTGATATTTTTTGTCCCCTGATGGTGTTGTTCAAGTGCTGCAATGAAGAGCTCCTGATTTTTTTGATTCATAAGGATTTTACCTTGTGTATGGGCTTTCTTTTGTATGTGTTGGACCTGCCCTCTTTGTTGGTTGTTTGTGAGAATGCCAAACTTAACAAGAAGAGGCATATGATCAGATTTCAACTCAATAGGGCAGTCCCAATATCGAACTCCAACAACCTGAAAATAGAACTCTGAGAGAAGATTACATAGCCCACCACACTTTGACCATTGTACATTTTACATGCGATATTGCTTGACCTTGGCCAAGTTCTCATGCCATTACAAATAACCATGCCATCCAAGCTACATAGCCCTAATAGTTCTACTCCAAAGTGTGTCATTCCCAAAGCTTGTCCCCACTTTCCTCTAGCCATAGAGGATTGGTGTCCCCTCCTTTGCTGCCCAATTGGAAAGACTGATTTTTTATTGTCCTTGCATTAAGATCACCTATTAAGACTATTTGCCTTGAAGACTTGAAAACATAAATGCCTTTTTTTAATGCAGCATAGGAGTCTTCGCTATCTAGATTTCTCTTCTTGTAGATCTTTGAACCTTTTGGAGCAAAGTAACAAGCAGCCAACTCAATAGTTATCTCACTATTTGTTATTTTCAGCCTTAGTTACCGGGTTCTTTCCTGGAGGCACCAGTCCTGTACCGGTCAGGAGTAGGTCTTGGAGTGGCAACGAGAGCGGCCAGGGCATGGCCCTGCCACTCTCGGGCGCTCTTGAACGTTCCTAGAGGCGTTCAGGAATTGTTTTTTGTAAATTTTCTTTAAAAAAACTAAAAACATTATAAATTTATATATTATATGTTAAATCTCACATAAATATTATATTTTCTTTCTATAATTTAATTTTATATATTAATATTATGTTATATCATTTATATTTTCTTTTCTGCCTTATAAATATATATATATATATATATATATATATATATATATATATATATATATATATTACAATCGTACCCAACCGTACCGGCATACCAGAACCCTGTTCCCGTACCCATTCCTGTACCAAAACCAACAACTTAATTTTCAGCCATATGAACTACTTATTTGGGTCCTCTTTTTCTACTTTTATGGTTCCACCTCACATTTCTCTTATTAGTACTGTGATCTCCCCATGCCCTTTACCTGTTTCAGTCGCTTCATTCCAAACTAAGATTTTCTTGTATCCTTACAAGTCTGTGACTTTGCAGCCATCATGTTCATGCGTTTTCGTAAGAATAATAATGTCTTTCTCCTCTATTATGGACCCCAACCCTAGTCCTCTTCTCCACGGGCAACCTCTATAATTCCAACTTACCATGTGTAGATACTCCCATGCGGCCCCGAATCCCTATTTCTTGTGTGATAATTGCTCACTGATTTGAGCTTTCCCATTCTTCATCCATGCATAGTTTCCTCCATCTCTTGTTGTTTTCACTTTCTTTCACTCCTCCCTTCGCTCTTCTTGTTGGACAAATGTCTAGTCTTTGTCTAAGTATATCTGTACCTCTAAGTAACCCTCTGTTCTTTAGGATCGCATTCTTGTCTTCCATGTTTCTCATGACAACTCTTACATGCCTATTCCTTCCTTCTTTTGTTTTCTTTCCAATCCTGTCCGCATGTTGAATAAAACTTGTCCACTTCAGCTTGTCCTTAAGGAAGTCTCTTGTTAAAATATCAATTCTCTCCTTCTCACCATAGTCCTTCAAACCTTCGATGATGATATTTACAGCCTTGTCATGCTTGTCTTTTTCTTCTTTTATTTGTCTCTTGATTATGATCAAAGGCTTTATTTATATAGATATATTAATTATTGTGAATGTAATATTTGTGTTGGTCACAGGAGGGGAAATATCTAGCGACTCCGATTCCGGAAAATGATACAGGTTTTTAATTATTTAGCAGTCTAAAGAATCAAGATGCTCCCCTTAACCTGTAAAGTAATCCTTGTTATGTTGGCAGGACAACAGAGGAGTTCAATGCAGGCCATGTTGAAGATGCTATAAATGTTCCATACATGTTCAAAGATGGAGAAGGTCAGTTTAAATTTACAAAACATTGAGTACCTACCTCAAATATTTTGGAATTTTCATTCTAGAGTCTATGTATGGTATTTAAGGCTTCTGTGATAATTTTGCTTATTAAATTCCAGAGAAATACAGGAACATTTATATTTTATAGACAGTTGATGACATTAGGTTGCACATGGCACAAATGCAGGGATGGTAAAGAACCCTAATTTCATCCAGGAGGTATCATCACTTTTCAGCAAGGATGCTAAAATAGTTGTGGTATGCCAATTCCTGCAATGTGTTGGGTGTAATGTTTCTAATCTATGGTTCTCAGGCATATGCTTCTATAACTTTACTACGTATGCTGCTGATTTTTGTTCTGGTTTTGCCTTGCAGGGTTGCCAAAGTGGTAGAAGGTCACTTATGGCAGCAAAAGATCTTATTGCTTGTGTAAGTGATTTGTTATCTTTTAAATCAGATTTGGTCCTTTATTCTTTGTGGGTACAGTGATATTTAACCTTCAAAGCCCCTATTAATTTTCTTGACAAAAGCTTGTTTTTATAATACTCGTCCGATAGTATTTTCACTTTGTATAGAACATCATGTCTGTGTGTATTCGTTATATCTTGGATCATCACTATGGTAGGCTCTTGATGCAGACAACCTCAGTTGCTGCAAGTTCAACACTCTGCTCTCACTGATAAGAGATCTGAACAGAACAACAAAAAACGCAGCATAGCAACTAATGCAAAATACTCGAAGTATTCTCTGCCCTATACTCTGTTAACTCACAATGGACAAAGAAACAAATGCAGCATACAGAAAAGATAGCAGCAGGAAAAAAAATCCCTTAATTCCTGAACTTGAATACAACAGCAAATTCACATCCAAAATGGCTATCTCAGCTCAGTCTCCAAAATTCTATTTCTGAGCTATTCAAGCAATGCGCCCCCAATAAACAAAACTTCTATTCTCAAAAATGAAAAGCTCCTAACTAACCCACCAATGGCAGTTAACACAATTTCCTAAAATATGTGAGCACAAAAAGAAATTGACACACAACAGGAGACATGGCATTTAAAGGTCAGTTACATCATTCTCGCCATCTTTTAAAATTTTTGAAGCTTCTGGTTCAAAGAACTCAAGAACCCGACTGCCATGGCTTGCACTTCCACCGTGTTAGGTACTTACACAAATTTTCACATAATTTCATCCATGGCTTTCAACCTCTTCTTGGACCATAAATCGTCCTCCTCTGCCAATTTGTTCTCTTTCAGTTTTCTCAGCTTCTTGTAGGCTTATACCCACCTCTACTTGACCTCTCAACAAAAGCTATATTTTGCTTTCCTCTTTACTTGTCCAACCTTTTGTTGCAACTGCAGACAAACAATAAAAAACATAAATCATTTTAAGGGAATCAAAATTTCTCATAAGTGCTTCTTCCTTTTCTGCATTATGCCATTTAGGCATGTTTTTCAATTCTCCTTTGCAATTTGTATCTTTTCCATGGCTTGTTGCCGTATCATGGACTATCGAGAGTCTATTTTCCTCTTCATCTATTTTTACTGCCATATCAACTTATGGCGTGCTCACAATATCATGCCCTTCATATTCATTCTGCATGATGTCATCTTCCTTTATGAGGCGTTTTTCTTTGCCCTCATCAAGTGTGGGGCCTCGAGAGATCTCCATCTTTGCTATTGCTTCATCTCTAATGTGGATTACTGTAATGTGCCGTACCTGTTTGTATATTTTATGAATCTTTTATGTGTGATATTTTATTATTATTTTGTGTGGTCTTTCAGATAGATAGAAGATGCAGAAGGGGTTTTATGTTTTCCTGCAGATGTGTTGCCGTAGCATACAATATAGAGCATATATAGAAAACCCAAAAAAAGTACAATGAATTTACACAAACAAACAATGACCCAGATCACCAAATCCACAAATATTAATTATCGTTACATACCCATGTCAAGTTTTGCACTTTGATATTTCTGCTGTAGCCGGACCAGCAAATGGGCATAGCCAGAAATCACTCCAAACTCCAAAAAATACAAGATGAACATACAAATTGATAACAACAATAAATAAGGCTCTAGACGCCTCATTCAATGCAGAATCGAAGCTGCCCGCAAAGAGAAATGAATCTCAAAACTCCCAACTTCATGCCTAGATGTGTACGACCATGGCTAGAAGTGTATATCAGCAGCAAGAAGGTTTTACATAGCAGCAATAACTCGCCTCAACCACAACAAAATCTGCCTTTAAAATAGTCCTTCCAATCTGCACACATAAATCTCCATTAAACTGCAAAGGATGTATCAAGAATTGCATCAAACCTTCAATCCGTCAACTCCATTGAAGCACATTTGTGAATACTGAATATATCCACTATAGAAGGCACCGTTGGGTGATCTTTCACACCTGTGGGATACCGCTACTCAGGGAGGTTTTCGTCTCCAAGAGCCTCTGGTTTGAATCCTCAAACCCTAGAGCCAAAGCTCCAAAACCCTAGTAAGGGAAATCTCAAAGAGAGAAGAAAATAATAAACCAAGCATATCCAAATGAGAGCACTTTTCCTCGTTTTATACTTTTTCAACTGGGAGTCTCTACAATCCTCTTGCATATGGGATAAAACATGAGAGGGAAAATACAATATAATTCTCTTTAATTATTTTCTCAACATCACCCTTAAAGTCCCCTCTTTTAAAACAATATTAAGTTGTTGAGCCTAGGCACCAAGGTCCAATATTAAATAATAATGTTTAATTTACGAATTTTAAAACGAAGGCCAAGATGATGTCAGAAACCAATGATCTATAGCTCGTTGGAAAGGTCTTGACAAGACGAATCCAACTCCACTCTCAAAATCCCATTCCGGTGCCAAACCCAAACTTACTAAAAATAGTAAGTAATGCCCATAAGCAAACTGAACCGACTCAGAGGGTGCCAACTGGATCCACAAACCATCTGATAACTCTGAGCTCAATGCAATGTTTATGACAGCCAACAGCCGATTGCCAAGTCGCCCAAACAATGCCAAACTGCCGCTTACTAAAAATAGCAGTGAACACCGGGGACCAAAGAGAACAAACCCAGAAAAACCGAGAAAGATTAATGACATGCAAGCACTTACTATAAATAGTAAGTACGGACAAGTTGTCCGAAATCCCTCCGGAAAGTGTCAACCATCTCCATTGGATCACCCGAACACCTTGGTGACATCGAAATATTCCTCTGATTATGTTGTCACCAACCCAGAAAGCCCACTCTGACTGATCTGCAAGAGAATCCGAAAGTGGGGACATTACAATTACTTCCACAACTGTAACAACTTGGGCCACCTCTAGTGATAGGCTGCATCCTTCTTCATTCTAGTCTTCTAACTCTTCTCCTCTTCCAGGGTGATCAACAATACTTTCCCCTTTTCCTAGGTAACAAAACTCAACATCTTCATCCCATTCATCCTCTTCATATTATCCCCATCCATTTATCTCTTCTCTCTCATACTATTTGCAAATCACATTTAAGGACCTTCCATCCACTAGTAATTCGACCAACTCCTCAAGGGAATTAATCTTTCCCTGTTCTAATAGTTCTATCCCTTGGCCAATCTTAGACTCAATGGCTTTCCTCTCTGAAAATAGCTCTTGCTCACAAGGTGAGTATTTATTCCCACAAATCTTGTTTGTCTTCTCACAACTCTTGAATGCCTTTGCTTCAGCTTGTTTTTTTTTTTTGCTTTACCATTATTACTTGCCTCATATTGCCCCAACATCCACCATAATCTCTCCAATTCAAACTCCAATTTTTTCAATTTTTTTGCTTGTCTTTTGTTTGCTTCTGCCTTTTCCTTTGTTTTATTTCATCTTGCACCTTGGTTATCCTCTTTTTTACATCGAAACAACTCCACCTCTGCATCTACAGCCATAGCCATAACTCCCCTTTGAGCTATTCAAAACTCTTCTCATGAATTCTTCACTCCCAACATCTTTGGATGCTCTGATATCAAAAATGATGCAGACAACCTCTGTTGCTGCAAGTTAAATACTCTGCTGTTGCTGATAATGGATCTAAACAGAACAGCAAAAAATACAGCATGGCAATTAATGCAAATACTCCAAGTGTTCTCTGCCCTATACTTTGCAAGTTAAATACTCTGCTGTTGCCGATAATGGATCTAAACAGAACAGCAAAAATGCAGCATAGCAATTAATGCAAATACTCCAAGTGTTCTCTGCCCTATACTTTGTTAACTCACAATGGACAAAAAAACAAATGCAGTATACAGAAAAGATAGCAGCAGAATTTTAAAAAAAAAAATTCCCGAACTTGAATGCAACAACAAATTCACATCCAAAATGGCTATCCCAGCTCAGTCCCCAAATTTCTCCTTCCGAGTTCCAGCAACGCACCCCCTTAAAAAGCAAAACTGCTATTCTAAAAAATGAAAAAGTCCTAAATAACCCACTACAGCAGCTACAAACCCCCCAACGGCAGTTATCACAAAATTTCCTAAAATAGCTGAGCACAAAGAGAAACTGACAGACAGCAGGAGACATGGCATTTAAAGGTCAGTTACATCAGATCTAGTATAGCATTATAACAAAAAATACTATATCCAAATTTTAACCCATTTACTTATACAAAAAATAATAGAGAGAGTTTCCGTGAATCTCAATGCACATTAATAGATTTGAGCATGATTCAACTTGGAGAATAAACATAAATTTGATATTCTGTAACAGGCAAGGTTAAGATGGTTTTTCTTTTTTGTTCCTAGTTCAAACTTTTGTTGGATCACCGTAGTTTCATCAAGAAGTATCATTTCATGTGGCAATTTGGAAACAAGGCTGTCTTGAGATTCTTTATAATTGTTATCACGGAGAGATGTGGTTGTGAACTTGTGACCACCAAGAACCCCATGTGATATATATAGATGTTGTAACATGTGATGTAAAGGTTCTTTTAAGATGGGGAATGGTTTTGTGAGCTGCGTAAACCGATAGTTAGGAGAGTCACAAGAGTTATCTCTTTTCCAGGATCAGTTAGTTTCAAACGTATTTACACTCAGAAACCCTAAACCTGCACATTGAGGTCTCTCAACTATTGCAATGAGACTGACCATGCCTTGGCCATCTTTTCCAAGCCCTTGTCCAACATACCCCATCTTGGACAACATCTTCGAACCAAAACCCTTAGTGTGGAACTCAAAACTACCAAAGGATTCTTGAAGAAAAGAAAGATAATCCAACAAAGTCTCAGCCATGCATACCTCTAACTGAATTTGTGCATCACACATGTAGGGTCTTCCATTCCTCTCCAAACCTTCACCACTGCCTTGCAACTTGACCAGCATCTCCTCCTTTGCTTGCTACTCCTCTTGCAACACCTCCTAATGTGGCTGGTAGGAAGTCTCCATGGTTGTCCAACCGCACTTGCAATTCCTCATTCCCATTTTCCAAGAATTGCTTGCTTAGCCTTTGGTTCTCCATTTGAAGTTGTTGTTTCTCTCTTTCTAGCTCTTCCACTCTGCTCTTCTTTGCTTTTCCCATGGCTGTCCCAAACAAGCCACAACTTGCACTTCAAGAGAAATGAAGAACACACTACACAGGGCTATTAGCAAAACTCAAGCACAAAGATTCAACCCTGCTGAAACCTTTGATGCAACTGTCCGAAAGGAAAGATGGGCTTTGATACCACTTGGTCCATAAACTGGGGCAGCTATGGCACACTCTAGTCCATTAGCATATAGATTTTGATTAATGAGTATCCTACTAGCTACCTCCGATGAACATAAACAAACAAATGCATGTTCAACCTAAAGATGCACAAGAATACTACACAATATGTGGAAAATAAACAATCATGCACACACATATGATTGCACCACAATATACCTTTGGGAAAACCCCCTAATGGGAATAAAACTCTAGGGGAAGTGAGCTGAGCTCGTTGTGCTACTAATTCACACTTATACAGTGGTTTTACATTGCTTGTAGGTCTTACAATACCCAAATGTACAATACCTGTTGTGACCTCATCACACATTGCCCCATTGCAAATGGGGACCCCCTCTTTTTTTTGCTTTCTCGCTTCATTTTGCTCTAGGTTTAGTTTTCCTCTGAGCTTGTATGATTTTGATAGTGTTGTGTATGCAAGTCTCAACAGTTTCTTGCCAAGAGGTCTATATGCCTTCATCCTGATGCATGTCACTGAGACCCTGAAAATGACTAAGTCTGATATCCTGAAAATCCTGAAAAAATGACTAAGTCTGAAATCTGGTGGATCCTCAGAAATCTAGAATCTGCATGCTAAATCCTATGGATCCAGGACCTATCTCAAACATCCTAGAAGTATATTGATAAATATTTAAAGTATAAGAAACTCAATATCTGACATATACTTAAACATATTTTCAATATACTTCCATTCAGGAAATCCAAAATTTGACTAAGGCAAGAAATCCAAGGGTACTGTCCAAACCCGCCCAGACTGGGCGGCCTCACAAGGTCCTCTTGGACGGTGTCTTCACCATCAGGAGAGCTTGTCCAGACAACACCTTCAAACCCGCCCAGGGAAAGTTAGGATGTTTTTACGAGTTTTTGCTGATTGAAGGAAGTTAGGGAGGGATGATGGAGTCTAAAACTAAGATTTTGATGAAACTTCCATGCCTCACCTCCAAACCCGCCCAGACTGGGCGGCCTTGGCATGAGGTCATGGACTCAGCCTCCTGCACATGCATTTGTCCAAACAGAACCATCAAATCCGCCCTAGGAGAAAATGGTTAAGTTTAGAAGGTTTTCAAGCACAAGGCACTGAGAAATGATGAATTCCAAGCAAGGTTTGCAAGTTGGAGGGAAGTTAAGTAGTTTACAAGCAACATTCCATGCATCATCTCCAAACCAAGCATTACTTAAACTCCTCACAACAAGGATGAAATAATTGGAAAGAATGATAGAAAATCACTAAGCCTGATGTCCTGATGTCCTGAAATCCTGAAAATTGGCTAAGTCTGAAATCTGGTGGATCCTCCAAAATCTAGAATTTGCATGTTAAATCCTATGGATCCTAGACCCATCTCAAACATCCTGGACTTATACTTAAACATATTTTCAATATACTTCCATTTAGGACATTTCCGATATGGCGACGACACTTGCATTCCAAGCACACCTTCTAAACCCGCCCTACCTGGGCGGCCCTGGCATGGGGTCTTGGATTCAAGGTTGTGATCACGCACTTTCTCCAGACTAAGTCTCCAAATCCGCCCTAGGAGAGAGGTTGCAAGTTTTTAAGAGCTTTTGAAGGTGAATTCCATGCATTACTTCCCAACCCGCCCTACCTGGGCGGCCTCAAGAGGTGGTCTTGGACAATTTTGCTTGCCACATGAAATTCTCCACACACTGCTCCCAAAACCGCCCTAGAGAAAAAATGGTTAAGTGTTGAGGTTTTCATGTACAAAACACTAAGGTATGGTGATCTGTAAGTAAGGTTTATGAGTTTGAGTGAAGTCAAGTGGATGATAGGCAATATTCCAAGTGTCACTCTTGAACCCGCCCTTCCTGGGCGGCTTTAACATGGTCACATGGACATTGTCATCATCACCACATGATACTCTCCAGACAGTGCTTCCAATCCCGCCCTAGGTAAGATTGTGTAAAATTCAAAGTGTTTCAATGCAAAACATCAGAAGGTGATCAAGATTGATGGAAATTTGAAGGTTTTAGAATGCTTTAGGAGTCAAAATCCAAGGGCTACCTCCAAACCCGCCCTACTTGGGCGGCCTCAAGAGGGTCTTATGGACAACTTTACCTCCTCTACATGAAACTCTCCAGACAACATCCCTAAACCTGCCCTTGGAGGAAGTATTAAGTTTTGAAGTCTTTTAACCACAAAGCATTGGAATATCATGAAGTTTGAATGAAAAACTTGGAGGTTTGAATACATCAAGTAAGTTTTAAGGCAAAATCCAAAGGACACCCTTAAACCCGCCCTTCCTGGGCGGCCTCAAGGGGTCTTTGTGGATTCCATCACCAAACACATGAAATCCTCCATGCACTCTCTCTAGGACCGCTCAGGATGAAAGGTAACACACACTATTAGGTTTGTTTGATCAAGGAATGCCAAGGAGAGGTAAGTTAGAGTCAAGCTCAAGGGGTGAGAAGTTCTTAAGTGCCAAAATCCACACTACACCCTCAAACCCGCCCTACCTGGGCGGCCTCAAGAGCCCCTTGTGGACTATGTCACCTGGAACATGAAATTCTCCAAACACTTACTCATAACCCGCCCAAGATGAAGGACAATGCAATTTGCAAGGTCGTTAGATGAGAATGATCAAGATGATATCACAAGGGAAAGAGAGTCAAGTCCAGAGGCTAAGAAGTTTCTAAGTGTTGAAATACACATCATACTCCTAAACCTGCCTTACATGAGTGGCCTTGAGCTCCAGGGTTAAACACCTTCATCACCTGCACATCACACTCTCCATACAACTCAGTTGAACCCGCTCAAGGAAGAGACTTATCAGATTTTGAAATATTTTGAGTTCAAGTACAAAAGAGATCATGTAGGTTGGATGAAAATGCATAAGATTGAACGTTTTTGAGACATTTTGAAAGCAAATCCAAGGGGTATCTCCAAAGCCGCCCTACTTGGGCGGCCTCAAGGGGTGTCTATGGATAGTGTCACCTTTCACCTAATATTCTCCACTCAACATGCTCAAACCCGCCCTAGGTGAAGAATGTCATAAGTTGCAAGGGTGAGTTAATGATAAGTGGAAATCCTTAAGGGAGGACAAGGCAAGTTTAAAGGGATTATATCGTCCACTCAACATCCTCCATACCACTTAGCCTAGGCGGATTTCACCTTGATATGTGGATAGGGTTCATCAAACATTCCAAATTTGTCTTCTGACTTCCATCAATCATTCACCAACACTAAGTCATACAAGGACAAGTTTGGGAGATCATCAAGGTTAGGAAAAGATGTTATAGACAGAGAATCCACACCATGTGCCCAAACCCGCCCTTCCTGGGCGGTCTCAAGAAGGGGTCTTGGATTCATTCATGTCTTCACATACATCTCTCCATGCAAACACTCCAATTCCACCTTTCTTAAGTAGACTTCACCTATGCAGATGGACATCATCATCTAACATCTCTAAGCTTACCTTCTCTCATCACAAGCATCTTAAAAGCGGCTAAGTCTTGGGCAAGTTCAAGAGAAGGGTCTTCAATGAGGAGAGGAACGAACATTAAGTGATAACAATCCACATACCTCCTTGAATCCCGCCCTTCCTAGGCGAATTTAGGACCCTCACTTGGACAAAGTTATCTGCTTTACATGATATCCTCCATACATCAACCTCAAACCCACCTAGGAGAGAAGAAGGCATATGGATAACTTGCAAGTTCTGATCATACTCAAGAGATGAGATAATGAAGATCATTCTAGGAAGAAGGAAGTTTGAAAGTCACTAAATCATGGAGATGGAAGAAAAGTGTTTAAGGTTAAGATAGAGAAGTGTCCAAATATTGCAAAATCCATACCTACCCTTCCAACCCGCCCATCCTAGGCGGTCTTGGAACCTTCCTCTGGACAATGTTGCCTTCACAAGAAATCCTCCATGTGCTATCTCTAAATCCGCCTAGGGGAGACGACAACCGAAATTACAAAGAGAAATCAATGAACTAATGAAGCAAAGCACTTCAATGATGAGGTGATCATGTATGGAGAGGTTCAAAAGGTTCTAACTGGTAAATTCCAAACAACATCCCTAATCCCGCCCTACCTAGGCGGTATTCACTATGACAGGTGGACAAGTCCATGTTCTCATATGCATCACTCCATGTATCATCTTCAAAACCGCCCAGGGTGCTGAAAAGAAGTCTTCATAAGGATGAGCTAAGTGAAGTAATCCATGTGCATTCTCAAGACTATGAGACTTTCTCTTTCATTCACCTCTTTTGCATCATGCACTCCAAGCACTCTCTTCAAGACCGCTCTTGCTAGGTGGACTTCACCAAGACACATGGACATTATCATCCAACATCTAGTATGTGTCTTCATATTCATAAGTATCTCAAGATTCCACTAAGCGTTTAGATTGATAGAGAAGACTTATCAAATGGGAGGAATGAACATCAAATCCTTATTTTACCTTCCAAACCTCCTATGCAAGGCGGCCTTGAGCCTTCCACAAGGACAACACCAAGTCCCTCACACCATTTCATCCACCTATCATCTTCAAAGCCGCCCTTTTCAAATGGTTTCATCATGTCTCATAAACAAAGGCATCAAACATCCTATACATCTCACTTAACTTCAAAGGAGGAAATGAACAACAAGAAGAAATCACTAAGTAAGAAAAAGTCCATACACATCCTTGAATCCCGCCCTTCCTAGGCGGATTTAGACCCCACACATGGATGATATCACCTCATGTCTCCACATGAAATCCTCCATACACTGCATCCAAACCCGCCCCAGCAAGGCGCTCTGAGCATGAAGACATGGAAAATGTCTAAAAAACATGAAATTTACCTCCTTCTAGGCTGACCTCATCATGCTAGGCCGACCTACTTGAAGTAAAAGCAATGTTTTATATTTAAGAAGGTTTAAAATTGCATTTTTCTCAAATTCAAATCCAAATTTAATTCTGATTTTTACAGCAGAGCAGCAGCAGATTCCAAGAAAAAGGTTAAAAGTTCACAAAATTTTCCAAGTCAAAATTTCCAAATTTCTGATTTTTTTAGAAAATCTGCTTTTTCTAAGGTATGTTATTTTGAAATTAATCATTTTTTTATCCCACATGCACAAGGAGATAGGGTAAATAGTAAAAAATTCATATTTCAAGAGGTCACATCAGCCTAGTGACATGTGTTGTCTTATCTTGTAGGAAGAGGTAGAGGATGAATGCGAAAGAAAGGCAAGCCTTGATTAAGAGCGACAAGCAAGGAGTCATGCCGGAGACGAAGATCATGTCCAAGTGGAGGAACGTGAGTGACACCAACTTGGGTCACATCGACATGGAGGAGATCAAGAGGGAGCTCTACAAGCCAACTCACTCCAAGGTCATCCATGAGATGCTTCGCAATGGGATCGTCCAAGCCGCTTGTTTTCCGTCCGCCTTGCCGAGTGCCGAGCTTATGTGGGAGTGTGCTGATCATTACAACCAAGAGACTAGATGCATTGAGACATCCAATGGAGAAGTCTTAGCTCACTTGAGAAGGGAGGCCATCGCCGAAACATTCAACATCCCGAAGCATAGGAAGGTCACCGTCTACACTCGAGAGCAAACTCAAAGGGTGTTTGAAGGAGCAATAAGTAATTGTAAGCAAGAAATAAACGTCAATTGGGTAAAGCAACCAAGGAGTCATCATAGCAAATTGCCAAAGAAACTTCATAAATCAGATTTCGTCACGGAGTATGGTTACATGGTGATCTTCTTGAACAGAATCATGGGTTGTCAACAATCGTCAACATTCGATGCATGGATGTTTGTATTCATGCAAGAGATCGTCAAGGGAGAAGTGATGATTGATTGGGCCGGAATCATAAGCAACAATATTCATGAGCAGATGATCAAGCTAAAGGAGACTAAGTCCTTCTACATGAGCTCCTATGTCATCTATATCCTTGCGATGTGTGGAAAGTATGCTGGATTGAATTGCAAAGGTGACATAGGATATGGCCCCGAACAATTCAGCATATATGATTGCTACCCGCAGTTGTAGCTAAAGTCTATCGCTCATTACAAGCGTGTGAATGATGCATTCTTCATGTTCATCGTAAGGAAGCTTCAAGGAAACATGCATGAGAGGTTATCGAAGGATGCAAAGAGGTTGATTGGCAAATATGGACGATGGTACATCCAATTTCCGAAGTTCACCTACTTGAGGATCCAAGGATTTTCATCTTATCCTTACCGCTTGCCAAGGTATCCTACCGACAAGATGGTACTACTAGAGGTGACGAGGCAACTATTGGCTTGGGACAAAATTCAGAAAGATAAGAAGAAAGCCGGAATCAATTTTCCGATAGGAGTTGGAAAGTTGGAAACTTGCCCAACACTGCAAGCTGCACAGCATTCAGAATATGAACTTCAAGCTTACAATCTTGTGCTTCATGACACGAATCGAGATCACTTTGATCCATTTAACACGATTTGGAAGGCATTTGGGAAGAGGTTTAGACACCGAGAGCACCAAGAAGATCATTGGGCAGATGCGGACGATGATGAGCATATCAGAGAGAGGAGGTGTTCGAGAATGGCTTGGGATTTGGTGAGATCTTGTAATATAATGCCTATTCCTGATCAGTTAGAGGAAACTGAAAAGTTTTTTGTGCAAAAGATGTTTGACAAGGAAGGACCTATCATTATCAATTGGGCTGAGAGAGAAGATGGTCATGATGACTGGATACAGCGAGTTATACAGATCACCAAGAAGTATGTAGATCGCCAAGTGAAGAAGCTCGAGAATGCAAACAAGGCCTTGACATATGACTTGATGGGAGGGACTGACTCGCAGCAATCACAAGAGGTGGATGATAGTGAATCTAGCAGCGAACATCATAGTGAGTCTAGTGGATATAGTATAAGCTCCAGAGAAGAAGCTCAGCCTGGTAAGAGGAAGCGTCCGGATGACTCACATGAAGAAAGTAGTCGAAAGAAGACAATGTTGAGTTCACAACATGAGGTTAGTACTTCTTCCAGGCAAGAAGGTGGTCTTTCTCAAGATATGAATGTAACATCAGTAGTGGAGAATGAAGAAAGAGAAAACCAAGGAGATCCAAAGGCATTAGATCAAGAACACATGCATGAGATTCTAGCAGAAGAAGTTCGATCAAGTCCCTCCAAAGATCAAGAAGTTGAAGTGGATATACACATTGAATCGTCTGATGAGGAAGCATCGTCACCGGAATTAGAAGTTGAAGCTCAAGAACAAGATGTCCAAGAAGATTTGTCGGCCTTGCTAGAATGGTTGAGGAAGAGAGTACAGGAAACTTCAATTGTGGAAGTAGCGTCGGAGGTAAATATACAAGAGCTGTTAAGCAGGACCAGGCGAGACAAAGGAAAGGAAAAGGCGACTAGATTCTCCAAGATTACAAGAGACAGTTCTGGATCCAGGAAAGTGCATATTGCAACGCCCAGGGTAGAGAAAACAATTGATGACATTGCTCCTGAAGATTACGACGTGACCACTATGGATTTGGGACCAACAACAGAAGAGCAAGAGTTTGAAGAGTTGGAAGAATCAGTTTCAGTGGTCAAAGAAAGATTGAGGCGTGAGAGGGAAAGAGGAGATCGATTGGAGAAAGAAAACCTCGCCTTCAAGCAGTATATCCAGCAATTGATGAATCCAATTCGACAGCGTGAAGGGACGTCTACTCCACCTCCCATGCTTTCACAGGAATCTGTTGCTCAGTTAGAGGGTATGAAATCACAGTCCCAAGAATTGAAAAGCTGGATAGGAAGAGTTAGAAATCAAATAGATACATTCATCGATGAACTCATCCGAAAGTATGAAACCGTTGCTCAGCTGTTGGAAAGACTTCAAGCAGTTTCAGCAGCATGTTCCCAATTCGATGCTGTCAAAAGAGAATATATGCCACACTTGGAAGATTTGATGAACACTCCACTGTCAGCATTGAGAGAGGAAGGAGTAGTTGAAGAAGGTTCATCATATGATTTCTCTACTTGGTACTTTACTATGGATATAAGAGATCAGCTTTTTGACAAGGTTAAGATGGATTGTGTTCGAGTGGATAGTGTGCTTCAGAGAGCTCATAATAAGATAGTTGGTGTAATGGATGATATGTGTGTACTCTCAGGAGAGATTGCGTTTCATGACGTAAAGAATTACCTACATTCTCATTACTTCAACTCTATTCACTTCATTTCTGGTGAACAACTAAACAATATCTACTCCTTGATCTCACTAGTTGGTGGTAAGCAGGTTAGTCTAGCAGAGTGGGAGAGGACAATTGATGAGCATACACGAGATGTGAAGAAGGCAGAAGGAACCATTCAGAACGCGCCAAGTGTACCAGTTGCTGACATGGCGAAGGTTGTTCCAAAGTTCGTGGCATTGGTCGAAAAGAATAAACATAAGAAATAAATGCCACGTTGGCAGTCCACATAGGAGCCAAGGTGTCACCTTGGAAAACGTGCCTTTATTGCTTCTTGTATATCTCTAATAATAGAAAGTTGTTATAACCACCTTTGATGTGGCATGATCTGGGCCATCGAATCCAAATTGATCCTGGCCATTCATTGTATTTTGCAGGCTATATAAGCCTCATTCCTCTTCATTTTGTATAATGAGTTTTGAGCAAATTAGAGCTGTTGCTAAGACATTGCTGAGATTAATACAAGTTCATTGTTGAGCTATTCATGGTGATATTGTGTTCTCTTTGCAAGTTGCATGGTTGCTAAGTACTCACTCGCATTCAATGTTTTAACTTAGTTTATTTCTTTCAAAGTTTGTTCGCTTTAGTTTGTGGAAGTCATTGTTTTTCGATTACTTAGTGAAATCTCTATATGTTCATACCTTTTATGATTTGTCGCTGGCAAGTTGTAGTGTAAGGTTAGTCTGAACATATCACAAGCGTCACTTCGATTGTTCATAGAGCAATTTGTAAACCTTTAGCTTATCCTTAGAAGATTGCATCACCTTTGTGGAGTTGTTGTCTCATGGCGAAGCAAAGCGTGGTTGAGATTTCCAGGAATTGATGATAATAGCTTGCACTTAGATTAGATATTCTTTCTAAACCCAGTCTTTTGCATTTTTTTGAAAAAACATTGTTAAGAGTAGGACTAAGAGCTGAATTGCCATATCATAAGTTTATCATAGCGTGTAGCCTTGAAGCGATTGTTACAACCTGTGTGAGTGCAAACGGTATTTTCCTGCCGTTGGACACCAAAGTGTAAGTCCCTTTGTATGAAACAGCAAATCACGTCTTTGCCAAACAAGCTATCCCAAATTAAGAATTGAAGATAAGGAACCTTGGAGTCTACTCAGTTGATCACAAAGTTTAGCATCTGAGTGATTTTGTTCAAGAGAGGATAAAATACGCGAGTATTTTATGCTGCGTTGTCTGTGCAAGGAAAACACATCAACAATACCTTGAAGTAATATGACATGCAACAACTAACTCTAGATATCAACAGCTATTCCAGGCACAAATGCAATTGATAATGCCCCCACTCTCATTCGAATGAAGGTCTTAGATGCATTGACACCACATGGTCCAACGTGCATTGCTTGAATAATTTGTACCACTGCTCCAATCTGTAAACAATGGCCTTTAAAGATACTTCCACTCAAGGAAGTTAACTAGCAGATGTCATTCACCAAACTGGTTTTACATTGCATGTAGGTCTTACAATACCCGAATGTACGATGCCCTGAAGTAACATGACATGCAATGACTGACTCTAGATATCAACAACTATCCCAAGCACAAATGCATGTGATAATGCCCTCACTCTCATTCAAACGAAGGTCTTAGATACATTGACACCACATGGTCCAACATGCATTGCTTGAATAATTGTATCACTGCTTCAATCTGTAAACAATGGCCTTTAAAGATTTCCACCAAAGGAAGTTAACTAGTAGATGTCATTCACCACATAGGCTACTCTCAGCTTCAACTCTTAGGTTCTATGAGCTTCTACCATCTGCACAAATGACTGTCCATACAACACTGTGCAACAGTCATGGGAATATCAATGGCGTCCCAATTATCTCCATTCCCTGCCCTGTTCTCTAAAAATTGCTTCTACTGAAACCATCTCTAGGAACTATCTTAGAAGAATCTTCCCAATCATCCCTTCCTCTATTCTATACGCTACCCTCAATAGGATACACGCTGCCTGGAAGGTGAAGAGACGTTGCTCTCCAAATTGCCAATAACTGCCCTTTTTTTCCTTTCTTTCCCTTCTTGAAAATTAGTTACAAAATGACAACTTGCCTTGTATTCTCGTGGAATAGGTAAAAAATCAAAAGAAGGTGAAAAGGCATTTTATTTGGGCATATTAAGATGATTTAAAACATAATAAATCATTTTTAAAAAAAGATTTAAATAGTCGTTGCCTATTCTGCTTCACTGTCAGCCAGAGATGATGTAAGAAAGATGATTAAAATGATCCAGACACCCTCCAAATGGATCCAATCATTAGCCAACGGTCAGACATAACCCAGGAAGGAAAGCTCGCACCCAAATTAGATTTGGAACACTGACAAAAATGTGCCATACTAGTCAAAAAACATGGGTTGTAACATTACTGTCACAAGCACAAGCCTCCATCTTTTGGCAGCCATAACTTTTTGTATATGGACTCAAAAGAAAGTGCTGTTTTTTTTTAAATCACACTTTCCCAGATGAATCCAAGTTCGCAAACTATTTCCAATTTGGACACCATTTGATGTCTTTTTTGGGGCCTACAATAGTCCTTCAAATTAGCATACTTCAGCAGCCACATATGCACTTTAACAGCCACATGCAGACTTCAGCAACATCATGTACCTCTCTACAACTCCAGCAACAACTGAAGTCACTTTGGCAGCATAGTCAATTTTCAGCAGCAGCATAACTTTGGCAACCTCACACATTTCAGCAGTCACGTGCACTCAAGACACAACCCTAATGATCCAATATCCGAAATAGATTTGAGCCACTTAGTCAATTTCGAGAGTCAACCTCATAATTTGTAAACCATATTTTGTAATAAGAATGGTAATGAACTAAATAAAGGAGGAATTTATGTTGTGATGTACAAGAGAGTTGAGAGTTGTGTGTTTGGAATGTAGTTCACTTTTTCTATATGAGTTATTAAAATGGGGTGGGTTGTTCCCCAACAACTGCACCTGCCCTCTGAGGAATTTTAGACTTGTATATTATAAAGTACACATTACAATAGATCCTCCACATGACTGTGACATATGAGTGCGATGGCAAGAGCATTGTACATTGTTATGTAATTGATGGAGAAGACTGTGTTAACTATTTCTTGTGTTCTTTGTGCAATCTATAATGCGATGTTTTTGTTATTATTGTAGGTTGTACTGGGTGTGTGCAATTTTGCTTACATTTTTGGCATTGCTGCTGTCTCAAAATCATGTAGTCTCTGTGATATTCATTCCAAAATCTATTGTTGTCATGAAAGATACAAGAATTTGTCTTCCTATGTCCATTGAGTATTTGACAGAGAAAAAAAATCTTTAAAACATATAATATAAAATGGGAAAAAAATTAAACGGCCTTGGAAGATTTACACTGCCATTAGATACTATCTTAATAAAATTTTAATTTTTTTGTTTTAGCCTAAAAAATATTGATTATGGGTATATGACCATCACATACCTTCTGACTCAAGTTTGACAAGTACACACAATCTCTTTAACTCTATTTCCTTCCCAAACACTAACAAATGTGGATCAGGTCAAAAGACAAATGGAAGCTAGGCAGAGGCATGTATGTATCTGAATTCATACTTCATGGCGCCACATTAGTGTCTATTGAAGGCCTTAAATTTTAAAGGCTTCTTTGCACTTGATTGCATTATGTTGCTAAAATTTGATTTGAGATCCTGATTATTGCTTTTGTATATTTTGTTGTCCTTTGCACATTGATATTTCAAATGTATTCATGCATTGAATAGCTTCTCAGACTCAGTCGTTTGTCTTTTCCAACTTTCCCCAAGAATCAGTTATGTTCTAACTTTTTTCATTTTCTACTAATAAGTAAAAATAGACCACTTGCTGTTTGGAATACTCCAAAATACCCCAAACCTTCATATTGTAGTCTAGCCTCAACCTCTATAAGATTCGTCATTTCTTAGCTATTCTTGCCAAGACCTCAACCACTATAACCCATCTTGGTCATTTTTTAAGACTTGTATGTTTTTTTAAACAAACAAGGGACTTATATTACCTGTTGTTGGAAGAAAAAGCATATGGTGGGATGCTTGCAATGCTTACCTCCGTAGTGGTTTTAGCCATGAAAAGATGACCTTTCTTTTTCTTGCAACACTTACAATTGAATTGGAGATTTTGCACCAATACCCCCCTGAATCCTAAGTCTTGTGGGTTTCCCATGGCTTGAGAGTTCTTCCCTTCTAACTGGTTCATTCTTTTAAGAATACATTTTCCATTGTCGAAGAACTGAGTTCTACACTTTTCTAGCTCTTCCATGACTTCTATGAGGAAATTTGTATGGCTGGCCAAGCTGTACCATCACATTTAACCTTCTGACTCAACATTTGCCAAGTACATGCAATCTCTTTAACTCTATTTCCTTCCCAAACACTGACAAATGTTTGATCAGGTCAAAAGACAAATGGAAGCTAGGCAGGGTAATGTATGTATCTGAATTCACACTTCGTGGTGCCACATTAGAGTCTATTGAAGGCCTTAAATTTTGAAGGCCTCTTTACCTTTGATTGTATTCTGTTGCTAAAATTTGACTCAAAATCCTGATTGTTGCTTTTGTATATTTTGTTGTCCTTTGCACATGGATATTTCAAATTTCTTCATGCATTGAATAGCTTCTCAGATTCAGTTGTTTGTCTTTTCCAACTTTCCCCATAAATTGATTATGTTCTCTTTACCTCTTTTCATTTTCTACTAATGAATAAAAATAGGCCACTTGCTGTTTCGATTACTCCAAAATACTCCAAACCTTCATGTTGTAGTCTAGCCTCAACCTCTAAGATTTTTTTATTTCTTAGCTATTATTGCCAAGACCCCAACCACTTGTTGTTTTGAATACTCCAGGAGTCCAGAAGACCCCAAACCTTCATATTGTAGTCTAGCCTCAACCTCTATAAGGTACATCATTTCTTAGCTATTCTTTCCAAGACCTCAACCATTATAACCCATCTTGATCAATTTTTGAGACTAGTATGTTTTTTAAAACAAACAAGGGACTTATATAATGTTTTATTGGAAGAAAAAGCATATGGTGGGGTGCTGACAATGCTTACATCTGTGGTGGTTTATAGATACTTGCTGGCAATGAAAAGATGAACTTCCTTTTTCTTGCAACACTTGACAACTGAATTGGAGATTTTGCTCCAATAACTCCTTGAATGCTAAGTCTTGTGGAGTTCCCATGGCTTGAGAGTTCCTTTCCTCTATCTGGTTCACTCTTTCAAGAATAAATTTTCCATTGTCCAAGAATTGAGCTTACACTTTTTTATCTCTTCCATGACTTATATGAGGACACTTGTATAGCTGGCCAAGCTGTTTTGCAACTATTTTTTTCTACTTAAATTAATGCACCATCTTCCTCAGCTCTTTGTTTTCGTCTTAAATTTGTTGAAGTCTCTCTCTTCAAATCTTTGCCTATAGTCAAATGGTCTTACAATTTTTGTTAAACATAACATATGGAAGCAAATACACACAAAACTACAGAGTGCTAGCAAACACTTTGCAAGCTACAAGGAGAAACTACTCTATTACCACCTGATCCGTACTGTACTTGGGTAGTGTTCAATTTCCAATCAATCAAGACAAATAGAGTGCAAACCTGCTCGCCCAAAGCAAATTGCCACTAAAACCAGCATACATAAAAAATTTGATGTGTTAAAACCGTGGGCTTCCATCTACATCCTCTATGATATTAGGATGGCATGTATGTAATTTCCCCATACACAAATTAGTTTTGAAATAGTGAATTCATTTATATTTGTTGGTTTATTCTTAAAATCTGCTTGTCATGTGTGTTGGAAATTACACGACTTATAAGAAATGAACAAATTAACAAGCAATAAGCATACAAACAATACACTAGCATAATGACAAAATATATCCTGGAGAGATCCACTAGGGTGAAAACTTCAATAACCTGGGGTTCTGTCTCCTTATATCAACTGAAATCAACAACATTACAAGCCAACGTGGACTTTGGAGGCATCTAGAACATTGTGGGACCATAGGAACACCTTTACAATGCTTCTTCTTACTTGCTTTGCTATGCATTGCAACTTACTCAGTGACTTAAATACATCTCCTACATTCCGTTAGAATACCTGTCACTACTCTAGATCAAGATGTCATTGTAAGAGCCCAGTTGGTATGTTGTTGCATCCATTGGATCATCCAAATGACGCAGGATACTTGAAATGCCATTACATCTTGACAAGCTGGATGTGGATCACCATAGATTCCGTTCTGGATCGTTGGTCTCCATATTTGTCTCATTCAGGCACACTATCTACTCGACACGTTTCAAATTCCTTGATTTGTTTTCCTTCCTGCATTACTCTTTTCCTCATTTTTTGAGTCTTTGGCCTTTGTCTTTTCAAGGGAAAGTGTGAGTGTTGGACTTTTTTAAGTGTCTTCCTGTCCATACAAGTTAGTAGAATCGAATTATGACATTTGTTTGTTTCAGCTGAACTAGTTCTTGATCATGTTTGACTCTTGTTTTGACTATTATTACTGGTATTGATTGAAAGTCAGTGCTAGTTGATTATCATAAATGTTGATTTTGCTGCCATGAATGCTTGGTGTACTTTTATTAGGATTTAGATTCCATTGTGGATGCGGATAAGCCATCTGTCCCTGTGATGGTTGACATCTGTAAATCATGAGAAAATATGATGGATCCCATTTCCAGACATTTAGTATTTACATGTGTATTTCTGTTGTGTGAAAATGGGGAATATATGTTAACTTCGCTTAGATTTTTTCAAAATTTGCACTGCTAAACATTTTGTTGATTTTTTATTTTCATTATTGTTTCAGGAATTTACAGGTATCACTGATGTAGGGGGTGGCTACTCTGCCTGGGTTCAGAGCGGACTTCCTGTGAAAAAGAATACATAGTTGAAGACAATGTTACCTTTGTTTACCTTTTTGACCTCGCTGCTTTTCACATTTGAAGTAATAATGTATTGTTTTCATTTATAAATCTTGCTGTTAAGCTACACCTTTTTAATGGAAATTTCTATGTTGCCAAGTGTATCATATAAATTGATGGCACTACAGAAAAAACTAGAGGAGCATTTCGTCATGTTCCTGTTGGTGATTTGGTGGGTGAAATTGTATTTGGAGTTGTGGATTGCAATAACCAGACTGCATAAATTATAAAGCACCCTAATAATTGTAAGTCTTTTTTCAATAGAACTGATGGCTAGTATAGTAGGTAGGCTATCTATAGTTTAGTATAGTAGACAGGCTATCTGTAGTTTAGTATGCTATCTGATGCATAGTTTCTATAGTCAAGGCTCAGACTACTTAACATATAGTAGGTCCAATCGAGCATGGTTGGTGATTGGTCGCTGTGATTGATTATTTGAAACAACTGTAAGAACCTAATAAGATACCACAATTACTCTAAATTCCTACTCAAATTCAAATCACCAATGAAACTAGGAAAAATACAGAAAACATGAATTATACCTTGCAAACTCTGATTTATCCTTCGTATTCCATTGTCTCCTATCTTCTCAAGATCTTGTTGATTATGATGGTGCTCTCGAAATTGCACTTCTTTGTTTTTCAAGATGACTATGAGATGAATGGAATTGTGGATTCAAATGCAATGTAAACAATCCTACAATGCAAGACTAATGATAATGATGATGATTTTGATAAAAGCTAATGCAATGTTATTGATAATGATTGATATGAGGATAACGATATGCAACTAAATGATACTTGGTCGCTGTAGGTCGCTGTGATTGATTATTTGAAACAACTGTAAGAACCTACTAAGATACCACAATTACTCTAAATTCCTACTCAAATTCAAATCACCAATGACACTAGGAAAAATACAGAAAACATGAATTATACCTTGCAAACTCTGATTTATCCTTCGTATTCCATTGTCTCCTATCTTCTCAAGATCTTGTTGATTATGATGGTGCTCTCGAAATTGCACTTCTTTGTTTTTCAAGATGACTATGAGATGAATGGAATTGTGGATTCAAATGCAATGTAAACAATCCTACAATGCAAGACTAATGATAATGATGATGATTTTGATAAAAGCTAATGCAATGTTATTGATAATGATTGATATGAGGATAACGATATGCAACTAAATGATACTATGAAGCGAAATGATAATGCAACAATGGAGATTATAATATTGATATGCAAATGGGGGCCAAAGGCACGCTTGGATACTTGATAGAATTTCTACAGCATGTAAGTATGATAGCTCTTGTGATGCAAAATGAAGGTGAGGAACTTCCTTTTATAGGCCAAGGATGGCTCAAATCCAAATGTCAAAAGATCCATGGTTGAAGAATAAGTCTTGTGACATGTACGATCAAGATCAAATTGGTTGGATGAGGGAAGATAAAGATGGAAGATGTTCCTACTACGATGACAAGGTGGAGGAATATGAGGGACAAGGAGCCACATGGCGTGATGCTCACAAAGACCAATGAGATAAAGATGGAAGACCATGAGAAAAGCATGGAGGAAGGAATCTTTGTTTTTTTTTAAATTTTTTTTTTATTGTGCCTGGTAAACTTTTTTCACGTGACTGATGATGTATACGCCTAAAAATGACACAAATCATCCTAAATAAATATTCTAAATATTTATTCCATTCTTCTATTAATTAAATAAATATTCTAAATTTATTTAATCAATTCACTGTTCCATAATTAAATAAATTCAATTTATTTAATTAAAATTCTTCCATTTGTCCTTCACAATTAAATAATCATAAATTATTTAATTAATCCTATTTCCTCTATCCTAAAGTTCTAAATTCAAAATTCCACCTCACCTTTACACCTCACCTTGTCCACATCATCAGGTTGCACATGTAATTAAATATATTTAATATTTAATTATCTTATTTTCCCTCACCCACATGGCCTATTTCTTCTCCAATCAGAGGTCAGTTAACCAATCAATCAAATCTGTTAACTAACCTGTCAGTTGAGTCAAATCCTCAATCAATCCAGTCAGTTCCACAATCCACTCTTCTAACTGATCAATCAATTCTGTTAACAGACCAGTCAATGGAGTTAACTCTCCAATCAGTTTTGTCACATCCCACCTTTCATGAGGGAGCTGGGACACTTGTCACATTTCCACTGGTTGCACATTCCTCAACCATCCTCAACCGTTGATCTTCATATCTTCTCTCAACCGTTGATTCCTATTCCTCCGGGTCTATAAATGAAGCTCCATCCCTTCATTCTAATCATCCAGGCTTTTGACATCGTTACTCTGCAGAAATATCACCAGCGCGCCTTTGGCACCCATTTGTCATCCACAAGCTTGAGATCACCATTGTTGCATTGGAGCTCACCTTCCTTGCATGTCACACTATAGCCGTTCACCATCGACTTCCTCCAACAGCTTTAAAAGATTGCACTCTCTGAGGGCTCATCTCATCTGCGAAAGGACGATTCGTGATAGGCGAACAACAGAAGTTTCGAAACGGAAGAGGTTTGCTGTGTTTGTTCATTGCTTTTGTTCATTTGAATCTTCTTTGTTTCTCTATTCTGTTGATGTTTGGGTCATCTGTTATTCATTTGATTGATGCACTATTTTACCCTCACATTTTTGGCGCCCACCGTGGGGCCGTTGCCCCTTTATTTTACCGTTTTTGAGCTTTTTTGAAGGCAGGTTCCGTACAGACCCCGCAGAGTCACGCACAGATTCTTTCGGCGCATCTGTTCATTTTTACGGCGCTTTTGAAGACTGTTACGGCGCTTCTGTAAAACTGCGCATTTGTTGACTGTAACTGCGCTTTTATAGACTGTTGCTGCGCTTTTGTTGAAACTGCGCATTTGTTGATTCTAGCTGCGCTTCCATACAATATTGCTGCGCATACGTTAAAACGGCGCATCTGTTGTCTGTTACGGCGCTTATAACGACTGTTGCTGCGCATACGTTAAAACTGCGCATCTGTTTATTTTAATGGCGCATATGTTCATTTTTACAGCGCATTCGTTAATGTTGCGCTTCTGTTGATCACTTCTGCGCATCTGATCACTGAAGCTGCGCATTTGTAACTGGCTCAGGTTTTAGCACTTTTTTTAGAGTATTTTTGCTAACGCTAACCCTTTTGCAGGTGTTTGCTGGAGCGGTTTTGCAGGTTAGGCTCGGGTTCAGTTACATGTAGTTGCATCTAACTAGCTCACATTTCATTTTCGGGGAAAGAGTAAAATGGTTGTTCATTACAAATCTTCATCTAGTCTTAATTAGGGAGGAAGTAACTGGTTTATTTCATGCTTGCATTGCAAACAAACTTCCAAGTTATTGCTATCTAAGATTTAAAATTGAACTCACAACTGCATTTTGAAGTTAAAATGAACTATTGCTATATCGTGAGACCTGAATTTCAAAGTTAACAATCTCGTGCAACGTGGACTTAAAATTGAACTCACAACTGCATTTTGAAGTTAAAATGAACTATTGCTATATCGTGAGACCTGAATTTCAAAGTTAACAATCTCGCGCAACGTGGATTTAAAATTGAACTCACAACTGCTTTCTGGGACTTAAAATTGAACCACTGCAATATTGTCGAAATCACTTCAAAGTTTTGTTTGACTAGCTTAGCCCATTTAGTTTTTATCTTTTTAACTAGGGTGGATTAAATCAGTGTATTCTGTGCTTGCGAATGACGATAGGCTTATGCTCTCCCCTCTTCTGGGTGATCAGAGTGCCAGACTTGTCATTCTACTTGTTTAACCTTTAGGAGGGGCCTGCCCTTGGATGCACGCTTGTCCAAGCGGGAACGACCCTGAGTGGTAACAGGCTAACGCCAAGCCCTACCGAGCCACTTAAAATAAATTGTGCTTGAGGTGAAAACCTCCTGCAACGAGTGCTGTTATGTTACACCGACGGCCAACCTCCCCCAAAACCCTCTCAGGCGCAACCCTGTGAGGCTGGGAGACTCCATAACGGAGAGTAGCGCCGCCGCACGTGTAACCACTTGAACGGTTGCCCGAATTACAAACCTCTTGTTTTAGTGGCCCAAATCCCTTATAATCCATTTCTCGCCTAGGATTTTGTACTTGCTTTTGTCCAAAATAGAGTCGAAAAACTACAAAAACAATGAAAAACTACAAAACATTCTTTGTGCTTGCTGTGTTTTCTTGCTAAATTAATTCATAAAATCAGATCAGGAAGACTTATTCCAGCCAAAAAATACCAAAAACAGAGAAAAATCCCAAAAATTTGCCCAAAAATACCAGACCTGCGCATATATCCATTTCTGCGGCGCATATACAGCGACTTGCTGCGCTTTTGTACCGACTTACGGCGCTTTTGTACCTTTCTGCTGCGCATATACTCTGTTCTGCTACGCTTTTACAGCGACTTGCTGTGCATGTACACCGACCTGCTGCGCTTACACTTTTCTGCTGCGCATTTGTTGACTGTTACCGCGCATACATACTTCACCAGAGCGGCGCATATATAGCGACTTACGGCGCATTTGCCCATTCTTGCTGCGCATTTGTTTCTGCGCATGTGTGAGAGTGAACATCTGCCCTATTTTTGAGAAATTTTCGCCAGCTGTTCAGAGTACCCATTTCAGCCTAGTTCCATTTTCCGAGGTCAGAATCAACCTTGCAGTCAATTTTCATCCATTTCACCCGTTTCTCTCTCTTTCGACGGTCGTCCCCGTCGCCTTCTGTCCTAGTCACTCTTACCCCATCGTCATTCTGTCCCGTACCGATTCGACATAGGTCCTTCTTTAGTGAATTCACGTAAGCCTAGTAGGTCACAGTACCTTTTGCTAGTAGTCTTGTTGAACGACTAAGCCCTACACAGTGAGACTGGTATCGACTACCCTTGCTAGTGGCTAGAGTCTTGTGTCAACCGTCTTACCTGAAGTCATTGAGCGAGAGAACCCTTTGTCCAAGTCTTGTCCTAGATATCCCATTCATTACAGTCTTAGTCGGCACCTTGCCAAAATTTCTAATCCTTGTCCATTTCGTCCCACCCCACCTTGCATGGTTCTTACTCGATCCCAGTACAACAAGCTAATTGAAATGGCCGACCCTTCTGATCACATCGCCCCACCACGCGATGATGATGAAGAATTTTCTCGTGAAGAATTAGTGGCACACATGCAAGATAGCAAATTCCAACGCCTAGTGGAGCGAGTACTCCTTGAGGATCCCACCAAATATTTCCATCATCTTGCTAGTCTCGGACTCAAACTCCCCACAGACTTTGACATTAGCTCCATCATGGAAAATGCAGACAATGAACATGAGAGGGACACAAATGACACAGTCCCAAAGGCACATGAGAGAGGCACAAATGACACGGTCCCCCAGGCCAATGAAAGAGGAAAACAACACATAGATCAAAATGCTCCTATAGCGGATGTGAGACAACAAATTGAGAGTCTCAAGCTAGAAATCTCCAACCTTAAGATCGGCACCAGTTCCAAGAACTACTCCTTGGAAGATATAGCACCATACCCCTTTGACAGAAGTGTGGTCATGAAACCTTTCCCCTTTCAGTTCGGAATCCCGAAATTTGACAAATACAAAGGGAAGGGGGATCCTAGAGATCATATCAGGGAATTCACTGCAGCATGTTTAGAAGTAGCTCACAACGAGACCTACTTAATGAGACTATTCCCAAGATCTTTAGGGGGTCAAGCTATGGATTGGTTCTCGCGTCTTCCACCAGGAATCAAAACTTTTGATGAACTTGTCAATAAATTCATAACGCACTTCTCTTACAACATAGAACACGAAGTATCTATGCTAGACCTATGCAACACCAAACAAAAAGGTGGTGAGTCTTTCGCCACCTTCTTACAACGATGGCGACAGCTAGCTAGCAAGTGTTCTTACGACATGCCTGAGAAACAACTATTGGAAATGTTTGTCCACAATTTGAATCCCGATCTTAGCTATCAAATTCAGATACAATGCCCTACCTCATTCACCAAAGTCATCGAAATGGGGCTATTCATTGAGAAAGCTATGATCGCTAAAGGAACTCTCAAGCTCTACAAGGACACGCCTCCTTCCAATTACACAACTGACAAGTCAAAGTTTTGGACCAAGAACAAGAATGTGGTCAACGATGGAGTAGTGGATGCCAAGGCGGCAGCCCCTAAACAACAACCCATATTCACTCTTAAAGAAGAAGCAAATAATGGTGCACTCAACAAGCCACCCCCTCGGGAATCTAGACCTTGGTTCAATTCGAATCCAAGGAGAAAATTCACGCCGTTAGGAGAATCTCAAGAGTCTGCTCTCAGGAAGTTGTTGGCTAACAATGAAATTTCTCTACCGCCAACAAGTGACTATGAGCCTATAGTCAAACCTCCCTATTGGAAGGACACCGACTATTGCGAGTATCATCGAGGAAGGGGGCACACAACCAATAATTGCATCCGTCTTAAGAACGTCATACAAGATATACTGGACCAGAATCTTGGAGGAACACAACAGCATACCTCCAATGAATCTCATGTGGCCTACCGAGATCCTCTCCTAAACCACAACCAGCCGTATAACAACAATCATAACGGCGGCCACAACAACAATGGTTACCACCACAACAATGGTCACAATGGCAACAACTCCAATGGCCATAACAATAATGACAACAATCGTAACAGGCCAAATCAGAACAGTGGGTCGAGTAATGCTAACTATGCAAGCGTTCCCTTTGAGTACACCATTAACTGCATTTCTGAGCATGTTCCGCAAGTCAACGTCATATCCCCCAACCAACAACCAGGACCTAACGGAACTGGTTGTAGTATAATTACCCGCAGTGGTAGAGTCACGATCAACACCACTCCTCCAAGGTCGTCGCCATCTCTGTCCAACCCCCGCCCATATAATGTCATCGACCAATTGCAAAAGACTCCGGCTCATATTTCTATATTGGAGCTCCTGCGTCTATCTCCTTCTCATAAGGAGATTCTTGAGAAAGCCTTAGTGGAGACTACTGTCCCCACTAACCTAGCCCAAGAAAAGTTTCAAACCATGGTGGGTAATTTGACATCCTCCCCTTCCATATCATTCACAGAACAAGATGACCTTTCCATGTCTCAACCCCACAACACTCCTCTACACATTGTCGCATTCGTACACAGGCACCGCATCAAGAGGGTTCTCATTGATGGGGGTGCCGGTTTGAATATTTGCACTTTGAAGCTAGTCCTTGCATTGGGGTTCTCTGAACAGGCAGTGGATCCGCGGAGAAAGATTACCATAAAGGCCTATGACGAGGAGGAACGCACCACGAAGGGCACGGTTGTCCTACCCATTCAAGTGGGACCGGTAATTAAAGATGTGGTGTGCCAAGTCCTTGATCGGGAGCTTGCTTACAATATTCTACTAGGGAGACCATGGATCCACGCCATGAAAGCTGTCCCCTCCACCTACCATCAATGCATAAAGTTCCCACACGATGGCAAGCAGGTCACCATACACGGCGACCCCGACCCCTACCAGCATTGCAACTCATTCCAAGCCAAACCGGAATGTGTCATTCCCAACAACCGAGCCCATATCTCCCCTACTCCGCCACAAGACCATACTGCCGAAGCTTCCTCTTCACGGCCCAAACCAATGAAAATCACCATAAAAGAAAATGGCGTGGGGGAATACCAGATTGAGCACAGCCTCAACCTTGCAAAAATGCCCTTGTCTCCTCGCTCCTTTGGCCAGCCCAAGCATCAACCCAGGCATTTTCCAAAGCCCTCTGCTCCTCCTACAACTCCCGCAAACCCCTTTGTAAAATGGGGGACCTTATCCGATGAATCAGAGGAGCGAGATCTCTTACAATGGCTCTATGCCGAAGAAGAAAACACATCCCAAGATCCACCCAGACTCCCTACAGAGCTCTATGGGTGAGGTGAAACCATCTTGCATAGGATGGGATATGAAGGACAAGGCCCTATCGGCCTCAGAAAAGAGGGAATCATCGAACCTATACAACCCTCTTCCTCCTCTTCGGCTAGAAACACGACTGGCCTAGGCTACAAAGGTAAAGGTAAAGCCAAAGAAAATGCCTGCCTAGTGGAGACAATTCAAACACTCCAAGAGGATAGTGACGCAGATTCAGATGATTCCAATCAGTATGAATGGGACGAGCTGACAGAACACTCCTACGATGACAAGGAGATTGATACCATCCAAACCCTTAGCCCATATCATGAGAGACAAACGCAACGGGACAGACCACTGGAGTCTGATTTGCCCCTCCCTGAAGTTATGGCTTTCGAGGAAAGTATAGATTCCATTGCGATAAACAACCTGGAAGAAAGTACCACCCAGAACACTACCCCCACCTGTGCTCCTAGTATTTCCATCCACACTATCAACGAATCAGGTCTTTCATCCGACTCCCTTCCCCTCTTACACCCTGAGCTTATTGACTGGGACCTGAAAGGGACCCCTCAATTAGATGTGTTCCAGAACGATGATGCCTACATTGACTATATGGGACTTCGAGATCATTTACCAAAAGGAGATCATAAAGCCGGTTTCACTATCGAACTCAATACTGTAGCATACTTTGGGGAGGGTGCCAAGCCTTCTAGTCGCAAAAATGTAAAGATCAAAAAGGGATCTGACGGTGAAAACCGCCATGCGGCAGTGTTAGATCATAAAACAGTAAAAAGAAAGGACGTATCTGAAGGTGAAAACCCAACTGTGGCACCTGACGATGGATTGCTTGACACCCTCCCAAGTGACATGTATCAAGAAAGGTCACAGATCGTGGTAGAGCCAACAGAGCCAGTGAACATTGGATCTGAAGAGCAGCCTAAGATAATCCACTTTGCAAAATCTCTCACGCCACCTAAGAAAACCAGGTTTGTACCATTCTTTAAAAAGAAGAGAGGCAGTTTTGCTTGGTCATATGCCGACATGCCAGGTTTGGACCCAAACCTGATTCTACATCACCTGCCATTGGATCCAGGGGTGAAACCCGTAAAGCAAAAACTGAGAAAAATGCATCCCCATATTGCCCTCCTGGTCAAGGAAGAACTCAAGAAATTGTTAGACGTGGGGTTCATCAGGGCCATTGATTACCCCGAATGGATATCAAACATCGTACCAGTGTCTAAACCAGACGGCAGGGTTCGACTATGCAACGATTTTAGAGACTTAAACAAAGCATGCCGCAAAGATGACTTTCCCTTGCCTAACATCGATATCATAGTCGACCTCACGGCGGGACATACAATGTTGTCACTTATGGATGGATTCTCAGGGTACAACCAGATCAAAATAGCACCAGAGGATCAGCACAAAACCGCTTTCACTTGTCCATGGGGTACTTTTTGCTGGAATGTCATGCCGTTTGGGCTGAAAAATGCAGGTGCTACATACCAGCGGGCCATGACAACTATATTCCACGACATGATGCATGTGACCATGGAAGATTATGTTGACGACATCTTGGCAAAATCACTCACCAGGGACTCACACCTGGGCACATTAGAGAAAGTCTTCCAACGACTGGACCAATTCCAAGTAAAATTGAACCCGAAGAAATGTGTGTTTGGGGTCACATCAGGCAAGCTGCTAGGCTTCATCGTGTCAGCAAACGGCATAGAGGTAGACCCGGCCAAGGTCAAGGCAATCATGGACATGCCTCCGCCCAAAACTCTAACACAGTTGAGATCCTTACAGGGCAAGCTACAGGCCATCCGCAGGTTCATCTCACAGTTGGCTGACAAGTGCCATCCTTTCAGCCACCTCCTACATAAGAACGTTCCATTTAAATGGGATGAGCAGTGCGAAGAGGCATTCAACAAGCTCAAGGAGTACCTCACGAATCCTCCTATACTCATGCCTCCGATCCAAGGAAAACCTTTGATTCTCTACATATCCGCTACACCTACTGCTCTTGGGGCTCTCCTAGCGCAGCAAGACTATGAGAACAAGGAAAGAGCTGTGTACTATATCAGTCGAACCTTAGTGGGCTACGAGCTGCAGTACTCACAGGTGGAACGTTCATGCCTTGCGGTGGTTTTTGCCTCACAAAAACTCCGACACTACATGTTGGCACATCCTGTCAAACTCATTGCCAAGATCGACCCACTAAAATATCTTCTCAGCAAAGCAGCTCTCACAGGACGACTAGCCAAATGGGTTATGCTTCTTAGCGAATATGATATAGAGTATGTGGATAGAAAAGCCATCAAGGGGCAAATCATCGCAGACCAACTAGCTGAGGCACCATTACAGGACACTTCACCAATGCAGTTTGAGTTCCCCGATGAATCTCTATTCACTCTGTCCACATCTCCTTGGAAACTCTACTTCGACGGGTCTTACACCAACCATGGATCGGGGGCAGGTATCTTGTTTATCACTGCCCAAGGCGACACAATTCCAAAGTCCTACAGGTTATTATTTCCATGCACTAACAATATAGCAGAGTATGAGGCTTTGGTAATTGGTCTCAAGATGGCCACTGAGTGGAAAATTCAAGCACTACGTGTCTATGGTGATTCTCAGCTTGTCATCAACCAGGTCAACGACGAGTATCAGACCAAAGATGAGAAGCTCATCCCATACAAGCGAATGGTCGACGATCTCAAAGAACATTTTGGGACCATCTCGTTTGAGCAAATACCCAGGATAGAGAACAAAGCAGCCGACGCAATGGCGACCATAGCCTCTCTTCTTGAGATACCTGAATAGGAGTCACGGTATGAGTTCCTAGTAGAAACAATTCGACAGCCGGCTTATGATCTCCTTGAAACCCATTCCATCTGCCACCTAGTGGGATCTGATTCACCTTGGTACGGTAAGACCTACACTTACCTTACGGACAATATCCTTCCTTTGGACCTCTCTTCCAACCAAAAACGAACCTTCATCCGACAAGCCTCCCGTTACACCATTATCGCCAATACCCTTTACCGACGTGGTCTGGATGGTACTTTACTCCGTTGTCTAGAACAGGAAGAATCTATAACTGCCTTGCAAGACGTGCACGAAGGGATCTGCGGAACACACTCCAGCGGTCCTTCCTTAGCTAAGAAACTCATGCGTTTGGGTTATTACTGGCCCAATATGGAAATGGATTCATATCAGTTCGTCAAAAAGTGCAAACAGTGCCAGATACATGGGAACCTGATTCATGCACCTGCTCAGGAGTTGAGACCTCTAACGACACCCTGGCCCTTTTGCCAGTGGGGACTAGACCTCGTGGGAAAGATTCATCCGCCTTCTTCCAACGGCCATAAATTCATCATAACCGCTACTGAATACTTTACAAAGTGGATTGAAGCCGTTCCCTTATCAACTGTCACAGGAAAGCAAATTTCCTCTTTCATTCTGAATTACATTATCTGCCGATATGGCATCCCTTCATCCATCATAACGGATAACGGGAGACCTTTCAAAAATCAAGATGTCCAGGAACTTTGTGAACAGTTCAAGATCCAACTTCGCTTCTCCACCCCATATTACCCCCAAGGTAACGGCCAAGCTGAGGCATCAAACAAAACCATTCTGAAAATCCTAAAGAAGACTGTCAATGAAGCCGGTCGCGATTGGCACGTCCAGCTCAATCCCGCTCTGTGGGCCTATCGAACCAGCATACGCACTCCCACAGGTGCTACACCCTACGCCCTCGTCTATGGTTCCGAAGCCATCCTTCCTATCGAGGTCGAGCTCCCCTCCCTTCGGGTGTCGTTGAAAGGTCTCATATCAGACGAAGAGTACAGAGTCTCCAGACTGCAAGAGCTAGAACTGCTAGAGGAACGACGCCAGAAAGCTTTTGACCATCTCAAAGCCTATCAACAGATGATGTCAAGAAGCTACAACCACAAGGTTAGACCAAGATGCTTCAAGATTGGGGACCTCGTCCTAAAAGAGAACCCTCGCAATCAGCAGGACAGAGAAAAGAAAGGTAAGTTCGAGCCTAACTGGCTTGGACCCTATGTAATTGTAGCAGCTTACGGATCGGGGGCATATCAGTTGGCCACATCAGAAGGTGAGTTGTTTGATGATCCCATCAACAGCATGCACCTTCGCAGGTTCTATACCTAAGAGAACCCCAATGCAAGGGGGCACAATAAAATCAAAAAAGAGAAAATACCAAAAAAAAAAAAAATCATCCTTTGGTGAAAACCTGGCAAACAGGCGCCTTGGATAGGTAGCCTGATGAAAACCTAGCAATCAGGCGTCATGTTACTTTCTAGCTTCTCGTGCAAATAAAAGCAAGTGATGAAAACCTGGTAAACAGGCGTTACTTGTGACAAACCGCATTCTCCATCTTTGGGAATCCAATCACCTTGAGCCCATTCTCCCTCTATTTTCCCCATTCGACCCATATCCATCCCACAGTAAACACTTGACAGTTACCTATCATGGCTTGATACTCAGCTTGTGGCCTTGTCAACCAAGGTTTTGTCCCATATCGTCTCCTCGAAGTGAGCCTAGCGTAGTGTCTCTCGTCAGTATCTGTGGTCCGAATTCGTGAACTACGTTGCCTCTGCGCCGTCACGTAGGCAAGGCCATTATTCTAATGCGCCCCCGAGGCTTCCATCTCTCCCAAAGTCCCATTCATCTCCCCTCTTGTCTTCATTCTTGTCGTCTTTCTTCTAGTCCATCCATGGTCCATTAGGGTTTACCTCGAACTACGTTGCCTCTGCGTCGTCACGTAGGCAAGGCCATTTAGCAATGAGCCCCCGAGGCACTAGGTCAGTCCCTTAGGGTCCGTCTTCTCAATAAGGATAGTGCAACCTTCTCGTCAGGTAAGCAAATGCAAGCAAACACCCGCACTTCAAGCAGAAATCCCGACAATGAGCATCTTAACCTATCCAATACAAAGCAAATACCCAAGGTCTTCTAAATGATTTTATGCAAATTAAGGCAAGAAATAAACACTTATCAACACAAATGTGCTTTTGTAGATTGGAACCTAGGGTTAAGTTACAGAGTCTTGATTTTGCTATCATACCTTCCTATGCTACTCGAGGATGCCAACAGCAAGAGATGCTATGATGGGGGCATGATTACTTTCTTTGTTTGCTATTTGGGGATTAAACTTTAGTAATGTGAAGCCTTGTCTTAGGACGTGATCGGCAAAAGATCATCGAGGACATCAAAGGTCTAACATGAACGGGGGCAATCCTTGCTTGTTGAAACGCAAGAGGTACTCAGGTCATCTAGATTCAAATTTTGACTAGATGCTTGTATTACCTTGCTCAATCACAATCCATGTAAGTGATACTCAGGTCATCTTGGTTCAATTATACCTCGGTGCTTGTATTCACTTACAACATTTCAGAAAAGTACCAAAAACAAAATGCCCAATGATGAAATAAAGCAATCTAAAAGCAAAGCATCCGTCCTATATCCATACACCCATCCATACAATCCTCATTATTCAAACTGTGCAGAGTAACGATATCAAGAAAAATTCCTAAGTCATTCTTTCGCAACCATTCCTCTATCCATCGTGTCATTCTTCTGTCGATAGAGTACATTTGGACATCACAAAAACAAGGCATATAGGAGCATATCATATCATTCGTAGAAACTAGTCATGCACATGAGTAGGTTAGTAGAATGCACCATCCAATGCATTAGGTCACCAATACATTTGCATCACATCTTAATCTTAAAAGCCCAGAAAATCAAACAACATAGCTAAGTGCATCACATATATAGTTACATCACCCCATAGTACTCATGTTACAAATGCATACATTCAAAGCATTACATCATATAAATATCCAGTAGCATCTCACATATCTATACAACATCATCACATAGAAATCATGTTCCATACACACATCTGCATTTGCTCATTTACGCACCACAATATACAGCATCATAACATAGAAATCATGTTTCATATACATACATTTGCATCATCACAAGAACATCATATTAACTTTGCATTCATTTGTCACATTAAATCATATAGACATCATATAGCAGCATATCAAAGTATTTCTCATATAGCATCATATAAACCATCTAACTATGCAATAGAACCACATCATGCAATGGAAATAATCATCTCATAAACGCATGCAATAGATACACAAAGCTGCATCATCATCCATACTATCATATACAAAGATGTCCAAATATACAATATCACCATCTCTCTCAAAATCAAAGTGTCATATACAAGGTACGTCTACATAGACGGTGATACATGTCCCAAAATGTACAAAATCTGGTCTCTGACTACCCCTGCGGCTGTGGGCCACCACTGCCAGCTCCTAACTGCTGAGGTCCCATGACGGATGCCCCTGACTGGGATGGACCTGCTCTGTGAGCCACCCCAGACTGAGTCCTGAAACTCCCTGCCCTCTGGCTCGATGACACGGCACCATGGTACAGGCCTCGGTAGTACTGTGCCTGCTGCTGCGCTCTGGCTAAGTCTGTCTGCGCCTGTGCCAACTGCGTCTGCAACTGGCCTACCTGTGCCTGTGCCTGCTGCACCTGCCCAACCAAAAATGTACTCGCTGCATCTGTGCCCATGGCAGCTACTGCTGTGTCCCTCTCTACTCGGATCAGGCGTACCCGGGCATCTGCCATGTCTCGCTCGTGAGTCAAACCAGCGATCACTGCTGCATCTGTATCTCGCATCCTCTCCACTCTCCTCAACTGTGCCTGCAGCTCCCGCACCTGTCCTCTCAAGCTGGCTATGGTCCTCTCATGTGCCTCACCCTGCACCGGCCCCTGTGCTGCCTCTACCTGTCCTAGCCCCTGCTGCTGGGGCACCTGCTGCTGGGGCACCTGCTGCTGTGGTACCTGCTGGGGTGGTGGCATCTGTGCCTGTTGCTGTCCCTCCCCCTGTCCTGGCACTGCCTGCCCAGCCCGGTCTATCCTCCTCCGCTGCCTCGGCCTCTCTGCAGCTCGGCCACCACGTCCTCGTCCTCCTCTAGCGGCCCTCCGCCCTGGGCCCGCCTCTCCCTCCTCCTCTGAGTCCGCCTCGTCGATACGAGGCACCAGCATGCCAGGTCCTGAATATCTCGGGAATGGATGTGCAGTAATCCAATCCTCATACTCCTGTGTAACCCCCGCATCTGCAATCTCTCGCCTCATATCCCATGCCACATAAGGCAACTGCTGGAACTTTGCCAGAGCCTCCTCATAAGAAGCCATCGGCCCCCATCGGACCCTCTCTGCATGTGTCCGTGCAAACATGGCCTGTCCCTGCGGCATGCCCTGTCTCCTGCCGAACTGTCTCAGTACTCGGCCCACCGTCTGCCTCTCCAAGATGTGCCGTGTCCGGCCTATCAACCACCTGGTCTGAAAGCAAAAGGGCAGCTCATCTCCCTCATCATCCCAAGGCTCGCAGTCCAGATATGTCGCCAGACGACCACATCTATCCCATCCAACGTATGCCGCCAATACTCCAGCTTCCCCAGCCTGTGCTAGGAAATCACTCCTGCGTAGCCATAGCTGTACGGCTCTCCCCTCTGCCTAGCAAAGACGCATATCGGCCTGGTCACCGCTATGTGCTCCCACAGCCAGAACTGTAACAGCAACACCCCAGCCGATAGACTCGTGCTGCGGTGGTACACCACCTGATGCATGTCGTGGTATAAGTGAGCTAGCACGCAAGGTCCCCACGCATATCGAGTGCCCTCAGTCACCATCCGCTCCATGATCCTGCCCCATCCAATAGGGAACCCGTGTGATCTCCTGTCCGGGCATACAACGCCCGCAATCAGTCCAGCCACAATCCCAGGGAAGTAGTCGTAACAGTCATATATGTCCTACCAAGGGATGACCTGCCCCACCAGCTCGGGATCGTCAAATACTCGCTGACACTCGGCGAGTCCCGCGTCCCGCTGTGCGTCGTACTCCACCAACTCGCCTACCACGGGCAAGTGCAATATCCTATAGACGTCCTCCAACGTCACTGTCATCTCTCTAGTGGGGAAGTGGAAAGTCCCGTCCTCGCTGTGGAATCTCTCCACGGCAGCTGTCAACAGTCCTCGATTCGCCCGCACCTCGGGCATAAAGCAAACATAATCTAGGCCCATGGCACCAAGCGCCACTCTATCAGCCTCCGTCAACATATGTCTCTGCAATAGAGGCATAGGGAACGTCTCCCTCGACTGCAATGTCTCTCGTATCTCCTCCTGCAAGCATGCAAAGCAAGGCGTCAGTCTCAAGCCGCATATACCATACTCAACATATCTATTGGACTATATCAACTAAACTTAGCATTTCAAATTGATCAAAAACAGCACACTACATCTCTTGACTAGATTCCTGCAATCTCGGAGATAGCTCATCGATTCCTGCGTCAAACAGGACGCTAATCGAATCAGTTTGGCTAAGTAATTTGCCATCCCAAGCAAATGCGCCACTACAGGTGGTAAATGCGCCATTTCTGGTATATGCGCCGCAACAATCCACATATGCGCCGCAAAAAGGCATATGCGCCGCTACAGGCCACATATGCGCCGTTTTAACGCATGCGCCGCATAAATCCACGTATGCGCCGCTAAATTACGGATGCGCCGCAGGAAGTCACATATGCGCAACTTCAGCAAATGCGCTGCTACATTTCACGCATGCGTGGCGAAAATACAAAAGCGCAACTTAATTACGAAAGCGCCGTCAAAATGAACACATGCGCAGCTTTCACGCATGCGCCGCTGAAACAGGCATATGCGCCGCGAAATCACAAAAGCGCAGCTTCGCGAGGCATATGCGCCGTTCTGCGTTTCGGCGCATTCATTTCACCTATTTTCTACGAGCATTTATGACACCTAAACTCGACCCTAGGAGAATTTTTTCGAAGCACATACCGGGGGTCCTGCCTCTGCTGGCCGCCCAAATCGTCGGACTCGCTCGAATCAGTGCTCCTCGCGTGGAATGTCTGCTGCTCTGGCCGCCATGCTGCTCTAGGTTTGCTCTGAGCTCTCTTTCTCCAATCCAGATCAACCAAGTGTGCAAATGACTATTCTTGTGGACCCAGCTCCTATTTATAGCCTCCAAACCCTAATTCTGGCTAGGTGATGCCTGTGACTACTTCCCGTGTCCGTTTTTCCTCCCGTTTTCTTCCCGCAACCCTGACCACGTCCCTTTTCCTCCAACCTATCCTAACCCCTTCCTCGTCGTGAGATCGTCCGTCTCCCAAACTTTCGCCGTTTTTCCCGTCCAATCTCCCGAGGGGGCATCCTATCGTCATTTAACCTATACCAGGGACAAACTGGGGCATGTATCATCACTCAGACTATCAATTTCTTTGAAGCAACGCTGTAAACTGCATTGCATCAAAGAGGGGCAAAATGTATACGCCTAAAAATGACACAAATCATCCTAAATAAATATTCTAAATATTTATTCCATTCTTCTATTAATTAAATAAATATTCTAAATTTATTTAATCGATTCACTGTTCCATAGTTAAATAAATTCAATTTATTTAATTAAAATTCTTCCATTTGTCCTTCACAATTAAATAATCATAAATTATTTAATTAATCCTATTTCCTCTATCCTAAAGTTCTAAATTCAAAATTCCACCTCACCTTTACACCTCACCTTGTCCACATCATCAGGTTGCACATGTAATTAAATATATTTAATATTTAATTATCTTATTTTCCCTCACCCACATGGCCTATTTCTTCTCCAATCAGAGGTCAGTTAACCAATCAATCAAATCTGTTAACTAACCTGTCAGTTGAGTCAAATCCTCAATCAATCCAGTCAGTTCCACAATCCACTCTTCTAACTGATCAATCAATTCTGTTAACAGACCAGTCAATGGAGTTAACTCTCCAATCAGTTTTGTCACATCCCACCTTTCATGAGGGAGCTGGGACACTTGTCACATTTCCACTGGTTGCACATTCCTCAACCATCCTCAACCGTTGATCTTCATATCTTCTCTCAACCGTTGATTCCTATTCCTCCGGGTCTATAAATGAAGCTTCATCCCTTCATTCTAATCATCCAGGCTTTTGACATCGTTACTCTGCAGAAATATCACCAGCGCGCCTTTGGCACCCATTTGTCATCCACAAGCTTGAGATCACCATTGTTGCATTGGAGCTCACCTTCCTTGCATGTCACACTATAGCCGTTCACCATCGACTTCCTCCAACAGCTTTAAAAGATTGCACTCTCTGAGGGCTCATCTCATCTGCGAAAGGACGATTCGTGATAGGCGAACAACAGAAGTTTCGAAACGGAAGAGGTTTGCTGTGTTTGTTCATTGCTTTTGTTCATTTGAATCTTCTTTGTTTCTCTATTCTGTTGATGTTTGGGTCATCTGTTATTCATTTGATTGATGCACTATTTTACCCTCACAGATGACGCTAGCACGACACGCCCTCCGGTACCACGGGGACGGGAAGACTGGACCTCGTGACCATCTTTACGGCAACGGAATTACTTAGCTAATCGAGCCAGGCCCCCCCCTTCCCCCTAAGGAATCTTTGTTTGTTGGAATGTGAGGGAATATAGGATTTATGAGACAAGTGTCTCATAGTCAACATTGAACATGGTGATGTGGAGAAACCAATTTCTACAAAATAGGGATGGTTGAGAGGAAATAGGGCATGTGTTGAGAGGATAAATACCTATTATATTTAATTTATGGAGCAACATCGTGAGGTGTCCACTGACGTGGAGAGTGACATGGATGAATGATGTGTATTTTAGACATAAGACTGTCTTAGAAGAATAATTAAATAATGATAATTATTTAATTAGAGATGACTTTAGAGGAATTTAAGATATTTAATTGTTGGAAGAATATGATGAACGTGAACCAAATAAATAAATTAGTATGTTTATTTATTGATAGATGAATAAGAATAAAATAAATATAAAATATTTATTTAATTCATCTCGAGCCATTTTTAGGTGTATACATTTTGCCCCTCTTTGAGACAATGTGTTTTATCGTGTTGTTTCAAAGAATAAAAATTTTATGAGTATGTTGCATGCCCTAGTTTGCCCCTAGTATAGGTTTTGATGATGATAGGATGCCCCCTCGGGAGATTGGTCAGGATGAATTTTGCAAAAGGATAACGAATGATCTCACGATGAACAAGAACGAACGACATGATCTGCGTGTGAAAAAAAATTCAAGTGATGGAGAATGAGAAATGGATGAAAAACATAGCATGCATGTGCAAGGTCAAAACACTTCCAGTTAGGGTTGATTTGGCTATAAATAAGGATGAGGGTCCCTTAGTCATTTTCACACTTGGCATTAGAAGAGAGATTATAGGGAGCCCTAGAGCATAGAAGAAGTTTAGCGAAAATGCAACAGATTTCGGTAGCTAACCACAGGTTCGAGAGGATTCATCGATTTGGGCACCTAGTAGAGTACGAACCCCTAGTATGTATGCCTTGAATTTCGCATTAAGTGCATTATTAGAGTAAAAAACTAAGGTCAAAGTCAATTGTTTTGCATGCACAACAAGATTTTTCCTGCACATATGATCATTTTTGTTGCGCATCTACCCTGAAGCTACGCATATAAGTGTCAAAGCTGCGCATATGAGTAATTTTCGCATTTGATTATGGTTTCTGCGCATACATTTGAAAGTTGCGCATACGTTTGAAATTGCGCATATAAGATTTCTTTCTGCGCATACACAATGAAGTTGCACTTTTGATTGATAAAACTGCCCATCTAATTTAAAAGGTCACTTAGCGCGTTGATTGAGTCGGCATCATGATCGATGTTGGCCAACTGATAGGTGATCTTTGAGATTGATAGAATCTCAGAAGAGACGATAGGATAGGTTTTAGATAGGATAGATAAGTAACTATTTTGATAGATTTGATAGATATGCAACTTAGTTGGTTGCTTGATTAACGTGCTTGTGTTATTGATCGCAGGATGAGCTAGATGTGATGATGTCTCGAGAGAGATTTCCCCCGACACAGTTACTATGATCCTACTTGTCAGAGATTGATCACTTGGTGTTAGGGTCTATTGGATTATGGTATGTGACCTTTATGCCCAATATTCGGGTGACCCTGGGTATGCTGACCGCTCTGATTGAGAGATGGCACAATGAGCACTGTACATTTCACTTGCCTATTGGAGAGATGATGGTGACGCTAGAGGATGTGCACCAGATTTTGAGGATTTTGATATATGGAGAGATGGTGGAGTATGATCAACATGTAGGGGAGGGATTGGAGCAATGCTGCTGAGTTTTTGATGATGAGGACATTCGGGGGATGAAGATCAGTTGGGCCGATATGGTTGACCATTACGAGCCCCTGTCGTCAATACTAGTAGGATTGGTTGGAGGCGTGATCTTCCCTGACAGGAGATCATATGGATTTGCCATTGGATGGGGGAGGACCTTGGATAGGATGGTATCTGAGGAGACATGCTTTGCTTGGGGTGTCTGCTTACTAGCTCACTTATATCATGACTTACATTAGTTTGTATATGATGGTGCCACTAGCTTATCTGCCGGGGTGTCATTGCTACATATATGGGCATGGGGCCATATAGTAGTTACACGGCCTATAGACATGGGAGTGAGAGGCAGGGATCGACCTTATTCTTACATGTATCAGGATAGCCTTTCCCAGCCCAAGCTGGGAAAGTTTGAGTACTGGAGACATGCGTTGGATAATGTGGATTCAGTGGGTTGGTGACCCTACGTAGACTGTGAGGCATGGGATGATGATGTGACTAAGTTACCTTTTTGCTTTCAGACACGATGGTGTTGCAAGTATGTGCCTAATTGGTGTTGTCATTGGCGTCAACTGTATCCATATCTTGTTACTTGCTTATGCTTTGAATACACTCATGTAATTGACTCTCATGTTGAGGATATTGAGAAAATTAGTCCTCCAGTAGAAACAGTGAGTTGCAGTGGAAACAGTGTGCTGAATATAGAAGAACAATCCAGAAGATTGCTCTGCATTTCCTATAGGATGAATATCTTTACCTGCAGATTGGAAGTTATTTAGAAGCCTATCTGAAGATGCTATATTCCGAGTTTGAGCCTCCAGTATGAATATTTGAGGAAGTTTTGTTCACCAAAGTAAAACCTGCTTTTTCTGTTCATTCACTGGTGTCCAGGGGAAAGTATTTTGCTCCGCATTCCTCCCCATTGAAGTATTTTGCTCTAAGTTTTTAGAGGGAAGTCTGGGATGATGATAAGTGCCTACAACTCCAATGGTTTGTGATTTGGTGGTCCGCAAGCTATCTTTCTTTTATGACAGTTGAGGACAGTGAAGTTCATGTGCTCTAGTGTGAAGAATATCATGGATAAAGTGGTTAGAGTTTGTGTGGTTGCTCCTAGTGATTACAACGTGCTTGTGGAGGCCTCCTGATCATGTTCCTACCTTTGCATTGGTCCACGAGGAGTATTTCGGATTGAAATTGGAGATTATTCCCAGATAGTGTAGTGTGTAACCAGTCTTAGCCGACTTGGTTAATTCCAGTGATTGTGGAGATCTCTTGAAGATTCCAGAAGCGTGTTGTGGTGTGGAAGATCGTGTTTGAGTCCCTACTAAGGCGTGATATGATCCGCTCATAATTTTGTGTCTTCTCCTTAGCATAATTTGTATTAGGTCTAGACCTATTTTGATGTAACGTATGTTTGCCGACCTTCAAGTTTGCTCCAATGGTTGATGATTGTAATGCCGACCTTGATGATTATTCCAAGGTTGATGTAGTGTATAAATATTTGTAATTGAGTTGTGAAAATGGATCCAAGTGTCGAAGATGCGAAGATAAGCTGGAAGTAAAGTAAAGAGCAAAGTAGAGGTGTTTGTGCTTCAATGGAACTGAACCTTGGCATGGAGTAGATGTTGTTATCTCAGTTCAAACCTATAGGCAGTGATCCTCCTTTTGTAGTGAGTGATTTGGGTAGTGATCCCTGTAGGCAGTGAGCCTCTGATTTTCAGTATTGATATAACATATATATTTCTGTGGGCTAACACCCACCGTGGTTTTTCCCTGTTAGGGTTTTCCACGTAAAAATCTGGTGTCTTATGTGTTGATTGTGCTTTTGTGTTATGCTTCTCATTCTATGCTTTCATGGTTATAAATGAATATAAGTGATTGATAAGTTAAGGATTGAAATTGGTTAAAAGTTTTATGACAACTGATTCACCCCCCCTCTCAGTTGTCTAGTGCAGTTCAACAACTGGTATCAGAGCCACGTTCCTCAGAAGAAAGCCTAACAGCCCAAGGAAAATCTAGGATGTCTTATAAGAAGGAAGCTCTGCATTTTGATGGGACAAATTACTCTTTGGAAGGCGCGAATGAAGAGCCATCTTCTCTATCTTGGTTATAAAGTATGGCTAGCTACACTGTCAAAATTGACATGCTAGAAGGTGGATTGACAACTGAGGATGATATTAAAGAATATGAGCTAGATGTCAAAGCTAAGGATGCTTTGTTAAGTTCCTTAAGTGACTCATTCCTGACAAAAGTTGTGGATCTTGAAACTGCAAATGAGGTATGGGAGAAGCTAAAGAATTTTATGAAGGAGATGATTTTGTCAAAGAAGCCAAGCTACAGAGCTTGAAAGTGAGATATGAAAGTTTGAAGATGAATAAAGATGAAAACATAACAGCCTTAATGCAGAGAGTTGATGAACTTGTCACGAGAATAAAAGGTATGGGAGGAATTCTCACTGATAAGGAAGTTGTGATGAAAATTCTCAGATCACTACCAAAATCCTAGTCACAAGGTGGCTACTATTGAAGAATTCATGACTGTGAAAACTATTGACAGAGATTGGAAAACTTACAGCCTTTGAGATGAGAGAATTTGGTGATGCCCTTCCAAAAGTTGAATCAGCCTTCAAAGCCAGTACTTCTGAAAAGAGTTCCAGAGCTGAGAAATATAAAGTGGATGATGACTTTGATGAAATTGAAGCTAACTTTGTTGACAGGATGCAGAGGTTCTAGTATGTTCAAAGGTAAATTACCCTTCAAATGTTTCTCCTGTGGTAAAGTAGGTCATTATGCTTCCAGATGTCCTGAAAGAATTGAAAGAAATAGAAAGAAATATGAAAGCAAACCTAGAGTTCCAAAGAAATGCTACTATGTCAAAGATTTTGATGATGAAGGGGTGACTGATGATGCCAATACTAGTGCAAATGAATGCTTATTTATTTCTATCAAAGAAGATCATGTGTCTACTAGTTCTGCTAATTGTGTGAAGGATGAAAAACCAATGGAAGAAAGTGCTTTGGCTGTTCAGGTTGTGAAAGATAAGGATGAATGGATTATTGATAGTGAGTGCTCACATTACATGACCGGTGACAAAAGGTTGAAGCATAATCTTTTAAGTGTTGGTCAGATGTGTGACAAAGGATATGATCTAAGATTCAAAGACAATGGGTGCAAGATCATGGAAAGCTCCAGAACTGTGATATCTACCAGTAAGAAGACAAAAGGTAACATCTATCAATTAAAAGGAACTAATGATTATTGTTTATTGTCTCAGGCAGATGAAAGTTGGCTGTGGCATAGAAGGATGTGTCATATGAACTTTGATAATCTGGTAAAGATAAGTTCAGATCAGATAGTGAGAGATTTACCAAAACTTGCCCTCAAACACAATTTGTAAGGAATGTCATATGGGAAAGCAGACAAGAACAAGTTTTAAAACCAAAGAACAATTTTCTACCGGATTGTTGGATCTAGTGCATATAGATCTCTATGGCCCTACAAGAGTGAGAAGTCTACAAGGTGACAGGTATTTCATGCTACTTATTGATAATTATTCTAGAATGACTTGGGTTACTTTTCTAAGAGACAAATCAGAAGCCCTAGAGAAGTTCAAATCTTTCAAGGCAATGGTTGAAAATGAAATAGACTTGAAGATCAAATGCTTGAAGTCTGATAGAGGAAGTGAATTCACATCAAATGAATTCAACATGTTTTGTGATGAGCACGAGATAAAGAGTCAATTGTCTGCACCTAGGACTCTTCAGCAAAATGGAGTTGTGGAAAGGAAAAATAGGACAATTCAAGAGGCTGCTAGGACAATGATAAAGGAAATAGATCTACGGGAAGTGTTTTGGAAAGAGGCCATTCATACTGTTGCCTACATCCAAAACAGAGTTCAAGTGAAAGGTAATAGTACTCAAACTCCTTATGAATTATGGTATGGAAAAATTCCTACAGTAAAATACTTCAAAGTCTTTGGAAGCAAATGTTATATTAGAAGAGATGAAGATCTAGGAAAGTTTGATGCAAGATGTGATGAAGGAATCTTCCTTTGATACTCTACCAAGAGTAAGGCTTACCGGTGTTCAACAAAAGACTCAAAAAGATTATTGAGAGTGCAAATGTGAAGGTGGATGAAGGCAAGGAAAGAATATCATACCCAAGTTATTATGAACCAGATGAACCTTTGACTATAGCAAACCAAGAGAAGGACAAACAAGATGACAGTCAGGATGAAGAAGAGGCTCCGAAAAGTATTGTCAAAACTCCCAGGTATGTAAAGATCAACCATTCTGAAGATTAGATTATAGGTGACAAGGACAAATGTGTGCTAACAAGAAGAAGAGCTACAGAGGAACAAGTAAATTATTGTTTGCTTTCAGAAATTGAACTAAAAACTATGAATGAAGCTTGCAATGATGAAAATTGGGTGAAGGCAATGGAGGAAGAACTCCTGCAGACTGAGAAAAATAAAACTTGGGAACTAGTTCCTAGACTTGCTGTCAAAAATGTTATTGGAACTAAATGGGTCTTCAGGAACAAGCTGAATGAAAATGAAGAAGTTGTAAGGAATAAAGCAAGACTTGTATGCAAAGGATATTATCAGATTGAAGGAATAAATTTTGAAGAAACTTTTGCTCCTATAGCCCAGATTGAAGCAATAAGAATGTTCTTGAAATCTGTAGCCCACAAAGATTTCAAAGTATATCAGATGGATGTAAAATCTACATTCCTGAATGGTGAGTTGGAAGAGGAAGTCTACATTGAGCAACCAGAAGGATTCAAGTTATCACACCAAGGAGATGTTGTGTGCAGATTGAAGAAAGCCTTGTATGGACTTAATCAAGCCCCTAGAGCATGGTATGCAAGGTTGGATAAGTACATATAGTAGTTAGGATTCAATAAAGGTACTGTTGATAGTAATATCTATTACAAGATTAATGAAGATCAAATATTGATTGTTAAAGTCTTTGTTGATGACATTATCTTTGAAGGAAATGAAGGTAGGTGCATAAGCTTTGCTGATGAAATGAAAAGTGAATTTGAAATGTCTATGTTTGGTAAAATAAATTTTTTTTGGGTCTGCAAATTAATCAATCAGATAAAGGAATCTTCATATCTCAGTCTAAGTATGTGAAAGAGTTGTTGAAGAAGATTGGGATGGAAGACTCTAAACCAGTGTGTACTCCCATGATGACTAGTTGCAAGTTGAGAAAAACTGATGAATCACCTAAGGCTAATTAGAAGAAATACAGATCAATGATTGGAGGATTGCTTTATCTAATTCAAACCAGACCAGATATTATGCATGCAGTCTGTCTTATTGCAAAATTTCAAGCTGATCCAAGAGAATCACATGTTATGGCAGTTAAGAGAATCTTGAGATATTTGAAAGCTACTCTAGATTATGGCTTATGGTATCCAAAGGACAATGATTTCACTCTCAGTTCTTATACAGATGCAGATTGGGCCGGAGATGCTGATGATAGAAAGAGTACAAGTGGAGGTGCCTTCTTCTTAGGTAGCAGACTAGTTTCATGGTTGAGCAAGAAATAAGACTCAACCTCTTTGTCAACTATAGAAGCATAATATATTGCAGCAGCATGTTGTTGCACTCAAGTGCTATGGATGAAGTAGACATTGAAGGACATCATAGTTGTGTATGAAGATCCAATTGCAATCTTTTGTGACAATACAAGTATTATAAACATTTCAAATAATCCAGTGATGCATTCAAGAACAAAGCACATATCAATAAGGTATCACTTTTTGAGAGAGAAGGTGACAGAGAATGAAGTAAAGTTAGAATATGTGTCCACAAAGGATCAGATTGCAGACATATTCACCAAGCCTCTGCCTAAAGATACCTTTGAGTATCTCAGAGAAAAGTTAGGGGTCATTACCCCTCCTACCTTGAACTAAGACGCATAGGAATGCATCAATCCGGTGGAGCTCAAAGTGTCATTCTTTGATTTGGATTGATGTTCTGAGAGCTACTTCTCAGGGGGAATAGTTGAATGATGTCAAAAGAGTTGGGTACATAAGTTCAACTTGATTAGAGTAGCAGTGTGCAAGTATGTGCCCTTTGCCATTGGTGTCAAAGGGGGAGAGAAATCATGTGAATAAATCAAGGGAAGAAAGATCGTAGATGTGTAAAGAGAAAGGGGGAGAATCTTGTCTTGATGGTGGTCTTTTTAGTTTTTCACATCATATGTTGCCATCAATGACAAAGGGGGAGATTGTTGCAAGTATGTGCCTAATCGGTGTTGTCATTGATGTCAACATATCTTTGTTCTCATTGGTGTCAACTGTATCCATATCTTGTTACTTGCTTATGCTTTGAATACACTCATATAATTGACTCTCATGTTGAGGATATTGAGAAAATTAGTCCTTCGGTAGAAACCATGAGGTACAATGGAAATAGTGTGCTGAATACAGAAGAACAGTCCAGAAGATTGCTCTGCATTTCCTATAGGATGAATATCTTTACCTGCGGATTTGAAGTTATTTAGAACCCTATCTGAAGATGCTTATTCTGAGTTTGAGCCGCCAGTATCAATATTTGAGGAAGTTTTGATCACTAGAGTAGAACTTGCTTTTTCTATTCATTCACTAGTGTTCGAGAGAAAGTATTTTGCTCCACATTCCTCTGCATTGAAGTATTTTTCTCTACAGTTTTAGAGAGAAGTCTGGGATGATGATAAGTGCCTACAAGTCCAATGGTTTGTGATTTGGTGGTCTACAAGCTATCTTTCTTTTATGACAGTTGAAGACAGTGAAGTTCATGTGCTCTGGTGTGAAGAATCTCATGGATAAAGTGGTTAGAGTTTGTGCGGTTGCTCTTGGTGATTACAATGTGCTTGTGGAGGCCTCCTAATCATGTTCCTACCTTTTCATTGGTCTGTGAGGAGTATTTTAGATTGAAATTGAAGATTGTTCCTAGATAGCGTAGCATGTAACCAGTCTTAGCTGACTTGGTTAATTCCAGTGATTGTGGAGATCTCTTGAAGATTGCAGAAGTGTGTTGTGGCGTGGAAGATCATTTTTGAGTCCCTACTAAGGCATGATGTGATCCACTCATAATTTTGTGTCTTCTCCTTAGCATAATTTGTATTAGGTCCAGACCTATTTTGATGTAACATATGTTTGCTGACCTTGGAGTTTGCTCCAATGGTTGATGATTGTAATGCTGACCTTGATGATTATTCCAAGGTTGATGTACTGTATAAATATTTGTAATTGAGTTGTGAAAATGGATGCAAGTGCCAAAGATGCAAAGATAAGCTAGAAGTAAAGTAAAAAGCAGAGCAGAGGTGTTTGTGCTTTAATGGAACTGAACCTTGGCATGAAGTAGACGTTGTTATCTCAGTTCAACCCTGTAGGCAGTGAGCCTCCTTTTGTAGTGATCAATTTGGGTAGTGAGCCCTGTAGGCAGCGAGCCTCTGATTTTTGGTATTGATATAGCATATGCATTTCTGTGGGCTAACACCCATCGTGGTTTTTCCTTGTTAGGGTTTTCCACGTAAAAATCTGGTGTCTTATGTGTTGATTGTACTTTTGTGTTATACTTCTCATTCTATGCTTTCATGGTTATATCTAAATATAAGTGATTGATAAGTTAAGGATTGAAATTGGTTAAAAGTTTTAGGACAACTGATTCACCCCCCCTCTCAGTTGTCCAGTGCAGTTCAACAGATGGTTGATAGGGCAAACACCCTATATTTTTTAGCGTCATATTGTTTCTCGTGTGTATCGATAGTTCGGTAGGGTCCAGGGGATATCCTAGGGTACTGCTGTATTTGCTTGGATGCACAAGGAGCATCCATGGTGGGGTCTAATTGCATTGTATGAGCAGGCTCGAGCTGACTTCCTATAGATTCCTTATCAAGCTTGGGATTTGAGATGCGATATTGTAGACGCTGGGATGACAACAGATTATTCAACACACTTAAGACTCATCCCTTTTTGAGGTACTATGGACTTGGAGAGTTAGCTTCTTGATTGGAGGATGGGGAAGAGGAGGATGAGGCACCACGGAGGAGGAGATGATGACGAGGTTGCAGAGGTGGTAGAGGCAAAGGGGATGACAGAGGTGGCTGAGGAGATGGAGGAGATGATGGGGATGATGGAGGAGGCAGGAGAGTCTGACAGAGAGTACAAAGGGCACCATGGGTGCAACCTCTACCAAAGGTATAAGATCAGGCATAGGTGCAAGTTTTGGTGCAGGGATAGGGTGATGGGGAGATGGTAGCACTACGAGCCCAGGTGGCTTAGCTACAGGAACATATTGGCCAGATGTAGGGGTAGATTGACCAGATGCTTGGGCAGATTACCCAGCTAAGGGAGATGTGAGGGCAGTGACCTTAGAGCAGGATACCACTATTCAGAGATACACTAGGGTAGAGGCCCTACTTCAGTAGGTACAACAAACTACAGCATAGGGTCCCAATGGATAGACCATCACAGAGATGGTGCGCGCAGGACATGAGATTTTCTACTGGCGATCTCTGTATGAGCAGGTGGTGCCCCCAAAGCAAAGAGCAGGTAGCTTCCACCCTAGTTCACACAACAGATCCAGGTGGACACAATCCGAGAGTGGAGGGGTTATGGGGCCGCTACTTCCTCAAGGACCACCAGGGATAGGGCCTTCAGGTTCTCAGCCTCATCAGCCAACACCTTTTGGAGGCAGTACCTCATAGACACTTTGGGACATGTATCATTTTGTACCATTTTGTATACATATTATTTTTGATAGCTCGAGATACACTTCATGATATCATTGTATACTTGAACATTTATTTTTGATGATGATATATATATGCATTTGCACTATGGATGGATGCCATCTATATGATTGATGTTATGATTATGCTTCTATTTGATGATTCTAACTTGTTGATTCTACGATGCACATGGTATTTATGATATGATGTTCCTATGATTCACATGATGACTTATATCTATGTGTAATCTTATGAGTAATGATCCTATATGCTTATAATTTATGATGACTTAATGCATATTTTGATGAGATACCTGATGTTTAATTTTACTAAGTATGATGACATAATATGGATATGCTATGACAATGATATCTATGTTTTTTTATTTTTGATGTTAAAGTTATGTATGAGATCTATGTTGATAAATGACATCACTATATGAATGATCTAGATGTTTTTAGATAATGCATTTTAAATGATATGATCTTATGATTGACATGCCTATGTTATGCACAATGATAATGATTTATTTTTATTATGCCACGTATACTTCAATCATGAATTAAAGATCACTTAGAAGAATTAGAGGAGTGATAAATAAACGATTTATAAAAATGAAATAACTTGGATGAATGAAAGAAATTGATTTGGATAAATGGATAACTTGGACAAAATGAAAGAAAGGACTTGGATATTAAGCCACCTGGAAAATGTTAATTATGGAAAGCTTATAAATGAAATGAAATGCAACCCTAATAAGTACAAATGAAGTCTAGTCATCTTGTATACAAATAATTAAAGTGTTTGTTTTCATCATTGAGCTTTTAAAATGTTGTAAGGAAATACAAGTATCTAGGTATAATTGAACCGAGATGACCTGAGTACTGCTTGCATGTATCAACAGACAAGGATTTTACCTTTTCATGCTCAGACCCATAATATCTTCGATGATCATTTGCTAATCATGTTTCTAGACAAGTCTTCACATTACTAAAGACAAACCCACAAACAACAAACAAATGAAATAATTATGCCCCATCATAGCTCCTCTAGTCTTGGACATCCTCGAGTAGCATAGGAAACATGATAACAAAAATCAAGACATAAGACTTACACTTATAATAGCCATCAAATCGTCTTGCCATAGATATGTTTTCTTGCCATAAAAGATAAAATAATCCCAATAGTTTAGGCACATTGTTGTTTGATATAGGTTAATGTTCTAGGGCCAAGATTCTATTTAAAAGCTTGTTGTTGTGCTACGTGTTGTCTGGAGATAGTATTGCGATCCAAATTGTTATCCTCTAGATTATGGCATTTAAAAATCCAATTCTTAACTAGGTCGAGGACTTTTGCCCCAGTGAAGTAAATGATCTACTTATTATGGATGAACTGATGGGAAACTCGATGTGACGAGACCTAAGGGACTGACCTAGTGCCTTGGGGGCTCATCGATGATGGCCTTGCCTAAGTGAAAGTGTAGAGGCAACACAATTAGACTACACATGGACCATGTGGAACTAAGACCTAGGTGGGTGGAAAGCCTCGGGGGCTCATCAATGATGGCCTTGCCTACATGATAGCTCAGAGGTGACGTAGTTTGACAATGATACTGACAATGGCGTTGCGATAGATGACAAGATGGTTGAAGGCTTAGATGGATGACCTTATTTGATAAGGCAGTAAGGGCAAGCGAGCAACAAGCCATGATAAGTATCTTTATGCATTTTGATGGATGCAGAAGAAAAGATGGATGAAAACTGAAATCCTAAAAGATAGGGGAAGCATGTTTATCACAAATAGTGCCTGTTTCCAGGTTTTCACCATTTGCTTTTATTGCACTATTTTTTTATTTTTTTTTACATGTTTTGAGGTGGCATTGGATGACAATTTGAATAGCCTTTATGCTAGATGCCAATGACAAAGGAAGAACCAAGTCTATATGTGAGGAGGTATGATTGGACGATTGGATATAAGGATAGGTGAGAGGAAAAGGGGATTGAAGACTCATGATAGATGGATGGATAAAAGGATAGGCCATGTAATGGAAAGCTCATGATAAGTGGATGGAATGGATGCATGCATCATAAGGGAGCTAGGATGTGATCTCCAAAGAATATGTCACATAGGAATAACACGCCCCATTCTAGGTACAATGCTTAGGATTTGACATGACAAAGCTTAGGACAATAGCGTTGGGAATTAAGGTGTCTCAACCTTTGCAAATTCCTAATGTTGTATTTATTTATCCCATGTTGAGTTGGCATAGTCAGCACCTTGTGTATATGTAGCAGGGTAAATTTTGGTGACTTTGGCAGCCGCGATTTTCCCCTTGAATAATTAACGGGAGTTTGGGGGCAGCGCCCCCAAGATAGGGTCAAGGGGCGTAGCCCCTTGCGGGGTCCAGGGGAAGCGCCCCTGGTGCGCTCCCTATCGCAGTATAGGGCGGGGTTGAGGGGCAGCACCCTCGTGGGGGCTCAGGGGCAACGCCCCCGAAACCTCAAACGATTTTTAATTAATGACAAGTGTCAGTGAGTATCTTTGCACGAGAGAAAGGCATCTTTGGGCAGTCGAGGGCGGTTATGACATGTAAGAGGAATATGATATTTTTAGTCAGTATATGACAGATTCTATGACAGCTGTAAGGTGCGTAAGAGCATCTGTCGTAACCTATCTTGGGACCAGGCACCCACTTCGGGATGGGATGTTGGACAAGTGTCCTTAGGCATGGGTTTTGGGGCATGAGTCCAAGATGGATGCCCATCTCTAGAAGGTTCTATATTTGTCTTGTAAACTCTATATAAACAAGTGCTTGGATGGGAGATATATAACTTTGGTACAAGTATTGTTATGCTGCCGGAATATCTCTAGATTTGACATTTGAAGACTCCTGAAAGAGCATTGGCTCTAAAACTGTATTGTAATCTGTTATTGTTTATTGTAATACATTTGAGCTGTGTTTTGGAGTGTAGGGTTTTTCACCCGTAAGGGTTTTCCCCACGTATATCTTGTCTCTCTCTCTCTTCTGTCTACTTTCTGTGTGTATGTGTATTGCTGCAATATCTCTGTTAGATGTTCTATGTTGTTGTAGTTGTAAGAATTAAATTGAATTTTTATACATCTCTCCTCATTAGATTAGTGTAGGAAGCGATTTCCGCACACCTAGCTTCCTTTCAAATAGGACAATGATAGGATCATATTGAAGGGATGAGGGATATCAAGAGATATCCAAAACATTTGTCAACAATTTGCCCCCATATCCTTATCAAGATTAAAAGGAGGAAGGGAAAATAAATGGACTCAATATGATAGGTATGTGGGTGAAATGGATAAGGATTGGTAGGTAGGATATGGTAAAATAGGATATGATAGGATGGAAAATGATAGGTTGGAAATGATAGGTTGGATGAGACAACGTGCCCCCAAGTGTAAGTCGCATAGATAATCAACCTATACATGATGCCTGTTTGCCAGGTTTTCATCATGGTACTTATCCAAGGTGCCACCAATGGTGGTTTTCACCGTTGAACGAAAGGATTTCTCTTTACTTTTTTTTTTTTTTTTGTGAATATTTGGATAGGATAGGTGGAATATGGACGAGGGGGAATCAAGTGTCTAGTTTCATGAAGGGTGGTAGTCCTACTAGAGATAGATGTCATCACATGGACCATGTCAGGGCTCATTACGCTCATAGATGTTGGTATGGGATTTCATGAAAGGGTAATGGATTAGGTAGATAGTGGATTATGATGTGGATTATGTAGGATTTATGAAAAAAGATGGACGAAAGGTTTATCCAAAAGTATGGACCATAGGGAGGTGAGGGGTGAAATATGTAGGATAATGGGTGAAAGATGGGGAGATGGAGGTATGTGAAAATTTTGTGGAATGAAATGGAACCAAGACCAACGGTTGCACACACCATGATAAACATTGAAGCTTTTGATTTGGAGGAGGTGTAGGAAGCAATGGTGATGTTTTCTTAGGGGATGGTTGATTTATGAATTTAGTTACCCACATAGACTTAGGTTTTTTACGATTTTTGCTTTGCTTGTGGGATGAAGGAACTTGAGATTTTTGGATGTACTTTGTTTTGCCTCTTTGTATTTGTGCTTTAAGGCATGAGTATTTTTAGGATATTTTTCTTTATGGAGGGAGGCATCCACATTTTTATTTTTAAATCCCTTGGGGTTGGTGGAAACTTCTCATTTAGATGATGTGTGTATTGATTGGTCATGTTTAGTGTTACCTTTTTTATTCACCCTTATTCAATTTTTCATAATCCTTCCTTGAGCAAACAATCGATTACCATTTTCCTTTATCGGTTAATATGTTTACTCCTTAAGTTGGCTCTTTGTTATTAAAGATCATCCACCTGTCGTCTTTATGTACAAAATAATTTGTAGTCTTGAATCTTCGAACTTGAATCTTTTTCAAAATTTGATGGTTCATGGGTTCACAGGTTCGCCGTTCAATGTTCTTAGAAAGCCTGCTTACCCTTGGTCTCTTGTGCAACACAATTTGTATCTTTGAACCTCCCGATTGAACCTCATATTGGAGTTCAAAGGTTCAATGGTTTGTCATGAAATGTTCCATAATAAGTGTACCTATGAGTTATGTTTCGTTTATTCCCTAAAACCTTATTTGAGTCAAAATTTGCGGGAGATTAAAATTAAAAAAATCAACCGGAGAGAAATATATTTGAAACACCTTATGAAGTGAAAAGTTTTAACTTTTAGAGGTTAAGGGTAATGATTACACATCAAGGTTGTGTGCGAAAATTACTTACAATTAATGCATGTGTCAGAATTTACGTCTTATCAAGTAAATTAAGCACAAATTAATTGATTTAGTGATTATTCGACCGGATTTTATGCCTTTTATCAAAGAAGGAACATGCCAATTTTAGCAGTAAAACATACAGGGTGATACGAAAGGGGAACAACGCTGGAGGTAAAGGACTTTCTTGCCCAGTTTGAAAGTGAATTTAGACCTGTTAAAGGTGAGTTTCAATTTTTCTCATAGATGTTGCTATTCTTTGTTGGAAAAAAGAGTCATTTTGAGTTTCTGATATTGTAAAAGCAACTCAAGCATTTTCTGTTCTATTTATCCAAACTATAGTCATGAAAGCTGCCTGTCTGAGGTCTGAGCACAGTCCTAGCCTTGTTTGTTCTCTACCTAAATATGGGGATACCTTTTTAGCTCAGTATGATTTAAAGGATTTTAAGGAAAGAGCTAAAAATCCTACGTCTACTCCTATGATGGAAAGGATTGTGGAAAGTGGTCTAATTGAAGCTGCAACTTTTCCTACGGCAGTGCAATGCCCTGAGTTAGTCCTTGAATGTATGAGCAAATATGACCCTCAAGGTACATGTATTAGAGATGCCAATGGAGATGTGTTGTTGCTTGTTAATAGACAAACCTTAATGGTCGTAATGAAGATCCCACCCAAGGAGCCATACTCAGATCTTGACATTACTTCCTCTTATAGTTATTTTTCATTGAAAAAGGCAAATTACAATAGTGTAATTGCAAGGAATTGGCTGCTAAAGTTTCAAAAGGGAGGTTCGAGGCTACCCAGATCATTAACGAGGGAACATATGATACCAGAAGTAAAATATATCATGGTGTTGTTACACAGATTAAAGGGTAGTTCTCAAGCATTCTATTGGGAGGATTTGATGTATTTCTTTATTCAAGTGATTCTTCAAGGAGAACAATATCTAGATTGGGTGAAAATCATAGCATAATGTTTACATTAGGGTTTGAGTAACTATCTGGGAAATAAAAACTTTTACATGTCTTCATATCTCTTTTACTGCCTGGCATCTACAAGGGAGTGGGGAGGGTTACCCCATGCATCCTTAGTTGAAGATATCAAAATTTATGATTATTACTCTCATTTACAAATGCATAAGTGTTATGAAAATTATGGAAGGGTTAATGATGTTTTCACTGGCAGGATGGTTTATGAATTAACAGGCAATGTTAATAAAAGGATGTCTGATGAAGCCATGCAGTTAATCAACATTTATGGCAGCTATTCATTCAATTTCCCAAATTCACTTACATCAGTGTTAGAGATTTTGAAGGTGAACCTGTGAAACTGCCCAGATATGTCTTTGATCGCTTTGTGTTAATTGAAGTATGTAGGCAGTTAGCACATATTGATAAGAAATTCTCAATGAAAAGGGAGTTAGGTATCTCTTTTCCTGTTGAACTTGGTCACTATTCATGTCAATTAGTTTCTGATGCTTTAAATCTAGAGGTGGATCTAAAGAAGTTTAATTTTTAGTATTATAATGCCAGACTTAAGTTTGATAGCAAGGGTTTTGCCAGAGACAATTTGGATTTTGGAGAGGGATTCTCACACATTCCCCAAATAGAGGACTACCGAGAAGATTGTCCAGACGAATTTGAAGTTAGAAAAAGGCTTTGGTGTAGATTTTCCCTAGGGCAAATAGTCACCCTTAACCTGAAAATGAATATTACTGGTATAACAGATGATGAGGAACAGGTGATTGATTCTCATTTTGAACAAGTAAAGCAACTGCCTATTCCATAAGTTGATTGGAATAGAGATGAAGAGGACTGGATTGAAGTTAAAACCCTCCCTGTGATAAGAAGAACTGAAAAGTGGTTAAGAGAAAGGAGATTGGGAAAAATTTAGAATGAAGATTATCAACAGTGTGCACCCATTGATGACTCACAATCCCTTGTAAGCTCTTCTAATCAGCTTATTAATATTTGTGATGCAGGTACTCCAAAGTCAAAAATTAAAAAGGGTTCTGCCACCAAAAAGTCTAAGAAAACCCTTGTGACCAGTCTACCTACTCGCACCACTAGGTCAAGAACTAAGAGCAGGAAGAAGAAGGAAATTTCAGAAAGAATAGTTGTAGACCTAAATACTGAAGAAGATTCAGAAGAAATGATGAGTGATCAAGGGCTTGGTTCATCAATAACAGAAGAAACCAATATGGACCAACATGTAGAGATCGCTTTGGATTCTACCAATTTAATGATATTGTCAAATGCACCTTCTGAACAACTTACTCCTGATAAAGAGATTCCAGTCACTATGCCTCAATGGTTGAAGAGTTCAATTAATGATACAAGGAAAATAGTTCCATTTTCTTTACCACTAGAAGATATGGTTAGCAAATGTCTGGGAAAGGCTCCAAAATCTAAAAAGTTGAAAACCACTTCCAAGGTAGACATTGATCCCAATACAGGAAATTGGAGTGCAGTGATAGCTCAGCCAATAATTGATGAAGAAGTCCAAAACCCCACAGTCCAAGATTTTACAGTAGAAATAATAGACCTTGGAATTGCATCACGAGGTGCAGACATACACCATCTCGAGGCGTCTACTAAAAAGATAGTAAATCACACATAGAAAGATGAAAAGGATAAGAGGGAGCTGAAGCAAGCATTACGGTCAATGGTAGAATACATTGACACCATTCATAATCTAGATCCTCAGCCCGTCTCTCAATTACCTCTGTCTTTTGATCCAAAGTCTCCAATTAAACAAAAAATGCTTGATCAGATACATAGAAATAAGATGGCGACTAAAGTGTTTGATGACTAGCTAGATGGTATCATCCAAAAAGGTACTAAATATTAATGATTTGAAAGGTATATACGATGAAACCATAGTTACTATTGAAGATTTAAAAGTACAGAATGCCTCGTGGGAAAATGATGAAGCAAAATGGATGAGTGTAATAAATCAGATGATTGAAATTTAGAAGTATGGAGTAACTAGGTTTCTATCAGAAAAGAACATAACAAATCTGAATGACAATATGCTATATGTACGAAGAAGAAACATTGAATGGAGAAACTCAGTGTCAAAACAAGGACAAATAGAGTTTACAAAGCTGATTAAGGAGATAACCGAGTTTACTCAATCTCTGCATCATGATTTAGAATGTATTGATGTAAAGTACTTAAAAGATGATGGTGAGCCAGAGAAAGATGTTGATACTGTTATATAATCCTTCAAAGAGAAAATCAACTTTGTCAAAGAAAATGATAATCTAATAATTGATGATTTCTCCTGAATATCAAAAGTGGAATTGCTACTTCACCTTTGCATCGATGCACTTCCAGAACATGCATAAAAAGTAGCTAGCATTCGAAAAGAAAAGGGTGTCTGGAAGGCACGAGTTAAGCATATTGGCATCCCTAACCTACCAATGATTCAAGAGTTTGTTGCTACATACAAGGAATGGAAGACACAACGTGTCTCTTCGGTAGAATAGAGCAAATCTGGAGATTCCAACGTGCTATCCCAGTCGTGATCTTGTTCATATAATCTTTTTATTCAGTTATTCAGTTCAGAATTATGTTTGAAAACTTTTTTTTAATCAGTTTCAAAAACTAAATCTTGCTAAGGGTCAGAGTTTGTTTAACTCTAGGTTTAAAGAAAACTCATAAGGGCAAGCTATATATATGTTTGATTAAAACTAAAATGGGGGATAGATAAGGGATAGAAACAAAAAATTTTGGCTAAACTTTGCATTTACAATGTATGTGATGTTTGTCTCAATATATTTCATCTATGAATGAAAGGAAGAAATGATTACTATAGACTTAAATCTGTGTTTAAGTGCATGAAATCAAGTTTCTGTGGGAGCTCTTCTTTTTATGTGGTAATTATTCTTTTGCTGGAAGACTCATCACATATGTGTTTATCATTTATTGGTTCACAAGAATTCAGTGATACATATACATTTATATATTTGATTATTGTTGAAGATAGAATTTGTGCGTTCTATCACTGAATGATTTCATAGGAAAGAAAAGATATTGCATTCATAACATGGTGATGTGTGAATGCTAGTCTGCCTTAAATGCTTTCTGGTTAAAAGTGTATTCAAAAGTTAGAATAGTTCAAATTCATTGAAGATTTAAAAGGGTGCTACACCTTAATTCAGAGGGGAATTATTTATGATAGTTCACCCAATTGTTGTTTAACTTATTTGCTCTGAAAAAGAAAGGGTTATAGAGTCAGAATAAAATATTATTAGATCAAGACAAATCTATTAACCAACAATTAGGAATTTTAGGGGATTTATGGATAAATGGATGATGGGATTGATTGATAGAGATTTTAGGTGTTGGGAGAAGTGGAGGTAAAGTGGATGGTGGAAGGTGTATGGTCACATTCTTTTGGGGTTTGTAGGATAATGGAGGAATGGAAACATATGTTTTGGGGATATGATATGGTTTATGAAGGAAAGGAGTGGATTTAAGAGGCATGGATTAAGTACGAACATCTTGAGATTGCTTTTCTTGGGGAATATAACCAATGCCATAAGAGTGTGGAGGGACTTTGAAATGGATATGCTCTAAAATACCTTGTTCAGGAAGGCCTAAGCCTTTACCTTGATAGTTCATTTTTTGGAGTATGTGGTGGACAATGGGATTATGGGTGATTTGGACACTAGATGCAATCTCATTATTTGATGGGGAAGGTGAGGTGCTAGATAATGATTATTGCTCTCCTAAGGAAGAACATTCATGGATGAAGGTGGTGAGACCAAGGGGATATGATGGGGGATTTGCAACATGGTCGATAATGGATGAGGGAGGATTATTAGGATCTTGATTATCATTATGCTCACTAAGATCCAAGGTATTGGTTTGATCATCTATGTGTACTCGGGAGCCAAGTGTCTCATCAAGGGAAATGAATGTTTGTGATTCATGGGTAGGGCTAGATGAAGAAGAAGTTTCTTTTCTTTGAAGGAAGGCCATGAAATGAGGTGAATGCTCAATTAGGTCAACAAGACTTTTATTAAATGGAGTATTTGTGGATCATGGGTAGGGCTAGATGAAGAAGAAGTTTCTTTTCTTTAAAGGAAGGCCATGAAACGGGGTGAATGCTCAATTAGGTCAACAAGACTTTTATTAAATGGAGTATGTAGGTTTTAGGTATCTTGTTTATGGATTGTTGTGGGGGTATGAATAGGATCAAGTTGCTCGTGGATAGATTCTTCATCATGAATAATATCTTGATCATAGAAAAGATAAATGTTATGAATGGGTTGCATGTAAGTGATTTGATCTTGATTAGGATGGGGGCTTGATGTTTCTACATGCTTAGGATTAGGCTCTTGACATATCTCTTGTGGTTTAATGGATTTGTGAGGGTTTTGGGGAGGCTTGACATGTTCTTGATGGTCAACTACACAAGGGTACAATGGATGTTGACTTGGACTCATGGGAGGAGACTCTTCAATAGGTTCAAGGGGTTGTGGACTATATAATGGGGTTGTAGGATTGGACAAGGCATTGTAAGAGTCTTTTTCAGGTTCAAGATAGGAATTTGGTGGCATGGTTGACTCCTTGCTAGTAGCCCTTGGATCACATCCTTTGTAGGTGTATGGGTAGATGAATGATGTAATGGATGGGTGGATTTGGGTGAAAGAGGTAATTGTGTGATACAAAAGGTTTGTTCAATGGAATACTCTCCTACACCTTTGTACTTGAGCTTGACTTTTAGTTTAATGATTTTGGATGTAGAAGGTAATGAGCTTGGGTCAACACGAGTTGTAAAGGATGAGGCTGCACAGTTGGTAGGTATGACAACTTCAGGGTTTGGTTTGATGGTATTGCAGTATTGAAATGGATCGAGATCACCTTGGATTGTAATCTCTTGGCCGTTGTATGGAAACTTTATGCATTGGTGATAGGTAGATGGTACGACTTTCAATGCATGAATCCAAGGTCGGCTAAGGAGAATATTATAGGCTAGCTCCATGTTAAGGACTTGACAAACCACGTCTTTCTCTACCAGTCCAATTCGTATTGGTAAGACAATAGTGCCTTTAGAGTCATCATATGCCTTGATGGTGATCTTCTTCATTGGATCCAAAACATTTTCAGAGAACCCCAATGAAAGGATTAATTTTAGGGTACATATATTTAAACCCGCTCCTCCATCTATAAGGACTCATTTGATTCTATGCTTATGAATGAGAGCTTCGATGTGGAGAGATGCATTATGAGGTTGAGTAATGGACATGTCATCTTTTTTGGTAAAAGATAGGAAATGAGGTGTTGTGAGATGTCCTACCATGGCTTGAAATTGCTCTTGGTCTAGATTTGTTGGTACGGTGGTTTCTAATAGAGCCTTTTCTAGGATAGCCTTATGAGATGGTGAAAGATGTAAAAGCTCCAATATAGAAATGTGTGTGGGTGTCTTTTGGAGTTGGTCCAGGACATTGTACTGATTGGATATGGAAGATGGTTTGGGTGGAGCCCCTTGGAGAGTAATCTTTCCACGACGAGTGGTAACATTACAATTAGGCTTGTTATTTATAATAATCACATTTATATGTGAGTCACTTTCAGATATGTGGTTAACAGTGTATTCATAGGATATGTTTGTGTAATTGGCATTATTGTCACCGTTATTGTTTGGTTTTGAGGTACCTCCCTTCTCATAGTTAGGGAGTGGATTCTTGAATGCCACATGTTCATCATTGGATATATGACCATCAATTGATATATCTCCTCTATCTATCAAGTCTTGAATGGCATTTTTCAATCTTTGGCAATCATTGCTTTTGTGACCTTTGCTTCTATAGAATTCACAATAGTTAGAATCTTTCCACCACGAGGGTTTAAACTTGGGTTCATATTCTCTTACTATAGGAAGCGTTATGAGATTATTTGTGATTAGCTTCCTTAGGGTAGATTCAATGGATTCTCCCAATGGTGTAATTTTTTTGTGAGGAGGATTATAGTTTGTTGGCCTAGGTTCATTGTTTGTGGATTTGTTTGAAGAAGCATTATTGTGTGGACTTGATAGATTTAGAATGGGTTGTTTTGGTGTCACATGTTTTGCATATACAACTCCATCATTTACAATGTTCTTGTTTTTAGTCCAAAACCTAGATTTATCCATGTTGTTGTTTGAACTAGGAACATACTTATAGATTTTTATTTGTCCTTTGGATATCAAAGCTTTCTCTATACGTAATCCCATCTCAATGACCTTCCTAAAAGAAGTAGGACATTGGATTTGAATTTGATAGCTTAACTCTGTGTTCAAGTTATGGACAAAAATTTCAATCATTTGCTTTTCAGGGATGTGATAAGGAAATTTGCTTGCAAGTTGGTTCCATCTTTGCAAGAAAGTAACGAAAGATTCTCCACTCTTTTGTTTGTTGTTGCAAAGATCTAACATTGAAATCTCATGTTCAATGTTATAGGAGAAGTGAGTGACAAACTTGTCCACTAGTTCGTTGAATGTACAGATTTCGGGAGGTAGACATGAGAACCATTCCATGGCTTGACCTTCTAAGCTACATGGAAAGAGTCGCATTAAATATGTCTCATTGTGAGTGACTTCTAAACATGCAACACTGAATTCTCTAATGTGGTCACAAGGATCACCTTTCCCCCTATATTTTTCAAATTTAGGGACCTCGAATCTTGAAGGTAAAGGTACCATAAACAATCTTTTTTCAAAAGGATATGGAGATATATCCTCTAGTGAATAATGTTTTGTGGAGGTTCCAATTTCTATGTCCACAAATTGTTGTTGTAAGGCTTGGATTTGTTGTGTGAGTGTCTCTAATGGATTTGTCATATCCTCAGCCTTTTCATTCCTGGGAGCTTTAGTTTCATTTGTTTGGGTTGTTTCTCTCAATTTGGTAATGTTAAAATCAGAGGGTAACTTGGCTCCTTATTGTGCAAGCAAAAGAAAGTATTTGTGTGGGTCCATTGTTATGACCTTATCCATTAGTTTTTGGAATTTTAGATCTTGTAAGGCATTAACAATTTCTTCTTGGGGAATTTCTTCCTCTCCATCACTAGTAGAGTGTACACTACTGTTTGATGGATCCATTTCTTTTCTTCTTTTGGCTTGAGACCTAGTTTCAAGCATACAAAGTTGGATATGAATGAAGTTGGATGAGAGACTTGTAGATATAAGTGATGTTTTTGATGGGGTATTGGTTGGGTGAAAGATTGGATTGAATGTGTTGATGTTAAGATTTTCTAAAGGTTATTTTGATCTTTGTTCAAACAATAATCTTGAGCTATGATGTATAGCTATCAAAAGCCTTGATCCAAAGTAAGTCAAATAGGGATGATAGAAATCACTATTGATGAAGACTAACTTTGTCAAGATGTTTAGTGCAGCTCCTAGATAAAGTATGATTGGTCCTAATAGGGAAACCAACTAAATTTGTTTGAATAAGAAGATCTCAATAATACTTTTGGGAAAATCTTGTTTTTGTTTACTTGGGAAAGGCTAAGTATGAGATGTAAGTGAAATGTTTGAAATAGATATGAGATGTCTTTGTATGATTTGAATGACCTTAGAACTGAAATCTATGACAAAATGGGTATCCAAAAGTGTTAAGTTTATTTGTACTAGATCTCGGGAACAACTCTCTGTTTTGGATGCGCAGTTTCAAATGCGCAGAAACAATCTGTGTATGCACATAAACATAGTATGTATGCGCAGGTTTATATGCACAGAAACAGAGTATGTATGCGCAAGTTTATATGCATAGAAACAGAGATCAGATGCCTAGTAACAGTGGATAAATGCACGACAGAAATATATGGGCAACAAAAGTGTTTGCATGCGCAACATAAATGATTATATGCACAACTTTATGTAAAAGACTCAGTTTGATCAGTTTTGTTTGTTTTTGGCATGTTTTTCTAGATAACCTAATGTTTTTGTGATGATTTTTTCTATTTTTTAGGCAAGAAAACACAACAAACAATAAAGTACAATGGCTATTAGTGACATTTAGTGTATGTTTAAGACTTATAAAAAGCCCAAGTTTTCACGGGTCTAACACAATTTGCAAACAAAACAAACACTTTTTATCCCTAAAGTCAAGGCTTCATTGTGGTACATCAGCTCACAACTTAGATCTCTGTCGACTCAAATGACATTACATAGGTAAGCACATGTAAGCATTATATCATCTTTGCAAGAGAGGATAGGTAGGGGTATCTCACCCTTTCCCCGGAAAGCTACAAGTAGGCCACAAGAGCTTATGCTAGCTGAGGATTACTATGTCATCTCAAGGAAGGCAATGGTGAGTAATCTTGAGGGCTTGTATCAATTCCCCTTGCACTAAAAATTGCTGCAATGTTCAGAGGTGAGTCGGGTGGCCACTAGCTAAGGGGTTCTTAGTAACTTTGAAGGACCAACACCTTGCGAGCATGCAGAAAGCTACTAAAAGCTTTAACCAATCCTACTAAAAGTATCATATACCTCACACAATGCAAAAATCATTTTCACAAAGTGTTGGTATGCCTTTTTTCAATTTGGCACCGTAAGGCAAGGTTGACTTTGGTTAGGACTTGGCTTTCGCCTTATCCAATTTATATAGTGGTTCAAAGGAAAATTCTGCTTAAGGTCGTCCCTTTTGGATGAAGCATAATCCAAAATCAGGCCTTTCTAAAGGATAAAATAAAAGTAAATGATAGATGAGTCTTGCTTTTTGATCACCCAAGATGTTGCAAGGGGAGAGCATATACCTATCACCTTTACATGCACAACAAACACTTGTTTATTAACCGTCAAGATTAAGCTAAGTGTGACTAATCTAACAACACAAGATGTCATATTTGTATGATAACCGAAAAGAAAAGATAGTCAAATTTAGCCCCTAAATTGAACTATGTTATGATTGTATTCAAGAATGGATAAAATTACTTCCCCTATTTAAGCTATGTTTTCATTGTATGCAAGATTGGATATGTAGAATTACTTCCTCCTACTTAAGTTATGTTTGGATTGTATGCAAGATGTCCAATTAATCCTCCTAAATTAGACTATGTTGTGATTTGTACGCAAGATTGTCAAATTAACCTTCCTAAATTAGACTATGTTGTGATTGTATGCAAGATTGGATATGTAGAATTACTTCCCCCTATTTAAACTAGATGCTACTAAATTATCAGTGCAAGAGTAGATACAACAATGATGCCTTAACAAAAAGTAATACACCTGCAAAAATAATTATCAATAGTCTGAATATGCAATCTTGGACATTCGAGGATAGTCTGCACCAAAGTTAGTAACCAGATTAGCCAAAAAAAAAAACTCAAACTATCAAATTCAAATGCATAGAAATAGATAACACATGCACAACAAGATGGATTAAATGTGCAGGAATATCATATGTGCAACAAGAAGAGTCATATGGGCAGTAAGATGGGTCATATGTGCAGAAAGACATGCGTAACAAGATTGTTCATATGTGCAGGAAGATGGATCATATGCGTAGAAAGACATATGCGCAGAAAGACATATGCGCATCAAGATGTGTCATATGTGCAAAAATATGGATCATATGCGTAGAAAGACAATTTTTGTTCCTGTCGACTTTATTTTTGGTACAGATGCGCAAGGCTGGAAATCAAATGCGCAAGAACAACCTGTTACAACTGTAAGGACACAAAAAACTCAAATTTGGATGTTAAATTCGGGGCAAGGCCCCATAGTGGGTGCCAAAATGTGATTGATTATTTGAAACAACTGTAAGAACCTAATAAGATACTACAATTACTCTAACTTCCTACTCAAATTCAAATCACCATTGAAACTAGGAAAAATACAGAAAACATGAATTATACCTTGCAAACTCTGATTTATCCTTCGTGTTCCATTGTCTCCTATCGTCTCAAGATCTTGTTGATTATGATGGTGCTCTCAGAATTGCACTTCTTTTTTTTTCAAAATGACTATGAGATGAATGGAATTGTGGATTCAAATGCAATGTAAACAATCCTACAATGTAGGACTAATGATAATGATGATGATTTTGATAAAAGCTAATGCAATGTTATCGATATTGATTGATATGAAGATAACGATATGCAACTAAATGATACTATGAAGCTAGATGATAATGCAACAATGGAGATTATGATATTGATATGCAAATGGGGGCCAAAGGTACACTTGGATACTTGATAGAATTTCTGCAGCATGTAAGTATGATAGCTCTTGTGATGCAAAATGAAGGTGAGGAACTTCCTTTTATAGGCCAAGGATGGCTCAAATCCAAGTGTCAAAAGATCCATGGTTGTAGAATAAGTCTTGTGACATGTACGGTCAAGATCAAATTGGTTGGACGAGGGAAGATAAAGATGGAAGATGTTCCTACTACGATGACAAGGTGGAGGAATATGAAGGACAAGGAGCCACATGGCGTGATGCTCGCAAAGACCAATGAGATAAAAATGGAAGACCATGAGAGAAACATGGAGGAAGGAATCTTTGTTTGTTGGAATGTGAGAGGGAATATAGGATTTATGAGACAAGTTTCTCATAGTCAACATTGACCATGGTGATGTGGAGAAACCAATTGAACTACAAAGTAGGGATGGTTGAGAGGAAATAGGGCATGTGTTGAGAGGATAAATACCTAATTAAATATTAATAATATTTAATTTATGGAGCAACATGGTGAGGTGTCCACTGACGTGGAGGGTGACATGGATGAATGATGTGAATTTTAGACATAAGACTTTGTCTTAGAAGAATAATTAAATAATGATAATTATTTAATTAGAGATGACTTTAGAGGAATTTAAGATATTTAATTGTTGGAAGAATATGATGAATGTGAACCAAATAAATAAATTAGTATGTTTATTTATCGGTAGATGAATAAGAATAAAATAAATATAAAATATTTATTTAATTCATCTCGAGCCATTTTTAGGTGTATACATTTTGCCCCTCTTTGAGACAATGTGTTTTATCATGTTGTTTCAAAGAATACAAATTTTATGAGTATGATACATGCCCCAGTGTGCCCTTGGTATGGGTTTGATGATGGTAGGATGCCCCCTCAGGAGATTAGTTGGGATGAATTTTACAAAAGGATAACAAATGATCTCACGATGAACAAGAACGAACAACATGATCTGTGTGTGAAAAAAAATTAGATGATGGAGAATGAAAAATGGATGAAAAACATAGCATGCATGTGCAAGGTCAAAACACTTCCAGTTAGGGTTGATTTGGCTATAAATAAGGATGAGGGTCCCTTTCATAGTCATTTACACACTTGGCATTAGAAGAGAGATTATAGGGAGCCCTAGAGCATAGCAAAGCATAGTAGTCTAGCGAAAATACAGCTAATTCTAGTAGCTAACCACAGGTTTGAGAGGATCCGTCGATTCGGGTGCCCAGCAGAGTACGGACCCCTAGTATGTATGCCTTGAATTTCACATTAAGTGCATTTATTAGGGTCAAAAACTAGGGTCAAAGTCAACTATTTTGCATGCACAACAAGATTTTTCTTGCGCATGTGATCATTTTTGGTGCGCATCTGCCTTAGAGCTACGCATATAAGTACCGAAACTGCGCATATACATAATTTTCACATTTGATTAGGGTTCCTACGCATACGTCCAAAAGTTGCGCATACGATTAGGGTTTTTGCGCATGTGTCTGAAAGTTGCGCATATGTTTGAAATTGTGCATATAAGATTTCTTTCTGTGTATACACGATGAAGCTATGCATTTGATTTAAAAAGGTCACTTACTTAGTGAGTTGATTGAGTCGACATCGTGATCGATGTTGGCCAACTGATAGGTGATCTTTGAGATTGATAAAATCTCAAAAGAGACGATAGGATAGGTTTTAGATAGGATAGCTAAGTAACTATTTTGATAGATTTGATAGATATGTAGCTTAGTTGGTTGCTTGATTAATGCTCTTGTGTTATTGATTGTAGGATGAGCTAGATGTGATGATGTCTTGGGAGAAATTTCCCTGACACAGTTGCTATGACCCTACTTGTCAGAGACTGATCACTTGGTGTTAGGGTCTATTGGATTATGGTGGGTCATCCCACAATAATGGATTACAGTTTTTGGCCAAACTTGACATTGAAATCAACATTTTGAACTAATTCTTCACTTTTTGACACCTATAGCCACTAAACCATTAGGAATTTGAAGATGATGCGAACTAGTGATTTGTGAGATTTTGTTTGTAGATTCTATATATATTTAAAATTTGGAGTTAAATTGTAATTTTTTTTGCATCTCCTTTGATAACTAGTTTTTAATAGTAAACAATATTTTATTAAAGTGATGTGTATTCTATAGAACATAACTTTTTTCTACAAAGGATGAAATTCTAATTATTTTGAATTTAGATTGGTAACACCGATATATAGGGCATGCATTTGGTTTTATACTATTTTGTTGAATATGTTTTTTATTTAAGTTTTTAAGTCAAAGCAATTATAATTTAGACATAGGCGTATTCCGTAAAACATAACTTTTTCTGTATGTATCTGTTGGTTTAGAGATTTTTCATTCAATTCTATATTCTCTCACCCAAACAGTGACAAATATAACCACAGTTGAGTCAGTTACAATGGTATTTTATAACCAACTCTCTGCTTATTTTACAAGGTAGCAGCTACCTTCGAATGATGTACAATGAATTAAAGTATGTATTGCTTTTAACCAGAAAACAAAGGAAAGGTGATGCTTTTGACCAATAAGCTTCAAAGTGAAATTCCACACTTTTATAACAACTGAAATTGAAAGAAGTTCAAAGACTTCAAACAATAACTACACTAAATAAAGAATTATGAATCCACCACCATGAAATATTCATTCAAAGATAAACACCCATAGCAATGAAGCAGAATGAATATCCAATACTTCAACATAGATAGAAAAATAAACACTTGCAATATACTCGACGTAAGAAGAATAGTATCCAAACACCATAACACAAAGATTATATCTTCTTGAACATCCAGTAAGTATTTCCTTTCTATATTGAAGAGATTGCAAATAGAGTATAACAGAAACTTCTAACTTTGATGAGTAAAACAAAGTTTGCCCAAAAAAAGATCCATACTATGTCTCGTACACATATATTTATAATGTCCACATCATAACTATCTTTAGAAAATAGAACGGCTTCTTGAAGACAACCATTTTTAAAATAATAAAGTTTTAAAATAAGTTTTTGAGCCAAATTAAAAGAAATAGCATGAAATAAAAACAACTATGTGGCCACCCCTTCATCTTCCTTCGGGTCTTCGACACTTTTGCCATCCCGTTCCTCTACCATGGCTTTTCGTGCTTTCATCTTGATCTTATACTCCCTGTACCTGGTAGCCATAGAAGTAATGCTCTTGCTACCTGGTGTTGTTGTTATTTGCAGTTTGGTTCTCAACTTATTCAACATTCTATTGGCTTCAGCTAAGGTCTCATGGTTGTTGTCACCCTTGGTCTTGAAAGAATTCAGATATACCTGCATCAGGCCTAACTTCCCCAAAGGTTCGCCAGTGATGGTCTCAGGATCTATGATTTCCTGATTGAAAGTATCTTTAAACCTTTGAGTAATTTATTTCATATCCAATAGTTTTTCCTCAAATTCATCTGTGATGTCGACCTCTAACATGTTGCAGTCATTCTTGATTTCAATCATTGCATCAAGGTACCGACGTAGTGTCTTGTTAATCTCATCAATAAGGTTGTCATACATGGATAACTTCCACTCCAGAGAATTGGCCCAAGAAGGGTCTATATCTTGTGGGTCATTAATTATTTTCTCTTTGATGAGAGTGAGGGAATCCATGGCCACTAGCTTAGAGACTTCTTTGGAAAGCACATAAGTGCTACATTGCTCTTTTCTCACTTGTTGAAGCTCACTGACCAATTCTTTTCTCTTATTGTGCACTTGAATATGGGACTGCATCGACCTTCTAAGGAAAAATATGACTTCACAAGACAACTTCTCAATCCATTCAGTCATAGCTTTAACAAAGTTCAGATTTTTCTTTATTTGCTGCATAGTGTTGGCGTCAATGCCTGCAATGTCAAAACTAGAGGCTTCATGGGTTGTAGGTGTCATGATGGATTGAATGAAGTTGCTCAAGGAGAGAACTTGATACTATAATTTTATATTTTCCTTTCTTTGTTCCCTATCCCTCTTGATTAAAGCACTTACAAAATAATTAGCGTGGTAGGCATCTCTCTCCAAAGTAGGACCCAAGTCTATATAACTTATTTTATAGTCTGCCTCATTAATTTCATTTTCATTTAGGTCCTTTATAGGGTCAACAATTTCTATTACCTGGTGACCTGAAGTAGCATTGGTTACCATCCTAGACATTATCTTAGCCTTCTTAGGCTTTGAGGTACTTTGCAATAACTTGACAGTAGTGTCTACTTCAATTGCCATAGTGGGCACACTTTTTCTCTTTTTATCTACTGCCTTTTTTAACCATCTCGGGGAGGAAGATACTACACTGGTATCCACATTGCTTGAAGCAGTCTTATTTTGATTATCTACTAAAACAGAAACAAAAACTTCCTTATCAGCAAGAGGAGAGGGAACTTCAAAAAATGGGGGAAAAGAGCCATCATTAACAATTTGTTCAAAGATAGGATCGAGATTCACAGGTGCATTTTTGGTTTGAGCATTCTTCTTTCTCAAAGCAGATAAGGGGAGACCATCTAACTCACAGGCCAACTTCAACTTAAGAGCATCATCAGGCCTTTCACCGTCACCTCCCGATTGTGATTTAGAATTAGGCTATGATGTCTCTTGCCTTTCTAAAGAACTATGTACACCAGAACCCTGCACAGTTCTTTGTTCAGTAGCCTTTGAATTCCTTTGTTCATGAGGTGAGCTAGCATCCCCATGCCACTTCCTAGCCAACCAATCTTCTATCCTTTTTATCATGGCAGTAGAACGAATTTTGACATCCACAACCTCCTTTTCTGACCAATTGATCTAGGGAAGGGGTTTTGTAATTAGAGTTTGATATTCAACATCAATCACCTTAGAGTTTTCTTCAATCTCACTTGGAATGTGAATTGAGAGACCAAATGCTCGGATTTAACTCAAAGTGAGTCTCATATAATTTCTTCTTTGGACCTCGCGGTCATCTATACAGTCTTCCTAGAAATCCTCCAGGCTAGAATGGTGCTTGTAAGAGATAGAGCCATGGAAGTTTTGCTTCACATAGTTTTTGCTATCAAAATTGGACCTCATTATCAAAGAATGAAAATTAAATTCACGAACATGTTCTGCTCCCTTAGCAATGTCATTAGTTTTACAAGAGTAGGAAGACAGTGTCAATGGGAAAGAGCACCCTCTTTTTCTTATACTTTGATATTTGACATTCAAAGAAGACATTTGTCTACAAATTTCTAGGAAAACAATGTAGTCACTAGGATACCGAGGCAGTTTGGTTGTGGCCTTTTCATAACCCCCTACCCTCAAGTAAGTGAAGCTAGTAAATTGAATATAGAAACTTCCAAACTCAAAAGAGTTTATATTTTCACTTCCAATTACATGGTGCAATAGAGTAATAGTATCTAAAATTTTGTCTTTAAAATGAGCTCTTCTAAGTTTTGAGGGTAATTGGGATTTACCTCCTTTTTCATATTTTAGCCAGTTGCATGCAATAGAATTCTTGCACCAATCTTTGTTTGCCTGGAAGAACTCCATTCCCACAATGACAGACATGTCTTTGAAATCTTCTTTCTCTGGAATTCTCAATGCTCGAGAAATGGTCACAGATCAATTTTTGCTACTACCAACCCGTCTATTGCTCTAATTTCCAGAGCCTCGGGGACATATCTCCTTGCACAAGCAACCACCAAGTCAGCGTTCTATACATAAATAGGAAAACCTCTAGCATGCACTAAACCACTTTGCAGAATTTTCTCTGCGAAAGGTGACTTGTCTTCTTGCTGCAAACAGGACCAAAATTCCACTAGGTCAATGTGTCTGAGCTCAGTATCTCTCACACCGGACCAACTGCTTTCAATACCAGAGTGATGAGGAGCTCCTTGGTATTTAAATTTCATTACCATTGCTAAAACAAAGAGAAAAACAACTAAGTACTGAAGGAGCAATGGCGTGGAGTGGAAGGAATGGTAGTAGAAAACTTAGAAACATTTCTGCCACTAAGTATAAATAAACATGCCGTTATTGTGCCACAACGTGTTTTAAATGCCAAGTTGGCGTGGCATTAACTTCACGCCTCAAGAAAATGAATATGAGATTTACTCACCTTCCAAAACTCTTGAAAAGACATTCACCGCACTTGTCGTACCTTCCATTAAATAATCATTGATTGTCTTGAAATCCGATCCACAGCTTAGTTGTCGCTGAGTTGCTAGGAATTGAAACTTTAGAACCACAATGTCATGTTCCAACAGTAAGACACTATTTGTCATCATCAAATTGGACGATAATTATGTATATTTAATAAACATATATAATATTATTAAATAATATTATAATAAATTTATTGTACTTATATATAATAAATATAAAGATAATTATAATATTATATATGATATATATAAATATAAATAAGAAATATTATTATAATTATTTGTTATTATAATATAATAAATATAAACATAAATATTAATATTATTATTATATAATAATTATAATTATCAATGTAAATATTAAATCAAATATTAGTATAAAGTATGATCATTATATTATAAATATATATAAAATTAATATTAACTAATATTCTTGGAAGATATCAATAAAGGGCTGATTCGTATATAGCAGCAAACAAAGATAGACCAAGTTTATTAAAATAAAGATAAATGTAGTGATTATGTTAGAGGAAGCAAGTTAGATTATTAGTAAATAAAAGAGGTGCATATTAATTAAAGGTTATTTTCAATAAGACACGTCCCTTCAATAAAAGAGGGTATAAAGATGGGAAGAAAATAACATAAAGGAAGGATAAGAGAAGGGAAGGACAAATATATATATTTGGAGAGGGCAATCTAAGAAAAAGAAAAATAGTAGATCAATAAACAATAAAGAATAACGGCATTGAGAGTTATCAAAGACATAGCAAAGAGAAATTACAAGGAAGATACGGGATAGACAAGGTAAGTCTGCAATTATATCAAGTATGTTTTTCATTAAGTATTTAAATATAGAATATAATTTATATTAGTAGTATTCTAGTATAGACTGTGTAAAATAAATAGTGGATTCAGAAAAGAATAAAGTTAAACAAATAAAGATATATCAATAGAATGAATTGATTTCATGATCATAAATAAGAAATGTAATGATGGAATAATATAATTATGAGAGAAGTAAATGAATTATGATTAGAAGTAAAATTAAATATTAGTTAGAAGTAAAATTAAGTATTAGTTAATTGTTTCATGCGTGAAAGTAAATAGGAATGATATAAACTATAAGATAATAATGTGAATCTAAGATATCGAAAATAAATAAAAAAAGGAATATTGATAAATAAATATAATTAGATCCGTATTATATTTATATATATATTTCTGAGTCATAAGTAGGAAATATATCATAAATATATATAGGGAGGACTTATTCAAGTAAATATATATAGAGAGAGATATTAATATTATAACAAATACTATAATATATAAATATTTAAGAATAGGTGAAAGAGAATAGAATCCAGTGAGCAGATTCAACAAGACAAGCAGCATAAAGAGGTATAGGCACTTTCCTTATTAATAGGTTAGGCGATATAAATGTTGTAGAACAATAATATGAATATAAATAAATGAATATTGCTTATATCATGATAATAATAATTGGAGTATATTACATCAATGATGTATATACATTCATTCTGTATAAGTATGCATATAGAATAGGTATAATAATATGAGAATAAATAGGAGTGTAGAAATAAGGTAAATCTGCATACATATATGAAAATGGATATAAATATGAATATGAAAGTGAAAATGGGATTATGAGATCATAAGCATAAGGACATAAGTATGAAAGGATATTAATTAGATAACTAGAATAATGATATGAAATAGAAAATAGAACTCTAATGTCCTCTTTTGTGAGTTGAATTGTGCAAGGTCAAAGGAAAAATTTGGACTCACTAGAAGGGGACATTACACACAAGTCAGATGTTTCAAAAACCTCTGACTTTCTGACTACAAAGACCAACATACGGGCTATGAGACTTAGCAAAGGGAAAGCAAAGTTAGGGAGTCGGTGGGTTTGAGAACTTGTGAACCATGCGACCAAGTTAGGAAACTCGAAAGACTCGCGGCTTCAAAGGTTTTTGAAAAATAACAAAGGGAAGACAATTTCTTAGGGCTTAAACAAATAATTGACAGACTGTGAAGGGGAAATAACAAAATTTCAAAGGCTCAGAAATGAATTGAGGGGTAACAGTATCGAAGTTCAATTTTTTTTTTGTTGAAATAAGGACATCAATACCTAGGACATATATATTTTTCAGAATTTTTTTTCACTAATTTACTAATTTTCTATGTGTATAGAACAAAGAACTTGATGTTCGATGAAAAAACTACATTCACAAGAAATAAAAAATAAATATAATAATCAAATTAAATATATTTAAAATTATACCTTTTGGGAAGCTTATAATAAGGACTACATATTTACAAAACATAAATTTTAAATGAATTCATTTGATCCCCCAAAAGGTAAATCAAAAGTGGGTTTTTATCAGCATTTTGATAGATGTAGAGGAGACTCCATTATAGGTATGGTTTAAAACTAGCAGGGTTCTATCCAAGGGGGTTTGAATCTAAGGGGGTTTGATCAAACCCTCTTCAATTAAATTCCTTTAATGGAACCTTTCAAGGCTTAAATCATTATATTTTTTGAAAATATGTGATTTCAACAAAAATTAGGATGTCCCAGAAAGTATAACCCATTATTGTGTCAGCACCCTGGTATGTGACCTTTATGCCTGAGATTCGGGTGAACCTAGGTATGTTGACTGCTCTAGCTCAGAGATGGTACAGTGAGCACTGTACATTTCACTTGCCTACTGGAGAGATGACGGTGATGTTGGAGGATGTGCACTAGATCTTAAGGATTCTGATATATGGAGAGATGGTGGATTATGATCAGCATGCAAGAGAGGGACTAGAGGAGTTGTCAATTTTTTGATGATGAGGACATTCGGGAGCAAAGATCAATTGGGCTGATATGGTTGACTATTACGAGCCCCTACCGTTGATACTAGCAGGATTGGTTGGAGGCATGATCTGCCTTGATAGGAGATCACATGGATTTGTCGTTGGATGGGGGAGGGCCTTGGAGAGGATGGTATCTGAGGGGACATGCTTTTCTTGGGGTTTCTGCTTACTAGCTCACTTATATCATGACTTACATCAGTGTTGATAACTGAGAGGGGGGGTGAATCAGTTATCCTAATATTTCAACTTTCTGAACTTTCTTATTAGTTAGTGCAACATCAAATCAAATAAGCAAGCATGATAATGAAATGGAAATAACACCAATACACATGACACAAAGATTTTGACATGGAAACCCTGTTAAGGGAAAAACCACGGGGTGATTAACCCAAGATGTTATTCTCTGTTAGAAGAATAGATAGAACAAAATGGCACTTGCCAATTAGGGCTCACTGCCTGAGCACACTGCTCACAAGAGGCTCACTGCCTACAAGAGACTCACTGTCTACAAGAAGGGAAGGTAACTCAATGTTTGAACTGATGAGAAGCATCTACTCATGCTAAGATTCAGTTTCGGTTAGGCTCAATAAACTGATCTACTGCACTTCATTCTTACTCTCTTTTAATGCTGTTGTACTTTCATATTCTGGACCTGTCCCCCTGTCTTCACTCTACTTTTCTACTTTTCTTCGTACCACACAATGTACACACACACATCTTCACATCTAAATGCATCTTGTATATATATCCGCATAAGTGATTTCATCACCTTTCTAGTCAGCATCTGGAGTAGTCAATATTTTCCCAAGCTTTGATCTGTCGGCTAGATCCTTGCTTACCAAGTGATGTGGATCTAGGAGATGCTTGTAGAAGTCATCAATCATGTCAGTCAATCATGAATGATACCTCAAGAAACTTATTTATTAGCAATATCTCTTCAGGATTAAGATCTAACACTCTGCCGGTACAGTTCTTCCTCTGTCTACTCTGCCAAACTAGAACCCAACACTCAAGTGCTCATATCTCTTCACCCTTCCATCACCGGAGGCTAAATCCTTGGATCCTATTAGTCAAGGTACTCCTCTTGACTTCCCCAAATCCTCACTTCACTGAAATACTTCCTCTGAGAGATCTGGACCTGACTGTCAGACCTTGCCTACTGCTCTGTTCTTGCTTACCGGATCATGACATTTCTTCAATCTGACTTCCGGTAGAGACTCATCATGTCTTATGGATGTGTGGGATAACCTTTGTTTCCATCAATGACAACATTCATGAATCCATATAGTGTCTCTTGCCAACAATCTCCCCCTTTGGCATTGATGGCAACACTTAGTGAAAAATGACTGTCATACTATACTCCCCCTTGGCTGATGCTCTGTCTCTATGTACATTTTCTGGAGCTCCCCCTTAGCTAGATTCCTCATTTTTCACTACTCATCACTCCCCCTTTGACATCAATGGAAAAGGGTAGGGTCTGTACATAAATTTTTTTCAAAATTTCAACTATACTTAGCCGCATAAGTATATACATATAGCATACTTACATATACTAAAGTATGTCTGCAAAAGTTGTCTTCAATTGGACAAATTCTGTTGCCCAACTTTGCTTCATCCTGTCCAAAATTGAGATGTGACCACTCAACAGGAATGCAAATGCATCTGCCCTTTTTAGATCTGTCGGATCATTGGTCCAGGCTGTGGTCTGAGCTTCTTTTATGGCCTCATGCATGGCCTCTAACTTAGGGATAATTATCCCTCTAAGTTCACCCAACCTGCTTATTCTATTTTTCTTTTCCTTCTCAAGCTTCTTGATTTCATTCAAGACTGCAATAGTCTGACATTCTTGATTTATTATGGAGGATGAGAGAGGATCAAAATTCTTAGATAGATTTGTTAGTTTGTCCTCCTGTTCTTTCACTCTCTTCTCAATATCCAATGTTACTTTGGACCATGATAAACAAAATTTGTATACTTCCCCACCATCTTTAAGGGCATTTTCTAAGCTTTTTATCCCAATATTCATATTCCTCCTATCATTTGTTATTAGCCCTTGTACCTCTGATAATCTTTTTGCCAAGAATTCCTTCTGCACCTTATCTTCTGCTGACTTCTCTAGAGAATCAAAATGTGTGCTAACACTATTGACTAGAGATTTGAGATTACCAGATGAGGAGGCTGAGGGATCCTTCTAAGAAGATGGCATGATTTTTTCAAGCACACCAGATTCAGCTTCTATAAGCTCACAGTCTTCCATGTGAGATTTCAAGAGTTTTTTGTTGGCCTTTGCATTAGCAAATGAAGCTATCTTCATTATTTGTACCGGAGAAAGAGAATCAAAATCAAATGGTCCTCATAGAAGTTCTGGTTCATCAATCTCCGTTGTCTCTTTGTTTAGGAATTCTTTGACAATTTCTGCAGTGTCTCTTGCTGGAGACAGATTCTTCTTCTCTTTTGCAATCTTGGAGATATCATCTTGTTTTTCCTTCACTTCTTTTTCTTTCTCCTCTACTCTTTCTTCTCCTTTGGATCTGGAGTTAGCAGGGGAAACCGGAGGAGTGATTGTTTGTTCATGGGCCACCTCTTCTGGAGCAGAGGATTCCAAGCCCTTATCTTCACCAGTGTCCATTACCTCTTCTATCATTGCCTCAGTAGATCCTTCTTCAACACTTGTGGCCGATGGATTAACACCTAAATCCTCTATAACCAGAAGATTGAATATTTTGAAGGCATTCAGGAGGATCTCTTCTATTTTATTTGCTACTTTATCAGTTTCTCCAAGCATGAGCTGATTCATTCTAGCTTTGCTCCGGAACTCATCCTTGCAATCTTTGAAGATCATATTCATTTGTTTCTGAGTGATTGAAGGATAGAGCTGAATAGCTATCTGCTCTCGAATTTCTAGATCTTTGGCTTGGGCATTGTTCTTTCTTATTTCAAGTTCCTTCTCCAAGCTTTTGGGGATCAGAGATATAATTTCAATGAATGCTTTGTTGTAGATGTTTAGATACCTAACTGTGGCATCTTGCAATATCTTCTGATCAACTTCACCATAATCATCATAGAATTCAACCATTGGCTGAAGATTTCCATCCACTATAACTGATTTGATGATGTCATTAATGCAAAGAGTGGGTTTTTCAACAAATTCCTCTACCTTTTCTTCTTCGCCTTGACCGGTAGAGGTTTCGCCAGACATTTTCTTCTGTTTCTTCATTTTCTTGACTTCTTCATCAGATTCAGTGTCCTCTTCATATTCTTGAGTAGCATAAGATCTTGTGGCTTTTGTCTTAGTTCTCTTCTCTCCTTTGCCGGATGATCTTGCTTCCGGTTTTGATGCCCTTGAGCTTTTAGTAGTGGCAGGTGTAGATTTCTTTGATGATCTGGTCCAGGTGGAAGATTCTACCGGAGCACTTTCCTTTTCTGCCTCTTTCTTTTATTTCTCTGCTCTTTCCATCTTTTCTCTATTGACAGCAAGTGCCTCTTTTGAGATGTCAAAGTCTTTGGCAATATTCTCTACTTCTTTTCTTACCTTTCTCTTCATCTCTGGTTGCCTTAACTCAACATGGATCTTCACACTAAGTTCTTCAAAGGTTCCAAACCTTTCTGCCTTGGGATCCCTTAGTTGACTTAGAATGTGCTGAACATGCAATTTTGCAATTTTCTCATCTACCTCATACCCCATTGGCATGATCCACACTGTTCTTGGTTCCACTGCCTCCATTAGGCATTGATCAGTCTCTACCATAAAACATACAGTGTCTTTATACTTTTCAACTAGAGATTGAGGAATTCTCTCTCTAGCTTACATCATGTTCTGGAAGTTTTTGAAGAAACCCCAGAGGGCTGTATTTTGTACTTTGTCGTCACCAAGTCCATGCAAATAATCCCTGATTTGGATAGCTACTGGTCTATCATTCTCCCACACCCAACCACTAGATCCGGGAAGCTCATTCATAAAGTAGAAGAATAAGCACAATATCAATCCACCATACTTGAATGAATTCTTTTTATCTTTCTTTATTTTCTGCAGATTCTCCAAGAGTTGGTTTAAAAGGAGCTGACAAAGATCGTAGTCTGCATCCTTTCTTAGCATTTCATAAGTAGTGTAGATGGTCGTTTCAGGTACTGAATTCTCCCTGCTAGAATGATATATCTTGTATCTAATGATCATGGAGACAAACTTGACATCCGGATCAGTGATGTCATCTACTATCATTGCTCTTTTGTCAAACTTTGATCCAGTAGCCTCACTCACAGTTTGATTCTTGACACATTTAAGAACAGGAATTCCACCGGATGAGTGCAATCCGGTAACTGCCCTAATGGCATCTTTTGTGATCTTGAATGGTCCATTTAACCATATGAAATTGTCAGGTATCCTGCTCAAAATATACCTGACGCATTCATCCTCAGCAAAACAGGGGAAATATATGCATTCTGCAAAGTGCTTGTCACAGAGGGCCTTGAATTGGGGTTTGAGCTCAAAATAATCATCTATTAGTTGTTTGTGGAAGATATCCCTCAATTTGAACTCTCTGAAATCTTCAATGTTTGCGTGAATGTAAACCCTAATATCTTTTGTGTGCAAGACACCATGCGGTACATTGGAAAATGCTCCTAGGGGATCTATTTCCAAAGATTTATAGGGATGTTTCTTGAATTTGGGGTGAGGCCTATTAGTGATCTTCACTATATTTGGAGTACCCATCATTCAAGGATTTTATAGAGAGAATTTTGATAACGAAAAATACCTTTTGCGCTTGTAGGGTTCGTGGAGTGAACTTGAGTGATTTGCTGATTGAATCAACTCCAATGGTTGGTCTTTGAGAAGTTTTGAAGCAACTCATTGTAGAGCTCTCCTTTCTTCCTTTTCAAATGCAAATGTGCAAATGGCGAGCACATGAACCCTTTTATTTGCAAGAAAAAGCCCTAAATTCATACTGCAATAAATGCGCAACTTAAGTTATTCCAGTTGCTCTGTTCTTTTTATTCTGAAATAGATCTCTTTCCAAATCACTGTAATATGCTTAGAGTTATCCTTGGTGAATAACTATGAGCTTTCTTACTTTCCTTAACCATTTGATTTGTCTGCAGATCAAGATGTCTCAATTTTAGAATCACACCTGACCAAACTTGTAAGAAGCCTGATTTTTACCGAAAGTCTGAAGGGATCTAGACACTTTAAATCTTCATGCGGATCTTTTCAAATATTTACCATGGCTTATCTAGGTATTTCTCTGAAAGCCCTTTGATCCGCATCCTTTCATGTGCCGATTATAGGCACCAATTGACTGGCTAGGGGAAAATGTTTTTCCTTGTGTCTCCCCCTGAGCCAGAGCTCATTTTTTAATTTCTGGAAGGAATATCAGCACTAGATTCTGGTGCGGATCCATCCCCTACATTCTCTGTACTTCTCTTTACCCAAATCTTGTTCATCTCACCTTTAACTTCATCCACATTCACTTTTCCTTTTCCTTTGTCTTGATTTGGATTATGGTGTACCGGACCCTTTTTGTCCTAATTCTTGCTTCTGCAGAATTTGGCAGTATGACCGGATCTATTGCAATTGTAGCAAACAACATTTCTTTGCATATTTGACTGATATACTCTTGATCTACACTGATTAGCCATATGACCCACTCTATTGCATACAAAGCATCTACCATTGAATGAATTGTTCATTTGCATATTTCTACATTCATGAGATTTGTGGCCATACCTTTTGCAGTTGAAGCACTATCCAGAGAAGGATGAATTGGTTTGATTCATTCTCTTTCTACATTGATTAGCTTTGTTATGAAAGTTATTGCAGTTGTGGCAGTATCCATTTAAGGATGGATATCTTTGAGCATTGGGTTGCCTTATAGGAGGTCTTCTAGGTTTGTCCCTTGGATTTCCTGATCTAAAATTCTTCTGACCGGATCCGGAGCTTTCACCTTTCTCATATCCTAAACCACGCTTGTCATCTACCCTCTTTTGGCTTTCAAGAAGAACTTCAAGTTGAGCAGAGCTTATTTTGAATTTCTCTTTGTATTCATTTGTTGTTTGAAGATCCCTTTTAAGAGTGTCAATTTGATCCTCAAGTTTTTCTTCATTATCTCTAGCATCTTCAAGATTAGATTCAAGATGTTTGATTATTCTATCCATCTTGTGGCAGTCTTCTGATTTCTCCTTGAGAGATTGTCTTAAATCATCTTCAGTCTTTCTTTTTTCTTCAATTTCTTGTGTGAATTTCATAACTCCTGATTTCATTTCATGTCTTGCCATAATGACCTCTTTTGACAATTTTTCACATAACTTAGTTTTCTCCTTTAGGTCTTCATTTGTATCATTTGCTTCACCTTGACTTGCTAATTGCTGAAGTAGTTCCTTTCTCTTCTTCATAGAGATTCTTAGTTTCCCTTTTAATTCATTTATGAAATCATCAACCTGTTTAAGTCTTTCCTTCAATTCATTGACTTCAGAGTTGGAATGTTCAAGATCGTCTAGGGTAGACTGAAGTTGTTCCCTCAAACCATACATATCCATTTGAATTTCCAGATATTCCTCAAGCTGTTAGGCTCTGTTCAGAGGAACTTTGCTCTAATACCAATTGTTGATAACTGAGAGGGGGGGTGAATCAGTTATCCTAATATTTCAACTTTCTGAACTTTCTTATTAGTTAGTGCAACATCAAATCAAATAAGCAAGCATGATCATGAAATAGAAATAACACCAATACACATGACACAAAGATTTTGACGTGGAAACCCTGTTAAGGGAAAAACCACGGGGTGATTAACCCAAGATGTTATTCTCTGTTAGAAGAATAGATAGAACAAAATCGCACTTGCCAATTAGGGATCACTGCTCGAGCACACTACTCATAAGAGGCTCATTGCCTACAAGAGACTCACTGTCTACAAGAAGGGAAGGTAACTCAATGTTTGAACTGATGAGAAGCATCTACTTATGCTAAGATTCAGTTCCGGTTAGGCTCAATAAACTGATCTACTGCACTTCATTCTTACTCTCTTTTAATGCTGTTGTACTTTCATATTCTGGACCTGTCTGCTTGTCTTCACTCTGCATTTCTGCTTTTCTTCGCACCACACAATGCACACACACACCTTCACATCTAAATCCATCTTGTATATATATCCGCATAAGTGATTTCATCACCTTTCTAGTAGGCATCCGGAATAGTCAATATTTTCCCAAGCTTTGATCTGTTGGCTGGATCCTTGCTTACCAAGTGATGCGAATCTAGGAGATGCTTGTATAAGTCATCAATCATGTCAGCCAATCATGAATGATACCTCAAGAAACTTATTTATTAGCAATATCTCTTCTGGATTAAGATCTGACACTCTGCCGGTACAGTTCTTCCTCTGTCTACTCTGCCAAACTGGAACCCAACACTCAAGTGCTCATATCTCTTCACCCTTCCATCACCGGAGGCTAAATCCTTGGAACCTATTAGTCAAGGTACTCCTCTTGACTTCCCCAAATCCACACTTCACTGAAATACTTCCTCTGAGAGATCTGGACCTGATTGTCGGACCTTGTTGACTGCTCTGTTCTTGCTTATCGGATCATGACATTTCTTCAATCTGACTTCCGGTAGAGACTCATCATGTCTTGCAGATGTGTGGGATAACCTTTGTTGCCATCAATGACAACATTCATGAATCCATATAGTGTCTCTTGCCAACAATCAGTTTGTATATGATGGTGCCACTAGTTTATCTGCAGGGGTCTCATTGATTGGATCAAGCATGGATATGCTAAGGCCAAAGAGATCCAACCATTCATCACCAACCATCATATGTCACAAGGCATATTCAAAAAATTCTTGAAATTGGAGTTCTTGAAGGTAAGTGAAGCATTAAGATTTATTTTAATATCATAATATTTCACTTTAGTAATTTAATTTTTTTTTTAAATGCACCTGGTAAACTTTTTTTAACGCGACTGGTGACGCTGGTGTGGCACGGCCTCCGGCTCCACATGAATATTTTTTGCCCGGAGCAATGAACCAGTGAGGCCACAACATAGGAGACCTCATCCCCTAGCAAGAACACTTCAAAACCGCGAGCTCGTTGGCCCAGTGGGGGTTTGAACTCTAGTGGCCGCCACTACAACCGAGTGACTTAACCACCGAACCATGCCCTTATCGACAATAATTTAAAAAAAAATTAAGGTAAGTGAAGCAATAAGATTTATTTTAATATCATAGTATTTCACTTTAGTAATTTAAAAAAAAGTAAGTTCATGTTTTTTCTTTAAGAGTCTTTATTTTTAATTTTTTTAATTTTGATTTCCAAGAAAGTTGCTAAGACCTATTTTGCCTCCAACACAATTGTCTTGAGACAACTTGTGAAGGTTTGGGAGACACTTTCTAACATGGTTATCAACCAAAATTGGTCAATATGGAGGCAATCCAACACTGAAAGGGTAGCAAATATTAAGTAGATGATCCTAGATGACATTTAGTGGGATCGAGTTGAATATCTCCTTAGTTTCACCGACTCCATTTTGAGTATAATCCGTTATACCAACATGGATAGGCCTTGTTTGGTAGAGATATATGATGACATTAGCTCAATGATTGAGAAGATGAAGACCATCATAAAAGAGAAAGAGAAAGATCTAGAAGAAACTTTCTTCAAATAGCTACACAAAATTATTGAAGAGAGATGGAATAAAATAACCACCCCACTACGTCTTCTTGCCTTTGCATTGAGTCCTAAATATTATAGTGTCAGGATCCTTTCTGTGTTGACTAGGGTTTCCCCATATGGAGATCTTGAAGTCAACCAAGGGTACAAGGTAGTACTTTGTAGACTCTTCATTGATCCTAAATTGTGGGATGTAGTTAGGATTGCATTCATGGATTTTGTACACTAATGAATTTAGTATTGATGCTCATCCTGACAAGTTTAATGTTGATGCGCATAGTTTGTGGTACTTCCGTGGCTAATCATTCACACACCTACAACCTCTTGTGATCAAAGTTTTATCACAAGTAAGTTCTATAAATTTATTTTTATCTTTTAAGTTTCATTTATAATTTAAATTTTTAAATTTTATAACTCAACTCTCTAATTTTGTCTTAACATGTTCCTAGATCATTTGCATTTGAGAGGAATTGGAGCACATACTCCATCATCCATTTAGTAAATCACAACCAAATTGCACTCAAAAAAGGCAGATGACTTAGTGTAGGTGCATTCCAATTGTGCCTCCTTTCTTACAAAGCAAGTGGCTACAAGGGGACACAAGAAAGTGGGATATCGAGCTAGAGTATACTTACTTGAATGGTTCCACTTCCCAGCTTGTTGCACTTGATGTTGAAGACAAGCCAACTAGTGAGCATGAAAGTGCCAATGACATTGTTTGTGGTTCTTCTAATATACCAATACCTACATCATCTAATTTGGATGGTGATGATATTTTTGAAGACCCATATGATGTTGATGTCTAATCAATGATAGCTGATTGTTGACACTTGACAGTATTATTTTTTATTTTAGTATATACCATGGCATTCAAGTTTGACTAATTGACATTGTAATATTTTTAATTTTTATGGTGCTTTTATTTATTATATGATGCTATGAGGTACTTTGAATTTAACTACTGCTGCAAATATGTATATATTTTTAATTTTTATATGATTTTGTATAGACGAACCAAAAATGAAACCAACCCCAAATTTTTTTTTGACTGAACCCATGAATTGAACCCATGAATGCAAACCTAAACCAGTACTAGGTAACTTAGCTTATTTTAAATTGTAATTATATAACTATTAATAATAATAGCTTATAATTATTTATTTATTACAAAAAATAGAAAAATAATCTAATTATATAATGTTTATAATATAATAGACACTATTGTTATTTATATGGTAAGGGGAAAAAAATATTATTTACATTTAATAGACAGCGGGGAAACACCTACAGATGGTCCACTCTAGCTTTTGGCATGATGATGTTGCAGCATGTGTTGTATCTTTTCTCCAACTCATCTGCCTTACACTTGCACGTCTCTATCTCTGCCAAGTGTTAGTGATTATCTGTTAATTGAAAACATAGTTTATAATAATGTGCAATTAAATAGGGGAGAAAGAAGTTGCATGGAGATAGATTACAAAATGAATGTATAGTGTTGGTGTAACGTTTACCTCTTAGTGCAGTCCAATCTTTATTATGTAACGCTTCTAACACTCTCCACTACTTCCTCTTATTGTATCGTCCACTACATGTTTTTCTCCCACGATGAGGTTATATTTAGTGTCTTTTGGAGGTTATATTTGTGGGCTATTGTTAGACATAGAAGTAGTGGAGAGTATATAGTTGTAGGAACAATAGTGAGAAGAACATATATATATTGAGCTGTTGGTGATTTAGATATTAGAGATGCATATATATTTGTATGAGAGTTTTCATTCTAGATTTAATAAAAAGAGATATCCCCTGCTCAGTGTGGATGTAGCCAATTAGTGAATCACATTAAAAAATATTGATGTTCTCTTTTGCATCGGTTATGTGTTTCGTTTATGTATTTGATTTAATTGTTTTCTCTTGTCTTCATTATTTTTCTTCACTCAACAATTGGTATCAGAGCAAGTTAAGAAGCTTGGTGAACAAGCTCAGTGGTGAAGTTGGTTGGGAATCGTGAAGAATTTCCAGAAGAATGGACGAAGCAGACAAATGGAAAATTAAAAAGTTTTCATGGCAAAACTTCAGGCTATGGAAGGTACAAATAGAATCACTGTTGATTAAGCAAGACCTCTCACTTGCACTCGTAGGGAAAACCAAAGGAAAAGGTTATATGTCCGATGAAGAGTGGGAGACTTTGGATAAGAAAGCAAGGGCCACTATTTTTCTTTCATTGTCAAGCAATTTTCTCTTCAATGTTTTAGCAGAGAAGACATCTAAAGAGCTATAGGTTAAGCTTTCAAATATGTATGAGATGACATCAACATCGAACAAGGTATACATCATGAAGAAGTTATACAATTTAAAAATGAAAGAAAGTGGGATCATGTCTAATCACCTAAATGAATTTAATACTTTGGTCACTCAATTGATTTTAGTGGGTATAACATTAGATGATGAAATCAAAGCAATTATGTTATTATGCTTTCTACCTAACAGCCGGGAAGGAGTGGTGATGGAAGTTAGCACTTTGGTGGCTGCCAAGAGTACATTAAAATTTGATGATGTTGCAGCTACTCTTCTCAGTGAAGACATGCAAAGAAAAAATCAAGAACCCTCATTTGATGATGCCTTGACTACTGTAAGTATAGACAATAGAGGAAGGGGTCAAGATAGAGGCAAAAATAATCACAAAAGAAGGTCCAAATCTGCACCACGATCAAAGTCTAGGGGCCAAAATGGAGAATGTTGGTTTTGTGGCAAAGCAGGTCACACAAAAAAGAATTGTTGGAACTACAAAAAGGCACAAGAGAAGGTGAGCAATAACGAAGCCAACACTGCATATGATAAAGATTATGGTGTTTTGGTCTTATCAGCAAGTGACACTACTGCAGACTCGTGGGTGCTCGATTTCGGTGCCTCTTTCCATGCTACTCCATGTCAGGAGGCTTTCACAAATTATCAAGAAGGTATATTCGGAAAAGTTTTTCTTGGTGATAATAAAGAATGTGAAATAGTAGGAAAAGGTGATGTGATATTGTCTTTGAAAAATGGAAGTAAATGGATCTTGAAAGATGTAAGACATGTTCCTAGTTAACATGAAATTTAATATCAGTGAGCTAGCTTTATTCTCAAGGGTGCAATGTCAATTTTTTTTTAGATGCTTGGAAAGTAACCAAAGGTATCTTGGTACTTGCAAAACATTGCAAATTGGGTAGTCTTTACATGTTAGAATGTCATGGTGAAGTGGGAGTTGCAATGCCATTTGTGGACAACAGTTCAGAGATTTGGCATAAGAGGCTTGGACATATGAGCCAAAAGGGACTTGAAGTCATGCTTCAAAAGAATCAACTACCAGGACTCACATCTGTTGATTTAGAGTTATGTGAGCATTGCCTTTATGGAAAACAAACTTGGACCAGCTTGTTGAAGACTGGTCATGACAACAAATCCATACCATTGGAGCTTGTTCACTCCAATGTTTTAGGTCCCACAGAGGCAACCTCCATTGGAGGAGCTAATTATTTTGTTACTTTTCTTGATGATTGCACTCGTAAAGTATGGATTTATATGATGCATAGAAAATCAGAGGTGTTTTCAAAATTTAAAACTTTCAAGGCCATTGTTGAAAATCAGATTGGGTATAAAATCAAATGTCTTAAAACTGATAATGGGGGAGAGTTTTGCTCCTTGAAATTTGACACATTTTGTGCAGATAATGGTATTCGTCGCATTAAAGTTGTTCTTTTTAGCCCTCACGAAAATGGTGCAGTTGAGATGTTGAATAGAATGATTCTTGAGAGAGCTCGATGCATGCTCTCTAATGCCAGATTGGGAAAAGAGTTTTGGGCAGAGGCTTGTAATACAACAATGTATCTGATCAATTGAGCTCCTTCGTCTCAATTGGATTTCGATATCCTCGAGGAGAGATGGCTTGGGAAATGAATTTCTTACAATCATTTGCGTGTGTTTGGCTGTGAAGCCTTTGTGCATATTCCTAAAGAGCAACGAATGAAACTCGATCCCAAATCACACAGGTGCATATTTATTAGTTATGGTGAGGACCAGTTTGGTTTTAGGCTTTGGGATCCAATTGCCAAGAAATTTATCCATAGTCAAGATGTGGTTTTTAATGAAAAAGTTTTCCCATGTTTGTAAAAATAGAGCGTCTCTTCAAATGATTTTATACAGGTTGACATATTTGATAATGGCACTCATATGCCTAAGACAAAGAATTATTCCTACTGTTAGTTTTCAGGCTTCAAATGTTTGTGTTTAACGACTGAGTTTTGGCCCACCTCTTCATTCCTATGCGTTGCCTACAAATGTTCCAATGCAGTCAATAATTGATACGCGAGATTCTGGTATGCAATCTTCTAAAGACTCAACGCTACCCACACATTTATTTGAAATGTGTTTGGACTCACAGATCCAATCGCTACCTCCTCCTATGGTTTCTTCACAGGCTGTAGTGGGAGTTTTTGATCCCACAAGTTTTGTAAAGGGCAAAGCAATTTCAATGCTGCCTATTGGAGTTCATTCGCTACCTCTACAAAGTTCAGCGCAACCCTTTGAAATCTCGATGCATCCTTCATTTGGTAATGCACAGTCTGCCTGTGATGAAAGGCCGCTTGGTGACCATATTTCACCTCAGAGGAATATAGGCAATAAGAAATTATTTAAAGGTCCAACACAGACCTATATGCGGTCTTTACAAACTCCTACACTGCTAGCAGTAAGTTCATCGCAGCCTTTATTATCTTCATCGCTGCTAGTTAACATTTCAATGCAGCTTGTGCCTTCTCCATACTCATCGCTGCAACCTGAAAGTTCATCGCTACTAGAGAAATTTGACACACAGCTATATCCAAGCTCAACACAACAAATTCAACGTCATAGCTTTTTATAGACAATACACTGCCTATTGGTGACTCCACACTCCCTGATAGAGATGAACCGTAGACTTTATCCAAAACACAGGTAATAAAGATTTCAACACTGTCTTATCAAAGTTCAACGCAACAAACGAAAAGGTCTATGCAGGTATTAGAAACTTCAACACAGTCATCACTGCCTTTTAATGCTACTTCTACACAATCTTTAGAAGGTTCCCCGCTACCTTTGATTATTCCATCACACATTAATATGCAATGTATACCAGGCAACACGCAGCTGTTTGAAGGCACTTCACAGTCTATGATATCAACACAACCTACATGTAATGTCCTGAATGTGCCAGAACAAGGGAATTTGCTAGAACATGGCAATTTGCCTCGTCAGAGTATTATTCATGATCAAGGTAATAAGGGACAGAGCACCATGCCTGAACATGGCAATAATTTGTAGTTTGATATAGAAGAACAAGAAGTGGAAGAACCAGCTGCAGAAGCAGGACTGTCAAATGTGCACGATGAAGTTGCAGATTTGATGGAAGATGCAAAATTGTGAAGAGGGATTTCAAAACAAGTTGAGGCTGAAGGAGTACCAGTCAGTAGCCAGGACAATGTGAAGGCCACTGAGGGGCTTGGTCAAGAGAATAATCTTGATAGGATTGAAGAAGCAAAGAGTTTAATTGAGAAACCGTCCTATTTTGTTTCCTCTGAGCCTGCAAAGGAAAATAAAATAAAAGGTTTCCAACTTGTGCTCGTTGAAGAGAGTGATTTTTCAGAAGATAAGGTTCTTCTAGGAATACTGTTGGAAAAGATAGTGCAATATATAGAGACCTCCAAAGCCTAGAAGGTGAAATGGACAGAATCTGTGAGGGTATAGTAATAGATAAGTATGCATAATCAAGATGATGTCCACTTAAGCACACATGAGGAGGTTTAAGTTTCTTGAATGAGCTTCATATCTTATTTAGTGTGTATGCTGAAGCAATATCAATTTAGGAGGCATTGACTGTTGTGTCAGAAGTTCACTTAATGCACATGGCAGTGAAGAGATTTTGCAGATGACTTGAGGATATTGTTGATGCTCTGATGAAGATTGTTCCAAGGGAAAAGTTTGAGTTCTGTAGGACTTCTCTTGGCATTGTCAAATTCTAACAATAAGCTTGGAGTGGGGGATATCTCTATGTAGCTCTTGCATCTCAGATTGGATTTCAAGTGGGACATTGATGGTGTAACATTTACCTCTTAGTGTAGTCCAATCTTTATTATGTAACGCTCCTAACACTCTCCACTACTTCCTCTTATTGTATCATCCACTGCATGTTTTTATCCCATGATGAGGTTATATTTAGTGTCTTTCAGAGGTTATATTTGTGGGCTATTGTTAGACATAGAAGCAGTGGAGCGTATATAACTGTAGGAACAACACTGAGAAGAACATATATATATTGAACTGCTGGTGATTTAGATATTAGAGCTGCAGATATATTTGTATGAGAGTTTCATTCTAGATTTAATAAAAAGAGCTATCCCCTGCTCAGTGTGGATGTAGCCAATTGGTGAACCATGTTAAAAAACTTTGTTGTTCTCTTTTGCATCAGTTTTGTGTTTTGTTTATGTATTTGATTTAATCGTTTTCTCTTGTCTCCATTATTTTTCTTCACTCAACATATAGATGGGTGTGAATGTAAGTGGAGCAATTTTCATATCCAGATGCAGTGATTTTTTCTACTGGGTGGTAGAGTGAGAAATGTCTTCTTAGGGACAAACCAAGAAGTCGTCAATGGTAGGAATGAAGAAACACAATCTATTAATGTTTAGTTTATCACTTTATGGCTACATTGTACATTACCTATACAAATCAAAATGGTATCTCTTACCCTATGTCTTACTATTTCTTAATGTTTTTAAATACTGTTAGTGTTGTTGATATTTGTATCTATCAATACATGTCATGTGGAGAATCTTAAGATATTTTGCCACATTCTCAACATTTATAGAATTACAAAAATAATGTGGAAACCTAAAAATATTTAGTAGTTCATTTTGAATCTTAGCATGTTGGATTTGAGTTGTTGTTTTGAACCATTTGATTTCCTCATAGTTTCAATCTAAGCATCTGTTTAGAGTGCTACCCATCCCTGCTTCTACAAGAACGCATGAAGTTACTGTGTAAATCATGAAGTTACTGTGTAAATGAATGATTGAAAAATCCCCCTATAAGTAATTGAGGAAGATTTCTTGCTTTACTTAAAACTATAAGTGATTGAGCAACAATTTGTTAAAAATACTGCTTTCGTATGCTTTCTTGTATAGTCAAGAGAGTAGAGAAAAAGTTTTGGTATCCAAAAGATGCTGTCATATATGATTTGTTTTTGTTTAAATTGCATCTAGTTTAATCAATGCCTCTACAAAGCTTGTCATATACGGAATTAGGGGCTTGGTAATGATAAGTAGCATGATTGTTCAAACTTATGGGGTTTATGAAATGGTTAAATGATTCAAGATTCTACTGGGTGTAGTGTTTCTTCTCTTTTTTGTTGACTCGGTCTATTTCTAGCTTTTTTGATGAATGATAATGTTATAGTGAAACATAGAAGCAACAATTGTGGGTGGAGGAGAATGTCTATGATCTATGAGTATTTGAAGGCCATTAACAAGATTGTTGTCAGAAGCATATAGGTGCTGCCATAATTTTTAGCCAATAGGCTTTACATTGGGAGAATGGCCCCTGGATAGGCTTTATATTGGGAGCATGGCTCTTGCAAAAGTGTTTGATGTTGGAAATTTGTTTGATCCCTTAAATGTGCGTTGACTGTTAGCCTATTTTTAAAAAACAAAAAAAATTCCAGCAGTTCAAGAAAGAAACTGAGACATGCACTTTGTTTATTTAAATTTATAGGGAGTGCTCTACATTTATGTCATGGTAATTACACGTGGTGAATATATGGACAAAACCCTACAAAGAATCATTCCTTTGACAAATAACTTAGAAATGCAGTAAATAAATCATGCCAAAAAATAGCAACTCACGAATCAAATATAGTGGGTTTTATCAAACCTAATATGTTAGCGTTGGGAGGTGGCGTTGAAGGTGCTGTTATGTTATCTCTATTTACCAAATGACTGCACAGAAATAGTTATAGCTTGAAGACCCTTGATTTACTGACCTAATACTGCAACATCCTCTCCAGATCACTTTACTACTCACTTCCAGGTAATAATAAATATTTGCAAGGCGTCGCATGTGTTTTGTTTTGTTAAAAAGTGTAAATTACATATGAAATGTCGCTATTGTATGTACTGGGTGGAACATAGCCATCATTAATTGAATTAGCATTAGGGTTACAATTATGGTTATAATTAGTATTAAGATTAAGGATAAAATTAAGATTATTAATACAATTACGGTTAGGGATAGAATTAGGGTTAAGTAGATCTAGGGTTATAATTTGGGTTAGGGTACAATTAAGGTTAGGGTTAGAATTAGGGTTATTGTTAGGGTTAGAATTAGAGTTAGGGTTAGCATTATTGTTAAGGTTAGGGCTATAGTTATAAATTGGGTTCAAATTAGAAGTTAGGGCTACAATTAGGGTTAGGGGTAAGGTTCATGTTCAAGTTAGAATTAGGGTTAAAAATATGGTTAGGGTTGGGGACAAAATTAAGGTTGGGGTTATGTTTAGAACTAGAGTTAGGGTTACAATTACACTTAGGGTTACAATTATGGCCAAGATTACAATTCTTACCAAAACCCCAATTTAAGCATAACCCTAATTCTGACCCAAACCCTAATTGTAATCATAACCCTCAGTCTAACCCTATATGTAACCATCACCCTAACTATATCTCTAAACAAAACCCTAATTGTAATCTAACCCTAATTCTAACCATCGCAGTAAGATTACACTTAATATTGATTTATAAGCCTAACCCTATATTTAGCTCTATTCATAAGCATAATCCTAATCCAATCCCTAAACAAAACCCTATATCTAAATCTGACCTTTATTTGAACGATACCTGTACATGGAGCCCTAACCCTAACCATAATTTCGTACATGAATAAAACATTAAATTTAATAAGATTTATAAACATAACCAATCCTTAAACAAAACCATAATTCTAAATCTAACCTTAATATATAATTAAAATTAAAATTATTATATAATATATTATAATAATATATCTAAATTGTATTATGTATTAAAAAAATTAAAACTATATTACATATAATATAGTTAGAATTAGGCTTGCCATGAGATGGTACTAGCATACTTATATTTAAAAAATATATCTAAAGTACCTTGAGAGATATCCTTCTGGTCTATTTTTAATCAATTTACCACACATAGGTGGAATAGGCCCTCAAGAAGGATATCTCTCGGCATACTTAAGATACATTTAGTCAATAGGATTTTATATGTGAGCATTATAGTGCTCAGAATTGTCTAGGCTGGAAAATTTTCTAAAGTCATTGGTTGTTCCTATCGGCATATTCCTTGAACCTCCTATGGGTGCAAGTGTTAGTTTTTAAATATAGGTATGCTAGTGGTATAGTGTTTTTCTAGTCCATATGGGTGCAAGTGTTAGTTTTTAAATATAAGTATGCTAGTGGTATAGTGTTTTTCTAATCTATTTAGTTTGCCTAAAAATTTAAACAAAATTTAAAGATGATTGTCTTGAGATAGTAGATGGGTTTTTATTATTTTGTATTATTCTTAGAATTTAAATTGCTATAGGAATTGGAAAAACAATTTTAACAAATTTTTAAAATATTTGTTGGTTGAATAGTATACTTTATTAGAAGGGAAGTTTTCTCAAATAAAGGTGAAAAAGTATGCTCTAACTCCTACGGCACAACCATGGCAGCAAGCTCTTTCCATATGCATGAAATTTACATGCAACGAATTCGCCGATATGATGAAATATTGAATAAAAATTGATTGAAAAACAAGATTTTTTTATTTCTAAAAGTGTCTAAACATATTTTATAAAATTATTCATTTTTATTTAATTTTTATAATCTACACCACTTATTTATGTTGTGTAATTGCTGAAAAACTACACAACATTTCTTATACGAAAGTGGTTGACATAATTCACCTTGTTCTTCAATGATAAAGAATATATTTTTATTCGTATAAACAAATAAAAACCATCCCCTAAGCTATGAAATATTGATTAAAGAGAAAAAGAATGCATATTACTAGAAGCAAAAGACGTTGTGAGCAATAAAATACACATATATGCCCTTCGCCATGTAATCAATTACAGATGTCCAAAGGTAATATTGTATTCTATGATAAAAAATTTACTAATGGTACTACTTTTGGCTAACACACGAAGTCTTAATAGCTAGGCACCTGAGAAGGATGTCTCTCAGTGTACTTTACATATATTTTTTAAATATACTTGTATGCTAGTATATTACGTTATGTATTTTATATACTTTTGATGATGAAAGTGTTGGAGTTGATAATTAACTCATAACACCAAGATCACTTGCAAAACCTAAGATTTTCCTTCCACAAGAGAAAAAAGCAAAGAGATATAATTTGCACAATATTGGATGAATTAACGAAATAGATTAAAGAATTACATGTGAGAACTTGCTTTTATATTTGCAAGTTAGAGAAAAACCCTAATATGACTTAAGAATAACCTAAGACTAAAATTAGCCCTAAGTAAACTTAATAAAGTGTAATTAATATTTAATTACACCAACACCCCCCCTTAAGTGCAACTTAGGGAGAAATGAAAAACATGCAACTAATGCAAGAATGGGTCCCAACTACAAGGCCATGTTAGGTACCCATGTACAACAAGAATCTCTCATAAAGTGGAGAGAAAGGAGAAAAACCTAGTGGGAGAAAACTCCTCTCTAAAAGAGAGAAAAATACAAGTATATGAACATGTGATGGAAGAAGGACTAACACTAAGAACCCCCAAGAACTAAATCCATCACAAAAGTACAATCAAGAATGTCTCCCATAAGAGAGGAAGAAGAGAGGTATGATGACCCCCCCAGAAGTGAGAAGGAAGAAACCCCATGTGAGGAAATGCTCCCTCCCAAAATAGAGATGAGAAGAGAGACCATGTAGTTGCTCCTCAAGATGACTCCTGTAGTGCTGGAAGATGCTTGACACAGATAAAGATGAAGACCCATGAACGTTGAACAACATTCTTCCCCTTGGGAAGAAATAGAACTACATATGTGTGCATAATGTCTTCCCATTCCAGATAGGAATATACAAGAAGAAGGATAAATGTCTCTGAACTCTGCACATGATCCAAAGACAACAATGATCCTCCTAAAAACTGCTCAAATGTCTCCAATCCACTGCAAAACTGTGACTAAATAGGAGGATGAAGAACAATCTCTGAAGCAGATGATGGTGATGCAACTCCATCGAAGCTGACATCAAATAGAAGACAAACGTCCTCAATGTGGTCCTCCAAATCTGCAAGGTGGAACTCTACAAACAATAATGATATGTCTAGTAGATATGTGTCCCAATGAGCTATCTCTAGAAGACTAATAATGTCTTTCTACAAAGAATCTGATGTAGCAATAGGTAATAAAGATGTGATCTTGATAAGAGGAGAAGGAGAAGCAAGAAAAGTCTATGTTTCATTTGAACTAGTAAGACCTATCAAATATGCAAGCTCCTTAACTGTATCATCATCAAAAGGTATGCAATCTGCATCATCAAGGGGTATGTGGCAATCCATAGCAAGACCATCTGAGAATGGAGAGATATGTGGGTCTCTATAGATCTCCCAAATGCTAGTCCAAAGAACGCATGGACACTCAATATGTGAGATAGTACATATAGTGTCATAATCAACACTAGAACCAATCAATCCTACAATATGATCAGTATAATTTTCCCATACAAATTTCCTCCCTGATGTATCTGGTTCAGGTATGAGTCCATAAAGATAAGGCAAAAGATTAAGCCACCTGAGATGTGCCAAGATACCCTTTTGCCAAGACTCATAATTATCCTTACCCAGTGTAACCATAGAAGGGTGAATAGCAAAACCCATGATATCTCCTCAAATAAATTAGATCAAAGATCAACAATCTGAATATATATTAATGCTAATAAATGAAGCCCAACAAAACAAACAAAACTTCTCCAGGTGCCAAAATGTCCAAAATATCAAACAGAAGCCATAAAACTGACAAACTGAATAAAGAATACCTGGGGCAGAATCTGGAAGAATTTCATAGATGGTTGTGTAGAACTCCTTAATACCTTTCCAATTCCACAAGAATCGCAAAAAATAGAGATTGTGGAAAAAAGATACGAGCTCAAAGGACAAAAATGGTATCTAGACTTCAAACAGAAATAAATTGTACCAATCAGAAAAATTTGAAAAACATACTTGCACCAATGGATTGTGCTTGGAACCAGCTTTCCGACGCCTATTTGTTTTCAAAAATTTGACTCTGTATGCTCAAGATATGCATGATTTACCAAAATTGCTCCTTCAGGGCAAAGAGGCAAAAAAAAGTACCATTGAAGCTCCTAGACGCCCATGTGACTCGGTGCTGAGTCTCTGGGGGTTGGCGGCTAGGGCACTAGTCACTCATATGACCAGGAGTTGAGTCTCTGGGGGCTGGTGCCTGGTAGCTAGGGGCTAGTCCCCCATGTGACCAAGTGTTAAACCCTAGGGGGCTAGCCCTCAAAAATAAAAAATTCCTTTTTAATTAAGAAATTAATAAAAAAACTCAGCTGTACCTATGCATAGAAATTGAGAAGGCATAGAAATTGAGGCGACATGGAAATCAAGGTGGCACGTAAACTGAGGCAACTCCAAAATCAAAATTAGCACATATGAGAATGGCACAAAAATTGAGGTAGCATAGAAATCAAGGCGCTGTGCGGCCGTACGGATTTTGTACAGGTCGTACAGATTTTATAGAACCAATTTTTTTGAAACCCTAAAAAAGCACCTAGAAATTTTCTGTCAGCAAAATATAGAGTGCCTTATATGAAAATGAGGGTTTTTGGGCCTTCTGAGCGCAATGGCGAGGTCTATTTTATGCAAAAATGCATCCTACAAAAGCTCTTGCCTAAAATTTTCTTAAATTTGAGAAGGGGCTTGCAGAGCTTGAGCTCTAATACCATGTTGGAGTTGATAATTAACTCATAACACCAAGATCACCTACAAAACCTAAGATTTTCCTTCCACAAAAGAAAAAAACAAAGAGATATAATTTACACAATATTGAATGAATTAATGAAATAGATTAAAGAATTACATGTGAGAACTTGCTTTTATATTTGCAAGTTAGAGAAAAACCCTAATATGACTTAAGAATAACCTAAGACTAAAATTAGCCCTAAGTAAACGGAATAAAGTGTAATTAAATATTTAATTACACCAACAGAAAGTACTCTCTCCTTTGTGGGTCTACCTCTCCCACTCTATCTTTCTCATTTCATCTCTCCTTTTTTCTCTTTTATTTTTTTAAAGTTGTTAATAAATATATTTATTAGTACAATGTAAGAATTTATTATTTATTAATTCTTTAAAATATAATTTTTTTATATTTAATTTAAATACCCATAACACTTTAAATATATTATATAACTATATTAAATGTTTTAAATAAATAATAATAACTAAAATCTCATCTATAAAATTAAAATATACATAAAACTTTTATATATAATTCAACTATTCATCTATAAAATTAAAATATGAATGTATATTTAAAAATCTAAAATCATAAAGCTAATATTGTCCACATTTGAATTTTTAAAATCCATAATTTCATGAAATATGGTATTAGAAATTAGAGCCAAGATCACTATGTAAAATGCAAGTATCAAATCTTGAATAGATTGATTAGGTTCATAAAGGAGTACATATAGGTGAGGATAGGCAACCACTCACCCACAAAATAAGGATAGGACTCGTTAGAAGTAGAGTGGTGGCAAGTTGCCTCCCACTAAAATAGAGAGAGGTGTCAAATGAAAGATGACACCTCTATGAAACTCATAACCAACTTGACAACTCATATGAACAAGTGTCAAGTGTAAATGAACACCTAAGCAGGCTTAATAAACCTAAGTGTATGCATATAATATATATACACTAACACCCCCCTTAAGCATAGCTTAGGTGGACATTGATGAAATGGGTCCCGAGTACTAGCCTGATGAGGTACCCATGTACAAAGCAAAAGAAAATGAGTCTCGGCCATGAAGCCTGATAAGGTACTCATGTACAATGCAAACTCTTTAAAAATGGAGTAAGATAGAAAAGCCAGTGGGAAAAAACTATCCACCAAAAAGAGAGATTATACAGGTGAAGAAGTACTACTTTCACCAAGTACAATATAAGATTCCCCCTAAAATCATGAAAACAAACATGAAGGAAATCAACACAAAATGTAAAGAACAAATGCAATATACCTTTAAGATAATCCACAATCCATGGTTAAGGTTGAGAATGTTGCACCCATGAACATTCTAGCTATACCTACAATGATAAAAATGTGAAATGTGCTCATACAAGTGCAAATCACTAAACCCTAGCTCACAAATACAAGAATAATTTTGGCAGAGTGATGATACGCTCAAGATTGGATGCAAATGGCTTAGAAGAGGGCTGTATTTATAGAAAAGCTTGTTTGAAATGGAGAGATGAGATTTGATTTTGACTTTTGGCTTATGGATGGCTGAGATTAATCATACATGGATCAAGTTTAGCCTTGTGACAAATGTGCGATGGAGAAGAGAGGTGAATTTTAAATTAGAATAAAAGGCTAAGAGGTGCATGTGACAAGTGGAGGGAGGAGAATAATTAGCTCCAATTTAAATAAAAATATTTAAATTGGCAAGTCATGTGAAGGGATTAAGTGGAGGGTAGATAATGCGAAAAGTGTTGCAATGAGGTGAGAGGTGAGGGATTTATTTTTATTTTTTTATTTGGGTTATGGAGATATGTGAAAGTGATAATTAATTAAATAAAGTGGGTTTATTTAAATAATTAAGGGTGTGATTAAGTTGGAATTGTGAGTGGAAATATTAACCAAATAAATATTTAATATTTTTTTAATTAATATGGGCTAACATTAGAAGAAAATAAATATTGAATTAAATTAATTCAATATAGGTGCTTAAGGGGTTTTTAATTAATTAATTGTAGGTAAATTGGGATTTAAAATTAATTAAATAAAATTTAATTAATTAATTGGGACGATTAAATGGTTAGGACATTTTAGGGTGTCTACATTTGCCCCTCTTTGACGTGGCGTCATGACTTAGCAAGGAGTGGCATCAGGCCAAAGAAAAATTGCCCCAACTGCATGGAGGAATAAAATGGGTAAGGGGTGCCCCCTCAAGAGTTCAGACATAAAATAAAAATTTTTAGGGTGAACTCTCGAAAAGGTAAGAAACAGAGGTGAAAAATGGAGGTAGGACAGAAAAACAAGTCAGTAGGAAGAAAAATAGGCGAAAAAGGAGTTGATATGCTCCTTAGGGAAGAAGAAGATGAAAAAGAGGTGATGTGGCTAGCTATCAATAGTAAAAAGTGGGCCCAAAGTGAATCATTTGCACACATAGCCAATAGAAATCTAGAGAGAAAAAGAGAGCAAGAGAGATGGCAAGAGGCGGCAACCTACCTTTCTACCCTTGATACTCACACCTGGCAGAGCGGGTACAGACGTACATGCAAGCGAAGGAGGCTGGTGAGCGGGTGAGTCGTCGATCCCATCTTTGCATTTTTAATTTTCACGCTTTTTTGCATTTTATTTTGTTGGGAAATGGGTAGTTTAGGGCAATTAGCACCATCGCGTGGCGTGAAATTTGGGCAGATTGGCAGCATTTTGAAAAATGGCACAATCCGAGGAGGTTGTGGCGTGATTTTGTATAATCGCGCAATTTGGGTTTTTGGCACCATTTCGATGAATGGCGCATTCAAATGAAGGGGTGCAATTTTTTGGTTTATCGTGAATTGGGGGAGTACTAGTGCCATTTTTAGTTGTGGCGCGAAAATGGGTGAGACTAGCACCAATTTGAGTATTGGCGCGAAGTCAAAGAAGGGTAGTGCTATTGCTTGTCATAGCGTGATATTTGTGAATGGTGGTGCCAAATATTCTGTTGGCACGATTGGCTAGAAGATTGGTGCTAAAATTAATTTTAGCATAGTATCAGATTCTGTTAGTGCCTTTTGATTTTTAAGGCTTTGGGAGAAAAATGAATTCTTATGAGTGGATTGGGTGATGAAATGTAGATTAATGGAGGTATTGTGTCATCGTGGGAGCGGAGAGTGCCTGAGGTGATGGCACTTTGGGCAGGGTTTAATGATGCTACATGAGCACAATTTAGCACCTTAGGACTGTGGACACTTGTAGAGATGCCTGTGTTACAGGCACATAGAGCCCTAATGACAACTTTGATTGAGTGGTTCAGACCAGAGACATGTTCATTTTGGTTGCCGACGGGTGAGATGACCATCACCCTAGAGTATGTCTATCAGATCCTGAAGGTTTCGATTCATAGGAGACGAGTGATCTATGATGTGGGCAGAGGAGGGCTGATATTGGAGAGGGCCTTTGTGCCAGGTGCATTCGTGTTAGTAGAGGAGGATCGAGTGATGAGTTACCATCAGACTCTTGCAGCTGGGGAGCGGAGTTGGATCTTGTTTCTTTGTGCTCTGATTGGTGGAGTGGTGATGCCAGACAGGAAAGGATGGGGATTCTCAGTGGGCTGGGGAGAGGTGATTGAGGAGATGGTGGTTCATGGGTTTGTGTTTGCTTGGGGTCCCTATATACTTGCATAGTTGTATCATGAGATGCACACAGTTGTGTATCATTTAGACAGTGTCCTATCAGAATGAGTGACATTACTACATGTTTGAGCTTTTGAGCATATTCTGATCACGTGTCTAGTGGGAATGTTGCATCGACAACCTTTTGAGGCTTATGTATTCAGGTACCAGGGACAGTTACATCACTCATATACAGGGATGCTGAGGTATTGGCAGAGATTACTGGATGAGGTGACATAGGTAGTATACAGACCATATATTGGGTGTGAGCAGTGGATGGATGAGAATGAGCAACTGCCTTATGCTATTTAGACACGATACATCATGGGGTGAGGAGATCAAACCATTGACAGATACATCCCCTCGCGTGTTATGAGACAGTTTAGTCTATGACAGGATTTACCACAGGTGATAGCCATTTTTGGGCAGACAACCAATGACAGGTGATGGCCTCCTCGGATAGTGCCACAGATAGCCATTACTGATTTTGATGCTTTATAGCCACAGCAGTGGGACTGGTGGAGTACCATTGCGGATGCGGGTACTACACTTGACTATGATAGATGGTGGGTCGTGTGGTGGCCCAACCGATTGACAGATCCAAAGGCCAAGCCAGATATGACAATGGAGGAGGGAGTAGATGATGATGATGATGACGACGTAGGAGGTGCAGGCAGTTTGGTGAGGGGGACTAGCAGAGGTAGAGCTGGCAGAGGACAAGGTGGGAGGGATTAGGGTGGCAGGATTGGGTAGGTACCACAGAGAGGGCCACTACAGAGAGAACCGATGGCACTGCCGAGAGGACCACCACTGCAGCATGCCCAGAGGGGACCGATATCTTTTGGTAGGATACTGATACAGTCAGGTCGGAGGGGGTTAGCACCACCTCTTAGGCCACCACACTAGGGGAGGCCTACGGTTCAATAGTAGGTGTTGGTTAGCAGCTTTGGGACCCCAAGGGCATATAGCTCAGGAGGAGGAGAGGATGTCCCGACAGAGAGACAGGTATCATGGTGGAGAGGCCGAGGGGATGATGAGGAGATAGAGGTGGCTACCCTACGTGCTCGGATAGTGAGTTATGAGGATACCTTGCAGAGACAGGATCAGGAGTTAGCACAGCTATGGGGATTATCAGAAGCCATAGATGGAGGCAGCAGGGATGGGGATGGTCAGATTAGTGCTCTGCAAGCACAGGTTATAGCCTTGACAGTAGAGCGGGATAGAGAGAGAGGGCTGTGTCAGGCAGCGAAGACTTAGGTGGCTAGTTTGACTAGCCAGGTTTCAGGACTGCAGGCTGAGGTTTCTAGGTTACAGGGGTTAGTGGTTGGAGGGAGCACAACACAGACAGTGCAGTTGCAGAGTCAGCTGATACAGGTGCAGGGTCAATTGATGGATGAGCAGAGATGGGCATCACAACAGGCCTCCCGAGTAGACTACTACTATGCAACTTACTGCACAGCTATTCCTCAGGAGTAGCGACTTCCCAGCTTTAATCAACAGAGTTGATCTAGGATATTAGGCTCACATAGATCGAGATCGATGCAGTCTGTCCATCAACCACTGTCTCAGCAGGTGACGCCATAGGTACCACAGCCATCACAGCCACCACAGGGTCCAGAGGGATCACCGACTCAGTCAGAGAGAGGCTCATCAGGCTAGGGCTGACAGTTTTTTGATGTATCATTTTGGCCCTTGGAGGCATTATGACATATTTTTGATGTATATATGAGTGATATATATTTTTGCGATGACGATATATATATATATATATATATATATATATATATATATATATATATATATATATATATATATGTGATTTTGGTGCCCTATATGCCGTGGTTATGATGTGTTTATGTGCTTATGTTCATTTTATGTTTGCAAAATGATGGTGATCTAAAATGTTTCCTATATATGTTATGTTGGACTATGGATGCATTTGGCTTATGATGGTTTATGATATGGACAAATATTTGCATGCTATGATTTATATGATGATGTTATGTTTCATGATTTTATGGATGACATGCCTAGTATTTGATTTATGCGATGTTTTCTTTTCTTGTATATGCAAAATGTGATGATATATGGTATGTAAAATGTAAATGGAAATGTACTTATATGTAATGTAAGTGACAATGTAATAATGATAATGCATCTAAAAATGTAAATGCAATGTGCTGAAAATGTAAAATATGTCATGATACAATTTAGATTATGTCAAACCCTAGGTGACAAGTTTAGGGAAAAGGATAGGGGAAAGGACGAATGGGGATAGGTAGAGGGAAAAATGGAAGGAAAACCAAGTTAGTAGACACAACGTCATTGAGGGACTCATGTTCGGGAGAGAGGAGGGGGGTAGACAAGACATGTTAGACAGAAAAGCAATTAGGTGGATGAAAAAATTGGATGGGGGAATGAGCTAGGATTAGTACTTACATGATAACATTGAGAGCATTTCTAGGGTTAATATAGCAAAATAGGATAGAGTTCACAAAGGTATGACAAGACCAAAGTGCTGATTATTATCTTGTTTTTTGCATGGACCGGACCTTACCAGCAAAGGGATAAGTACCTAGACCCTTAAGATAGCACAACCTTGACTAGATGATGGAAGCAGACTCATAACATAACCTCCTAGAAACATAAAAGGCGAGATCTGTGCTTAAATTCCCCAAGAGAGAAGTATGCTAGAACTGACACATAATTGTCAAGATATGAATACCGTTCTTAGAGGTAAGGAGACCATCCTACAAACATGGCATCCAAAACAATGACTATGCTCCATTCTAGGTGTCCTCATCCACATACCAAGATATAATGAGATCAAGGTAGCTTTCAAGTATCCCTAAAAATGAGGCTCAAGATAAAAAATCAAGAATCAACAAGATCAATCACAAGCAAGATCACAGCCAGGTATTTCTTGCCAAGAGATGTTTTAGATAAGATAAGGATGATGATTAAGGATAAATAGATTTTGACTATTGTAGGAATGATATATCCATTAAGGCTAGAACCTGTTGATGATGTTTCTTGGATTTAGATGCTGAAAAGGATAAGCAAGTAGATAGCTAGTTGTTTGTGATGATGAGGTTTGATTTGTTGATTGATGAATTTTTGTGTTTTGAGGATGATGTTTTGATGTTGATGCTTAGTTTGCTTTGCGAAGTAAGTTTGATCGATCTGAACCATCTAACTAGGTTGAATGGGTGCATCATGTGGACCTGAGTACTAGATACTTCCTTCATATTCCAGACTGCCTACATACCTTGTATCCACGGCATCAAGGTCCTTAACAGATGCGGGCAAGATGAATATGTAGTTCTGGTTGGACATGATGATGTAGGGATGGCTCGTGGATAGAAGGATGGTTTTGAGTAGCTGTGGATGGAAGAAGATGAGGGTTTGATGATGTTTGTGGGTACATTTATTTCTTGGATTTTCTTTGATAATATTTTGATTTTTTTGTATTTTGAGGGAATATTTTGTTTTTGGAAATTTTCAGGACATTTTATGATTATTTTTGGAATTTTTTTTGGAGTATTGTGATTTTTTTGTATTTTGATATGATTTCTGACTCTCAGGAGCATACAAGGATATAGTCTCTAGGATTTTATTTGTGGGTGGGATTTATGAAAGGAGATGAGGGTGGGATGACCAAAAATGCTTCAAACTCCAAGCTATGGTATGTAAATGGGATGGATGATTGTGCAATGATGGATTTTATTATGGAAGGATAGATGGTTATGGGTGCATAGAGGGATTTTATTAGAAGGTAGGACCGTCCGCCATACATGGCACCTAGAACAGGTTTTCACCATGGTACTTATCCAAGGCATCATTGGAGTAATTTTCACCATTGGACAGCGTTATTGCACTCAATTTTTTTTTGTTTTTTTTTCATTTTTTTTATTTTTTGACTTGGGATATTTGATGGGTCATGCATAGAATTTATTCAAGTGCATGATGTTCATAGGTTCCTCCAGAGGCTGCCCCTTAGGTGTAGATAGTTGATAGGTTCCTGATCCATAACTGGCTGTGACAATGAAGGGACCCAGCCAATTAGGTTCAAACTTTCCTTTTTAAGGGTAATCTTGCATGTTCTTCTGATTCTCCATAAGGACAAGCTCATCTACTTCAAAACTGTGGCTCTTCATTTTCTTATTATAACTTCTCTAGAGGTGATTTTGATAAGCTTACAAATTGTTCAGAGTGTTTATGCATTTCTCATCCAGCAACTCTAATTCATTTAGTCGTGCAGTCTGATATTCCTCATCAGTGATAATGTTCTTTAATGAGATGCGCAAAGATGGGAGCTCGACCTCTATAGGTAGGATGGCTTCAGAACTAAACACTAATGAATAGGGTGTGGCTCCTGTGGGTGTACGAATGCTAGTGTGGTATGCCCATAAGGTGGGATTAAGCTGCATGTGCCAATCATGACTGACTTCATTGATTATTTTCTTCAGGATGCGCAAAATGGTTTTGTTGGAAGCTTCAGCCTAATCGTTACCTTATGGATAATACAGGGTAGAGAAATGGTGCTGGGTATGGAACTTATCACACAAGGTGAGGATTTCTTGGTTCTTAAAGGGATTTCCATTATCCGTGACAATGGAGTGTGGGATACCATAACGACAGATGATGTAATGGAAGATGAACTTGGAAATTTGGACACCAGTGGTAAAGGTGAGTGGAAGGGCTTCTACCCACTTAATGAAGTATTCCGTGGTGGTGATGATGAACTTATGGCCGTTGGAAGAGGGTGGATGGATTTTCTCTATGAGGTCAAGCCCCCACTATGAAAAGGGCCATGGAGTCATGATCGGTTACAATTCCTATGATGGTGTATGTATTAAATCTCCATGTTGCTAGCAAGGTAGACATTTCTTAACATAATCATGCGCATCTTTTTCCATAGTCGGCCAATAGTACCCCATTCGAAGACTCTTCTTGGCTAAGGTTAGTCCACTAGAATGCACCCCACAGATACCCTCATGCACTTCGTGTAAGGTCGTCTCAGCCTCCCTAGCGTCAAGATATCTCAAAAGAGTACCGTCGAGACTCCTTCAGTATAAAGTATCAGCAATGATGGTGAAACGGGATGATCGGCGAATGAAGGTACGTTGTTGTAGATGTCAGGTTGGGTGGAAGGATATTATCATGAAGGTATAAATAGATTTCTTGGTACCACGGGGACAAAGGACCAACAATGTCGCATATAAATTCTAACTGTGGAACATTATAAGCAGGGATTTCAAGCTCTTCCACCAAGAATTCACATCTCTTGCTATCTTTTTTCATATCTACCAATGACCCAATGGTGGCCATTGCATCAGCCACTTTATTATTAAGCCTCAGAATTTGTTCAAAATGAATATCGTGGAAGTAATCCTTGAAGTCATCAACCATTCTCTTATATAGTAGGAGCTTATCATCTTTTGTTTTGTACTTGTCGTTGACCTGTCGGATAACCAACTGTGAATCCTCATATACTGTTAGTATTTCTATTTTCCATTTGATTGCCATCTGAAGCCCTATGATGAGGACCTTGTACTCAGCTATATTGTTGGTACATGGGAATGTTATTTTGTATGACCTAGGGATTTTGTCTCCTTGAGGTTTGACAAATAGGAGACCTACCCCCGAGCCATGATGCATATACGATCCATCAAAATACATTTTCCAAGTTTTTTAAGTCTGTGCAACTATCATGATGGATTCATCTGGAAACTCAGACAAAAAAGGATGTTCAACTGGCATAGGAGAGTCTGCTAATTGATCGGCAATAACTTACCCTTTGATGGCTTTTTGTTCTGTGTACTCAATGTCAAATTCACTCAAGACCATTACCCACTTTGTTGTTCTTCCCGTGAGAGCGGCTTTGCTTAGCAGATATTTTAATGGATCAATTTTTGTAATGAGCTTGGTTTTGTGACTAAGCATATAGTGCCTTAACTTCTGTGATGAAAAGACTACTACCAAACATGCTCGTTCAATCTGTGAATAATTAAGCTCATATGCTATCAACGTGCGACTGATGTAATAGATGGCTCTCTCTTTTCCTTGCTCATCATGTTGTGTTAGTAAGGCTCTAATGGTTGTTTTTGTTACTGATATGTAGAGAAGAGGTTGTCTTGGTCTTGGTGGCATGAGAACTGGTGGATTGGCAAGATATTTCTTTAATTGTTTGAAGGCCAACTGATAATTATTATCCCACTAAAATGTTGTATTCTTTCTAAGCAGATGTTGAAATGATTGGCATTTATCAGTGAGCTGCGCTATGAATCAACGAATGGATTACAACTTACCCTATAGACTTTTGAGCTGTTTAAGTGTTGAAGGAGGAGGCATCTCCAATATAGCTTTGACTTTGTTCGAATCTACCTCTATCCCTCTTCGTGACACTATGTATCCTAGGAGTTTCCCAGAGGTTACCCCAAAAACACACTTTTTAGGGTTGAGTCGTACATTATACTTTTCCAGTCGATCGAAGATATGTGCTAGCAAATTTAGATATTCTTCTCTTGTTTTTTATTTTTCCAAAAGGTCGTCTACATAGTCTTCCATTTCTTGTGAAAGAAATTGTGAAAGATGACTGTCATTGTTCTTTGATATGTAGCTCTTACATTCTTTAATCCGAAAGGCATCACAACCCAACAGTAAGTTCCCCATGGTGCTATAAATGATGTCTTATGTTGGTCTTCCTCAGCTATCTTGATTTGGTTATATCCTGAAAACCCATCCATGAGGGATAGCATTTCATGTCTAGCAGTGAGATCTATGATCATATCGATGTTAGGAAGAGGGAAATCATCCTTAGGACAAGCTTTGTTAAGATCTCGAAAGTCAGTACAACAACAGATGCTCCCAGTCACTTTTTTCATAGGTACCAGATTCGACACCCATTGGGGATAGTCTATTGGTCGAATAAATCCTACATCCAGAAGTTTCTTCAGTTTTGCTTTAACAAGTAATGCTATTTGTGGATGCATCTTTCACAATTTCTGTCTCACTGGTTTCACATCCGAATATACTGCAAGGTCTTGAACTACAAGAGCAGTATCCAACCCAGGCATATCAGCATAATTCCATGCAAAGTTGATGCTTCTTTGTTTGAAGAAATTTAGAAAGGATTTTTGTTTTGTTGGTGTCAATGATTCAGCCTGATATGTGATCTGGGGCTTGCTTTCGGTGCCAAGATTCATTTCTTGTGGTGCTTCTGTCAAGATAGAAAATGTTTCTTGATAAAGTTTAGGTACTTCAGGGAGGTCCAATCTCTCATCCTCTGGTGCCTCAGAGAGGTTTTCACCAGAGGATACGTCCTTTATTTTTACCTTTTTATCATCTGAAAGTGCCACAAAGTGGTTTTTGCCAGGGGGTGTCTTTTTTATTTTTATATTCATCATTTTGCGACTAAGAGATTGGATGGTCTCGCCAAAGTATGCGTCAATGTTAAGTTCCATGATATATCCTACTTTATGATCTCCCAAAGGAATATGATTCCTTACTCCCATGAACTCAACAAGAGCTTCGTCATTTTGTATAACATCTAGGATGGGTGGTGTTGTTTGGTCCCAATCGACAAGTTGTGGATAGATGAGAGGTAGGTCATTAGTTGCGGATGGCATGGAGGATAATGTGAATATGGTACAGATGAAGGATTCAAAGAGTTCGGTGAAATCAGAGGAGTCAGAATGATACTCTTCATCATTGTCGTTGATTACTGGGAAGGCCTTGGCGTCCTCCGCAAAAGTACCCTCGCGTTCTGAAGGTGGCAATTCTAATATTCCATACCCTATCCCTTGGCGATAATAATGTCCATAAGCTTGGATTGGTTCAATGATCCCTAATTCATGCAAGCCAATGCCCCCTTGTCCCCTGTATCCCATTTTCTTAAATATTTGGGAGTCTTGACCATAGATTTCTAATGGAAGAGCTGTGGGTTCCTTCTCTTCTTCATCCTTGTATAGCCATGAGGATACATCTTCTAAGAAATCCTATTCCATGAGATGTTTCCTTTCAAAGGTTGGTGTTGGTTTGCACTTGATGACTATAGTAGAGACTTCGTTTCCCTTAGGAATGCCATATGTCTTAGGGGATGGTGGTAGAAGTATGACACAAAAGAAGGCACCATGTAAGTCGTATTCACCACATCCTTTGTTACTTGCCTTGATCTTGATCTCGGGATGAGGGGTGGATTGGGATGTTGATGGCAAATCAGCAGGATCAATGTAGGCAGAAGATGATTGGGTTGTTTGCGGAGTCTTGGAAGGAGTCGCAATAGGATGATTATAGGGACAAAAAGTATGGTCATGTCCTTCCAAGAAGCTATAGTATTGAATAGTACGAGGGTCGGCATAAATGGTCGCCTCAGTTTTGTTGTGCGGGAATTTGAGGCACCGATGGAAAGTGGAGGGAACAGCTTGCATAGCATGAATCCATGGCCGACCAAGAAGAATGTTGTAAGGAAGATCAAGGTCAAGGACTTGGCACTTTGTCTCCAAAATCTTAGGTCCCACTTGAATAGGGAGTTTGATAGTCCCTGCAAATAATCTCTTTGTGTCGTCATAACCTTTTATGGTGATACACTCATTTGCATTTACGACCACATCAGAATATTCCAAGTGTTTCAATAATTTTAGAGTGCACAGATTTAGGCCAGAGACACCATCTATTAAAACCCTTTTTATGATGTGTTTATGGACTAGGACTTCGATGTGCAATGCTTCATTATGAGATGTATCTAAAGAAAGATCTTTTTCTGAAAAGGTGAGGCGATGGGGTGCTGCAAGGTGAGCTAACATAGCTTGAAATTGTTCCACATTTAGATCAGTAGGGACTTGTGTTTCCATCAAAGCCTTATCCAGAATTTCCTTGTGAAGTGGTGATGTGTGAAGGAGCTCAAGAATTGTTATTTGGGCCAGTGTCTTTCCTAGATGGTCTAGGAGGTTGTATTTACATGCAAGTGGATTAGAAGGTGAGGATGATGAAGGTTGATTAGCTTCAGTTGGTTGATTAGTGGCACCATGAATGGTTACGCGACCATGATGGGTTGTGATAGCACAATCAGGAGTTTGGGATTGGATTCAGATTGTAATAGTGTTGACATGGCTAAAGGATTCTTCTATTCAGCCAACAATGGAATCAAAACATTTTGGTGGAGGAACAACATGATATGTTTGATTGGTGGATAAAGATTCTTTTCCTTTGTTATGTTCGGGGAGAGGGTCCTTATATGCTCCCAAGTTTGCATTCGGAGATGGATTTGAAGAGTCTTGGAGGTTGACTTTGCTTGCTTCTATGAGATCTTGTATGCGATGTTTTAATCTCATACAATTTGATGTTGGATGTCCATTAACATGATGATATTCACAATATTGATTCTCATCATACCACATGTGTTTAAATTGACTTTCATCAATAGGTCTTATGGGTAGTAGTTGCAATAATCCCCCTTTCACACATCTATCCAAAAGGTGTAAATCTTCTTCTAGGGCGATTTTCTTGTCTTGGAGGTCCCCTAATTGCTTGAGATATTCAGCGGTGGATTATTTTGACATTTTGAACAACCTTTGTATCTGTTACTCCATCATTGAGGGAATTCTTACTTTTGTTCCAAAAGCACGGCTTGTCACTTGTTTGAGCATTGTTATTGTTGCTTGAGGTGTTGTTGTTGTTGTTATGATTGTTCTTGTTGTTGTCATATAGTTTTATTGATCCTTTAGCAACAAGGGCTTTTTCAATGGTTATTCCCTTTTCAATAACTTCTTCAGAGTTTGAGGCACAAAACACTTGCAAGTGAAATGCTAATTCAAGATTCAGATTAGTGATGAACATGGTCACGAATTGTTTCTCAGGTATTCGCCATGGTAACTTGCTTGCCAATGCTCTCCATCTTCGTAAAAAGGCCACAATTGGTTCCCCATTCTTTTGTTTAGTATTACAAAGGTCTGTCATAGAGATTTTATGCTCATAGTTGTAGGAGAAATGAGTTATAAATTTGTCCGCAAGTTCTTCAAATGATTTAATGCCCTGGGGAAGATGTGTAAACCATTCAGTGGCTTGTCCACTAAGGCTTTTGGGAAAAAGTCTCATTAAATAAGTGTCCTCTTGAGTGACTTCAAGGAAAGCAAAGTAGAATTCCTGCAAGTGATCTCGAGGGTCTCCCTTTCCCTTATATTTGTCAAATTTTGGCATTTCGAAGTGTTTAGGGAATGGTGGCATATATAGATTCTTGTCAAAAGGATAATGACATATTTATTCAAGAGAATAATACTTCTTTTTGGGTTCCTTTGCCTTCTCTACTATTTTTTGGACCATTTCAATTGTCAAAGGTTGTTGTGGGGTAGAGTTGTCTTGACACATTTGTTGAAGATAGGGTGGTAATTGTGTGTCTTGGCCTTGTCGTGTGTTAGCATCTTGTCATGTGTTGGCATCTTGTCGTTGCGAATTTGGGTTTTGATTATCTTGGGACATAGAAATGGTGGCGGTATTGGAAGTATTGACATTTTATTGTGAAAGTAGCTATGATATGATGGCTATGGAATTAGGATTGTTTGATGGGAGGCTTATGGAAGTGTTGGTGTTTGGTGTGTTGCTGGGAATAGTGAGTTTGATATGTTATGTGGTGGTGCTAGTGTTTGTAGGGGTGGCCCCAAGTTGAATAAGGTGATCCATAAACCTATTGGGATCTAACTTGAGGACTTTATGTAAGACATCAATGGCCCCAGTATCTTGTAAGAAATCCTCAACCTCTTGGTCAGGTATATTCATCTCATGGGGTGGTGGTGGAGGTTGAATTGAATCATCATAAGGCACATTATTCTCATCAGTTGGTTGCGTTCAAATTTTGATAGAGACGTTGTTTTGGTTGTCTTCAAAGGTTCCCATTTCTTGAAGTCTCTTAGCTTGTAACCTTGTCAAGGGCATGCAATGATGTTGGAGTAGGTTTGATTATGAGATGGGTTTGATGTTCTTGGGAATAAAGACCTTAGAGAGCAATTTGTAATTAGTTGGACCCAAAGGGGAGAAGAAAGCGAAATGGATGAAATTTTTCAAGGCTAAAGGGGTGATATTGGTAATGGAGTTGGCTAAAGATATGGTGTTTGAAATTTGGAAAAATGGTTTAGGACTAAAAAAGATGAGCTTGGATACAATCTAGATCTTTAGGTTTTGTTTCAAGGATGATTCCTTATACTCAAGGTGGACTAATGACCTCAAAGCAAAAGGATGATAAGATATTTTACTTGAAGGTGGACTAATGACCTTCAACATAAAATAAGGATGATGATAGATGAAGTTTATAAGGATACCAAAGGTAGCTAATCTTTAAGTATCTTACAAACAAGGATAAGATGAGATCTAGATTGAATATTTTTGCACACAAGCTTAGTCCTAAGGTTGATGGATTGGTGGGATAAAATATGAATGGCTTAATAGACAACTTAGATGAGATGTAAGTGGAAAACGATTTTGGGATGAAATGTTTAGAAGATGGAGAGTCCAACAAATCAAAATATTTCTTCTAAGGGCAAGATGAAATGAATGGATGAATGTTTAAGATATGGATGGATAAATGAAATGAAAAAAGATCAATGAGACTGATAGGGAGCATCCAGCAAAATCTTACTAAACAGGGTGTAAAAACCCATCAACCCACAACAAAACTAGGGTTTATACTTCATTTCCTTTAAAACCCCTTCAATAAAGACCAAACAATGTCAAAATATGCATACACTTTCCTATCGGCAAGACACTTCTAATGTCTCTTCGAAATAATCCTCTCCTTGCATGTTGGCTTGACATAAATCATTAGCCAATTCATAACTCCCTTCGCCGATATGTCACCTCTCCCCGATGGTTAGAACCATCGGCCAAACTTCGTATCGTCGGAGTAACTTTTCCACTGTTCGCTGACAATACAACTCACTCCGATGAGCATTGAACCATCAGCGTGACTTTACTCTTCGGCCAACCTCCAATCTTCTTCCGCCGATATATTTAGTCACTTCGATGAGCCTTTGCTACTATCCTCCATCGGCCAGACTTCCATCTTCGGTGGGACTCTTTACTTCTTCTCCGATATCATATCTTACTCCGATATGCTTAACATCGCTTCCCCGTCGGTAAGACCTAAACCATCGGTAGGACGATATACATCTTCTCCCCGATGGAGACTCTTCTCTTCGAAACCACCTTCGTCGGTGTGACTCTATCAATCGGCATAACTTCTAAAGGCTTTCCCGATGGGTTCCCTCACGTTGATGACTTCGCACATTCATTTTCTCGACTTGTTCTTCTGGTCTTTCTTACCGTTTCCACCTGTCAACCTTTGTATCATTCAGAATGCATATTCCTCCCACATACAACAATGACATTCAAAAGGAAGATACACACGAACTGTCCTCGCATGCAATTGCGATATACGCACACACTGTGTGCCACATACATTTGTTGTCTACACATAAGGTGCACAGTTCCTCTCCTACAATCATTGTAACCGAACAAAACACACACAGAACTATAAAAACCCACAGAACAGAAAAAGCAAACTACTCTATACGGAGGTCATTCCACTGGTTTCGAAGAAACCCATCAGTGGAATGACTCCAAACGATGTCTTCTGCGGATTTAGACCAGAAATAGAACTTTTATTTATTTCTTTCTTCAGAATACAAATTTGTTCTTCCCTTTTGTCCCTTCGTCTCACATATAAATGCACTATTTAAAGACTCTCATACATCACATAGGTAGTTACAAGATGGAAGGCGAACCGCCTCTAACCACCTCTACCTTACGGTTACAACTTCTTACAACTTCTTGAGTTCGGTTACAATCTTTTCAGTTTGTTTACAATCTGGAATGACATGTATACAGATACTGTTACTCGGCTGAATATGACTCAATATGGCTCGAAAGCAATCTAAATTTGGACATAATAAAAAAATGCATAGAATCTTTGAGGTTCTCAATGCCTCAAGGTGCTCCTACACCAGAGACAAGGCTAAAAATGTTTTGAGATTTCTAAGTACTTGGACTTTTCCTTTTTGGATTTTTTTTTGTCTTTTCTAAGGTTTTGGATTTTTTGGGATTTTCTAAGGTTGTTGATTTTTGGGGATTTTCTAAGGTTGTTGATTTTTTGGATTTTCTAAGGTTTTGGATTTTTTTGGATTTTCTAAGGTTTTGGATTTTTTTGGATTTTCTAAGGTTTTTGATTTTTTTGGGTTTTCTAAGGTTTTTAGAAATGAAGATATCTCTTGGCAAACAAATACAAAGCACACAATTCACACAATAGGAAAGTTTGTTTTGATGCAATGTCTTTGTTGTTTTGAAAATTTTGAAACAAGCACAACCTAAGGCGAAGGCAAAGACAATATTTGTTGAATCCCCTAGTTGCGCCTACTCAAAGCGGGTAGCTCCAAGATCTTGTTAGCACCAGCTCCCCCTTATAGTACACTCACTTCTCACTCATACCAAAATCTAAGTTTCCCAAAAGGTCTATCCCTCACCAAACCTTAGGATTGTTCCTGCTACCTTGGATAAGAACTGCATGAACCGGGGTCACTTCAAAGGTTTCCCTTCTGTGTCAACAAATAGAAGGATTTGGGCTACTAAAATAATGGTTCGTAGTGGGGGAACATCCGGGGGACCGACACCTCATGAGCATCTAGCAAGCCACTTAAGGCTCTAACTAACCCTACTAGGAGTTTAATATACACAAAGGTATGTCTCCTTTCGAGCTAGCATTGTATGGTGAGCGCTAATACCAGTTAGACTTGGCTTTCACCTTATCCTCAATTTACATATAGCAGACCGGATGAAAGTACCACTTGGGGTCGCTAATGAGTTCTCTATACAGATGTGTCTCAAGGGCAAGCCCACATCCTAAAAAAGAAGAGAATAGAATCGTTTCTCTTACACCCAAGATCCTTTTGAAGGTGAGGGGAGAGGATACTTCGATTCTAACCCTTGGGTAACACAAAATGTGCAAGTGCACCAAACACGGAAAACAAATGCTAATGTTCTTTTTTTAAATCCAAATCCAAATGTTCCTAAGATCAAGCAATGGTTCTTTTTGAACCCAAATGAAATGTTTGCTAACTAAACACACAGGTTCATTTTAAAGCCCAAAACAAAGTGTGCCTAATTTAACAAAAACTTGCAATAAATCGTTAGTGGTTTTCAGATTCAAGTCTGTGACATGCATTCTTTTATGTTATAGAGTTTGGCCAACAACCTGCACAGTCAGAAAATTAGTACAAAAAAATAGCGCTAAAATAGAATAGTAAAGTGCCAAAAACTCATAAAATCGCGCCAAAATTAGTAAACTGTAATACAAAAAAGTTTACATGACATCAAAATATCGTGCTACCAAAAACAAAAATCACACTGAAACTAAATATAACGCTACAGATATTAAATATTGCGCTAAAAATTTAGAAAATCGCGCTAAAATTCAAGAAAATCCTGCCATAGAGAAATAAAATAGCACCAATCTAGGATTTACTTGATTTACCTGCTCGCAAAGGTTGAAATATCATGTGGATCTGTGTGCAGGCTATGCCAAAATGACAAAAAAATGGGGGGTATTCTCTAAATATGAAAAATCAAACACTTCTATTTGCTTTAGGATGGAGTTTTATATGATATAAAACCCTAGTATACCATAAATCTGCAAACCCTAGTCCATAAATGCAGATATAATTAACATGCAAACCCTAGTGGCCAAAATATCAAACTCTTGATCAAAATCTACAAGATAGATCTTGTTAGAACCTACAAGTACAAAACTGAGAACCTGCAAGCACAAAGCTAAATGAAAACTCAAAAAATACAAGATTCTGCAACCACAAAAAAAACCTGTCAAAGTTAAACACAGAAAATCGTGCCAAAATAGAAAATAGTGCCAAAAGTCAGAAATATCATGCCACAGTCGACGAAAATCGTGCCAGAGATTAGGAAAATCGCACCGAAATAATCAAATATCGCGCTAAAACCTAGAACAGAACCTACAGTACGGCTTTTTTGACGAAAATCTTCAAAACACAATGAAGAATTAGTAAAACCAGGACCTAGGAGTCCCACCGAGCATGCCAAATGAAATCATGAAAACAAACATGAAGGAAATCAACACAAAATGTAAAGAACAAATGCAATATACCTTCAAGATGATCCACAATCCATGGTTAAGGTTGAGAATGTTGCACCCATGAACATTCTAGCTATACCCACAATGATAAAAATGTGAAATGCTCTCATGCAAGTGTAAATCACTAAACCCTAGCTCAAAAATACAAGAATGATTTTGGCAGAGTGATGATATGCTCATATTGGATGCAAATGGCTTAGAAGAGGGTTGTATTTATAGAAAAACTTGGTTGAAATGGAGGGATGAGATTTGATTTTGACTTTTGGCTTATGGATGGCTGAGATTAATCATACATGGATCAAGTTTAACCTTGTGACAAGTGTGCGATGGAGAAGAGAGGTGAATTTTAAATTAGAATAAAAGGCTAAGAGGTGCATGTGACTATGTAGTCATGTGACAAATGGAGGGAGGAGAATAATTAGCTCCAATTTAAATAAAAATATTTAAATTGGCAAGTCATGTGAAGGGATTAAGTGGAGGGTAGATAATGTGACAAGTGTTGCAATGAGGTGAGAGGTGAGGGGTTTATTTTTATTTTTTTATTTGGGTTATGGAGACATGTGAAAGTGATAATTAATTAAATAAAGTGGGTTTATTTAATTAATTAAGGGTGTGATTATGTTGGAATTGTGAGTGGAAATATTAACCAAATAAATATTTAATAGTTATTTAATTAATATGGGCTAACATTAGAAGAAAATAAATATTGAATTAAATTAATTCAATATAGGTGCTCAAGGGGTTTTTAATTAATTAAATAAAATTTAATTAATTAATTGGGATAATTAAATGGTTAGGACATTTTAGGGTGTCTACACCCCCCATAGGAGAGAAACTGATAGAAGGTCTATGAGACCCCCCAATAATATGTGTCATTCTACAGTGATGCTGAATAGTCGACAAATGATGCAGATGTGGATCCAAGAATGTCGAACAATGTTCCTTCCCTTGGGAAGAAAAGAAACCACCTAAAGATGCAGGATATCTTCCCATGCGAGAAGATCTATGTATGATCTTGAATCATGCTAAAGTTGATCCAAGGATGATGGTGCCCATGTCGATGCCTTCAAAGAGTGCTCAAGTGTCCCCATGTCGATGTCGAAGGATGCTATAATCAAATCAGGTGCATGCATAATAGATGAGGATGATGACGATCTAGAACCATGTGTAGGACAATGTAGAGCATGAATATCCAAAGTGGACAATGTTGATGCAACTTCATCAAAACTATCATCAAAGAGAAAATTGATGCCCTCAATGTGTGCTTCCATGTCAGCAATGCAGGATTCTACAAACATACAAGTGATGTCGGGTAGAAATCTGTCCCAATCAACAATGCTAGAAGTTTGATATCCTATTGTAAAGAAGCACCGGAAGCTTTCGAAGAAGTGACTAGAATTTGATGAAGCAACAATAAGAGTGATGACTTCTTCTATGTCATTGGAACATTCTATTTCTATCTCATGATTAGGGATGTGAGTTGTGATCAACACAAGATCATGTGGGAATGGAGAAACATTCGAGTCTCCATATATCTCCCAAATTTTGATCCATAATACATGTGGACAATCAATATCCATGATGGCATACAAAGCGGCATCAAGTATATGTAAACTGATCAATCCAACAATGTGATCACGATGATTAAATCAATTAGCCTTCTGAGATTGTTTACCAAGTTCAGGGACAAGTCCATACAGATGAGGTATGAGATTATGGAACTTGACTTGTTTCAAGATGTCTTCACACTAGGACATATAGTTTCCATTGTTTAGGTTGATTACAAAATAGTGAGTTTCATATCCCATGATTAGAACAAGTTAATTCATCTGGACAAAAGAAAGTCAACACATTAGGCAACCCAAATTAGGTGACCCCCCAGTTTTGACACTTTATAACTAAGTGTGGGAAATGTGAAGACATTAACTTTTTCAAAAAAAGGTGCTCAATTTCAAGCTACCGAGCAAAAGTTATTACAAGATCAATTTCCTGCAAAAAAGCCTATTTTAATGCATGCACACTACAAATTGGAAAAAATACCTATGCCTTGAGTTATCCTAGTCGTCCAACCACTCATTGGAGTCAGAAAAAGATGAAGATTACAATGGTTTTTATTGTGAGGGGGTATTAGCCTCCTGCCAAACTGGACCTCACCCTTTGTCTTCGTCTAGCGAAGATACAAGAGTTTATAACAAACCATAATCTCTTCAAGGTAATTTTCTAACTGATTGTTGTTAGTTATAACAGCAAGTGTTATTACATTAAATGTACCAGTAGTTGTTTACAAAAAAGAATCAAACCACTAGTGACAATAAATGATTAATACTAGCAATCGCACTTGATGTGCAATGGGTACCCTGATAGGTATTTCTATTTAAGTGCTTTTGTTTAAAGAAAATTAGGGTTTATTAGAAGAAATACCTAAAACTATTTCATAGAAGGCACCAGTCAACTCTTGCTTTGCAGTATTAGTTGAAAATGTTTTACCATAAACTTAAAACAAAACACAGGAAGGGAAAAGTGAATGACAACTACATCTAACTGTGTCCTATATCATTCTTCCTACTACATTCCAACAAGGAAATGTAGGAAGAATGGTACAGATCACGGTTAAAGCCATAAAACAATTTCATGAAAGCCACAATTTGAAAGCTATGTAATTGATGCAAAGACTAATTTCTATCACTGTGAATGTATATGATTTCATCTCTGGGCAAATATTATTGTTGAAACATCCATGGTATACTAGGTTGATTATGATTTCATATGTGCATAGCAAAACTAGTAAACTCTTAAAATGAAGACAAAAATTGAAAACACAAATTTGATGAAATATGTTGGGTTACCTATTTTTATGAACTATATTCACTACTGCTACTTCAATAAGTTCTAATTTCAACCAAACATTCTTAAAAAGCTAATTTTTATATTATACAAACACTAAATCCAATCAATTCAATATTTACTAAATGTCATTTTTCTGGTTTCTATTTTGGAAGAAACGTATTCAAATATAAATTGACTACTGGTGAAATAAAATTGAAACCTGGACTGGGATATAGAAACAAGTGTAGGTAATTTGAATTATTTCTCAGGTTAGGTCATAAACATCTCTCAAAATTCAAATCAGTATGTTGTGGCTCAAACCAGCAAATAAGGAAGAAAAGTGAAACACCTGAAGAAGCATTTATGCCAGTTGGCTATCATTCATCCATCACCAATGACAAATGTTAACAGTTGTAGATCTTGAGTACCAAGCTATATAGCTAAACATAAATGTAACTAATAAATCAATATCTAATGTTAGACATTTTTCCAAGCCATGGGGATATATGCACACATAACAGATTTGGAAATTCTATCCATTCTTGGCATACATCCATTTTTCAACTGAATACCAATTGTTGTTGAAGCTTTTGAAAAGGATTAAGTCAAACAAGGCAACTATTAACACCATTAGATATGATGCACCAATTCGAGTAAAAGGGAAATCAAATCAATAGGGGCTGGAAGGATTAACTAAGGCACAAAAAATAAATGTAGTTGTGTGATTCTAAATCTATCGTCATTTAAAAGCAAACAATCTCAAAAGAAAGCATGCTGCTAGAAACCAATAATCATCAATCTATATTTTTGTATCAGGCAGGTAAACATTTACCAATGTCTCTCATGTTAAATAATTCCAAATAGCTCCAATTGAAATATACAATTATGAGATCTAATAAAAAAAGAAAATCATATAAATATAAATGGATACTGTCTTCTATCCCAAAGATTTGAAATTGGTTCACATATTAGATTTACAAAAGGATACTATAAAACTTATTAGCATCAAAGCAAAGAACACCGCATGATGCAACTAGCTAAAGGTGCATTCTAGTCAGCATTGACACCCAAAACTATGGACGTGCTAATATGGACTTTAGATTTTTTTGAGGCATTGAACAACTTAGCACATTTCATATGTAGCTACTGTAGAACTGGGTCATAGTGCTAATCTCGACTATAAGCATTCAAGCTATCATCGACATTGCAGTGAGGCATTGTATGTGTTATCAAACTATAATTCGGTAACTTACATCAAACAGTCAGCAAAAATAGCACCAGTTCTTTTTATCACGTACAAAAGAAAACTAGCAACACCAAGAGATAGCCTCTTACCAGTTTATTGTGAATATGAAAAGTTTGATCATCTTATGCTCGTCAATAAAAATGACTATTTGTGCAGCCAAACAAATCCCCACCAGCTTCAAATGCAGTTATTAACATGGAATTCAATTAGTTGTTATAAACATCTACAGTTTGTCAGTGCCCTCACAATGAAAAAGGACACTAGAAATGAAGTAAGAGGAACAATTTCTAATCAACTTAACCAGATGGCTTTCACAAATTACTGATCCTGAGAAAGTTTATAAAAGTAAAGACTAATACAAATAATTTCAAATGCATGCTTATTAGGAATTCCTGAATATTGAAACAATAGAAATGTGCCAAAAAATAAAGAATTGGTACCATAGATAATGCTTTGGGATTGCTGTGTAAGTCAGAAAATTGCATCCATCATAATTGTTAATGTTACTTGATTTCTATACATTGTTTTTCACTTCACATACATGGCAAACCAATCAAGAGTTCCTAAAGATTTCTAGGCTTGGCTTGAAATTCTTGGTCATGTAAGACAAATTGAATGGTGATCTCAAATCTCATCTAACAAATTAATGTGATTGAATACTATGCATGATACATAGATCAAAGTAGGAACTCTTTGCAAGTACAGCTGAGATGGAACAACCTGCTTACTCCGAGTCATTACCTAGACTTTGCATAGATTTCAAATACCCTAGTCTCTGCATCAATTACATACTGAATTTGTTAGGGCAAGAAACAAAAAAGTTGTCTAATAGAAGTTTGCATCCAGAAAGCAAGAAACTGCTGATACAATAACTGACAAATTACTTTTTTTGTTGATTTATTTTCAATGACTTCATAGGCCAAAGCAGTTATGATTATCCCCATATAGAGAAGCACTTGATCCACTAGATACTATTTATCTGAATGATGTGGCATACGTCTCATCGAGGATTTTTTTTCCATTGATATTGCCATTTCTTAATCACCCAAGTAGCCTGATCATTGCACTTGCAAACTTTGCCCCCTTGTCTACATCAATGTCACACTAAGAGCTTTTGGACTGTTGCATATCCTGCTCTGGCTGGCTGGTTATTATACGGTTATTATATAGTTATTATACAACATAAGTTATTACTTCTAACAAGGGCTTTTTTGTTATTTAGAAATTGTATCAGTGTGGCTTGTGTTTCTAATATCTGAATAAAAACCTCAGAAGAGCTTTACAACAGTAATGGGCAGGGTCCAAGATTTGACCACTGATAAGCTGGTCACTAGATCAATTAAGATGAATATACCCAACTCGTTCACACGATTTACAGCATTGGAAGAAGCTCTAACAAAGGTATAGTTGGTGTCATGGAGTATTTATGGCCTCTGCTCTTATTTTGCATAGACTTTTCTAATTCTAGTTCTGTTTCCGCTCCTTCTCAGCCAAACTGACCATCTCTCAGCAAATTACGAGAACAAGTGGCATGACCCAAGAACTTCATTTCATTTCAGGATCAAAACCTTGAACAAAAAATCAAAAAGGTCAAAATTTCATTGTGTATTGAACTACGATCATTCAATTTTCGAACGCAAAATTTAAATTTTTAAATTCAAACAAATTTAACAAACGCTCTATAGAAATTACAATTTTAGTAAAGGATAAAAATTAGAAACCCTTAAAATACTGTTTTTGTATATAAACAAAATTCACAGCCATTTTGGTTTAATCCTAGGGCCAAAGTAGAGAGCCAAATCTTGAAAAACATAGAAGGTTAAATTTTTCTTTTAGATATTAAATCCCGAGCGTTAAATTCATAAGCTTTATCATTTTCTGTCATAAATTGCAGCAGCCTCACAGACATTGGGTTGTTTCACAGCGAGGCATCAAATATGTGGCCCTTTATATGAATCGTAACATACATTTTATAGTTTTATCTAGATTTACGAAACCCCCAAGAGAGTTATCAATGGAAAATTCAATGAGAAACATATGTTACCTGAAACATAAAGCGTCTGAAGATGTTGGGGAAGAACAAGCGTTGAAACCATTTTCCTGCCCATAATTTGGTCTTTCTTTTTTTTTTTGTTTTTGGGTTTTTCTGGGTTCTTGACCTGCCGAGGCTGCTGCTGTTAAGAACTTGGAAACAAAACCACAGAAATTCATAAGAGTTTTGATCATTTTTTGAGAGTTCAACAATAAAACCCTAGAAAACTTAGGATTTCAACAGAATCTTTACAGGAAATCAAAACCAAAACCCAAGAAATTTTTTGTGTAGCTAAATGACCTGGTACAAACTTACCTGTGGAGAGTTGTTTTCATCTGAGGTCTCGGATCCCCCCATGCAAGCGATGACTCCCAAATCCCGTGGTTCAATATGCGGTGAAAATTTGCTGCACAAAATGGTCACTCTTGCCGTTCCTTTTGGCAAAATCATTAATGTGGAGGAGCCTTGCCATAGAAGCCACCGACCTAATGCTCTTGCATTTTTGACGCAAACAGGTTGGATCGTTACAATGCAAGAACGAAGTGACTGAGACTTGCATAACAAGTTTTTGGTGACAGGACGTGAGCAGCTTGGATCTTTCTGATGGTCGTCCCTGTTGTTGCAAGTATGAGGTGAACCAGTGTTGTCATTGATGTCAACATACTCATATTACATTGACAAGAAGGATTGGATGAGCTGTGTGTTGAGGATATTGAGAAAATTACCCTCAGTCAGGAACAGTGAAGAACAGTGATGAGAAGAAGGCAAATATATTGGATAGGTTGAAAACCGGAGGATGCGGATTAGAGGGTTTTCAGATATGAGTCCTGAGATGCTTCAGTCAAGTTTTCAGAGGTCCGCATGAAGACCTGAAGAAGTTATGGCTGTCTGTGTGGAACCGGTTCCGGCAAGTGCTTAGAGGTGACAGAGGATCACAGAAAGATCCGGTGAGGTCCGGAATTGTACAATCCTAATCTACGGATTGGAAAGAGTATTTGGGATGTCCTTGTGATGTTCCATCTCGAGTTGTGTATGATTTGGAGGTCCGGAAGTACCTCTTGCATTATGACAGTGGCGATAGACTGTGTTCTTGAAGTTCCGGATAAGGAGGATAAGAGATTTCAGTAAGTAAAGGAAATGCGGACGTACCTGGTCATTCAGACAGGCTTGTGAAGGTTCTTGGATCATGTTGAGGTTGTGACATTGATCCGCATTGATAGTAGAGCCCGGAATTGAAGTTATTCTTCCGGATGAAGTTCTTGCTCTGTTTAGCCGACCGGATGAGTTGTTCATCCTACGAATGTTCTTGTGGTGGCCGACCAGATGTGTTATTCATCTTGCGGATACTCTTATGATTGTTTGCCGACTTAGATGTTTGATCCTAAGTCGATTTCTTGTATAAATAACGGTCAGTGAGTTCATTTCGAGGTGTGGTGTGTGTGGATGAGTGTGGCATAGCGAAGAGAAGTGCGAAAGGCAGAACAGAGGTTTTTGGGCTTAATTGGAACTGATCCGGACATAGTAGAGATGTCATTCTCCAGTTCAAGACTGTGATTTTTATCACTTTGTAGACAGTGTGTCTCCTTGTAGGCAGTGGGCCTCTTTGTGAGCAGTGTGCTCGGGCAATGAGCCCTAATTGGCATGTGCCATTCATTTTTCTTTATTCTTCTAACAGAGAATAATTCTTGGGTTAATCACCCCGTGGTTTTTCCCTTAACCGGGTTTTCCACGTCAAAATCTTGGTGTTCAATGTGTAGATGCTTATCTGCTCTTGTGTTTATGTATTATGCTTTCATGAATGATTAATTGATATGCTGCTAACTAACAACAAAGAATCAAGTGTTTGAAAGAACAAGAAGTTTTATACAACTGATTCACCCCCCCCTCTCAGTTGCATGCCCTAGATCCAACAATTGGTATCAGAGCTAAGTTCCTCTGATAGGAGCTTAACCGCTTGAGGAGATCCAGGATGTCGTCATACAAGAAGGATAGTCCGAAGTTCGATGGAACCAACTTCACTCTCTGGAAAGGTCGCATGAAGTGTCACTTGGAATGTATGGGAAAAGCATACTTGGCTATGGTTTCAAAACCATATGTACCTCCACAAGGTGGTCTGACAACTCTGAATGAAATCACAGAAGCTGAAAACAATCTGCGGACCAAGGAAGCTCTTCTAAGCGCATTGAATGACTCAGATCTCTCGAATGTTATTGACCTACCAACTGCATATGAGATCCTGACTAAACTGGAACTTCTGTATGAAGGAGATGAGTTTGTCAAAAGTGCAAGATTGCAAAGTCTGAAAGGGAAATTTGAAAGATTGAAAATGAGAGATGATGAAAACATCACTACCTTTATGCCAAGAGTGAATGAGCTGGTATGTGGAATCAGAAATGCTGGTGGAACTTTAGATGAAAATGAGATTGTCTGCAAAATCCTAAGATCCCTTCCTGCTGCCTACAAAATCAAGGTTGCTGCCATTGATGAATTCAGAGCCCACACAACTGTCACAAGAGAACAACTGGCTGGTAAACTAGCTGCATTTGAAATGACCGAGTTTGGAGATGATCCTCCCAAGACTGAATCTGCTTTCAAAGCTAGTGCCTATGTGAAAGGCAAACAGAGATTTGATCCAGGAGAAAACTCATCAAGGAAAATGTCATGGTATGATCAAGCAAGAAGAGACATGGAAGAAGAAGAAGCAGAAACAACTCAACTTGAAGCCCTCATTGCAAAGAGACTGCCAAGAGGATCCGGTAAGTATGAAGGAAAACTACCCTTTAAGTGTTTCAACTGCAATAAGATTGGTCATTTTGCTTCAAGATGTCCGGAAAGATCTACAAGGTCTAATACTAACAGACAAAGGTTTCAAAAGAATTGCTATTATGTTCACGAAGAAGATGACAATGAAGGAGTAACAGATGATGAATCAGAACTAGGAAGCAAATCCGGAAATGAGTGGGTGTTTATTGCCATCAAGGAAGAAGATTCAATACTCTCTGAATCTGTCAATCACAAAGTTGTTGAAAAAGCTTTGGCTGCTCAAGTGGAAGAAAAGGATGATTGGGTTATTGACAGTGGATGTTCTCACCATATGACTGGTGACAAGAATAAGTTCTTGAATTTGGAAAGGTATGAAGGAGGAATGGTAAAGTTTGGTGACAATTCTGCTGGCAGAATCAGAGGCAGGGGAACTATTTCCTTCGATGGAAAGAGCAAAACAGGTAACGTACTGTATGTTGAAGGATTGAAGCACAATCTTCTTAGTGTTGGTCAGTTAGTGGACAAAGGCTATGATCTCCGGTTCAAAAATGGAAAATGCAGAATCTTTACAAGCTCCGGAACTGAGATTGCATCCGGTACTCAGACAAAAGGTAATATCTTTCATCTGGTTGGTTCAAATAAAAGTTGTTTGTTTGCTCAAATTGATCAGAGTTGGTTATGGCATAGAAGAATGTGCCATGTAAATTTTGATAACATCATCAAGATAAGCAATACTCAGGCCGTAAGAGATCTTCCAAAATTGATGAAACCTACAAATAGTTTGTGCAAAGAATGTCAGCTAGGTAAACAAAGCAGAGTCTCTTTCAAAAGCAAAGATCAGTCTTCTACCGGATTGTTGGAATTAGTACATACTGATCTCTGTGGTCCGACAAGAATCAAGAGTCTGCAAGGTGATAGATATTTCATGTTGTTAATTGATGATCATTCCCGGATGATGTGGGTTACCTTTCTAAAAGAAAAATCAGAAGCATTTGAGAAGTTCAAGATCTTCAAAGCTATGGTAGAGAATCAAACCGGATTGAAACTAAAGTGTCTAAGGTCTGATAGAGGTGGTGAATTTACATCTGGTGAGTTCATTGATTTTTGTGAGAAGCAGGGTATAAGGAGACAGTTGTCTGCTCCTAGGACTCCACAGCAGAATGGAGTGGTTGAGAGAAAGAACCGGACCATTCAGGAAGCTGCCAGGACAATGATGTTGGAAGCAAATGTTCCTCAAATGTTTTGGAAGGAAGCTATCAGCACTGCAGTCTACACTCTCAATCGAGTTCAAATCAGAAACAACACCGGTAAGACCCCCTATGAACTTTGGTTTGGCATCACTCCTACTGTGAAATATTTCAGAGTATTTGGTAGCAAGTGTTATATTAAAAGAGATGAAGATCTAGGAAAGTTTGATGCTAGAAGTGATGAAGGAATTTTCTTGGGTTACTCCACTCAAAGCAAAGCATACCGATGTTACAATAAGAGATTGAGGAAGATGATAGAAAGCACCAATGTGAAAGTTGATGAAGGAATTGAGAAGCCTTCAAGATTTTATGAGTTTGATGAAGATGACCAAGACAGTGTTCAAGGACCTCAATCCTCTCCGATGAGACAGAGTCAGCCTGATCCGGTAAATCAGGAAGAAGAGATAGGTTTGAATGAGCCTGATCAAGAAGCAGCAGTGCAGGATACTCCCAAAATTCCAAGGTATGTAAGACTGAACCACTCTGAAGATCAGATCATAGGTGACAAAAGCAAAGGTGTACAAACTAGAAGGAATGTTGCTCAAAATCAGGATGAATGTTGTCTGATTTCAAAGATTGAACCTAAAACAATAAATGAAGCCTACAATGATGAAAACTGGACCAAAGCAATGGAAGATGAATTGATGCAAATTGAGAAAAATCATACTTGGGATCTTGTTCCCAGACCTAGAGATAGGAATGTAATTGGAACCAAGTGGGTCTTCCGGAACAAACTAAATGAAGCTGGTGAAGTAATCAGAAACAAAGCTAGATTGGTCTGCAAAGGCTACTCTCAAATAGAAGGAATTGACTTTGAAGAGACTTTTGCTCCGATGGCAAGAATTGAAGAAGTCAGATTACTTCTTGCATTTGCTGCCTTCAAAGACTTCAAGGTATATCAGATGGATGTCAAGTCTGCCTTCCTAAATGGTGATCTGGAAGAAGAAGTCTACATTGAACAACCGGATGGATTTCAATTGTCTGATAATGATGATATGGTCTGCAAGTTGAAGAAAGCTTTGTATGGATTGAAGCAAGCCCCAAGAGCATCGTATGAAAGGTTGGATAAGCATCTTGTGCAGATTGGATTCAACAAAGGTACTGCTGACAGTAACTTATATTTCAAAATTGATCATGAAAACATATTGATTGTTGAAGTGTTTGTGGATGATATCATTTTTGGAGGAAGAGATAGTATGTGCAAAACTTTTGCAAATCAGATGAAAAGTGAGTTTGAAATGTCTATGCTTGGTGAAATGAATTTCTTCTTGGGTCTGCAAATTACTCAAACAAAAGAAGGAATCTTCATTTCTCAGACTAAATATGTGAAAGAATTGTTAAGGAAATTTGGTATGGAAGACTCAAAACCTATGAACACTCCTATGGCAACCGGATGTAAGTTAAGCAAAGATGATGACTCTCCAAAGGCAGATCAGACAAAATATAGATCAATGATTGGTGGATTGTTGTATCTCACTCAAACTAGACCAGATATAATGCAGGCTGTTGGTCTTGTGGCAAGATTCCAGGCTAATCCTAGAGAATCTCATGTTATGGCAATCAAAAGAATTTTTAGGTACTTGAAAGGAACAGTTGAGTATGGTCTATGGTACCCTAGAGATCCGGATTTCTCTCTTCATGCTTACACAGATGCAGATTGGGCAGGAGATGTGGATGACCGGAAGAGCACTAGTGGTGGAGCATTCTTTTTGGGGAAGAGATTGGTTTCTTGGCTAAGCAAGAAACAAGATGCAATATCTCTGTCTACAACTGAAGCAGAATACATTGCAGCAGCAGGTAGTTGCACTCAAATCTTATGGATGAAGCAGATGCTAAGAGACATCAAAGTTGAATATGAGGAGCCTATCACAATTTTCTGTGATAATTCAAGTGCAATTAATATTTCTAAGAATCCGGTATTGCACTCTAAGACTAAGCACATATCTATCAAATTTCACTTTTTGAGAGAACAAGTAAACAAGGAAGAAGTCAGATTGGAGTATGTTCCCTCCAAGGATCAGATTGCAGATATCTTTACAAAACCTCTTCCCAAGGACTCTTTTGAATATCTTCGGGAGAAGTTAGGGGTCATGGCCCCTCCGGTGATAAACTAAGATGCACTGATGTGCATCAGTCCGGTGGATATCACAGTCATATCTTGTGATCCGGATTGATGATGGGAAGCTGCTACTAAGGGGGAGCAGCTGGTATGATTCTGATGTATTAGAATTGCAAGTATGAGCCCTTTGCCATTGATGTCAAAGGGGGAGAGAAGACATGTGAAAAACAAGTGGTTAATGATCAAAGGGGGAGAGAAGACATGTAAAAAGTTGTTGTTGATAGGGGGAGCTGTGACAGAAAGGAGAAGTTCTTGTCTTGATGGTTTTTCACATCATATGTTGCCATCAATGACAAAGGGGGAGATTGTTGCAAGTATGAGGTGAACCAGTGTTGTCATTGATGTCAACATACTCATATTACATTGACAAGAAGGATTGGATGAGCTGTGTGTTGAGGATATTGAGAAAATTACCCTCAGTTAGGAACAGTGAAGAACAGTGATGAGAAGAAGGCAAATATATTGGATAGGTTGAAAACCGGAGGATGCGGATTAGAGGGTTTTCAGATATGAGTCCTGAGATGCTTCAGTCAAGTTTTCAGAGTTCCGCATGAAGACCTGAAGAAGTTATGGCTGTCTGTGTGGAACCGGTTCCGGCAAGTGCTTAGAGGTGACAGAGGATCACAGAAAGGTCCGGTGAGGTCCGGAATTGTACAATCCTAATCTGCGGATTGGAAAGAGTATTTGGGATGTCCTTGTGATGTGCCATCTCGAGTTGTGTATGATTTGGAGGTCCGGAAGTACCTCTTGCATTATGACAGTGGCGACAGACTGTGTTCTTGAAGTTCTGGATAAGGAGGATAAGAGATTTCAGTAAGTAAAGGAAATGCGGACGTACCTGGTCATTCAGACAGGCTTGTGAAGGTTCTTGGATCATTTTGAGGTTGTGACATTGATCCGCATTGATAGTAGAGCCCGGAATTGAAGTTATTCTTCCGGATGAAGTTCTTGCTCTGTTTAGCCGACTGGATGAGTTGTTCATCCTGCGAATGTTCTTGTGGTGGCCGACCGGATGTGTTATTCATCTTGCGGATACTCTTATGATTGTTTGCCGACTTAGATGTTTGATCCTAAGTCGATGTCTTGTATAAATAACAGTCTGTGAGTTCATTTCGAGGTGTGGTGTGTGTGGATGAGTGTGGCATAGCGAAGAGAAGTGCGAAAGGCAGAACAGAGGTTTTTGGGCTTAATTGGAACTGATCCAGACATAGTAGAGATGTCATTCTCCAGTTCAAGACTGTGATTTTTATCACTTTGTAGACAGTGTGTCTCCTTGTAAGCAGTGGGCCTCTTTGTGAGCAGTGTGCTCAGGCAGTGAGCCCTAATTGGCATGTGCCATTCATTTTTCTTTATTCTTCTAACAGAGAATAATTCTTGGGTTAATCACCCCGTGGTTTTTCCCTTAACCGGGTTTTCCACGTCAAAATCTTGGTGTTCAATGTGTAGATGCTTATCTGCTCTTGTGTTTATGTATTATGCTTTCATGAATGATTAATTGATATGCTGCTAACTAACAACAAAGAATCAAGTGTTTGAAAGAACAAGAAGTTTTATACAACTGATTCACCCCCCCCTCTCAGTTGCATGCCCTAGATCCAACACATGTACCCAGCTCAAAATGCCAACCATTGATCTTTAGACTGACACGGTACGGAGCTTGACTCACTCCGGAGTGAAACGCCTATCGGCATAACAAGATGGAGGTTGTACTGTAGCTTCCACCGTCTGCCATTACTCCCCACTGGCCTGTACCTCACCGCCCAGTGCACAATTTGAAGAAAGATTTTGACCCATGCACGTATCTGGAGTGAACCGTACACAGGATACATGTACAGAGTCACCCAAAGTTCCTACCAAAACATTGTCGTGAACGGTGACATGATGACGCTGATAGCACTCATAAATGTCAAAAAGTTGCACCAACGAACAGGATGACTGCAATGGTCGTCCCTATACCTGTTGGCTATCCTGGGCCACTGGATGGCATACGGTTGGCATAAATGAGCTTGACTCCTCCCAGAGTTAAATGCCTATCGATGTAATAATAGAAAAATGCTAGCTATAAGGGAGGTTTCCTTTGAGAGAAGGTCAATGAGACTTGGTCAAGAGCCCATTGTGGGCGCAGTGAGGTCAAACCTGAAGTTGAGTTGAATGCATCAGTGCTGGGAGTAAATGTTGTGGCCTCCTCATGTCTCACGCCTGTATCTTCAGGGTCGGTCAATGTCTTTGAGAGTGGGCAGGAGCCTTTAACAGGTTTGTAGCCTTTTTTCGAGGCCCATGTCCTCAACAAATTGCAACCAAAGGCTGTTGGCTGATTTCCAACGCTTCTGCCTAATTGCCAATGCCTCTCACAGATTTTGTGAGACTCTTCTAGACTCTTCAAACAGGGTCGTGGGTTTTGTGAGGGCACGGTAGGCCAAGGATCAACTTTGGTTGTTGAGGATCTACCTTGGAAAAATAGTCAGCCTTGGTCACCATAAATCGACCCAACGCTACTCTTCCACATGCACTCTTCAATAAACATAGCTTGCTCTTGAAACCATAGAAGGCTGACTCAGATAGGTTGAGTTGCTACAACAAAGAAGTTTGTGTGGCATACCACAAGAAAATGACTTGATAGGGGTCAGCCTGGAGCTGGGGAGTTGACGCCAAGCAAGGGAATCTACAACAGACTTCTCCAGGGTCAAACCCTTAGCTCTTCAACACGAAAGGCACCTCTTCAACACAATAGGCACCTTAGTCTTCTTCTCAAATCTCCTTGAATATTGACCTCCTCTCCACATGAGTGTGAGAAATGTGAGGTGAAAGCAAGGTTAAACCTATGCATGAAATGCTAGGGAAAGATCCCTGCGTGGAGGCTAAACCGCAAGATAAAAAATCCTTCATGTAGGCATCGAACCATGGGCACAATGCCCTATGTGCAAGAGTCAAACCTTCAACACAAAAAAACCTTTGATCTCTCCAAAACAGTCATGAGCCAATGCACTTAATAGGGGTTTTGCCTAAAAAATGATTTTGACTTAAAAAATGAACAAGCAAACTAACATAGTTTGAGCTTTGATACAATATCAGAAATTAGAGCCAAGATCACTATGTAAAATGCAAGTATCAAATCTTGAGTAGATTAATTAGGTTCATAAAGGAGTACATAAATGAGGATAGGACTCCTCACAAGTAGAGTGGTGGCAAGTTGTGATGGAGATTGATTGTCATTAATGTCAAAAAGGTGTTGAGTTGATGATGCAGATACATCATAGTGAAAATTAGATCATTCATGGTGATCTTAGTTCGAGTTGATTGGTCTTCATATGACAGGATGTAGATCATGCTTTCAGGAGTTCACAAGAGTTGACTTAGTGAACATGCTTGATGAAGTTGCTTCATGTTTGTTTAAGATGAAGTTCATATCTTGATGATCATGCTTCATATGTGAAGGTTAAGTTGTTGCAGTCAAAGAGAATGAAGAGATCACAGATAAGTTCATATGGTAATTGTGTGACTCACATGGGAATCATGATGTTATGCCTTTATATAATTCAGTGACGTGATGTAGTATTCATGATAAGATGTTTGATGATAGAGAGTTGAGTTGTTGCTCAGAGTTGATATGATGTTCATTCTTTGTCTTTGTTCATGATTTGATGCTCATGTTTTGTCTATGATCAACAAGGTAAGAAACAAGGGGATGTTTGTCATGCCATTGGCTCTTCATGATTCAGATGCAAAGTGCAGAGTGTTCATCAGTTGTGGATGCATTCTCATCTTATCTTAAGTTTTTAATCTCCTGTCTGCAATGTACTTTCTACTACAGATGATCTGTATATGTCAAGCAATTTTCATAATGTCTTATGGTTTTCTAAACCTCCTAATCCTAAAAGCCTACATTCTAAAATAATCCTAAGTGTTCATTCTTAATACACTCCACTATGCTTGTCACAAAAGTCATACACTTTTGTTTTAATTCCCAGTTGACCCACTAGTATCGGTCATGGGTTACCTGCTAAAGGGGTTTATAGCATTTGTGACCAGCCCCTTTACCTCTCCAAGTGGTCACCTCTTAAAGTTTGTGCACACCAAAAAGCCATCAAAGGCTAATGTTTAAAGTTGATGGGCATGAATAGGTCATATGAATGGCTTTATTTTAAATTTAGAAACCTTTTTTTATTAACTCCTAATTTGACAGCCTCTTGAATGTCATCTCTTTATGACAATGAATAAAGTGGAGTTTATAAGCTATTTTCAAGGAGATTTTGGATAAATTTAAATGTAGTTTATGGTAAAGTTTTTAAAGGCAGATTTTGTGTGAGATTTTAAGGAGATTTTTATGGAGATTCCTTTCTTATTTTAAAACTATCTCGAGACATTGAAGAGACAAACAAGGAGTATTTTTATTTATTTCTTTTTGGGATAAGACTTAATAGAGCTTTAATTAGTTTTTGAAGGCTTTTATGAAGAAATTGTAATGAATGCAGATTATAGAGTTGAGTATGGATTCGAAGATGAATGATCTGATGATTTATTATTGAAGATTATTTGTTGCATATTGGAGTTAGTAGAAGTTTTTTTTAGAAGGGAAAATGAATCAGAGAAAAGAAGAATTTGAATGGTTATGCAAAGAAGAGGAATATGATCTTCATAGATGGAAATGAATATACAGAGAAGGGATATATATGATTTTTTTTTTGCAGGTGAATGAATTTGTGAAGATAAATGAGAAGAAGAATATGAAAGGTCTTGGTGTATTATTTTTATCAGGACAGATTAAGGATTTTTATGTTTTTTTAATTTTTAAAATGGTGAAGATGAATATGCAGAGGAGAGGAATATCAAAAGGCATTCTATTTATCATTCTATTGTAGGTGCTTTGAAAAATATAATTGCAGGAATGACACATTGAGATGAATATATAATGGCAAAAATCACGTTATGATGTGTGAGTTTTGAAGAGAAAAATGACACAGAGGGCCAGAGAATTTTGCTTGAAAATGAATTAAAGTATGAAGATAATTTTCAGTGCAAAAGAGAAACAAGAAGGTGTGGATTCTTGAGCAAAGGTCTATATTGATTATTGCAGAGATTGTAATGAGTAGGTGTTGATTATCATGTGTATCAAAAGTTTGTTTGATCTTATTGTGATTGAAAAGAATTTTGTCAAATGAAAGCAAAAGAAGAGATAAGTTTTGTGTAAAAGTGAATCAGGGTAACCCCTTGAGTTGTTTTGGTTTGTATCCAAGGTGATTGCACATTGTGTCAGTGAGACATTAATTTACCAGTGAGGTATATTGTAGTGCATGGTCAGTGAGACCTGTTTGTTGTCAATGAGGCACGTATGTTAGTGAGACAATTGTTGTAATCAGTGAGATTCAAATAAGCTAGTGAGGCAAATTTTCAGAGTGGTTTTTCTACCCCATGAGGGTTTTCCACTCATCAAAAACATGTGTTATGGTTTATGTTATTTGCCTCTATGTGTGTGTGTCCTAATGTTTTGCTCATAAGATTTTATTTTCATTATTCATCATCATACTTGTACATATGATTTTGATAGATTATTGAAGTCTCTTTCATTCTTTGTCTTGTAAATTAAAAGATAAAAAAGATTTTAAAAATTATACAACATTGATTCACCCCCCCTCTCAGTGTTGTCCTATACTCTAACAAGTGGTATCAGAGCATAGGTTCCCTATAGAAGTCTAATTGGCTTGGGTAAGTCCTGATAGTGGAGTACCATGGGAAAGTCCAAAAGAAATAGAGAAAAGAAAAATGTCAAGTCTCTTACTAATCAAAAGACACCATCTTTTTCAAATTGAAATGTTGATATAGAATCTGCTGATAGAAATGTCTCAGAAGTTGAATTAGGTATTAAATTAAAGGAAGAGTTTTCAGGAGTTCCTATCTTTGATGGTTTAGATTTCTCTATTTGGTGCATTAGAATGCAAGTCTATCTATCCTTTTTAGGGTATGGTGTATGGATTTCTATTGAGAATGGATATTTTATTTCCTCTCAATCACCTACAAATAACAAAGAGGCCTATGAATGCAATCATACAATAAAGAATGCTATTATGTCTAGTTTATCTAATGAAGTTTCTTGTAAAGTTATGCATTATGAAACAACTCAGGATGTGTGGAAGGAATTGATAAGAATTTATCAAGATGATGCACTTGAAGAAGAGGACAACTTGGTCTCTGAAGAAAGTGACAATGATAGGAGACTTTCACATGAAGAAGATGAGGTTCAATCAAATTCAAAAGAAGAAGATTACATTATAAGTAATGATGAACAAGAATATGAGGTTGATGTTGAAGAAGAACTCTTGTGTGCTCTAAATGAAATCAAGAAATATAAAAAGGAGAATCAAATATTAGAATTGCAACTACAAAAAGAAAAAGATTCCAAAGACAAAGTACTTTCAGACATTGAAAGAGTATCTTCTAATCTTGAAGAAGCAAAAAATTAGATTGTGAATTTAATGACACAAATTAATGAATCAGACAATTTGATTATCAATCTGAAGAAAGGGGTTGAGGAAGCTAAGAGGATAGATGATGTAACAAAATCTGACCTTGAGGTTAAAAGAATTGAAAATCTAAAATTAGAGGCTGAAATTGTCAATCTGAGAAAAGATTATGAAGGTCTCAAGGTTCTGTCCAAGAAATATTAGGAGTTTGAAGAAAGCTCAAACAAGTTGCATGAAATGTTGGGCAAACAAAAGTATCATAAGGACACTACTAGTCTAGGTTATGAAGAAGGAGAGTGTTCCATAGTCAGAGAGACTCCTAGAAAGAAAATTGATCTTCATGTTGCTGCTTCTGAAGGCAAAATGAACAATCAAAGGAGAAGTTTCAGAAGAACTGCTCCTATAAGACAAGCATATATGTAAAAGTATACTTATTCATTTTTTGGTTATTGTTATACCTGTAATCATTTTGGACACAAAATAATTGATTGCAAAAGAAATCAATCTAATGTTGATCCAGTGTGTTACAAGCGCCATAATGTTGGTCACATACAAAGAAACTGTAAAATGCATAGAAGATATGATCTAGCGTGGAATCATAACATAAGTGCTCAAAGAATGTCATAAAGGTATTATTAGTCATTTGTTTATGATTACAATATAGTTTTTTATTTGTGCAACTCTCTTGGTCACAAAGCACATAGTTGCAGAAAAGCATCACCGGGTTTGAAAATTTGGAAAAGGAAAGAGGCTGAAAAAGTTTGGAGGAAGAAAGAACCTATAAAAGTTTGGAGACTAAAACAAAATCAAAAGAAGACACATTCTAAACTTGTGCATCTTGCACAAGTTACATCATGAGTTGCATAACAGATAGCATGAAGTAAGGGGGAGTTGTTCATGTCCTATCAATTATCCCCAAGAAGTTTCAAGAGAAGATCATTTGATGCTTGTCAATATGATGATCTTGTCTTGTTTATCATTCTATTAGGTTATTGCCTGATAATATTTACTAAGATGCTACTCATATCAATCTTATGAAATGAAGTTCATAATGGTGTTGATAACTATGTTTCTCTTCAATGTATGTCAGTGATGCAGGTGATCAGTGGCTCATGATGACAATGCACAAAGGATTTGATGATGTTGAATGATCTTGTTCATACTATCATGATTGAGTTGTTATGATATTAATCTTGTTCTTGATGTTGTAGTTAGGAATGTTCTTGATATTAATATTCATGTATTTTGATCATGTGTTTTGAGTTGTGTCTTGCATGAGAATTGGAGCTTTTAGGTGGATTTAAGATAGTGTCAAAAGAAGATGGTGGACTAGAGATGTTAAGTCATGATCATTTGGAAGAGTTCTTGGTGTGATAATTTAACATGTTTCTTTGATGGTCTTCCTCATTAATATGCTTCAGAAAGGTATATGTAAGTTGAAGTTCTTCAAGATATGACATTGATGGTGGTGCCTTGTATTTCATCAAGTTCTTCAGTTAATTAGAGGCAGTTAAAGGTGTGTCTTGAATCAGCAATGGCTGATGATAATGGTAATGTTCAAGTACTAGTTGGTGTTGTGTCTACTTTATTTCCTTTTTGTAGGATTGATTGATCTTGTTGTCACTATCATGGAAGTCTTGGCAAGGTCTTCTCAAGAATGGTCATCATGTCATCATGAGTTGTGAATAGTGTGATGAGTAGTCTTCATGATTTTTGCTTGTTGAGTCTGCATTATTGTTCATCATAAGTGTTGATGTGATTATGATATCTTTGCATGGAGTTCAATTTCATATGAGTCATATCAAAGGAGTCAATTTTATGCCTTCATAATCATACACCATACTTTATGCTTTGGGAGATCTTGGAGATGTGTCATTTAGGTCAAAAAGGGTTGATGCTTATGAATTTGTTTGTCATGAAAATTTTGTTTTGCAACCACAAGTGATGTCATCAGGAGTTTGTATTTGATAGTAGAGATATGTCAGTTTTTCATCTTCATCTTCATACTGGTGTTGTGACAAGAAGTGGTATTGTGCTGAGAGTATTGTATAGTCTATGGGTAGTTTAAAACAATGGTAATGTTTGTCCTTGTCAGTAATGGGCAGTGATTTGTTAGTGCACTTCATCACAGGGGGAGAAAATAGTTTTTACCCTTTGTCATCAGATGTCAAAAAGGGGGAGAGAGAGAAAATGCATCATGTAGTTTTTCCATCAATGACAAAGGGGGAGATTGATGGATATTGATTGTCATTGATGTCAAAAAGGTGTTGAGTTGATGATGCAGTTACATCATAGTGAAAGTTAGATCATTCATAGTGATCTTAGTTCAAGTTGATCGGTCTTCATATGACAGGATGTGGATCATGCTTTCAAGAGTTCACTTAGTGAACATGCCTGATGAAGTTGCTTCATGTATGTTAAAGATGAAGTTCATATCTTGATGATCATGCTTCATATGTGAAGGTTAAGTTGTTACAGTCAAAGAGAATGAAGATATCATAGATAAAAGATCATAGATAAGTTTATATCGTAATTGTGTGACTCACATGGGAATCAAGATGTTATTGTTGAAAACAAGGCAAATAACTGAGAGGGGGGGTGAATCAGTTATCTCAAAATTTCCTTAATTTTCTTTTCTTTCATTATCTCAATATTTGGTGTTACATCAAAACATGAAAGCATATGTAATCATAAGAATAGAAATAAAATCAACACACATAACACAAGGATTTTTACGTGGAAACCCTGTTAAGGGAAAAACCACGGGGTGACTAACCCAAGATTGTATTCTCTATTAAAAGAATAAAGGAGTACAAAATGGCACTTGCCAATTAGGGCTCACTGCCCGAGCACACTGCTCACAAGAGGTACACTTCCTACAAGAGACTCATTGTCTACAGAACTTACAAAAGATAATCAAGTGTTTGAACTAATGAGAAGCATCAATAAATGCAAGAGTTCAGTTTTGATTAGGCACAATATACTGATCTGACACACTTCATTCTTCCTCTGTTCAATGTTTTTATTCAGTCACATACCGGACTTGAATTATTGTTCTCACACTTATCCCTTCTTTTCTTTGCACCTTATTTCTTCATATCTTCAACACACACACACATGCTCAAATCCATATGATATATATATCTACATCAAGGATTTTCATCAACTTTCTAGTCGGCAACAGGAACACTCAAGATATTTGCAAGTTATTGATATGTCGGCTGAATCCATGCTTGATTTGTGATGCGTATCAAAAGCTTAAGCATAGAAGTCATTAATCATGTCGGCCAACAATGTTTAATTCCATAAATTTCTTGATCAACAACTTTTACTCATCCAGATTGAAGTCTGATACTCTGTCGGTCAGTTCTTCCTCTGTCTGCTCTGCCTGACTAGAACCCAACACTCAGATGCTCATATCTTTTTCTTGCTTTACAACTGGAGGCTAAATCTTTGGAATACAGTAGTCATGATACCCCTCTTGACTTGTCCAAGTCCACAACTTGCTGAGTTACACCATCAGAGAGATCCAGACTTGATTGTCGGACCTTGTTACATACTCTGTTCTTGTTCACAGGACCAAAATAATCTTCAATCTGACTTCTGGTATAGGCATACTCTATACTGCAGATGTGTGGGATAGAATTTGTTGCCATCAATGACAACACTTATGAAGCCACACAGTGTCTCTTGCCAACAATCTTCCCCTTTGGCATTGATGGCAACACTTAGTGAAAAATGGCTAAGTGTCACAGTAACTCTCGCTTGGTTGATGCTCTATCTCTTGCACTATTTTACTAGAGCTCCCCCTTAGCTAAACTCCACATTTTTCACTACTCTTCACTCCCCCTTTGACATCAATGGCAGAGGGCAGAATTCACATACCAAAATTTTGTAAAAGTTATTCTATACATGGCCGCATAAGTATATATAAATCATATGTTATACTTACACATACTTAAGTATATTTGCATAGGTAGTCTTCATCTGTACAAACTCTGTGGCCCAGCTCTTCTTCATCCTATCCAAAATGGAGATGTGACCACTCAACAAAAATGCATAAGCTTCTGCCCTTCTTAAGTCTGCTAGATCACTGGTCTGGGTTGTGGTCTGAGCTTCTGTTAAGGCCTCATGCATTGCCTCTAACTTAGGGAATATTATCCCTCTAAGTTCGCCCATTATGTTCATTATGTTCTTCTGTTCTTTGCCCAACTTCTTTATTTCATTTATAATAACAATAGTCTAGCATTCTTGATTCATTAGAGAGGAAGAAAGAGGGTCAAAATTTTGAACTAGGCTTGACAGTTTTTCTTCTTGTTCTTTTACTTTCTCCTCAATGTCTTTTGTCACTTTAGGCCAAGTCAGACAGAATTTGAATAGGTCCCCACTATTGATAACTGAGAGGGGGGGTGAATCAGTTATCTTAATTATTTGACTTTCTTTTCTTCTTTAACAATTAGTGCAATATCAAAACATATAAGCATACATAACCATGGAAGCAGAAATAAACTCAACACACATAACACAATATTTTTGACGTGGAAAACCCTGTTAAGGGAAAAACGATGGGGTGACTAACCCAAGATTGTATTCTCTGTTAGAAGAATAGAAAGAACAAAATGGCACATGCCAATTAGGGCTCACTGCCCGAGCACACTGCTCACAAGAGGCCCACTACCTACAAGAGACACACTGTCTATAGAATATAAAGAAAGTAACCAAGTGTTTGAACTGATCAGAGGCATCCGCATATGCTGAGGTTCAGTTCTGGTTAGGCTCAATAAAATGATCTATTGCACTTCATTCTTCCACTCCTTTAGTGCTGATGTACTGTCACATACCGGACTTGTATTATTGCTTCCACACCTATCTCTGCCTTTCTGCGCACACACTATTACACACCACACATCTCCTCACATCAAAATCCATCTGATATATATATCCGCACAAAGGATTTCAACATCTTTCTAGTCGGCATCTGGAATACTCAATATTTTCCTAAACTCTAGTCTGTCAGCTGATTCCTTTCTTACCAAGAGATGCGTATCAAAGAGATACTTATAGAAGTCATCAATCATGTCGACCAATCATGAATAATCCCTTAAGAAACTTGATCACCATCAATATCTCATCCGGATTAAGGTTTGATGCTCTGTCGGTCAGTTCTTCCTCAGTCTACTCTGCTAAACAGGAACCCAACACTTAGGTGTTCATATCTTTTCACTCTTTCATCATCGGAGACTCAATCTCTGGAATTGTTGGTAAACAGATTTGTCACCATGAAATTATCTTTAAAATTGACTCGTCGCCTTTGGAGCGGTGACTAAATTGTCCCAACAGTTGGAGAGATCCTGATAGAACAACGATCTTCCTCTGCGTTTGAGAGGGGAAGCTCCCTCGTATGATAGGGTTATTTGTGGGTTTTTGTGTACTTTTAACCTTAAAGTACAAAAAGGAAGAAAAGCAAAATAACAGGAGAAATGGGCATGTAGAAACCATCATGGTAGACGTACGAAAAACCAATAGGAGTTTCACAATCTTATTGAAAAGTACGAGGGGATTTCACTACAAAGATAGAAACCACTTTCCTAAACTCCATGATGAATTTCATGACTATGTGCAACAACGATGAAGAAGGATGGCAAGTCTCAACATACAAAGAGATAATTTATCTTAACACTTTCAAATTAGGATACCGAGACATGATTGTGTTTCATCACCCCAATTGCATGCTTCAATGGATAACTTTGATTTACACAAATACATAGAAAGATCACCAATTTGACATATGAGAAACTAGTAATCATAACTCAGAAATACATCAAGAACATACGAACTGAAATGCAATTCTTCATTATCTTTTCAAAATTATACAATTTCAAAGGTAAACTATACAATGTGTAAGACCAAAAATGTTCCAAGAAGTTTCATAAGTTCCCCCTGCAGAAGTTCTCTCTAAAGAGACCCCCCCATTTTTACAATGAAATAGCCTTGTATTTATAGGCTTGCTTCCAATAACTACCCATAACTACTTCCTAACCACTTCATAACTACTTAATAACTACCTTTTTGAAATACAATAGAATAAAGAACCTTATTTTTGGTTATGTTTTACATCACTTTTCCGGAAATAAAGTTCATTTTCTAACTTTACATTACAAAGAGTGACTTTAAGTCACTTTCACAAAAAGGTAACTAGGACTTATATTTTTCAAGTTATGAATTTGACTAAGTTCTTTTGATCACATCCACTCCATCTTGGTGGTTAAAGCTCGTTGAAAGTTGACAAATCCTCTGTATACCTGAATCTTAGACCTCTGCAACCGCGTATACAAAATATGAACCTATGAAAACTGAATAATGCTGCACATTTTCCCGCTCTAATTATAGCTATTGTCATCATCTCCCAAGCTAATTTATCCAACTTTGCATGCACATCTACCAGATCATTTGCAACCTAATATCAGATAAGAATGAAAATAATCCTTCTTCTATTTAGGCTGTGGTGGATGATCATGCAATGTACATGACTAAAAATATATCCTTGCTGGTATTGGAAGTAGATTGGTAAGGTTTCATCACAATATCTCCTTGAATATTTTGTGCAATATTCATCATATCTATGTGCAATTCCTCCAAACCCTTGCATGTTGAGGTAACCACTCCAATTCCTTTGTCTTCTGTATAATACCCATGAGTGTTGCAGTTTGTGGCAATGGCCAATAACATTAATAATTTCCACACTTAGAATGGTTGTATAACTCAAACTTGAACAAAGTGAGTAGAATGAAGGTAGATAGACATGTGCAACCTCCCAAAATCTTGATAAGCTTTGAATCTCTCTTGTAATTCCCAAAGGCGTATTTAAGTTTAGCATATTGTTCATTCTATGGTTCTTGGAGGTATGCACATGTACCTAAATCCACTAGATGCAAGGCTTGAATCAGAAGCCGATGAAGTAGCTCAAATTTCAAACCCTTAAGTGAAGTACATCTTGCTATTAATCTCTCAGATGCCTTGAAGTTTACATCACTGCTAATACATGCAAAATTTATAGAAACCAATGGTGTGCAAGAATCTGGAAAGAAACTTAACCAATGACTACCATGATCATTAATGTCATTCATGTTTTGATGGATGCCCATACGCTCATTCTAGTTTCTTGTTTTGTCATGCATGGGAAAGGTGTATGGAATGACCATGAAATTTGTCTTTATGACTGCCCAGTGCATGTGCTTTGAAAGCTCCTCAAGTTTTTTCAACAAATGCATTTTATACATGTTTTGCTGTAATTGCACTCCAGGAGGTTACATCTCTTTAACACATTGTGGAATTTGGCCACACACTTGTATATATCTACATTTCCTTGAAAGCTTCTAAAACCTTTTTCAATAAATTCATTATTGCACCCAACTTGCAATCATTGAATCAGGTAAGAATATTCTTTTAGTGAGACATTATGTCAAAAGGTTTATGTGCTTCATCCATGTTCGCATGTTTCTGCCTACAAGAGCATTTCAAACTATAATATATGACAAAAACCTCCGTTTCATTATAATTTGATCGATGAGGAAAATTTCTCATTTTGGCTCAGGCTAGGAGTATGCTTTTATACCACCAATCCAAAAGCTTGCAAACCCATTTCATGAGTATCCTGTCGTCATTGTAGTCCACAAAACCACATTACTTTAAATGCATTTTGTCATATAGTTCACGTCCTTTACGAATGTTTCTGAATCATATAATTTGTTGTGGAATTTCGCTTTGCACCCACCAATTGCACTTTCTTGAAATTTTCCAAAGGCCTTTTCGACGAATATAAAAATTTCTACATTCTTGCAATCCATGCAAATAGTTCACTTGCCTTTTCCCAACGTGATCATATGTAGGCCAAAGAGAAGGATGCTGGCAAGGTTATATAACTTTTAACAAAATGCATTTGTTTATAAGTTTCTATGGTCTTTTCAACAAAACCATATTGTGCATACCTCGTATACTAATTACAATCTATGAGATTAAATCTTTTAAGACATTCAGTTAGACAATACACAAGCTTTATCTATCCCTCCAAAATTTGCATATACGTCTGTCAGAGCATTTCAAACTATAATAGCACTTGCACCCATAGGAGATTCAAGGAATTTGCTTATCTACGCTTGCATATTGATCTGCCAAAACATTTCCAACAATAATATCAGACAAAAATTCCCTTTTCATTAAGCTTTGACGGATGCCCATATCTTTACATGGGCTGCAAACAAGGAGGATGCTGGTGATGGTTATGGAATTTTGGTTTTGCACCATACTAGTTACATTTGCCCTAAAGTTTTTAAAGCCTTTTCAACAAATCCATTTTGTATGTATCCTGTAAGCACCACAATCCATGATATTCATTTCTATGAGGCATTTAATCAAAAGTTGTTGCACCCTATATATTCAATAAATCTATTTTATATATATCTTGCAGCAATTGTAGTCTGTGAGACCACGTTTCTTCGAGGCAATATGCAAATAGTGGAAGTTATTATCTATAGTACCTAGAGTTGTATCAGCTATTGAAGTTTCAACCATCCAATTTAGGAGCATGTAGAAAGGAATTGCATATTATCACACCCTTAGAAACTGTGAGAAATAGCCAGTTTTCCTCTAGAAATTTTGTGTACTTTCCCTTACCGAGTTTCTCCATCAAATCCACACCAGGGTTGGCCAATGCAAGTTGAAGAGATACAATTGTAGTTGTTCCAGCCATAAATCCTACTATAGTTGCATGTGACAAGAAGTCTATGATGAATCCCAACCTGAAAATACCCATGCCTGCTTGAAGAATTCCAGCAAACAATGATGTAGTCAAGGCCAAGTGCAAACAAAGCTCTGGATTTTGTGTTGGGGAGACCACCTCGAAAAGTGATGAGCTTAAAATAAGTGATGCAACTGCCACTATTCCCAATGCAATGTCCCTTGAGCTTCCCAAGAACCGCATATATGAGAGGTGGAACAAAGCTAGAATAAAGTCCAACTATAGGAGGAAGATTGGCTAGCTTGGCATAACTTATACCCTGTGGTATGGAAAGGCTGGCTATAGTTATTCTAGAGATAAGATCTGATCTGAAAAGCTTTAAGGAATATCTGGGGGCCCATTCAAGAATTGGAAATATATACTGAACTCCTAGCAAAAGCTTTCTTTTGATAGGTTGGTTCTTAAACTGTCTGAAGGGATTATCAGAAAACAAGGTCTCCTTTGCAGCCCCTTTAACAGATCTCAACATGCTCTCTGAAGGTCCGACACTAACTTTGTGCACAAAAGACATCTCTATATCATTTTCAACAATACCAGAATTCCCAGTGACACGAACTCCTCCATTAGAGACACGCATATTTACATTCAACTGATCTTTAATCCTTTTGTTTTTCTCTATAACTCAACTACACCTATTCATACCTTGATTTGGATAATTGCATTGAGAAACAAAGATGTAGAATGCAGAGGCTCTGTTGGCAAGAGACACTATGGATTCATGATTGTTGTCATTGATGGCAACAAAATTCATCCCATACATCCGTAGGACATGGTGTGTCTCTACCGGAAGTCAGAATGAAGATTGTTGTGGTCCGGTAAACAAGAACAGAGCATGTGGCAAGGTCCGACAAACAGGTTCAAAACTCTCAGAGGAAGTATCTTGGTGAAGTACGAATTTGGGGAAGTCAAGATGACTACCTTGAGTGTTCTATTCCAAGGATTTAGCCTCCGATGATAGATCAGGAAAAAGATATGAATAGTTGAGTACCGGATTCCTGAGTGACAGTGTGAACAGAGGAAGAACTAATTAACAGAACATCAGACTACTTTCCGGATGTGTTACCGATGGTGGTAAAGGTTATGAAGGCATGAATCATGTTTGGTCAACATGATTAATGATTTCTACAAGCATATACTTGATCTGCATTACTTGATGTGCAAAGATTCAGCCGACAGATTAGAATTAGTGAAAAGATTGACTATTCCAGGTGCCGACTAGAAAGGTGATGAAATTACTTGTGCGGATATATATACACGATGGATTTAGTTGTGAGAGAAGTAGTTGTTGTTGTTAGGCATGTGCAAATAAAAATAGAAGAGCAGAGCAGAAGCAGTAAAGAAGGTCCGGTATGTAAAAGGAAAGCAACATAAGAGAAGAGGAAAGATGAAGTGCAGCAGATCAGTGTACTAAGCTTAATCAGAACTGAACTCCAGCATTTGTAGATGCTCCCAATCAGTTCAAGTATTGTATAAACACTCTTTTGTAGACAGTGAGTCTCTTGTAGGCAGTGTGCCTCTTTGTGAGCAGTGTGCTCGGGCAGTGAGCCCCAATTGGCAAGTGCCATTTTGTTTTTCTATTCTTCTAACAGAGAATACAATCTTGGGTTAATCACCCTGTGGTTTTCTCCCTTAACAGGGTTTCCATGTCAAAAATATTGTGTCATGTATATTTCCATTTCATGGTTATATTTGCTTGTTTGATTTAATGCTGCAATGATTAGTAAGAAAGTTCAAAAAGTAGAAATAATTAGGATAACTGATTCACCCCCCCTCTTAGTTATCAATAATTGGCATCAGAGCCAAGTTCCTCCTAACAGAGTCTAACAACTCGAGGAAGATCTGGGAATTCAAATGGATGCATATGGTTTAAAGGAGCAACTCAAGACTGCCCTTGAGGATCTTGAACAGTCAAACTCTGAAGTCAATGAATTAAAGGAAAGACTCAAACAGGCTGATGATTTCATGAGAGAACTAAAAGACAAATTAAGTCTCTCTATGAAAAAGAGAAAGGAGCTGCTTCAGCAATTGGCAAGATAAGGTGAAGCTAATGATGCAAATGAAGAGCTGACTGAAAAAACCAAGTTATGTGAAAAGTTATCAAAAGAAGTTATTATGGTAAGACATGAAATGGAATCAGGAGTCATAAAGTTTACCCAAGAGATTGAAGAGAAAAGAAAAACTGAAGATAATCTAAGACAATCTCTCAAAGAGAAATCAGAAGATTGCCACCAAATGGATAGAATTATCAAACATCTTGAATCTGATCTTGAAGATGCTAAAGAACATGAAGAAAAACTTGAGGATCAAATTGTCTCTCTCAAAAGGGACCTTCAATTAGCAAATGAATATAAAGAGAAATTCAAGATAAGTTCTGCTCAACTTGAAGTTCTTCTTGGAAGTCAAAAGAGGGTAGATGACAAGTGTGGTTTGGGATACGAGAAAGGAGAAAGTTCCGGATCTGGTCACAAGAATTTTGGATCAGAAAATCCAAGGAACATGCCTAGAAGACCTCCAGTAAGATAGTCCAATGCTCAAAGATATCCATCCTTCAATGGATACTGCCACAGCTGTAATCACTTTGGTCACAAAGCTAATCAGTGTAGAAAGAGAATGAATCAGACTAATTCATCCTTCTCCAGACAATGTTTTAACTGCAAAAGGTATGGTCACAAATCTCATGAATGCATAAATATGCAAATGAACAAATCATTCAATGGTAGATGCCTTGCATGCAATAGAATAGGTCATATGGCTAATCAATGAAGATCAAAAGGATATCAGTCAAATATGCAAAGAAATGTTGTTTGCCAAATCTGCAATAGGTCCGGTCATAGTGCAAAATTCTACAGAAGCAAGAATCAGGACAAAAGAGGTCCGGTATATCATAATCATAATCAAGATAAGGGTAAACAAAAGGTGAATGCGGATGAAGTTAAAAGTGAGATGAGCAAGATTTGGGTGAAGAAAAGTACTGAGAATGTAGAGGTTGGATCCACACCAGACTCTAGTGCTAATATTCCTTCCAGAAATTAAAAAGTGAGCTCTGGCTCAGGGGGAGACACAAAGAAAACCTTGTTCCCCCAGCCAGTCAAGTGGTACCGAAACTGGCACAAGAAGAGTTGCGGATTGAAGGGTTCATAAAGGAAACATCCAAACAAACTATGGTTAAGATTTGGAAGATCCGCATGATGTTTATACATCAGGACAGATCCGGTTCTTCAAGTCATCCGAATAAGGTAAACTGGAATAATGTAGGTCGAGCATTTATTGCAATCTGATATTAGGGTTTGCAGAACAATATAAGGGTTTTCTCATTAATCACTTGTTCATTCTGCACTCAAGAAGAAATGAAAAGTGGAGCTCTGCAACGAAATTCCTCAAGTTCATCGAAGATCATTTGCAGAAGTCATTACATCCAGAAATCAATCCAACCAACTCCGTGAAACCGAAAGGCGCAAAAGGTATTTTTTGTTTTCAAATATCTTACTGCAAATCTCTTGATAATGGCTACTCCGAATATTGTAAAGATTTTTGATAGGCCTCGCCCTACATTTAAGAAACATCCATACAAATCCTTGGAGGTAGATCCCCTAGGTGCATTTTCTAGTGTTTCACATGGTGTTCTGCACACCGAAGACATTAGGGTTTGTATACATGTAAATATTGAAGAGTTTGGAGAATTCAAACTAAGAGATATCTATCACAAACAACTGATAGACGATGCCTTTGAGCTTAAACCAGAATATAAGGGTATCCAAGAGAAACATTTTGATCAATTCATTCATTTCCCCTACTTTGAAGAAGATGAATGGGTCCGGTATGTGTTGAGTAGGGTGCATGATAACTTCCTATGGCTAAACAGACCTTGCAAGATCACAAAGGAGGCAATTAGGGCAGTAACTAGTTTGTACTCCTCCGGAGGGATACCTATCCTCAAATTTGTCAAAAACAACATTGTAACTGAGGCCACCGGATCAAAATTTGATAAGAGGGCAATGACTATTGAAGATATTACTGACCCGGACATCAAATTTTCATCTATGATAATAGGATACAAGATATATCACTCCAGTAGGGAGAATTCAATATCTGGAACTGCAATATATATTGCCTATGAGATGCTAAGAAAAAATGTAGAATATGATCTCTGTGAACTTCTTTTGAGCCAATTAATGGAAAACATACAAAAGATCAAAAAGGACAAGAAAAACTCTTTCAAATATGGTGCACTAATAGTATGTTTATTTTTCTACTTCATGAATGAGTTGCCCGGATCAAATGGATGGGTTTGGCAGAATGACAAATCGGTACCAGTCCAGATCAGAGACTATTTGCATGGGCTTGGCGATGCTAAAGCAAGAAATACAGCCCTGTGGGGATATTTCAAAAACTTTCAGAGCATGATGTAAGCAAGAGAAAGAATTCCCCAGTCTCTTGTTGAGAAATACAAAGACACAGTATGCTTTATGGTAGAGATAGATCAGTGCCTAATGGAGGCTGTAGAACCAAGAATTGTGTGGATCATGCCTATGGGGTATGAAGTTGACAAACAAATTGTGGAACTGCATGTTCAACACATGCTAAGTCAGCCAAAGGATCTAAAGGCAGAGAGGTTTGGAACCTTTGAAGAGCTAAGTATAAAAGTTCATGTGGAACTCAGGCAACCGGAAATAAAGAGGAAAGTTAGAAAAGAAGTTGAAGAAATTGCAAAAGGCCTAGGCATCTCAAAGGAGGCACTTGATGCCAACAGGGAAAAGAGGCAAAAGGCTAAGGAAGAAAAGAAAGAAGCAAAAAAGGAAAGCAAGGAAGGTGCTCTGGTAGAAACCTCAACCCGGACCAGATCATCAAAGAGATCTGCACCTGTCACAGCCAAAGGCTCAAAAACATCAAAATCGGAAGTCCAGGCATCCGACAAAGGAGAGAAAAGGTCAAAGACAAAAGCCACAAGGGCTTATGCAAGTCAAAGAGATGAAGAGGAAACAGAATTAGATGAGGGGGTAAAGGAAATAAAGAAGGAGAAGAAGAAAGGATCTGATAAACCTACCACAGGACAAGACAAGGAAGAAATGGCAGAGGAATTTGTTGAAAAGCCCACCCTGTCTTTAGAAAGTGTAATAAAATCAGTCACTGTGGATGGAAACCTTCAACCAATGGCCAAATTTTATGATGATTACAATGAGGCTGACCAAAAGATCCTGCAGAAAGCTACAATCAGGTACCTGAACATATATAATAAGGCCTTCATTGAAATTATATCTCTTATTCCCAAGAGCCTAGAAAAGGAGTTGGAAATGAGAAAGACAAATGCCATGGCAAAAGACGTTGAGATCTGGGAACAGATAGCTATTTAGTTATATCCTTCAATTGATCCCAAGACAATGAACATGGTATTCAAAGACTGCAAGGATGAATTCAGGAGCTAAGCAAGGATGAATCAGCTTATGCTTGGTGAGACTAACAAGGTGGCCAAGGACACATAAGAGATTCTCTGAAAAGCCCTCAAAAGATTTAATCTTCCTATTATAGAGGACTTGGGTACTGATCCCTCAACCACAAGTATTGCAGAAGAAACTACTGAGAAAATGATAGAAGAGGTGGGCCTTGAACAGTCTAACATTTCTCCTCCAGTTTCCCCTGCAGTCTCCGGATCTAAAGGAGAAGAAAAATTATAGGAGAAAGAAGTAGAGGTGAAGGAAAAAGAAGATGACAGTGCTAAGGTTGCAGAAGAAGAGGAGACTTCAACAGAGAAGACCACAACTAATAGTGGTAATAATGTAGATGGAGAGAAAGCTCCAAGAGACAGCTCTAAGAATGCAGAAATAAAGAAAAATCTGTCTCCGGCAAGAGACACTGTAGAATCAGTCAAGGACTTCCTGACAAAAGCAACTATAGAAATTGATGAACTAGACCTACTAAAAGGACCATTAGATTTTGACTCTCTGTCACCGGTGCAAACAATGAAAATAGGCTCATTTGCAAATGAGAAGGTCAAAGAGAAACTACTGAAATCTCACATGGAAGACTGTGAGCTTATGGAGGTAGCATCTGGAGTGCTAGAAAAGATCATGCCATCTTTTCAGAAGGATCCCACAGCCTCCTCTTCCAGTAATCTCAAAACCTTACTCAGCAGTGTTAGTACACATTTTGATTCTCTAGAAAAATTAGCTGAAGAAAAGGTCTGGAAGGAGTTTTTGGATAAAAGGTTCTCCGAGGTACAAGGTTTGATCATTAATGATAGGAGAAACATGAACATTGGGATAAAGAGCTTAGAAAATGCTCTTAAGGATGGCGGTGAAATATACAAATTTTGTATCTCCTGGTCTAAAGTAACAGTGGAGATTGAGAAGAAAATAAAAGAGCAAGAGGACAAACTACTAAGCTTGTCTCAAAGTTTTGATCCTCTTTCATCCTCCATAATAAATCAAGAGTGTCAGACTATTGCAATCACAAATGCAATAAAGAATTTTGAGAAGGAAAGGAAGAGCATAATTAACTGGATGGGTGAACTTAGAAGGATTATTATCCCTAAGTTAGAGGCCATGCATGAGGCCATAAATGATGCTCAGATTACAGCCCAGACCAATGATCTGACAGATCTTAAGAAGGTAGAAGCATTTGCATTCCTGTTGAGTAGTCACATCTCAATTTTGGACAGGATGAAGCAGAGTTGGGCGGCAGAAGTTATATAGTTGAAGAATACTTTTTCAGACATACTCAAGTATATGTAAGTACAACTTGTATATATATACTTATGCGGCTAAGTATAGTTAAATTTTTGAAAATTTTGGTATGCGGACCCTACCCTTTGCCATTGATGTCAAAGGGGGAGTGAGGAGTAGTGACAAATGAGGAATCCAACTAAGGGGGAGCTCCGGAAAATGTATATAAAGATAGAACATCAGCCAAGGGGGAGCATAGTGTAAACACTTAGTCATTTTTCACTGAGTGTTGCCATCAATGCCAAAGGGGGAGATTGTTGGCAAGAGACACTATTGATTCATGATTGTTGTCATTGATGGCAACAAAGTTCATCCCATACATCTGTAGGACATGGTGTGTCTCTACCGGAAGTCAGAATGAAGATTGTTGTGGTCTGGTAAACAAGAACAGAGCATGTGGCAAGGTCCGACAGACAAGTCTAGAACTCTCAGAGGAAGTATCTTGGTGAAGTACGGATTTGGGGAAGTCAAGAGGACTACCTTGAGTGTTCTATTCCAAGGATTTAGCCTCCAGTGATAGATCAGGAAAAAGATATGAATAGTTGAGTACCGGATTCCTGAGTGACAGTGTGAACAGAGGAAGAACTGACTGACAGAACATCAGACTACTTTCTGGATGTGTTACTGATGGTGGTAAAGGTTATGAAGGCATGAATCATGTTTGGCTGACATGATTAATGATTTCTACAAGCATATACTTGATCCGCATTACTTGATGTGCAAGGATTCAGCTGACAGATCATAATTAGTGAAAAGATTGACTATTCCGGGTGCCAACTAGAAAGGTGATGAAATTACTTGTGCGGATATATATACATGATGGATTTAGTTGTGAGAGAAGTAGTTGTTGTTGTTAGGCATGTGCAACTAAAAATAGAAGAGCAGAGCAGAAGCAGTAAAGAAGGTTCGGTATGTAAAAGGAAAGCAACATAAGAGAAGAGGAAAGATGAAGTGCAGTAGATCAGTGTACTAAGCTTAACCGGAACTAAACTCCAGCATTTGTAGATGCTCCCAATCAGTTCAAGTATTGTATAAACACTCTTTTGTATACAGTGAGTCTCTTGTAGGCAGTGTGCCTCTTTGTGAGCAGTGTGCTCGGGCAATGAGCCCCAATTGGCAAGTGCCATTTTGTTTTTCTATTCTTCTAACAGAGAATACAATCTTGGGTTAATCACCCCATGGTTTTCACCCTTAACAGGGTTTCCACGTCAAAAATATTGTGTCATGTGTATTTCCATTTCATGGTTATATTTGCTTGTTTGATTTAATGTTGCATTGATTAGTAAGAAAGTTTAGAAAGCATAAATAATTAGGATAACCAATTCACCCCCCCTCTCAGTTATCAACAGGCTCTTCTATTAATGATGACGCAATGACAAGTGAGGAATCACAGATGCAGTAATACACTAGGGTCCAAGACTTCCCTATGTAAATTCATGAGAAGGTTTTCATTATATTGGAAAGAGGTCCCCGCACTAGCACCATGTATCTTGACATATAAATAGGCTTTTCTATTCCTCCATTTTGTGCATATCTTGCAGCTATTCGTGCATCCCATGAGACCATATTTCATTGAAGCTGAATATCAAAAGGTTTATGTGCTCTATTTGTGTTGTGACATTTGCATGCTTACTGGTGCATTTCCAACTATAATTTTCAACAAATATCCTCCATCATTCATGACTCTCAATCTCCTCGCAGCATCTGCCATGCATCATTTCTAACTGCCCATCATTGTTTTGTAGTCTTTGCCCATGTAGCGCAGACTAAGGAGAGGAATTTGCTCTTTTAATAATAGAAGCAACTTTTTTTTAAACTGCCAATATTTACATCACACGTGGGAAAAAGCAAGAGATTCAAAATGGTTTCCTTGGTTAGTTATTGTAACCACTTTCTCACAAATATTCTTTACATTTCACTCTGGGGCCCTCATCAGAGGTTGAATAAGTTTCAAAATTTTGCAAGGAACCATTTTTTTTTAATATATCACAGTCATACCATTTACAAAACCAGCTTCCACGGCATGTGACTCTTCCACAAGTTTAACACATAATTTATTCATTTGAAACAATAGATAGAACCCGCTACGTGTAATGGGAAGAATGGTGAATGCTTGTCATTATCAATAGTCGACATTTGTGGCATGAGTTTAGGGAACCGTGGCCACCTTCTTCTTCATTCCCACAAGTTTTAAAAGATATTTCCTGTATTTTGGGAGCTAAACGTGGATTTACCAAGCTTTTACCTGAGTGAACTAACTTGAAACATTGGACACCATTTATGCTTTTTGATTCTTCTTGCACTTGTTTGAAGGAGAATAATGTGCCATTTGTGATTTTAAACAATAAAAATCACTTTTTTAACTCCTGGCTGCCGCAAGTGAACGTGAACTTGTAAAATTACGCCATCGGTTAAAAGCCAAAATGTTCAACTTAGCCAAACTCACAAGTCACGTGCACTTAATGAAAGATGGAAATTGACGCAAGTTTTACGAAGAACAAAAGCCAATGCAAAATGGACTTTGTGAAACACAAAAGTTAACGCGGGCTTAGTATAAAATAAAAGTGGACGCGAAATATAATATTACTAAGTTGTGATTTTTTGTCTTGGCATAATATTACTATTTAAAGCTTCGATGGAGAAAGGTAGAATGAACAAGACAAAGTATGACGTCTCGTTAACAAGTTAACAACATGATTAACACACACGACATTGGCAAATCGTAACTAAAAAGATGACTTGATGAAAGGTTTGATACAAAAGTTTAAAATTTGATAGTTTAGAAATGAGGCCAACAGGAATGTATCATTCATGGTACTCCTCTTGACTTCCCCAAGCCCACACTTTAATGAGATACTTCCTCTGAGAGATCTAGACCTGATTGTCAGACCTTGCTGCATGCTCTGTTCTTGCTCACCGGACCAAAATACTCTTCAATCTAACTTCTAGTATAGACATACCATGTCCTACGGATGTGTGGGATGGACTTTGTTTCCATCAATGACAACACTCATGAAGCCACACAGTGTCTCTTGCCAACAATCTCCCCCTTTGGCATTGATGGCAACACTTAGTGAAAAATGACTAAGTGTTATAGCATACTCCCCCTTGGCTGATGCTCTGTTCTTATGTACACTTTTCTGGAGCTCCCCCTTAGCTAGATTCCACATTTTTCACTGCTCCTCACTCCCCCTTTGACATCAATAGAAAATGGTAGGATTCGACACCAAAATTTCCTAAAAACAATCTATACTTGGCCGCATAAATATATATATGTGTTATACTTACATATACTGAAGTATATCTGCAAAAGTTATCTTCAACTAGACAAATTCTGTTGCCCAACTCTGCTTCATCCTGTCCAAAATTGAGATGTGACTACTCAACAGGAATGCAAAAGCTTCTGCCCTCTTTAGATCTGTCGAATCACTAGTCCGGGTTGTGGTCTGAGCATCAGTTAGGGCCTAATGCATGGCATCTAACTTAGGGATAATTATCCCTCTAAGTTCACCCATCCTACTTATTATATTCTTCCTTTCCTTTTCAAGTTTCTTTAGTTCATTTAGAATGGCAATAGTTTGACATTCTTGGTTTATTATGGATGTGGTGAGAGGATCAAAATTTTGAGATAAACTTGACAATTTACCCTCTTGTTCTTTCACTTTCTTCTCAATATCCATTGTCACTTTAGACCAAGATAAACAAAATTTATATATTTCTCTGCCATCTTTAAGAGCATTTTCTGAGCTCTTTATCCCAATATCCATATTTCTCCTATCATTTGTTATTAGCCCTTGTACTTCAGAGAATCTCTTTCCCAAAAACTCTTTCTAGAATTTATCTTCTGCTGACTTCTTCAAAGAATCAAAATGTGTGCTAATTGAATTAACAAGAGATTTTAAGTTACCAGATGAAGAGGCTGAAAGATCCTTCTAGAAGGATGGCATGATCTTCTCTAATGCACCGGATACAATCTCTATTAGCTCACAGTCTTCTATGCAAGACTTCAAAATCTTTTCTTTTGCCTTTGCTTGGGCAAAGGATGCTATCTTAATTGTCTAAACCGGGGAGAGGGAATCAAAATTGAATGGTCCTTGAAATAGCTCCGGTTCATCTAATTCCATCATTTCTTTGGTCAAGAAATCTTTTACTATTTCTGCAGTGTCTCTTGCCAGAGACATAGTCTTCTTTCCTTCTGCAGCTTCAGAACTATCATCTGGGGTTTTCTCTGTTTGGTCTTTTTCTCTTCGCTTGACCTCTTCTTCTTGACTAATTTTCTCATCTTTTCTTTCTTCTCCTTCAGTTCTGGATTCAGCAAGGGGATCCAGAATAGAGATATTTGCTTCTTCATGGACTTCCTCTCCTGGAATAGAGGAATCCAAGTCCTTAGTCCTTTCCTCACTTATCTCCTTTGGATCTTCTACATTTTTCTCAGTAGGTTCATCATCTATGTCCTCTATAACAAGGAGATTGAATTTCATGAAGGCATTCCAGAGGATGCCTTCAGTTTCTTTTGCCACTTAGTCAGTCTCTCCAAGCATAAGCTGATTCATTCTTGCTTTGCTCTAGAACTTATCCTTGCAATCCTTGAAGATCATGTTCATTTGTTTTGGAGTGATGGAAGGGTAGAGCTGAATAGCTATCTGTTCCCGGATCTCTAGGTCCTTTGTCTTAGCATTGTTCTTTCTTATTTCAAGTTCCTTCTCTAGGCTTTTGGGAATTAGAGATATGATCTCAATGAATGCTTTATTATAAATGTTAAGATACCTGACTATAGCATCTTGCAAGATCTTCTGGTCAGCTTCATTATATTCATCATAAAATTTAGTCATTGGTTTCAAGTTCCCATCCACAGTGACTGATTTGATGATATGATCAATGCAGAGTAGAGGCTTTTCAACAAATTCTTCTACCTTTTCTTCCTTGCCTTGACTGGTAGAGGATTCACCGGATATTTTCTTCTTCTTCTTCTTCATTTTCTTGACCTCCTCATCTGTCTCTGTCTCTTCATCATCCTTTTGACTAATATAGGATCTTGTAGCCTTGGTTTTTGTTCTCTTTTCTCCTTTTTCGGATGTCTTGGCTTCCGGTTTTGAGGCTTTTTTGGCTCTTTGAGGTGGCAGGTACAGAGCTTTTGGAGGATCTGGTCCGAGAGGGGACTTGCATCGGATTACTTTCTTTCTCTGCTTCTTGTCTCTCCTTCTCAGCTCTTTCTAATTTCTCTCTATTTGCATAAACTGCTTCTTTAGAAATGCCAAATCTTTTGGCAACTTCCTTTGCTTCTCTTCTCACTTTTCTTTTTATCTCTGGTTGTCTTAGCTCAACATGAATTTTCACACTCAATTCTTGAAAGGTTCCAAACCTTTCTACATTAGGGTCCTTGGGCTGACTCAACAGGTGTTGGATATGCAGTTCCAAAATTTTCTCATCCACCTCATAGCCCATTAGCATGATCTACACTATTGTTCATTCCACTACCTCCATTAGGAATTGATCAGTGTCTGCCATGAAGCACACTGTATCCTTGTATTTTTCAACTAGAGATTGGGGGATTCTCTCTCTGGCCTGCATCATGCCTTGGAAGTTTTTGAAGTAACCCCAGAGAGTTGTGCTTTGTGCCTTGGCATCACCAAGCCCATACATATAGTCTCTGATTTGTATGGCAACCGGTCTGTCATTTTGCCATATCCAACCACTGGATCCAGGTAGCTCATTCATGTATTAGAAGAAGCCACTGTACTTGAATGAATTCTTCTTATCCTTCTTTATTTTTTGCAGGTTCTCCAACAATTGGTTCAAGATAAGCTCGCATAGATCATAGTCTGCATTTTTCCTTAGCATTTCATATGAAGTATATATAGCAGTTCCAGATACTGAATTCTCCCTGCTGGAGTGATAGATTTTGTAACCAATTATCATAGAGGCAAATTTGATATCTAGATCTATAATGTCTTCTATTGTCATTGCCTTCTTATCAAATTTTGATCTGGTAGCCTCACTCACAGTTTGGTTTTTGACTAATTTGAGAGTAGGCAACTCATCGAATGAGTGCAATCCGGTTACCACCCTAATGGCATATTTTGTGATCTTAAATGGCTTCAACAACCACATGAAATTGTCATGCATTCTGCTCAGAACATACCGGACCCATTCATCTTCAGTAAAATAGGGGAAATGGATGCAATGTCCAAAATGCTTATCCTGGATGGCCTTGAATTGAGGTTTAAGTTCAACTGATTCATCTATCAGTTCCTTGTGGTAGATATCCATCAACTTGGATTCCCCAAATTCTTCAATGTTTGCATGTATGTAGACCCTAACATCTTCTACATGCAGAACCCCATGCGGAATGCTAGAGAATGCGCCTAGGGGATCAACTTCCAGGGATTTGTAGGGATGTTTCTTGAACTTAGGGCGTGGTCTATTAGTGATTTTAACAACATTTGGAGTAGCCATCTTTCAAAGGATTCAGAGAGAGATTCAAGAGCAGAAAATACCTTTTATACTTCTAGGGTTCATGATAAGAGCTGAAAAGATCGATGGTTGAGTCAAATTCTGTGGTTGATCTTTGAGAGGAAGTTGAAGCAATCTTGTTGCAGAGGTCTTTCTTCCTTCTTCTTGAATGCAATTGTGCAAATGATGAACAAAAGAACCCTTTTATTTCTGTGCAAACTCTAATTCCATTTTGCAATAAATGTACAACTTAAGTTATTCTAGTTGCCTTGTTCTCCTTGTTCTGAGAGATCTTTTTGGATCACTGAGATGCACTTAGAGTTATTCTCGGTGAATATTGACAATCTATCTACCTTTCTCCAATCATTCCATTTATTCGCAAATCAAGATACCTCAATTTTGAATCATACCGAATCTAACTGTGAAAATCTTGCTCTTACTGGATGACTATTAAACTAGATCAATCTTGGATGATTAACCTCTTCAAAACTTCTTGCGGATCTTCTGAATCATTACCAAGGCTTATTTAGGTTTTTCTCTAAGAACCCTTTAATCCGCAACTTTCCATGTGCCAATTTTAGGCACCAATTGGCTAGCTGGGGGAATTTGTTTTCCTTTTTGACTCCCCCTGAGCCAGAGCTCATCTATTTAGTTTCCAGAAGGAATATCAGCACCAGATTCTGGTGCGGATCCATCCCCAACATTTTCTCTACTTCTCTTTACCCAAATCTTGTTCATCTCTCTTTGGACTTCATCCGCATTCACTTTTCCTTTTCCTTTGTCTTGATTTTGATTATGATGCACTAGACCCCTTTTATCCTTATTCTTACTTCTGCATAATTTGGCAATATGACTGGATCTATTGCAGTTGTAGAAAACAACATTTCTTTACGTATTTGATTGATATCCTCTAGATCTGCATTGATTAGCCATATGTCCCATTCTATTACATGCAAAGCATCTACCATTGAATGAATTGTTTATTTGCATATTTCTACATTCATGAGATTTGTGACCATACCTTTTATAGTTAAAACACTATCTAGAGAAGGATGAATTAGTCTAATTCATTCTTCTTCTACACTGATTTGCTTTATGACCAAAGTTATTGCAATTGTGGCAATATCCATTGAAGGATGGATATCTTTGAGCATTTGGTTGCCTTACTGGAGGTCTTCTAGGCCTGTTCCTTGGATTTCCTAATCCAGAGTTCTTGTGATCAAATCTAGAGATTTCCCCTTTCTCATACCCCAAGCTTGCTTGTCATCTACCCTCTTTTGGCTTTCAAGAACTTCAAGTTGAGCAGAGCTTATCTTGAATTTCTCTTTGTATTCATTTGTTGTTTGAAGATCCCTTTTAAGAGTGTCTATCTAATTCTCAAGTTGTTCTTCATTGTCTCTAGCTTCTTCAAGATCAGATTCTAGATGCCTGATTATTCTATCCATTTTGTGGCAGTCTTCTAACTTCTCCTTGAGAGATTGTTTTAGATTATCTTCACTTTTTCTTTTCTCTTCAATTTCTTGGGTGAATTTCATAACTCCTGATTCCATTTCATGTCTTACCATAATGACCTCTTTTGATAACTTCTCACATAACTTGGTTTTCTCATTTAGATCTTCATTAGTATCATTGGCTTCACTTTGACTTGCTAATTGTTGAAGTAGTTCCTTTCTTTTATTCATTGAGATACTTAGTTTCTCTTTGAGTCTTTCCCTCAGGTTATTGACTTCAAAGTGAGATTGCTCAAGATCATCTAGGGCAGACTGAAGTTGTTCCCTCACACCATACATATCCATTGAGATTCCCAAATCTTCCTCAACCTGTTAGGCTTTGTTAGGAGGAACTTAGCTCTAATACCAATTATTGATAACTGAGAGGGGGGGTGAATCAATTATCTTAATTATTTGACTTTCTTTTCTTCTTTAACAATTAGTGCAATATAAAAACATATAAGCATACATAACCATGGAAGTAGAATTAAACTCAACACACATAACACAACATTTTTGATGTGGAAAACCCTGTTATGGGAAAAACCACGAGGTGACTAACCCAAGATTGTATTCTCTGTTAGAAGAATAGAAAGAACAAAATGGTACATGCCAAGTAGGGCTCACTGCCTGAGCACACTACTCACAAGAGGGCCACTGCCTACAAGAGACACACTATCTATAGAATATAAAGAAAGTAACCAAGTGTTTCAACTGATCAGAAGTATCCACATATGCTAAGGTTTAGTTCTGATTAGGCTCAATAAACTGATCTACTACACTTCATTCTTCCACTCCTTTAGTGTTGATGTACTGTCACATATTGGACTTGTATTATTGCTTCCACACCTATCTCTGCCTTTCTTCACACACACTATTACACACCACACACCTCCTCACATCGAAATCCATCTGGTATATATATCCGCACAAAGGATTTCAACATCTTTCTAGTCGGCATCCAGAATACTCAATATTTTCCCAAACTCTGGTCTGTCAGTTGAATCCTTGCTTACCAAGAGATGCATATCAAAGAGATACTTATAGAAGTCATCAATCATGTCAGCCAATCATGAATGATCCCTTAAGAAACTTGAACACCATCAATATCTCATCCGGATTAAGGTCTGATGCTCTGTCGGTCAGTTCTTCCTCAGTCTACTCTGCCAAATAGGAACCCAACACTTAGGTGTTCATATCTTTTCACTCTTTCATCACCGGAGGCTCAATCTCTAGAATGTATTAGTCATGGTACTCCTCTTGACTTCCCCAAGTCTGCACTTTACTGAGATACTTCCTCTAAGATATCTAGACCTAATTGTCGGACCTTGTTGCATGCTCTATTCTTGCTCATTGGACCAAAATACTCTTCAATCTGACTTCCGATATAGACATACCATGTCCTGCGGATATGTGGGATGGACTTTGTTGCCATCAATGACAACACTCATGAAGCCACACAGTGTCTCTTGCTAACACCTCGCCATCTTTGAGAGCATTTTCAAGGCTCTTTATTCCAATATCTAGAGTCCTCCTATCATTTGCAATAAGTCCTTGCACCTCGGTGAATCTTTTTCCCATAAACTCCTTCTAGACCTTTGCTTCTGCTAATTTCTCTAGAGATTCAAAATGAGTGTTAACAGAATTTACTAAGTTTTTCAAGTTATCAGATAGTGAGGCTGAAGGATCCTTTTGATAGGATGGCATGATCTTCTCCAGCATCCCGAATGTAGTCTCCAATAGTTCACAGTCCTCATGTGAGATTTTAAGATTTTTTCTTTTGCTTTAGTTTGAGCAAAAGATGTTATTTTCATTGTCTGAACTGGGGAGAGAGAGTCAAAATTTAGTGGTCCTTGAAATAGCCCAGGTTCATCCAGCTCCATCATTTCTCTGTCTAAGAAGTTCTTCACTATCTCTGCAGTGTCTCTTGCTGGTGATTGAGTCTTCTTTTCTTTTGGGATATCAAAACAGTCATCATTAGTCTTTTGTACTTGTTCTTCTTCTTTTCCCTTAACCTCTTCTTCTCCTCTCTTCTATCTTCTCCTTCAACTTCAGAGTCTGGAATGTTTGTCATAGCTATAGTGGGATCCAGAGGAGAGATTTCACATGTGTTTGTTGCTTCATGAACTTCCTCTTCCAGAACTGAGGAGTCTAAGTTCTCAGAGATTTCTTCATTTATTTTCTTTAATCCTTCAACATCCTTGTCAGAAAATTCCTTATTGATTATATTTAATCCTTTAACATCCATGGTAGAAGGTTCTTCATTTGTTTCCTCTACAATAGGAAGATTGAATCTCTTCAAGGCGTTTCAGAGGATATCTTTTGTTTCACTTGCTACTTGGTTTATTTCTCCAAGCATGAGTTTATTCATTCTCGCCTTACTCCGGAACTCATCCTTACAATCCTTGAAAATCATGTCCATTTGTTTTGGAGTGATAGAAGGGTAAAGCTGTATCTATATTTGCTCCCAAATTTCTAAGTCTTTAACCTTTGCATTCTCTTTTCTCAGCTCAAGTACCTTTTCTAGGCTCTTAGGAATCAATGATATAATTTCAATGAAATCTTTATTGTAAATGTTTAAGTACCTGACAGTAGCCTCTTCCAGAATTCTCTTGTCAGCATCACTATATGCATCATAGAACTTAGTCACTAGCTGCAAGTTCCCATCCACAGTAACTACCTTGATGATGTCATCAATGGAAAGAGTGGGCTTTTCAACAAATTCCTTTGCCTTCTCTTCCTCATTTTTGCTAGTAGAGAACTTCTTGGATGTTCTCTTCTTCTTTATTTCCCTGATTTCCTCATCTAATTTTGTTGCCTCATCATCTTTATGGCTTGTATATGTCCTTGAGGCTTTGGTCTTCATCCTCTTTTCTCCTTTTTTGGATGTCTTGATTTCCGGTTTGGTAGACTTTGAGCTTTTGGAAGCAACAGGAGCAAAGCTCTTGGAGGATCTAGTCCTAGAGGAAGTTTGTGCAGGGGCACTTTCTTTCTTTGCTTCTTGTCTTTCTTTCTCTACCTTCTCCATTTTCTCTCTGTTAACATCTAGAGCCTCCTTTGATATGCCAAATCTTTTGGTAAATTCTTCAACTTCCTTTCTTACTTTTCTCTTTATCTCCGGCTGTCTTAACTCAACATGTATTTTTATACTTAGCTCTTCAAAGGTGCCAAACCTTTCTGCTTTAGTGTCCCTAGGCTGGCTCAATAGGTGTTGAACATGTAGGTCCAAGATTTTCTCATCAACCTCAAATTCCATAGGCATTATCGATACAGTTCTTGGATCAACTACCTCCATTAGGCATTGATCAGTGTCAACCATGAAGCAGACTGTATCCTTGTATTTGTCAACTATTGATTGTGGTATTCTTTCTCTGGCTTGCATCATGCTTTGGAAATTCTTAAAGTAACCCTAGAGAGCTGTGTTTTGGGCTTGAGCATCACCAAGTCCATACATGTAATCTATGATCTGAATTGCAACGGGTTTATCATTTTTCCAAACCCAACCATTTGATCCGGGTAGCTCATTCATATAATAGAAAAATAGACACAGTATTAAACTACCATATTTAAAGGAATTTTTCTTATCCCTTTTAATCTTCTGCAAGTTCTCCAACAACTAATTTAGAAGAAGCTCACATAGCTCATAATCTGCATCTTCCCTCAACATCTGATATGCAACATAGATTGTTGTTCCAGACACAGAATTTTCCATGCTCGAATGATAGAATTTGTAGCCAGTTATCATTGAGGCAAACTTGACATATGGATTTGTGATGTCATCTATGGTCATTGTTCTTTTGTCAAATTTTGATCCGGTGGCTTCAGTTACTATTTGGTTCTTCACAGATTTGAGTGTGGGTAACCCACCGGTTGAATGTAGTCCAGTCACTACCCTGATGGCATCTTTAGTTATCTTGAATGGGGTCATTAGCCACATAAAATTCTCATGTATCCTACTTAGAACATACCAGACCCAATCATCTTCTGCAAAACATGGAAAATGTATGCAATGTCTGAAGTGTTTATCCCGAAGGGCCTTGAATTAAGGTTTGAGTTCAAAATTCTCATCTATTAGTTGTTTGTGATAAATGTCCATCAATTTTGAGTGTTCAAATTCTTTAATGTTTGCATGGATATAAACCCTAACATCTTCTACATGCAAGACTCCGTGCGGAATGCTAGAAAATGCACCCAAGGGATCAACTTCTAGAGATTTGCAAGGGTGTTTCTTGAATTTAGGTCTCGACCTATCAGAAATATTGACAACCATTGGAGTAGCCATTTTGCAAGAGATTCAGAGAGAGATTTTTAGAATGGAAGTACCTTTTCACGCTTTAGGGTTTGAAGCAAGAGCCAAAACGAATCACTAGTTGAATTCAATTTTTAGTTGAACTTGAGTGAATTGTAGAATCTTCTTCGCAGAGCTCTTCTTTTCTTCTTCGTGAGTGCAAGTGTGTAAATAATGAGTGAAAGAACCCTTTTATCCTTACACAAACCCTAATTTCCTTTTGTGATAAATGCACAACTTAAGTTATTTGGTTGCCCTATTTTGAGAGAGATTTTCTTGAATCACTGTGTGGAACTTAGAATCATTATCTATGAGGATTGACAATGTATCTTCTTTTCTTCAATGATGTCATGGGTCCATAGATCAAAGCATTTCAATTTTGAATCATACCGGATCTGTCTGTGAAATTTTGCTTTACCGGATAGTTGTCAAAACCAGATTAACTTGAGCGGTTATAAATCTTGCAAAAATCCATGTGGACCTTTCACATTTTGACCGAAGGTTATTTGGAGGTTTTTCTGAGAACCCTTTAATCCGCAGCATCAGATGTTTACTCAATGTGTCGAATTTAGGCACTAGCTGACTGGCTGGGGGAAATTATTTTTCTCTGTGACTCCCCCTAAGCCAGAGCTCACCCTTTTTTTAGTTTCTGGAAGGAATATTAGTACCAGATTCTAGTGCGGATCCATCCCCAATATTCATTGTACTCCTTTTTACCCAAATCTTGCTCATCTCCTTTTAAACTTCATCCGCATTCACTTTACCTTTGCCCTTATCTTGTTTCTGATTATGTTCCACCGGACCTTTTCTATCCTAATTTCTACTTCTGCAGAATTTGGCAATATGACCGGATCTATTGTAATTGTAACATACAACATTTCTTTGCTTATTTGATTGATATCCTCTTGATCTACATTGATTAGCCATATGTCCCATTCTATTGCATGCAAAGAATCTACCATTGAATGAATTGTTTATTTGCATATTTCTGCATTCATGAGATTTGTGACCATACCTTTTGTAATTAAAACATTGTCCAGAGAAGGATGGATTATTCTGATTCATTCTCCTCCTACACTGAGTTGCTTTATGACTGAAGTTGTTGCAATTGAAGTAGTATCCATTGAAGGACGGATATCTTTGAGCATTTGGTTGCCTTACCGGAGGTCTTCTAGGCCTGTTTCTTTGATTTTCTAATCCAAATTTTTTTCTGACCGGATCCAGAGCTTTCACCTTTCTCAAATCCCAAGCCACGCTTATCAGCTACCCTCTTTTGGCTTTCAAGAAGAACTTCAAGTTGGGCTGAGCTTATCTTGAATTTTTCTTTGTGTTCATTTGTAGTTTGAAGATCTTGTTTAAGAGTGTCTATCTGATTCTCAAGTTGTTCTTCATTGTCTCTAGCTTCTTCAAGATCAGATTCAAGATGCCTGATTATTTTGTCCATTTTGTGGCAGTCCTCTATTTTCTGTTTGAGGGATTGTTTTAGATTATCTTCAATCTTTCTTTTTTCTTCAATTTCTTGGGTGAATCTCATAACCGCTGATTCCATTTCATGCCTTACCATAATGACTTCTTTTGACAACTTCTCACATAACTTATTTTTCTCATTCAGATCTTCATTAGTATCATTAACTTCACTTTGATTGGCTAATTTTTGAAGTAGTTCCTTTCTCTTTTTCACAGAGATACTAAGTTTTTCTTTTAGCTAATTTATGAAATCATCAGCTTGTTTGAGTCTTTCTCTCAAATTATTGACTTTAGAGTGGGATTGTTCAAGATCATCTAGGGCAAACTGAAGTTGTTCCTTCATACCATATGCATCCATTGAGATTCCCAGATCTTCCTCAAGCTGTTAGGCTTTGTTCAGAGGAACCTTGCTCTAATACCAATTGTTGAAAAAAAGGTAGATAACTGAGAGGGGGGGTGAATCAATTATCTCAAAATTTCCTTAATTTTCTTTTCTTTCGTTATCTCAATATTCAGTGTTACATCAAAACATGAAAGCATATGTAATCATAAGAATAGAAATAAAATCAACACACATAACACAAGGATTTTTATGTGGAAACCCTGTTAAGGGAAAAACCACGGGGTGACTAACCCAAGATTGTATTCTCTGTTAATAGAATAAAGAGTACAAAATGACACTTGCCAATTAGGGCTCATTGCCCGAGCACACTACTCACAAGAGGCACACTACCTATAAGAGACTCATTGTCTATAGAACTTACAGAAGATAATCAAGTGTTTGAACTGATGAGAAGCATCTATAAACGCAAGAGTTTAGTTCTAGTTAGGCACAATATATTGATCTGACGCACTTCATTCTTCCTCTGTTCAATGTTGTTATTCAATCACATACCAGACTTGAATTGTTGTTCTCACACTTATCCCTACTTTTCTTTGCACCTTATTTCTTCATATCTTCAACACACACTTACATGCTGGAATCCATCTGGTATATATATCCACATCAAGGATTTTCATCAACTTTCTAGTCAGCAACAGGAACACTCAAGATATTTGCAAGTTATTGATCTGTCGGCTGAATCCATGCTTGATTTGTGATGCGTATCAAAATTTTAAGCATAGAAGTCATTAATCATGTCGGCCAACAATGTATAATCCCACAAATTGCTTGATCAACACCTTTTACTCATCCAGATTGAAGTTTGATATTCTATTGGTCAGTTCTTCCTCTGTCTGCTCTACCTAACTGGAACCCAACACTCAGATGCTCATATCTTTTTATTGATTTATCACCGGAGGCTAAATCTTTGGAATACAGTAGTCATGATACCCCTCTTGACTTGTCCAAGTTTGCAACTTTCTAAGTTACACCATCAGAGAGATCTGGACCTGATTGTCGAACCTTGTTACATACTCTGTTCTTGTTCACCGAACCAAAATAATCTTCAATTTGACTTCCGGTATAGGCATACTATGTACTGCAGATGTGTGGGATAGACTTTGTTGCCATCAATGGTAATGCTTATGAAGCCACACAATGTCTCTTGCCAATAGTTATTCCTTTATACGATTCAATGATGTGATGCAGTATTCATGATAAGATGTTTGATGATAGTGAGTTGAGTTGTTGCTCAGAGTTGATATGATGTTCATTCTTTGTCTTTGTTCATGATTTGATGCTCATGTTCTATCTATGATCAACAAGGTAAGAAATAAGGGGATGTTTGTCATGCCATTGGCTCTTCATGATTCAGATGCAAAGTGCAGAGTGTTCATCAGTTGTGTATGCATTCTCGTCTTATCTTAAGTTTTTTATCTCCTATCTGTTGGCAAGAGACACTATAAGGATTCATGATTGTTGTCATTGATGGAAACAAAGTTCATCCCACACATCCGCAGGACATGGTGTGTCTCTACCGGAAGTCAGAGTGAAGAATGTTGTGGTCCGGTAAACAAGAACAAAGCATGTGGCGAGGTCTGACAGAAAGGTCTAGATCTCTCAGAGAAAGTATCTTGGTGAAGTGCGGATTTGGGGAAGTCAAGAGGACTACCTTGAGTGATAGATTCCAAGGATTTAGCCTCCAGTGATAGATGAAGAAAAAGATATAAATACTTGAGTACCGGGTTCCTAAGTGACAGTATGAATAGAGGAAGAACTGACTGGCAGAACATCAGACATTATTTCGGATGTGTTACTGATGATGGAAAAGGTTCTTAAGGCATAAGTTATGTTTGGTTGACATGATTGATGACTTCTACAAGTATATGCCTGATCCACATTACTTGATGTGCAAGGATTCAGCCGACAAATCAGAGATTGTGAAAAGATTGACTATTCCGGGTGCCAACTAGAAAGGTGATGAAATCACTTGTGTGGATATATATATAAGATGGATTTAGTTGTGAGAAGTGTTGTTGTTGTTGGTGATGTGCGAATAAAAGCAAAAGAGCAGAACATAAGCAGTAAGGAAGGTCCGGTATGTGAAAGAAAAGCAGCATAAGAGAAGAGGAAAGATGAAGTGCAGCAGATCAGTGTACTGAGCCTAACCGGAACTGAACTCCAGCATATGTAGATGCTTCCAATCAGTTCAAGTATTGTATAACACTCTTTTTGTAGACAGTGTGTCTCTTGTAGGCAGTGTGCCTCCTTGTGAGCAGTGTGCTCAGGCAGTGAGCCCTAATTGGCAAGTGCCATTTTGTATTTCCATTCTTCTAACAAAGAATACAATCTTGGGTTAATCACCCCGTGGTTTTCTCCCTTAACAGGGTTTCCACGTCAAAAATATTGTTTCATGTGTATTTCCATTTCATGGTTATGATTGCTTATTTGAATTAATGTTACATTGATTATTAATAAAGTTTAGAAAGCAGAAATAATTAGGATAATTGATTCACCCCCCTCTCTTAGTTATTAACAATTGGTATCATAGCCAAGTTCCTCCTAACAAAGTCTAACCACTTGAGGAAGATCTAGGAATTCAAATGGATGCATATGGTTTAAGGGAGCAACTCAAGACTGCCCTTGAAGATTTGAGCAGTCAAACTCTGAAGTCAATGAATTAAAGGAAAGACTCAAATAGGCTAATGATTTCATGAGAGAACTAAAAGAAAAAATTAAGTCTCTCTATGAAAAAGAGAAAGGAGCTGCTTCAGCAATTAGCAAGACAAGGTGAAGCAAATGATGCAAATGAAGAGCTGAATGAGAAAACCAAGCTATGTGAAAAGTTATCAAGAGAAATCATTATGGTTAGACATGAATTGGAATCAAGAGTTATGAAGTTCACTCAAGAAGTTGAAGAGAAAAGAAAAACTGAAGATAATCTAAGACAATCCCTCCAAGAGAAATCAGAAGATTGCCATAAGATGGATAGAATTATCAGACATCTTGAATCTGATCTTGAAGATGTTAAAGATAATGAAGAAAAACTTGAGGATCAAATTGTCTCTCTCAAAAGGGATCTTCAAACAACAAATGAATATAAAGAGAAATTCAAGATAAGTTCTGCTCAACTTGAAGTTCTTCTTGGAAGTCAAAAGAGAGTAGATGACAAGTGTGGTTTGGGATATGAGAAAGGAGAAAGCTCCAGATCTGGTCAGAAGAATTTTGGATCAGAAAATCCAAGGAACATGCCTAGAAGACCTCCGATAAGATAGCCTAATGCTCAAAGATATCCATCCTTCAATGGATACTGCCACAACTACAATAACTTTGGTCATAAAGCTAATCAGTGTAGAAAGAGAATGAATCAGACTAATTCATCCTTCTCTAGACAGTGTTTTAACTGTAAAAGATATGGTCACAAATCTCATGGATGCAGAAATATGCAAATGAACAATTCATTCAATGGTAGATGCTTTGCATGCAATAGAATAGGTCATATGGCTAATCAATGCAGATCAAGAGGATATCAATCAAATATGCAAAGAAATGTTGTTTGCCAAATTTGCAATAGATCCAGTCATAATGCAAAATTCTGTAGAAGCAAGAATCAAGACAAAAGAGGTCCAATATATCATAATCAGAATCAAGATAAGGGAAAACAAAAAGTGAATACGGATGAAGTTCAAAGTCAGATGAACAAGATTTGGGTGAAGAAAAGTACAGAGAATGTAGAGGATGGATCCGCACCAGACTCTGGTGCTGATATTCCTTCCGAAAACTAAAAAGTGAGCTCTGGCTCAGGGGGAGACAAAGAAAACCTTATTCCCCCAGCCAGTCAATGGGTGCCAAAACTGGCACAAGAAGAGTTACGGATTGAAGGGTTCATAAGGGAAACATCCTAACAAACTATGGTTAATATTTGGAAGATCCGCATGATGTTTAAAGATCAGGATTGATTTGATTCTTCAAGTCATCCGAATAAGGCAAACCAGAATAACTTAGGTCGAGCATTTATTGCCACCTGACATTAGGGTTTGCGGAGCAATATAAGGGTTTTCTCATTAAGCATTTATTCATTCTGCATTCAAGAAGAAAAGAAAAGGAGCTCTGCAAACAACTTCTCCCAAAAGATCAAGACGATTCTTCATACAACTTAATCTGAATTTCATCGTGTGCCCTAAACTGCGTAAAAGGTATTCTTCATTATTGATATCCTTTAGTAAGATTCTTTGATGATGGCTACTCTGAATATAGTAAAGATTTTTGATAGACCTCGTCCCACATTTAAGAAACATCCATACAAATCCTTGGAGGTAGATCCCCTAGGAGCATTTTCCAATGTTCCGCATGGCGTATTGCATACAGAAGACATTAGGGTTTACATACATGCAAATATTGAAGAGTTTGGGGAATTCAAACTAAGAGATATCTATCACAAACAATTATTAGATGATTTATTTGAGCTCAAACCCTAATACAAGGGCCTCCGGAATAAGCTCTTTGCACAATTCATACATTTCCCCTATTTTACTGAGGATGAATGGGTCAGGTACATTTTGAGCAGAATACATGACAACTTCATGTGGTTAAATGGACCATTCAAAATCACAAAAGATGCCATCAGGGAAGTTACCAGATTACACTCATTTGGTGGGATTCCTGTTCTTAAATCTATGAAAAATCAAACTGTGAGTGAGGCTACCGGATCCAAGTTTGACAAAAGAGCAATGACAGTAGATGACATCTCTGATCTGGATGTCAAGTTTGCCTCCATGATCATTGGATATAAAATATATCATTCTAGCAGGGACAATTCTATACCTGGAACTGCCATCTACACCGCTTATGAAATGCTAAGAAAGGATGCAGACTATGATCTTTGTCAGCTTCTCTTGAACCAACTTTTGGAGAATCTGCAGAAAATAAAGAAAGATAAAAAGAATTCATTCAAGTATGGTGGATTAATATTGTGCTTATTTTTATACTTTATGAATGAGCTTCCCGGATCTAGTGGCTGGGTGTGGGAAAATGATAGACCAGTAGCTGTCCAAATCAGAGATTATTTGCATGGACTCGGTGATGACAAAGCACAAAATATAGCTCTGTGGGGATATTTCAAGAATTTTCAAAACATGATGCAAGCAAGAGAAAGGATTCCCCAGTCTCTTGTTGAGAAATACAAAGACACAGTTTGTTTTATGGTAGAGACTGATTAGTGCCTAATGGAGGCAGTAGAACTAAGAACTGTATGGATCATGCCCATGGGGTATGAAGTTGATGAATAAATTGTGGAGTTGCACGTTCAACACATGCTAAGTCAGCCAAAGGATCCAAGGGCAGAAAGGTTTGGAACCTTTGAAGAGCTGAGTGTAAAAGTTCATGTGGAACTCAGACAACCAGAAATAAAGAGGAAAGTAAGAAAAGAAGTTGAAGAAATTGCCAAAGGCCTAGGCATCTCAAAGGAGGCTCTTGATGCCAACAGAGAAAAGGTGGAAAGGGCAGAGAAAGAGGTAGAAAAGAAAAGTGAGGAAAGTGTTCCAGTCAAATCTTCCACCCAGACCAGATCATCAAAGAGACCAGCACCTGTCCCTTCTAAAAGCTCAAAACTGGTAGTCCAAGCATCCGGAAAAGGAGAAAAGAGAACAAAGAAAAAGGCAACAAGGTCCTATGTTAGCCTAAAGGATGATGAGGAAACTAAATCAGATGAGGAGATAAGGAAACTGAAGAAGAAGAAGAAAACATCTGGTGAACACTCTATCGGTCAAGGAGAAGAAGAGAAGGAAGAGGAATTTGTTGAAAAACCCACTCTATCCTTAGATGTTATAGTGAAAGTAGTCACTGTGGATGGGAACCTGCAACCCCTAACAGAATTCTATGATGAATATAATGAAGCAAATAAAAAGATTCTGGAGGAAGCCACAGTTCAGTTTTTAAACACTTACAACAAAGCTTTTATTGAAATTATCTCTCTAATTCCCAAAAGCTTATAGAAAAGGCTTGAAATGAGGAAGAATAATGCTCAAGCAAAAGATCTCGAGACCCAAGAACAGGTCGCCATTCAGATCTTCCCTTCAATCACTCTACATCAAATGAATATGGTATTCAAAGATTGTAAGGATGAGTTCAGGAGCAAAGCAAGGATGAATCAACTTATGCTTGGTGAGACTGAGAAGGTATCTAAGGACACAGAAGAGATTCTCTGGAAAGCCTTCAAAAGATTTAATCTTCCTATTATAGAGGACTTGGGTACTGATCCCTTGACTACAAATGTTGTAGAAGAATCTACTGAGAAAATGGCAGAAGAGATGGGCCTTGAACAAACTAACATTTCTCCTCCGGTTTCCCCTATGGTCTCCGGATCTAAAGGAGAAGAAAGAAGCAGAGGTGAAGGGAAAAGAAGATGCCAATGTTAAGAATGTAGAAGGAGAGAAAACTCCAAGAGACAGCTCAAAGAATGTAGAAGAAAAGAAAAATCTGTCTCTGGCAAGAGACACTGCAAAAACTCTCCAAGAATTTCTGAACAAAGAAACAATGGAGATTGATGAACCAGAGCTTCTACAAGGACCATTCAATTTTGATTCTCTTTCTCTGGTATAGACAATGAAGATAGCTTCATTTGCTAGTGCAAAGGCTAAAGAAAAACTCCTAAAGTCTCACATGGAAGACTATGAGTTGATAGAAGCTGCTTCCGGAGTGCTAGAAAAGATTATGCCATCATTTCAGAAGGATCCCATAGCCTCCTCATCTGGTAATCTCAAAACTCTATTCAATAGTGTTAGCACACATTTTGATTCCCTAGAGAAGTCAGCAGAAGATAAGGTCCGGAAAGAATTTCTTGCAAAAAGATTATCAGAGGTACAAGGGTTGATAATTAATGATAGGAGAAATATGAATATTGGGATAAAGAGCTTAGAAAATGCTCTCAAAGATGGCAGAGAAGTATACAATTTTGTATATCCTGGTCCAAAGTAACAGAGGAGATTGAGAAGAAAATGAAAGAACAGGAGGATAAACTGATAAAACTTTCTCAAAATTTTGATCCTCTTACTACATCCATAATAAATCAAGAATGTCAAACAGTTGTTGTTTTGAATGAGATTAAGAAGCTTGAAAAAGAGAAGAAAAATAGTATCAGTAGATTGAGTGAGCTCAGATGGATAATTGTCCCTAAATTAGAGGCCATGCATGAGGCCATAAAAGAAGCTAAAATCACAGCTCAGACAAATGATCTAGCAGATCTAAAAAGGGCAGATGCGTTTGCATTTCTATTGAGTGGTCATAGATCAATTTTGGACAGAATGAAGCAAAGTTGGGCTATAGAATTCACTCAACTGAAAACAACTTTTGCAGACATACTGCAATATATGTAAGTATTCCATATACTTATGCGGCTAAGTATAGTTAAATTTTTGAAAATTTTGGTATGCGGACCCTACCCTTTTCCATTGATGTCAAAGGGGGAGTGAGGAGCAATGAAAAATGAGGAATCCAACTAAGGGGGAGCTCTGGAATATGTATATAAAAATAGAGCATCAGCCAAGGGGGAGCATAGTGTAAACACTTAGTCATTTTTCACTGTGTTGCCATCAATGCCAAAGGGGGAGATTGTTGGCAAGAGACACTATATGGATTCATGATTGTTGTCATTGATGGCAACAAACTTCATCCCACACATCCGCAGGACATGGTGTGTCTCGACCAGAAGTCAAAGTGAAGAATGTTGTGGTCCGGCAAACAAGAACAGAGCATGTGGCGAGGTCTGACAGAAAGGTCTGGATCTCTCAGAGAAAGTATCTTGGTGAAGTGCAGATTTGGGGAAGTTAAGAGGACTACCTTGAGTGATAGATTGCAAGGATTTAGCCTTCGATGATAGATGAAGAAAAATATATGAATACTTGAGTACCGGGTTCCTGAGTGACAGTATGAACAAAGGAAGAACTGACTGGCAGAACATCAGACATTATTCTGGATGTGTTACTGATGATGGAAAAGGTTCTTAAGGCATAAGTTATGTTTGGCCGACATGATTGATGACTTCTACAAGTATATGCCTGATCCGCATTACTTGATGTGCAAGGATTTAGCCGACAGATCAGAGTTTGTGAAAAGATTGACGATTCCAAGTGCCGACTAGAAAGGTGATGAAATCACTTGTGCGGATATATATATAAGATGGATTTAGTTGTGAGAAGTGTTGTTGTTGTTGGTGATGTGCGAATAAAAGCAGAAGAGCAGAACAGAAGCAGTAAGGAAGGTCCGGTATGTGAAAGAAAAGCAGCATAAGAGAAGAGGAAAGATGAAGTGCAGCAGATCAGTGTACTGAGCCTAACCGGAACTGAACTCCAGCATATGTAGATGCTTCCAATCAGTTCAAGTATTGTATAACACTCTTTTTGTAGACAGTGTGTCTCATGTAGGCAGTGTGCCTCCTTGTGAGCAATGTGCTCGGGCAGTGAGCCCTAATTGGCAAGTGCCATTTTGTATTTCCATTCTTCTAATAGAGAATACAATCTTGGGTTAATCACCCCGTGGTTTTCTCCCTTAACAAGGTTTCCAAGTCAAAAATATTGTGTCATGTGTATATCCATGAAAACCCCCCTCTCAATTATCAACACTATCTGTAGTGTACTTTCTACTACAGATGATTTATATTTATGTCAAGCAAATTTCATAATGTCTTATGTTTTTCTAAACCTCCTAATCCTAAAATAATCCTAAGTGTTCATTCTTAATACAGTCCACTCTACCCATCACAAAAGTCATACACTTTTGTTTTAATTCCCAGTTGACCTACTAGTATCGGTCATGGGTTACCTGCTAAAGGGGTTTATAACATTTGTGACTGGCCCCTTTACCTCTCCAAGCAGTCACCTCTTAAAGTTTGTGGACGCCAAAAATCCATCAAAGGCTAATGTTTAAAGTTGATGGACGCGAATAGGTCATATCAATGACTTTATTTTAAATTTAGAAACCTTTTTTTATAAACTCCTAATTTGACAACCTCTTGAATGTCATCTCTTTATGACAGCAAATAAAGTGGAGTTTATATAAGCTATTTTCAAGGAGATTTTGGATAAATTTAAAGGCAGTTTATGGTAAAGTTTTTAAAGGCAGATTTTGTGTGAGATTTTAAGGAGATTTTTATGGAGATTCCTTTCTTATTTTAAAACTATCTCGAGACATTAAAGAGACAAAGGAGGAGTATTTTTATTTATTTATTTTTGGGGATAAGCATTAATAGAGATTTAATTAGTTTTTGAAGGCTTTTATGAAGAAATTGTAATGAATGCAGATTATAGAGTTGAGTATGGATTCGAAGATGAAATGATCTGATGATTTATTATTGAAGATTATTTGCTGCAGATTGGAGTTTGTAGAAGTTTTTTTTTAAGAAGGGAAAATGAATCAGAGAAAAGAAGAATTTGAATGGTTATGCAAAGAAGAGGAATATGATCTTCATAGATGGAAATGAATATACAGAGAAGATATATATATATGATTTTATTTATTTTTGCAGGTGAATGAATTTGTGGAGATAAATGAGAGGAAGAATATGAAAGGTCTTGGTGTATTATTTTTATTAGGGTAGATTGAGGATTTTTATATTTTCTAATTTTTAAAATAGTGAAGATGAATATGTAGAGGAGAGGTGTTTAGGGGAAAATTGGATTTGTTAATGTTTTAGTGTTTTGATGTTTAAATCCTCCTCTCCACTATACATTCAAGGATCTAGGGTTGAGTGGCGAGCACGATCATACCCTAGGTCACTGTGAGATGTAGGGAAACTTGGATTAGGGAATTTAATTATCCATTTTCCTTCTCCTGTGCTCAGTTGACCATTAAAACCCTAATTATGTAAATACGACAACAAATTGACAAATAACAGAAAAAGCTCTTGCAGACAAGAGTAAAATTCCAAATCACAGAGTACCTATTTTCAAGGCTCCAAAGTGGAATAATCAGGGACACTGGAGTGCCCTAGTCCAAGGTACCAATTTCTTCATAGGATCCGGACCTCCTTCTGACACTGATCAGCCCTATAACTTCTATTTCTAGAAATTTGTCTGTGGAGGACACTAGAGCGAGCGCCCAAGTCTTGGAAATGCTCCTATGCCCTGCTTTTCTTCAGATCCTAAATCCTTGATGCCTGCCAATCCTTCCTGCGACTTCACTTTTCCCAAATACGACACCTGTAACTTGTAATCACAAGATTTGGTTTGGGGGTTGTGGTGTTTAGAGGCTTGCCTCAGTCAAGCCCTGGAGGACACTTAAGTCTTCGAACATGATTGTCAGATAGAGAGTGCATGCCCTTGTGAGGTAGAGGCAAAAACCAAAGGAATTAATGATGAAAACACAATATAATGTCACCTCGTAGTGAAGCTCTCAAGGGAGGAAGATGCTCTTCATTCCATAAGGAAATTGATACTCAAATCTACAAATATCAACACACAAAACACACAAGTTTGGTCTTGCAACACAATGAAAGCGTTGAGTCACCTTGAGAACACTTGAACATCACAATTTCTATCTGATTGAAATCTAGTTTACAAATGAATGCCTAAACATGCTTTTATATGCAACTACAAGCACTCCCTCCAAGATTTTCGTAATTCAAACTTATCGTGTTGGTAAAGGGACCAAATAACGGTCACAAACTAACACCCAGAAATTAGGGCTACCCCAAAATAGGGTAGGACTAGGGTACAGGCGCCCTAGTCCTCCCCCCTATTTTGGGCTGGGTATAGCTCAAGGGGTCCACCTAGGTCCAATTTGTCATGGAACCTAGGTTTCATTCCATTGGGATGCTAAAATATGGACTAAGATGTCCTAAATGCATGCTAAAGACCCAAGGCTAAACCTTATGAGGGAAAAGCCCCCAAGGGGACATTTTCTAGCGTTACATTTAGCCCCCACTTTAATGTTTGTATAAACGTGACGCCAATACATGCATTAAAGTAAGGTCACAAACACATCAAACATGCAAAGCACAGAGAAGACACGCCAATCACATAGAAGACAGTAACAGGCACACAAAACATGGAGAAGACAGTTACAGTCACATAGAACACAAAGAAGACAGTCAATGCATAGAAGACACATTAATGCATGGAAGATAGAAATGATATCTTTTCTTTTCTTTTTCTCATATATATGAAATGCAAATGCAAGTACTAGAAAGTAAACAAACCTCCCATAATACATGATGCACTACCCTAGGGCACGGGTCTCTGTATATATGGGGCAACACACACACAAGACACACAAAACCTCCCAAAATGCAGGAAGCACTACTTGAAGGTGCTGGTCTCTGCATATGTGGCAACAAACACGCCACACAAAACAAGCATGCCAAAACACACACACTTGAAGACACAGAGAAAACATGGCAGACAAGTGATGGAGTGTGCCTATTTCTAGGTCCAACACCATCTTAGGCACATTACAGGCACACACTGATGATTGGGCTTTGCCACAACAATCACCAAAAACACTCTTAAGGGTTGAGTTAGTCACATAACTGCTCCCCGCCTCAGCAGAGGACTTTTGAAAATGACATGATGATGCAATTTGCTCCGAGAAATATACCATCTCCACCTCTGCAGAGGGCTTAAGATAAAAAGGATATATGCGATATCCCACCTCTGTAGAGGGCTTACATGATTGATTGATTGATTGCAAACAAAATCATAAGGCGCAGGTCTCTGCATCTGAGGTCAAACACATTGCTAACATCTATAACAGACAGCTTACCTTATATATGCCCCCACCTTAAGGTGGTTGATATCAGTTATCGATATCAAGCACGTTAAGGTAGGAAGAAAACACACAAGGGAACACTGACTTTCGCAAAGCCCATGCCCCCTGAAGGTGACATGTACTTTACAATCACCAAATATTCCCACAAACACATCCATGCAAGAAACATGTTAGTGTCTACAAGATCATGATAAACAACAACATCAATGCATATGATTAACCACACAAAGAGCCAAGGTTATACAACAAATTAAGAGTTTGAGGATAACCATGGGGCTATATCATGAATCTCTCTGAATTGAGTACCACCAAGGCTAGATTCAAAGGTAAACAAAGGTGCATAGAGCAGCAGTATTGTTAAGGTTTGTAAATGCGATAGAAACATCATAAAATTTACTATGCGGAAAGCACGAGTGCTTCCACTAGCCAAGTATCAAATAAAATATACAACCCCATCGTCATATTAGGAACTAAGTCCATTTTTTTATTTCTCTCGAAAGGGACACTAGGTCCACATCAGTATAAATGTTTGTCGACATCCGTCCGCTAGGTGGAAACACTAGAGGAAGGGAAACAATAAATAAGAGAGGAGAAACAAGTGTCTTAGGGACAGTCACATAGAAGGGCCCCAAGTCACCAACCGCGACGCTATGTCCATAAGACACAACACACAACAATGAAATTAGAGAGAGGTAATATAGAAGAATGATTATACAAATAGAAGAAGGTCACAACAGAGGCAGTCTCTTGGTATCCCAGACCTTACAGGAGAATCCAAGGTCATCCCAAGAGGCCTAAACAACATATACAACATCACAGGGGAAGCACATCATGAGAGAGATAAAGGGTTAGAAATACTTACCTGTAGGGTCTTCGTATTATATCTTGGGGCTCGTGAACCTCTTGGAGAGGTACTCGATCATATTTAATGCAAAATTTGAGTGGTTCTTATGACATTTTGTTTGTTATCATATAATGCTTTTTCCTTAAATCCTTGTCTAAATGAGGCCTTTTGTTTCTTATGAGGGGGAGAACCACTATTATTTATGACTGTTGATTGTCATCTTGATCTTTTCCAATTTTTAGCGAGTTTTCGTTGTTGAATCTTTCTAGAACAGTAACAAAAATCATCATGTACCATCTTACTCATCTGTATCGGTTGTTATTCTTGCCTTTCTGATACATTTTGATGATCTCCTGATCCATATAAGGATAACAGAGGAGGAACCTTGGCATAAATTCCATTTCTTCATGGACAAGGTGGATTGTCCACTTGTTTCTTATCTACTTCAATCATTCTGATGATAGTATCATAGTCCAAGTAATCATCCTCATATATTTCCACCATATTATTTTCAATATGTTTAGGGAAAGGATTAGTGAAGATTTATAAGTTTTGATTCGACAAAGCAACTGACTTATTTGCATTATCATTCACACCCAATACCTTAATGACATTTGAATCAATAAGGTCCTGTATCTCATGTTTAAGATGCATACATGGTTCAATGTCATGTCCTTGCATCTATTGATAATGGAAAAATGCATTAGCATCGAAGTAAGGTCCTTGTTTATTAGGATCAACAGGCTTGATTGGGGGAAGTTTTAAAATGTTATTACTCACAGCTTGGTTCATGATAGAATGCTAGGACTCAGATATCAGAGTAAACTTTCTTGGTTGATATGATGCTTTCTTTGTATTATTTATAGCAGACACATTCGTATTTGGTCCATTGATCTTGATGAAACTCCTATTATTATTTTTGTTAAAAAAATTTTGTGATGATCGACCCATGGATTGACCAACTTGAGCCGATGATTTTTGGTTTTCATATTGACTAGACGAAAGTTTATAATCACGAAGAGCGGTGCATAAATGTTGAAAGGAGTTATATTTCATCAAGAGAAGCTTATCATGAATATTAGGTTGTATATTTGTAATGAATATCTTTTGAACATCCTCATCTTTCATCTGATACTAAATTTGTGCATAAAGTCCTTGATATCGACTAATGAATTCAGTCAACTTTTCTTTGAGACCTTATTTGCATTGAACCAAGTCAATAAGAGTGACTTGGGGTCTAATGTTTGCTTCAAAATGTTGTAAAAATTGATCAATCAACTGTGTAAAGGAGTGCATTGAATTCAGAGGCAACGACCAAAACCATTCTAAAGCAGTATCTTTGAGAGATCGCAGGAAAAGTTTTGCTAACAAATCCTCTTCAAAATAAAAATCACTACACATAGCTATGAATGCTGCTACATGAATATTGAGATCTCCTTTTCCACCATATTTTTCAAAGTGAGGAGTCTCAAACCTCTCAGGCATAGGGGTCCTCAAAATTGCATAGGATAATGGATTATAGGCATGATGTGTTGGTAGACTAGGCTGCGAAGAGTTTGTCAAATTTGTTACCTTTTATTGCAAAGCAGTCATGCCCTGTAAAAGTTGGTTTAGGATGGCATCATTTGGAGATGTTGTTTATTGTGAGGAATTGGAACCAAGGTGAGGAGGTGATTGAGCTTGAGATACAATAGGCAGAGGATGAGGATATGTTAATAGTGGTTGGACATAATGATAGGTGAAAGATGGTTGTGAGTAGGTAATAGGTGGCTGGAAATGAGTGGAATAGATAGGAGGTTGAGAACAAGTATTCATAGAAGAGGTCCCTTTAGGAACCAAATTCTGATAATTAAATCCCACAGCTTTGTAATTAGTGCCATTAGATATTCCAATACCAGTGGTAGCATTACTATAAGCATTTGCATCAATTGTTAAGATTGTTGATGTAAAAGTTGATATTCCCGTAGTTGGTATAGGTATGGATACTTGAGTATGAGATGGTGATAAAGTGTTATTTATCGCTTGTGCACATTCGGTCATCAGCATGATATTGGTTTGTACAATATGTGTTAGACCATGAATTGCATTTACACCATCTTGTCCCTCTTTTATCAATTCTCTTATATTATGAATTGTAGGGACAACTTCTTTAGCTATTCTCTCATTTTCCACGAATGATTGAAATTCAGCAAGCTTTTTATCTAGTTTTTCTATTTGCTCATCAGATACATATCTTCTTGCCTCAATAGTATTATCAACATCATGAAAAGTTTGTTCTTCCATTGTGGTTGGAGGATGTATAATATCTTGCACAATTTGAGTTTCTCCCTTTGTAAAGAAGGTGTTCAAAGTACCAACTTCTTCGAGAGCACTAGATCCCATTAATCTTTTACTTCTTCTAAAAGGGATATTGTTTTTAGGACAGCGTGTCATAAATCTTATAAAAGCATACAACACACAACACACAAACTAAGAGAACAAATCCTAGGAGAAGGATATGATTGACGGCCAAGATACTTGGTTTCTTGTACTCTTTTAATGCAAATGAATAAACCAAAGGGTAGTGTAAAGATTTCAGTCAAGGGAAGCAATTTATATGTTTGATATCAGTCCAAAACAGCAAAAGTATCCTTCTCAACACACTCTTGATGCAATTTTAAGTTAATGTCAAGTCAGAATATAGTGAAAATATGTCAAAATAGACACTTTTTTCACCAAAAGTCAATGCAAAAGAGCACAAAAAAAGATGTGAGGAAAATGATGATGGACAAAAAATAATATCAGTAATAACAGCCACTTAGTGCCAAAATATCCAAAACAACACACTTTTAGTGCCACTTAAGGTAAAACCCTAGCGAAATATGTAATTTTTCATAGTTTTTCAATTCCAAGACCTAGCAAAAGAGGTGTTGTAATGAATTTTAGGAGGTGTAGAAAATAAAAGTGATGGTATCAGTCACCTCAATCCATAAAATTGATCACAACACACTTAGAGTGCAAACTAGGTCAAATCCTGGGGCAAAAACGATCAAAATGTGTAGTTTTTCATCAAATTTTCAATGTAAGAGGCCAATCAAAGGGTGCTGTGAAGATTTTTATGAGGGGAAAAAAATTATTACCCTAATAATGGCTAATTAATGTAAAATATGTTTCACAACATGCCTATGGTGCAAGTTTATAGAGTCGATAAGGCCAAGTTTAGTGAAAATCATTGTTTTTGAAGCCCTAGGTTTGAGATCTTGGGACAAAATGCTATGCAAATGTTTTAAAGTCTAATTTATGATGGAAATTAAATACTCTCAGATCTGAAAATTATTTTCAATCCTTTTTATGCAAAATGCCAATGCAAATCTAGTGAAAATGTATGAAAATTGCTAGTTTTTGTTAAAATTTTCTATGCAAATATTTTAAATCTAAATGCAAATTTACACTAAAATGCAAGACTACAGACAAATGTTAATTTGAATGAGCCTCCAAAATCAGTAGAAAAATCTAAAAAAAAGATTTTGCCTACTAACCCTAGATTTTAGAATTACTAGGTTATATATGTTGTCAAAATTTCTACAAAAACCTAGCAAATTAATAATGAAAATGCAATGCAAATTTCTGAATTTTTAGATTTTTCTATAGTTTATATCAGATCTGATGCAAAAATCATGAATTAGGAAAATTTAGAAAGAATTGATGCAATTTAGTAAGCCAAACAATGTAATTTTTTTTGTATTTTCCAAATTTTTCAATTTTTTTGAATTTTTCTCAATGCAATAAAACGAATGACTATATGAATGAATGAATGAATGAAATCCAAATCTGAAGACACACACTCAGAAAGTTGCAATTTAAGTCCAAAAACACGGGTTCACCAAAATGTTTAGGGGAAAATTGGATTTGTTAATGTTTTAGTGTTTTGATGTTTAAATCCTCCTCTCCACTATACATTCAAGGATCTAGGGTCAAGTGGTGAGCACTATCATACCCTAGGTCACTGTGAGATGTAGGGAAACTTGGATTAGGGAATTTAATTATCAATTTTCCTTCTCCTATGCTTAATTGACCATTAAAACCCTAATTATGCAAATACGACAACAAATTGACGAATAATGGAAAAAGCTCTTGCAGACAGGAGTAAAATACCAAATCATAGAGTACCTATTTTTGGGGCTCTGAAGCAGAACAGTCGGGAACACTGGAGTAGGCGCCCTAGTCTAAGGTACCAATTTCTTTGCGGGATCCAGACCTCCTTCTAACACTGATCAACCATGTAACTTCTGTTTCCAGAAATTTGTCTACGGAGGACACTAGAGCAAGTGCCCAAGTCCTGGAAATGCTCCTGTGTCCTTTTCTTCAGATCCTGAATCCTTGATGCCTACCAATCCTTCTTGCAACTTCACTTTTCCCAAATGCGACACGGGTGTAACCTGCAATCACAAGATTTGGTTTGGGGGTTGTGGTGTTTAGAGGCTTGCCTCAGTCAAGACCTAAAGGACACTTAAGTCTTCAAACACTATTATCAAATAGAGAGTACATGCCCTTGTGAGGCATAGGCAAAAACCAAAGGAATAAATAATGAAAACACAATATAATGTCACCTTGTAGTGAAGCTCTCAAGGGAGGAAGATGCTCTTCATTCCATGAGGAAATTGATCCTCAAATCTGCAAATATCAACACACGAAACACACAAGTCTTCTCTTGCAACACAATGAAAGCCTTGAATCACCTTAAGAACACTTGAACATCACAATTGCCATCTAATTGAAATCTAGTTTACAAATGAATGCCTAAACATAGTTTTATATGCAACTACAAGCACTTTCGTCAAGATTTTCATAATTCAAACTTACCGTGTCAGCAAAGGGACCAAATAACGATCACAAACTGACACCTGGAAATTAGGGCTGCCCTAAAATAGGGCAGGACTAGGGCGCGAGCTCCCTAGTCCTCCCCCCTATTTTGGGTAGAGTACAGCTCAAGGGGTCCACCTAGGTCCAATTTGTCATGGAACCTAGGTCTCATTCCATCGGGATGCCAAAATATGAACTAAGATGTCCTAAATGCATGCTCAAGACCCGGGAGCTAAACCTTATGAGGGAAAAGCCCCCAAGGGGACATTTTCTGACATTACAAGAGGAAATCAAAAGACATTCTATTTATCATTTTATTGCAGGTGCTTTGAAAAATATAATTGTAGGAATGACACATTGAGATGAATATATAATGGCAAAAGTCATGTTATGATATGTGTGATTTTTGAAGAGAAAAATGACACAGAGGACCAAAGAATTTTACTTGAAAATGAACTAAAGTATGAAGATAATTTTCAGTGCAAAAGAGAAACATGCAAGTGTGGATTCTTGAGAAAAGGTATATATTGATTAGTGCAGAGATTGTAATGAGTAGGTGTTGATTGTCATGTGTATCAGAAGCTTGTTTGATCATATTGTGATTGAAAAGAATTTTGTCAAATGAAAGCAAAAGGAGAGATAAGTTTTGTGTAAAAGTGAATCAGGGTAACCCCCTGAGTTGTTTTGGTTTGTATCCAAGGTGATTTCACATTGTGTCAATGAGACATCAATTTACCAGTGAGGCATATTGTAGAGCACAGTCAGTGAGACCTGTTTGTTGTTAGTGAGGCATGTATGTTAGTGAGACAATTGTTGTAATAAGTGAGATTCAAATAAGCCAGTGAGGCAAATTTTTAGAGTGGTTTTTCTACCCCATGAGGGTTTTCCACTCATCAAAAATATGTGTTATGGTTTATGTTATTTGCCTCTATGTGTGTGTGTCCTAATTTTTTGCTCATAAAATTTTGTTTACACTATTCATCATCATACTTGTACATATGAGTTTGATAGATTATTGAAGACTTTCATTCTTTGTCTTGTAAATTAAAAGATGAAAAAGATGTTAAAAATTATACAACAATGGTTCACCCCCCCTCTCAGTGTTGTCTTGTACTCTAACAAGTTGCCTCCCACTAAAATAGAGAGAGGTGTCAAATGAAAGATGACACCTCTATGAAACTCCTAACCAACTTGACAACTCATATGAACAAGTGTCAAGTGTAAATGAACAACTAAGTAGGCTTAATAAACCTAAGTTTATGCATATAATATATATACACTAACATATGGCTATCATTGGAAAAGAGGAGCTTTAAAAATTTAATATTAAAACCAAGAATCCCCTAAATATTATTTAAATATTTCAAATGTAAAATCTGGTAGAATAGGGACACTTAAAGTTTGTTTCTAGATAAAAATATATTACAAAGTAATAATTATGAAGTTCATGATTATGAATATATTAGAAATCATCAGAATTTAAAAAAAAATCAACAATAAACAATATATTTTTAATCATATTAAATAAAACCCATTTTCTAAGTTAGGAAATATTAATTAAAGAGAAAAAGAATACATGTTTGCAGAAGCAACTATGAGCAATAAAAGCATCAAATACTATATACCCTTCGCCATGTAATCAACTACAAACGTCCAAGGGTAAAGTATTTAGTGACCTTTAATGTTATTGTTATTAGTTTTATATTGTAGCTTGCATTAGACCCGTATCAATACCTCAGATTCAAAGGCAATGTGGAAATTATATCCAGGCAATCTCCTTAGTGTGTTCCTTCATCAATATGTCTGATTCAAAGAAAGTGGTTTAAAATTTTAAAAAGGGCTTTTAAGAGCAAGGACGACAAAAATGGAAAAAGAAATTCATGAAAAATGACAAACACATCAGAATATCAGAATTAATTAGTGATCCAACTTTATGGGCAAAGGTTCTCCCACAAATAGCCTATCTACTCAATATAAAATTACTATTTTAAGTTTATCATCAGTCTTCTATTACTATCTGCAATAATAGGTGGTAATTGCATGTCATGCATCCATCTCCACAACCATGTGTTGCTTTCACATATGTTTGGCCAACAATGCTTGCATAAAGGAGTTGTTCATCTTGTGAAATACTCTGTGATCAAGATCTTACCTTTTTATAAAAATTAGGGCCCTTCGTAATGTTATGTTAGCCTCTCTGCAAATAGGGAGTGGCAACCCACATAATATTTGAAGGGGGAAATTCACATTATACACTTCTCTATGCAATTATAGGTAATCTTAGATAATTGTTAGATTTGTTTTAGTTTTAATTTTCAAATTAAGTTTTCACTTATTTAATTTTTTTCTCATTATTTTTTCCAAATATTTTGTTGCAGATGTCGATAGGGAGAAATATAGTCTATGAAGTATTCTTAAACACAAAAAAATTATAATTAAAAGAATAGTTTAATTACAAGATTATCATCATTTTTTCTTCATTTCAATAAGCATTATATCATAGCTTCTCACTCTAATTCAAGTTTAATTTTAACTTGTGATATGCTGGGGAATTGTCTTAGATCTCTGACTCTACAGGTATCAAGAGGCAATCTTGTAGGTGTTGATAGAATAAAGTATTATTCCATGTAGGTATATTATATCATAATGTTTAAATAGTCTTGACTTAAAAAACACACCGACGCTGGACATTTAAAAGACAAACTTAGCCTGTTGTTATTCTGGCAGATGTACAGACAGTTGAGGGGCCATATGTTTTAGTGAGGCCCAGGCATGGTTTCAAAGTGCTTATATGTTGTATCCCTCAATTTTTAGCACTTGTGATGGATTTTTGGTAATTCTATGATGATTGTATGCTCTTGATCCCTCAGTCCATGTACAAAGTGATTGAGTGAACGAGAAGCCATAACACAATAGATGCATCAAAGTGTTGGGGATATGCTTCAACCACTAGGTTATACTTAACCCACCTTAATACATTGCATTTTTCATTCATGCACATAGGTGAGGGTGACACTGTAAATGGGAAAATGTTTAAATGATTCATGGCTATTTGTAACAATGACGGTGTAATGTGAAGTCTTATAAATGGAAGTGCAGTCAATCACATAATTCAAAATCCATTATCATGCCATCTGCTCCTAGCTCATCCCATTAGAAGTATCCACATGAAAGCGTCCAAATTATCCAAACAAAAGTGGTGTCAGGTTATTGAACAAACTGCCAGATTATCGAACACTTCCAGTGGTCTGACTTTTCCGGCCAACCTCGATTCCCCTACAAATAGCCTATCGGCTAATAAATATTTTTCTCAAAACATATATTTTAATTTTATTTTGGATATAATATATTTATTTTTATTTTTAATTTTCACCGATGAAATTTTTTTCATTTAAACTGATCAAATTACTATAATTTATAATTTAGTTTAAAATGCTCTTTTTTAAACTAGTCAAATTATTATAATTTATAATTTAGTTTAAAATGATCTTTTTCAGATTAAATTACTCTTTTTTTAAAAAAAAGAGGGGTAAAACTTTATTGAAATCAAGAAATTAACAGTACAAAGGGATCAGGGAACCCGTAGGCTCCCAAGAAAGAAAGCACAAGAACACCCAACCAAGACAAAAACCACCATCCACAATGCCACAAACACCTTATCTATCCATATCATCAGCAATGACCTCTAATTCATGACAATATTTAGGGGATACTTGTCCCCACCCCTCAATCTTCTAATCATCAGCAAGCTTCGAAGCCCACTTAGCCAAATACTCAGCAACCCTATTCCATTCCCACATAATGTAGGCAAAAGATGCCACTTCCAACATGGAGCACATCTACAAAATCTGACAAACCATCAAAGCAAGCTCCCAATTAACCTCATCCACCTTTTTCTCATGCAACAGATTAACAATAATCTATGAGCAAATTCATAGACAATCCTATGCCAACTCAAAGCACAAGCATGCTCAATAGCCCAGAGAATCGCCAACCCCTCCATAAAGTTGTTAGAATGTTGTCCTTTATGAATGGAGAAAAAGAAAATAACCGAACCAGAACAGTCTCTTCCAACTCTACCAATCCCAACAAGCCCAGGATTACCCCTAGAGGAACCATCCGTATTAATCTTTAGAATATCCGTCAAAGGAGGCAACCATATTCCAACCCTTTGAACCTTATTTTTAGCCCTCCTACCTCTTCTGACACAAGCAGAGGTAGAAGTCAACCCCTGTAAGCCCAATCTGTTCACAATCTCATCATCACTCCTTTCTAGAGGATAAGCCACTTCACATTTGGCTTCCACCGTCTCTTGGATCATACCAACAATTTTATGCCAAACTTGTTGAACCATCAGCCTATCCCCATGAAAAATCCTACAATTCCTTTCCAACCAAATTTTCCAAAGGCTGAAAGTCAGACCAATGTACCACACAATCTGGAGGAAAGAAGCCTGGGAAGGGGGTCTTCCCAGACTACTCCAAAACTCAGCAAGGGAAGAAGTATGAACACATGGATAATTCCAAACACCCCACCATAAATGCCAAAGCAACATAGAATAAGAACAACAAAAAAATAGGTGGGAAGAATCCTCCTCACTTCAGCTGCACAAAACACAAATAGAGGGACCCTAGAATCCCCGCTTCTGAAGATTATCCCAAGTCAAACATCTATTCCAAGCCAGAGTCCACACAAAATAATTACACTTTGGCCATGAAAATTTGTTCCACACACGTTTCCACCAAGGGACCTCCACCCCACCAAACTCACGAGCCAACAACTCATGATACCCACTAGCCACAGTGAAAGCAACCTTAGGATCCAAGCTCCAAGCAAGAATATCCTTATCTCTAAGGGAGCTACATTGTCTACCAGCCAAAATATTTTAAAGCTCAGCACAATCCTCCTCCAACCCCACAACATGCCAATCACAAGGATCCTTCCACCTAGCCACCTCCATCTTCCCACATGGGTAAGAAGTCTTAAAATCAATCACCCTTGACCAACCAACCTCTAGGAAGCGCTGGCAAAGAATCAACAAATTAGGATTCAGGCACAAAATCGGGGTAAAGTTGTCCCAAGAATCTGACCAAAAGAGAGCCTTAGGCCCCTATTACATATCCAAAACAAGCCCTCCTTGATCAACGCAACCCCTTTCTTAAGTGTTCCCCAAATCACAGAACCTTTCCCCACCAAAGGATACCTGGGAATCTCCTTCTTCAGAACCCCTGAAAGGTACTTGTGAGATAAAATCCTGGCCCATATATGATCTTACTCCACACACCACCTTCAATAAATCTTTGCAGCTAATGCCAACCCAGACCAAGTCGACTGCCACAACCCAAGACCCCCAAACTGCTTCGGGCTACACACAATATCCCACTTCATAAGGCTCCATTTAGAAGAGGACAAGTTGCCTGCCCATAAGAAGTGTCTAGCCAAAGAATCCAAATCCTTCACAAACCTAACCGAAGCCACTTGTAGCATATATATAAATAGGAAGAGCCTACACCATAGATTTAAGCAACTAAACATGCCCAGCAAAAGACAACCATCTATGAGTCCAATGATTAACCTTCGCACGAAACTTGTCCAGAATATTCTTCCAAGACTCCCTAGGGAGACTACCAAAAGAAATAGGAATGCCAAGATAAGTTAAAGGGAGAGAACCAATCTAAAACCTCAATATATGAGCAATCCTTTGCTAAATAAGCCATGGAGCATTGAAGAAGAAAATGGAAGATTTATCTTCAATAATCATTTGACCAAAAGCAACAAGATTAATATCCAAAGCCTTGCACAAATTTGTGGCTTCTTTGATCTTATCCATACCCATCAAGGCAATATCATCCACAAATTACAGGTGAGACTAAGGAGGCAAACCATTTCCCCACACCCATCCCTGAATAAAACCCAACTCCACATTATGTTTCACCACTCTCCCCAGACCTTCAACAAGAAGAATAAATAAATAAGGAGAGAGAGGATCCCCTTGATGAAGGCCTCTAGAAGCACTAAAAAGAGAAGAAGGCTCACCATTTATCAGCACTGAGAAAGAAGTGGAAGTAACATAGGACATAACCCACTGGACCCACTCCTTAACAAAACCAAAGGCAATACAAATTTTATGCAAGAAGGGCCACTTAACTCTATCATAGGCCTTTGCCATATCCAGCTTGATGAACATGACCTTTTCTTTCAAGGATGCCATAGAATGAATAGTTTCAGTAGCAATGACCACCCCACCACAAAATCACTCTGTTCCTCAGAGATAAGCCATCAAAGCCATCACTTCATCCTTTTAGCAATCAACTTGGAAATAATTTTATAAACAACATTACAAAGGGAAATAGGTTGAAATTGACTAAGCTGATCCACCCCACATTTAGAAATAAGAGCAAGGAAGGTCGAGTTCAAAGCTCACAGCATCTTCTTATTCCTCTAAGATTCACGAACCACCTCCAATAGGTCCAACTTAATGATATCCCAAAATTCTTGATAAAATTCAGTCGAAAAGCCATCAGGGCCTGGCTCTTTCCCTTTCTTCATTTGGAAAATCATAGCCCTTGATTCCTTCATTGAGATATAGCCCAAAAGATGCTCATTCATCTCCCCAATAACCAAGGAGAAGATACAAGACAAAACATGGTTTTCTTCCTCTAAAGCATCTTGAGAATCCTCTCTAAATAACGAAGCAAAGAACTGTGAAGCTTCTCTAGACATATCCTGAAAGAAGACAAATGCTCACCCCTGCCATTCACAAGAACAGGCATGGAATTACCCTGTCTCCTATCTTTCATTGAATTGAAGAAGAAAGTAGTGTTTCTATCTCCCTCCTATAACCATTCAACATGAGCCTTTTGTTTCCAATAAATTTCCTCGCGCAACTCACACTCTTCCAAAGCTTTCAAAGCCCTTGCCTCCTCCCTAAGTGAATCCTTAGAAAGACCAAAATCCCTTATCTCCCGAGTGATGACATCCAAGCCAGCTTGAGCAGCAACCTTAGCATGAAAAATATTTCCAAAACATTGCTTGTTCCACCGTTTGAGCTGATATTTCACATATTGCAGCAGTTTGGAAAAAGAGTACATAGCAATGCCATGAGCGAGTCTTCCCTTTCACCACCATTCAACCACATGCTCCTACAAAGAAGAATCTCTTAACCACATAAGCTGGAACTTGAAAGAGGGTGACCAAGTAACACAAGCCAAAGTAGCAGATAACTTAATAGGCTAGTGATCCGAGCCCCCTCCAGTCCAAAATCTCAGAGCAAGTAGACCACAATCCTCTAATCCAGAGATAGGAGACCAAGAAATGGTCAAGTCTCTCAGCAATACAATTCTCTCCCATTCTCCTATTGTTTCGATTAAACTGACCATTATGGGGCTTAATATCAACTAGATTCAAGGTAGATATGTTATCACAAAGGACTCCAGAAGGCTCCAACCTTGCAATACCACCCTTCTTCTCATCCAACTCAATAATGGCATTGAAATCACCTGCAATAGTCCAAGGGAAAAAAGGAGCAATGCTTCGAATGAAATTGATATGAGACCACAATAACTGCTTACCAGGAAAATTAGTAGGCACATAGATGTTTGAAAGAAGAATAGTTTCCCCTGACTCCAGACTTGAAGCAACCACAGAGATGGAAGACTTAGAGGACATCCACCAAAGAGGGCAAATATTCCCTGGGTTCCATAAGCAAGCAACACCCCCTGCATTACCATGAGCCCCAATACATTGGTAGTCACCCCGCCACCTAGCTTTGGCAACAAATGAACCATACTTTCAACAGATAACTTAGACTCTTGTAAAAAAAAGAACATCAAGAGAATGAATTCTTACCAATTCACGAGCAACTTTTTATCGAGGGCCATTGTTCAAACCCCTTACATTCCAAGAGAGGACAATCATCTTGGAGGGTTAGAAAAGTGGAAATCTAAGGTCTTAACAGATCCTAACTCCACCAAAGTCTGCCCCATTATCTTTATTTTTTCTAAGTCCTTCTTTCTCCCAACTTTGGAAGACTTCTCAGTAACCCCTTTCTTTTGGTCTTTCTGAAGAAGTCCCAATGAAGGGAAGGCCTTGCTTCCTTTTACCGAATCAAACCCCACTTTCCCTCCCCCATCTTCATATCTGCTAGAGACTTAGATCTCCCATGAACCACCAAACTAAGATCTGTTTCCATTTGCAAAGCACTAGCCTCCTGTGAAGTCTGGTTATAATCTAGAATAATTCCTTCCTGAACCACTTCCAAAACACCCTAATCCATAGTCATCATACCCAAATTCACCTCTTGCTGGCTGAGATCGTCTAGAACCACAAATCTATTAAAGGTATCACCTTCCTTATGCTCCTTAAGAGTCCTCCTTTGATCCCAGTTCCTATTACAATCCTTAACAGGAATAGAACCCTCCACACTAGCAGTCACACCAGGAATGGGGTCCTTGCCTTTGTCAACCTTAGGAGGGTTGCGATGGGGTTGAGTAGTCTGAGACTCAAAAGCATTTGACTTTGGGCATATTATCTATAGATGGCCATATTCATGACATAGACGGCAACAAAAGGGCAAAGTCTCATAATCTAGCTGCTACACCCAAGAACAAGAACCCACACGAATTTCCAAAGAATCTGGAAGAGGGTTATTTAAATATATCTCAACACAAATGTGAGAAAATGTCATTACCTTTCTATCCTAAGTGTGTTGAGAAGGACCCACTAGTTTCCCCAGTAGTAGAGCAACCCTATGCAAGATGTCATTGCGCTAACATTCAACTGGAAATCTAGGGATACACACCCACACCGGAACCTGATTCGGGAGCTCCTCCGAAGGATAAAAACCTGCATGGAAGGGTTTCATAAATAAACCAATCTGGTTGTGTAAATAAGGCCCACCTTCAAAAATTCTATTGAGATCTGCCATGCAATTAAAAGTCACCATGAAGTAATTGTTTGCCAACAACATTATTTCCATCTCACCCTCTAGGGACCATGTCCGGGGAACCCATAACTCCAAAAATTGGATTGAAACCCTCATTCCCAAGAATTTGTAGAGCAAAGCATGGTTTGAGTAATACTCAATATCCTCCACAATTGATTTTGGTTAAATTATCAGTACTGGTCTATCTTTGGTACATTCCAGGCAGCCCTTTATCTTCAAGCTATGAGAACCTCTAGACGACACAAATCCTCCATTGCCTGAATCCTTAGAGAACAAATTATTATAAAAAACCATCGATGGATGATTTGGAGAGGAAGCCACAAATGCAACACAAAAATCCATAGGAGATTTGACCCCTGATGTCTCCCCCAGAGCCATAACTGAGAGAACAAAATACCCTTTAACCCCAACACCGGGACCCCGCTCAAACACCAAAGCCCACACTTTGAACACCAAGAACGAAGGAATGAAAAAAAGGACGGAAATGATAATCTTTACATGCAACAAAAAAAAAATTAAACCAGCCACAACCCCGGCCAACAGCCAAAAAACCCCACCCCACACTCTTCAAACACCCCAACCTCAGATCTCACCAGCCAAGACACAAAGAATGGTATGCAGCAAACAAACAGACCCATGCAAGGAAGAATCGGCCTCATGCAAGCCACGACCTGCCTAAGGCAATGAGCTCCAGCAGCGACACCATCTCCTCCTTCACCAAGTCCAATTGATTGAAGTCTACGCTTGTTTTCAGATTAAATCACTCTTGTTGGAATTAATTGTTTGCATTTCTTTTCTACTCGTTAAAATGTTTTTTATTAAATTATACTTTTGAAATCTTAAATTATCACGTACTTGGCATATGGAAGGAAATTGCTAATTCAATATATACTTATCATATTTTTATTTTAATGTAAATTTAAAATATAACATTTATAGGATGTTATGATAAGGTGAAATTTAATTCTTAACCCACAATGTAAACCAAAGTTTTTAATTTTTTATTACAAACATTCATTTGTAATAATTAGTTGTTAATTATTTTGTGACATAGATTCATTTACAATAATTTTAATTTAAAATACAAATAACAATTAAATTAATGCTTGAGTAATTCAAAATTATAGAACATTTGCCATTTAAATTATGCTTATTTTTTCTTTTCTTCATTATTGTAAATGTAGAGGTAAAATATATTAGTTTATAAACTTTCAAGTTCGCTAATATTTATTGGTACCATAGGAATTGTTTCATGCTTCTAGATTGTAATTTTCATATTAGTAATAACAACACACCTTTATTACAAGAAGTTTTACTTATTATGAGTGTTTGAATATGTTAGAATGATACAATAATGTGTAAATATATAGCTTCGTAAAAATTAAACAAAGTAAAATTTATGATTTCAAATGTACTTTATAATAGAACCAAAAATTCTTACTATGATGCTTTTCTTTTGTAACGTCAGAAAATGTCCCTTGGGGGGCTTTTCCCTCTTAAGGTTTAGCTCTCGGGTCTTTCGCATGAATTTAGGACATCTTAGTTCATAATTTGGCATCCCAATGGAATGAGCCCTAGGTAACATGACAAATGGGACCTAGGAGGACCCCTTGAGTTGTACCCTACCCAAAATAGGGGGGGAGGACTTGGGCAGCTGTGCCCTAGTCCTGCCCTATTTTGGGGCAGCCCCAATTTTTGGGTGTCAATTTATGACCATTATTTGGGTCCTTTGCTGACACGGTAAGTTTGAATTACGAAAATCTTGGTGGGAGTGTTTGTAGTTGCATATAAAAGCATGTTTAGGCATTCATTTGTAAACTAGATGGCAATTGTGATGTTCAAGTGTTCTTTAGGTGATTCAAGGCTTTCATTGTATTGCAAGAGTAGACTTGTGTGGTTTGTGTGCTTGTATTTGTAGATTTGAGCATCCATTCATCATGGAATGAAGAGCATCTTCCTCCCATGATATCTTCACTACAAGGTGACATTATATTGTGTTTTCATTATCAATTCCTTTGGTTTTTGCCTTTGCCTCACAAGGGCACGCACTCTCTATCTAACAACGGTGTTCAGAGACTTAAGTGTCCTCCGGGGCTTGACTGAGGCAAGCCTCTAAACACCACAACCCCCTCCCAAAGTCTTGTGATTGTAGGTTATAGGTGTCACATTTGGGAAAAGTGAAGTTGTAGGAAGGATTGGAAGACATCAAAGATTCTGGATCCGAAGAGAAGCAGGAAACCAAAGCATTTCCAGGACTTGGGAACTCACTCTAGTGTCCTCTACAGCTAAATTTCTAGAAATAGGAGTTACAGTGTTGATCAGTGGCGAAAGGAGGTCCAGATCCCGCAAAGAAACTGGTACCTTGGACTAGGGTGCCCGCTCTAGTGTCCCTGACTATTCTGCCTCAGAACCCTGAAAATAGGTACTCTGTGATTTGCTATTTTACTTCTGTCTGCAAGAGCTTTTTCTGTTATTCATCAATTTATTATCGTATTTGCATAATTAGGGTTTTAATGGTCAATTAAGCATAAGAGAAGATAAATTGGTGATTAAATTCCCTAATCCAAGCTTCCCTACATCTCACAGTGACTCTAGGCTATGATAGTGCTCACCACTCGACCCTAGGTCCTTGAATGTAAAGTGGAAAGGCAGATTTAAACATCAAAACACTAAAACATTAACAAATCCAATTTTCCACTAAACATTTTGGTCAACTTGTGTTTTTGGACTTAAATTGCAACTTGTTGAGTGTTTGTTGTCAGATTTGCATTCATTCATATAGTCTTTCATCTTATTGCATTGAAAAAATTGAAAAATTTGCAAAAATTTGAAAACCCTAGCTTGCATTTTCATATAGTTCACTAAATTACATCAATTCTTTCTAAATTTCCCTAATTCATCATTTTTGCATCAGATCTGATATAAACTATAGAAAAATACAAAAAATCAATAATTTGCATTGCATTTTCATCATAAATGTGCTAGGCTTTTGTAGAAATTTTGACAATTTTCATTAAACCTAGTAATTCCAAAATCTAGGGTTAGGAGGCAAAATCTTCTTTCAGATTTTTCTACTTATTTTAGAGGCTCATTCAAATTTGTATTTGGCTGCAGTCTTGCATTTTAGTGTAAATTTGCATTTAGATTCAAAATATTTGCATTTTTGCATAGAAAATTTCAACAAAAACTAGCATTTTTCATGCATTTTCATTAAATTTGCATTAGCACTTTGCATGGTCAACCTTGGAATTCATTTTTAGATCTGAGAACATTTTATTTTCATCATAAGACAGACCTTAAAACATTCACATATCATTTTGTGTCAAGATCTAAAACCCAGGGCTTCAAAAACAATGATTTTCACTAAAATTTGGCCTTATTAATTCTCTAAACTTGCACCATAGGTGTGTTGTGAAGGGTATGTTTGCAAAAATTGGTTTTTATTGGGGTAATTAATTTTTTCCCTTCCTAAAAAACTTCACAACACCCTTTGATTGGCCTCTTACATTGAAATTTTGGCGAAAAACTACATATTTTGACTATTTTTGCCCTAGGGTTTGACCTAGTTTGCACTCCAAGCATGTTGTGACAAATTTTATGGATTGATTTGACTGATATAATCATTATTACTTGCTGTAAATCCTAAAATTCATTACAACACCCCTTTTTCTAGGTCTTGGAGTTGAAAAATCGTGAAAAATAGCCTATTTTTTGCTATATTTTCACTAGGGTTTGACCTTAAGTGGCACTAAAAGCATGTTGTGTTGGCTATTTTGACACTAAGTGGCTTTTATTACTAATATTATTTTCTTCCCATCACCATTTTCCTCACAACACGCTTTGTTATTCTCTCTTGCATTGAGTTTTGGTGAAAAAAGTGCCTAATTCGACATATTTTCACTATATTTTGACTTGGCATTATTTTGGATTTGCATCAAGAGTGTGTTGGGAAGGAACATATTACTATTTTGGACTGATATTAGACATATAAATTGCTTCCCCTAATCAAAATCCTTACAACACCTTTTCTTTCATTCATTTGCATTGAAAAAGTACAAAAAATCAAGCATTTTAGGTCATTTTTGCATATAGTTTTGCACTTAATTTGGAAAACTTTTAAAATCTAATTTGGCATCTCATTATGGAATCTTCATGTTATTCATCTCTGAAATATTTGCATGAGTATATCCTAGATTTTTAAAATTTCTCTAATTTCACTAATGAGAATCCTTGTGTTTTAGAGCACATAGCTTTTGCAAGTGGTATTGATGGTTCTATATGTTTTACATATGAGATACAATTACTTTGTTATACACATGATTTTAATAGCTTCACATTATTCATAGGAACACATCCTTTGATATTAGAAGATTTAATCAAATTCATCTCTAGGAATACTCATGCGAAAGATGAGAGTGAAAAGTCTTTTTCCGCCACAGAGTATGATGATGATGATGTATCATACTCTCATCCCATTTCTCTCCTTGGCCAAGATGTAGCATTAGTGGATGAGAAAAGGTCTCTCACATTAAATCCTTTGGGTATGGATATTGGGTGCAATCAAGAGGGAAACAATGTTAATTCAATAATCATTAATAGACTTCATAGCAATATTCCTAAAATAATTGTCTGAGGGGCACTTAGTGCACCCTCTTGCTTAAAACTGGTGATTACGGTTCAAGGTGTTCAAAATGAGTTACAACAACCACACCACAATGTGATTTCTCACACATACAACACCCATAATAACAAGCAAAATAACCAAGCACCGCATGTGCCTGTCTCTCTTCCATATTCTAAACCTATGCTCCCTTCACCACCTCATCTTACTCATAAAAGTGGTCAAGAGTATGATCTTGTTGAACAGCTTCGTGGCACTCCGGCTAAGATCTCTCTTTAGGATTTAATACAAACATCGCCTACATACCATTGAATGCTCCAAGAAGCTTTGCAAAAGGTGATTATCCCACCTACTGCTAAGCCTAATGATGTAGCAGCCATATTGGATAGTATGCATGCGACAAAAATAGATATTCTTTTTCAACCACAAGAATTACCGTCAATTGGAGTTCAAAACCAATATGATCCTCTTATAATTTCTTTGTCACAATAAATAGAATGTTGGTAAAATGAGTTATGATTGACAATGGATCGGCTCTTAATGTTTGTAGCATTGACTTTTTACACAAAATAAAGGTTGACACTGTTGGCAAGAGACACTATATGGATTCATGTTTGTTGTCATTGATGGCAACAAAGGTCAACCCACACATCCGCAAGACATGGTGTGTCTCTACCGGAAGTCAGAGTGAAGAATGTTGTGGTCCGGTAAACAAGAACAGAGCATGTGGCAAGGTCCGATAGACAGGTCCGGATCTCTCAGAGGAAGTATCTTGGTGCAATGCAGAATTGGGGAAGTCAAGAGGACTACCTTGAGTGGTATATTCCAAGGATTTAGCCTCCGGTGATAGATCAGGAAAAAGATATGAATAGTTGAGTACCGGATTCCTGAATGACAGTGTGAACAGAGGAAGAACTGACTGACAGAACATCAGACTACTTTCTGGATCTATTACTGATTGTGGTAAAGGTTATGAAGGCATGAAACATGTTTGGCCGACATGATTAATGATTTGTACAAGCATATACTTGATCCGCATCACTTGATGTGCAAGAATTTAGCTGACAGATCAGAATTAGTGAAAAGATTGACTATTCCGAGTGCCGACTAGAAAGGTGATGAAATTTCCTATGTGAATATATATACACGATGGATTTAGTTCTGAAAGTTGTTGTTGTGGTTAGTTGTGTGCGAATAAAAGTAGAAGTATAGAGCAGAAGCAGTAAGGAAGGTCTGGTATGTGAAAGGAAAGAAGCTTAAAGAAAAAGGAAAGATGAAGTGCAGCAGATCAGTATACTGAGCCTAACCGAAACTGGACTCCATCATTTGCAAATGCTACCAATCAGTTCAAGTATTGTATAACACTCTTTTGTAGACAGTGTGTCTCTTTGTAGGCAGTGTGCCTCCTTGTGAGCAGTGTGCTCGGGTAGTGAGCCCTAATTGGCAAGTGTCATTTTGTATTTCTTTATTCTTCTAACAGAGAATAATCTTTGGGTTAATCACCCCGTGGTTTTCTCCCTTAACAGGGTTTCCACATCAAAAATATTGTGTCATGTGTATCTCTATTTTTCATGGTTATGATTGCTTGTTTGATTTAATGCTCCATTGATTAATAAGAAAGTTCTGAAAAAAGAAATAATTAGGATAACTGATTCCCCCCCCTCTCAGTTATCAACAATTGGTATCAGAGCCAAGTTCCTCCTAACAGAGTCTAACAGCTTGAGGAAGATCTGGGAATCCAAATGGATACATATGGTTTAAAGGAACAACTCAAGATTGCCCTTGAGGATCTTGAACAATCAAACTCTGAAGTCAATGAATTAAAGGAAAGACTCAAACAGGCTGATGATTTCATGAGAGAACTAAAAGACAAATTAAGTCTCTCTATGAAAAAGAGAAAGGAGCTACTTCAACAATTGGCAAGACAAGGTGAAGCTAATGATGCAAATGAAGAGTTGACTGAAAAAACTAAGTTATGTGAAAAGTTATCAAAAGAAGTCATTACGGTAAGACATGAAATGGAATCAGGAGTTATAAAGTTTACCCAAGAGATTGAAGAGAAAAGAAAAACTGAAGATAATCTAAGACAATCTCTCAAGGAGAAATCAGAAGATTACCATGAAATGGATAGAATTATCAGACATCTTGAATTTGATCTTGAAGATGCTAAAGAAAATGAAGAAAAACGTGAGGATTAAATTGTCTCTCTCAAAAGGGATCTTCAATCAGCAAATGAATATAAAGAGAAATTCAAGATAAGTTCTGCTCAACTTGAAGCTCTTCTTGGAAGTCAAAAAAGGGCAGATGACAAGAGTGGTTTGGGATATGAGAAAGGAGAAAGCTCCAGATCCAGTCAGAAGAATTTTGGATCAGAAAATCTAAGGAACAGGCCTATAAGACCTCCGGTAAGACAACCCAATGCTCAAAGATATCCATCTTTCAATGGATACTACCACAACTGTAATCTCTTTGGTCACAAAGCTAATCAGTGCAGAAAGAGAATAAATTAGACTAATTCTTCCTTCTCTGGACAATGTTTTAACTATAAAAGGTATGGTCACAAATCTCATGAATGCAGAAATATGCAAATGAACAAATCATTCAATGGTAGATACTTTGCATGCAATAGAATAGGTCATATGGCTAATCAATGCAAATCAAAAGGATATCAATCAAATATGCAAAGAAATGTTGTTTGCCAAATCTGTAATAGACCCAGTCACAGTGCAAAATTTTGTAGAAACAAGAATCAGGACAAAAGAGGTCCGGTATATCATAATCAGAATCAAGATAAGGGTAAACAAAAAGTGAATGCGGATGAAGTTAAAAGTGAGATGAGCAAGATTTGGGTGAAGAAAAGTATAGAGAATATAGAGGTTGGATCCACACCAGAGTCTGGTGCTGATATTCCTTCTAGAAATTAAAAAGTGAGCTCTGGCTCAGGGGGAGACACAAAGAAAACCTTGTTCCCCCAGTCAGTCAAGTGGTGCCAGAATTGGCACAAGAAGAGGATGTGGATTAAAGGGTTTGTAGATATGAGTCTTGAGATGATCCAGTTAATATTTCAGAGGTCCGCATGAAGATGTGAAGAAATTGCAAGCGATCAAGTACAACCAGTTCTGGGAGATGCTCCAGAGTGACAGAGGGTTATAAAAGGGTCTGGTAAGATCCGGAAGTGCATTGTCCTATTCTGTGGATTAGACAGAGTGTTTGGGATGTCCTTGTGATGTGTCATCTTGATTTGTTCATGGTTGGAAGATCCGCATGATGTTCATAGATTAGGACAAATCTGGTTCTTCAAGTCATCTGAATAAGGCTAACCGGAATAATGTAGGTCGAGCATTTATTGCAATCAGATATTAGGGTTTGCGGAGCAATATAAGGGTTTTCTCATTGATCATTTGTACATTCTGCACTCAAGAAGAAATGAAAAGTGGAGCTGTGCAGCAAAATCCATCAAGTTCATCAAAGATCACTTGCAGAAGTCATTACATCTAGAAATCAATCCAACCAACTCCGTATAACCGAAGGCGCATAAGGTATTTTCTGTTTTCAATATCTCACTGCAAATCTTTTGAAAAATGGCTACTCTAAATATAGTTAAGATCTCTGATAGATCTCACCCCTCATTCAAGAAACATCCATACAAATCTTTGGAGGTAGATCCCCTAGGAGCCTTTTCTAGTGTTCCGCTTGGCGTGTTGCACACCGAAGATATTAGGGTTTACATACATGCGAGTATTGAAGAATTTGGGGAATTCAAACTAAGAGATATCTATCATAAACAACTGTTAGATGATTCATTTGAGCTTAAACCAGAATATAAGGGCATCCAAGAGAAACATTTTGATCAATTCATTCATTTCCCCTACTTTGAAGAAGATGAATGGGTCCGGTACGTGTTGAGTAGGATGCATGATAACTTCCTATGGCTGAACAGACCTTGCAAGATCACAAAGGAGGCAATTAGGGCAGTAACTGGTTTATACTCCTCCGGAGGGATACCTGTCCTCAAATCTGTCAAAAACAACATTGTAACTGAGGCCACCGGATCAAAGTTTGATAAGAGGGCAATGACTATAGAAGATATTACTGACCCGGACATCAAATTTGCATCTATGGTAATAGGTTACAAGATATATCACTCCAGTAGGGAGAATTCAGTATCTGAAACTGCAATATATACAGCCTATGAGATGCTAAGGAAAAATGTAGAATATGATCTCTATGAACTTCTTTTGAGCCAGTTAATGGAAAACATACAAAAGATCAAAAAGGATAAGAAAAACTCTTTCAAATATGGTGCACTAATTTTATGCTTGTTTTTCTACTTCATGAATGAGCTGCCCGGATCAAATGGATGGGTATGGGAGAATGACAAACTAGTAGCAGTACAAATCAGAGACTATTTGCGTGGGCTTGGGGATGCTAAAGCAAGAAATTCAGCCCTGTGGGGATATTTTAAAAACTTCCAGAGCATGATGCAAGCAAGAGAAAGAATTCCCTAGTCTCTTGTTGAAAAATACAAAGACACAGTTTGCTTTATGGTTGATACTGATCAGTGCCTAATGGAGGTAGTAGAGCCAAGGACAGTCTGGATCATGCCTATGGGGTATGAAGTGGATGAACAAATTGTAGAATTGCATATCCAACACATGCTCAGTCAACCAAAGGACCTAAAAGCAGAGAGATTTGGAACCTTTGAAGAACTAAGTGTGAAAATTCACACTAAGCTCAGGCAGCCAGAAATTAAAAGAAAGGTAAGATCATCAAAAGGATCTACACCTGTCACAACCAAAAGCTCAAAAACATCAAAACCGGAAGGTCAGACATCCGGTAAAGGAGAGAAAAGGTCTAAAATAAAAGCCACAAGGGCTTATGCAAGTCAAAAAGATGAAGAGGAAACTGAATCAGATGAGGGGGTAAAGGAGATAAAGAAACAGAAGAAGAAATTATCTGGTAAACATTCTACTGGTCAAGGAGAAGTAGAGAAGGAAGAGGAATTTATTGAAAAACCTACTCTCTCCTTAGATGATGTAGTAAAAGTAGTCACTGTGGATGGCAACCTTCAACCCCTAATAGAATTCTATGATGATTATAATGAAGCAGATAAAAAGATTCTGGAGGAAGCCACAGTTAAGTTCTTAAACATTTACAACAAAGATTTTATTGAAATTATCTCTTTAATTCCTAAAAGTCTAGAAAAGGAGTTGGAAATGAGAAAGACCAATGCCATGGCAAAAGACCTTGAGATCCAGGAATAGATAGCTATTCAGCTATATCCTTCAATCGACCCCAAGACAATGAACATGGTATTCAAAGACTGCAAGGATGAATTCAGGAGCAAAGCAAGGATGAATCAGCTTATGCTTGGTGAGACTGATAAGGTAGCCAAGGACACTGAAGAGATTCTCTGGAAAACCTTCAAAAGATTTAATCTTCCTATCATAGAGGACTTGGGTACTGACCCCTCCACCACAAATGTTGCAGAAGAAACTCCTGAGAAAATGTCAGAAGAGGTGGGCCCCGAACAAACAAACATTTCTCCTCCGGTTTCCCCTACAGTCTCTGGATCCAAAGAAGAAGAAAAATTATAGGAGAAAGAAGCAGAGGTGAAGGAAAAAGAAGGTGACAGTATAAAGATTGCAGAGGAACAGAAGACTTCAGCAGAGAAAACCACAACTGCTAGTGGTGGGAATGTAGAAGGAGAGAAAACTCCAAAGGACAGCTCCAAGACTACAAAAGAGAAGAAACATCTGTCTCTGGCAAGAGACATTGCACAAACTGTCCAAGAATTCCTGAGCAAAGAAACAATAGAGATTGATGAACCGGAGCTTCTACAAGGTCCATTCAATTTTGATTCTCTTTCTCTGGTACAAACAATGAAAATAGCTTCATTTGCAAATGCTAAGGCTAATGAAAAACTCCTAAAGTCTCATATGGAAGACTGTGAGTTGATAAAAGCTGCATCCGGAGTGCTGGAAAAGATCATACCATCTTTTCAGAAGGACCCCATAGCCTCCTCTTCTGGTAATCTCAAAACCTTAGTTAGCAGCGTTAGTACACATTTTGATTCTCTAGAAAAATCAACTGAAGAAAAGGTTTGAATCGAGTTTTTGGATAAGAGATTCTCAGAGGTACAAGGATTAATCACTCATGATAGAAGAAATATAAGTATTGGGATAAAGAGTTTAGAAAATGCTCTTAAGGATGGCGGTGAAATATACAAATTTTGTATCTCTTGGTCCAAAGCAACAGTGGACATTGAGAAGAAAATAAAAGAACAGGAGGATAAACTATCAAACCTATCAAAGAATTTTGATCCTCTCTCTTCCTCTATAACAAATCAAGAATGTCAGACTATTGCAGTCTTGAGTGAAATCTCAGAAGTTAGAGAAGGAAAGAAAAAATAGAATAAGCAGGATGAGTGAGCTCAGGGGGTTAATTGTCCCTAAGCTGGAGGCCATGCATGAGGCCATAAAAGAAGCCCAAATTACAGCCCAAACCAATGATCCGACAGATCTAAAAAGGGCAGATGTGTTTGCATTCCTGTTGAGTGGGCATATCTCAATTTTGGACAGGATGAAGCAGAGTTGGGCGATAGAAGTTGTACAGTTGAAGAACACTTTTGCAGACATATTACAGTTTATGTAAGTATTCCACATGTATATACTTATGCGGCTAAGTACAGTTAAAATTTTGAAATTTTTGGTATGCGGACCCTACCCTTTGCCATTGATGTCAAAGGGGGAGTGAGGAGCAGTGAAAAATGAGGAATCCATCTAAGGGGGAGCTCCAGAAAATGTATATAAAGATAGAGCATTAGCCAAGGGGGGGCATAGTGTAAACACTTAGTCATTTTTCACTAAGTGTTGCCATCAATGCCAAAGGGGGAGATTGTTGGCAAGAGACACTATATGGATTCATGTTTGTTGTCATTGATGGCAACAAAGGTCAACCCACACATCCGCAGGACATGGTGTGTCTCTACCAGAAGTCAGAGTGAAGAATGTTGTGGTCAGGTAAACAAGAACAGAGCATGTGGCAAGGTCCGACAGACAAGTCCGGATCTCTCAGAGGAAGTATCTTGGTGCAGTGCAGATTTGGGCAAGTCAAGAGGACTACCTTGAGTGGTATATTCCAAGGATTTAGCTTCTGGTGATAGATGAGGAAAAAGATATGAATAGTTGAGTACTAGATTCCTAAATGACAGTGTGAACAGAGGAAGAACTGACTGACAGAACATTAGACTACTTTCCGGATGTGTTACTGATTGTGGTAAAGGTTATGAAGGCATGAAACATGTTTGGCCAACATGATTAATGATTTGTACAAGCATATACTTGATCCGCATTACTTGATGTGCAAGGATTTAGCTGACAGATCAGAATTAGTGAAAAGATTGACTATTCCGGGTGCCGACTAGAAAGGTGATGAAATTTCCTATGCAGATATATATACATGATGGATTCAGTTGTGAAAGTTGTTGTTGTGGTTAGTTGTGTGTGAATAAAAGCAGAAGTACAGAGCAGAAGCAGTAAGGAAGGTCCGGTATGTGAAAGGAAAGATGAAGTGTAGCAGATCAGTATACTGAGCCTAACTGGAACTAGACTCCAGCATTTGCAGATGCTACCAATCAGTTCATGTATTGTATAATAATCTTTTGTAGACAGTGTGTCTCTTTGTAGGCAATGTGCCTCCTTGTGAGCAGTGTGCTCGGGTAGTGAGCCCTAATTGGCAAGTGCCATTTTGTATTTCTTTATTCTTCTAATAGAGAATAATCTTTGGGTTAATCACCCCGTGGTTTTCTCCCTTAACAGAGTTTCCACATCAAAAATATTGTGTCATGTGTATCTCTATTTTTCATGGTTATGATTACTTGTTTGATTTAATGCTCCATTGATTAATAAGAAAGTTCTGAAAGAAGAAATAATTAGGATAACTGATTCACCCCCCCCCTCTTAGTTATCAACAGACACATCACAAATCACATCAAATGGCATAGCATTCATGGCTTTGATAATGTTGGATGACAATCCATGGGCACTATAACTCTACCTATACAAGTAGGATCTATGTTGTGCCTACCCTGATTCATGTCATGCCTTGTTCTTTATCTTACAACATGTTTCTTGGTAGACATTGGATTCATGCATTGGGGACAGTCCTTTCCACTCTACATCATTCAATCAAATTTATATTCAAAGGTAAACTTCATACTATTCATGTTAATCTTGAACCAAATAACTATTTACATATTGAAATGCAAAAACTAGCTTACAATCATATGAGCTTAAACAATTTACAAGCTAATTCATCAATGCCTCTAGCCATGAATAATGTTGTGAAAGATTCTATACCATCAAATGCACTCTTGGTGATGATTGGGGCTCATTCAATTTTAATCCTTGTAGTATAGGGGAATATAAAAGTAAGAGCCTTGGCACATCAAAAGTGGCATCGATCTTACCTAAGCAGTCCTTTCAAGCATCTAAGAAACCTAAAGTCCCCTTGGTAGAAAATAAAAACAATACTCTCACTTATACCACAAAATACAAGACCTATGAGGCTTCGCCATCTTCTAAGGAATGACATCCCTTTATGGTCGAAGATTTAAGATCCTTTATAACAATTGTGAATATGTAGGTTAGGGATGTGGTGTAAATCAACAAGGGATTCGAGTACCAATAGAATCCATGTCAACACATTACTCAAGCGACATTAGATATAGTCCTTTTAAAGAAAAGAAAGCCTCCCATCATCCTACACTTAATGTTAATTCAAAAAGATCAAAACAACATGACAAAAATCCTAGATATGTATGTTCTTAACGATGGTACCCTAACAGGTAAGTATCTCTAACCTATATCTCTCTCGTGATGTGTTATGTGTTGTTTAGGCCTCCTAGGATGACCTCAGATTCTCCCGTAAGGTCTGAGATACCAAGAGACTGCCTCTGTTGTGACCTTCTTCTATTTGTATCATCATTCTTCTATATTGCCTCTCTCTGATTTCATTGTTGTGTGTTGTGCCTTGCGGACATAGTGTCATGGTTGGTGACGCTGGGGGCACCCTCCTACGTGACTCTCCCTAAGACACGTGTTTCTCCTCTCTTATTTATTGTTTCCCTTCCTCTAGTGTTTCCATCTAGCAAGTGGATGACGACAAACATTTATACTGATGCAGACCTAGTGTCCCTTTCAAGAGCAATCAAAAAATGGACTTAGTTCCTAATATGATGATGGGGTTGTATATTTTATTTGATGCTTGGCTAGTGGAAGTACTCGTGCTTTCCGCTTAGTGATTATGATGATGTTTCTATCACATTTACAAACCTTAACAATACTGTTGCTTAGTGCACCTTTGTTTGTCTTTGAATCTGGCCTTGGTGGTACTCAATTCAAAGAGCTTCGTGATATAGCCCCATGGTTATCCTCAAACTCTGAATTCATTGTATAACCTTGGCTCTTTATGTGGTTAATCATATGCATCGATTTTGTTATTTATCATGATCTTGTAGACACTAACATGTTTCTTGCAGGGATGTGTTTGTGGGAACATTTGGCGATCGTAAAGTACATGCCACCTCCGAGGGCAATGGGCTTTGCAAAAGTCAGTGTTCCCTTGTGTGTTTTATTCCTACTTTAATGTACTTGTTATCGATGCATGATATCAACCACCTTAAGGTGGGGGCATATATGAGATAAGTTGTCTGTTATAGATATTAGCAATGTGCTTGTCCTTAGGTGCAGATTAGTGCGATGAGTACTTCCTACATCCTGAATTTGTTTGCAATCAACCAATCTATCTTGAAATCTATTGCGTATACCTCCTTTTCACTGTAAGGCATCTCCGTGATGTGGGTGGGGTTGTATACTTGTGAGCTCATAGCTCCTTTTCACTGTAAGGCATCTCCGTGATGCAGGTGGGGTTGTATGCCATGATTCCTTTTCATTGTAAGGCATCTCCGTGACATGGGTGGGGTTGCATTTTCAAAAGTCCTTTGCAGAGGTAAGGAGTGGTTCTGTGACTAACTCAACCCTTAAGTGTGTCTTTGGTGATTGTTGTGGCGAAGCCCAATCATCGATGCGTGCATGTAATGTACTTGAGATGGTGGTGAGCCTAGAAATAGGAACACACCATCGGTTGTCTGTTGTGTTTTCTCCATGTCTTCAAGCGTGTGTGTTTTGGCATGCTTGTTTTGTGTGGAGTGTATGTTGCCCCATATGCAGTCTACATTTTGGGAGGTTTTACGTGTCTTGCATGTGTGTTGCCCCATATATACAAAGACCTGTGCGATGAGTGCATCATGTATTATGGGAGGTTTGTTTACTTTCCAGTACTTGCATCTGCATTTCATATATATGAGAAAAAGAAAAAGAAAAGAAATCATGCCTATCTTCCATGCATTAATGTGTCTTCTATGCATTGACTGTCTTCTCCGTGTTCTGCATGACTGTAACTGTCTTCTCCATGTTTTGTGTGCCTGTTACTGTCTTCTATGTGATTGGTGTGTCTTCTCTGTGCTTGGCATGTTTGTTGTGTTTGTGACCTTACTTTAATGCATGTATTGTCCTCACATTTATACATACATTAAAGTAGGGGCTAAATGTAACGTCAAAAAATGTCCCCTTGGGGGGCTTTTCCCTCTTAAAGTTTAGCTCCCGGGTCTTTCGCATGCATTTAGGATATCTTAGTTCATAATTTGGCATCCCGATGGAATGAGCCCTTGGTAACATGACAAATGGGACCTAGGAGGACCCCTTGAGCTATACCCTACCCAAAATAAGGGGGAGGACTTGGGCGCCTGCGCCTTAGTCCTGCCCTATTTTGGGGCAGCCCCAATTTTTGGGTGTTAGTTTATGACCATTATTTGGGTCCTTTGCCGACACAGTAAGTTTGAATTATGAAAATCTTGGCATGAGTGTTTATAGTTGCATATAAAAGCATGTTTAGGCATTCATTTGTAAACTAGATGGCAATTGTGATGTTCAAGTGTTCTCAAGGTGATTCAAGGCTTTTATTGTGTTGCAAGAGTAGACTTGTGTGGTTTGTGTGTTTGTATTTGTAGATTTGAGCATCCATTCATCATGGAATGAAGAGCGTCTTCCTCCCATGATATCTTCACTACAAGGTGACATTATATTGTGTTTTCATTATCAATTCCTTTGGTTTTTGCCTCTACCTCACAAGGGCACGCACTCTCTATCTAACAACAGTGTTCAAAGACTTAATTGTCCTCTATGGCTTGACTGAGGCAAGCCTTTAAACACCACAACCCCCTCCCAAAGTATTGTGATTGTAGGTTACAGGTGTCGCATTTGGGAAAAGTGAAGTTGTGGGAAGGATTGGCAGACATCAAAGATTTTGGATCTGAAGAGAAGTAGGACATCGGAGTATTTCCAGGACTTGGGCGAGTGCTCTAGTGTCCCTCGCAGTTGAATTTCCAGAAACAAGAGTTACAATGTTGATCAGTGTCAGAAGAAGGTCTGGATCCCACAAAGAAACTGGTACCTTGGACTAGGGTACCCGCTCCAGTGTCCCTGACTATTTCGCCTCAGAACCCTAAAAATAGGTACTTTGTGATTTGCTATTTTACTTCTGTCTACATGAGATTTTTCTGTTATTCATCAGTTTATTATTGTATTTGCATAATTAGGGTTTTAATGGTCAATTGAGCATAAGAGAAGGTAAATTAGTGATTAAATTCCCTAATCCAAGCTTCCCTACATCTCACAATGACTCTAGGGTATGATAGTGATTGCCACTTGACCCTAGGTCCTTGAATGTAAAGTGGAAAGGCAGATTTAAACATCAAAACACTAAAACATTAAGAAATCCAATTTTCCACTAAACAGCTTCACATACTGCAAATGATAACCATAAAAGAAGACCCACAATATGAATCGTCTCTTCCTTATGATGTTCTACATTTGTTACTTGCTAGCTGGTTTGCTAACAGATGATTGAACATGATCAAGATTGTCATATTCAATAGTTGGAAATTCAACATTCAAGGATACTATTATTTCATACTACAAGCCTTAGGATTGGAAGAAGCTCCCTTCACTATTATCTAACGAACACAAAAATTGCATAGATGTTATTGTATTGCATCTCATGCTAGAATGATGGACTACAAAAGCTAAAAACAAGATTACAATATTGTGTTCTATATGAGTAATAAATAGTATTTATTTTGCTAGGTATCCTCTAGCTAATCATGTAGACCATTATGGAGCTATCCAGGAAGATGATGTGTACATTTTTTGACTAGATTAAAACACAATTTTCACAACAAATAACTAAATGCTTGACAAATCACCTCATGGATCCATATTCTTATGATTTGCCAAGGGTTTATTTTTACCCCCTTTGTTGGGATTATTTATCTTTAAAGTGAAAATAAAAGATTCTTAATTATTATAATATGCACAATCATGACTCAGATATTCAAGTGGGATCAAGTGATTGATGGTGTATTGCATCACAAAATTTCTAGCTTTTATGCAAATGACTTTGAAGAAGACCAATAGGGTGTCTTACTGATGTTGTTGCAAGGAAAGATGCACAATGAAATTATATAATTACACATTTATTTCAGTATCTTTGAGTAGTAGGAACAAGTATGCATAGTTAAATGGTATGTGAATAGAGACATATTGTGTTACTGTGTTCTTTATTATTTACTTTCCTGATGAACCCATGTCAAATGGTAATATAATTATATCTGGTAATGTCTAGGATTGTAAGAATTGATTAGGGTAATCATCATGGTTAATATGGTTGTTTTGTGTGAACCAATTGCATGGGAAATACCCAACACATGTCTTCCCTCAATTTCTAAGTAGGGCCATCTTGCATGGATGCATTATTTACACTACTCTTCATTCTTGTTTCACCCTTTATAGTGCAGTCAATTAGGAGGCTAACGAAATGAACACACTATTGAATTAGGTCTAGACAATTAAGAGGGGGGTGAATCAGTTGTCACATGAATTAACAATTTCTTTCTCTTAATCTTCTTTTATAACTTATAATCAAAACATTTCAACATTAATCAATAACACATAAGCAGAAATGAAAATAGTACACTTGACACCAAGATTTTTGACGTGGAAACCCAATTAAGGGACAAACCACGGTGGGGGTTAACGCACAAATATTATACTCTGTTAGAAGTATTACAATGGGAATGCACATGCATTCAGGCTCACTGCCTAGAGCTCACTGCTCAAAAGAAGGCTCACCGCCTATAAGAAAGAAGAGTTACAATAAATTTGAATTGATATTTGGCATCTATCAATGTTTGATTTCAATTCCAGTTAAGCATAGAAAACTGACTTGATACACTTCATCTTTATTCTTCTCCTCTTACTGCTCTGCTAGCATCTGAACTTTGATCTCTGCTTCCTTTCGCAATTACTCCCTTGTTGCCAACACACACATAAAAAATCATCCAATTCCATTGGATATATATATCCGCAACATGATCTATAATCATTTTACCAGTCACCTTCAAGAACATTTTAGAACTTTGTAAGGTACTCTGCTCTGTCAGCTAGATCCATACATAATATGAGATGTGGATTACAAATTGCACTTGTGAAATATCAATCATGTCAGCTATCACTATTTGTCATCACCAATTTCCCAATAGACAACTTCTATACATCTAGAAATAGGATCATTCACAGGGTCAACCAGTTCTTCTGTCAGTTATGCCAAACTGAGATCTAATACTCAGAAGCTGATATCTTTTGAGTCCATCTTTGGAGGATGAAACTCTAGATTTAGAATGTCTTGACAATGCTTACAATGACCTCAGATCCGCAGCAGATCATGCCTTTCCACCGAAGAGATCTGGACCAAGATACCAGACCCTTCACCTGCTCTGTTCCTGACTACCCGGACTTAGACAAATTCTGATTCTGACTTCCGTGTGAACAAATTATGTTATGTGGATGATTGGGATGATCTTAGTTGCCATCAATGACAAAACTTATCATGCCTAGCAGTGTCTCTTGCCAATAATCTCCCCCTTTGGCATTGATGGCAACACTTAGTGAAAAATGACTAAGTGTTGGAATAGCTCCCCCTTAGCTTGTGCTCCATACTGTTGTTCACACTACTTTTTGGTACTCCCCCTTGGCTGGATTCCTCATTTTTCACTGATCTTCACTCCCCCTTTAACATCAATGGCAAAGGGTGGGGTCCACAAGCCAAAATTTTCTAAAATTTGTAGATAGGATTGTATATGTACAACTAATCATTAATTTCTATTCACATGAACTTGAGAATATCTACAAAACTATTTTTCAATTGAGAAACTTTAGAGCCCAAGTTCTCTTTATTCCATCCAAAATTGAGATGTGTCCACTTAGCAAAAATACATATGCTTCTGCCATTGTCAGATCCGAAGGATTACTTGTCTGAAGTGCAGTCTGAGCTTCTAATAAGGCATTAAACATGGTTTCTAACTTGGGGGCAATCAATTCCTAGAGCTCACACATTCTCTTCATAATGTTACTTTTTTCTTTACCGAGCCTGTTTATCTCATCTGTCAAGCTAATTCTTGACATTCCTGACTTATAGGTGAAATTGTTAGAGGATCAAAAATTTGAGAAAGATTTGACAATTTATGTTCTTGCTCCTTTATCTTCTTCTCAATATCCTCACCAATTTTAGGCATTGATAGACAAAATTTGTACATATCTCTTCCATCAATTAAAGCATTCTAAATACTCCTTAAGCTAATGTCGATTATCATCCTATCATTTCCTATTAGATTATGTACTTCACTAAATTTCTTATCTAGAAATTCTTTCCAGACCTTTGCCTCTATAGATTTTTCAAAGGATTCAAAATGAGTATTTACAGAACTTACTAGATTTTTTAGATGTCTGGAGGGGGAAACAAATGGACTCTTCTGGTAGGAAGGCATTAATTTCTCCAAAATCCTAGTTGCGAGCCCCAATAGCTCATTATCTTCCATATGAGACTTTAATAATTTTTCTCTAGCCTTTACTTGGGTAAAAGATGTTATTTTCATATATTGAATGGGAGAGAGAGCATCTGGATTGGTTAGAATTTGGAGTAGTTCAGGCTCATCAAGCTCAATCATCTCCTTTTCAATAAGACTTTTCATTGCATTTGCAATGTCTCTTGCAAGATTTTCTAAATCATTCATTTGATCATCAAAATTTTTAGCATCTGTTTTAGGTGCTTCAACATTTGCACCATCTTCTTTTTCTTTGTCTTCTTGGTTTTCTTCCTTGTCTTCCTTTGCTTTATCATTTCTTATATCACTTGCAGGTGAAATCTTTTCTCTGTCTTCACTACTCACTGCCTGATTCGAAGGGCTCTATGTAGTAGCAATATTCTCTTCTTTTCTAGAATGATTAGGTGGAGGAGTTACTCCTACATCAATTGTTTTGTCTATCATATTTATTTCCTCCTCTTCATAGACTTCTCCAACATTCAGATCTGATGAATCAAATCCAACCTTAGTCTCTTCATAGGTTAACTCTGGAGGATCTAAATTAACACCTTGGTCATCAATTCTTTTGTTAATCTGTTCTTCTGGAGCTTCATGTTCCAGAACTAGAGGATTGACTTCTTTTACTTGTTTCTCTAAAATAATATAATATTTATCTTTGTCTAAAGCCTTTCTCAGAATTTCTTCTGTTTCTTTTGCAATTTCCTCAGTTTCACAAAGCATAAGTTTGTTCATCTGGACTTTGCTTCTAAATTTATCTTTAACTTCTCTAAGGATTTTGTCTACTTCTCTTCTAGTCATAATAGGGCACAAAGTGAAGAGAACATACTCTCTAAGTTCCATGTCTTTATCCTTAGCTTCTTCTTTCCTCATTTCCAGTACTTTCCTCAAGCTTTTAGGGAGTTCTTATAAAATTTCCAACAGGGCTCTATTGAATTTATTCAAATATGTGATAATGGCATCTTCCAAGATTTTCTTATTTGCTTGATCAAAATTATCATAGTAGACTCTGATAGGTTTTAAATTTCCATGAAAAGTGATTGTTTTTACAATTTCATCAATAGTCATAGCGACCTTACTAGTTACTTGCTTTTTATTGGCCTTATTGCTTCCAAAAGGCTGGTCTTTAGAAGTCTTTGAAGTTCTGGCTTTCTTGGACCTTATTTGTTTCACTTCTTCATCTGTCTTTGTCTCCTCATCATCTTTTCTATTCATGTGGGTTCTTGTGGCCTTGGTTTTCTTTCTTTTCCCTCCATCACCGGATGGAGTGGCTTCCAATTTCTTAGTGGAAGTGGACTTGAGTTGCTCAACAAGAGTTGCAGAACTCCTTGTCTTCCTTGAGGAACTTGGTGGGACTTCTGGAGTGACTGCCGGCTCACTTTCTGCTTTTTCATCTGTAGTATACTCAATGATTTTCTTCATCTTTTCAATTCTTTCTCTATTTTGCTTTACTGCCTCCTTGGTTAGGCCAATTCTCTCAACATACCTTTCAACTTATCTTTGCACTTTCCTCTTGGTTTCTGGCTGACTGAGCTCCACATGCAATTTTAGACTTAGTTCCTTGTAGGTTCCAAACCCTTCCATAGAGGTATCTTTAGGTGTGCTCAGAAGATGCTGAGCATACATGTCCAAAACTCTTCCATCCACTTCATAACCCATAGGCATTATCCAAATTGTCCTTGGTTCTACCGCTTCCATCAAGCACTGATTTGTGTCAACCATGAAACATATGTCATTTTCATACTTCTCCATGATTAATTTAGGGATTCTCTCCCTTGCTTGCATTAAACTCTGGAATTTTTTGAAGTAGCCCCAAATGACAGTCTTTTGGGCTTGGGAGTCACCAAGGCTGAGAAGGTGATCTCTTATTTGCCATGCTACTGGTCTGTTAGTTTTCCAATGCACACCTTGAATTCTAGGTACTTCATTCATAAAATAGAAGAACAAGCATATAATCAAGGAACCATATTTGAAGGTATTTTTCCTATCTTTCTTTATTTTTCTCAGATTCTCAATCAACCGATTCTATAGTATCTCACAAAGATCATAATCAACATTTTCTTTTACCATTTGATAGGCTGCATATATTACAGTTCCGGAGACAGAATTTTCCCTATTGGAATAGTAAATCTTGTACCAATCACCATGGAGGCAAATTTGACATCAGGTTCTATGATATCATTGATGGTCATTGCCCTTTTGTCAAACTTGGCACCAGTAGCTTTAGTCACTGTCTAGTTTTTCATGACTTTCAGCATGGGTAATCCGCCAGAGGAATTTAACCTAGTTACAGTCTTGATAATATCCTTTGTAATCTTAAATGGTTTCAATAGCCACATGAACTAATTATGTATTTGGCTCAATACATACCGAACCCATTCATTTTCATCAAATATTAGAAACCTAATGACTTGCAGAAAGTGTTTTCTTTCTAGAGGGCTTTGTATTCTAGTTTGAATTTATGGCTATCATCAGTTAAGTAGTTGTTGAGCAAATGTAAGAGTTTCAAGTTTCCAAATTCATCCATGTTACAGTGGATGTATTCCCTAATGTCTTCAACATGTAAAACCCCATATGGAACACTTGAAAAGGCACCTAGCGGTTCGACTTCAACAGATTTGTAAGGATGCTTCTTAAATTCAAGACGGGGCCTTTCAGTGAGATCAACAACTAAAGGTGTAGCCATTTGTAGAGATTGAGAATTCAAGAGATTTTACAGAAAACAAAAATACCTTGTTCCGCAAGTTAGGGTTTTGCTTGAGGATCATCTTTGCACTTTAATTCTTGGGAATTCTTAGCTTAGAGCTCATTCACTTCTTCACTTCTTGCTTTCTTCTGATGCAAAGTGGTCTGACTGGGGAATGAATGACCCTTTTATGCTCCGCAACACTTAATTTGTCTTTGTAATAAATGCTCTGCCCTAGTACATCTGGTTACTCTATTGTTAAACAGTTTCTCATGAATTATTCTACAATTTGTCATATCCACCCTTTTTCTTCTGGAAATCCTTTTCAAATGATTAGAAACAATCCAATATCTCTTTTCTCACTGTACCAGATTCAGGCACTTGCTTATTGGCTGGGGAATTTTGATTTTTATTGTAGCTCCCCCTGAGCCAGAGCTCCTAATTTAATTGCCTGAAGAATTACCTACACCGGATTCTGGTGCAGACCCATCACTATGGTTCACAATTGATTTCTTCACCCATGTCTCACTTTTTTCATTCTGGATCTCATTCTCTTCAATTTTTCTTTTGCCTTTGTCTTGTCTCTGCTCATCTGGTTTTCTATTTACTGGACCTCTTCCTTCATTGGTCCTACTTTTGCAGAATCTTGCAAAATGACCGGATCGGTTACAATGGAAGCACACAACATTTCTTTGGCCATTTGATTGATTTCCTCTTGATCTGCACTGATTTGCCATATTTCCAAATCTATTGCATGCAAAACATTTGCCATTGAAAGAATTCCCATTTCCTCTATGTGGTGAGTCATTCATTATCATACCTCTACACTCATTCAATTTATGACCATACCTCTTACAATTGAAGCATTGTCCAGAGAAGGATGGATTATTTTGATTTACTCTACTTCTGCATTAAGTGGCTTTATGACCAAATTTATTGCACTTGAAACAATTTCCATTGAAAGATGGATACCTTTGAGCATTAGGTTGTCTTATCAGAAGTCTTCTAGGTCTATTTCTCTCATTCCTTGGTTGAAAGTTTCTTTGTCCAGATCCAGAGCTTTCACCTTTTCATATCCAAGACCATGCTTGTCTTCAACCCTTTTCTGACCTTCAAGTATTGCTTCAAGTTTAGTTGAGCTTATCTTAAACTTCTGCTTGTTTTCATTTGCAACTTCTAGATCATGTCTGAGAATGACAATTTATCTTTCAAGATCTCTTTCATTGTCTTTGCTTTCTTATAGATCATATTTTAGATGACCAGCAATACTGTCCAATCTGTAACATTTGTTAGTTCTTTCTTTTAGAGTTTGATTTAAATCTTCTTCGGTCTTCTTCCTTTGCTCAATTTCTTTGGTAAACCTCATTGTCCTAGATTCCATCTCAACTTTTAGAACAACAACTTCTTTTGACAGCTTATCACACTCCTTTGTTTTTTTCTTCCAAGGCTTCATTCATGCTATTTTCTTCAGTTAAATTGGATAATTGCAGAAGTAGCTCCTTATTCCTTCCCAAAGACTTCTTTAATTTATCTTTTAACATTTCAATGGTATCATCAGCATCCTTGATTTCATCTTTCAGATTATATATTTCTGCTTTGGACTGATCAAGATCTTTTAGAGCCAACTGAAGTTGATCCTTAAGTGAACCCATTGAAAACTTCTTCCAAGATCTTTCCTCAAGTTGTTAAGATTCTTTTAAGGAACCTTTCTCTGATACCAATTGTTGAATTAGGTCTGGACAACTGAGAGGGGGGGTGAATTAGTTGTCACATGAGTTAACAATTTCTTTCTCTTAATCTTCTTTTATAACTTATAATCAAAACATTTCAGCATTAATCAATAACACATGAGAAAAAATGAAAATAGTACACTTGACGCCAAGATTTTTGATGTGGAAACCCAGTTAAGGGAAAAACCACGGTGGGGGTTAACCCACAAAGATTATACTATGTTAAAAGTATTACAATGGGAATGCACATGCATTCAGGCTCACTGCCAGAGCTCACTACTCAAAAGAAGGCTCACTGTCTACAAGAAAGAAGAGTTACAATAAATTTGAACTAATATTTGGCATCCATCAATGCTGGAGTTCAGTTCCTGTTAAGCATAGAAAACTGACTTGATACACTTCATCTTTATTCTCCTCCTCTTATTGCTCTGCTAGCATCTGAACTTTGATCTCTTCTTCCTTTCGTAATTACTCCCTTGTCACCAACACACACACAAAATCATCCAATTCCATCGGATATATATATCCACAACATGATCTACAATCATTTTACCGGTCGGCTTCAAGAACATTTTAGAACTTTGTAAGGTACTCTGCTTTGTCAGCTAGATCCATAAATAATATGAGATGCGGATTACAACATAAATCATGATGGCTATCACTATTTGTCATCACCAATTGTCCAATAGACAACTTCTATACATCTGGAATAGGATTATTCACAAGGTCAGCCAATTCTTCTTCTGTTTGTTCTGTCAAACTAAGATCTGATACTCAGAAACTGATATATTTTGAGTCCTTCATCTCCGGAGGATGAAACTCTGGATTTAGAATGTCTTGACAATGCTTACAACTACGTCAGATCCACAGCAGATCATGCCTTTCCACCGAAGAGATCTGGACCAAGATATTAGACCCTGTCACCTGCTCTGTTCCTGATTGCCTGGACTTAGACAAATTCTGATTCTGACTTCCGGTGTGAACAAATTGTGTTATGCGGATGATTGGGATGGTCTTAGTTGCCATCAATGACAACACTTATCATGCCTAGCAGTGTCTCTTGCCAACACACACTACCATTCAAATCATGGTACATACCATGAAAATTTCATGCCACCTCAATCACATAAGCTCTCTCTAAGTAGATAACAAATTCTTTTTTTATCATAACATGGATCTTTGTTTTAGTTATACAATAATAATTGTATGGAGAAAGAGTAGTTTAAGCTCTCTCTAATACCTTGTTGAGATGATGGTTGTCTTATGATTTTTAAAAAATAGATGAAAAATGATTAGTTGTGTTGCTAACTACCATGCTATGCTAGAATTTGACCAAGGTAGCTTAATGTTACCTTAGTTGTACCAAGGGTTCTTTTTAAGTTCATTTCACTAATTTTATATTCATATTTTTACAAGTAATTAATTTTATATGGGCTCTCTCTAAGGGGGTGTCTTATAGCTCAACATTACCTATGTTGTATCAGGGGTTCTTTTTATGTTCATTTCACTAATTTTCTATTCAAATATTTACAAGCAATTCAATTTTATATGAGCTCTCTCTAAGCGGTTAACATATTCATTTCATCATAGCATAAATCTTTGTTTTAGCTATAGAGGCATTCATAATTGCATGGAGCAGGGTCAATTTTATGGCAGTTACAAGTTTATGAGTTTGAAGCTTTTTTCCTTGTTTAGAAGGTGGTTATCTGTTGATTAAAAAGGGTGTATTTAAAATGATTGAATCTATTGCTATCAACCATGATGTATTGGAAATTGCTTTTGTCTCATAATCAATGTTACCTTAGCTATACTAGGGGTTCTTTTTAAGTTATTTTCACTAATTGTCTCCTCATATTTTAAGAAGTAATCAAAATGTATAGGCTTTGTTAAGTCAGATTTGAATTTAAAGAGCATTTTATCTTTAGATATTTTTCTAGAATAATAAATTTGTTCCATTGTTCTTAGAGATTTACATAGTTTTTTGTCAGTTTATGAATCAAAATCAGCACATACAACAAAGATACAAAAGTGTTTGGCTTCATTTATTCATGGGGTTTTCCATTTCCAGAAGATATTCCTCTAATATGACAAGTTGGGTAACATGCTATCAATTTAAATTTTTGTACTACCGAATATTAAAGGAAACTTGATGTTAAACGTATATTTCTATATTAAAGAAACCTATAGTTATAGAATAAGATGTTAAACATATTTTGCAATGGTAAACCAAAATCCAATTCATTTTCTTTTATTTTTTTTTAAACATAAAAATAAATTGAAGTGGAATTTGTAACCAACAAATGTAAAAGAAATATACATTAGGGCATATCTTTCTTAATTTGTCTTCATTTTTAACTTTATATTTTTAGAGTTAAGCCAATAGAACTCATGAGCTGATAAAAGTATTTTTTTACAATTTAGCAGTCAATAATAATCAAATTATATAAATCCACATGGGTTTTAATGGATTCATACAAAAGATGTGCACAACACTTAAAAAAGCTCCCAAAATAATAAAGAAAATATCCAAATTATGTACTCATCCAACAATAACCGAAGAGACTATAGAGACAATAGAGACATAGTATGGTACTAATTTTCACTAATTGTCTATTCATATTTTAAGAAGTAATCAAAATTTATAGGGTTTGTTAAGTCAACTTTGAATTTAAAGAGCATTTTATCTTTAGATACTTTTCTAGAATAATAAATTTGTTCCATTGTTCTTAGAGCTTTACATAGTTTTTTGTCAGTTTATGAATCAAAATCAGCACATACAACAAAGATACAAAAGTGTTTGGCTTCATTTATTCATGGGATTTTCCATTTCTAGAAGATATTCGTCTAATATAAGAATTTGGGTAACATGCTATCAATTTAAATTTTTGTACTACCTAATATCAAAGGAAACTTGATGTTAAACATATATTTCTATATTATTAAAGAAAGCTACAAGTATAGAATAAGATGTTAAACATATTTTGCAATGGTAAACGAAAATCCAATTCATTTTCTTTTGTTTTTTTAAAACATAAAAATAAATTGAAGTGGAATTTGTAACCAACAAATGTAAAAGAAATATACATTAGGGCATATCTTTCTTAATTTGTCTTCATTTTTAACTTTATATTTTTAGAATTAAGAAAATAGAACTCATGAGCTGATAAAAGTATTTTTACAATTCAGCAGTCAACAATAATTAAGTTATATAAATCCACATGGGTTTTAATGGATGCATACAAAAGATGTGCACAACACTTAAAAAAGCTCCCAAAATAATAAATAAAATATCCAAATTATGTACTCATCCGGCAATAACCAAAGAGACTATAGAGACAATAGAGACATAGTATGGTACTAATATTTCATCCCTTCATATAACCATGATAGTAGATGCAAGAAATGATTCCCCAATTGCTACAACATAAGAAGAAAATTATATTTCCAGTTTTGCTACCATCTTTAGTGATGAAGATCCAAATGCTTACTTTATTGGTTGAATTATAATTGAATTCACCTTACATTGCATTTTTTGTAAATGAATGTGTGTAGCTTAAATAAAATTGCTTGTATTAACCTTATCACAAAGATTATTTTTAACTAATCATATTAATATTGTCTTTCATATTGAATTGTACTTACTTGCATTTTAGATTTCATTTTTAACAAATGGATGTCTACATTATTGCATTTCATGTTGAATTGTACTTGCTTGCATTTTACATATCCTATCGACAAAATATTTGCTCAAAACATGGCATAATTGCTAGTTTATTTATTTTTGGTTTCATTAGTAGTAAATGTAGAAAGCAAGTTTGCATAGATATCACAAAATATGTAGATCCAAAACTCACATGAGGCATGAAGTCTTTGAGGATTGAGATGAGGATCTAAGTATGGAGGTATTGTCTTCTTATCACTAAGTCCCTTAATTGCAAAGAAAATTGATTTCAATAACAAAAAATGACCTGAACAAAATACAAAGTCACCACTTTGTTAAAAAATTGTATATTAATTTTGTAAGTTAAACCTAGATAAATAGCGCATAAATGGCATAATTAAATTCTAAGTACACCATACTTCATACTTCAATTCTATAAAGAAACTGATTTCAACAATGTAATTGATCTAAACTAAATACTAAGTACACCATTTTATGAAAAAGTTGCCTTTATTATTTTTACAAATAGAAACCCATTTCAATAACACATAATAGTTTAAATCAAACATTAATTAGACCAATAGATGTACCATTGCACTATTTACCTATGAGCCTAAATCAAACATTAATTGCACCACATTGCACGCCTCCTTTTACAAATAAAACCCATTTCAATAACACGTGAATGGTTTAAATCACATATTGAATTGATGCAGGAGCATCCCTAGTTCAAGAGCAATCTTAAATCAACCAAAAACATTTGCATTTCAGTTTGTTTCTTTTCATTTTCTAGTTCAGTACAGTTAGTTCAGTCAGTAGCAGTTTTTGTATTTTGGTTCGCATTCTACCATAGTTGCATTTCAGACCTTGCAGAGCTGGACTTAGCATCTAGATTCATTCATACACATCATATCCAAAACTCAAAACATTTGGATCAAGTACCGAAAAGTTATTGCTATCAGAAGATCAACTATTTTCTTAGAATAGAGCATCATGACAGTCTCAAATAATCAACTAAAGGAGAAGACCTGCGGAGCATTTCATGATTTGCAGAGCTAAATGACACATCATTCAATGTTATTTGGTGCATGGCCGACCTTCCTTGAGATCTACACTTCATTCTCTTCATTTGCGGAGGAGTTCCATTCAATTAGGTCTGACCTATCCATGTACACATGTTACAGCTCTTCGTCATGTTAGGGTTAGCCAGCAGAAGATATCAATTAAATGCAAATAAAGATTAAACAGAGGAATGAAAAATACATAGAAATAATAACAGCGAGAGACAATTTTAACATGGTTCACCCAAACTCAGGGTAAATCCACCAATAGAGAGTCCAATATTATTATCCAGTAAATCAAACCAATTACAACCAGTAATCCCTGCAACTCAATACTGCTGCAAATGCTACAATACAATATCAACGAAAACCCTAACCCTTAGCCATTTTTATCAAGACTTATGTCGGTTACAAAATAGGGTTTTTTATGTTGGCTAATAGAAAAAATAACTCCCAATGCCTTTATAAAATAATAGGCATTTTTTGCTTCGAGGGCACTGCCCCTAGCAACCCCCGTTGGGGGCATTGCCCCTAGACCCCCACCGATAAAAGTGGGGAAAATTTAACCTCCGAGTCTGATTAGGCTCCATATAACAACACATCAAAGTTTTTGATCTTCCTTGACCAACACGGAGGAATCTATTGTTCCAGAGATGATCTACATAATGATGTAATAGATGCATAGGAAAGCAGTTAGTTGATCGAGAGATAATTGATAATCTGAATTCTTTGTGAGGGAGCTTCAAAGCTATATCTTATGCATATTCTGATATTCTGTAACTAGGCCTGTGAGCCCTAATTGTAAGCCCGCATGATGCTGGTAGATTTGTATTTGAATTCTATGATATACTGAATGACTAAATCTGCATTTGTTTTGTATCTTTGATTTGTTTCCTTTGTGTTTACTCTAGTTGCACGGTTTGGACTATTCTCCTTGAGGACCCTCCTAACTATGACTGCACCAAGTGGTATCAGAGTGAAAGTTTGAATCTTTGCCTGAGAGAATTGGGTAAATGTACAAAGATGAGTCCACTTAAGGTGGAAGTTTCAAACTTAGAAAAAAACCCAAAATCAGGTAAACCAAAACAGGATCCCGCTTTTTATGAAATGGGATCCCATTATGCTTCAGGATCCTGAGCCAAAAGCGGGATCTCATTTTCTAGAAACAGGATCTCGTTTCTAGAACGGGATCCCGTTTCATAAAATTTGAATTTCCAATCCAATTTTTGCTATGGGTTTTGGGTCAGAAAAAAGGATTGGGAACCCAACCCTTGGCTTTGGACATGGTTTGACCTGCAAGTTGAAGGTCATGTCAATGCCACAACAAAATAGTGACTTTGGGCATATGTCTAAAGGCCTTTTTTGCAGAATTGTTTGACGAAATTAAAACCCATTATAGATGAGATAGTGTAGATTCCAAATATGTAAAGAAAATTTACAATTAGATTATTTTTCTATTTTTCAATTAATTTCTGATGAAACAGGTCCATAAACTTGAATTATCAGAGTTTTTTAATATTTTAATAACTTTTTATCAAAATATTATTTTGTAAAAAAATTGTACAAAAACATACTTCAGATAATTCTTTTCAATTTGAAAAAAAAAATTAAAAATGATAAGTTTAGGTCATCTTATGCGTGACATACACGACGATTTTTTAAAACACCAAAAATGGCCAATAAAAAATTAACAAAAATAATATTCAATAAAAAATTACAAAAAATTATGGAAAACGTGCTTCAGTGAGTTACAAATTTTTTCCCAAAAAGATTTAGAAAAATATGATTATTTAGGTCAAAATATGGATGACGTACACATGCATGGTATAGTAAAAAAAAGTGACTTTTAAACAGTGGTTTTTAGAAATGCCTATTAAAAATCAATTTGTATCATTTGGGTATTAAAAAAATTTACATATTTGGAAACTAGACTTTGAATACTACATTTCATATTTACTAACATTGTTCAAGATTCCACCTTTAAGTGCTTCAAATTTTTAGGTCAAATGTGACAAATTCTAAAAATCAGGGAAAACACTTCCACTTTTTGGCTAAAAAGTGGACTCAACTTCTTGCACACACCCAATTGAGCGAAGTTGGTGAAGGAATTTCATAAGATCTTGTTGTGGATAGATCACCAAAACATGAGGCATGTTACTTGTGTCACAACCGATCACCGATTGTGAGGCAGTTGTCATCTTGTAGCCCTATCGTCGAATTGAGGCAGTTTGTACTTGATCCTAGGAAGAGATGCTGCCAAGGAGAATCCCTGTTGTTGGAACAATGGCTAGTGGGATGCATGAGATGATGGAGATGATGAAAATAATGTGAATTAGACTGGATGATGTTGAAGAAGATAGAAGAAAAGGACTAAGCCCTAGAATTGGTATTGAGAGTGATGATGAAGAATTTCAATCTGCGAATCAAACTGAAGAAACCCTAGGAGGTGAAGAAGAAGATGAATCAGATCAAGTCAAGATTTTGCGAGCTATTTCAAAGATTGGAAAAAGACCTAGAGTTGATGTACCTAACTATACTGGCAATTTGAACCTTGAAGAGTTGATTGACTAGATAAATGACATGGAAGAATACTCTGAGTATGAAGAAATTGAAGATCCGGAAAAGGTGAAATTTGCAAAGACAAAGTTGAAAGAGCATGTTGCACTATATGGTGGAAAGAAGTTCAGTTGGATAGAAATAGAAGAGGAAAAGAAAAGATTACAAAATGCGACAGGATGGTGATAAAATTGAAGAATCAGTTTATACGTGGTGACTATGAGTTGGAACTGTTGAAGAGACTACAAAACTTGAGACAAAAGGAGAAATCTATGGAGTATACTGAGGAATTTCATAGGATGATCATAAGGAGATGACACAATGAAGCAAGCAAGGCGAAAGTGGCTAGATACATTAATGGACTAAGATTGAACATTCAAGAAGAATTGAGTTTGGTTAGAATGACAACCTTAGAAGAAGCATATCAGTTTGCCCTAAAAGTTGAAGAAAAGTTGAACAAGAGGCATGATCAAAAACACAGAGGTAGAGGAGCTAAATTTCAAAGAGGAAGAATATTTTCTGGAGGAGAGAGATCATATGCAAATCAGAACAGATAAGAGAACACATTCAAGGAGGACAGAGATAACAATGTATACCAGAGAGATGATAGAAATTTTGACCATAGAAGAAACCCTAGTCCATACTAGAGTGAAAGATACAAAAGATAAGGAAGAGGACCTGATAGAAGAACATTTAGAGAAACTTGTTTCAAGTGTGGAGGTGAAGGACATAGAGCATTTGAATGTAATCAAGGGAGTACAAGAAAGAGAACAAAGAACAGTGGAAGAGCAGCCTATGTGGAAGAAGAACATGTTGGATCACCCAATTCAGTTGGTAAACCTAAGAAAGGAGAATCACTTGTCATGGGGAGAGCACTATTTCAAGTAGAGACAAATGAGGAACCACCACAGAGGAAAAGTTTGTTTAGAACTAGATGCAAATTAGGTGGTAAATGTTGTAAAGTTGTAATTGATAGTGGTAGTTATGATAACCTAGTTTAAGAAGAGATGGTGATTAAGATGAAGTTGGAAATATTAAAACACCCTAAGCCCTATCAGATAGCATGGATTCAGGATGATCATAAGGTACCAGTGAGTGAGCAATGTTTGGTGAAATTTCATATTAGATCTTATCATGATGAAATCTTGTGTGATATTATGCATATAGATGTATGCCATCTTTTGTTGGGTAGACCTTGGCAGTATGATAGAAAATATATACAAGATGGAAGAAAGAATGCATACACTATAACATCAAATGGAAGGAGAATTACTTTGATTCCTTTGGAAGATGATCCTAAGAGTGAAGTATGTGGGAATGCTAGAATCTTTTTGGTAGATGGAAGAAAATTTTTGGATGGTTTGAGACATGAGAACATGTGTTATGCTTTGATTCCTAAGAAGCCTGAAACATTGAAGGAGACTGAAGAATCACAACCAGAGGAGATAAAAGAGTTTTTGACAGAATATGAAGACATCATTTCAAATAATGTACCAGAAGGATTGCCACCAATCAAGAGTATCAATCATCACATGGATCTTATACCTAGACCTAGTTTGCCTAACAAAGCAACACACAGAATGACACCGACAGAGAATGAAGAATTGAACAGACAAATACATGAATTGTTGATGAAAGGTTTAATCAGAGAAAGTTTGAGTCCTTGTGTAGTACCCGCAGTGTTAGCACCAAAGAAGGATTTTGAATGGAGAATGTGTACAAACTCTAAAGAAATCAACAAGATCATAGTTAAGTATAGATTTCCTTTACCTAGGATGGATGATATCATGGATTGTTTCAGTGGAGCAAAACATTTCACAAAGATAGATTTGAAAAGTGGATACCATTAGATCAGGATCATAGAAGGAGATGAATGGAAGACTACTTTTAAGACAAATGAGGGATTGTATGAGTGGTTAGTGATGTCTTTTGGATTGACAAATGTAACAAGTACTTTCATGAGATTGATGAATGAAGTTTTGAAGAAATTCTTGGGTAAGTTTGTTATTGTATACTTGGATGATATTCTAATTTTCAATAAGACAAAAGAAGAACATTTGCAGCACCTGAGACAAGTATTGCAGAGATTGAGAGAAGAGAAATTGTTGATAAACATCAAGAAGTGTAGTTTCATGAAGGAAGAATTGGTATACTTGGGATTTGTGATTTCTGCAGAAGGATTGAAGATGCATCCTGAGAAAGTAAGAGAAATTGTTGAATGGCCTACACTGGAGAGCATTGGAGAAGTCAGATCATTTCATGGATCGACTAATTTCTACTGGAAGTTCGTCATAAATTTTAGTTCAGTTTGTAACCCTATGACAGAGACTATGAGAGGTGACAAAAAAGATTTCAAGCAGACATTAGGAGCAGATAAAAGTTTTAAACTATTGAAGCAGAAAGTGACAAAGCAACCTATTTTGACATTACCGAATTTCAATAAGGTATTTCAAGTGGATTGCATGATGCAAGTGGGAATGTAATAGGAATAGTGTTAAGTCAAGAAGGTAGACCTATAGCATATTTTAGTGAGAAATTGAATGATGCAAGGAGAAGATATTCAATTTATGATCAGGAGTTCTATGCCATAATTCAAGCCTTAAAGAAGTGGATACATTACTTGTTACCTAAGGAGTTTGTGTTGTATACAGATCATCAAGCTTTGCAATATTTGAACAATCAAGGAAAGTTGAATTAGAGACATATGAGATGGGTAGAGTTCTTACAGAGTTATACATTTGTGTTGAAGCATAGAAGTGGAAAATCAAACAAAGTTACAAATGCATTGAGTAGGAGAAGAAACTTGATGACAGAGATGAGAGTTGAAGTGTTGGGATTTGATCAATTGAAGAACATGTATGAAGATCTTGATTTTACAGAACCTTGGAAAGCATGTAAGGAACCTGTTGTGATAGACAAAAGTAAATGGTTGGATTATTTTATTCAAGAAGATATGTTGTTCAAGGGAAATCAGTTATGCATACCTAGGAGTTCAATGGGACACAATTTGATCAAGGAGAAGCATAGTGATGGATTGGCAGGACATTTTGGCATTGATAAATAGTGACAATTACTTTTGGCTTCAAATACATAACAATGTTCAGAAATTTGTGCAGAGTTGTAGAGTTTGTCAAGTTGCAAAAGGGAGTAGTCAGAATACTGGATTGTATAAACCTTTGACAGTATCGGAGAGACCTTGGGAAGACATAAGTATGGATTTTGTAATGGGATTGTTGAAGACACAAAGAGGACATGATTCAATATTTGTAGTGGTGGACAGATTTTCAAAGATGGCACATTTCATACCTTGTAAGAAGACAACTGATGTAATGCATGTAGCTGACCTAGTTTTCAAGGAGATTGTGAGACTGCATGGATTAACAAAGAGCATAATTTCAGACAGAGACACAAGATTTCTTGGATACTTTTGGATGACACTTTGGAAGAAGATGAAGACAGATTTGAAGTTTAGTTTAGTATTTCACCCACAGACTGATGGACAGACAAAGGTAGAAAATAGGAGTTTGGGAAACTTGTTGAGATGTTTGGTTGGAGAGAAGGCAAGAAGTTGGGATTTGATTCTTTCATAGGTAGAGTTTGCATACAATACTTCAGTAAATAGGAGTACCAGAAGAACACCTTTTGAGATTGTTATCGGAGTAAACCCTAGAGGAATAGTAGAGTTGAAAGATATCAATATGGAAGACAAGAGAAGTGCAGAAGCAAAAGAATTTGTAGAACATATGGAGACAGTGCATAATCAGGTTAAGAAACATTTGAAAGAGATGAACAACAAATACAAAGAGCAAGTAGAATAGAAGATAAGACACGAGGAATTTGAAGTTGGAGATGAAGTGATGGTATACTTGAGAAAAGAAAGATTTCTAGTTGGGACATATAACAAGTTGAAGATAAAAAGTTTGAACCTTGTAGGATACTCAGAAAGTTTGATTCAGGCAATGCATATGAAGTAGATTTACTAGAGACATGTTGAGTCTATCACCTATTTTCAACATTGCAGACCTATATCAGTATCATGAAGTAGAGTTTAGTGACAACATTGAAGAAGACTTAAAGAAGCAATTACTACAACAAGCATCGGAGTAGATTGAGGACATTTTGGATAGTATAGTTGGGCACAACACTAGAGGAAGACAATACAAATAATATCTTGTGAAGTGGAAAGGCAGACCGGAAGAATATTCATCTTAGATTTCTCAGGCTGAGGTAGACTGTCTTGGTTTCCCTCTAGCCCCAACAAAGTGAGGGACTCACTTTTTTTCAATAACCCTGAATATCTGATGCAGGAGCATCCCTAGTTCAAGAGCAATCTTACATCAACCAAAAACATTTGCATTTTAGTTTTTTTGCATTTTAGTTTGTTCCTTTTCATTTTCTAGTTCAGTACAATCAGTTCAGTCAGTAGCAGTTTCTATATTTTGGTTTTCATTCTATCGCAGTTACATTTCAAACCTTGCGGAGCTGGACTTAGCATCTAGATTTATTCATGCACATCATATCCAAAACTTAGAATATTTGGATCAAGTACTAAAAAGTTATTCCATTCAGAAGATCAATTATTTTCTCATAACAGAGCATCCTGACAGTCTCAAATAATCAACTAAAGGAGAAGACATTAGGAGCATTTCATGACTTGCAGAGCTAAATGACACATCATTCAATGTTGTTTGGTTCGTGGCTGACCTTTCCTAAGATCTGTGCTTCATTCTATTCCTTTGCGGAGGAGTTCCATTCAATTAGGTCCAACCTATCCGTGTACACACATTATAGCTCTGCATTAGAGTTTGTGATCTTCCTTGGCTGACGCAGAGGAATCTATTATTTTGGAGATGATATATAATGATGTAAGAGATACATAGGAAAGTAGTTAATAGATCGAGAGATAATTGATAATCTGAATTCTTTGTGATGGAGCTTTAAAGCTATATCTTGTGCATATTCTAATATTATGTAACCAGGCCCGTGAGCCCTAATTGTAAGCCCGCATGATGCTGGCTGATTTGTATTTGAATTCTATGATATATTGAATGACTGAATCTACATTTGTTTTGTATCTTTGAGTTGTTTCCATTGTGTTTACTCTAGTTGCATTATCTGGATTGTTCTCCTCGAGAACCCTCCTAACCGTAACTGCACCATAAATGAACTTGAAAAAACACATACAATTTTTGTAAATAAAATCCATTCCAATTGTGTCATTAAGGGCATAGTTTAGTGGTTAAGTTGCTCGATTGTAGTGGTGACCACCAAGGTTCAAACCCCCACTAGGCCAAAGAGCTTGCAGGCTTTGCGCCTCCAATGGGCTAATGTGCTTGTAGGATGTGCGCCTTCGCTAGGTTGTTGTGCTCCTAGATGATGAGCCTTCGTTGGGCCAACAAGCTCGTAGGTTTGAACCTTTAGCATTAATGCAAGCATTCATGCCAAGTATTAATAATAGAGGATGAGGTCCACCATGTTGTGGCCTTACTGGTTCATAGTTCCGGTCAAAAGTGATTCATCTAACCTGAAAGGGCTAGGCTAAAAATTCCCCCATTGACTGATAAAAAAATCCATTCTAATTGTATGTAAATATTCAAAACCAAATTTTCCAATTAAGGGGCCAAATATTGAGATTAGTAGTTAGTCAGTGTAAAGAGGCAATGAATGATATACCCCTATATGTTATCAAAATCATGATAATGATTGCTCATTACAAGTGATATGTCAACAAAAGGAGAAAAAATAATGATCTTCAAGCAAGATTTTTTGGCACTATATTTGGCTTGTCCTATGGTCATGTAGGGTGTTGAAGGGAAGCCTCTCAAGGGGTTGCATATATCATCATGATGTCTGGCTTACATGTGAAACAACATGTACTAAATTTTCTAGGTAGATCCACAATGTAATGAAATAACTTGCATAAAAGAAGAATATGATAGGAAATATGTTGCAAATACTTGATAATACTTGATAATAATAAGCCACTTCGAGGGGGGAAAACCTCCAAAAGTCTCCAATCATAACACAATTGGTAATATAATGATCATAAACTAACCACTAGCTCATATATATATATGCCTTGGATGCCATCTAAGCTAACTTAACTACCTATATAAGAGTATATAAATGATTATATAACTTAATTAAGGGTTATGCTAACCACAAGTCGACTACACTTATCCCAATACAATCAATGGGTTAAGGGCGTAGCATTCCCACTCTTTTTAGAGAAGTGTTGTCCTCGATATTGATGAATTGTGGATGCTTTTGTAGCAAATCTTCATTTCTCCATATAATATATTTGATTGGAGAATTCTTCCATTTGATCAAATACTTTGTGATTGACCTTGTATATAGCCTCTCAGTGCATGTTTGAATAATTCCCTCTAGTTCCAAAATCACTCTACCCTCCTCATCAAGCTTTGGGAACTCATTCAGGGTTGCAACTCTTTGGTTGATAACCTTCTTCAAGCATGAAACATGGAAGAATAGATGTATTTTTTTTATATAAGTAACTCTAATTTGTATGCTACATTGCCAATCCTTTGCAAAACCTTATAAGGACCATAATACTTGGGTGCAAGCTTGTTATCCTTATTCTATTGTTTCAATGACATTTACTTATATGGCTATAATTGCATAAATACCTGATATCCTACATCAAAATTCCTTTTACTATGGTGTTGATTTGTTTGTTGCTTTATTCTATTCCGTGCCATTGTCAAGTTCTCCTTGAGACTAGCAAGTACCTCTTGTTGATGCTAGATGTGTTTTTCAATTGTTTAGACCTTTGATTGTGCTCACAATGAAGATGTGATTGATGGTGGATGGTACCCATATAGTGCCAAAAATAAAGACATTTTGGATGAAGTATGAAAATAAGTGTTGTACCACCATTCTACTAGTGGTGGCCATTGCACACATCTCTCTTGGTTATCTAAAGAAAAACATCAGAGATAACCCTCTAAGAATTTGTTGACCACCTTAGTTTGTCCATCTAACTAGGGATGATATGACAAGCTATGAAAAAGTTGAGTGCCCAAACATGAAAATAATCTAGTGTAAAAATTACTTGTAAATATAGGATCACGATCACTTACTATGACTTTTAGAGTCCTATGTAGTTTCTAAATAGTATCTATAAAGGTTGTTGCTACAAATGGGTGTGACAAAGCAAAAAATATGCATGTTTGGTGAGTCAATCCAAAATAATCATGATGACATTTTTTTAGACTTGGGAAAACCTGTGATGAAATCCATTGATACTTCCTCCCACCTCTATCTTGGAATGGATAGGGGTTGCAGAAGATATACGACTCTCTACAGTGATGTATAGTACAGCAAGGTTAAAATAAATAAATAGTAATAATTCTTTGTGATTTTTTAAAAAATATTATTAAAAAAAATTATCATAGTTTTATTTAAATCTTTTTAAGTTTTTTTAAAAAGATCAAAAAAATTTGGGTGGGTTCCCTGTACCTTGTGTACCATACCCTCGGGCCCCGCACACTGCCATCTTGAGCGGACACCACCTTTGCCCTCGCGGACCTCTGCAATGGATTCATTGCGTCAACAACCTCATTGCCACTACAACCTCTCCATTGCACTCAAAACCACCGCGTGGTAAGATCAAACCGCTGCCACCACCAATCTTGGTGGCATTTTTGGTGGGTTCCTCTAAATTTGGTGGCTTTGCTAATTTTATCGAAGTCCTAAATTTAATTGGTGGCCCTCTATTTTTGGGGACCTTCTAAAATAGTTGGTGACCTGATGCAGGAGCATCCGGGTCCACAAGCAATCAGCATCACCCAAAAAATATTTCTGGTTTTCAGTTTCTATTTTTATTTAGTTTTTGTTGTGCTTTGGCTTCTTTTTGTGTTGGTTTTGTGTTTCTGGAGCAAATGTAGATTTATTTGGCCAAGTAAGAGCTTCATCATGAAGAAGAGCCTAATGGGTATCCCCAGTTCCAATTTACACCTAAAATCTGGATAAAAAATGAGGAAGTTATGACCAGTCAAAGAATTCTACAGTTCACGAACTATTCAGTTAGTCAGTTTTGCAGTTTGCCAATTTTTTGGTTTGTCGATGGGTGAGTTCCCCGAACAAAGCCTTCGAGGGAAGTTTGATTTTCTAAGTCTTCTTCAGTTAGCCATTTGGATTTTTTGTGAATCAGGATAAAGCTTCTTCATTGTCGGTGAATTTGCAAGATTGTGAACTTACTCGGCAAAATGACTAGTTCGTGAACCCATAGGTTCGCCGATGACTCACTTCACCAATAAGAGCTTTGAACGTTCGAGCCATGGTTTCTTTAGTTCGTGGGATTGGAATATTGCTGATAGAAGAAAAAGTTTTAAGTCTTTGGTTAATTCATGGGTTCAAAAAGTTGCCAGTTTGCCGACAAGCACATGAATGGGGCCTTTGAGAAGAAGACAAAGAGTTTGTTAAAAAACATGTTTTGTTGACAAGAGGAAATGTTAAGTCTTGGACATTACAAAAGTAGGAGAATTTCTCAATAGAAGACCAAGGCCGAGGTTTGAAAACATGAATAATCACCGATAAGCATTTATAACTAAGATTTGAAAACCCAAACTTTTGCCGATAAACATTTATATTTGAATTGATTAATGTTCAAAAAAGGCAACATTTGTCGATAGCATTTGAAAGGTTTTGAAAAGTTTGTTTTCACTGATAGAGGTGACAAAAGAGAAAAGATCTATGGTTTGTAATATAACCCTTTTGTCGATAATATTCCTATATGGTGTGTCAAGGCACCGAGGAAAATGTGAGTGATTCATGAAGAGATAAATTGATATAGGATTTTTATCAAAAGGTGTTTATACAATAATCGAACAGTGTCATCACTAGTCCGTTGGGAGAATTGAAACATCAAGTGGTTATCTGAATACCTATCTATTTGGTTTCGTAATTGGATAACTCCATAACTATTTCAACTTCCACTCAAGAAGAATAAAAGACAATTGTCATTCTTGTTTGAGCAGATTTCTCATAGGGAGATTTCTCAAAGAGATTTCACGGAGCAGATTCAAGAGGAGGGAGATTCCTCAGGAGGAATTTCCTCGCAAAGGAGAGGGGGAATTCCTTGTAGGATAGAGGAGTGTGGTTGTTCCCCACAAAAGGGAGGTGGGATGATCATAGATATGTGGTGATCTTTGTATTCATTGGGAGGTGATTTGGTGTTGTAAGCACATAGTCGGTTGGGTATTGCATTATTAAGCCTGAGGCTAAGGCCAGGAAACCCAATAAATTTGTATTTGTTGTTATTGTGAATTTTAATAAAATAGTTTCAGATTTTGTTTATGAGTTTATATTTCTGTTATGTTGTTGAGATGTGTGATTGGGTTGCCTGATAAGGTTCCCTAGTCACGATTGCACCAAGTGGTATCAGAGCTATAGTCTTGAGTGTGTAGATAAAGCATCGAATGTGAGGCAGTCTGCACCAGGACCTATGGGTGGAAAGTGAAGCAAATGTGTTGTTTGAGGATCTCAAGAGAATTTTTGTAGGTTTGCGAGGAGTCTTGAGCAATTGAGAGCTAAGAGAAGACATTGAAGCCATGAGAGAGAGTTGGTTGTGAGAGTGATCTTGTTTTCCGAATTGATGTGTACCTTTACGTGTGTGCATGTTGCAGAGAGTTACTTTTGTGAGTATGCAGGAGAGTGTTGGAAAGAATGTCTTGGAAGCCAGGAGACTGTTTTATGATGAAGAAAGAATTTCTGAGCCACAAAAAGAGAAGCAAGAGCCCATCCAGAGGAACAATGTGTCTAAAACTATTTGCAAGTCAGGTGGAAAGTGTTGCAAAGTCGTTGTGGACAATTGTAGCACAGATAATTTCATGTCACTAGAGATGGTCGAGAAGCTGAGTTTGAAGAGAAGAAAGCATCCTAACCCTTACAATATTTCTTGGTTGCAAGGAAATCATCAGATATGGGTAAGTGAACAATACATTGTTGATTTCAAATTCGTAGATATAAGGATGAAATTGTATGTGATATAGTACCTATGGATATATGTCATGTTTTGTTGGGGCAACCTTGGCTTTGGGATAGAGAAGTTGTGCATGATGGAAGGAAGAATAAATAGAGCATGATAAAGGATGGGGAAGAATATGTTTTGAGTCCGTTGGAGGATAAGTAGAAAGAGGTGGCAAAACAAGTTGAGGATGTGAAGACTGAAGGTGAAAATATGGGTATGAAGGAGTCCCATTATTTTTCTGACAAAGATGTGTTTGCAAGTGATGATGTGTATGTAGGTAAAGTGGAAGAAGAAAGAAATAGTGAAGAGATTGCAATAGTATTCCATGATGAAGGCATGAAAAGAGAGAATGAGAAAGAGGAAGGTGTAGCAGTGGTTGAGGATGAAGAAGAAAGAGAAGAGATTGCAACAGAAGTTATAGAGGATGAGAAGAGGAATGCAGATAATGAGATTGCAACAGTTGAAGGTGAGCATAATGTTGTAGAATTTGAGGATATGAGGATGGTGATAGGAGTGGATAGTGGAGATGAAACATTTGCAGCCAAGAGCAAGAAGATGGATGTCGCAACAACGAAGGAAGAGGAGGTAATTTTTGAAAAATTGGAATTCATTTATGATTTATCTTCAATGTTGGGAGTAGAAGAGGATGTTGAAAATGGAGTGGTAAATGTAGGGAGAAAATGGATGTATTCCATTTAGAGTTGTACGCGGATGCTACAGGTTGTGGTGTGGATGAGATCTATTGGGAAGAGGAACTTTGGTGGAGGAGGTCGGGTGATGGTGGGTTGGATCCCACGAAAGAGGAGAGACAAGGAGAGAGTATTTGGAGGAGAAGGAGAGAGAGCCTTTGGCGGAGGAGGATACTTGATAGTGGATGTGAGTCCATGAGACAAAGGAGGAAGAAGTTGCACACTTGGTGGAGGAGGACGACACATGTCCCAACTAGATGATGGAAGAGGTGAAGAAAGAAAGTTTTCGATGAACCTGTTACAGTGAAGGAGATTGTTGCAGGTTGTTGCAACCTGGAAGGGTAGTTCTACTATTCATCTCCATTTTGTGAGCCCATGCTCACAAACTTTTTACCCAACATGTTTGATGTAGGAGCATCCAGGTCCACAAGCAATCAGCATCACCCAAAAAATATTTTAGGTTTTCAGTTTCTGTTTCAGTTTAGTTTTTGTTGTGCTTTGGCTTCTTTGTGTGTTGGTTTTGTGTTTCTGGAGCAAATGTAGATTTATTTGGCCAAGTAAGAGATTCATCATGTAGAGGAGCCTAATGGGTATCCCCTGTTCCAATTTGGTGAAATTTGGATAAAAAATGATGAAGTTATGACCAGTCAAAGAATTCTACAGTTCGAGAACTGTTTAGTTCATCAGTTCTATAGTTTGCCGATCAGTGATTTCCCCAACCAAAGCCTTCAAGGGAAGTTTGATTTTTTAAGTCTTCTTAAGTTAACCATTTGGAGTTTTGGTGAATCAGAATGAAGCTTCTTCATTTTCGATGAAGTTGCAAGATTGCGAACTTAGCCGACAAAATGACTAGTTCGCGAACCCATAGGTTCACCGATGACTCACTTCATTGATAAGAGCTTTGAAGGTTCAAGCCATGGTTTCTTTAGTTTGTGGGATTGAAATATTTTCGATAAAAGAAAAATTTCTAAGTCTTTAGTTAGTTTGTGGGTTCGAAAAGTTGCCAGTTTGCCAACAAGCACATGACCGGGGCCTTTGAGAAGAAGACAAAAAGTTTGTAAAACAACATATTTTGTCGATAAGAGGAAATGTTAAGTCTTGTCCAGTATGAAAGAAGGAGAATTCATTGATAGAAGACCAAGGCCAAGGTTCAAAAACATGAATAATCTTCGATAAGCATTTATAACTAAGGTTTGAAAACCTGAACTTTCGCCAATAAACATTTATAGTTGAATTGATTGAGGTTCAGAAAAGACAACATTTGCCGATAGCATTTGAAAGGTTTTGAAAAGTTTGTTTTTGCCAATAGAGGTGACAAAAGCGAAAAGATCTAAGAATTGTAATATAACCCTTTTTCTAACAATATTCCTATATGGTGTGTCAGGGTGCCGAGGAAAATGTGAATGATTCATGAAGAGATAAATTGATATAGGATTTTTATCAAAAGGTGTTTATATAATAATCAAACAGTGTCATCACTATTACATTGGGAGAATTGAAACATCAAGTGGTTATCTAAATACCTATCTATTTAGTTCCATAACTGAATAACTCCATAACTATTTCAACTTCCACTCAGGAAGAATAAAAGGCGATTGTCGTTCTTGTTTGAGCAGATTTTGTTGGTGTTGGAAATAAGCCACACCCAGACTGACGATGGACTGGTCCAAGAGGGGCCAGTAGCTCAGTGGTAGAGCACTCCAGCAGTGATGGAAGGTCCTAGGTTCAAGTCCTAGCTGGTCCATGTCTCAATTTGGTATCAGAGCCAGGTTGTTATATGGCTTGCATGTGCTCGTATGTGCTTGCAGGTTCTTGCATGTGCGTTGCATGTACTTGCATGTGGTTGCATGTGAGTTGCATGTACTTGCATGGGCTTGCATGTTGCTTGCATGTGATGGATTCATGGTAATTTGGTTCTAGGTATTCCTCCATTTTTGAATTTTAGCTTGTAAAGCTTGTGAATTTGTTGGAAGGAATTGTAGAGTTGGAGGTTTTTTGGGCTGCAGTGGATGTTCTGTATGTTGGCATTGTTTTGCAGATCAGTGAGATTGGAAGCCATGGTATCTAACTTTTAGATGGATATTGTCAATGGAATCTACGGTGGGCTCTTGAGCTCAGGGTTATGGATCTTCGTGGAGTTGATCTTGTGGTGGTGATCTGGAGCTCCGGTTTGGCAATATGTGAGTATCCTCTCGCATGGTGGTTATGTTCCTTTACCTTGTGGTCATGTGAAGTGAATGGGTTTTCATGTTGGGTGGTTGATTTTGGTGCCTTGGTCGCATGGAAGAACATTTATTTTTGGACTACGGTATGGAGTGCTTATGTTGGATTCATGGTTTTAGCCCTTGGTTACATAAAAGCATTGGATAATTTTCCACCAGTTGCATGTGGGTTGTGGATTTGGTATTTCTGTGATATGGAAACTCCTAAACAACCTGGTTCATCCTTGTTCATATTCATGTTATTTTGGATATGTAGGTTTTACAGTTTTCCTATTTCAAAAAGCTGTGCAATCGTAGATTTGTGATATTTCATTATTTCAGATGGCATGTATGGTGTGAATATCTAGATGTTTAAGTGATTTTAGATTTATAGAGAGATGGTTTTGCAGGTTTTACATGTTAACAAAAATCTGTGGTTTGTAGATCTGTGGAAAGATTGTGTTCAGACTCTTAGAGCATTCTAGATGGAAACAATTATAGATTTGCAGGGCTACTTGATGGGTTCTTATGATCTATGGTTACTCTGATGTGGATTTGTTTGGAAAATCAGGTCTAGCATTATCCTGGTGTTTGAGTCTTGGAAATCTACATGTTATTCCTGGTTATCTTTGTTCTGCATGTTACTGATGTGGGGTTGAATCTATTTTTTAGTTCTTTGAGATTGGAGCACTGACCATGTTTTTCTCCTTTGAGATGTTGCATGAGTGCAAATCTTGTAAATTGTCTAATGAGGATTTTGTTTGGTTGGCCTCTTCTTAGTCACCTTGATTACATTGGTATGTTTATTGCAGTAAGACAAAGGATGGTTTAGAGTACCTGATATAGTTGTTCATTAGAATCTATAGTAGTAAGTTATGGTGCATGAAAAGCTTTGTTCACTTTTAGTGAAGTTTTGGTAATGATGTTGGTCATGATACCATGTATACAACCCAGTATCACTTTTAGTGGGAGTTTTGTGCAGTTACATAGTATGTTCAATCTTTTTTGTATGCAAGATTTTGGTTCTAAGCTGATGTTGTTTCAGTGTGTAGTGAGCCAGGGATAATCTTTGGTTAGAAGATGGATGATCTTTTGCAATAGTTGTTGGTGTCATAAGGAGCTCTTGGATTTCGCCCTTAGGTTGTAGTGAGGGTTTATTGACATCTTTAATTCTATTGACAGAGGATGCTTAATCTTTTTGTTTTGGAGATTATGGTTTTACTTGACCTTTTGGGACCTGTGTTGTTTACAGTGGATTCTTTGATTGTGTTGAGGCCATGGATGATCTTCATTTAGGAGATGGTTATCACAATGTCATGGATAGCTTGGTTACATGTTTCAATGGGAGCTGTTTTGACAGTGATGGTTTGATATATTTTTGCCATGTATAGCTCGACACCACAGTTCAGTGGGAGTTTTGGTAAGATACGGTTTTAACATCTTATTTTCATGGAGGACTCTTAGAGTCTTTGGTAAAGGTGTTATTGTTCTTCCTTTTGAGAGGATGTAGTTCTCTTTGGTTTTGAGCATTAATCATTTGCTTGGAGCTTAATGATTTTGCAGGTTGCATTTGAAGTTGGCATGGATTCATTGGTGGGTGCTCATGAATACTAGAGAGACTTGGGTTAGGCTGGAAATCTCTTGTACTTAAGAGATATGTGTTGGAATGGTTACTTGTTATGAAAGTTTTTCAATAGTGAAGACCGAGGAGCCTACACCTGGAAATGGATGTGAGTCCATCATAGACCTGATGAGAAGGTTGTCTTTATTGAAAGCTTATATTTCTTGGTGTTGTATGCACAGGACAATCTTGTATCCCACTCTTGGTCTACTCGGTAGGTACATGATCTAAGAGGTGTTGCCCGCCTGATTATTAGATGCATTCTTTATATGTATCTTGTCTTTTCATGTGCATTAGTCTTGAAAGTTGAGTTTTGAGGGCTTGTTGAGAAGTAGATGCATGATTTTATGTATTTCTGTTGTTCTCCTTGTAATCTTGAACTTGGGCTAGTTTTGAGGATTTGGTAGGAAAGGTACAGGAGATGGTTAGTGGCTTTGGGCATTTCCCTTATGTTGTAGGAATGTTTGGCTAGTTTGATCTACTTTCTGTGAGAGGTTTTACATCTATTTCTGCCATGTTTCATTATAAGTTGAATGGTTAGATGTTGATATCCTTTCATTTTGGGAGTGTTGAAAGAGAACTTACTTTACACAGTTTGGCACATGTTAGTGTGGTATAAGGACACAGTTTGATTTGTAGGTTCTCTCTTTCCTGGTATATTGTTTTCTTCCTGAAGGTTCTTATGTTAATGGAGTTGAGGTTTATGAATGGAGTCATGTGTTGTTGTTTGTACTTCATTATTTTTTGACAACAATTGGTATCTCCTTGATCTCTTTCTTCATTGGTTTGGAGGACTTGGGAGAGTTATTTGGATTGGTAATGAGATATGTATTTGGCATATCATTGTATACTTATTTGACACTATGATAGAGGAATTAGCCACATCCTCTATGTGAAGTGCTATAGGAGGACTTGTTAATGCTCTGATCTTGTTTACAGATTTGACATTACCCATGCAGTGGGAGTTCCATAAGGTATATGTGTTCTGCATGGGAGGGGCACCTCTCTTGGACTAGTTACACTTTACTGCAGTGAGTTACTTCAAAGGTTTTTTTATCGCATGTCTATGTGTGTTGTTACCTTGGAGTCTTCTTTTGCAGGATGGTGGATATACAGAGACCTGTTTATAGATTTGGGTTGTTATGTTGACAACATGAAGTTCTACCTATGATAGTTTGTTTACCCTAGTTTGAGGTATGGATAGTTTGGATGAGCTAGAAACTTGTTGTGGTTGCTATTCCAATTTGGTATGAGTGTGGCAGTCACTCAGAGTCATTTGTTATCATTTGGATTTGATGCTTGTGTTCATGTATAGATTGGTGTAGGTTTCAGTGACAGTTGATATGTTTCACTTTGGCATGTTCCTTGTCCCATCATGGGTAATATGATGTGAGGATTTCTTGCTTGAGATGGTGGTTAACATGGTTGCTTTTGTAGGTATCTTGTTGGAACAGAAAAGCATGTTGAAGAATCAATGGTACATGGTTGGCTAAGGGATGTTTATTCCCTTGATTGATATTTCCTATGGGTTGATTTACAATGTATAATGTCAAGTGGGAGAATGTTGGGATAAGGTGCCATTAACCTTGTAAATCCCAATATTGTATGTATTCCATTTATTATTGTAATTTGTAATTACCCATAAGAGATGTACCAGTTTCACCAGTAGGTTGTTACAGAGTTACTTTTACTACTCAAGGAATCTCGGTAAATAGTAAATGAGGTGAGGTGGAGAATCTTGGTGCCCATTTTAGGGAAATGTATTTTTGGGTTGTTATGACGCGTGTCATAAGTTTGTAAGAGCATCTATGACAACTTACAATTGTCATAAGGTGTAAGAGATTCTATGACAACATATGACAACAATTATTGTCTTGTAAGTTCCTATTCTTGGTTCTAGGCACCTATTTTGGGAAGATGCCTATGACAGGTGTAAGGGAATCTATAAGAAGATGATTTTGGTGTATCCCAAGATAGAAAAGTTGGATTTTGTCCATCTCCCATGAATTTATTTGGTGGGTACTCATTTTGGATAAATATGAGACTTGAGAGTGAAGTTTGTAGGAGTAACAGTGAGAGGAAAACTTGCTTGCAGGTAACAAGTTAAGTGAGAGATTTTCTATACACAGGTGTTGCTGGATTGAAGAATGAAGAGGAGATTGGAAGTGGATGTATTGTAATCTCATTTTGAAGATAATACAAAGAGACACAAATCATCAACATAAGAATGCAAGATCTCACAACACAAGGTAGCAATGGTGATGTTATTGCTGTTATAAGTTCATCTAAGGTTGTTTTATCAAGCATGTTAGAGTGGCTGATTTTAGCATCATAAAAAAGTTGAATCTCTTCATGGCATTTCAAGGATTAAGCAAAGTTATTTTCAGATTTGCATACAATTTTTAGATTTCTATATTGTAGTAGTCAAAGCCTTGTATCTCACCAATTGGTATCATATCTTGGTGATTTGATGATTAACAATTGGATTAGAGATAGTTCATTTATTCCAACATTTGGTATCAGAGCCAAGCCCAGGCTAGGAGCCCCAAACACATAAGAGGTGTGGCTTAAGGGGGGGTGTTGGTGTTGGAAATAAGCCACACCCAGACCGACGATGGACTGGTCCAAGAAGGGCCAGTAGCTCAGTGGTAGAGCACTCCAGCAACGATGGAAGGTCCTAGGTTTGAGTCCTAGCTGGTCCATGTCTCAATAGATTTCTCATAGAGAGATTTCTTAGAGCAGATTCGGGAGGAGGGAGATTCCTCAAGAGGATTTTCCTCGTAGAGGAGAGAGGGAGGGGGGAATTCCTCACAGGATAGAGGAGTGTGGTTGTTCCCCACAAAAGGGAGGTGGGATGGTTGTAGATCTATAGCGATCTTTGTATTCATTGGGAGGTGATTTGGTGTTGTAAGCACATAGTTGGTTGGGTATTGCAATGTAAATCCTGAGGCTGAGGCCAAGAAAGCCAATAAATTTGTATTTCCTAGTATTGTGAATTTTAATAAAATAGTTTCAGATTTTGTTTATGATTTTATATTTTTGTTATGTTGTTGAGCTGTGTGATTGGGTTACCTGATAAGATTCCCTGGTCACAACTGCACCATGACCTCTAATTTTGGTGTAACCTCCAAATCTAGTGGTAGTTATACCAACTTTGGCAGTGATGTTGTGTTGAAATTAGCATTGGGTTGAAATTTTTTGTCCCCCTCTCCGTTGGCATTTTGATTTTGTAGTTCAACTTCAAAGGACAATATGTTGAGCACACAAACTCCTTTTTCAACACATTTTTTTTTGTTTGGGGTAGAATTTTGTGCTCTTCATAGTGGTGTGATTTTTTTGCTCAAGTGATCCTATTTTTCTAGAAAATTAGTTTTCTCATCAAATCTAGTGGATAGTTGCAGTTTTTTAAACTTCAAAGGCTTGTAACTTTTGCATACGATTTTCGATTGAAGTGATTCCTTTTTTGAAAGTGGATATATTTTTGAGGACTACACATTGGTGGTAATTTGAAGTTCTGATTCTAAATTTAAACTATACTTTCAATATTTGGTCCATTTTGGGCATTGTAAAACTCTGGAAATACCTCCAACTTTACAAACTAACAAATCTATAAAGTGCCAAATCATATTTTTTCTAGGGGTATTATTTTATTGAGTGAATTTGGAGAGGTTTCTTGGTGCATTTTTTGTGCTTGTACATCATTTTTTGCTTGTGTTCTCTGATTTTCATTCATAGTGGGTCATTTCAAGTTTCCATTGCTAACTCCATACATCTAGCCAACATGGAATCAAAATGCATGGAAAGCCTTAATGCAACAAGGGTATTGTGATGGAACATCTCACACATGTAAGAGTCACATATGTGGAATGAATGGTGTGGATTGTCTTGGGATAATTGATGGTGGGGATTTAAACTTAATCCCATTTTGGATTAAGAGATGGATGACTAGGATTAGGCTATACAATTTGATGGCTAGGATTTGAAATTGATTTGTTTTAAGATTGATGAAATGGATTAGAAATTATTATTAAAATGGGTATTAGTTAGGAAGTGAATTTTTAATTAGAAGAAATGGTGATGTGGAATTTTGGATAAGGTGACATTAGTTTAGTTAAATAAAATGATTTATTTAGTTGACTAATGTTAGAACTTTAGACTAGTTAATTAAATAAAATAATTTATTTAATTAACTAATGTTAGGATAGACTAATTAAATAAAATCTATTTAATTAGCTAATGGAAAAGGGATAACCTAATATAATTAAATAATTTATTTAATTAATTAGTGGGGGATGGATAATAGGAATTGGGTTAAGACGTAGTTGTAAATTTTAGGTGTCTACATTTTGCCTCTTTGAAATGGTATTGTGACTATAATAAGCAATGGCATTTAAAAGAAGGATAAAATATAGGTGCTTGGTGAGGTTAGGAGGGAGGCAAGATGCCCCAATTGGCTGAAAGAAAATGGAGTTAGTATATGGATGTGGAGAAGGCAAGATGCCCTAGTTAGCTGAAGGAAAATGGAGTCAATAAATGGATATGGATGCCCCTTCAAGAGGACATGTAGGTTTGAAGAACATAGGTTCTCTCTCTAAATGGATGAAATAGAGAAGAGGCAAAGGTGCTAGGGATGAGTGAAAGAAGATGGGTGTTAAGGTAGTTGGATGTGAAAGATATGCAAATTACAAGATAGAAGGTGAATGTTAGTGATTAAGGGACGAATATGATGAAAGATGAGGGTATGAAGGGGGGAGAATGAAATGGAGTAACTATGCCTTAAGCATTAGAATATGGATGTTAGGATGGATAAATAATTTTGTTTGGAGTTGAGTAATTGATTGATTGAGTGGATTGATTGAAGGATGATTGATGATTGGAGGGATTTTTGATATGTTATGATTTATGATAGGAGTAGATGTTGGGCAAAGTAGGTATATGCAAGGATGCATTGAGGATATTTTGAATGTGTTGAGAAACTCATTTGTTGTAGCATAAAATAAGATGCACCAGGATATAAAGATCAAGGTGACACATTCTATGCATAAAGGACTAACCCAAAAGAAAAGGTCACTGGCAAGCATATGCCATTTGGCACCATGATATGTAAGACCTTGATGGCATTATGACAATGTGTTGTGAGGACTATGACAGATGCAAACCAAAACTATAGCACATGCTTCTATGGACAAAAAAGTGGACACATGCCTTTTTACCTCCTTGTTTAGCTCCTAGGTCCCCGTGATAACATTATACATCTTAAATACTCATCCGGATGCAAAATCTCCTAAAACCCATGTAAATTGGGAACTAGGGGCCCATTTTATGCCTTACCCCAGACTAAAAAGGTGCCTTGAGACTTGGGCACCCACACCCAAGTCCTCCATAATTGGTTGGGGCAAATTTCAATGTATGTAGGCATAGGACCTTTAAAAGGGTCTCTCCTTGTCGACTCTTTTAGTTAATTTCATGAATGTTAGCGGGAAAGCATATATTAGTGTGTTTTTCAATTCATTATAAACCTATATGGATATAGAGAAATTATGATCTTGGAGCAAAGAGCATTCAAAGCATTCATTGTGTTTCTAGAGCAGATTTGTGTTTATATTATGTGTGTTGTTGCAAATTTGGAATCATCATCCATCTCCTTATGAGTTGCAGGATCTTCATTCTCCTAAGGGCTTCACCTCTGAGGTGATATCATTGTTATTTGAATCATTCTATCATCATTTTGTTTAGCCTTTGCCCTACTAAACAAAACCTATAGCACTACCACTAGCATCATAATCTACCTGAAATACCTTGTTGAAATTTGGAAGTGCCAAAACAGGTTGCTCTATGACTTTCTGCTTCAATGTATCAAAACTCTTGGTTGCTCCTATAGTCCATTTAAACTCTTGGGGGTGCACAAATGCTACTAAAATTCTTGATAAATTTTCTATAAAAACTTGCCAAACCATGAAAAGATTGTACCTCTATAGTACTCCTTGGAGTAGGCCATTCAATGATAGCCCTCACCTTCTCTGGATCCATTTTAAGACCCTTAGCTAAATAGAAAATCCTAGGTACACCAACTCCTTCACAAAAGTACATTTCTTCAAATTAATCAACAACTTTTCTTCCCTCAGCTTCTCAAAAACTTTTCAAACATGCATCAAGTGTTCCTCCAAAGTCTTACTGAAAATCAAAATATCATCTAAATAAGAAATGACAAATTTACCCAAAAACTCTTTTAGTAACTCATTCATAAGCCGCATAAATGTGCTTGGTGCATTGGTTAGCCCAAATGGCATGACTAACCATTCGTATAGACCCTCAGTCTTGAAGGCTGTCTTCCATTCATCTCCTTCTTTGATTCAGATCTAGTGATATCCACTCTTCAGATCAATCTTCATAAAGTAGTTGGCTCCACTCAAGTAATCCATAATATCATCTATCCTTGGCAATGGGAATCTGTACTTAATTGTAATTTTGTTGATGGCTCAAGAATCTGTACACATTCTCTACACTCCATCTTTCTTTGGTGCTAGTATTGTAGGTACCGCACATGGACTTAGGCTCTCCCTTATCAGTCCTTTCCTTAACAGCTCACGAACTTGTATGTTCAGCTCTTCATTATCTATAGGAGTCATTCTATGGGCTGCCTTATTTGGCAAACTAGCTCCTGGTATCAACTCCATTTGGTGACTTATCTTTCTTATCGGTGGTAAACCTTTTGGTACATTATTAGAGACAATGTCCTGAAATTATTCCAACAGATATGAGACTTCTGCTGGTACATCTTCAAATTTCTCCTAGATGATCTTAGGAATCAATGCAAATCAATGACGCTTGTGCTTCATACCATCCAAGAATTCCTACCATCTACCAAGAAAATTTTGGCAGTACTACATACCTTTTCTTCCACTTCCTTCAAGGGTTTCAACTTATGACGAACTCCATCCTTTGTCAAAGAATATGTATTTGCATGGCCATCATAGACAACACACCTATCATACTGCCATGACCTTCCCAATAGCATATGACATGCATCCATCGGTATGATGTCACACAACACCTCATCATGGTAGTCTCCAATCTTGAACTTGACTAAACATTGCTCATTGACCAAAGTTCTATGGTCCTTCTACAACCATGCAATCTAGTATGGATGTGGATGCCTTCTACTTGTCAACTTCAACTTGTTAACCATCTCTTCTGAGACAAGATTATCAGTGCTTCCACTATCAATAATAATATCACAACACTTACCTTCACACTTGCACCTTGTGCAGAATAAACTCTTCCTCTAATCTGGTTCTTTCTCCTCATTTAACAACACTAGTACAAAAAGAACAATATATTACTAAAAAAACTACTAAAAACTGCTTATAAATGAGCAAACATGGTTGCATGACCATTAGTAGTTTATTGCCAGTCATTTATAACGTGACCAAATTGATGACTAAACTATTTTTAGTCATTTATTGGTTGTTTTGATTGATCAATTTGGTAGTATATTTAGTTGTTGATTTAGTCATTGATTGTTGTAATTGGTCACTTAGTCATTTTTTATTCACTGATATATTTAGTTGTTAATTTAGTCATTGATTGTTGTTAACTGATCACTTATTTAGTCATTTTTATTCACTGATTTTTGTCCATTGGTAGTGTATTTAGTCATTAATTTTAATCATCGTTTTGATCAATTTGGTAGTATATTTAATCATTTTTATTCACTGATTTAACATTGGTCGTATATTTAGTCATATTTATTCACTATTCACTATTTATGTCAATTGGTAGTATATTTAGTCAATTTAATTATTAATTGACGTCAATTAGTAGTATATTTAGTCATTTTGAAGCTTGCATTTAGTCATTAGTATATTTAGTAGTATATTTTGAAGCTTGCACAATGAAACAACTTTGAGAAGGTAAAAACAATTTGTTTTATTGATAAAAAATGCTTTCTCTTTACTAAAAAACCTTCATGGTTACAATACATAGCTCAAAGAATGAGCAAGAAATTGATTTTTTGAGTATCACTGAGCATAGAAGCACAAAGAAATTCATAGATGTCTTCTTCACAAATCCATGATTGTCACATGAATCTCACTGTCCTAGTTCAAGATCACACTGTCATCTCTATAGAGATCCTATCTCATGCACCCAACTTGCTCTAGTTCATTAGCTACCACTGTGAATTGTTACATGTAACAATAAACTGTCCTTATCTCTGATGATTATGCCTTTGATGATTGTCATCTTTGGTAGGATGCCTCAATTGTCATGGACTGTTATTCAACAATATTGCCTTATGACTAGGCTATGCATTGTCCTAATCAAACTTGTAGCTTCTTGAAATGCATTGTCCAATCACTTGTCAACCTACTATCATGCATTTTCCATTTATAAAATAAAATGCCTCATGACTGCCACTACCTAGCTCATTATTCTAGCATGATTTCACTTGTACTCTTCCTCCCATCAACATAGAACACTGCCTCTCAATTGAATGCCGTGACTACCTCTGACATCACTGTATCTTTTCCAAATTCCTTGAAAATAGTTCATCACTACTAATGTTACCTAGGTATGCACTCTATGTCATCTGCCAGACTGTTACAATTTCACATAGTCCATCATTGGTCCTGTCACTTATCACATCACTATCATGAACAATTGTCATATCATATCATCACCTCTAATATAGAAATTAACATCCCATTATGATACTATTGTTGCAAAATATATGTGTCTTGGCATATAGCTCATGATAACCCTCAACCTTGTTGCTGCTCACTTGTACCAACTCTAAGGTATTGTCCTAGGTGTTCATGCATCTAACATGAAGACTCTTGACTATCATGAGATTTGGCAGTGTCAAATGCATACTAGAAGGTTGTCTCCTTACCCCTTTAAATGCCTCTTGAGACACTGACAAGATTGTAACCTTTGCATAGTTCTTCTCATTGACTCTAAGATTATCTTTTAATGTTTGCATGATCACTATCTTTTGCATGAATCTCTGCCCCTTGACAGTAACTTGTAAGTTTTCTTCATTCATTGCTGGAAGCTCTTTCATAGATTGTCCTTTCAAACAACAAAGAGAGGACCTGCAAAGCAAAAATACAGTTTTCAATACTTGATCACTGATTTTTTTTAAGTTTTCCCAGTTGGACCATAATGAAAAATCTATAGAACATTATCAATAAAAAACTAACAACCTTTGCCAGCATGTGTAAAGCCAGACTCCACAACCTTTGCCAGCATCCTCCCTGCCTGTGCCAAAATGGGAACATTGGAACATGGTATGAACCTCTATCAAAGCATAATGAAACAAGGATTTTTGTCCAATATTGTAGTTGGAAATACTCTGGTAGACATGTATGCAAAATGTGGAAGCATAGAAAAACTCACGAACTATTTGACAGAATGCCTCAAAGAGATGTAATCTCATGGAATGCAATAATTTTAGGATATTCACAAAATGGATTTGTTGAAAGGGATTTCAAAACTTTCAAGCAAATGCAATTGGCAGTTCTAAATCCAAATTCTACAACCTTTGCCAACATCCTCCCAGTCTGTGACAAAATGGGAGCTTTGCAATAGGGTATAGAAATCCATCAAATCATAAAGGATAGAGAAATTTTTTTAGATGTTGTAGTGGAAACTACCCTAGTAGACATGTATGCAAAATGTGGAAACATAGACAAAGCATGTGAACTGTTTGACAAAATGCCTCAAAGAAATGTGGTCTCATGGACTGCAAAGATTGTAGGATATGCACAAATTGAACTTTTAGAGAAGACTTTAGAAACTTTCAAGCAAATGCAATTGGAAGGTGTAAAGATAGACTCCACAAGCTTTGTCAGCATCCTCCCTGTCTTGCCAAAGTGGGATCTTTGGAACAGGGTATGGACATCCATCAAAGCATGAAGGATAGAGGAATTTTGTCAGATGTTGTAGTTGCAACTACCCTGGTAGACATGTATGCAAAATGTGGAACCATGGACAAGGCACATGAACTATTTGATAGAATGCCTAAAAAAATGTGGTCTCATGGACTGCATAGAGAGAGCTTAGAGAGAGCCTCCTGATCGACTGCAATATAAAGGAGGAAAGAAGAATGAAGAGAGGTGTAAGTAATGCAGCCAGATGAACCTGCTTAGAAATTCAGGGAAGACATTTGTTGGGTATTTCATTTGGCGTGATTGCTCCCCCGCATTCCCGCAAGGAGCCAAGGCATGAGGGTGCGGGATGGCAGGCTCTCCCCGCATCCTTGCGAAGGAACTTTTGTGTGTGCACAGGGATGCAGGAAGAGAAAAAATGTGGTCTCATGGACTCCATAGAGAGAGATTAGAGAGATCTTTTAACCTCTTAGAGAGAACTCATATGATTGAGAAGGCGGCGTGAAACTTTCATGGTATGTACAAAGATTTGAATGGTAGTGTGTTCATATTGTTAGCCTCCTGATCGACTGTAATATAAAGGATGAAATAAGAATGAAGAGAGGTATAAGTAATGCAATCGTACAGGATGAACCTGCATAGAAATTCAGGGAAGACATCTATTGGGTATTTTATTTGGTGTGATTGTTGCCTCACCTACTTATCTCTATGCAGTCCAGGCTCCCTTGCAGCCCTGCAAGGAGCCAGGGCATGAGGTTGTGGGATGGTGAGCTCTCCCCGCATCCCCGCGAAGGAACTTTTGTGTGTGCGCGGGGATGTGGGGAGAGCAATTATTGCTGGATATGCACAAAATGGATTTGTTGGAAAGACTTTACAAACTTTCAAGAAAATGCAATTGGTAGGTGTAAAGCCAAATTCCACAACCTTTGCCATCATCCTTCCTGCCTACACCAAAATGGAAGCATTGGAACAAGGGATGGACATCCATCAAAAAGTAATGGATAGATGAATTTTGTCAGATGTTGTAGTTTCAACTACCCTGGTAGACATATATGCAAAATGTGGAAGCATTGACAAGGCATGTGAACTATTTGGCAGAATGCCTCAAAGAGATGTCATCTCATGGAATGCAATGATTGCAGGATATGCACAAAATGGATTTTTTGAGAAGGCTTTAGAAACTTTCAAGCAAATGCAATTAGCAGGTGTAAAGCCAAATTCAACAACCTTTGCCAACATCCTTCCTACCTATACTAAAATGGGAGCTTTGGAACAGGGTATGGACATCTATCATAACATAATGGAAGGGGGATTTTTGTCAGATATTATAGTTGGAAATGCTCTAGTAGACATGTATGCAAAATGTGAAAGTATAGATAAGGCATGTGAACTATTTGATGGAATGGCTCAAAGAGATGTCATCTCTTGGAATGCAATGATTATAGGATATGCACAAAATGGATTTTTTGAAAAGGCTTTAGAAACTTTTTAAGCAAATGCAATTAGCAGGTGTAAATCTAGATTCGACAACCTTTTCTAGCATCCTGCCTATGATATCATGGATACCCACTCTCCCGCAAGCACTTCAAGTCATGTCTGCAGTGATGTGGGGCTTTCCCGCATCACCGCAGGCATGACTTGAAGTGCTTGCGGGAGAGCAGGTGATGCGGGGGTATCAATTGCCTGCATGTACATTGTATAGTAAGATATTAAGAATCCTAGTCTATAGTTCATCTATGTAATTCAAGTATTTAAGATCACCCAATATAATACCTCATTAGTGGCAAAAATTGTTGGAAACTATGTCTTAATATTGAAGGTGGGTATCACCAGGTTAGTTACTATGTCACACATATGTCTTTCATGAAATTTCTCTTGTTCTAAGATATCAACTAGATGTTTGCCATTGAATTTGGGACCAAAATCAAATTTGCATTCTTCCAGTAAAATTATTTAATCTTTTGGGTAGTATAAGGACGATTGTGAGGATCATTTGGGTCTAGAGTGGCTAACATTGTGGTGATGAGACCTCCAGTGCTAGTACCTGCCATTATGTTGAAATAATTTGCTAGTCTAGCTTCTCCCCCATCTAATTCTTGAGATAAACAAAGAAGCAAGCCAAATTTTTGTAATATATTTGTTCAAAGCCATATTTTTGGGAAAGCCCCACATCACCCGCTCTCCTGCAAGCACTTCAAGTCATGCCTGCGGTGATGTGGGAAATCCCCACATCACCGCAAGCATGACTTGAAGTGCTTTCGAGAGAGCAGGTATCCAAGAGGGACCCTTAGTCATCAAGACGTTATCAATACAGTGGTATATTTTCAAGGGCAATACTTTCAACCTACAAGGACCTTGCATTGTGACATGAATGGAGGAAGTTGTCTAGCAGCCTAAGGTAGTGATCTTCAGGAGTTTTGTGTCAACAGTGATTTCAATAAGCTATGTTTCATATGCCCTATATGGTTGTTAAATGCTAAGGAATGAATGAAAATTTCTTCAAGTGCTATGCAAGGCCATTGAAATCAAAGATCTGTCCTCTAAGTCATTTGCACATGGTGATTGAGAACACAGTGAGTAAGAAGTAAAAGAGCACTGGATCATAGCACTGCAAAATGGTCATGAGTTATGCAATTAACTTCATTATTCTTTTGATCACAAATGAGATCAAGATAATAACCATCATATTGATGTGCATAGAGAATGTTCATGGCAGATTACAAACTTCCTTACAAAGTAATTACCATAGCAGAGTTTGAGGTGAATTGCACCTACTATTTTATGCTGATATGGATATGTTCTAACCTGTAGTTAATTGTTGTAACATAACAAATAGGCTAAATAGTTGTTCATATACCATTGTTTCAAATTCAAAATTGCTATACCTTATTCTAGGAGCAAATCACAGGGGGAGTCTATACATAAGACACCATTGTTTCAAATTCAAAATTATTGGCTCTTTCACAATTGTTTGCTTCATTTATTTGATCTAAGACAACGTGTTGTATAGAAGATGCTCTCAAAATCACAGTAAAATCCTTTAATCTGGGAAGACTGTTCAGAATCTTCCCATCATAACAATGAACAAAAGCATCAGTCATTAACCTAAACTTTGCAAGAGTTTCATCAAATTCTACTTTTCCACTCTCTTTTCCATTCTGAATTTTATTCCCAATTTCATCCATGATGAACTTCCTCAACCTATAGATCCTACTGTTATCCATAACTTTACCAGGTGTCAAGGATAGCTTCAAGTTTTTACCCAAGCAGCAATTAACAAAACTCGGCCTTACCAGAAACAATGTGTTGAAAAGCTCTTTGAAGTTATTCTGGAAAAGAGTTCTTGAGAGTATAATGCGTAGTTTTGAATTAACCTTTTTGCATGAATTCCATTATATCTAGTAAGGCCGAATTTTGACAAAAAGCAGCAATTGACAAAATTCGGCCTTACCATATACATTGGAATTCACGCAAAAAGGTTAATTCCAAACACATTGTCTCTGATAAGGCCGAATTTTGTCAATTGTTGTTTGGGTAAAAACTCAAAGCTATCCTCGACACCTGGTAAAGTTATGGCTAATAGTAGGATCTACAGGCTGAGGAAGTTCTTCATGGATGAAATTGGGAATAAAATTTAGAATGGAAAAGAGAGTGGAAAAGTAGAATTTGATGAAACTCTTGCAAAGTTCAAGTTAATGACTAATGCTTTTGTTCATTGTTATGATGGGAAGATTCTGAATAGTCTTCCTGGAATAAAGGATTTTACTATGATTTTGAGAGTATCTTCTATACAGCAGGCTATCTTAGATCAAATAAATGAAGCAAACAATTGTGAAAGAAACAACAATTTTGAATTTGAAACAATGGTGTCTTATGTATAGACTCCCCGTGTGATTTTCTCCTAGAATAAGGTATAGCAATTTTGAATTAGAAACAATGGTATATGAACAACTATTTAGCCTATCTGTTATGCTACAACAATTAACTATAGGTTAGAACATATCCATATCAGCATAAAATAGTAGGTGTAATTAACCTCAAACTCTATTGTGGTAATTGCTTTGTAAGGAAGTTTGCACTCCATGAACATTCTTTGTGCACATAGCCAAACATTTAAAGTTCTTAACCAAAGCACCAAAAATGAGTATCTTGTCATTGCATGACTCCTACTTTTGCTCTGAGTATGACAATACCTGAGCTTCTGGTGTTTCTAGGTGAAACCTATAGCGGAAAAGTGTAGTCTCCATCTGAAGGAACCATCTTCGGAGCTCTTCCCTGAAATGAGGGTTGAAAACATTAGAAGAAAAGCAATACCATAATTCTAAAGTAACAATTTGTATCAAGACAAATGTCAAAAAGTATAATTAAAAAGACAAATCCTTACAATTGGACCAAGCAGATTTATGATTTTATCTTTAGAATGTAGGAACTTTCTCTATCTGAGCTTCACGACCTCAAATTGGATTTCAAATTGGACTAGCAGATTTATGATTTTATCTTTAGAATGTAGGAACTTTCTCTATCCAATATTCACGACCTCAAATTGGATCCAAAATTGGACCAACAAATTTAGGATTTTCTTTGTCCACCGATGTTTGTATTCCTATACTCAGGTTCTACTTCTGAGTGAAAACACCTGGAAGTGTTTCAGACCAGCTCAAGGTACTCTCCAACTTGGTTATGTCACTGATACCAATCCAAGTTTTCTTGAACCATCCATACCTGAATGTTACATCACAATCTATTCTTCTTGCACATAAAAATGCCACATATTAACCCCTTCTAAATAAAACATTTGATCATCGTAAAACCATAATTAATAAATCATTTCAATTTCAGAAAGAATCTGATGTCATTTACTATCAAAACAAAAGCTGTATAAATCACAAAAAATCCATGAAGCCTCCTAAATTTATCTTAAAGCAAGTTTACAGGATGGGTTTTAGTATAAGAAGCTTTCTACTACAGCTCTCAATGAATGTATTATAAGCAGGAAACAAAATTCTTCACACTCAAAGTAATGCAATCAAACATTTATTCCAAAAGTATGTTAGTAGTTCAGTTAACTAAAAACAAAATGATTTTTTGCTTGGTTTCTTTTATCAATATGCCACGTGGAAATGGAATAATCACTAAGAAACCCTAACAATAAAAAATGAAGTAAAGGATCAAGAAAGGAAATTCCAATGTACTATTGTGTAATGGTGACGAAGGCACTTATATGAGCATGACCTGCATACAAATGCCTGCCATTGAATTGTCAACGATCCAAAGAGAAAATAAGCAATGTAAGGATTTGAGCAATATAAGTCCAAAGGGTTATGTTGTAATGGTAATGGAATCACCATAAGAGCACAACTGAGGAACAAATTCTTGTGACTGTAATTATGTGATCCATAACTCTATTGGTCATGTGGCATAGTTGTGTTATAACAAATACAGGATGCATTCATGTGTGACCCAAGTTTAATGTGGCTATGTTGTGATAGAAATGGAGGCACTCATATGAGCACAATTCATGTACAAATTAATCACTATCATCACAATTAGGTGTCAATCATCATTGGGTGCATTCAAGTTGACTCAAGTTTAACAAGTTACAACGTAATGATAGCATGATCCAAGAGCGATTACCTCTTGTTGCAATAAAGAGCCTATAACTCTGTTTGATATGCAGAGTGGTTGTGTTATATTAATTATGTAGTGCATTCAATCACAACCCATGTTTAATGGGCTATTCTAGAGAGTGATCAAGATTTTCTAAACCTTATGAATGTTACTTAAAAGTGTACAGCTTAAACTACAGACCAAGTTTGTTACATACTTGAATGCAATCTTGGGTTACCACAAACTATAATAATGTGATATGCTGATAACCATTATGGGAAGTATTAATGATTAAATAAAGACCCATGCTATATAGGATGCATTTTCCTGATCAAGTTTACATACCTTAATGATCAAACACAAGCTTCCCACACACTCTAGGATACAATCCAAGATCATACCACACCCTGCCAAGACAGCTAATTTTTTGACCCAAGATTTAAGGTTGTTTTTTAATACCAACAAAAGCATTGGTAAGAGCATGACTAGGGTACAAACCCTAGGCCTCCATAGAAACATAAACTATAACTCTAGTGGATTAGTGAGGTTGCAATACCAGAAATATTGAGACATTGTAGCCAATAACAAAATCTTGCAATCTAAAGATTGTAGCCAATAACAAGCACACTATGTAGCTTAGTGACATTTGTAAATGCAATCTATGGTAAGAAGAATGACACTCACTTGAGGTGTGATAGTCAAAAAGAGGTTGAGCAGTGACAAGGTAATAAAGCTCAAACCTTGCATAGTAAATTGGAGATTTTAACAGTGAGTTTCCTTACCCCCTTGCTAACCTTAAGGGTTTTTCAAATGCTATTGAAAGTGTTAGACAAGGCAAATGGAATCGGGGAATGACTGTCCAAATGAAGTAACAGTGGTAATCATAGGTTCAATGTTTCTTCTTAGCCATTGTATAATGGAGGTAGTGGATTGCATGTTTGAGCAGTGTTTTGAGACTCATCAAAGATGGGAGAATAGTGAATAATACATTGTAGACTGTGAAGTAGTGACAATACAGTTGAAGGATCTTAAGACCCACAATACCATGAAACAATGAGTCCATGTAGTAAGTAAGTAGGCAGTATATAGGGCATGGTTTGATTTTATAGAAGGATGCTCATGAAAGGAATATTCAAGTGACAGAGAGTGAGTTGTTTGAGATTGCAGCTAAGGGTGCAATATCCAGTCTTAAAGGCAATTAGCAAAGCAGTAAATATACAAAAAAATCAAACCCTACACAACAAACAATTCACAATGTTATCTTGCATAATGCCTTGAGTTTGAAGATAAAAATCTCATTGTATCTTGATGAAAGTAGTGACCTTAATGGTCAATCACTAGCAACCATGATTTTAAAACATGCTATTGTGCTTATGGAGGCAACATTTTAAGAAAGGCAGTGAGTGATGGTTTGGAACAATGGTAGGTATGAAGGACTTGCTTTATATGCATACTATGCAGTCTAGCTTAAGACGACATTCTTAGAAGAGATTGAAGGTGGATTATGGAACTCAAGGGTTACCATGATAAAGATTAAAGCAAAGACTGAGATCTATTTAAAAGCCACTATCATGAAGATATTAAAGATGTCACATGCAAAACCCTAGCAGTTGGAGTAATGAATACAGTGCCAAAGAGGACAGTGAGCTGAGGTAGATTTAGGAGATCTCCACATTATCTAATCATAGGAAAATACATCATTTATTTATTTTTAAATTAAAAGAAATCATTCTAAACCCTATAAAGGATACATGTTCTAAACCCTATATAGGATACATTGATACTTCAAAAGCATCTGAATTAGGAATTTGAGATTATGCAAATATATGTCAATTAAATACCTGGATTACAAACACTAGCCCGAACAATGTAAACCTTGTTGAGCAGAGCAGGAATGAGATAAGTAGCAATGAATCCTACGCACATCTCCTTACCATTCTCTGTCATTCTTTACTGAAACACTTCTCCATTTTGGCAGGCTACACCTGAAAATAAGGTTTCGACGAAGGTTTTAGAGTATGTTTATTAAAATGAAAACTCCATTTTGGTGGGCTACGCCTGAAAATAATATTTCAATGAAAGTTTTAGAGTATGTTTATTAAAGTTTTAGACTATTTTGGTGGGCTATTGATTTTTGATTCCTTAAATGATTTATTCAAATGGATTGTGATAAATAAATGACTAACTATTTAGTCATTTTTATTTGTGTGACTAAATAATTTTTTAGTCAACGACCAAATTAGTCATTTATTTACTCATTTATAGTTGAGTTGCAAAAAAATTAGTAGAATTTAGTCATTTTTAGTTGTTGTGACTAAAAGTTTTAGTCACTTAGTCATTTATTTGCTAAAATTCTACTAGTGCAAGGTTCTTCTGACAACTAGGGTTTCTTCCCTTTCAACATCTTCAAAATGCTCAAACTACGCATCTTCATCTACATGTGCAACTTGTGCATTACCTTCAGGTCTTCTATTTGTCCTTCCTTGATGTTAGGGACACTTGTAGGCTCGATGTCCTTCTTCTCACCATTGGAAACAAGTTCCTCTGAAACCTCCTCTTCTAGGTCCTTGCCCAGGTCTTTCTCTTTCTCTTCCTCTTTGCTCACTATTATTTTGGTCATGAGGGTGATAGGCATTATCTCCTTTCTAATTTTGACTAGAGCCTGCTTCTTCACTTTCTTTTGATCTTCATTTCTCCCACCATAGGATCTTCCACCAGTCCTTCCGCCATGACCTCTTCCTCTTTACTTTCTTTCAAATATTTTATTCAGCTTCCACCTTCAGGGAAAACTGGTATGCATCTTCTATGCTGGTCATTCTAATCAAGCTCAGCCCCTCTTGAATACTTGGCCTCAACCCATTAATATAACAGGCTACCTTCTCCTTGTTGGCCTCTACATGGTCTGTCCTGATAATAATCTTATAAAAATCTTCTGTATACTCCTTCATAGACTTGTTACCTTGCTTCAATCCTTGCAGCTTCTTCAACAACTCCAACTCATAGTCCATAGGAATGAATTGCTTCTTTAGTTTGTCCACCATCCGATCTGGTAGTCTTTCCTTTTCCTCTTCTATTTCTCTCTAATTGGACCTCCTTCCACCAAATACTAGCATGGCCCTTCAACTTCGTTTTTGTGAACTTGACCCATTCTGGATCCTCCACATCTTCATATTCAAAATATTCCTCCATATCGTTTATCCAATCAATAAGCTCTTTCAGATTCAGATCTCCAAAATAGGTAGAAACTTTGATCTTAGGCCTCTTTTCGATCTTCGAAATGGCCCTCAACAACCTAACTTGCGTAGGATCTCCTGCATCACCCTATTCTTCCTCAGATAACTCTTATTTTTCAACTTCATCTTTGCTTTCTTCTCTTATTCTTAGCTCAAACCCTCTTCACAGCTCCTCTTTACCGCATCAATTTGCCTCTATAGGGCTCTAAAACCCTCTTCTGTCAAAGCATTTCTCCCACCACAATTTCTTCATGTAGGCATTTTGATCTCTACACCAGACCCACAACGTCAGGTCTTGGTGCAAAATGCCTCACGGTTGGCGGTCTATCTACACACTCATGAACCCTTGCTCTGATACCACTTGATGAGGGTGGACTCCACTCAAAACACATACAACAACAATTTATAGATTTCAAATAGACAAGAATAAAATCTCAAGGAAGATTAGTTAAGCAATCTGCAAATTGATTCAAAATTTCTTCATTAACTTGCCTGTAAAAGGCTACAAATCTGAAATACAATTTCCAAGGTCATATGCCCACTTATTACAACAATATGGGTTGTCTTGCAATAGAAACATCTAACTTACAAAGCCTTCTGATATCTCCTAACCTCCTTATTTGCATGAGCAGGACCTGCCAATAACTCCCTCCCCAAACTGCCTCTAGAAAATAGGTTATAAATACACATTAGTACCACTTAGTGTAATTTCCCCAATGTCACCTTTATTTGAAATGTGTAACTCCCACTTGGGCACCAAAATGAACCCAATTGTCCCCTTTTTCTCGCCCAAGAAATAATTTTCAATTTTTAAAATTGAGAAATTAGGTAGCACAACTTCGGAGAGCCATAACTTTTGAACCGAGTGTCCGATTGATGAACCATTTGATGCGTTGGAAAGATCATGAAGAGATCTATCAAGCTATAACATACTTCATCAGGTACAACAAATTTTGGGCCATTTAGGGATGTCTAAGTGCCTCAAATTTGATTCTGAAACTTTTTTTAGAAACCTCAAAAATGGAAACTTTAATATCTTGCAATCCAGACATGATCTTGGGCTGAAATTTAACAAGAATATTTATTTGACTATTTCGAAGCTTTGGGGAAAATTTTGGGCCCAACCACTCCTTCGATATATGGTTACTAAAAATAGTAAGTCATAGTATTCTTAACCTATTTGGAAACTTTGAAGGTTCTGAATCATTTTTCAAGCAAATGGGTACCTGAAAACACAAAAATTGAAAAGAACAAAAAACAAATCATCATTTTTTTGGGTGATGCAAGATTGCTCTTACACCACTGGATGCTCTTGCATCAAAAAATATCAAATTTTGTATCTTGAGACACATGAGCTCTTCATTGACAAAGTGTGCATTTTGAGGAAATCTCTCCTAGCTTGTCCTCACATCTTCCTTCCTTCATAGAAGATTTAGATGATAGTGACTCAAAGGACTTTCCTTCAACTTCCTCTACTTGCAAGGTTGATCATGAGGCTCCACCTCAGCCTTTGGAGAGTTCATATTCTGAGGCTAAGGATTCTCCTCCTTCATCCCATTCCATGCCTCACTGGGCTTGATAGACTCTTCAGTCCGTAGGCACTCTTGTTGGGGATCCTTTAGATACTCAAAGGACTTGGTCACAACACCAGGATATTTTGCATTCCTACATTTCTACAACTTCAAATCCACAATCATTTTAATGAATCATTGGGCATTCCTAAGTGGGATTTAATAATGGAGGAAAAGTATAAATCTTTGATTTAGATAAACACATGGGAGCTTGTTCCACTTCCTAAGGGAAGAAAGCTGGTTTGGTGTAAGTGGATCTCTCATACCAAATTTGCAATAGATGGATCAGTTGAAAAGTACAAATCCTGACTTGTGACTAAGGTTTCTCGTAGCTTCCTGGTGTTGACTACATTGAGGCCTTTTCCCTCATTGCCAAGATGAACTCCATTTGCTTGATTCTTGCTATTGTTGTAGCTCATGGTTGGGTTGTACATTAGATGGGTGTGAAGAGAATATTTTTTCATGGGGATCTATAGGAGGATATTTACATGGAACAATCACATGGATTTGTTTAGGATTCTTCATTGGTTTGTCAATTGAGGAAGTCTCTCTATGGAGTTAAGAAGGCCCCACAGGCTTGGTATGCCAAGATGGACTCCTTTTTTCTCTTAGTTAGGTTCTGTAGATGCCACTCAAATTCGAATATCTACATCTTGAGACAAGAGGATGCTCTTTTCTTCTTGGTTCTCTATGTTGATGATTTGATTATCACAAGGAGCACCTCATCCATCATTGTGAGTGTCAAGACTGCTTTGCACGACAAATTTTCCATGACTGGCTTGGGTCTATTGCACTACTTTCTTAGGATTGAGATCACTCAGACCTCCTCTGGGATCTCTCTTGCACAACCTAAGTATGCTCTTGATCTTCTAGCTCATTTTTGCATGGCTAATTGTAATCTTGCATCGACTCCCTTTTTGTTTAGAGTCAAACTTGAGGTGAAGTGTTCCACTCCACTTATTGATACCATTTTGTATTGTCAACTCATCAGTAGCCTCATCTACTTGAATCATACTTGCCCAGACATTTCATTTGTAGTTGGCATGGTTTCACGCTTCATGATGAAGCCACATGAGCTTCACTGGAAGGTTGCCAAATACATTTTGCACTACATTCAGGGCACTCACTGATACAGGATTCACTGTGCAACAAGCACGTGTTTAGATCTAATTGGATACACAAACTCTAATTGGATTGGTGATCTTGATGATCACAAGTCCACATTTGGTTACAATTTGCACCTTGGTTTCGATCTCATTTGCTAGCAGAGTAAGAAGTAGCATGACATTGCTTATTCATTGATTGAGGTTGAATATAAGGGAGCAATTAATGCAACCACTAAGGCTATTTGGCTTCAAAATATCCTCACTGAGATTGGCATCACTTTTCAAAAGTCATTAGTCATCTATTGAAAAAACCAGAGTCCTATCCATATCTCAAAGAATCCCATCCATCATCAGTGGACCAAACATATTGAGATCCACATGCACTTCTTTAGGAGCTGATATAGGAGTAGGTAATTGATTTGTGCTATTGTCTTATAGAAAAGCAAGCTGCAAATATCTTCACCAAACCCTTCATTGAGAGAAAGTACATCCATCTTTAGTCTCTTTTGGGAGTGTCAGACATTTCTTCAAGGGGGTAATTAGCCCTTCTTGCATTTCCTCTCATGGGGAAAGTTTTTTCCCACTGAGTTTTGTCCTTTTTTTAGGGGATCTTTGTACATGGGCACCTCATCAAGCCTTGTAGCTAGGACTCATCTTTTCTTTTCCCCCTAAGTTGCACTTAAGGGGGTGTTAGTGTGAATGGGGTATAGGGTATATTTCCTAACTAGTTTATTTTCTAGCTAGTTCTCCTCTTAGGTCTTTTTCACACTAGGTTAAGTTTACTTAGGGACTTTTTACACATTATCCCACATTAGTTGTGTTTTTAGTCTCCTGTGTGATATATCCTATATATACTCACTTATTGCTTTCATTGTAATCACTAAAGCTTGTGTACTTTGCATTCTTGATTGAATAGAATATACTTTATTCTTTCAATTATAAATTTTTGTTATTTTTTTCTTCAGCCATTTGATTTTGGGTGGCTTTACAACCAAATCTTATAGTAATTGCTACCTCAAATTTTACACTAACCAGTTGATGAATGAGACTTAGTCGTGGTGGGAATCTACACTTAACAATCGCCATTTTGTTTCTCCAAATGTGTTTCTTTAATTGTGTTAGCCATTTGCTCTATCATTTTAGAATTGTGATTTCCTTTGTCATTTCATCTGCGACTTTTAAATGAAAATTCCCTAGTCGATGCCATTTTTGGCAAACAATTAACATGACAATGTGTTTATGGTGCCAAATAAACATCTAGTGGATTACTTTGAGCTTTAGCAGACATTTTCAAACAACATGTTCCAGAATTGACACAATGCATTAAATCCAACTACTACATCTACATCAAGTAAAAACCCCCAAGCTATATTTTAATAATATAAAAACCCACAATGGTTGCTCTATGAAAACCCCTTTTTCATATTTTTAGGGTTTTTTTCTAGGGATTTTATGAATCTATGTTACACATTTTTTGAAAACCCCTTCTTGATTTTCTTTTGCCTCCTTACAAATTTTCTCTTACTTTTGTTTGTTTATGTTGCACATTTCCTTGAATTTTTTATCTTCTAGAGGAGGTAGGTCTGATATTAATCTTTAAGAAAATGTGTATAAATATATGATTGATTTTGGCTTGTAATGAAAAAGCTATAGAATTGTTGTCATAGTTTATATGCTTAGTCAACAATTCCTTGTGGATGCTTATACCAAAACATACACATACTCTCTCTTACTTTGTCATCAGTTATGTAGACTAGATTATCTTCTATAGGGGTCTTGGGATGCATTGGATTAATCAATAGAGATTTGAATAGGTTCATTGCATGCGGTGGACAACATTCCATGTTTATTTTGAGAATGCCAAATTTAGCAGCAACTTCCACTATCCAACCCAAGAAAAAGTTAGTGATTATATAGAGACTAGGTAGTATGGAAATGACATTTCAAATATGAAATTGAAATACATTTCATTTCCATTCATTCTGAAGTATATTTTTTCTTGCTTTTTAGTGCAAAGATTTGTAGAAGAAATATGGTAAATTGTCTTCTCACTTTCATTAGCATGTTAGTGGTATGTGATATTAATCTCAAAAGGTTAGCCAATGAAAGAATCACTCATTGTACTATTGTTTGTATAGAGGGACTTAAGATAATGCATATAAATGTATGATTGATTTTGGCTTGTAATGAAAAAACAAAAAAAAACTATTGTCATAATCTATATAATCTATATGCTTAGATGTTAATATCAAAACTTGTACATACTATCTCTTTTCTTTGTCATTAATTATGTTAAGTAGATTGCCTTCTACAGGGGTCTTGGGAAATGCCTTGAAGGATAAAGGATTGGTAGTTGTGGAGAGTATTTTTCCCTTGTATCACATTCGTTATAAAATTCGTGATTTTATGTTTATTGTGGACTACTATAAATAATTACCACTATTGAATTGAGATGCAGCCTTGAATAATTGCTTTGTATGCTTCTACAAATCAATTTGTAGGTCTTCTATGGTTGTATATTTTAGGTGTAATTAGCCTATGAATGGTGGGTAAAATCTAATTGGATTCATGCCTTACCATATTCTATACTAGTTGAAATTTGGTGATTGAGATTTGAAACCAACATTGCTTTAGGTTATATCACTATTTCAAAGGTGTTATAGACTTGGCCATAATGTTGTAGTTGTAGACATGTACAATCCTTGTATATGTTTTTTGTTTCATTGATTTGTGTAATAGTAGAGGTACCCTTTTAAGGGATTAAAAATGCACATGTTAAATTTTAACATTCAACTTCTCTGTTTCACCCTAGGGTATATAAATCATGGAATTGGATTTACCTTTATATGTTGTACGTTAGTTCTCTACAAACAATTTTGTATGTATGACATTGTTTTATGAATTATTGCCTAAGACGTAGAACACTTTCTAGATTTTCTACGTGTAAATATTTTGCACCCATTGTTTTGCTTACAATTGCCACTTTTATGCTTCCTCAACAACATTTTAATAGATTTTAATTTGCTAATTCTACGTATTCTTTCCTAAATTAGAGCTTTACTAAGGTTTATGACATAATTTTATAGTGAGAAGCTCTTAAATGCTTGTTGTCATCATATTACATCTTTTAAAATTTTAGTGGGAAGATATATGATTTATTGTCTTTCTAGACTCTATGAATTATCCAAAAGCACATACAAATATATATATCCAAGAACAATATTATAAATTTAATGCATTTATTTCTAAATATTATTCTATGTAAATTACTAAATAAAATAACATGGTTGAAAGAACTTCGAGTATTTGCAGGACTAACACGCCGAAATCTTAGATGAATAATTGCGGGAAAAACTCGGCCCTGAGTTTTCCAAAATACTCGCCGCCGTTTTTTTTTCAAAAAAATTTACCGAAATTGCAAAAAAATCGCCATAACTCGTGTTTGCAGAAAACTCAACGGGCCAAAGTGAAAAAAAAAAGTGAGCCAACAATTATTTTTGGGGAATTTCGTGAAAGAATTGTTTGACGGGCGGCTGGGCATGATTTGAGACTGCTGCAATTGGATTTTACGGTGCGATTTTAGGGCTGTGTTTGGATTTTCGCGGGTCTGCGATTCTGCATTCTATATCTGCATTTCGTTTACTGTTTTATAACCCCCGTTTTATATTTATATTTGCATTTAGTTTTACAACCTCCCATTTTCTATATATGTGTTTAGTTTTAGTTTAGGTTGAATAGTTGTCTATGATGTGCATTGAAGTTTAATTTTGATTTATCTATGAAGGAAGTCAGTAATATGTTTCACAATCTTTTTTTATAGATTTTTTAAAATTTTAAGTATTTTTTAATGTTTAATAAATTTGCTGAGTTATTATCAAGTTTTTCCAATTATCAAATCCCACCTGTCTGAGTTTTTCAATTTTACTATATATAACTGGTACCTAGAATTCAGGTACAAATAGCATACCTCACATACCAATGTCTATCCAGCATTCTGGATGCACATTTGACGGTATTTATTAATTAATTGAAATCCTGAATATATTCATAATTTTAAATACGGTCAAATGTGCATCCAGAATGCTGGATAGACATTACATATATATATAAGCTGAATATATATTCAGAATTTCAGTTAATTAATAAATACGGTCAAATGTGTATCCAGAATGCTGGATAGACAATATGCATAGGCACACAATGAAAGAATTAAACAATACAAATGACCATTTAAAAGGACAAATTTCAGAGTAAAGAACAATCAATAAATGCTCCTCTCGGCCTATGCAAGAACTGGATTGATTATAGGCCTTTCTCTCACATTTCCTGCTAGAATTCCTCTTCTTTTATAGCTTTCATTGTAATGCCTCCACTAGCTTTTCATTCAAGAGCCGCCGGGTCTTCCTGCAAAACAGTTAAATGTCATCAATCCCCCATGGTATTATGAAACAGTTCAATGTTACCAAGTCAACATTATGATCTAGCTGTCCAAACTCCTAGAAACAACACTTGTCTCAGAAAATGACAAAACAAAATCCTTCTTACCACTGCAAGTCTGGTACCATTGACTGATACCATGGACCATGATACAGTGAGGCCTGTGTTTAGGGGTTGCTTCAATTAGCATTACCAATAATCTCCACAAGAACATTGCCCATGTTTGAAATGATGGAACCGGTTTGCATCTCTCACAACAATTTCTCTTGCAACAATCTTCGAAATAAACTTTGTTGCAGTGTGGCAGTCACCACAAACTCGAAGGTTCTTGACAACCCTAATAGTCATTCCAGGAGACATGTTTAACAACCCAAATGCAATTGCCAACTTCTCACTATGGTGGCCAAGAAATATTTCCTTCTCCTCCTCCTCAATATCATTTAATACAGGTCTTGTATCCGGAATATACCCTGCTGCCTTTATCTCACAGGACAATTTCTCTAACTTTGCATAGATTTCCTGTGTTTGTGGGTGTGATCTGTCTCCTACATAAAAGACATGTACCATTTTATGAACCTCAATCCAACTACAGCCGGGTGTCTTGTTAATCTCTTTATGTTTCATCATTTTTCTTACATTTTGAAGCTCAGCCCATCTGCCTGCTTCTGCGTAAGTGTTTGACAGAAGAATATGAGATGCAGCATTTTTTGGATCCAGCTCAAAAAGGAGCATTGCCATAAATTCTCCTAACTCTATGTTCTTATGCGATTTACAAGCGCCAAGCAAACACATCCACACAAGCGTGTCAGGTTTTATTGGCATCTTGATTATAAAGTTTAGGGCTTCCGCAAGATAGCCAGCACGGCCAAGAAGGTCAACGATGCATACATAATGATCCATAGTAGGCATACTCTGATGAGAATCACTCATGCAATTGAAGTATTTACAGCCCTCATCCACTAGACCTGCATGGCTGCATGCAAAAAAAAGACAAACAAAGCTTACATGGTCAGGGTTGGTTCCAGAGTGCTTCATGAGTTCAAAAAGTTTGATGGCATCTTTGCCATAGCCATGCATTGCATATCCTGCAATCATCGCAGACCATGAGACCAAGTTTGCATTATGCATTTTGTCAAACAACATGTGTGCCTTCTGCATGTTTCCACACTTTGCATACATGTCAATCAGGGTATTCACAACTACAACATCTGACAGAAAACCACTTTCAATTATTTGTTGATGAATTTCTATACCCTGATCCAAAGCTCCAAGTTTCGCACAAACCGGGAGGATGCTAGCTAAAGTTGATGAGTCTGGATTTACCCCTGCCAATTGCATTTGCTTAAAAATCTCCAAAGCTTTTCCAAGGAGACCATTTTGTGCGTATCCAACAATGACTGCAGTCCATGAAACCACATTTTGTTGAGGCATTTTGTCAAACAATTCGTGTGCCTTCTGCATGCTTCCACATTTTGCATAAGTGTCTATCATTGCAGTCATGATTACAACATCTGACAGAATTCCGCATTCAATTATTTTTGTGTAGATCTCTCTACCCTGTTCCAAAGCTCCAAGTTTGGCACAGGCTGAAAGGATGCTGACAAAGGTTGATGAGTTTGGCTTTACACCTTCCAGTTGCATTTGCTTAAATATCTCCAGTGATTTTTCAGCAAGCCTATTTTGTGCATATCCCGCTATCATTGAATTCCATGAGACCACATTTCGTTGACACATTTTCTCAAACAATTTGTAAGCATTTTGAGCTCTTCCACATTTTGCATACATATCTATCAGCGCAGTCACAACTACTACATATGATAAAAATCCACTTCTGATTATTTTCTTATGTAACTTCATACCCTGTTCCAATGCTTCCATTTTGGCACATGCTGGGAGAATGCTAGCAAAGGTTGATGCGTTCATCTTCACACCTGCCAATTGCATTTGCTTAAAAAGCTCCATGCCTTCTTCAACAAGCCCATTTTGTACATATCCACCAATGATTGCAGTCCAAGAGATAGCATCTGGCTGTGGCATCTTGTCAAACAACTTGTGTGCCTGCTCTATGCTTCCACATTTTGCATACATGGTTATCATGGTATTCACGACAACATTGGAGCAAAATCCATTTTCTATTGTTTTTTGATGGACCTCCACGCCCTGTTCCAAAGCTCCTATTTTGAAACATGCTGGGAGAATGCTAGCAAAGGTAGTTGAGTTTGGCCTTACACCTAAAAACTGCATTTCCTTAAACGTCTCCAGAGCTTTTTCAAGCCGCCCATTTTGTGCATATCCAGAAATGATTGCATTCCATGAGACAACATCTCGTTGAAGTTGGGGTAATTTGTGAAACAATTGGTGTGCCTTCTGTAACACTCCACACTTTGCATACAGGGATATCAGAGTATTAGCAACCCTAACATCTAACAAAAACTCGCCTTCAATTATCCTTCCGTGGATCTCCAAACCCTGTTCCAATGCTCCTATTTTGACACAAGCTGGGAGGATGGTGGCAAATGTAGCTGAGTTTGGATTTACACCCGCCAATTGCATTTCCTTAAACATGTCCAAGGCATTTTCAACAAGCCCATTTCGTGCATATCCAGCAATAATTGAATTCCATGAAACAACATCGCGGTCAAGCAATTTGTCAAACAATTCGCATGCCTTCTGCATGTTTCCACATTTTGCAAGCATGTCTAGCAAGGCATTTGCAACCACAACATCTGAGAAAAACCCATTTGTGATTAATTTTTGATGGATTTCTGCACCCTGTTCCAAAGCTCTCATTTTGGCACACACTGGAAGGATGGTAGCATAAGTGAACTGATTTGGTTCTACACTTGTTCTTTGCATTTGCCCAAACAGAATCCATGCCTCTTGAGGAAAACCCTGCCTTTGGCAAGCTGCAATTATGGTATTCCATGAGAAGATGTCTTGTTCTGTCATATGGTCAAAAACTTTGCGAGCATCAACCAAACTTCCACATTTGTCATACATATTGATAAGGGCATTTTGTAAAAGAGTGTTTGTGGGAAACCTAAATTCCCTGTTAATGACGTGTGAGTGGATTAGCTTGCTCTCTGAAAGCCTTTTGTTAGCAATGCAACCCTGCAAAAGTGGAAAATACGTGGAAGAGTCTACACGAAGGTTTCGTGAGGTAAGCAGAACTTGTATTTTATCGTTCAAGCAACCCTCTCTACAGACTGTTTTGAGATTGAGACGGGCAGTGTAATATGTGTTGTTACTCATTCTACCACAGCAAAACATCATCATACTCTTGGTAATTCTGAAGCGTGGTATAATTGCCATCTGCTGTTCATTTGTGTGTGTGAATCAGCCCACACAGTTCCATTGCCAGGGGTAACCTCGGTAGCCATGATTTGAATTTCGACGGTTGCCACGCTTGAATTTAAACTTCTCTGCCATCTGCAGGACGATTTCAAGGATTCATATGTCATTCTCTGGTACAGATCTTTTGGGCGAGTGCAGATAAAATCATGGGTTTCTCCTCAGAGCGAAGTTTAAAGTTATACGGCTGTTTCACAACACTTTCCAAATAATTTTTGACTTCTCAGCAAGTAAACGAGTGCAGCAACTTTTAGTTTATGGAGTTCGACCTTTGGCGGATTGGAAGTAAATATATGTAAATAAAAATCTGTTATACCTACTCTAAAGCCATGATCGTTGCCCTTAGAATTTGTGATGAGAAGTGGATTATACAAAGCTACACAAATTATATCTTGAGATCTGGGAAAGAAGCCCTATTAGTTATCAGAGCGTCGGGGATAGCAAAGCTTGCCAAAAATTATCTTAAAAAAGAGAAACCCTAGTCCAAAAGTGGCAAATGGACTAAAGGAGTTCAACATGATTTAAATTTTGAATTGATGTATAGTATTTGTTGGGATATGTTGTTAAGTGGGTTTTGGTTTATTAGTGAAGTTGAAGCCTTTGGTCTACTGGTGAAGTTGAAAGGTTCTAAATGAGCCCACCAAGGATCAAGTCTTGTTGAGTGAGAAACTTTATCTAATATGGGATGAGAGCATCGGGGATAGCAAAGCTTGCCAAAAATTATCTTAAAAAAAGAGAAGTCCTAGTCCAAAAGTGGCAAATGGACTAAAGGAGTTCAACATGATTTAAATTTTGAATTGATGTATAGTATTTGTTGGGATATGTTGTTAAGTGGGTTTTGGTTTATTAGTGAAGTTGAAGCCTTTGGTCTACTAGTGAAGTTGAAAGGTTCTAAATGAGCCCACCAAGGATCAAGTCTTGTTGAGTGCAAGGCCCTCGACACCATAAGGGATGAGGTTAGGATCATGTCCTGGGCGAATCTGGCTGAATGGATACTCAGTCCTTGGTTCTCAATTGAAGAGGTTCAATCTAAGGCTCGTGCTCCCATATCGGTTAGCAAAAATGATCTTGTGGATGATCTCCATTATAAAAAAGATCCTCTATAGATTAGGTCTTGATGAGTGTAAAGGTCTAACATTCCAAATAGATGAGGTCAGTGATGCAAGAGGCAATCTCTACTATTCAAATTATTCAAATTCAAATGTTTTCCCTCTCATTTGGACATTCACCATTGGTTGGAATCTTTGGAGGGCCTATTTGACACATGTTCACTTGTGCATGACACCCTATAGAAGTTGAAGAGTCACAATGTCTAATAAAAGCACTTGGGATGGTGGGGGACTTGTATGTTGCTTATTTAAATTACACATTTGACATTCATTTGCATGCCAATGACCTTGAACAAATCACTCATCTATGGAGGAGTTATTTTGAAAAGAAAATCTTGTCTGCTTACCTTTATGGTGAAGTCTTAATGAAGGGAGTAACTTGATTTCCTTGATTTCTCCTTTGACTTGCTTGGAGGATGGCGCCACTTATGTGAAAGAATATGAAAACACTGACTTACTCTCTAACACCTTGAATGCCTTCGATTCCCTTAGAAATGGCACCACATTAAGGAGTTACATTTGACTTTCTAGTTCTTTTTTGAAATGGCTAGTCATGGTGCCATACTTGGAGAAGTTACAAAAAGAGGAGAGAAGAATGAGTTGGGTTTGGCTTCCATATGGTTTTCTTGTAGGTTGAAGGTGGAAGAAGAGATTGAAGACTTCATTTGTAGGTTTGGGAGGTCAAGGGTAGAGTTTTGGTTGAAGATTGTGATAGTTTGTGGGTTAGGGTTTCTAGTTTCTCATCTAGAACTTGCATAGTGTTCTTTATTCCGCCTTGGCATTATTGTGGGTCGTAAACTAATTTATATCAATTTTGTAAGGGGAGACTCTATCCATTTTCTCCCATGAAATCAAATGCAATCTTGTGGGTTGTAAACTAATTTATATCAATTTTGTAAGGGGAGACTCTATCCATTTTCTCCCATGAAGTCAAATGCAATCTTGTTGAAACATTGTGCAATAAAAATCAACATTTTATTCTATGTCTAGTGTCTCCATTTTGGCGCAAAAATCAGCAAGAGTAAGGAAAGAGTTTATTGATTTTGTTTTTTGATTTAAGATTAGTAAATTGAGGTACTTTGTGGAGTTTAGGGTTTTTATATACCAACAACAAGAATCCCTAATTATCTATAAGTTTTAGATCCATATTTCAACTTACAAGGTTAAGGTTGTGTAGCTAGATTACCTAGTTTCTTTCCTAATTTATGTCATCTGATCTTGTCTCAAAAATTAGTTTGTCTTAGTGAATTAGACATCATTTTCAACTCTTGGAGGTGGTATTGTGAAGTCTTGTTGCAAGGGAAAGGTCAACATTCATTTGGCTCCCTACCCTTAATTCCATTAGTCATGATTGTGTCCTAGGTGAATTTGGTGGAGTGAATACTATTGACATATTTTCCCCTTCCCAGAGTCAAATAGCTCAACTTGAAAATATTGTTGGAATCCCTCAAAAAGTGCCTTATATCCTTCAAATTTTAGTGTAAACCCTTGCAAAAATCCTTGAAAATTCCTTGGGAGAATCCTTGTGAAAAACCCAGAAAAACCTAGAAAATTCTAAGTCTTTGCCTTAGTTTTTGGCCCCTTTTTGGCCTTTGTTGATAAAAGTCCAGGTTCACGAACCGACAGGTTTGCCGACTGGCCGATTCGCCAACAAAGAGGGAAAAAAAAAAAAAATGACTAAGACAGGAAGACTCTTTCCCTTTATTGGCAATTCTCATGTTTCACGAACTTTTCTAAAAGTTTGCATTTTCACAAGTTCATCGATTCGGTGATTTGCCAACAAAGGGGCCAAGCAAGCGGGTTTCTTCAAAAATTTGGCTAAGGCAAAGGAATGCAGAGGAAAGAAGACAAAGGCTTTATCGACAAAGTTCAAAAACACAAACTCTTCATCAAGTTTGAAAATCTTCAAGTTTGCCAATGAGGCAAATCGCCAACAAAGGGCGAAAAGAAGAAAGGCAAGGGAGGAAGGCTCACAACAAGTCAAGTGGGCCAATAAACGCAAAAATCGGCTAAGGCATTGAGTTCAAAATTCCAAGGTTCCGCTGACAGGTATTTTGCCGATAAGGCAAAATAAGAGTGAAGAAGCGGCTAAGGAGAATGGTTCGGCAAAATGAAGTTTTGCCAACAAGTAGCCTTGGTTCGAAAGGTGGAGATTTTGCCGATAAGGCAAAATAGGAAACATAAAATCAGCTAAGGAAAGGAAGGAAAAAGACCCCTCTATCGGCGAATCGGGGAAAGTTCAAACTTCCCACATAGTTTGAAATTTCTTTAGTTCACCGATAAGGCGATTTGCCAATAGAGAAAGATGCATAGGTGGAAATAGTTGGTTTGACAAAGTGACTTTTCGCCGACATAGGTGAAAGAAAGACCAAAAGGCAAAGTTTGGCAAAATAGATTTTTACCGATAAGGAAGAAAAGGTGGAGCCAAAGGAAAGTTAGAAAAAAGGATATTTTTTCGATAAGGGCAAAAAATGACAGTGAGAATAATACAAAAAAGTGCATTTTTGCTTATAAGGGCAAGAATGGGAGAAACAAGCCATAGTTCAGAAAATTGAAAAGTTGTTGACTGAAGATGAATTATGCAAAAGGCAAAGACAGAATGGTTTGTAAAAGGCAAATTTTGCCAATAAGGCAAAATTTAGGCCAAAAATTGAGAAAAGTGAGAAATCAATGAAAATAGAGGTTATAATGTATTGAAGGCTTTAAATATTTAAATTGGAATATGTAAAGTGTTGTAAACGCTCTATAAAAGGAGATTTTGGCAGGAAAAATATTTGAATATCTTCAATAGCCATTAATGCAAAATCAGATCTTTCAGCTACTTTAGCTACTCCAGATCTAGATATTTTGTATTTAATGTTGCAGATGAGGAATCAGTTGCCTGCATTCAAAGCAACAAATATCTCCCAGCTACTTCAAGATCCAAGAGATTTTCTACATTCATGTTTGGTAGACAGACATTCCTTCTGGCAGGGATATTTTCTGACAAGCCCATGGGGTGAATTTATTGTAAATCATGACTTAGGTCAGTGAAATCAAATGCTATATATACATGTTTGAAAGATGTAATGAGGGTTGGATTAGAGACATTTTTTGTTCTCCAAACAAAACCCTCCTCTATTGTAACCATGCATTTTTTTATTAATACATGCTAGTTGTTTTTACTTCTTCATGCTTGTTTTAGCTCTATGTAATTTAGGACTAGTTTGTATGTGAATGCTTCTTTCCTTACAACCATGTTTTGCTCTTTACCTCTGTTAGAATCTGCTAGATCTATGTAAGTTTATCATTTGTATCTGGTTATTTTGTGCATTTTAGTTCTGTGAGTGTTCTATATTCAAACCTGGTGTATCACCTCCTTTAATTTGCAGTTTTATCCCTCTTCCTCTTTTTCTCAACGGTGGATAGATTAGGTTTAGTCTTAACAATAGCTAAATCTACCATTTAGCGAAGGAACCAGGCTCTCTTTGGAGATTTGATCTCCTTGTGCAAGGTCCCACACCTAAAGATCATCCAATGTTTCACTGGATTGTTGGATCCCTAAAAGCCTCCAACATAGGGTGCAAATCCTAGTGACAACAACTTCTGATATGCCTAGTGGGACCTTTGATTATCTTCATCATCCATTAAAGAGTTTTAGTGTGCTCTTTTGTGTGTCTTACCTTTTAGGGCAGCCTCTCCAACACCATGGCAAATCTACTGATCAAATCTGCTGGTGCATCCAATTCAAACACTTAAAGAACTCCAAGGATCAGGATTTCGTTGGTTCTCCTGGTCTATCCTACTTCCAGAAGCATCTCAAATCACCTGGCGACTCTTTTCGGTATGTATTTAGTTTTCTCTAGATGCATACCTATTTTGCTCTGTTCAAACATTTTCTATGATTATCTGGCATTTTGATGCTTTAAAACGTCAAGCTTTTATGGGACTTATGGCTACTCCCCTCTACCCGGCCAAAATGCAAATTATACGCCTCCATACCAACAATTTTAGGCCCAAGGTGCCTCTAGTTTTGCATCGTATAGACCTGCTTCAGTAGAGTATCAACATCTTTACAACGCTTACCTCCCACCTGCCCCTGCTTTATCTTCTTGGCAGCCTAATGATGCTTATTATCAACCCCAAGGAGACTTTTCTGATCCTGGCCAACACAGCTACCCTTCTAATCAGTTCCCAGATGTTGACTATGTGAACACTGACGCGTTCAAAGATCTCATAGGCATGTTCCTAGAGCTCAATAGACTTTGGGACGATAAAAAAAGAAAAAGAGGGTATAATCGACCTCAGTACCCAACTAGTGGGCTCTGATACCACTGTAAGATACCCAATTAGTTCTACTAAAATTTTTCCTTAACTTAGATGAATTAACTACTCAACAACTGAATCATATATATATATATATATATATATATATATATATATATATCAAAGATAATAACTTGAATGAATCAATCTTGAAATGCCTTGGATGCCGATAGGGTGTGATGTTGATAGGTTTTGCCCCATCTTCCAATTCAATGACATGTTCAAAACCTCTATCAGGAGGTACTCCTAGAGGTATATCTCTAAACACCTTACCATGCTTATCCAACATTGCCTGGATATCTGCAGGATAAAGTTTTTCAGTAGAAAGGATTTGGTTGTCTTTGATGCAGACCTGTGCTGCCCATTCAATATCATTGTGTCTGAAAAATGCTTCCATTCGTTTAGCAGAGACAACTTTGGGATTTCCATCTGATACTGACTTCAGTTTGATCTTTCTACCCTCATGCATGAACTCCAATTCCATCTTCTGGAAATCCTGGACTATTCTTCCAAGTGAATGCAACCATTGTACTCCAAGCACTACATCAATATGCCCAAGTCCAACGACATAGAAATCATCTTGTAGAGAATAATCACCCATTTGAATTTGCAATTGGGACACCTTTCTGGTACAACTCATTAGGAATCCATCAGCAACTGCTATTTGGAATCCTTCGAAGTCTTCAACTTTTAGACCCCGCCTTGCTACCAAACCTTCATCAATGAAATTGTGAGTAGCACCATTTTCGATAAGACAGGTGACTCTCTAACCCTTCACAACTCCTCTTATGTGGAAGGCATGATACTTAGGTACTCCTGAGATAGTTGCTAATGTTATTTTGTCAGATGTTTCTTCTGAAACAACATTAAGAGTTGGTTGTACCTCCTCTTCATCCTGAGTGGATTCTTCTTCACTCAGTGACTCTTCTTCACTTCCATCATCGGATACAACTTCAATCAAATGTGCTTTACCTTTACCAAGGCATCTATGTCCTGGTTCCCAAGGTTGCTTGCAAGAAAAGTAGAGTTTCTTCCTTCTAAGCTCGTCTCTTTCAGCTGCAGATGTGCCTTGAGTCATCTTTTGAGGAAAAGAGGGTCTCCGCTAACACCTTTATAGAACTTCTTCTTAGGCTGATATACAGGAGTAGTATCAAGATCTAGACCAAAGTCAATTGCTTCTTCCAAATTTGCTGGCCTTTGTACCTTTACCAATGGCTTGATCCGATTGTTCAATCCCTCAATGAATAACATAGTGATTCTTTGGTCAGTCATGTCAGGTACCATCACTACTATCTTATGAAACTCATTTACATACTGCACAACCCTTCCTTCTTGCTTGAGTTGAGCTAGTTCACGATAGTACACTTCAGTGTCTTTTCTATCAAACCTCTGAATCAGTTTGGTTACAAACTCATCATAGGAATTTATCCTATCATGATGTTGAGAGACTAGGCCATGATGCCACCATTCATAAGCCAAACCTTCAAGATGCATTGTAGCAAATTGAATCGCCTTCTTTTCTGTTAAAGGCTTAAGAGAAAGGTATGTGTCCAGCGTGTTTACCCAAGCTCTAGCACTGAGCTTACCACTTCCATCAAAGGTAGGAATGGGGACTCGATTTAATGCTTCTTTATACTCCTTTGTATCATCATCCCGTCTAGGACGAAAGCCTCTAGTTCTACCTCATCTGTCCCTATCTTCCCTCTTCTGTCGGCAATATTCATTGAAAGACATCATATCCTGAACACGATCTGGTAATCTGGCATAGAGATCTGCAAAGAGTGCTACTTCATCTTCGAAATTATTTTGATTTTCTTCATCAAACTCTTCATCAGCTTCATTAACTTGTTCAGGTGGTGGTAGAAGGAAAGTTGGTCTTAAGGGCCTATCAACTGTAGGAGTTCGTGTGCAAACTCTTCTACCTACTGCACTAGCAGCATCATCATCAACGTGTCTTTCTTGTCCCTCAGGTCTAGCTGCATATCTACGACCTTGTCCAGCTACTTCACCTTGATTCATGTTTTGCAGGGATTGTAGGACTTGTTGCAAAATTTGAGTTGTTTGTTGTTGTCCAATAGCAATGTTCCTAAACATCTCCCTTGCTTCATGTTCACCATCAGCAAGTGGACTTCTACTTCTTCTTTCCTAAGCCATGTTAGCTGGAGCTTCTGTATGTTGTTGTTGTTGTTGTCTAGCTCTTCTTGTATAATACCTGTGCAGACCTACTTCAGGTGGCTGCATAACCCAAAGGCTAGCAAGATCTAGGCTTTGATGCCACTGTAAGAGACCCAACTAGTTCTACTAAAAATTTTCCTTAACTTAGATGAATCAACTACTCAACAACTGAATCATATATATATCAAAGATAATAACTTGAATGAATCAATCTTGAAGCTGGGTACTTGTCTTATTACTTGATTCAATGCAAATGTCTTATTACAGAGATAATGCTTTCAATAATATGAAGTTACAAACTTATTCAAATGGAAATACAAAGGAAGGCCTTGAATCCTTGATGTTTACAATGTCTTCCTCACTTGATCAACTCAATTGAACTCAATGATGTCAACTGAATGTCAACACCTCACAATACAACAAGGGAGCATCACCTTGTCAGTTGAGGGAGCATCACCCCAACACTTGAAACTCGCAGGGCTCAAGAATACAAGCTACAAGCTTTGCAGAGAGAAATTCGCCAAAAGATAAGATAACAAATGAATGAAAGAGCTCCTCCTTTTATAGGCCTTCCAAAGGTAATGAAGGCACATTTTTCAATGCATAAAGAGGAACCAAGGCGCGTTTCCCAAGAAGCATATCCAAGGGAATATTCCATCTGATGACCCATTCTGAGTTGGCAAACTTATCCAAAGACCTTGACACGGTCCCAAAGTCATCCTATCGACCAATGAGAGCTCAGGTAGTTACAACTACCTTATCTTCTGACTAGGCGCCCATTTGAAGCAATGTGATCATGGAATGGCACCCAATGAAGACCTAGGCGCCCAACTGAGGTAACAGAGTCATGGATAGGCGCCAAAATACTTAACAATATTCAGTGAAGAACTTTTAGATTCTAGGCGCCATAATTGCAAGATTCTGAATGCTAGGCACCAACTGAAGGGAGTAGAGACCAAGATAGGCGCCTTCCCAAGCTAGGCGCTTCCAGAAGGTGGCAAAGACTTAGAAAGTGTGCCTAAGGTGTTTAGATGACAAACCCTTATGTATGAGGCATTTAGAGTGACATAGCAACTTTTCTTAAAGGGCGCCTTGACTGGAAAACTCTAAAAAATATCTTCTAACCACTTTCTAAGCTAGGTGCATTCTGGAGGTGAAAAACAAGTAGAAAGTGCACCTTGGCTTCCTTTGTCAATTCTTTCAAATCTTGATGATTTGGAAGGTGGACTACTTCATCTTAGAATGAGCGCCTGACTTCTAATGTCCAAACTACTTCTTCTGGCTCACTTTGTAGCTAGGCGCCAGAACTAGGCTATTCACACTGGGAAGTGCGCCTAGACTCATTTAGCCATATACTTGTTTACAACTTCAACCTCTAGACAAAGCTTCAAGATGTTCTTACCTTACAAGTTCCTTCATGTGGTTTTCTTTTGAAGGCGCCAAAACCAAGTTCCAAAGCCATGGGATGGCGCCTAACATCCTTGAAGAAGTTCTAACTTCATTCAATCCTTTCAAAGAGTTTCTAAGCCTTTTCCAAATGCAACTTAGGTATCCATATAGATGATATCCCAAGCTCATTCTTCTAGGCGCAATAGGAGCTTTCCAAAAGAGGGCGCAATTAGGAGGTTGGAAATAATTTCCAATTGACTTCTTGACTAGGGCGCATTTCTAGGGTACCAGAAACTTGATCTAACGCCTAGGCGTCCTCAAAGGATCATTTGAATAGGAAATGGTGCCTTGATCCTTAGGCTCATGTTTGATGTGGAGGAATGCTTCAATTAGCGCCTTGATACTCTTGGATGCTCAATTGAAGGTTCAATGAACTAGTGCCCTAGGCGCAATCTTAGTTTAGGAACAATCATGGATTAGCGCCTTAACTCCTTGACACAAGTTTGGCGTCATAAGTCCTTCAAAACATTCTAGTTCCTTGAGAAGTCCTCCTACATGATTAGGCGCCAATTCAGGGTCCTAGAACCATGATGTAGTGCTTTGTTGCTTTAGGCGCCCATTCATGATTGTGCAACTGGTGATTGGCGCCTAGAGTGAAAAATGCTTTCATCTTAGCTTATTTCACCAAGGCAACTTGATCTTGAAGGTCAAACAACTCCTCCTACCAGAGCGCCTTGCCTCAAGTTACAAGCTTTCAATACCCTAGGTGCTCATTAGAGTCAGTTTGGGTAGAGAAGGGCGCCTAGTATTCATTTGGCCATATGCTCTGAAAATTAGCAATGTATAAATCATTTTGAAGATCAAAACATCTTTTTCTTCCAAGGCGCCCAAGTTGAAATGATTAAATAGCTTGAAAGCTTGATGATTCTAGATTAGGTGCTCATTTGTGAAATTTGATATAGGATTTGCACCTAGACTCCAAGAGTCAATTTCCTGCTTTCTTGGCTTCCAGACTTAGCCAAATTTTGGGTTTCTGACTTGTTCCTGCAAAAACAATAAATTAAGTTAGTCAAAAACCAATTCATTCCCTCATTATTTAGAATTAGCCTCCGGGAATGAGGAATAGGCTAATCCATTTTACACTTGATGATCAAGTCGGAAACGGGGACATGATAGTATCAACATATTTACAACGCTTACCTCTCACCTGCCCCTGCTTTATCTTCTTGGCAGCCTAATGATGCTTATTATCAACCCCAAGGAGACTTTTCTGATCCTGGCCAACACAACTACCCTTCTAATCAATTCCCAGATGTTGACTATGTGAACACTGACACGTTCAAAGATCTCACAAGCATGTTCCTAGAGCTCAATAGACTTTGGGACGATAAAAAAAGAAAAAGAGGGTATAATTGACCTCAGTAGGATTATGGTCTTAACATCAGAAACATTTGTGATCTAAAGGAGGTGATGATGGACCTGTAGAGGGAGTAGGCTGAGTTTCAAGAAATGAAAGAGCATACCTGGCAATATGAGGCACAAGAAAGGGCTTCTCAGGAAAACCGTGCTATGAGGATTGCGGCTCAAGAGCAACAGATGAGGCAAGTAGCCCAATTGGTTCCATCCTCTCCTAGCTTCAGGCAACTCCTCTCTTCTGCACAATTTCAGCCTATAGTAGAGCAGCCTCAACTTCATAAATTCCAATGTTTTAGAGGCTCTCTTCCTCCACAAGCCCCTATTCCTGTGCAAACTCAGTCTATCACTCCCCGGGAACATTTTCTCCCAGAACCCTCTCCTCTCCAAGAAATTCAAGAAAATATTTAGGTCTCTTCCCCTGATACTATTTCAATTTTCAAGGGTGGACCTATTGTCTACCAAGATAATTGCAAGGATGAGCTAAGGAGGGAGATACCTACAATTAGGGAAGAACCACTGGCAAATAATGACCCCTTATGCACCACTAAAACTAAAAATTCAGACCTGTTACAAGATGAAGTTAAGCCCAGGTTGATGAAATAACATTATTTTAAGCACACTAGGGTTGGTACTGACCCAGAGGCTAAGTTGAGTCCTCTAGATTTTGGCTCATTTAAGGAGTTTTCCCATACTTTGAACAAGAGGAATGAAATAAAAATGCAAAGGGAGCATGGTGAAAAGGTCCAGTTGCAAAGACAACCCAAACAATAGAATCCTATGGAGTTGCAGTCAAATGATGAGGGCATTAGGGATGAGGTTGTTACAAAGATTGCTCAAGAAAAAGTTGACGATGCCCCTCTATTTTATGAATTGCCTACTTACATGGAAGATAAAGATGGCATGCAAATGTCGACATTAGCTGTAGTTCTGGAACAACATGAAGATTTTGAGAGTGGTGGCAAGTTGTCATAGGTTGAGGCCAAATATGACAATGAGATCTCATCTCATAGGGAAGAACATATGTGCAACCCTATATTGAAGAGTGTAGAGGACTTGGAGGAGGCTATTTTCTGGGATGAGCTTGATGTTTTCTGCTCAAACCTGAATAGTAAATCAACTCCTCTTAGCGAGACAGAACATGAACAGTTTGAGTAAATTGAGGAGGCAGTCATTCCTCCAATTGATAAGCAAGAACCAGAGCATTCAGACCAGCAAGAAGAGAAAGAATTAGACCAAAAGCATGTGGTCTCCATTGATCATTCAAGCTCTATTTCAAGGGGATGCCCTATCAAGCATCTAGCCCAGCTGGAGATATATGAGGAGTCTCTGCCTATCATGCTTGCTTCAAAGCATGAGGTTGAGCATCAACAAGGGCTAGATCAACCCATTTATCCACTTCCAAACAACCATATTTTCAATTAGTGCAGGTGGATAGGTGAGTTTTTTTTGTTCTTAGGGGAAGCATTTTACCATTTTGTTGTATGCCCACCCCTCTCCCACCTCCTGTTAACTGCCCATAGGTATGAAAAACATTGTAAATTGTTGAGAAAGGGTAGTTATTTTGAAAAACCAATTAATGGCTTTGTTTAAGTCAGTCCTCTGGTTGTTAGTTTAGGTTTAGGTTAGTTTTGTTTCTGCTTTAGGTTTTCCTTTTCCCTAAGTGTTGTTGCACGGGTTGCACTCTCATTAGGAGAATGCAGGCCTCGTTTCCCTTTTTGGTGTTGTTTTGAAAGCATGGTTTTAGTTGTTTTGACCTACTATGGTCCTTTTTTTGACTCCATGCCCAATGGATGCTTAAGGCCACTGGTCCATTTGTTTAGCAGGCAAACATCCCTGAGAGGTCGCCAAAATGTTGACATATTTTCCCCTTCCCAGAGTCAAATAGCCCAACTTGAAAATATTGTTGGAATCCCTCAAAAAGTGTCTTATATCCTTCAAATTTTAGTGTAAACCCTTGCAAAAAACCTAGAAAAGCCCAGAAAATTCTAAGTCTTTGCCTTAGTTTTTGGCCCCTTTTTGGCCTTTGATGGAAAAAGTCTAGGTTCGCGAACCGACAGGTTCGCCGATTGGTCGATTCATCGACAAGGAGGAAAAAACAAGAAAAATGACTAAGGCAAGAAGACTCTTTCCCTTTATCGGCAATTATTATGTTTCACAAACTTTTCCAAAAGTTCACATTTTCACAAGTTCGCTGATTCGGCAATTTGCCGACAAGGGGCCAAGCAAGCGGGTTTGTTCAAAAATTTGGCTAAGGCAAAGGAAGGCAAAGGAAAGAAGACACAACAAAGTTCAAAAACACGAACTCTTCATCAAGTTTGAAAATCTTCAAGTTTGCCAATGAGGCAAATCGTCGACAAAGGGTGAAAAGAAGAAAGGCAAGGCAGGAAGGTTCGCAACAGTTCAAGTGAGCCAATAAAGGCAAAAATCGGCTAAGGCATTGTGAGTTTGAAATTCCAAGGTTTCGCCAACAGGTATTTTGTCGATAAGGAAAAATAAGAGTGAAGAAGTGGCTAAGGAGAATGGTTTGACAAAATGAAGTTTTGCCAACAAGTAGGCTTGGTTCGAAAGTAGGAAACATAAAATCGGCTAAGTAAAGGAAGGAAAAAGACCCCTCTATCGACGAATCGAGGAAAGTTTAAACTTCCCACATAGTTTGAAATTTCTTTATTTCGTCGACAGGGTGATTTGCCAATAGAGAAAGATGCAAAGGTGGAAATAGTTGGTTCGACAAAGTGACTTTTCACTGACATAGATGAAAGCAAGACCAAAAGGCAAAGTTCGGCAAAATAGATTTTTGCTAATAAGGAAGAAAAGATGGAGCCAAAGGAAAGTTAGAAAAAAGGATATTTTGTTGAATAAGGGCAAAAGATGACAAAGTGAGAATAGTTCACAAAAGTGGATTTTTGCTGATAAGGGCAAAAATGGGAGAAACAAGCCATAGTTCAGAAAATTGAAAAGTTGTCGATTGAAGATGAATTATGTAGAAGGCAAAGACATAATGGTTTGTAAAATGTAGATTTTGACAATAAGGCAAAATTTAGGCCAGAAATTGAGAAAAGAGAAATCAATGAAAACAAAGGTTATAATGTATTGAAGGCTTTAAATATTTGAATTGGTATATGTAAAGTGTTGTAAAAGCTTTGTAAAAGGAGATTTTGGTGGGAAAAATATTTGAATATCCTTAGCAACCATTAATATAGAATCAGATCTTTCAGCTACTTCAGCTATTCCATATCAAGATATTTTGCATTTATTGTTGCAGGTGATGAATCAGCTGCCTGCATTCAAAGCAACAAATATCTTCCAGCTACTTCAAGATCCAAGAGATTTTTCTGCATTCATGTTTGGTAGACAGACATTCCTTTTGGCAAGGATATTTTTTGATAGGCCCATGGGGGCGAATTTATTATAAATCATGACTTAGGTCAATGAAATCAAATGTTATATATACATGTTTGAAAGATGTAATGAGGGTTGGATACAGAGACATTTTTTGTACTCCAAACAAAACCCTCCTCTGCTATAAATGCGCCTTTCTGATTAATACATGTTGGTTGTTTTTACCTCTTCATGCTTGTTTTAGCTCTGTGTAATTTAGGACTAGTTTGTATGTGAATGCTTCTTTCCTTACAATCCTATTCTTTTCTTTACCTATGTTAGAATCTACTAGATCTGTGTAAGTTTATTAGTTGTATCTGGTTATTTTGTGCATTTTAGGTCTATGAGTGTTCTATATTCAAACCTGGTGTATCACCTCCTTTAATTTGCAGTTTTATCCCTCTTCCTCTTTTCCTCAACGGTGGATAGATTAGGTTTAGTCTTAACAATAGATAAATCTACCATTCAATGAAGGAACCATCCTCTCTCTAGAGATTTGAACTCCTTGCAAGGTCCCACACCTGGAGATGATCTCAATGTTTCACTGGATTGTTGGAGCCCTAAAAGCCTCCAACAGAGGGTGCAAATCCTAGTGACAATAAATACCCCTCAAACCTTGGGTCTTAGCCAAAGGAGGTGATAATTGGTGCACATGATGTCATAGTGTGCTAAACTGGCATTGTAGGATGTTTTGTTGGGATGTATTTATCTACACTCACATGAAGTTAAATGCTACAATTGCATAATATAAAATTTTGATACATTGTGATTTACATAGCCTTTTCCTTTGATATGGTGGTGTTGTTTCCCTTCTATTGTATGCTTTTTATTATATATTTTCAACACAATGCATAATTGATGCAAATTTCATTGATCTTCAAATTAATCTTTAAAAATAATACTATGATCCTACCATTTGAGACTCTTCTCTAAGAACTATATCAAACACACTCAACAAACTGAAAAAGAAAGAATGCATAAAAAATCTACAACATTGATTAAAATATTCTCCGAGATAAGAAAAGAATACAACATAATGTAAATCTATAGGTGAAGTTAATACTTCCACACAACACAAATCATATTACATTTATATTGGAAAGGTATGTTTACAAATTGTCTGCTCTATCTCATTTTAAATTAGACCAAGATTATTTCTAGATTTCTCTATCTCCTAAAAACTCTTTTAAAAACTCCCAAAACTATTCTCCAAAAAAATTGCAAAAAACTCTCTTTTTCTTCCAATAATGCACCCACAAATAAATAAAAACCCCATGCCAAAATGGGAAAATCCCCACTAAACCACTACAATGGTTACAAATTCAAAAAAAGGTGACCACCACAAAATTTTTCCTAAAATATCTAAATAACTTGAAATTGATAAGAGGTGGTATAGATTCATCAAAAGGGTGGTTACATCCTCCTCCTCATATTTTCAAAATTTTGAACCTCTTGGTTTAAAGAACTCAAGAACTTGACTGCCATGACCTACCCTTCCACCATGTTAGGTACTTCTACATTTTTTCTCATAATTTCTTCCTCTACTTCTAGCTTCTAGTTGGACCATAAATCATCCCCCTCTGCCAACTTGTTCTCTCTCTTTTCCCAACTTCTTGCAGGCTTAGACCCACTTATAGTGGTCCTCCTCCACCAAAATCCATCATGGCTCTTCTCATTGCTTGCCCAACCTTCTATTGCACCTATACATAATTCATTAAAAACATAAATCAAGTTAAGGGAATAAAAAATTCCCATAAGTGCTTCCTTTTTTTGTACATTAAGCCATTTAGGCATGCTTTCTAATTCTTCTTTGCAACTTGTATCTTTTCCATGGCTTTTTGCCCTATCACAAAATATCAAGAGTCCATTTTCCTCTTCATATATTTTTACTGCCATATCACCTTCTAGCATTCTCACAATAACATGCCCTTCACATTCATTCTTCATAATATCCTCTTTTATGAGAACTACTTCTCTACCATCAAATATGGGGCCTCCAAAGATCTCCATCTCTATTACTACTTCATCTCTAATATGGATTGCTTCCACAACTACATCTTGGCCCAGCTCTAGTGATAGGTTGTATTCATCTTCATGTTGCAATCTTCAAACTATTCTCCTCTCCCATTGTAATTATCATTATTTTCCCCTTCTTCAAGGTAACATAACATCTTCATCCCACTCATCTTTTTCATCACCATCCCATTCATCTAGATCTCTTTTCTCTCTAACTCTTTGCAAATCACATTTAAGGGTCTTCCATCCACTAATAATTCTGCCAACTCCTTAAGAGATTTAATCTTTCCCTATTCTGGCAGTTCTATCCTTTAGCTAACCCTGGACTTTGCGGTCTTGCTCTTTGAAAATAGCTCTTTCTCACAAGGTGATTATTTATTTCCACCAATCTTTTTCACCTTCTCATTACCCTTGAATGCCTTTGCTTCAACTTTCTTTTCTTTTCTTTCCTATTATTGCTTGTCTCATACTACTCCAACTCCCACCCTAATTCCTCCAACTCAAACTCTAATTTGTGCAACTTTCTTTGCTTGCCTTTTCGTTGCTTCTACCTCTTCCTTTGTCTAATTTCTTCTTCCAACTTGGTTACCATATTTTTCACCTCATAGAACAACTCCACCTTTGCATCCATAGCCATACCTACAACTCTCCTCTAAGTTATTTAGAACACTTCTCACAAATTCTCTACTCCCAATATTTTAGGATGCTATGATACCAAGACTTATGCATATTTCTTTGATATGCAAGTTAATATATAAAAACAGTACTTGGTTCTTGTCCTTTGAGACTCTTCTCTAGCAACTATATCAAACATGAAAAAGAAAGAATGCATAAAAACATCTACAACACTCATTAAAACATTCTCCAAGCTCAGAAATTGTAATGTCCCCATTTCCGGGTCCTCTTGCAATGCAGTTGGAGCTGACTTTCTAGGTTGGTGACAGCCTGATCAGAGGAGTATTTCGATGTCACCAATGTGTTCAGGTGATCCAGTGGAGCTGTATGACACTTTTCAGAGAGATTTCGGACAACTTGTCCGTACTTACTATTTATAGTAAGTGCTTGCATGGCGACAATCTTTCTGGGTTTTGCTACGTTTGTTCTCTTTGGCCCTCAGAGAACACTCCTATTTATAGTAAGTGCCAGATTGGCATTGTTTTGGTGACTTGGCAGACATCCATTGGCTATCTCAGATGTTGCATTGAGCTCAGTGATATCAGATGGTTTGCGGTGATGTCTTTCCAGGCGACTTCGGACTTTTGGGCCATACTTATTATTTTTAGTAAATTAGGGTTTATGTCTGTTTTGGGAATCTTAGAGTTGGATGTGAAGCGTTTCGGCGAGACCTTTCCAACGGTCTATAGATCTCAGGATTCCGATGTGTTTTGAGCCTCCGTTTTAAAGTCCGTAAATTATTAATGTTTATTTAATATGGGACTTTAGTATAAAGGGGATATAAGTGATTTTAAAGTATACTTTATAATATAAGTTAAAGTGTCCTTTTAAAAGGGGAGATATAAGTGACTTTAAAGTATACTTTATTTTATAAAGTTGTGCACCAAAATTGAAAAGAATGAAAGGTGGGAAATGAAAGTAATTAAATGAACTGAAAGTCAAATGCAAATTGAGAATTATAAAAGGGCATTTCAAGTTCATTTTATTCATTCTTAATATTACATTTTATGATTCTATTTGTTCTACAAATAAGGGTTTGGAAGAAATATCCAGCCTTGGCTCTTGGTGATGGAAACCACCATTAGTTTCAGTCTTCTGCAAGTGTGAAAGATCACCCAAGGGGACTCTTGGGCAGCCATACTCAGTGGCTGTATTTGAGCTTCAGTTTGGTACCATTATTGACGGAGTTAGAGATAACAAGACATATCTTATTGCAGTTTTGTTGCAAATGAGAGAAAGTATTAGTGATGGATTGTATTACAGATTTGAAAGGGTTTGGATGTTTTATTTGTTGTTGTTCCTTTACCCAGGCCAAGCCGTACCAGCACCCAATAGTGACGTGGGTCTTTGATAGCTACATTTTTTACGGAGTTTATGCATAGAGAACACTTGTGCGGGTTATTACTTGTATCTAGAGTAGCTGTATGCATTTCTATTGGTGAAAGAAATCAAGTTGTAACTTCATATTTGTTGTACCTTTCATTTTCAGACTTGCATTTTGTGAACAACGAAGTGGGTATGTAAGATATTTCACTATTTTGGCTATCTATTTTTATGGGTATTGATGTTTTAGATAATAGGGGATATTTTATGAACTGGGTTGTTAATATTCTGTGAAGATACTAAGTATCTAAGCTGATATAAAAATCTAGAATTTTCAGCTATGTATTCCCTATGTAATGTTCAGTTTTGAGTTGAAAATTATTATTGCAATATCTTCTATTTTGCTCCATTATATTGTTGTATCAAACATTGCAAAAATATCAGAGAAAACCAAAACAAACTAAAATAGACAAGTAGAAATTCAGAGAATTAAATATCCTATCAGGGGTGGGATATTACAGTGGTATCAGAACTGGTTTTCCTGCCAGCCTGTTGAAGTTCTAACATTTGCCACAGTTTCTTTAGTTACAATCTGTAGATTAGATAAACATTTAAGGTAGAAAACAATAAACTAAATGCAAATAACACAAAGTTATACCTCATATGCAAACCCAATCCCATCAAAGGAGGAAGGAGCCTTTGTACCCAAAATAAGCTCCTAAGACATGATTATCACTAGACAATGTATTCAAATGTGAAATGCTACTCTAATTTGCAACTCACTATTCTAGCTCAAAAGTGATTTTGGCATAATAACTTTGCATAGACTTGGATTATGAAAATGGCTTGGGAGAGGTTCTATTTATAGATTTTTGGAAGGGATTTTGATCCAAAGGTGGATATTGATTTGAAAGATCAATGGTAGAGGATAAAAGTGATGTGGAGGGCCTAGATTCAATCTTAAATGAATGGAGGGCTAGGAATAAAAGTGAATCTTTTATTTATTTTAGGAAAATGAGTTATTAAATGAGCATGGGGGTAAAGGATTATTTTTGAATTAAAGATTCATATGGGAGAATGTAAATGAATTAAAAATTCATTTGGGGAAGAGAGGAAATAAATATGGGTTTGTAAAGAGAAATAAATGTGATGTGGGATGTTTTTAAATAAAAAATTGACTTATGTGGATTTAATTCAATTTTTTATTTGGAGGATGTGGAGAAAGGTGTTAAACTAGGTTTGACCACCCAAATGAAGGGGTTAGGATTAATTAAACATAGGTTTTATTTAATTAATCCTAGGGCTAGGATGAGGTAGGCTAGGGTAGGCAATTAAATAATAGCTATTTAATTGTCTAGGGTAGGGATAGGTCAATTATAGGCTGAATTAATTAGCTAACATGGTTTTAACTAATTAATTGGATTTAGTGAAAAAGATCTATTGGCTAAGGTTTGGACTATTGAATTAATGAAACTAATTCAATTTTTGGGATAAAATGGTGTGAATTTAGAAAATGAAAGGGGTAATTAATTAAATAAAAATTTAATTAATTGGTCAGAAGGGAAATTGGTGTGTTTAGCATTGTCGGGAGTCAGTTGATGGTAGAAGACATTTTTAGGTGTCTACACAATCAGAAATTGCAGTTGTTAGGAGCAGAGTTAAAAGATGTCTACAGACAAGTCTATATATGAGTTGATGCAAGAACTATATAATCTAATGAGGGAACCACTCATGAAAGAGACATATTTACAGATGGTTGCAAGACGTAAACAAAGGGAATCAAGTTTGAGAGAAGATGTTGTAAAGGTTAATGAGAGCATTGGTTCTTTTGTTGAAGAGAAGAATGTTCAAAAATCAGAAGATTGTTTGGTAGCCTTTCTAGTTTACACACCAGTAGAGCATGAGAACTTGAATGGTCAAGATAGAAATTCAGAAATTACCCTTGAAGAAGGGTTAGAGCAGGAAGAAGTTCTGGTTTGTGACTCCCAGCCTACAGGTGATCATGGGGAAGATAAAAATCAGTCATCTATCGTAGCTACATTCGAGGAGGAATTGTCATTTGAGAGTGCAATTTTCAATCATGGGACGGATGTTGTAGCAGGTGATGAGATTGGATTTCAGTGTGATACACCTCATGGGTTAGGACCTAATGATGGGCATATTGTGAGTAGTTATGTTGACACCTTCAAATCAGTTGATGATGACGGCTCAACATTCAATTTTAGAGATGTTGACACAGTTGGTGTTTGGTTTGAAAACCAAACTAAGCCTATGAAGGGGAGTGACAGTCATGATGCCAGTACTAGGGAGTTGGAGAGTGATTTATTCACAGAGGAAATCGATCATGAGGAGTACAGTGAGCACATTTTTTCTGAATAGAGCAATAAGCCTTTTAGCACTTGGGATCTGGGTGTGATGGCACCTAAGTATGATGACGATCTGGTTTGGGATGAATTTCCTTTTGACTATAGTGCTAATCTAACCTCATCTCCACAGTTATGCATGAAGGATGGCATTAACGGCATTGATGGCATTGGCGGTATGGTTATGAACGCTAAAAACAAATCCCATTTTGTATTGCATGATGCTAATTTCAAATCAAAAAATTTGGATGAGGTTGATAGGTCTCAGGAGTCATATCATTTAATAGGACAACTGAAGGTAAATGAAGACCAGGTTATTACAACCATTGGACACTTTAATGATATTCATAAGTTGATGGCAGATTTGTGTTGGAGGGCACTAAGGGAACGTGAAGGTTCTGAAGGTGGTATATCTCTTGATGACTTGCACGAACTCAAGAAGGCTTTGGTGGGAGTGAAGTCAAACTACCTATGCTTACTTGCTAATAGAGATCATCTCCTCACACTTGGTGAGATATACTTAGATGCTTTGAAAAGAGAAGAAGAGGTAGACAAGCTCACCCTTGAGCTTAAGGATACAACAGATTCTTTGAGGAGCATTCAAAGGGCTCTTCAAGAATTGGAAGAGTATGGGGATAAGTTTGGTTGGAGGTTGAAAAAGAGTGGAGACATGGAGGTAAGGATTGATTTTGTGTGTAACAGCAGTCCCCTACCTTCACAATACCAGGACATGGCAACCAAAGGGATAGAGGTCCGATTCAAATTGGAGGCAAGTGATTTTCAGTTAGAACCACCTTTTGGATTTGCACTTGTAGGAGAACATGGAGCCAAGGAGGAGGATGCGATTGAAGAGCTAGAGGATGGCATGATAAGATGTGACAGCAGGTTAGATTTTCTAATTCATGACAGTAATTCTATTCCTTCATTTATAACAGCCACTTCACATGAAGAGAATGAAGAAGAAGAATCTTCCAAGATTGGCACTTGTGATTTGGATGTGGAGCAATCAAGTTTGAAGTATGATTCAGAGTTCTTTGTTTGTTCACATCGACAGTTGGTGTCACTTCTTTTGGAGAGCCATTTGAATAGTCGTATCATACACTTGGATGGCATTTTGGAGCATACACTTTGTGGATTAGCCACTAGTGTTATGACTACATATGTAGATGGAGATATGGGTGGTGCAGATTTGGTTTGGCCTTTGATCATTTGTGGAGCATTTGAGGAGTTTGCTTGTGATGAGTCTCATTTTGTTGATGAGTCTTTAATAGGGTATGCAGTTCCTCTAGTTCAGAGTTTTGTGATGCATAGCATGGAAACACTTGCATTTGGTGGGCATACTTTTAGATGGCAGCTGGCTTTTGATCTGAGGTATGGAGATATTACTATGATTTGTGGCTTTGAGGCACTAATGTTTGCTTTGTGGCTGGACTATGGTGTTGGGCGTAGAGGTGAACATGTTTGCATTGGTGTTCCAGCCTTAGTTCGTGAGAATCTACTCCCTACATTGATAGGAGATGGTTGTTCTACTTTTTGGAACATGGGTTTCTTACATAACTTTGGGAGGACATCGGCTGTTCAGAAGTTTGGAGGAGATTTGCATCATCTCCTCACCTTTGGAGAGTGGCATAGGGTTGATACTCTATCATCCTATGGCCTTGGCTGTGTTAGGTGCATCCACATAGGTCTGATTTTCAGTCATGAGGTTGTTGTTCTGCTCTATATTAGCAACTTGGAAGAAGTTGTTACACACTTTCTTGCACCTGTGTTGGGTATTCTTCACCTCCATGGGAGATCTATAGGAGTTGGAGATTGGTTTTGTGTCATTAGCATTTTGGTATGCTTCCAACTCTTCATGTTTGTAGAATGTGATGATAGGGTGATTTGTGATCTAGGTACAATTACTTGGGGTGTGATGTTGATTCAACATTGGAGTGGTGGGCAAAACTTCAGAGTAGGTACCGCTGTCCACTTTTTGATTAGCCTACATTGGACATTGAAAGATAGTATGCAAATGGATTGGTCTATACCTCCAAACCAGCAGTGGAATAATTCTTAGATGGTGTTGATTAGTAGAGGTAATGTGGTTATTGGAGTTCCTTTGGTCATTCCCACATTCACATTTCCTATGCTTTCTGGGGTAATTTTTTTATGACAGCTGCTGCCCTAGTATTTCAGCGTTGATTATGGCAACCTCAATTTATAGGCATATGGACTTTGAGTACTTACAGGCTTCTTGGCAGCAGGTTGTGGGAAGATTTACAAAGTTAGAGCCATTATTTTTAGCTTCCACCAGTATGAGTGATGGTTACTGCAATTAGTTCAAGATGTTGATGGATATATCTACAAATATTACTGTGATGGTTGCAGTCGATTGGATGAGTTGGTATGCTCGATATGGGTATGTTGACACTTGGAGATTAGGTGTCGATGAGGGGTTAATAGTCTATGATTGGGATGGCATTGTCAGGATGTATGATTCCAAGGATGGCACTATTGTTATCGACTTCCGATCTTGGACTGATTGGCATCACTTCCGGGATGCTGTGAGGGATTATGCTGAGGGTTATTCTTTGGGGATGAGTACATTATTTTTTCTGATTCCCAGGATCGAGTTAGGCAGTGGGATTTCAGATATGGACCTCACTATGGCACCTTGGCAAAAGACTTTTCATGATATAGATTTTAGCCCTCGCAGATATTTCAGTTTGGATGATGATGATGATTACATTATGGAGTTACTGGAGGAGAGAGTGCAGACTTGGTGCTATGGATTAACAGTTTTTATCAGAGTAGCGTAGTGACAACATGATGGATATGTCCATAGATTGATTTGGGACCTTGGGATCATTCTTGATTCTATTTTGGATCAATGGGTTGATCAGAGGTTGTATTAGCATTACTTGAGGACAAACAATCTTTGGGAAGGGCGGACTATAATGTCCCCATTTTCGGGTCCTCTTGCAGCGCAGTTGGAGCTGACTTTCTGGGTTGGTGACAGCCTGATCAGAGGAGTATTTCGATGTCACCAATTTGTTCAGGTGATCCAGTGGAGCTGTATGACACTTTTCGGAGAGATTTCGGACAACTTGTCCATACTTACTATTTATAGTAAGTGCTTGCATGGCGACAATCTTTCTAGGTTTTTCTGGGTTTGTTCTCTTTGGCCCTCAGAGAACACTCCTATTTATAGTAAGTGTCAGTTTGGCGTTGTTTTGGTGACTTGGCATCTACATCCATTGGCTATCTCAGATGTTGCATTGAGCTCAGTGATATCAGATGGTTTGCGGTGATGTCTTTCCAGGCGACTTCAGACTTTTGGGCCATACTTACTATTTTTAGTAAGTTAGGGTTTCTGTCCATTTCAGGAATATCAGAGTTGGATGTGAAGCGTTTCGGTGAGACCTTTCCAACGATCTATAGATCTCAAGATTCCGATGTGTTTTGAGCCTCCGTTTTAAAGTCCGTAAATTATTAATGTTTATTTAATATGGGACTTTATTATAATGGTTACTGCAATCAGTTCAAGATGTTGACGGATATATCTACAAATGTTACTGTGATGGTTGCAGTCGATTGGATGAGTTGGTATGCTCGATATGGGTATGTTGACACTTGGAGATTAGGTGTCGATGAGGGGTTAATAATCTATGATTGGGATGGCATTGTCAGGATGTATGATTCCAAGGATGGCACTATTGTTATCGACTTCCGATCTTGGACTGATTGGCATCACTTCCGGGATGCTGTGAGGGATTATGCTGAGGGTTATTCTTTGGGGATGAGTACATTATTTTTTCTGATTCCCAGGATCGAGTTAGGCAGTGGGATTTCAGATATGGACCTCACTATGGCACCTTGGCAAAAGACTTTTCATGATATAGATTTTAGCCCTCGTAGATATTTCAGTTTGGATGATGATGATGATTACATTATGGAGTTACTGGAGGAGAGAGTGCAGACTTGGTGCTATGGATTAACAGTTTTTATCAGAGTAGCGTAGTGACAACATGATGGATATGTCCATAGATTGATTTGGGACCTTGGGATCATTCTTGATTCCATTTTGGATCAGTGGGTTGATCAGAGGTTGTATTGGCATTACTTGAGGACAAACAATCTTTGGGAAGGGCGGACTATAATGTCCCCATTTTCGGGTCCTCTTGCAGCGCAGTTGGAGCTGACTTTCTGGGTTGGTGACAGCCTGATCAGAGGAGTATTTCGATGTCACCAATGCGTTCAGGTGATCCAGTGGAGCTGTATGACACTTTTCGGAGAGATTTCGGACAACTTGTCCATACTTACTATTTATAGTAAGTGCTTGCATGGCGACAATCTTTCTGGGTTTTTTTGGGTTTGTTCTCTTTGGCCCTCAGAGAACACTCCTATTTATAGTAAGTGCCAGATTGGCGTTGTTTTGGTGACTTGGCAGACATCCATTGGCTATCTTAGATGTTGCATTAAGCTCAGTGATATCAGATGGCTTGCGGTGATGTCTTTCCAGGCGACTTCAGACTTTTGGGCCATACTTACTATTTTTAGTAAGTTAGGGTTTCTGTCCGTTTCAGGAATATCAGAGTTGGATGTGAAGCATTTCAGCGAGACCTTTCCAACGATCTATAGATCTCGAGATTCCGATGTGTTTTGAGCCTCCGTTTTAAAGTCCGTAAATTATTAATGTTTATTTAATATGGGACTTTATTATAAAGGGGATATAAGTGATTTTAAAGTATACTTTATAATATAAGTTAAAGTGTCATTTTAAAAGGGGAGATATAAGTGACTTTAAAGTATACTTTATTTTATAAAGTTGTGCACCAAAATTGAAAAGAATGAAAGGTGGGAAATGAAAGTAAATTAAATAAAATGAAAGTCAACATTTTATTCATTCTTGATATTACATTTTATGATTCTATTTGCTCTGCAAATGAGGGTTTGGAAGAAATATCCAGCCTTGGCTCTTGGTGACAGAAACCACCATTAGTTTCAGTCTTCCGCACGTGTGAAAGATCATCCAAGGGGACTCTTGGGCAGCCATACTCAATGGCTGTATTTGAGCTTCAGTTTGGTACCATTATTGACGGAGTTGGAGATAACAAGACATATCTTATTGCAGTTTTGTTGCAGCTGAGAGAAAGTATTAGTGACAGATTGTATTGCACATTTGAGAGGGTTTGGATGTTTTATTTGTTGTTGTTCCTTTACCCAGGTCGTACCAGCACCCAGTAGTGACGTGGGTCTTTGATAGCTACATCTTTGACGGAGTTTATGCATAGAGAACACTTGTGCGGGTTATTACTTCTATCTAGAGTAGTTGTATGCATTTCTATTGGTGAAAGAAATCAAGTTGTAACTTCATATTTGCTGTACCTTTCATTTTCAGACTTGCATTTTGTGAACAGCGAAGTGGGTATGTAAGATACTTCACTATTTTGGCTATCTATTTTTCTGGGTATTGATGTTTTAGATAATAGGGGATATTTTATGAACTGGGTTGTCAATATTTTGTGAAGATACTGAGTATCTAAGCTGATATAAAAATCTGGAATTTTTCAGCTATGTATTCCCTATGTAATGTTCAGTTTTGAGTTGAAAATTATTATTGCAATATCTTCTATTTTGCTCCATTATACTGTTGTATCAAACATTGCAAAAATATCAGAGAAAACCAAAACAAACTAAAACAGAGAGGTAGAAATCCAGAGAATTAAATATCCTATCAGGGGTGGGATATTACAGAAATGAACATATCATAATGCAAAGCTATAGCGGAAGATAATACTTCCACACAACATAGATCATATTATGTTTATATCAAAAAAAGAATGTTTACAAATTGTCTACTCTATCTCATTTTACATTAGACTGGGATAATTTATAGATCTGTCATCTCTGCCAAAAACTCTTAAAAAAATTCCCAAAACTATTCTCCAAAAACTCCCTCTTTCTTTCCAACAGCACATCCCACAAATAAATAAAAGTCCCATGCCAAAAATGGGCAAACCCCCACTAAACCACTACTACAATTATAAATTCAAACAAAGGCACCCACCACAAATATTTTCCTAAAATGTCTAAATAACTTAAAATTGACAAGAGGTGGGACATAGTCATCAAAAGGGCAAGTACATCAATAATTATCAACTATCATATGCAAGCATGTTAATAATGAACCCACATGAGCATACATGCACAAGTTGACCCATCGATGGTTGCATAGCATAATAGAGGGATGAATCTATTCTACCAACAAATATGGAACTCCTTGGGCTTAGTGGTAGACCATCAAACATGATAGGCCTTCAAGTGGAACTCATTGGTTGAGATATTAAAGAGCTAGCCCTAAAAATTAGGGGCAACACAATAAGAATTTTTTTCTAAACTTTTAGTGATGACAAAAGAGGAAAACCATTTTGATTTGGATCGCAGGTGGTTTAGTGGACAACCCTGTCTTAGTAAAAAATAGAATTACAGATTATGCAAAAGAAAACAAAAATGTAATTAACCAATACACATTTGAATGCACGAAAGATTTTTAGCAAACAATGTTGCTTCTATTCAATGATAGAGTGAATACACTACAAGCATATGTATACGGATAGGGAGGGTAAGCATAAAGATTCTTGTAACCAAAAAGGTGTGACACATCAAAACTAGTTTGCCTAAACTTCTATATCTCCTAGTTTGTTCCTCTGATCTCCAATGTGAGTTGAATGCCTAGATGTACAATATAGTTACATGAATGTTACAAAGAAGTGATTATGGAATAGTTCATATTCCACAACCATTTAGCTTTCTAATTACCAATTGTTGGACTTTTGATGGTTAGCTTTCTACATCTACAGATTGTAGGTGAAGCAATGGTTAAGTGCCACATATGTTGAGCCTTTCTACATCTACAAATTGTAGGTGAAGCAATGGTTAAGTGCCACATATGTTGAGCTAGACATTGTATAGATGACCATTGTGTGCTAAATGAATTATGTTAGATGTCATGTGGTGTGAACTTTGAATGTGTTGAAGAAAATTTTGCGCTTTATTTGCTTCTCATTCTTGTGTGCATTACTTTGTAGTGCATGGTGCATCAAAGGATATGTGCATGGTTGTCCCTAGATGGAACCCAAGATAGGTCTAGAAAGGACTGCCCCATAGAAATTTGTGAATCTCTAATGTAGGCATGTTGGATGTATATCAAGTTATCATCCCATGTGTGCAAATGTGTGTAGTTGTAGGTGCACAAAAGGCGTAAGAGTGCATGATCGACAATCTCCATTTGGTCATTTGTGTATGGATGAAAGGTTGTAGATCGATCCAATTTTGTATCCAATCTCTCCCACAAGTCCTTCTAGAAATGGCTAACAATCCTAGGGTTGTGGTTAGAGATAAGGGATGTTGGTAACCTAAAATGAACCCAAATATATGATTGACAAAGAGGTGTGTAGTCTCTTGCATAGTGATACTTTTCTTGCATGTAACCATGATGTCTATCTTTGAAAATATATTTTCTATAACATAGAGCCATTATGGTGTTTTATCATAGGTAATCCACTCATGAAATCCATGTTGGTAGATTCCCAAGGCCTTTGCAATACCCCAAAGGTGTGTAAAGCCTTAGCTTCCTATTCATGGGTTGCAAACCTATCCCTATGGTGCATTGGTGTCTTGTACTACCATGACTCTATTTGATTGTTGTACTGACATCATGTATGGTTGCGATATTATCTCATATGATCATGCCAACATATCTTGTGACTCTGATGACAAACTCTGTGATTTTATACTTTTTCCTACACAACAAAAACCTACTAGGTGGGATAGGATGGTGCCTTAGGCATGCTCGAGTTCTTGCCTTAATTAAAATCTCCAAATGAACTCAATCAAGATGGATTTGATGCCTTGGAAGGTGCAAAAGTGAATCTTAGGTGAGGTAAATGTGTAGATACAATAATGGAGATTCTATCACATAAATGCCTATTATATGTTGCTAACTGTTGGTGCTATTGTTAGAGTTCTGGTGCTAGGTGCCTTATTGCTTTCATTTTCATTAATCTCCTATTTATTAAACACTTAATTGGTTATTAATGACTACTTAGGCATGGGATAAGCTTCACATGCGAAGTGAGATGGAAAAGCATTAGTAAATGCAGGAAAATTAGTTTTTGAACGTTTGAGATGCTATCACATGAGGTCTTACCTTTGGATAGAACCACAAGTGTAGTAGCATCAAAGATGACAAAATGGCTAGGAGTTAAGAGGGGTTAGTGTTCAAGTGTGAATGAGAGCTAATTATGACATGAGGTGCAAGTTTAGGGACAAGTGATGCATTGAATGTTAAAAAATAGTCAATATCATGTTCATGCTAAGAGTGAGTTTGAAACAAGATTTTGTCTCTATATTAAAACAAAGTTTCAATCTTCCATATCAGATTTAGCCTTTGTGTTTACTAGATAAGCAACTCAAGATGAACTCATCCAATTCATGGTTTGTCACATAGAGTTTAGTCTTGACTAGAGCCCATCCAACCTTGGTACTGTATTCCAAACCTTTCGCCATGGGTAAATTTTTATGGTACTCTTTGTCCTTCCTAGTTTTATCCTATTTCAAATAGGGAGGACAAACACTTCTTTTTGTTAATCATTAGCTATAACTATATAACTTCCAAGGAAAAATTATAGTGACCACAAATTTATTCTTTTATAATTTAGTTTTCTCTAACAATCTATTTTATTGTATTAGAATTTAACTTCTAAGTGAACTTGTACCCACTTGAACAATCATGTGCTTCCCCTAGAAATCCATGACCCTTTTAGACTCATGAAAATCATTGCCTATTTACTTTCATAAAGGTCCCCTTCAAACCCTACCCATCTCTCATTAATATCATTTAATAAACCTCATCCTTTTTAAACATACCATACACGGATGACATTACAACAGTAAAGTTGCAGTGCACAACGTGGAAAGCATGATGGTAAGGGAAGGCATGATGAGCTGTTCGACTGCTTGTCATGGCCACTAAGGTGCAATTGAAGCTTGAGTTGTGGCTAAGTTTGCCATTTGAAGTTTTCTATTTTGCATATAATAACCTCTCACATCTCTCCTTAATATCATTCTACAAACCTTATAATATATGGTTTTCTAATGCCCTAAATATAATACCACTGCCACATAATTTACGTTAGTAAGTTTTCATCATCGTGAATTTTTTTCCAATGCCATTATCACATAATTAAAGTCAGTAAGTTTTCCCATTGCATATGCTTTTTTTAATACAATCAATATATAGCATTATAAAACAATTTAAATCTGTAATTTTTTATTTATTGTAGATCTACCAATCATTATATTGGTAAGGATGAAGTTTGTAAACATTCACTATTTTATGATGAATAATAGCTATATTACTTTTTATAAACTAAAAAGAGAATAATATGCTATTTCAAAGATACTTCCTTCAGCTTGGACATTGAAGATTGGAAATTGGGTTATAACTTCTACGTATGTATTCATATAATTTATTTGAAACTTAAAGCAAACAAAACCATGATAACAGTATCTAATGAATTGATATTAAAATGATAACATAGTAGTAAACGTGACCGTTTCTTCATATGCCTAGAATCGTGGGCAAAGGCATAAGATGAGGCTAAACAAAATGCGATGGTTGGCACTATGCATAGGATCTTGGATTAGATTGCTTTTAAGGATGCTGCTGGTGTACAAATGTTGGTTATAGAAGGCAATTGCAGGTGCTGATATAAAGATGTTGAATACTTGTGGACCTCCTAAGGATGAAGCTCTTAGCTGGTCTTTGCATTTGGTTGTAGGATTTGAACTTATCTTCCAAGTCCTAAGTTATGCACTGGTACTTCATCCTCTGTTGTTGGTGGAAATTCTATATTTTGATATAGGATGTTTTAGTAGTTGATTTACCATAGGGTGATTGTTAATTTTAACATTCAGATTGACAGTAAGAAACAATAAAACACAAATGCTCACATAACACACATATACCCTAGGAAAACCTCCCTCTTGGAGGTGAAAAAACCCAGCAAGAAAATCTCAGATCCGATTTATATTAACAGCGGAAACAGATTACAGCTTCGCCCAGCTAGGGCACGAAACATAGATATCAAAATACAACTTATCTGAATCTTTAGCAGATCTAGGGTTAAGCTTGCTCATGCTAAAACAGATCCGCTACACCAAGTAACAGGGTCGCCGATGATTGCAGATGAAAGCAAGATAATCAAATCAATTATCGAACCATTGAACTTCTTGAATCATTGACCCAGTGAACCAGTTGAACCGTCGAATCAATGAAACAATTGAACCGTCGAATCAGTGAACCAGTTGAACCGTTGAACCAGTTGAACCAGTTCAACAATCGGCGGAACCCCTGCACTGTCGAACCTTTGAACATGTGGAATGGTTGAACCGTTGAACCTATCGAACGGTTCAACTATCAGCAGCACTCCTTGAGCCACCGAACCCTTTGAACCTTTGGAGCTCGATGAACTCGTTGAACCAATGAACCGGTTGAACCGATGAACTGGTGAACCGATTGAACTGTTGAACCATGAACCGATTGAACTAATGAACCGGTTGAACTGATGAACCGATTGAACCAATGAACCGGTTGAACCGATGAACCGGTGAACCGATTGAACTGTTGAACCTGTCGAACAGTTCAACCAATGGCGGAACTCCTTTGAATTGTTCTTGAAGTAAATCACTGATGGATTAGATTTCGCAGAGCAGAATTCGGTGAGTGATTGCTGTGTATTGTGACTACTAGTCACTTTACATTTATATGAGATCGCACAAACAATTTGGCGCCAATTTACATATACGTTACATTTGAAATAGGTCCTGACCTATTTGTAATTTCAAGGTACATAGAATAATGAGTTCACCCAATTGGGGTCTGCCTTAATCGGATAATACAATTGAGTTCTCGAAATGCTAAGGCCGATAAGCCATTCAGCATTTTATGACTAGGTCGGTCTCTAGAAGGGATCCGACCTAGCTACCAAAATCAACATTGATTGTCCCTGAATTGGACGTATGGTTTAGGCTAAAATAGCATACGTGACATAGATACAAGATAGTAGAATTAATCCAAACAAAAAGCCATTATAAATGATAAAAGCTAGGAGCAAAGAACCATTAAGAGATGCTCTCCTAGTAACGTTTCTTGCTGGCTCAAGCAGCACCCCATTTCCTTGGAGCATTTTTCTAATTTTGCATTTTCCCATTCTTCTGCCTCCTCCAGATTTGCCCTCCAGAGCTGCACAGGCTTCCTGCAAAACAGCTCAACTACATGACTCCTGCATGGTATCATGAAACAGGACTTTAACAAATCCCCACATATATACCTAGGAAGTGATGCATACCATACACTATGATTTCATCAACTGTGTGATCTAGTATGACACCATGCACCTTGTTATAGTTGTTAAGTAAACAGGGCAGATTAAAAGAAAATATGAAACACAAACAGCAGATAAAACAGAGATATCAAATCACACAGACACAGCAAATTACGTGGCTCACCAATTTGGCTACATCCACGGGAAAAGCAGGGTATTCATCTCTTTATTAATAACAGCAGCAAATACATGAATTCTCATCAATCAATACAAATGTTCCATTCCCCAATTTATACAAAGTCTTCAGTGCAGACGAAGAGACAAGAAGCAGGGAAGATGGAAAGGTATGTTGACCCAATATGGACGGTTGGACTTCACAACCGAACAATAGTGAAATCCTGTAGTATCACCAATAATCTCTGCAAAAAAATCTTTCATGTTTGAAATGATGGAACCAGTTTACATCTCACACAATGTCTCTCGCAAGCTGCAACAATATTGGAGATAACTCGGTTGCAATGTGGCATTCCCCACATAATAGAAAGTTCTTGGCAAACTAAATGGCTGTTCCATGGGATGTCTGAAACAACCCAATTCCAATTACACACTTCTCACCGTGGTGAGAGAGGAATAATTCCTTCTCCTCACCGTTCAATATGTCTTCTATCCAGAATACCCTGTTGTCTTTATCTCCCAAGACAATTTCTCCAAATTTGCATAGATCTCCTGTTCGTGTGGGCGTGATATGTCTCCTACACAGAAAGTATGCACCATTTTATGGACTTCAATCCAACTACATCCAGGTATCTTTTTAATTCCTCTGTTTTTCACCAATTCTCTTATCTTTTGGACCTCACCCCACCTGCCCAAATCTGCATAAATGTTAGATAGAAGAACATAAGGTGTAGCATTTTGAGGATCAAACTCAGAAAGGAGTGCAGCCGTAAATTTTCCTAGCTCTATACTTTGATGTGACCTACAAGAGCCAAGCAAACACATCCACACAACTACATCAGGTTTAATTGGCATTTTGATGATAAAGTTCAGTGATTCCTCGAGGTAGTCAGCCCGGCCCAAAAGGTCAACCATGCATGCATAATGATCCATTGCAGGCATAATGCAATAAGAGTCACTCATGCATTTGAAGTGTTTACAACCCTCATCCACTAGACCTGCATGACTGCATGCAAATAAAACACTAATAAAGCTTATATGGTCAGGATTGGTACCAGACCGTTTCATTAATTCAAAGAGTTTGAGAGCATGTGTGCTATAGCCATGCATTGCATATCCTGCAATCATCACAGTCCATGAGACCACATTTGGTTGATGTGTTTTGTCAAACAGCCCACGTGCCTTCTGTATGTTTCCACATTTTGCATACATGTCTATCAGCGCATTTACAACTACAACATCTGACAAAAATCCATGTTCGATTATTTTTAAATGGATCTCCTTACACTGTTCCAAAGCTTCAAGTTTGGTGCAAGCTGGAAGGATGCTGGCAAAGATCGCTGAGTTTGGCTCTATCCCTGCCAATTGCGATTCCTTAAAAATCTCCAAGGCCTTTTGGACAAACCCATTCTGTACATGTCCAGAGATGATTGCACTCCATGAGACCACATCTCGTTGAGGCATTTCTTTGAAAAGCCTTAAAGCCTGCTCAAGAATACCATTTTGTGCATACCCTACAATCATCAAATTCCATGAAAGCACATTTCGTTGAGGCATATCTTTGAAGATCCCTAAAGCTTTATAAAGTAAACCATTTTGTGTGTATCCAGCAATCATTGCATTCCATGAAACCAAACTTCGTTGAGGCATTTTGTCAAATAACTCATGTGCCTTCTGTATACTTCCACATTTAGCATACATGTCTATAAGGGTTGTCACAACTACAATATCCAATGAAAATCCAGTTTTGATTACCCTTTGATGGATCTCCATTCCCCGTTCTAAAGCTCCTATTTCAACACACGCTGGGAGGAGGCTGGCAAAGGTTGCTGCATTTGGGTTTACATCAGCCAATTGCATTTTCTTATAATTCTCCAAAGCTTCTTCAATAAGCCCATTTTGTGCATATCCAGCAATTATTGCATTCCATGTGACCACATCTCTTTGAGGCATCTCCATGAAAAGCCTTAGAGCCTCGTCAAGAAGCCCATTTTGTGCATATCCTGTAATCATTCCAGTCCAGGAGATCACATTTGGATGATTTATTTTGTCAAATAATTTGCGTGACTTCTCGATGCTTCCACATTTTGCATACATGTCCATTAGGGCAGTCTCGATTACAACATTGGACAAAAAACTGCTTTCAATTATTTTTTGATGGATCTCCATACCCTGATTTAAAGCTCCAATCTTGGCGCATGCAGGGAGGACAATGGCAAAGGTTGCTGGGTTGGGTTTTACATTTTCCAATTGCATTTGCTTAAAAATATCCAACGCCATTTCAACAAACCCATTTTTAGCGTATCCCGCTATGATTGCGATCCACGAAACCACATTTCGTTGAGGCATTTCTTTGAAAATCCTTAAAGCTTCCACAAGAACACCATTTTGTGCATATCCTACAATCATAGTATTCCACGAGATGACATTTTGTTGAGGCATTTCTTTGAAAAGCCTTATAGCTTCATCAAGAACACCATTGTGTGCATATCCAGCAATCATTGCATTCCATGACGCCACATTTCGGTGAGACATTTTGTCAAACAACTCGCGTGCCTTCTTCATACTTCCACATTTTACATACATATCTGTCAGTGCAGTCCCAACTATGACATCTATCAAAAACCCACTTTCAATTATTGCTTTATGGATCTCCATTCCCTGTTCTAAAGCTCCCATTTTGGCACACGCTGCAAGGATGCTGCCAAAAGTGAACTGATCGGATTGGATAACAGTTCCTTGCATTTGGCTAAACAATGCCAATGCCTCTTGAGGAAATCCATGCCTTTGGTATGTTGCAATTATAGTATTCCATGAGAAGATATCTCGTCCAGTCATGTGGTCAAAAACTTTGCGAGCATCCATCAAACTTCCCCACTTACCATACATGTTGATAAGTGTATTTTGAAAAAGAGTGTTTGTGACAACTGTAAATCCCCTGTTATTCGTGTGAAAGTAGAATAGCTTTCGAATGGCATTCTTGGCGATGCAGGACTGCAATAGTTGATGATTTGTAGTATTGTGTGAAGTAAACACAACGTGTATAGCATCCTTCAAGGGGTTCTGAATACATAGTGCTCTAAGAATGAGATGGGCCATGAATGATCACATCGTGTGATTCAATAATAACCCTATAATTGGCACAATACAGTAGAATTAAGCCAGACAAAAAGTTCAAGCAAAATGGCACAGTACAGATTAATCAAGAGATACTCTCCTGGCATATCCAAGAATTGGATTGATTTTTATCCCTCACATTTCGTGCCAGCTGAACAGCTTTCCATTTCCTTATGGATATTATTTTATCCCATTATTCTTTCTCCAATTCCAGCTTCCAGAGCTGTACAGTTCAATGTTATGTATCCTCTGCAATTATTAAACAGGACTAAGAAATAGCCCATCAGTATCTAGGCAGTGAAGCGTTATATACAACTTGATTTAATCGAGTCAATAGGATGCTCTAGCTCTACAAACAATACTTTTTCAGAAACTGAATAAAACCTGATTCCTCCTTATTACTACAAGTCTGACACCAGGAACCTTGTTATAGTGCAAGACTGTGTTTATAGCTTGCTTCACCAAAAATTACCATTAATCTACACAAAAAACATTGTCTGTGCTAGAAATGATGGAACTAGTTTGCAGCTATGACAATAATTTCTCGCAAAACAATCTTGGCGATAAGCTCGGTTGCAGTGTGGACATCACCTCATGCTGCAAGGTATTCAAAAATTCTACTGGTTGTTCCAAGGAAAGTGCTAACAAACCTAATAGAATCACCAGCTTCTCACAATGGTGGTAGAGGAATGTATCTTCCTCCTCCATATCATTCTGTACAGGCTTTCTTTCTGGCATATTCACTCCTGCCTTGATCTCGAAGAAATGTTATAACTTAGCATATAGTAGTCTACTTGATCTTTGTGGATGTGATTATTTAATGGACTTTGATCTAATATTTTTTTTAAACACTTTTATGAGTATCATATATTAATTATAATACCATTTGGTCTATATGATAGAAAAGTTATAATAAAACATGGTTGGTGGTCTTATAGAATGAAGTTATTAAAACCTTGAAACAAAGGTTAAGGACTAAAATAAAAATCACTACACACATATTTTTGTATTGGATGGAAAAGGAGGAGGAGGATTGCCTTTTTAAGGAACCACCCATTAGGAAGGCTTTTCAGGAGGAAGATTGGGAATCTCTCATTTGTAATGTAGATCTTGCACAATCAGCAGGACTAGGACTTCTCATCTTGGTAGAGGATTCAAGATGCATTCCATCTATGATTACTACACATTTTTGGTAAATCACATAGTAGAGAATGTGAAGGTGACATGGGATGAGGGAGTCATTTTAAAATGGAGTGTTTCTCATTCTACACATCTTAGATTATTACAGAATACTACTAGGTGAGGTAGCAAGAACACCTAATCAAATCCCAACATCATGGTTCTAGAATCTAATGTTAACAATAGCATGTAAGGAGACATCCCATCATCAAAAGATATAAATGGATCATTGAACCCACATGTTATGACTTTAATTTGTCAACCAATATTAAGTTACTATGAAGCCTATTGTTGCATATTTGGAAGTGAAGTTGAAACTCTGCTACCATTTTAGCTAGATGATATTCCTTAATATATAAAGTGATAGTGTGTCAAGCACACTCCCCTATATGCTAACCAAGCTTATGTGATGCAATCTAGACAAGGGTGTCCAATGAAAGATGTATTATGTGTTTTTGATGCTATTGAAGTCAAGTGGAATGTTGTTTTAATTCTAATGATTTGTCCCTATATGCCTTCTCTCTGAAAATCCACACACCAAAACTAAAATTATGCTTAGCCTTCCTTTATTTTATTTTTTGGTGATGCAAGATTGCTTGTGAAACTAGATGCTACTACATTAATGTGATTGAGGTAGAGTGCCCATAGTTATCGAATGGAGCATTAGTGAAAAACAACATCACCCCCACTTTAATTTTCATGTAAACCTTGTGCCAATTTCCTATAGTAGTAAAACCAACACATCAAGAGGATCCATCACTAACAACAATAGGGTCACAATAGGTACTCATAGATGTGGACATGGAAGATCACACTATAGATAAAGTTCTAGATGAAGATCATGAAGACAAAGAGGTACATGTAGAATGGTCTAGCATGTCATCATAAGATAAAGGAAATAGGGATTACATTGGAGCAAACCCCCCAAATCAAAAGCAGAATGTAAATCCCAACTATTTTGCATCCCCAGTCACATTCATTGTATTCATTTGTTCCATTACTATGAAACCCATTTTTGAATTAGGGTGTCAATTTTAGTTTATGGCTTTTGTTCACTTAATTATATAGTATAGTACACTATATATCACTATACTTTATGATACCAAGATTGGCTTGTGACTTGGTAATTTTCAATTAATGGTTTATGCTAATAAGTTCCCTATATGATTTGTGATGATGATGATGATGATTCTTGCATTGGCATGTGATATTATAGAAATTAAATATTGTATTATCATTTGAAGTTATAATATACATTTGCTAGTGTTACTATACTTTTATGCACCGTGTTGATGTTTGTAGTGTCAAAAGTTATATAACCTATAATTTTGACTCTATCAGTTGCACTTGCTTTAGTGTCCATTTCAATAGCATAATCATTGATTGCACTTAACCTATTATCTAAGCCTTTTCCCTCACTAGATTGTCATGTCCTAATCTTAACTTCATCATTGAGTCTAGTTCTACAACTTAATATTGTCTATTTTACATTTGGACTTAAGCACAGTCACACTGATATTAATGCCCACATGGATGCATCCACAATTAATAAAAGTTTTAAAACATGTCTTATTTTCTCTCTTAACAACTAAAACCCTAATCTAATGAATCTTATTTAATATCTATTATTTCGTCTATAAATCTCCCTTTTGGAGCCATTTTAAAGGTTAATGACTCATTGTTCACTCCCTTCTTTGCTACTCTCTCTCCAAAAAAGATCATTCTTTCTTTTCCACCACTTTTGTCTCCATTCTTCTAAAAGACTAATCACATATTTACAACCACCTTTTGGGAAAATTCTTTGGATGATTTGCCATCTTGGGTCTTTATTTCAAGCTCGTACATTCCTCATCACAGATTTGAAAAGTTGCTTATATTTTATTGATTATTATATTTAATGATGTTTTATAAGATGTTTTTAATACTAACAATAGTTTCTAGCTAAGCCTATATGGTTTCTAGGTTGAGGTCTTCCTCTTAGCCTCCTTGTGACCATTCAGAGATTTCTCTTTTGTTGCCCCATTTCTCTTCTATCGCAACAAAGCCTCTAGTCTCCTTTTAAATCCTTGTGATTGATTTGAAGCCTCTTTCTTGGCTCCTTAGGCATATTTGGATTCTTCCATGGTTACTCCTCTCTCTAAAGCAACAATATTTCTTTCTTATTTATTTTGTAGAAAAAGTGTATATTCTCTTTCCTTGAGCATCCATCTTGTGCTCAACATTATTTTTCTCTCTATCTTCTAGAAAACCCAAGTAGATTGTCCCTTCTTCTTTGACAGTACTTAGGATTTTCTTTTGATTGTTCACATTTTCTTCTCAAGGGAAACAATCGTTCCATCATTTTATTTCTTGTAGTACCTAACACTTTTCAATTTTTAAAAATTCATAATTATATGAAATCTTGATTTCCCTTCCTTCTTAGAAATATCGATGATTCTATTTCCTTGTCTCCTTCCACACATAGAATTACAAAAATATTGCAATGTTATTTATATTATTTACTCACTTTATCATGTTTTTATTCCTAGACACACTTAGGCTAAGCATGCACACACATATCAAAATATATTTGACTTCTCATGGAGGTTGAAAGACCAAAATAGGGGTTTGACAATCTTGGAAAACTCCTATACAATCACCCCCTTTCTCCTATTTCAGATGTAGGTGTAGTGTTCATCAAATATTGGCACATCAAGAATTCCTCTCAACAAATGGTTTGATTTATTGATGAATTAATTAATTTTCTATTACTTTATTTGAGCAATATCATTTTCCATATACTCTCTATATTTTGTTCATCTCACTGTCTATTATTTTGTAGGATTATATCTTCCTTATATGCATTTTAATTTTCTATGTACAATGGACTATAATGTGGCTATGTTGATGTCCTAATAGGTGTTTTGGTGTATTGATATTAGAATCCATCCTTATTCTTCCACACAAAAATTAGTATCCATCTATCACACATCCGCCAATATCTAGGATTCTTCTATTTTTCAATTCCTAAAAGCACATTTACCTCATATAAATTCAAAAATATTAAAGTCTTTTAATTCATTTATCACTTCACACTTTCCATTATTTTTTTTAAAATTAGGAATTCAGTTTAAGTTAAATACCTTTAGTACTCTAAGTAAGAGAAAAAAAGTAACATTCATTTAGTTGGTAATATTGTTATTTGTGCTGCCGATGATGGCATGGTTTGGTGGTTAAGTCGCTCGGTTGTAGTGGTGGCCACCAGAGTTCAAACCCCCGCTGGGCCAACGAGCTCACAAGGCTTTACACCTTCGCTGGGCCAACGAGCTCGCAAGGTTTTACGCTTCGCTGGGCCAACGAGCTCGTGGGTTTGAAGTGTTCTTCCTAGGGGATGAGGTCCCCCATGTTGTGGCCTCACCGGTTCATTGCTCCGGGCAAAAGCATTCATGTGGAGCCGGAGGGCGTGTCGCACCAACGTCACCGGTCACGTTAAAAAGTTTACCAGGCGCATTATCTTTAAAATTAAAATTAAAATATATATATATATATATATATATATATTGTTATTTGTGCTCGTCTAGTTCTAGATAACATAAAATAAGCTCTTTTTCATTAGGATACTAGTGGAAATTTGAGGTAGATAACTGAAAATAATTTGTCCTAGTAGATAAAGTAGGTTATCTATTACTTAACCATAATGTTGAATTTTGAGTTTACTATTGTTGCTTTGACTATCTATTTTCTAGGGATATATTTGATGGTTGAATTGAGTGTGCAAGAATAAATGTTTTCTAAGTGGGATACATGATGTCACCAAGTTATAATAAACATGTCTATGCTCCATGACATGTCTCAAATTTGTAAACTACATCAGACAATCTTTGTCTAATATTGGTTAAGACCACTACTTAGTTTCTAACTATATTCTTATCATACCTTCCTACACTTTTGGTGTGATGTGAAAGTTCAATGTTGTTAGATTTCATGGGAGTATTGTGTTAGGGGCCACAAGGCCCATATCATGTGTGAAATTTGAATTGTTCTATTTAATGGCATTAAATGAATTAAATTTAGTTTTAAAATCTCTTCTAGTCAAATCTAGATTTCATAGGAGTTTTGTGTTGGGGGCCCAAAAGGCTCATCTCATGTGTGAAATTTGAATTGTTCTCCTTAACAACTTTTTAAATGAGTTAAATTTAGTTGTTATTTTTTTTTTTTTTATGTGTGTAAATGGATTGTAATGCAACCATGTTGTTGTCCTTGTGGGTACATTGATGTCCTGATATCAAAACATGTCCCTATTCTTCTTAACAATAATTAGAGTCCATCTATCAACACATCCACCAGCATCCAAGTTCCTTCCTTCTATTTTTCAATTCTTTAAAGCACTTTTACCTCATATAAATTTAAAAATAGCAGTCTTTTAATTCAATCAACACTTCACACTTTCCATTAGTTTTTCTTAAATTAGGAATTTAGTTTAAGTAAAACACATTTAGTATTCTAAGTAGGCTCAGAAACAAGTAACATTCATTAGTTGGTAATATTGCTATTTGTGCTTGCCTAGTTTGAGATCAACTAAAGTAAGCTCTTTTGCATTAGGATACTAGTGGAAATTTAGGGTAGATTACTAAAAAGAATTTACCCGAGTAAATCAAGTAATTTATCTATTCCTTAGCCACAATATTGAAATGTAAATTTTGTAAATGTTGATTCAACTATCTATTTCCCCAAGATGTATTTGATGGTTGAATCGAGTGTGCAAGAATATATGTTGAACAAATGGGATATGTGAGGGTCACCAAGTTCTAATCCACACATTTAAAAGAATATAAAAGATGGATAGATTCTTTTTAGTTTCATGGGTGTTTTGCTTAATTATAATTAAGTGTTTTCAAACTATTAACACCTGCAAATAAGAGTTAAATCTGATATGTGGTCCAAAAACAAATGCAAGTGTGACATAAATAGGAAAAATTATACAATAGTCTAAAAACATCAAAACTATAAAGGAGTTGGAGTAAATGCACCTTTTTGGGCGAGTGCACGATGGAATTATGTTGGAAGCTATGTAAGGAGGCTACAAACCAGAATTCATGAAATTTTGAGCTTGGGATGTCATTGTAATGAAGGGATGCACCCAAGGTGGGGCCCAAGAATAGGGAGAAGTCAAGGGATGGGGAGAATTCCTTTAGGTCTGAGAGACTCCAAATTTTCAAGGACTATGCACAATATGATATTGATCACTTTGTTAGGATTAAGATGCCATTTACCTTGTAATCCTATATAAATTTTATGTGTCTCCAATACTTGTGGAAAGTGTTTTTGGATGCCTAGGGTGTAAATGGAGAAAGTAATTTGTATTTTATATTCCCTAGATTCTTGGAATTGGTTTTCATATACATCCATGAAGGAGGTGGAGCACTATGGTGGTAGTTATATTTGACTTTGGACTCATTAAAGGGATATTTCTAATTCTAAGCACCGGGATTTGTAAGGAAGCTAAGGTAGTAGAACAATTTCCTTTGAGAGGAGGGTTATGCAAAACTTTTCAAATCTTTACAATAGTTACAAAAATTATACAGAAATAAACATAAATAGCAATCATACCACAACGTAGTGGTTTACATGGGGAAAACCCTTCTAGGAGAAAACCCCCACACTCCAAAAGCCGCTCAATATATTATCAACAAGACTATAATATACTTACAAAGCAATATTTCACAAGAGTATCACCAACCAAAGATCTGGAGGCAACTCAACATCTATAAGACTCACACACAACCTCCATCGCAAGCACCTAATATATAGGAGATACAATACATGAAACTGTCAAACGGTAATTACAAAACCATGAGCTATAACCATCCAAAAGTGACACCCAAATTCTTAGGGTTTCATTATCTCTAATCAAAGAGCCTTATGATATGTCAAAACACGAATCAACATGTGTAACTCCCTCGTACAACCCTTTTTGTGTCCAACACGTTTTTACATTTTCCAATACAAGAGGCCCAACTTTGGGAGCCCATAACTTTTGATTCGGGAGGTCGATTGGTCCCCTTTTTTTTAAATTGAAGAGTTGGAAGAGATCTATGAACTAGGCACCGCCAATGATGGTGCGAACCACCCAAAAATTTTAATTAAGGAGGAAGATGCCATGAAAATGTTGGAGAAAAATATTGATGAGGAGCTAAATGATATTGAAACTGATTATCCCTATGTTGATAATCTAGTAAAGGTAGACATCAAAATTATGGTAAATGAAGGTATATTGGATGGTAAGGAGCAATACATTCATCAGAAATGGGTAGAATCTTATACGTTTAAAGTAAAAATTTTGAGAAGCTGCAAGGCTAGATTCTATGTATCATACAATGTTATACAAGATGCTTTGCAAGACATGTAATTTTGTAGGAGACATTGGGTGTAATTTATACAATGATCAAAATGCATTCAACTTTGTGCAAATCTTGAAGGATCAGTTCAATAGTGTGATCAAATTAGGGTCTCCAAAAGGGGAAAATTTTGATTCTTCTTCAATTATCAAACTAATGAGAATATGGGTTACATGTGAGGCATTTGAGATGAAATTAGTAGGATATTGTTTAGAAACAAGGTGAAACTACTGCAATAAAATCTTCTACAAAGTGTATGAAAATATAAATTTGTTCTTTTTAACTAGATTACCATAAAGATTGTGTAGATGCATAAATCAACAAATAACAAATAAAATTAGAACACCATAGTAACATAGGATTTACGTGGAGATACTCTTTCAGGAAAAAACTTCACTAGAGAAAGAGGACAAATATGTATTAATCTTCAATGTACATGATACATTATCAATACACTAACACTCTCAAATCTAACAATATTTTGATAGCACCTATGTATTAGTAAAATAATATTGTCTAAATCCACTATCTCATACCTGCAATATATAAGCAAGGAAGAGGCCAAAACCACAAATGGTTTTACCAAAAGAACAGTATGTTTTAACAATCCCATGCCCAACTTGGAGAGCATCTTCTGAGAATAGTAAATTAATCAATGACTTCAGATGGGCTCAATCAATGAGTCCCCAAATAGAAAATGTAATTGCAAGGCATCTTTAACTAAATAACTCTCACATCCTCAAGTGTGTCACTCCAAAATGGAGAGTCCAAATCATGTGGGTCCCATCTGTCATAACAAGATTCTCCACTCAATCCTAGCACATAGAACTAGGAATATGCCTTAAATGAGTCCAAAGTAAAAAATAATTGCCACTGTTGTGCTCCACCTCCTTCCTGAATGCATATAACAACTAATGCCAAGAATCTAGGGAATATAAAATATAAATTAATTTCTCTAATTACACTCTAGGCATCCAAAGACACTTTCCAAGAATATTAGAGACATAAAATATACATAGGATTGCAAGGTAAATGGAACATTAATCTTAACATTCTCCCACTTGACATTGTACATTACAAATACATCCATAGGAAACATAAATGAAATTAATCATAAGAATCAAGGCGCATGACCTTCATGCATGAAGAGAACTTATCCATGGTCAATGGCTTTGTGAGAGAATCTGCAACATGATCCAAAGTGTCAACTTTTTGTAACAAGATTGTACCATTCTCTACCATCTCTCACACACAGTGATACTAAACATCAACATACTTAGTATGAGCATGATACATGGGATTCTTGGCCAAACAAATAACACTCTGACTGTCACAAGCAATTCTAACAACTTTGGACAATCAAAACCAATACCTATATAAAGTCTCTATAACTAAATTGCTTTCTTAGAGGCATGGATAGCAACTATATACTTTGGTTTGGTGGTGGAAAAAGAAACCATGGGTTGCCTCTTACTCATCCAACTCACTACACCAAACAGAGAAAACACATAGCCACTAGTGGACCTTTGACTATCCAAGTCACTTGCCCAATCTGCATCCACAAAGCCCCATATGTCCAATGACTTATTCACATCATTAGTATCATGATAACACAAACACTAATCAGAAGTCCCACGCAAATATCTAAAAATCCTCTTAACATATGTCCAATGCTCCTTACTTGTCACCCCCTAAATTTTGAATATGATTTACTTTTAATTGCACGTAATTAGTAGTTAATTATGCATGAATTAATGATTTGACGTTATGTGAAAATGTCAGGATAAATCAAGGATATGATGAGTTTATGTTTATATGATTAGAATTTAGATATGTGATTATAAGATGTCATGATTATTTATTCATAAGGTTTATGGATTGACTAACGATGCACTAATCCCAGTTTGGTGATTACAAGTTGTAACCAGGAAACAAGTTTTCCACCCTCTGAGAAAGAGAGGGAGATCATCATCAGAGAGAAGAGAATAGATGTATGGATAAGAACATAGTGTTTTCCATCTAAGTCTCGTGCATCCACAGTTTAGTGAACCTTCGTCAAGTTTGGTAAGTTATGTTTGACCAATTGGTCTAAGTTTGGTTCTGACTCAACAAATCGTTGATTGTCAATTAGAACCATTAAGTTGAGGTTATTGTTGAAAACTAAGTCACGTTAGAACATGACCGTTGACAAGGAAATGATCGATAGTCGTTATTTCTTTGTGTGAAGTAATTTAATATTATATTACTAGAACAAATAAATACTAATAGTTAAACTACTTTATTATTGGTAATTCTAGATTGGAATTTCATTACGATAATTTACCTATTTTTTACAATTTTGAGAGGGGGAGAATACCTCGACCCCATGCTTATATCTTATTGTGTGTTAGAGACAACGTAAGTATACATTGTACACACCTATATTTTATTGTTAAATATCTATTTAGTATGAACTATAAGTTCAACCAATTGTTTATAGCCGATGAGCTTTTTGAAGAACGTGGTATAGTTGCAAATTTAATGCAAAACCACTTCATGTTATTGTGTAGGCACTCGACTCCTTTCCTACACATTGGTTATGGAGTGAAAGGAGTGTTACAAATAGTCTTGGGAGTGGTCTTTATGACCAGTTACTCCATCATTTTTTTGCATACCACTTTTGAGTAATAATAGGCATTGATGCGAGAAGGATATCCGCAGTTATGGGGAGAGTAAAGCCTTTTAAAAGGCTATATCAATGAGGAATCATCTACATGCATGAGGGAGATCACTTAGCATGAAACGTGCAAATGATAGAGCCAACAAAGCTGTCAGAGAAGTGGTAGGGTAGCGTAAGACTATGTAAAACACAAAGCTTAGTTTGTAGAAAGAATCCACGGGAAAGAGAGAGGTGAGGATGGCATGAAACACAGAGAACTCTGTTATCAATAAGAATCTACGGGAAAGAGAGAAAACATAGAGGAAGGTATAGAGAGCTCAAGTAGCAGTGGGAAACCGTCGACGTTTGAGGTAAGGATATCTCATATAAACAATTATTTCCATTCTTAAACTGTAATAGTTTCATTTTGTATAAACATATAGAGATATGTTTTCGTATAGTAGAGAATACAAAGTTATACAAAGCAGTGATCTTATGGTCATAGCAACTATGTAAACATAGATACATAGGAAATAGAGAAATACTATCTTGTCAGGCTATGAAACTGCACTCTGAGTGTTTGTGATAATGGAGTTCAAATTTATGAGGGTGTCACAGTAAAAATGTCATGGTATAGCAGTATAAAACTACAAAGGATAAACAAATAGATGTTACAATTTACAACAAGATTACTGTGGAAGATGACTTGCTCATGCCAATGTTTTGTATCATCGAATCCATAAAGAGTATACGCTATAAACTTTGTTTACTGAGCAAGCAAACATAGGTTTCTCTTAGTTGTCGAACACCAGAACTGTGTAGAAATCTAGCATATAAAATGCAGAGAAAAGATTATTTCTTTTATCACTTTGTGAATACAAAGTATAGGGGCCATTTTCTATTAATGCCACAATGATATAATTAGATAAGTCATTTATATAAAGTGCGGAGACTAAACTTTGTGAGAAATCAGATATAAACCTAGGAGGCAAGATGAGTAAGTTTAGCCTGTAATAGATTCACATTTTTCCAATGTTTTATATGTATAAGTTTTATTTTTTATAATCTAAAGTTGAGGTGATAGATATTCACTTATAAAGAATATATAAATGATATTGATATCATTAAAAACACCTAGTATAGTGATATAATATCACATATGCATTAAACAATAATGATAAGCATTATCATGATAAACAAATGATGTTAAATATGAGTTCTTAACCTATCCTATATCAAAAGTTGGTGGACTCAAGAAGACCAAGAGATCAAAAATATTATATTATTATTTTAGACTTAAACCTATTTAGGTTGAAAGATTGAACTTAGTCAAAAGATTAGTTATGATAATGATAGTATTCATTACTTGATCTTATTTGAATGTGGATATACCTCGTGTGCTATGTTTTTACATGTTATGAGAAATGTGAATGCAAAAATTGCCCAAGTGGTCAAGAGAAGACTAGAGGTTATCATTTTTATTTTATATTATTATAAATTTTTATCTTTGGAAAACAAGAGTATTTGATATTTCAATGTGTTGGGCTAGAGGAGTTAAATCCCTAGATTCAACTCAGAAGGGTTAAGAAAACTTGAAAAATCTTAAATCAGTTATAACATAGAATTAGTTTTTTGTTTATTATGGTCGAAAATGAATGGTCAAGAAACCTTGAAGCACTTATGATAAAATAAATGATTTCATGATAGAGTCCAAAATTTGATATCTTATACAAGAGTGCACAATCTTTGGGTCATTAGTAGAATGACAAGAAGTCATAGACCCTAGTATTTGTAGTATGCAAAGAGGGACTCTTTGAAAGGTTAAAGTCACCTATCTCATATATTATGTTTATCCTAGATTAAGGATTAATTCTAAGTCATTGACTAGGATTTGAGTTTAGTCAAGACAATTCATGTCTAGAGCTACTAGTCAAGCAAGTCAAATTGTAGGATGCGGTAGTTTCCAAGTCAAGTTATAGGTGTGTGAACACACGACTACATTTATTGCAAACGTCTATTTATAGAGAAACTTTGGCCAAAGTGATGCATTTGTCTGTACATGCATTAGTCGGTTCATTGTGTCCAAATTGTGTAACCTGTCAGAAGGATCATACTTAGCTAGAAGATTGTCTAGAGTTGTATGGTCAATTGTGTTATGTAGGACACAACACTAGAACTCAGATGGCAACCTGTCGGTTCCTTGTGTTTATATTCTTCGTGAAGGGTAGGACCACTTCCAGATGGAAGATGAGAGGGGGACCATCGGTTTGTGGTTGGAGGAAAAGCACTCTGATGATGTTCTCCCTCTGCAACAGAAGACTCGTCGAGACTTGTGAGATAGATGCCAGAATCTTGATGCAGTATTCTTCATGATTGACTTATGATTTTCCAACTTATGTAAAATTATTCATATTGCCAAGTGCAAATTATTTGTAAATGTAAAGTGAAATGACTTCACTATGATTTTATCTTTGAATATGTTGTAATTTCAAGGTTGAAAAATATTTAGAAAAGATATACATTTAATTCTATGTGATTATGCAAATGTTAAAAAAATCACTCATGGTTAAAAATGGTCATTTACTTTTTTATTAAATTTTTGTGAGTAATTCCAAGTTGTATGAGTTGGTACGTTACATTACTAGCGTTACACATAAACCTACTCAAAACTCCAGCTACTTAGGTGATATTTGGTATACTGCAAACCATTGCATACATTGGGCTACCAACAACACTAGCATAAGGAACATTAGACATATCCTCAAAATACATAATCCAATTTAGAACACATATCTAAAGTAAGCTTAGTACCAACAAAAAACAAAATATTCACTAGTTTACAATCATGTATATTAAACCACTACAAAATGGTAGCAACATACTCTAACCTAACCAAAGATTTCTATGTACCCAATCCCTCCAATCTCCATCCCAAGAATAAATTTTGTAACCCCCAAGTCCTTCATATTAAATGTGCTAGAAAGCTAAGTTTTGAGCTCCCTAATCATCACCTTGTTGTTACCCCTAAACAACATATCATCCACATACAAGATAGCGATTAGAATTTATTGGGTGAATATTTTGTCGTTAACTAACTAATGGCAAAATGCTTATATCACCACAGCTATAATGAGAAATTTCTCTCCTCTCAGCAAAGGGAGGTACCCTTTTTTAACTACTTTCAAACTTATCTATTCTAAAACTAATCTTTAGGGTGAATCCATATCATTCATTTCTCTTTTTTCAGAAATGATGTTTACAATTTAAAATATTGATTTCACAATACAAATCAAAATAACCAAGAAACTCATGAAAGCACAAAGTCTATCATTGCTCCTTTTGCTAATTTAAAATTTGGAACCAAATAGGATAAGGTGCAATCCAAAGTCTTCACCGAATACTATGATAAAAGCACACGATCATAAAAGATAGCAGTAGCTCAAAGTCTTTCCAATATCTATTACTCCAAAACATGAAATCACAAACCCAAAGATAATTATTGCAGCACAAAGTCTCCAAAATTAGCTTTAGAACATCTCCCAGATTACCCAAACTCACACTACAATTCGATCAAATAGATAAGATAGTATAAGGAAAATGACATAAGAACAATTTCCAATACACCACAAGTTATTCCAATGCAAAGATTGAACGATCGCTTGCTTTTCTATCCACTTGATAAAATATGATTTACAATTTGAACATAGTCTCAAAAATGCTCTTCAATTTGGCAGAGTTTCGCTTCAATAACTAAAAGATAAAAAATACAATAGAGGCCCTCTTTATTTATAGGGAGGAACCTAGAGCAAAAATAGGGAAATCCTAACTACTTTGACTTATTCAAACAAAAGAGTCCTATTTGACTTATGACTTCTTTTGTCTCATATGTAATTACATTCTAGAAAATTACACATGAGTATGTCCATAACAAAATTCAAATTACATATACAAGAATGAAAATAAACTAAGGTATTGAAAAGGAACTTCAACTTCCTCCATCATTCTTCTTCAAAAAGTTCTGATATATACTTTGCACTGCTACCATTTCACACACATTAGGCTTGGCTGTATTCTCTGAGATAGTACAGTCCCGGAGAACTGCATCTTTCACTGCCTTTATCACCTTCTCATGCTTTTCAAATTTGTCCTTTAGATTTTCAAAAGTTGAATGCTGATCATAAAGGCTGTCCATCGAAACCACTGTAGGCACTTCATCTTCAAATTTCTATTACACCATTTTATCAAAAGCATCTATCATTTCCTCCACTGAAAGAAACTTGTGACCTTCACCTGTCAGAGTGCATGGGAGTTCCTCCAACCTGTGTAGAAGCAAGACATTGTTGTCTTCACTGTTTTGACATGCTTGGCACAAGTCATCAAGTAAACCCTTTATTACATTGATGCAATGGACAAGGGATTCCTTAGTCTTAAGATAAGACTCTCAGTTCGAGATGACCCCAATGGTTATTAGATTCTTTTTGATCTTCTTCATATCAATCCACTCCTCTAAGCTTCCCTCCTGATCTTGTAGTTCTTGAGAAAGTAAATCAATAACATTATCAAGCTCAGCTTTTGCCTTGTCCATCTTTCCTTTTCTTTCCACTGTGGTCCGCAATAGAACTCTTCCTTGTGCCAATAAACATTCCACAATATTACCAACTACTCTCCCTCTGGCTTGAGCTTTATCCACCTTTTGAATCAGAGGATCTTCTACCGTTACCGCCATAGGCTCCACAATCTCAGATGATTTTACTATTTTCTGGAGAATAACGGTAAGTTGTTTTGCTTTGGCTTTATACTGCTTTTTCTCCTTCTTGACTTCATCATATTTCTCAAGCAAGGTGCCGGCAGTAGTTTGAAAATCTGCCTTAATGCCTTCATGAGTTAGCTTACCTAACTCAACTCTTGAGACAACATAATCATTCATATCAAAATTATCAATAGTAGCATCCTCTGGTGGCTTGGAAATTTTTGCATATTTGATTCCTTTTTCATTAATGAGCCTGGAGATTGTCTTGGGCTTCTTCTTTAGAGTCTTTGATTTAACAGATAACAACTTCTTAATATCAATTTCATCTGGTGAAATTGCTTTCTTCTTTCTCTTAGGAGTGTATGCAGACAACCATGGAGGAAGTATAGAAGCACCAACATTCGGAGAAGAATCTGCTACCTATTTTGTCGGATCCATACTTACACCTGTTATGGTAACAATAGGACTAGTGTTGGTAAAAACTACACCTGTGTCAACAACTTTCTCTGAACCATCCAGAAGATGTTCCAAAATAGATTGTTCACCAATATAAAAAGATGGGGAAGATAAACTTGGAATGGAACCAGAAGAATCAAATATAGTCCCAAAACTTGTTCTCAAAGAAGGGGGGGTATTATTAGAAGAAACAACCAAAATGGGTGAAATAGGAACATTTGAAACTACAGGAAAAACTACCAGAAATAGGAACATGAAGTAGAGGCGTAGAAACTTGGGATTCTGATGGGAGATCCTTCTATGGGGAAATTTGTAATTTAGCAAGTTGTCCCTATTCTACATTCTCATCCTCGCCTTGTTCTATTTCATCTTCCTCATCAGGCTTTTCAGGATATTTCTGCTTGTTGGGCATCATTAGATTTTTCAGTATTTTGACGTTCAATGTCAACCTCTTCAACCTCCATTTGCTCAACATTTGTGTCCTCAGCACTTGATTCAGTGACATTAGAAGTTCTTGCAACCTCCTTCTTCTTCCCTCCCTTAGATACAAATTTGATTTTTGGCTTATGTACTTTAGAAGAGGAGGGAGTGTCACTTTTATTCTTGGTCTAGTTTTCCACCTTCTTGCCTATTTGCTCTTGAACTTTTGTCTCTGATCCAGTAAGGAATTCGTTTTAGACTAATCCCTTTGCTTTCCAACCATACATTTGTATTAGCCAGAATTGGCTGAAACCTTTTCCTTATTGAAGTCTCCTCTTTGACTGACCATTTGACCTTTCGAAGAGGTGAGGCCTCAACATTCTTAGTATTGTATTTGGGATCTAAAACATTCCCATCATCTTCCATTCCCTTCGGAATAACTGCAAGGCCTAGTTCTTCAATCTGACTCAAATGGAGTCTACAATAATCTAGTTTTCAAATCTCATTTTGTGTTATGAGATCATCCCAAATATCTTCAACCATTGGCATGTGGAAAGTTGACTTTCTTTTGATTTTATCATGTACCCTTCTGAAATCAAAACGATCTCTTTTCTTGAAAGTCTTCATTGTGACCAGTTGTATTTCAGATTCAACTAATTTGGCCTTGGTAACTGACTGGACTGAGTACCTTCCAATTTATACAGGAAACTTAATTCCTGACTTTTTCAGCTCCATTTGTATATTGTGCACCACAATCAGCTATCTACATAGTTCCATGAGAACAATCCTGTCATTGGGATACCGTGGAAGTATATATGGATAACTAGAAGAATAACCTACTCTGAGATATTTGAAAGTAGGAAACTGTAAGAACAAGCAGCCAAAAGAATTTACAACCTCCCAAGCTTCATCTGAAACCCTCTTCTGAACAAGCTCATTATCCCACAAGCACATAAAGACTGAGAAGAAAGCATCATTAACCCTATGGAAATGATGGATTGATCCTTTTAGAGTGATTTGGGGATAATAATCATAAACAGGAAACAATCTCCTATGACCAACCTAAGTTAGACCAGGAAAACTTCTCATGCTCGCAACAGCATACACCAGATATGAAGTCATATAAAATTTGAAGGTGGTATTGACTTTTACCAATTGCTCATGCACATCATTGCTAATTTGTTCTCCCCAAAAGATTTGTTGTGTACCCTTGAGAATCACCTTGATGTATGTGTACATCCATTTCTGAAACTTGGACGAAGAAGGGAGACCTCTGATACGACTCAACAGTGTAATCAAGTCACAGACCTCATCAACAAAGTCACTCCTCAGCAGATCTTTCAGCCATTTGGTCAAATTTCTTCGAGGAATCTTCAACCACTTACTATTTATGTCTCCTCATGGCTTCCACATCTTCATCATAATCTTTTTTCCCTTGAGCAAAATCAATTTGTCTAATATTTACAATAGGAGGACACATGAAGATTTTGTCAAGAAATTTCGCATCCAGTCTCATGATAACATTCCCTTGGGAATCAGACATGGTTCTACTATCCCTGTTATAATGAATAGCTACCTAAAGAATAAACTCAGGATTGTGGGCAGAAATAGGAAAAGAGGCAACTAAGTGAATATTACTGTTGATGATCTTTTACATATACCGAGGAGGATTTGACTGTTTGGTTCTATCCACGAACTCGACCATGTCCACATGTCCTATCTTTGTATCCCTGATCTCATCAACATTAAACTATACTGAAGTAACAGGAAAGACCCCTTGGTATTTGTACTTCATGATCTTAGCTTTGGATGAAGACGGCTCTGACATCAGCTTTGAAGAGAAAACTAGAAAAGGTGTTTACCACAGATGTTTGTTGAAAACTACAAAAAGCCATGATCTCGCAGTTAGGGGAAAGATAGGCAAATTGGGGTTACTGCGAATTGACGATCATGAACACAGGAATGTGCATTGAAGGACTTGAGAGAACACAAAACGAGGTAAAAGGCAAAAGCGGGCCAATAGGCTTTGAAAGGCAAATTTTCCCAGTGTTAGGAAACATTCAGGAAAATATGCATGGGTGGTCAAAATAACCTCTCCTGCATGAGGGACAAGTCATTTTTCATGCAAGGTCGGTAAAAAGGGCCACCTTTGCATGTATGAGGTAAAATAATGTTCTTGATGTAGGGGCGGTCAATTTGACCGCCCTTACATGAGGGTAAAACAACAAATTTATGTAAGGCACATGTAAAGGCAGTGAAAAGGTCCACCAGTGCATGTTGAAGGGAAAAACTTCAAGTATCCACATGCTAAGTTAGTCAAAATGACCGCTTAAACACTTTGTCAAAAACTTTCGACTTACATGCAGAAGCGGGGGATTCTACCGCTAGCGCATATTTGGGAAAAACTGAGTTTTCATGTAGGGGCGGTGAATTTTGCCGCCCTTACATGAAGGGAAGACAAAAATCAAACATATGTATCAGTGGTTATTTTGACCATTGATACACTACTAAGCAAACAATAATGTGAGGGCGGCGGTTTTTGCCACCCTTACATCTGAAAGTAAAACCTAAAACAAAATCTAAGTTTAAGGTAGTATGAGTGGGAAAAATCCGCAACTTGACTAAAGTAAAAACTAGGGTATCAGATTAAAAGATGACAACCCTAAAGAATGAAACAAAAAATAACTATAAAAGAAAAACAAACAACAAAAAATAATCTTAAAACAATGAATTTTATAGAAACCATTTAACAAAACAAGCGATTTCAATCAATCGTAGAGAGACATTCATATCGCATGCAAACCCTAAAAATAAAAATGAGAAGAAAAGAAAAGAAAGCTCACCCGATGAAAGAGAAATCAAACTCGTTCAGAATTCCAAATCAAAAATCCATGCGCCCAAAATCGCTAACACAGGTTCATAAGGATTCCAAATCGCACAAATGAAGGTTATCAAATGATTAAATGAAAAAGAAAACAATAAAAGATGTTTAAAAGGGTTAAAAATGAAAACATTAATGCCAACATGAGTGGCATTAATGTCACAATAAGTTCAAAGATTTCTCGGAGATATGCTTGGTCGGCGGATTTAACTGCTCTTGCACATGAAGGTTCAACATGTATGAGCGGCGGATATGACCGCTAATGCATGTGTGAAATTGACAGGGGGTATGCATGGGCGATGGATTTTACCGCTCTTGCATATTAATAAAGAAACAAGACAAGTATGTATAAGCGGCAATTTTGGCCGACAATGCACATGAAGACTTAAAAACATGTAAGAGCGGTGTTTTTGATTGACTCTACATATGAGGACCTAAAAATTTTCTAACACCTTAAAATGATTAAAATTGATATTTTGACAAGCTTGCAACCTAATTGATTTTCACAAATCTTGACAAATCAGCTTAGGGGAATGTCACGAGCTATTCTACAGTGTTAGATGACTTCGCACGAGGCCACAAGAATTTATCTCGATTTGCGAACTTAGAGTGTAGGCTACGAAATGGAGAAGTTTCATAGGGGTTGTCGACAAAAACAAGCGTAGCTAATTTTGAGAACAACAGCTGGCTCTAACTAGGGAACTTCCTTCGATCGTTCTTTGAAATGATCAAAGGGAGAAGAATCTAGTCTCTAAGTGCCTTCATCCATGCCATTAGGCTATAGAGTTGAGCTACCAAAAACAAAAAGACACAAAAGACTTAAACAAAAACAAAAAACAAAAACATAAAAACTATACAAATGTACAAATGAACTTATCTGATACTTTAAGGATTGAAGTGCTTCAGATGTTGTCCACTGTGAGGCAGTAAGAATGATGTTCCATCAAGATACTCTAACAAGAAACTATTTTCACCACAAAATTGATGGACGAACGGGCCTCTCTATAGGGAATCAAACTTCCCATGCATTCCCTTTGGTTCTCTCCTCTTGTCCCATAGCAAGACTTGATCTCCAATTTGAAATCCATGAGCCTTCACCTTCTTGTAGAAAAGCTTCTTCACCTAACTTTGATGTTTAGCAATATGGTCTACTACCATAGCCCGCTATTCTTCAAGTTCAGTGAGGTACATTATCCTTTTATCAACAGAACTTTCAAAAGTTCTATCTTCTACTGCCTTTGCCAACTTCAATGCTGGCAACTCCAAGGTAATAGGTATCTCTGAATTCAGACCATATAGAAGCTGAAATGGTGACATGCCTATTGCCCTTTTGGGGGTAATCCTATCTGCCCATAAAGCATCAAACAACGCTTTATGCCAAGTCCTCTGATTATCTTCAACTAGTTTCCTCATAATGGTAACTAGATTTTTGTTACTAGATTCCACCTGACCATTTCATTGCGGATAATAGTCCGAAGAATGAGAAAGGATAATCCCATGTTCATAGCAAAAACTAGTGATCTCGTTGGAAGAGAAACAAGTAGCATTGTCTGCTACAATTTTGTTTGGAACACCAAATCAAGAAATAATATTTTCCTTAAGAAAATTACATACCTCTTTAGAAGTAGCATGCTTAACTAGAATGGCCTCCACCCACTTGGTGAAGTAATCAGTTGTAGTGAGAACAAAATTGTGTCCCGCACTCGATGGTGGGTTCACAGCACCAATGAAGTCAATGCTCTGTTGCTGAAAAGGTTCTTCAATTACAACTGGCTTGAGTGGTAGTGCAGCCAACTTAGGCTTTCCAACAAACTGCTGACAGAGCTCACACCTATGTACCCAGTTGTATGCATCCTGAAATAATGTGGGCCAATAGTACCTAGCCCACAAAATTTTATGAGCCATCACATGCGCAGAAAAATGTCCTCCATAAGCCAAATTGTGAAAAGACTCCAGAAGTCTGATTTGTTGTGCTTTATCCACACAATGGAGAAAAACTCCATCAAGGCTTCTTTTATACAAACTATTATCCCATAAGACATAGCTTGCAGGCTTCAATTTGATAGTTCGCTTCTCTTTATAGGATAGATGAGAAGGACAATCACCATAGGTAAGAAAATGAGCATTATTAGAAAACCACTCATCTGTAGTAGTAATAAAGAGAATAGTTGGCATATCCTCAACTTCTTCCTCTTCATCTCCTGTTTCTTTTGGTACATTGTCAGCAACCAACTGACACAAACCTCTGCCATGCACAAGCTTGGTAGGTTTGATATCAAGATCAAACTCTTGAATTTTGGCAATCCAATTGCCTCTTTTGGTCCCAAACTCCTGTTGAGTCAGGATAGATTTCACTGTCGTGTTTGGCACCAAAACAATAGTATGTGAATTCAAAATATAAAACCAAAAATGCTTCACCGCCTTGACCATGACATAAGAATGTTTCTCCATATTTGAGTATTTCAATTCATGAGCTTTCAGAAGACAAGTCATAAATGAAATAGGAGATTCCACACCTTCCTCATTCTGTTGAACAAGAATGGCTGAAAGTGTATGCTCAGAAGCATAACTCTACATTATGAAGTCCTTGGTATAATCAGGACAAACCAAAACCGGAGCATGAGCTATGGCTCTCTTAATGTTATCAAATGTTGCTTTACCTTCCACACTCCAATGGAAAGTAGTATCACCCTTCATCATGTTGACAATGTGACGAGTTTTCTCTGCGAATTTTGGAATGAACCTCCACAGAAAATTCACCTTTCTGAAGAAAGAATGAACTGCAGTCTTACTAGCAGGCAAAGTAAGACTCTGGATAGACTTGACTATTTCTGAGTCAATCTTAGTACCTTCTCTAGACACAATGTGACTGAGAAGCTTACCCTTCATAACCCTAAAAACTAATTTCTTAGGATTAAGAGAAATACCATTTTGATGACACCGTTCCAGAACCTGTCACAAATGGTAGGCACAATCTTGACGTTGTTTAGAGAAAATGGTCAAGTCATCAAGGTACACTACAATGAATTTCCCCATCTCGTCTCTGAAAGTGAGGTTCATTGCTCTTTGGAAGGTAGCGCCAACATTGATCAAACCAAACGACATCCTGCAGTATGCAAATGTGCCCCAAGGTGTTGTAAAAGCAGTCTTGTATTGATCTGCTTTGCTAACCTCTACTTGATTATAGCCTGAAAAACCATCTAACATAGACAACATCTCCAAACCAGTTACAGTTTGTAACACTTGGTCCATAATAGGCAAAGGGTAATTATCTTTTAAAGAAGACTGGTTGAGATTTTTGAAGTCAACACACATACGGATTTCTTCGTTCTTCTTTCTCACAGGAACAATATTCGCAATCCAATTAGAATGATGAATAGGAAAAATTATTCTTGCATTCAACATTTTTTGGATTTTAGAAAGAATAGTACCTGATATTTTGGGATTATATTGCCTCTACTTTTTCTTGTCAGGCAATGACCCAATCTTGAGAGGGATTTCATGTTGAATCTCCTTAGGTCTGAAAGACTTCAGATCATCATAAGAATACACCAAAAATCAATGTAATGACGAAGAAGTGTAATGAATTAGAATTTCTCATCAGCAATGCAACACTTCCCAATGTTAACCATTTTGGGATTTGCTTCAGAACTCAAATTTACTTGTTCGAATTCCATGGATGAACTTGAATCAAGTTGTTTCTACTGTTTGACATATCTATCATGCTTATCAAATAACTTTTCTAAAGAAACCAAACCTTTTGGAATCTTATTCCCTTTTAGCTGAAGAAACTCCTCACCATTTTGTGAATCTATTTTAGAAACATATTCCTATGGCAGAGAATCACTACCTTCAAAATAAAGCTCATCAAAGTTATATGTCTTTTCTAAAAAAGATATGATCTAATTGTCACCATTAAAGACTTGCCAATGGTTAGCATTGTCTGGCACACTTGGTCAAAAAACCAACTCAATTGTGTACTTGTTACTTTTGAAGTCCTTATGGGGGACCATAAGGGTGGCGGAGATAGCCAATGAATCAACACGAACATAAAACTCTCTTGGTACTGCAGAGATGTCAAATGCATCAAACCCTTCAATGCAATCCCAGACATGGTTGCGGTAATGTCTCAACCTTTCATTTTTGGTTTGATATAGATTTCTCACTTGGCAAACCACAAGTTCAACATCACCTTGTGCATGAAGATTCTTAATACCTTTAACACAAGCATCCTCCATTCTGAGCAATAATGACTTGTATTTAGCGGTGTTATTAGTATTGTCGAACTGCAGCTTATAAGAGAAAGGAAAGATAGCACATTGTGGAGATATCAAAACAACTTCAGCTCCAGATCCAATGGAAGAACAACTGCCATCAAATTCTAAAACCCAAACATCATTTGAATTTCTTACTTTGATGTTTCTATTACCAGTAGATTCTTCTTCATCAGAAAGAGAAGATTCTGACATCACTACGCTCTCATCTGAACTTTCGTCTGATTTACTAGAAGTATCCTCTGATTCTACATATGAAATATCTAAACTCCCATCTAATGAACTAGAAGTATCTTCAGTAGACAAGAAATATTTACCCATTCCCGAAGACTCAAACAAAATTTGGGCTTTGGGACTTGTAGTTTGGGTAACAATATATTTTGCCTCCTTCTCAGGAAGCAACTTTTGCATGACACCTTTAATAGGTATCCTTGCCTCGGATAGGTCCATGTTTAGTTCTCCACCTACATCTTTACAAAAATTACGCCTAAGCAAAATTCCATAAGAAGCTGGAACATCAGCCACTAGGACGGTCATCTTGATCCTCTTATCTGGAAAGGCTACAAATGCAAATTGGGCATCTTTGATTTGGCCCAACAATGGCACTTGCTTATTTTCCATGGAGAAACATCTCCCAAATGTCTTGGTCAAAGTAAGATCGATGGCATCTACCACTTTGGTAGGCATGACATTATCAGAAGCCCCGGAGTCTATTATACAATTGCTTAACTTGTGGCCATTGACCAATAGAGAAACATAGAAGGGTTCTATTTTCTCTAGAGCAACAAGGGGAGTAGTGACAAGATTATTTTGGGTGGATTTGTTCTTTGAAGGGTCATGCATAGTCTTAGAAGAATCTTGTTCGGTAGGGACAACCTTATTTTTCACATATTTAACTAACCTATCAAACTGTTCAGGATTATTTTGGTTTTCCTAGCATGATCTATTATGTCAAATAGCTGAAATAAACTAGATATAGAGGAAGGAAATCCATCATTCTGGGCTTTGGGTGGGGTAGTACTGGTCTGAGGAACACAAGTAAAAGAAACAGGATTGTTAGATGAACTTACTTGCTTATTGACAACTGGGTCCTTTGGTTGAAAAGGCAATGGAGTTCCTCGTTTGGAAATTGAGATCACAGGTTGAGGCTCCTCTCTTGTCTTTCCTTTATCCACTTGCTGATTTGATTAATTTTGGGACCTAGTAAAAATAGCATATGCTTCATCATATACTTCTCCTTCTCTTTCAGTTTCATCTTGGTAATTCAGAAAACTAATGGTAGAGTCACCAGCCAATTCTTCTTCTCCTTCTATAAAAATATTAGCATCATTCTCCTGATCCAAATCAGGTTGGAAAGAATTGTCATGTTCAGATTCATAGTAGCCAACTGCTGAATTGACCGGTGTTGCTTCAATGGCAAGCTTCCCATGTGTGGGCGGAAGACGATTTTGTTGCCCTTGATTTCTGGCAACATTGCCTTGATATGAATTATTGGGGAATGTCCTCCTTGGTATATCCCTATAAGAAGGAGCATACATACCTTGGGACATTTGCTTTTTCAAATCTAGCAACTCATTTGCTAACTTTTGCACCATATGATCTGTGGTGCTCGTGGAAGGATTTGTTGGCAAGAGACACTATATGGATTCATGATTGTTGTCATTGATGGCAACAAAGTTCATCCCATTCATCCGCAGGACATGGTGTGTCTCTACCGGAAATCAGAATGAAGATTGTTGTGGTTTGGTAAACAAGAACAGAGCATGTGGCAAGGTCCGACAGACAGGTCTGAATCTCTCAGAGGAAGTATCTTGGTGAAGTGTGGATTTGGGGAAGTCAAGAGGACTACCTTGAGTGATAGATTCCAAGGTTTTAGCCTCCGGTGATAGATGAGGTAAAAGATATGAATACTTGAGTACCAGGTTCCTGAGTGACAGTGTGAACAGAGAAAGAACTGACTGACAGAACATCAGACTATTTTCCAGATGTGTTACTGATGATGGAAAAGGTTCTTAAGGCTAAGTTATGTTTGGCCGACATGATTGGTGACTTCTACAAGTATATTCTTGATCCGCATTACATGGTGTGCAAGGATTCAGCTGACAGATCATAGTTTGTGAAAAGAATTGACTATTCCGGGTGCCGACTTGAAAGGTGATGAAATCACTTGTGCGGATATATATACATGATGGATTTAGTTGTGAGGAGTGTTGTTGTAGTAAGTAATGTGCGAATAAAAGTAGAAGTGCAGAGCAGAAGCAGTAAGGAAGGTCTGGTATGTGAAAGGAAAGCAGTAAAAGAAAAGAGGAAAGATGAAGTGCAGCAAATCAGTGTATTGAGCTTAACCGGAACTGAACTCCAGCATTTGTAGATGCTCCCAATTAGTTCAAGTATTGTATTACATTCTTTTTGTAGACAGTGAGTCTCTTGTAGGCAGTGTGCCTCTTGTGAGCAGTGTGCTCGGGTAGTGAGCCCTAATTGGCAAGTGCCATTTTGTTTTTCTATTCTTCTAACAGAGAATACAATCTTGGGTTAATCACCCTGTGGTTTTCTCCCTTAATAGGGTTTCCACATCAAAAATATTGTGTCATGTGTATTTCCATTTCATGGTTGTGTTTACTTGTTTGAATTAATGCTGCATTGATTACTAAGAAAGTTTAGAAAGAAGAATTAATTAGGATAACTGATTCACCGCCCCTCTCAGTTATCAACAGGATTATCAGTAGAGGGCTGACCTCTATTTCTGTTTGAATCTTTTTTATCTTACCCACTAGGATAAGATCATCTTCAACCTCTGTAGCCAAAATTTGAGCTGTGGGAAGATCAACAGAGCCAACCCACCTTAATAGAAATCTTACCTCAGCAAGTTGAGTATTGATAAAGAAACATTTAAGATTCTCCACCATTGATTGAGCAGTTGTAGGAATCCTATTTGTCAATTTATTGAACTTGGCGATGAAATATCACATGGGTTCATGTGGCTCTTTCTTCATCTGTGTTAGCTGAGCTAACAAGGCATGTGCATCTTCCGCAGGCTTGAACCTGGCTTCAAACTTGGTTTTGAGAGTATTCCAACTAGTTATGGTTTGAGCTTGAAGGTGGTAAAACCAATCTGCAGCAACACCTTGCAGTGTTTCTACAAAAAGTCATGCTGCCACATTTTCATGTTCCACCCCAAGCACGACGCAAGCTATACAAAAAGTTGCAATGTCTTCATTCGGATGGACTTTCCCATCACCATAGAATTGAGGGAAATTATTCCTTGAACTACGAGGTAGTTCATGCAAAGGTGCCGTTAAATTCAAAGGACCAAAAGTATTACCCCACGGGCCTTGAGCTGCCATTATGCGCTGATTGAAAGGTGGGATGACAAACCTTTGAGGGATTCGAACAGATAGAACCCTATTAGTATTGGAGCTAGAAGCTTCACCTAGTATTGGAGACCTAGCGTTGGTAGGAGGAAAACTCCTAGTTCGTTGAAGCCGAGGTTGTGGAGGCAAAAGACCAAAGTTATTTTGCTGCATCAACTTAAATACAGGATCAATAATACCTTGAGCTCTCATGCTTCTTGTATACCATGATTCTGCTAGAATGTACTCAACAAAGATTTGGAAACAACTTTAAAACAATGGAAGAGGATGAAATGCTTCAACTCAAAACGTGAGGCTCTAAGTTGCACATACTTCCCCAGCAGAGTCGCCAAAAAACTGTTGGATGAATATTTTGTCATTAACTAACTAACAGAAAAATGGTTATATCGCCACAGCTATAATGAGAAATTTTTCTCCTCTCAGCAAGGGGAGGTTCCCTTTTTTAACTCCTTTCAAACTTATCTATTGTAACACTAATCTTCAAGGTGAATCCATATCATCCATTTCTCTTTTTTCAGAAATGCTGTTTACAATTTAAAATAGTGATTTCATAATACAAATCAAAATAACCAAGAAACTCGTGAAAGCACAAAGTCTATCATTACTCCTTTTGCTAATTTAAAATTTAGAATCGAATAGGATAAGGTGCAGTCCAAAGTCTTCACCGAATACTATGATAAAAGCACACCATCACAAAAGATAGCAGCAGCTCAAAGTCTTTCCAATATCTTTTACTCCAAAACATGAAATCACAAACCCAAAGATAATTATTGCAGCACAAAGTCTCCAAAATTAGCTTTAGAACATCTCATAGATTACCCAAACTCACACTACAATTCAATCAAATAGATAAGATAGTATAAGGAAAAGGACATAAGAACAATTTCCAATACACCACAAGTTATTCCAATGCAAAGATTAAACGATCGCTTGCTTTTCTATTCACTTGATAAAATATGATTACAATTTGAACACAGTCTCAAAAATGCTCTTCAATTTGGCAGAGTTTCACTTCAATAACTAAAAGATAAAAAATACAATAGAGGACCTCTTTATTTATAGGGAGGAACCTAGAAAAAAAATAGGGAAATCCTAACTACTTTGACTTATTCAAACAAAAGAGTCCTATTTGACGTATGACTTCTTTTGTCTCATATGTAATTACATTTTGGAAAATTACACATGAGTATGTCCATAACAAAATTCAAATTACATATACAAGAATGAAAATAAACTAAGGTATTGAAAAGGAACTTCAGCTTCCTCCATCATTCTTCTTAAAAAAGTTCTGATATATAGTTTGCACGGCTACCATTTCACACACATCAGGCTTGGCTATATTCTCTGAGATAGTATGGGCCCAGAGAACTGCATCTTTCACTGCCTTTATCGCCTTCTCATGCTTTTCAAGGTTGTCCTTTAGATTTTCAAAAGTTGAATGTTGATCATAAAGGTTTTCCATCGAAACCACTGTAGGCACTTCATCTTCAAATTTCTGTTGCACCATTTTCTCAAAAGCATCTATCATTTCCTTTGCTGAAAGAAACTTGTGACCTTCATCTGTTAGAGTGCATGGGAGTTCATCCAACCTGTGTAGAAGCAAGACATTGTTGTCTTCATTGTTTTCACGTGCTTGGCACAAGTCATCAAGTAAACCCTTTATTACATTGATGTGGTGGACAAGGGATTCCTTAGTCTTAAGATAAGACTCTCGGTTCAAGATGACCCCAATGGTTATTAGATTCTTTATTTTGATCTTCTTCATATCAATCCACTCCTCTAAGCTTCCCTCCTGATCTTGCAGTTCTTGAGAAAGTAAATCAATAAGATTATCAAGCTCAGCTCTTGCCTTTCCCATCTTTCCTTTTCTTTCCATTGTGGTCTGCAATAGAACTCTTCCTTGTGCCAACAGACATTCCACAATATCACCAACTACTCTCCCTCTGGCTTGAGCTTTTTCCACTTTTTGAATCAAAGGATATTCTTCTGTTACCAATACAGGCTCCACAATCTCAGATGATTTTACTATTTTCTAGAGAACAGCAGCAAGTTGTTCTACTTTGGCTTTATACTACTCTTTCTCTTTCTTGATTTCATCATATTTCTCAAGAAAAGTGTTGGCAGTAGTTTGAAAATATGCCTTAATGCCTTCATGAGTTACCTTACCTAACTCAACTCTTGAGATGACATAATCATTCATATCAAAATTATCAATAGTAGCATCCTCTGGTGGCTTGGCAATTTATGCATATCTGATTCCTTTTTCATTAATGAGCCTGGAGACATTCTTGGGCTTCTTCTTCAGAGTCTTTAATTAAATAGGCAACAACTTCTCAATATCAATTTCATCTGGTGAAATTGCTTGCTTCTTTCTCTTAGGAGTGTACGCAAACAACCATGGAGGAAGTATAGAAGCACCAACATTCAGAGAAGAATCCACTACCTTTTTTGCCTGATCCATAATTACACCTATTATGGTAACAATAGGACTAGTGTTGGTAAAAACTACACCTATGTCAACAACTTTGTCTGAACCATCCAGAAGATGTTCCAAAATAGATTGTTCACCAATATAAAAAGATGGGGAAGATAAAATTGGAATGGAACCAAAAGAATCAAATATAGTCCCAAAACTTGTTCTCAAAGAAGGGGGGTATTATCAGAAGAAACAACCAAAATGGGTGAAATAGGAACATTTGAAACTACAGGAAAACTACCAGAAACAGGAACATGAAGTAGAGGTGTAGAAACTTGGGATTCTGATGGGAGATCCTTTTGTGGGGAAAGTTGTAATTTACCAAGTTGTTCCTGTTCTACATTCTCATCCTCACCTTGTTCTGTTTCATCTTCCTCATCAGGCTTTTCAGATATTTCTGCTTGTTGGGCATCATTAGATTTCTCAGTATTTTGTTGTTTAGTGTCAACCTCTTCAACCTCCATTTTCTCAACATTTGTGTCCTCAGCACCTGATTCAGTGACATTAGAAGTTCCTGCAACCTCCTTCTTCTTCCCTCCCTTAGATACAAATTTGATTTTTGGCTTATGTACTTTAGAAGAGGAGCGAGTGTCACTTTTATTCTTGGTCCAGTTTTCCACCTTCTTGTCTGTTTGCTCTTGAACTTCTGTCTCTGATCCAGTAAGTAATTCTTTTAGACTAATCCCTTTGCTTTCCAACCATACATTTGTTATTAGCCAAAATTGGCTAAAACCTTTTCCTTATTGAAGTCTCCTCTTTGACTGACCATTTGACCTCTAGAAGAGGTGAGGCCTCAACATTCTCAGTATTGTATTTGGGATCTAAAACATTCCCATCATCTTCCATTCCCTCTGGAGTATCTCTAAGGCCCAGTTCTTCAAACCGACTCAAATGGTGTCTACAATAATCTAGTTTTCTGATCTCATTTTGTGTTATGAGATCAACGCAAATATCTTCAACCATTGGCATGTGGAAAGTTGACTTTCTTTTGATTTTATCTTGTACCCTTCTGAAATCAAAACGATCCCTTTTCTTGAAAGTCTTCATTGTGACCAGTTGCATTTTAGATTCAACTATTTTGGCCTTGGTAGCCGACTAGACTGAGTACCTTCCAATTTCTATAGGAAACTTAATTCCTGACTTTTTCAACTCCATTTGTTTATTGTGCACCACAATCAACTATCTACATAGTTCCATAAGAACAATCCTATCACTGGGATACTGTGGAAGTATATATGGATAACCAGGATAATATCCTACTCTGAAATATGTGAAAGTAGGAAACTGTAAGAATAAGTAGCCAAAAGAATTTACAACTTCCCAAGCTTCATCTGAAACCCTCTTTTGAACAAGCTCACTATCCCACAAGCACATAAAGACTAAGAAGAAAGCATCATTAACCCTACAGAAATGATGGATTGATCCTTTTAGAGTGATTTGGGGATAATACTCATAAACAAGAACCAATCTCCTACCACCAACCTGAGTCATACCAAGAAAACTTCTCATGCTCGTAGCAACATACACCAGATATGAAGTCATATAAAATTTGAAGGTGGTATTGACTTTTAACAATTGCTCATGCAGAGCATTGCTAATCTATTCTCCCCAAAAGATTCGTTGTGTACCCCTGAGAATCACCTTGATGTATGTGTACATCCATTCCTGAAACTTGGACGAAGAAGGGAGATCTCTTATATGACTCAACAGTGTAATCAAGTCACAGACCTCATCAACAAAGTCACTCCTCGGGAGATCTTTCGGCCATCTAGTCAAATTGCTTCAAGGAATCTTCAACCACTTACTATTTATATGTCTCCTCACAGCTTCCACATCTTCATCATAATCTTTTTACCCTTGAGCAAAATTAATTTGTCAAATATTTACAATAGGAGGACACATGAAGATTTTGTCAAGAAATTCCGCATCTAGTCTCATGATCACATTTCCTTGGGAATCAGACACAGTTCTAGTATCCCTGTTATAATGACTAGCTACCTGAAGAACAAACTCAGGATTGTGGGTAGCAACAGGAAAAGAGGCAACCAAGTGAATATTACTGTTGATGATCTTTTTCATATACTGAGGAGGATTTGATTGTTTGGTTCTGTCCATGAACTTGGCCATGTCCACATGTCCTATCTCTGTATCCTTGATCTCATCAACATTAGACTGCACTGAAGTAATAGGAAAGACCCCTTGGTATTTGTACTTCATGATCTTAGCTTTGGATGGAGACATCTCTGACATCAGATTTGAAGAGAAAACTGGAAAAGGTGTTTACCATAGATGTTTGTTGAAAACTGCAAAAAGCCATGATCTCACAGTTAGGGGAAAGATAAGAAAATTGGGGTTACTGCAAATTGATGATCATGAACACGAGAATGTGCATTGAAGGACTTGGGAGCACGCAAAATGAGGTAAAAGGCAAAAGTGGGCCAATAGGCTTTGAAAGGAAAATTTTCCCAATGTTAGGAAAAATTCAGGAAAATATGCATGGGCAGTCAAAATGACCGCTCCTGCGTCAGGGACAAGTCATTTATAATTCAAGGTTAGCAAAAAGGGTCGCCTTTGCATGTATGTGGTAAAATAATGTTCTTGATGTAGGGGCAATCAATTTGACTGCCCTTACATGAGGGTAAAACAACAAGTTTATGTAAGGCACATGTAAAGGCGGTGAAAAGGTCTGCCGGTGCATGTTGAAGGGAAAAACTCCAAGTATCCACATGCTAAGTCGGTCAAAATGACCGCTTAAACACTTTGTCAAAAACTTTTGACTTACATGCAGAAGCGGGGGATTCTACCGCTAGCGCATATTTGGGAAAAACTGAGTTTTCATGTAGGGGCGGCGGATTTCACCGCCCTTACATGAAGGGAAGACAAAAATCAAATATATGTATTGGCAGTTATTTTGACCGCCGACACACTACTAAGCAAACAATAATGTGAGGGCGGCAGTTTTCGCGTCCCTTACATCTGAAAGTAAAACCTAAAACAAAATCTAAGTTTAGGGTAGTATGAGCGGGAAAAATCCATGACTTGACTAAAGTAAAAACTAGGGTATCAGATTAAAAGCTGACAACCCTAAAGAATGAAACAAAAAATAACTATAAAAGAAAAACAAACGGTGAAAAACAATCTTAAAACAATGAATTTTACAGAAACCATTTAATAAAACAAGCGATTTCAATCAATCGTAGAGAGACATTCATATCGCATGCAAACCCTAAAAATAAAAAAGAGAAGAAAAGAAAAGAAAGCTCACCCAATGAAAGAGAAATCAAACTCGTTTAGAATTCCAAATCAAAAATCCACACGCCCAAAATCGCTAACACAGGTTCACAAGGATTCCAAATCGCACAAATGAAGATTATCAAATGATTAAATGAAAAAGAAAATAATAAAAGATGTTTAAAAAGGTTAAAAATGAAAACATTAATACCAACATGAGTGGCATTAATGTCACCATAAGTTCAAAGATTTCGCAGAGATATGCTTGGTCGGTGGATTTAACTGCTCTTGCACATGAAGCCTCAGCATGCATGAACGGTGGATATGACTACTAATGCATGTACGAAATTGACAGGGGGTATGCATAAGCGGCAGATTTACTGCTCTTGCATATTAATAAAGAAACAAGACTAGTATGTATAAGCAGCAATTTTGGCCGACAATGCACATGAAGACTTAAAAACATGTAAGAGTGATGTTTTTTACCAACTCTACATATGAGGACTTAAAAATTTTCTAACACCTTAAAACGATCAAAATTGATATTTTGACAAGCTTGCAACCTAATTGATTTTCACAAATCTCGAGAAATCATCTTAGGGGAATGTCGCGAGCTATTCTACAGTGTCAGATGACTTCGCATGAGGCCACGAGAACTTGTCTTGATTTGCAAACTTAGAGTGTAGGCTATGAAATGGACAAGTTTCGTAGGGGTTGTCTACAAAAATGAGCGTAGCTGATTTTGAGAACAACAGAATCTAATCATTAATAATTTTAACATAAACACAATGATCCTCTTTTCTCCTAGCAAAACTCAAACTTAATGCAAAAGCATCAAAAACTTCTGGTACCACAACTTAGGTGACTATTTCAAACCATATAATAATCATTTTAACCTACAAACTAAGTGTTCCTTTCCGTTTACAACAAAATCATCAACATTACACATATAAATCTTCTCCTCAAGATCCCCATGCAAGAAAATAGTTTTAACATCCATTTTCTCAATCTCAAAATCACAAACTACAGTAATAGATAATAGGAATCTAATAGAAGTTAACCTAGTAATAAGAGAGAAAATTTCACTAAAATTGTCTCACTCTCTAGGAGTAGCCATTACCTTTAGTCTAGCCTTTTACCACTCTAACTAACTATTTGTACCAATTTTCTTTTGATACACCCACTTACAACCAATGGGGCTTTGTTCCCTCGAGCAAACTAACAAGATCCCAATTGTCACAACTATCCAACGCCATTATCTCCTCATGCATGGCTTCCATCCAAGACTCACTATCCTCTGAAGAAAGAGCATCCCTAAAAGATCTAGGTTCATTAGTACTCAATAAAGTAAATATACAATGGAAATTTGGTGGGTAATACATGTCAATTGAATTCCATTATTTTGTGGATCTCCTCAAGGTAGGAGTAACGGGTTGTGCCTATTCTTTTGTATGCTCATCCTACACATCCTAAACTAAACTCTCATTTAAACCCTCTTCTTCCTCTCCATCCTTTGATCCATCTATATATTCTTCTTAGAGATACTGGACCAAAATCCTTAACCAAACCTTTGAGAGGTTTAGTTAGACCCTCCACAAATAGAACAATGAATCTCTTCTCTATCACATCTGGCACCATCACTGATAACCTCTAAAATTATGCCACATAATGCTCTATTGTACCCTCTTGCCTCAACTGTGCTAGCTCTGTGAAATGAACCTCAAAATCCTTACAGTTAAATCTATTTATCAACCTCTAATTGAATTCTGATAAACCAGTGATGGAACTATGCCCTTGTGTAACCATGCCATGGTACCACCACTCATGAGACACATCCTCCAAATGAAGGGTAGCAAAGTTAATTTCCTCCTCCTCATACATAGGATTCAACAAAAAATATGTATCAAACTTCTACAACCAATCCCTAGCTAAACATTTGTTCGATCCATCATATGTAGGTATGGTGATCTTACCCAATTGATGTTGTTTGTCTTTCCAGGGTTGATCATGATGATATCCCCTTCCTCTTCTAAGCCCATTCTTTATTCTCAAATCATAGAACTCACCAAAGGATAAATCATTATGGATTGCTTGACTTAGAGCATTGTACTCTTCATGATACCTTGTCATATCATCTTTTATGCAAGGCTGAAAATGTTGCTCCTCCTCTAATGGATCTTATCTCTATAGGAACTTTGCCTGAAATGTCTTAGTGGGAGGGTTGATTGAGACCCTCTCACTGGTTGAATTACTACCTTCACCTACAACTTTTTGGATTGTGCTGGATGCATTCAAATATTGATACAACTCCCTCAAGGTTCGAGCCATCTCTGACATGGACTCTCTCATGGAAGTTTGGATCTCCCTAGCTAACTCATTGTTACTTCAGTTAATAATTTCCTAGATGTTTGTTTCTTCTCTCCTATCTCTGTCACCTAGGGTTTCCTCTTCTCTTTCCTTTCTTCTCTCCCTCTAATAATATCTAAATTCTTTGTCACTTTCATGCATCAAACTAGATCTACATCACAAAATTAATTCTTCCCCAAACAGGTTGGTAAGATCACTACTCCGATACCACTGTAATGTCTCCAAATTCTATTTTTTGTATTTTCTAAATTTTCAACAAAATGCAAAACTGAAATAGCAAACTAGAGTCAAATAACTAACAAAAAATTCATGAATACCCTCGATTTCACAACAATTAACCAATCATGTGCATGCTCAAATCCTTTAATTGTACTTGCAGATTTATTGATTTATAACAATATAAACCCTATGGCAAAATTATTCTCAAATTTGGAAATTAAAATGTTTATAACAACATAGTATCAATTAGAAACTCCACAAATGAACCCCAAACTAAAATTTTATTGCAATCTTTGTTGTTGGTAAAATTACAATTGTTGATTTGATAAAATGACAATAATTTTTAGATCATACAATATCATGAAATCTACTCACAAATCCTTCTGTAGATGGTACAGCTAGCTAGTCTAGTTGATTTTAGAACTATAGGTAGCAAAGAATGGTATGACAGCTAGAAAATGTCCCTTCAACATTCAACAAACCCTCCAAACTGCTATGCCAAAACCTTGACACCTAGAAATGATGGATCAGATCTCAATTATTGTAATTATTGTTGTTGTACATTGTAGGGAAGATGGTATGATAGAGTTAGAAGTTGTACGACTACAACAAAAAAAAATTAGTTATTGGCGGATGGAAACAAGTTTGTAAATGGCAATTAATGTGTGAAAAATCCTCCTTATTCTAGCACCACAAATTGGAAATGTTGATTGCTCCAAAATGACGCCTTGAAATGTGTATGCCCACTCCAAATCAACCCAAAATGGTACGGATCTGCTACAAGTGTTGACACTCCAAAAATAATATGAAAATCAACAACACAAAATGGTGGACAAGTCTGAAAATACTAAAAATGAAACCTCAAACGACAACAATTATTTACTTGCAAATCCTAATCATCAAATCTCTGAAATCCTACATAATATTGCTAAAATTCAGCTCCAATGCAACCCTTGTGTGGAGATGCCCTAGATGGATATGCCGGTTTTCATCCCAAATTTGGAAATGGAAGTCCAAGAGGGTTTTAATCCTCCAAGACCTTTGAAACAACCAAGGGTTTTCATCCTTGGATGCCAACTCGAACACGAAGCTCCAAAGTGAAAAATGCCAAATGAAATCTTGATGATGAAATGAAGCCAAGTGCCACCTTTTTATTTATTTACAAATCGAGCCCTAAGATTTAAATTTCCCTCCAAGTATTTAAAAATACTTTTTATAATTAAGTGTTTAAAAATATTTTTAATTAAATAAATAATATTATATTAAGTTACCTCTTAAATAAAGAATTATCAAGCCCAACTTAAAAATAATATTATAATTTATTTCTCTTACTTAATCGTTTAGCCTACAAGAAATAAGGATAGGCTAGAGGTCTTCTCCATGATGCTAGTATGAAGAAGGGGACATGACAAAAAAGTTAGGAATGCCAAGAAAAGGCAAGAAATAATTATATTTTGGATAGCTTGTCATAAGATGCCCTCTAGTAAAAATATGAAAAGTAACACCTAATTGAATAGTTTTTGCCATTCCTCCACATGCAACAAGTTTTGTATGTTATTCATTGTACTCATCATGTTTCAATGCATACTTAACATGAAAACATTCTTCCTTTGTTTTCCATCTTTTCACTTATTTTTCCTCTCCATCTATGATTTTTTTTCATGAATTTTACCACCATAATTTTCTATGGTGTCAAGTTTTAACTACAATGTCTTGTCTCTACCATATTTCCAATTAACCTTACGCCTACATTCTTTTGGAGGTTCATCTTGGTTTTCATTCTCTAACAATTCAATGAATGGATACTTTGATACCCAATCAATCTAAAAATTCCTTGGCATGTCCCACTTATGTCCAATTTTTTATTTGACATCATTTTCCCCTTCCATCCATGATGTTCATTTTTTTGAACACTATGTGAGATTGACTTATTCAAATTGTTATTCATGCTATGCTAAGACTCCTCCAAAGTAACATTATCTCTAACATTGCCATGCACCTCATTACAATCTTGCTCTATAAAATTCTCTTGTTCATCAACAAATGGTGAAACTTTTGATGTTACAGCTCGATCTACTTCACTATACAATTGCCAAAATATGACATTATGTTTTTTTGTGTTTTGATGAGTGCCCCTTGCCACTACCAAGAAGCATGCTCAACATCTATCACAAATTGTTAATTGTAAAAACTGTTGTTATATTAAACAATGCTTGATATTATGTTAAATCATTTGATGTTTAAGAATAACAATAGAAAAAGAGTTATTTAACAATCCATCTATAAAAATAAGCATGAACTTGTCGCATGCGGTTAACCCGTCTAAGTGTGAAGCTCGTTTCCTTGCAGGTTTGAAGGGCAAGTCTAAGTGGGAAGTCCATTTGTGGGCAGGATTGAATGGTGCATATTTGCAAGTAGCAGGGTCTGAGTGCTGCTTGCCCACGACAACGCATTCCAAATCTAGCTCGAGAGAACAAATCTCTCAAGATCTGTGTACTCTCTTTCTAGGGGATGCTATGGCTTTTTCAAATGGTGAGCATGAAGCTGGGCAGGAAAACACCTCTTCTCCTGTTGAATGGGAGGCTTTTTCAAATGGGGGTTAGCCTTCTGTTCGGGATGAAGGGATTACGACAGGTTCTGGACTCTCTGTGCCTATTAATAATGAGAAGGTTCCATCTGAACCAAATCCTGGAGGACACTATTCGACTCAGGGGATTAGAGGTGCTCGACCCCAGGTCACTCTCAGAAGTCATTTATTGATGTTGTAACAACTCAAGAGCTCAAGTAAGCTCATCACAGGCTAAGGTTAGGCCATTGCCTTGTGCCCGTTCATCTCTAGTGGTGGTGTGTGGCCCAGAAGTTCCAAAAAATGAGGAGTTTTATCTTAAGAGCGGAGTAATCTACAGATTCAATGGTTTATGGCCCTCTCTCCCCGATCTGTGTAACTAAGTCATGGAATCCTGGAAACCCTTTGTGGATGGTCAGATCGAGCTTTATCTGAGCACTAGGGGTTTCTTCATTGTGAGTTTTGCTTCCTCAGAGGAGCGAGACTTAGTGTTGATGGTAGGGTTTGGATGTGAGGTGAACATCCGCTCTCCATCAAACCTTGGGCTCATTCCTTCAATCCACTCACTAAGCCACTTAATATTAGACCAATATGGGTTTGACTCCCAAATCTCCTTCTTCAGTTTTGGGAGGATTCTTTCTATGGGGCCATTGGCAATGCTATTGGTCACTTCTTGAAGGAAGACTCTACGACCTCATGTATAGGGCATACAATAGTTGCTCGCATATTAGTGGATATTGATATCTCCAAAGCCCTCCATGGAGATGTAGTTTTGATCGTAGGGGAAAGGCCTTAGACGTAGTAGTTAGACTATGAGGGTCTCCCTTTTAGGTGTAGAAGATGTTACTCTATTGGTCACTTGGCCTTCGTTATCGTCACTCTCACCGCAAGGGTGAGGCAACTTGGTGGAAGAATGCACTCATTGATCATATGACTATTAGCGCTTCCTCAAAGGATGGTTCCTCCTAGGAGGGTGAGCCTTCCAACAAGGGTGGTTCCTCCCAGTAGGATGATCCTTCCCAGGAAACCTTGCCCATCTTTCCCGCTTCCCCTGTGGAGCCTGTGGTAGATAGGGTGGCTGCTAATTTTGATCATGCTAGATTTTCTTCGTTGGCTCCGGTTGTTTCTTCGGCTCCTATTCGAGGTCGGATTGCTATTTCATCAATTCCAGACATATCTTTAGCTTTACTTTCTTCTAGTTTGACCTCTTTGCGTGAGGGTTCTTATTGAGTACTTGTGACTCAGATTACAGGCATTGGTTCAATGGTTCATTGGTTCATTGGTTCGATGGCATCGGTTCAATGGTTCATTGGTTCATTGGTTCGACAACATCGGTTCAATGGTTCCTTGGTTCATCAGTTTGACAGCATTGGTTCAATGGCTCATCGGTTTGACAGCATTGGTTCAATGGTTCATTGGTTCAATGGTTAGTGTTGGTTCAAGGGTTTAACCTGATCGGGTAGAGTGTAGCCATCGGCTTTGCTTTAGTTTGTTACTCTGACCGTTTGTGTCTCCCTGATGGTGTTTGTTCCTACGATGTGCTATCGGCAAAACGGGGGTCTTTGGTGTAACTTGTTTGTGTTCTAGCGATGGAGTATGTTTCTCTGATGGTTCATTGATGATTGACCAGCTGGGGTCGTCAACGGAAAAAGCGTCGACGATAGACTTACCACATGTTCGTGGATATATACTACTGCTATGTTTGTCAACTGATGAATGTGGGACTATTTAGTCCTCATGAATATGAATGGTTGCGAATGGTTAAAAATGAACTGTCGACCTTTTGGAAGTTGTAACGGTCTGAGATAGTAACCAATTGTTCTATTTCTGTAATGTGATGGCAGTTAGAATAGAGTTCAGGTGAAGAGGATTCAAGCCGAGAGGGAGAAGAAGTATCTCTCTTGGTGATGTCTTGTACTGTATGCTATTTGTGGCATGATAACAATATGAAGGACTAACCCGAGTGCTGTGATTCAAACTGAGGAGAACTTTGTGCAGGGTTATGTTGTTAGTTATTCTTCCAGAGGAGCAAGATGTAAATCCATGTGTTAAGGCCTTGAGCCTGCAAGTGTATTGTAACATGTTTGTTGTTGTTGATTAATACATTGGTTCGATGCTTTGGAGTGTGGGGCTTTTTACCTATAAGGGTTTTCCCCACGTATATCTGTGTCTCTTGTTCTGTCTTTCATGTTAACGTTTCTGTTGTTGAAATTAGATCTTGTTGCTTGTATTTCCTCTAAGGGTCAATGTTGGAAATGTTCTATGTCTGTTTCCGCTTTGTGGCATAGTTGTGCATGTTTTTGAAGCGATTGAAAATAATTTAAACCTGACAAAGACACCACTATTCTTAGAAATACGTTCTAAGATGCTCTCATTTCCTTACAAGTGGTATCAGAGCCTTCTTTTGGGATCTACTTTGTTGCTCACATATGTATGTTTGTGTGTTGCATGTGTTATAATGAAAGAGTTCCTGGTGTATAAGGTCTGGGTATTCCTTATGTGATGATTTCTTAGTGTGATAGGCTTGAGGAAATCTAAAGGAATCGTCTAATGTTTGATCCTTGTTTTGAGTGAAGTCTGGCAGTTGATCTTGTTTTCCTATTTCAGCAGTGCTTGAAGGATGGTGAAGATGAAGAGACTGGAGCTGGTCATGATGTGGCCTGAGGCTCTTAGTTGATAGTGTATAATCCTATTGCATGGGGTGGATTATGCTTTGTGGTTGTGTGGAAGATCTAGGAGCTTCTACAATAGCCTGATTCTCTCAAATGCATGTGCATGTTGGTGGTTGAGAAATTGGTCTACAAGTGGGCCTGAAGCTCTTGAACTGCTATTTCCTTGAATGGATATTTTGTACTTGCATTTTGAGAGGTTTCATAGTTTTTTCCTAAAATCTATGGTTATGCATATTCATGATGATCCATTTTTTTGGTTTAACCGTTATGGTGTTTCTTGATTCATATTCTTGGTCTTCCAAATGTGAAGTGGGTATGGATGTGCATGGATGTTTTTCAAACACAGTAGTTTTGCAAGTTTTACATGGTCAAGAGAAAAACTTATGGTTTTGTGAAGCTGCAGTTAAGCTATTTCTAGACCCTGGCATTTGGGGTGATGCTGGATGATATAGTTGTAGTTTTGCATGCATGCTCCATGCATGGTGTGAGGAGGTGAAATGCTTTCTCTACATGGGAGTGCTGGCATGTGATATGACACTTAGCATTTTTGTGGTAATGTTTTTGGTTTTCTAGACTATGGTGCTCAGGTTGTGGACACATTTGGTGAATTGGATTTGTAAGTAATCTAGTGTTTGAGTCATGTTGTCTACATTGTTATCTACTCCTTGAGATCCCAGTTTTGCAATTTCTAGTGCAATAGTGGGTTTGCATGTTATATTGATTGGATCTACAAGTTATGCAGTTTGTGGATTAGCTACCCATTGGCTGCAGTGGGATAACTCAGAAGTGGACTGTCCATATCCACAAGATTATTTTAGTGTTTATGCAGATTTGTTAGCTGGCCTTGTCTGTGGTCACTTGTGCATTAGTGTGATTGCATTGGGATAAAGGGGTGGATAGTGTAAAGTACCTGAATAGTCAATAATCTATAGCATGTGTATCATGATGTCATGTATAGCTTGGATACACAGTTTAGTGTAAGCTTTTGACAGTGATGTTGTATTTCCTTGGTTTGGAGATCTTGGTGCCACTTGGTTTTGTTGTCACATGGACATGTTAATGTGTGGACCTAGAGGATTTTTAGATTAGAAGATATTTGGTCATGATGCCTGAAAAGATCAGTTGCCACTGTTCAGTGGGAGCTTTAGCATTGACTGTGGATTCATCACTTAGTGGTGAATGATCTTCTTTAGTGTTGCAGATGTTACTAGGAGGAGCTCTTAGATCCTATTGATGCAGAAGGGTTCTTTCGCATTTGCAGGGGCACTATTTGAGGATGTGTAACATCTTGGAGTCATGGAGGATACATGAAATCCTTGGCTGAGGTGTTGGTAGTGCTTGATAGGTGATGTTGGTTTAGAGTTTGGTTTGTTTCATGTCATGATATTTTCTTGATTTCTGCATTTGAGTTTTGGCATGATACGTTGCTCCTGAGACTTTGGTTAAGTTCACCTGAAGCATGGAATCTCCTAAGGGAGATGATAAGATCATGATGTCTTAATAAGTTCCCTTTATAGCTTTGTGGAGCTTCGACAATGGTATGGTAACTTCTCTATGTTTGGGTACATTTATTATTTGCTTGATTACTTCATAGTGGTGTAGTGATGCAGTTGGAGTTTAGCATGAGGTGATTGTTCGTAGGTACTCATGGATACATGGAAAATAAGGTGAGACTGTATATGTTGTGCTTAATCAAAGTTTGCAGCAAGAAGTTTGAGGAGTCTTTACCTTGGTTGAATGTGAGTTCAACAAAAGATCTAAAGGAGATTGTTTTTGGAGAAAGTCATTGGGACTTGGATATCTTGGAAGAACATTCTCATTCCCCACTCTTGGTCTACTCGACAGTTAATTACTTGAGAGGTATTGCCCATTGTTTCTCTCAGGTGTTTTATGCTTTCTTTCATAGACATGGATCTTGAACTGCTCATAGATGGTTCTGGAAGATTCATTGTGAGAGATGGATAGCATGATTAATCTCCTTGTGCATTTGAGTTTAAGATATCGTTCATTGATGAGGACTGATAGGAGATGGTTTTATGGGCTGATTTCTTGAAACGGGAAATGGATTAGTTTGATCTTCTTTGGTTTGAGAGGCTTACATCCATGTTGGTTACATGATTACATATGTTGAATTTGATCTCTTGAGATTGAATGTTTGTTTGGGTGTTGTTATGCTGTTCTCTTTGGGGTGTTTTGAAGGAGATCATACTTGACACAGTTGGCATTCAGAGGTGTATGTAGAAGGATTATCTATAGGTATATGATGTGCAGAGTTTCTCTCTATGGTCCTAGTTATCTTCTTGGATGGTTTGTTTCACACTACATTGGTTTGAGGTTTGATTGGAGCTGAGGTGATCACTAGTTTGTGGTCATGTGTTTTCACTTATGTTCTTGGGTGATGACATGGAGGTTCTGTTTTCCTTTGTTGGGTGTGGATAAGTTGGGGGAGTTTTGGACTGGTGGGGAGAATTGTTCTTGCAGGTTATTTGTTTACAGATTTTACATATTATTGTGGACGATTCCTGGTACTACATGATGTTGTTACTTTAACCTTCTATGTTATGCTATTGGTAGACTTTGTATGCCTTGATCTTTTTTTTTTCAGATCTGCATTACCCGTGCAATGGGAGTTCTTGGATGTGTTTGTTCTTCTTCGATTGGTTGACACATGGAGCTTGTATTTGCAGTTGATGGGTGCATATGTAGGTGGCATGAGTCTGCTAATGTTAATACCTTCAAGGTATGAGTGACTGGATGTTTTAGCACTGGTTGTGTGTGCTATTTTCAGTCACGTGGGTTTTGTTCAGTTGGATGGGTGCAGTCAGTTTTCTGATTATTGTTATAGCTGATGTTCTATCTTATTTCTAGAGGATGGTTTCATGGCTGTGTTCTGGAAGATTTGAAGTTGATTATGTTGGAGCTTCTGTGTAGCTTGTGAGCACAGTGGAGTGGAGATAGTATCATCTTTGGTTCTGTAACTTGGAGCATTGATGGTTTCTTGTAATTCCTTCGTCAAGTGGGAGAATGTTGAGTACTTGTGACTCAAATTACAGGTATCGATTCAATGGTTCATTGGTTCATTGGTTTGATGGCATTGGTTCATTGGTTCATCGGTTCGATGGCATCAGTTCAATGGTTCATTGGTTCATCGATTCGATGGCATCGGTTCAATGGTTCATTGGTTCATCTGTTCAATGGTTCATTGGTTCATCGGTTCGATGGCATCGGTTCAATGGTTCATTGGTTCATCAGTTCGATGGCATTGGTTCAATGGTTCATCAGTTCGATGGCATTGGTTCAATGGTTCATCAGTTCAACGATTAGTGTTGGTTCAAGGGTTCAACCTGATCGGGCAGAGTGTAGCCATTGGCTTTGCTTTAGTTGTTACTCTGACTGTTTATGTCTCCCCGATGGTGGTTTGTTCCTGTGATGTGCTATCGACAAACTAGGGGTCTTCGGCGTAACTTGTTTGTGTTCTAGCGATGGAGTATGTTTCTCTGATGGTTCATTGATGATTGACTAGCTGGGGACGTCGGAGGAAAAAGTGCCAACGATAGACTTACCGCATGTTCGTGGATATATACTACTGCTATGTTTGTCAACTGATGAATGTGGGACTATTTAGTCCTCATGAATACGAACAGTTGCGAATGGTTAAAAATGAACTGTTGACCTTTTGGAAGTTGTAACGGTCTGAGATAGTAATTGATTGTTCTATTTCTGTAATGTGATGGTAGTTAGAATAGAGTTCAGGTGAAGAGGATTCAGGCTGAGAGGGAGAAGAAGTATCTCTCTCTTAGTGATGTCCTGTACTGTATGCTATTTGTAGCATGATAACAGTATGAAGGACTAACCCAAGTGCTGTGATTTGAACTAAGGAGAACTTTGTGCAAGGTTATGTTGTCAGTTATTCTTCTAGAGGAGCAAGATGTAAATCTCTGTGTTAAGGCCTTGAGCCTGCAAGTGTATTGTAACATGTTTGTTGTTGCTAATTAATACATTGGTTCGATGCTTTGGAGTGTGGGGTTTTTTACCTGTAAGGATTTTCCCCACGTATATCTGTGTCTCTTGTTTTGTCTTTTGTGTTAACGTTTCTGTTGTTGAAATTAGATCTTGTTGCATGTATTTCCTCTAAGGGTCAATGTTGGAAATGTTCTATGTCTGTTTCCACTTTGTGGCATAGTTGTGCATGTTTTTGAAGTGATTGAAAAGAATTTAAACCTGACAAAGACACCATTGTTCGTAGAAATACGTTCTGAGATGCTCTCATTTCCTTACAGTTCTTTTGTTGCGACATCTAGTGAGGATCCCTCCTCTCGCCTCACTTTGAGGATTTGGACTTGGAGTTTTCCTAGACTTTGGTCCAACGTAGAAAAAAAGGACTCCCCAAATATGTTGTTGATTTGCGCCCTAGGGCCAAGCGAGTTAGATTTTCTAGTTTGGGATCTGGTATTGTTTAGATCCCTTGTTTGGTTTTTATTTTTTAGTTGTTTGTGTGTTGTTGTTGTCTTGTTTGTGGCCTATTTTGTTTTGCCCTAAGAGCCTTGTGTACTTAATCAAAAACAATCCATATGTATAACCAAAAAAATGAGTACAAGAAACAAGTTAAACAACTAACCTATTTCACCCAAAATCTAAGCTACCTTCGATTGAGCAAAAGGAATGCAAAACATACATATAATGCTAAACTATGAACAACACGTGCAAACCTAGATTGTGGATGTGCTCCTTGATGATTTGATGTGGATGGCTCATCAAATGGGTAGCATAACCTTGATTCTCATGGATTTTTGAAAGAAAATAGGTAGCATTATGTTGCAAGAAGTTATGTTATTTGTGAAGGGGTGAGCTCTAATTTATAGATTTTTGGAGACTCAATTGGATGGTTGGTATTTGATTTGGAGATCAATGGATGAGGATGCTTGAGAGCTCTCAAGAAAGGAGATCTTGACAAGTGTCATGATAGGATTCAATGAGAGGAGATAGCCTTGGATCAAGGAGGAATGAAGGGTTGAGATTTGACCTTGGGAATATTGGAGGGATGAGATTGTCTTGGTAGATGGGAGGTATGGGTTAGATTTGATTTGAATTTTAAATTGGAGAGCATGGTTACATGCCGAATTTAAAAATGGAGGAAAAAGGGTGAGTTGGAATTGATTTAAATTTTAAATTGGAAGCATGGGTACATGCCCAATTTAAAATTGGATGAATAGTGGATGGAGGACAAAAGGACCATTGTACATGGATCCTTGACTATGCCTTTTGTAAGAAGGCCATGTGCTTGTACATTTGGGGGAATGGAGAGGATTTGATCAAGGTTAGATTAGGATTTAGGTTGTGCAAGTGGGGGATTAGGTTAGTTAATTAGGTTTATGTGTCCTAATCAAATGTGTAGAAAATAGGAATTAAATAAATATAAATATTTATTTAATTCATGGGATGGGATAGGGGATATTAGATAAATTAAATTTATCTAATGTTTGGACTATAGAGAAAGGAGATAAGTGATTTATTGGCTAGGGCTAGGGCTAGGTACCAATGTAGGTACGTGTTGATGATGATTATTAGTCATAACAACATGCATAAAAATTTGCACAACAAACGTTTATTATCTTGTAAAGTACGATCAGCTTAGGATAAGTTGATGACTCCAAGTCTCCGTTGATCAGGTCATGATCATCTAACGTTACTCAGAGGTTTATGTGACATGCTATTTTCCATTTCAAGGGGTCTTACATTTGTCTAGGTGATCAGTATTGCACTGTATCTTGTAAATTCACTCCACAGAGAGGTCAATTCTACTCTATTTTTCAAGGATTGTTGAGATATTTGTAAGTTTGATCAATTCTTCTGATCATTGATCATTTCAAACTTGCTCCTTCTTCTACACTGCAAATCTATTTAAATGATGTGTCTACAAGTGGATATTTATATGTATTTCATGGATGTTTATCTGAATTTGCATGATATTTATCAATTTAACATGCTTTTACTCTAAATATGCTCTGTATTTTCAATTATCTACGGGATATTTGCATATTTCATGTCTTATTTGCTTTTGATTGTCTATTATTTGCAATTATGGAGATAATCTGTAATGAAATTGAAAGAAATTTAAAAGAATACTTCTATTTTTAGTGAATCTTTAGTCATTGAATCACATACATACATGATACATTTATGGAGAGAAGAAATCAACCATAGATCACTAGGACGTTCCACAGCTAGATATGATTGATGCTAACTTCAAAGGAACTAGGAATGAAAACAATACATGTAGACTGAAAAGCACTCCAAGGGACGCAGCTAATCAATGCATATATCTAGATTTCAATCACAGATTACTCAAGATTTATGATGATTTGTAATCAAAATGGCTTCTCTTTTATTTAGTATGCATAACATTTACATTTACAACAACTTTGAAATGAGTCCTGAACTTTTCAGCAATCAAATTTCAATTAAGTTTCGAATGTTTAAAAGATTGCACCCCTACACCTTTTATAGAATAAGGTGAGGAGGCAGTTACAATTGACCAATGGTCAAGATTTATCAATTAAGATCAATGGTTGACAATTAGCCTATGACTTAGTTAACTTCTCCTCATGGCACAGGTTTCCAGCTGGCAACCATCTGTATGATTCACTATTTATGAGTACCTTATGCATACGCTCACTTAGTGATGCATCTTCATTCATTCCTCAGGCTCTTATTCTTCATTTTCTTCTTCTTCATTGTTTTCCTCATCTTCATCACTTTCAGCATCACTGTCACTTTGATATACATCCTCTTGTATGTGGAACTTTACTGTTGTCCTGATGTGTTCATATGCATGTACTATTTTATCCACCTCTCCCCCATCTTGGATTTTAGCTTTTGTTATGGCATGCTTATGAGACTTGAACTTAGCCTTGAGAGCTTCCAACTTACCTTTCCTGTTGGTCAAAGTCTCATTGTAAGTTTCTACTTTAACTTTTATCCTCGTGATCTTATTCATTACTTCTTCTGTCAGGTGGATGAGAGGGTCATCCGCTACTGGCTTAAAATTATCATGTAGACATTTAATAGCAAAGTCGGTATCCTGATTTTCAATTTTGCCTTCTATTTTTCCCTCCAAGGCCTCAAGGATTTATGCTTCATACGCCATCATGTTGTGCAGCTTTACACTTATATCCCTGAGCTTGATGTTGCACTTCTTTAAGATATCACATTCAAACCTGATATCCTCATACCATATGCCTATCAGCAGGGCAGTATTATTATCCAACACTTGATTGCTTATCAAGACTTGTGGATCAATTCTCTTCATTTCACTTAAAGCAGTCAGGTCCTTTTCCAATTGGAATGACCTTTTTCTTGTATCATTTTGCATTTTATCTACTTTTCTCTTTAAACTACTTCAATAATTCCACCTATGTAGGGAGGTTCTCAATACATCTTTAGCCCCAGTGAGAGATGACAACATCCACTTCTCCATGACCATTGCCTCATGCTTCATTAGGTCTAACTTGGTGACCTCTTCCTGTGATATGACAGTTAATGGGACTGTAGGATCAACTGGTGTATTATCAGGGTTAATTAACCCTTTTATGAAAGAATGTAGCTGAGCAATGTGCTCCTTATGCATTTTATTTTTCTCTTTCTCCTTCTTCACCCTTTGGGTTAAAGAATCAATAATGTCCTTCCCTTCTTGACCTTCCTGGTCCTCATTGGCAAAACCCAAATCAACAGTTGTGATTTGGAATTCCTCTAGGCTAAGTTTGCCTTTCTCCTTTTCTACTGTGGGAAGTGCTACCTGTGCAGTTCTTCTGCTTGTAGCAGGATCTCTTTTTATGGCTAATGTTAATCTGGCCTTCCTCCTTGGCTTCATCATTGTATCGGCCAACAAGGTAGAAACATCAAACTCTTGGATTTTTTACCCTAGTTCCATACTTATCTCCTTTTCCAGCCACTGAGGAACATCACCTCCCAATTCTTGGTGGCCTTGGTCAATATCATGTCTGCCTTGTTCTCCAGTATCTTCCTCTATTCTTGGTGGAGAAGGCACCTTATTGATTTCTTCCTGATGTATTTCTTCATGAGGAGGATCTTGTTGAAATTCTTACTACTGAGGGGCTGCCTTCTGCAAAGGAGGATCTTGTGAAATTCCCACATTCTGATCCAGTGCCTGATCCATTACTCCCTCCTTCAAATTTTCATCCTCTTTATTATCTTTCTCACCTAGTGGCATATTGACATCTTCGAATGTCTGTGTATTTTTTCCCTTGTGCATCACCCTGATCAAGGGTCATTTCTTGTTCTCCACCCGATGCACTGATATCCTGTGGCTTAGGGTCCTCCTGACTTGATTTATCTTCTACTCGTGAGGCTTCTCTCGGATCTCCCTGAGTTTGAACCACATCAACACTTGATATATCTTTATCACCCCCACTCTTCTATTGAACTTCTACTATTTTTGTCTCTATGGGTGTCTCATGTTGTTGCTAACCCATATAAGCATGTTGTTGCTAACCTATATAAGGAGCAGTGCTATCTTTTTCTACATGCTTTGCCACTTCAATTTTCTCTGGTTCTTCAAGTACACTTGTTTTATCCTTAGGGCTTACATCACCCATGTATGTTAAATCTACAATGGTAGGACTAGTCACCTGCTCAACCAAATTATCAAGCCCTATCTGTTGGGCTACCCTCTTTGGGCTACCTTGTTTTACTTCCTCCTTTGTTTACTTTATTTCCTCCAACACCACCATCTATGCTAATGGGGTTCCATGAGGAGTCATGCAGGTGTTGGAAGCGAGAGTCTCCATTTGTTGAGAAGCCACACTCTAAACTACCTCATCATCAGATAAGTCTACGGTATCTTGCAAAGAGAAAGGAACACCCTAACTTGCTTTGAACACTTCTCTTGTTTGTTCCTCTGCCTTCTCAGTTTTGAATTTTATTGTGGAGGCAAGAGGAACATCATGTTGCAATTCCCTCCTGAATGATTCACCACCGGCTCCTCTCAATATGATGGGGTCAGCCTGGATATCCCCCCTCATGGATATTCTTTGCTTCTTGGGTGGTGATGTCAACGGCATCACCCTCATCTTCTTGCTGACTACCATCAGGTCATCACCTGCAAGTTCTTTATTTACCTGCTCTTCTTCCAAAGGGACTCTTTCTTCCACTTCATGCTGCAAGGCTTGGCCCTCTACCTGCACCTCTGTAGTTTCAACAGCGGGCCTCAAAATCTTTTAGTCTTTGGTTTTTCAATAGGAGGTTGTGCAGATGATGTGGATGCCTAAGCTGATGTAGATGCACCTACATTTGACATGGCAATCCTTTCAATTATCACCCCCTTTGGTTCATCTTCACTTTTCTTACCCTTAGGGGGACCTTTCCTTTGTTTTGTTGTAGGCAATCTTTCCCTGTTGGATTTTCTCTTCTCACTAAGGAAATCATCATATTCCTCATCAGATATTTCCTGCCTCTTCTTCTTGGCATCAACTGTAAGGCAACACCCCTTTTCTTCAATCTAGCTATCTCCTCATCCAACTAGGCTTGGGTTAGCTGGATCACCCCACTTGTCAGCTGATCCAGGGATATATCCTCTAGCTGTGTAAGATCAGGGGCTGATATGGTGTCATTATATACCTTTTTGTCCTCATATTCATTGGACTTGATCTTTCCATCATCCTTTCATAGCTGCACTGGCACTGGGATGCAGTCAAAGGTCTTAATTTGATTCAAGGTGAGTCTCTAGTACTTCCTTCTTCTCACCTCAGCCTCATCATCACAGTCGGTCCAGAAGTCTTCTAGATGCTTTTGGTGTATCAGTTTTCCTAATATTTTATGCATCCTTCCATAAGGATCATAAGATCTAGCTAATGGAAATGGTTGTAGATACATCAATTTTAGCCCTCCCATGACATGTTTTATGCTCTCTGAGTCTGAGCACATATACCAGCCCATAGACACTAGAAATAACACTGGAGGTATCTTCTTTTGTGCCTTGTAGGCTTCAACTATTGTAGATATCTGCCTGACAAATTCCATCAAGACAACCCCATCAATAGGGTATCTTGGCAACATAAGAGGTTGTCTTTCAAATCCCTCTATCCTGATATATGAAAAAGTGGCAAACTGGATAAACCAGGCCCCATGCCTATAAACAACTTCCTGAGCTTCCATGCTCAGCCTTTTAGTCCTGTCCTCCTCCATGGTTCTGACCAAATGTATAGAGAATGCACCATTTACTAGTTTATAGTCCAGGAGGTAATCCTTCCTCTGTAATTGGGGATAGTGATCCCATATGTGTGCATCGTCAGCATCACCACCAGCCTTACCCACTATCTTCAAAGCACCAAAAGTTTCTTGTATGCACATGAGTACACCACATATGAGGTCATATAAAATAAACATGTCTGGCCTCCCAAGTTCCTCATTCCTTCATCTAGTGTGTCACTGATGACCTTAGCCCATAATGGCCTGTTATCTACATACAAGACCATCTGGATGATCCCAAACATCCAGTTCTCAAAATTTCCAGCATGAGGTTTACCTGTCATCCTGCTCAGCAGGGCAATCATATATTGGTATTCATCATCAAAATCAAACTTGTATAGATGTACAGGAAATTTAGCTGAGGCAGCATATGTGTTGCTCTTTGACCTCCATTGGTAGATCCTCTTCCTTGCATTCTTCTTATTATTATTATACTATGTTTCCAACTTGCGCAGGTCCACGCTTACTACCTTCTTCCCAACTGGCATATTAAAAGTGGCAGTAATGCCCTTGATCGAGACGTCTACATATATTCTTCCATGTTTCTCCACCCATCTGGTTTCAGGGTTATAATTCCTTGCACATTCCACTACCAACTCCGAGGTATCCATAGCATACGAAAAGCCAGCTGCATGCCACATACCTGAAACATATACCCCATCTAGAATGGGATTATCCTTATCATGATCTACTCTTGTTGACCATACTGCCAGGTCTGTATCTCCTTGGTGAGTATCACCAATAACTCCATATTTAAACTGCACCCCTTCAGGCTGGACAAACATAGGCTTGAGGAACTCTACATCAGACCTATTCCTTCTGAGATCTGCCATGGCTTCCTACAATAAACATGATCTGTTTACCCTACAGTATCCACATGTATTTCTACAATATCATGCACTTCTATATCATGTGTACTCTATCTATTATTCTTTACTTCACCATGATATGTATATTCACAGAACCAAACCACAAGAAAGAACAAATAGTCTACCTGAAAACCCAGAAAACGACAACAGGAGGGTTTATAGTTACTTACCTGACAGTGCTTTTCTCCTAGGTTAGATGACTGATTACGAAAAAGGGTTGTAGACGCTCAAGATCACCCGTTCCGTTACACTGAAGGATCCAATCCGTTGACAGGTAGCTATATGAGGGTTTGACTTCGGAGCTCTGTAATTTCTCATTTTTTTGCAAGGTAAATGAAAATAACCTTTGAATTTCACCTTTAAAGCAAATCAATAGGACAAATTAGGGTAAAAATTCGCTGTCTTGATCAAATCTGTTGATCTTCTACAGGGAATCCATGGATGCTGCCAAGTGTTCAATTTGTATTTGTAATCGACGGGAATTCATCTACCGCATTTAAGTGCATTTAATGTTAAAATAGGGGGTGATCTTTGAAAGATCGAGGGATATTCAAAATATGACCCCCCGCCTTTGAGTGGCGAAACTGAATGCAAAGGATTGGGTGATATGGCCAACGTTTGACCATATGTATATCGGGTCATGAAATTAAGATCAGGGGTTGTTTAAAATATTACCCCGCAGGTAAAATGACCCCACTCAGAAAAAGATCAGGGTGACATTGCCATGTTAGTGACATTGTTTGATTTCTATGTTTTAATGACATCATCGTCATTTTAAAGAATATGACAGATATTGGATATATACCCCCCGCGGATAGAATGGAATGATGATGTCATCATCATCGTGATTTCCTTCATTCAGTGGACTTGGATGACGTCACTGTCATATTGACATAGGGTGATATATGTGAAGAGGGTGATATTTGTAAGATGACTGATATTAAAAATATGACCCCCCGCAAGATAACTGAAGTCATTTGACAGGTAGATATCAGCCCTTACATAAAGTTGACGTCTGCACATCGTGGACCGAGTGATTATTAGGTGATAATCCTATATCGAGGTGATCTTATCTAATATGACTAATGTTTGAAATATGACCCCCCTCTCTCAGGATATTAGGTTTGACCAAGCTTTGACTCAACATAACTCTTTTCCCTTAGACAATTTTGGGGTGATCTAAAAGGCAAACCTGCTTGGAATTTTGTGCACTTTTCAACCATGAGGTTAATAATGTGAACTACCAACTATGGAAACTAACGTCATCATGGTGACAAATCCACCCTCTTATAGGGTTACATGCATGACTAATTTTACCAAACCATCCAAAGCAGAAAACAACAAGCCAAAGTAGCAAAAAAAAATCGGGTCCATGTTTTGTCAAGGCAAAATGGGGCATGTTGTGTAACCACACAACAACTTGCCACCAAAAAACATAACCAAATTCAAATGATTCAAGTGATGTGATCACAATCTAACATAGCATTTTAACTCTTTCTAAGTATAAGTATTATAATCTTTATGTATGATAAGGTTTTCATCATGGCAACAATGCTAGCAAAGGATCAGGTGTGTGTAGATGACTAATTATCCTCATCTTGAAAGTAAGTTGAAAACATGAGTAACTGATGTTAAGCTACATAGTTTTGGAGCACCCCTCATACCCAACCTGGATAGAGCCTTACTGCCAACAAGCGTCTATAGCCCCGGCAAGGTTATCTATACAATCCCCCTAAGTAGATCCCCACTGCCAACAGGCATCTATAGCCCCGGTAAAGTTACTTAGATGGCCTAATTTTATTCTTTTTTGGATTTTCAATATTTACTCTTTCTGTTCATATGATGTCATCATGTAAGCTTGATGTGCAAGGCATGGCCACTTGCTGATTTAGGTTGGAGATTGCATTGGTAGCAAGGGAGTCCCTTTAGATTTTTCACTTAACACCTATACTTATGTGTTCCACAAACCCAAGGCTATTAGGTGAGTCATTATGAAAAATCATTTTAGTTAAGAAAAGGCACCCTAATGAAAAGGATATCACAGACCTGATCACCAATACTTATCAAAATGAGTCATAACCTATATAGGAATTTGTTCTCATCACTTGAATCTTAACAATTTGGTTATTTTCTTAGGGTGATGAGTTGCATCATCTTGACTAACCAAAACAAAACTCAACAAGAAAACCAATAAACAAAACAAAACTGTACAAACAACTATACAATATGCACACTATGATACACTTGACTTACATGACACTGTTTCAGGGTTGAAAATAATGCTTGAGGAACTGTCCATTAACTAGTAATGGGACATCCTCACTAGTTAAAGTCTTTAGCTTGTAGGTGTTGTCTCCTAAATTTTCTGAAACTTAAAAAGGACCTATCCAAAGTTTATCAAATTTACCATGATCTCCTTTCCTTTCATGTGCTTTGTCCCACATAAGGACTAAATCTAAAATTCTAAAAGCCTTAACTCTGGCTCTTTTGTCAAACCAATGCTTGACAACATCTTGATGTTTAGCACATTGATCAATTGCTCTATTCCTTTTTTTCTTCTAGGTGCATTAATTGAAGCAACTTGACTTCTTGTTGTTATCTATGCCTCGATACTCTTGTGCAAACTGCAATGTGGGGATCTTTAGGTTAATAGGGAGGATGGGATCCACCCCATATACTAGGTGAAAAGGTGAATTTCCTAATGTAGCCTTCATCTTGGTTCTATCTACCCACAATACATACTTTAATAGGGTGTTCCACTCCCTTGGGTTCTTTTCTATCAATTTCTTTATGATGTTCAACAAATTCTTGTTTGTGGATTCTACTAATCCATTCCCTTGAGGATAGTAATTTGAAGAAAACTTCAAAACAATTCCATGGTCAAAAGCCCAACTTGACAACCTTATTGATGCAAAGGTAGATCCATTATCACATACTAAAGTATAAGGAACTCCATACCTAGTTACTATGTTGCTTTCCAAGAACTTGATCATGTCCTCAGCATTGCATGTCTTACTAGTGACAGCTTCAGTCCACCTGGTTCAATAATCAGTAATAGTCAACACATACCTGTGGCCTGGAGATGATGGAGAGTTGATAGGTCCTATGAAATCCATCCCCCATTGAGAAAATGGGGGCATCTCCATCACTGGTTGTAAGGGCTGAGCAGCATACCTTTCTCTATTTGCAGCAACCTGACACATATGACAACATTTGATGTGTTCAGCAGTATCTTTAAAAATAGTGGGCTAGTAATACCCTGCTCTGAGGATATCATGAGTGGTAGCTAAGTTTGATCCATGTGCGGTTCCAAACTTGTCATGTAATTATGTTAACACTTTGTCTGCTTCTTACCTTTCTAGGCATCTAAGGTATATTCCCTCATAGTTCTTCTTGAAAAGAACTTCTCCTTTTATCATGTATTTTTGTGATCTTATTTTCAAGGCTTTCCTCTATGAGGCCTGCAACCTTGAAGGGCATCTTCCAGTAATCAAGATATGCCTGATGTCTGAATACCATTCTCCAGTTTCCTTTGTATTTATGACATATTGTTGGCTCATGATGTTAGGATCAATTTCAAATATCATCTGACTCAAGGCTTGTCCTCTCACTAATTTCATGGGGGTTATGTCCATATCATACTCTTGGAGGACAATTATCCATTTGGCTCTCTTTTCACCTGGTTCACTTTGCGTTAAAAGCATCTTCACTATTGCGTCTGGTACTGCAGTGATCACTTTACTTCTCAAGATGTAATGTCTAAACTTCTTGACTGCTCGAACTAAAGCAAGTGCTTGTCTTTCAACATCCATATATCTGAGTTCTGCATCCCTAAAAGGACAACCCATGAAGGCTATAGTCTTTTCTTCTTTAGCCTCATTTCTTTGTGTTAATACTGCTGCAGACGTATGCTCTAAAGCAAATGAATAAATGTAAAAATCTTTGGTATAATCCGGACTAATTAGAACAGGAGCATTAGATATGGATTTCTCGATATCTTTAAAAGATGCTCTAGCTTCATGTGTCCACTCAATTTTGGCATCCTTCTTGATCATTGCATTCAATGGTCTGACAATCTCTGCAAAACCAGTAATGAATTTTCTAACGAAATTGATCTTACCAAAATAAGACTTGAGCTCCTTCTTACTCCCAAGTAGTTTATCTTCACAATTGATTCTACTCTCTCAGTGTCGATGATGATCCCATTCTCTGTTATCAGGTGACCTAATAACTTCCCTGTGGTTACCCCAAATATGCATTTCTTAGGGTTTAGGGATATTCCATAATGTTCACATTTTTTTAGTACCTTCCTGAAGTCTTCTACATAATTCCCTCTCTCTTTAGAGAAAACTGTCAAGTCATCCATGTATATGATGATGCATTTACCAATTAGTCCTTTGAAGGCTATATCCATTGCTCACTGCAAGGTGGCTCTAGCATTTATCAATCCAAAGGGCATGCACCTATAGGAAAATATTCCCCACTTAGGGGTGAATGCAGTCTTCAATCTATCTATCTTGTCTACCATCACTTGGTTGTAACCTGAAAAACCATTCAAAAATGACATCATATTTGCATCATTTACAATCTGCAAGACCTCATCCAGGGAAGGCAAAGGATAATTATCCTTTTTAGAAGCTCTATTTAAATTTTTGAAGTCTACACACAACCTAATGTCACCATTCTTCTTCCTTACTGGAACCAAGTTAGCCACCCATGTGGAATGTCTCACAGGAAATATGATCCTGGCATTAAGAAACTTCTTCACTTCTTCAAAAATGATGGGCTCCAACAAAGCATTAACAGGTCTCTGTTTCTATCTAAAAGGCTTGACATTTGGCTGTAATGGTATAATATGAGTGATGATTGATGTATCATAAGTTTTCAACTCATCATATGTCTAGGCAATAACATGAATATAATCTTTAAGTGCTTGGGTTATCCCTAACATTTTTTCCTCTGTACACACCTTTCCAATCATGTCCTATGTTAACTTGTGAATATTCTCTCCCATCTACTTTAGGGAGATCTTTTTGTTTCAGCATGTTATCTAAATCAAATGCTCTTTCCAACTCTATCATTCCTTTAGGAATCTTGTTACTGGGAAACTCTATGATCTCTTCTTCTTCCCAGTTATGATCTTCTACATTTCTTTCATTAATGATCTATGCATCAAACACATCTCTATTGGCTATGAAGTCTAAAATGTGTTGGTCATCATCAAACACTTGAAGGTTAACTACATTATCTGGTACAGAGGGTACTGACACTAATTCAACTGAAATCTCTTGAAACCAGATATGGACAATGGTTCCAGAGTACTTGCGGCTTGGGCCAGGGCATCTACCCTATGATTTTGTTCTCTAGGCACATGGGTGATGTTAAATGCATCAAAATCTTCTATCAAATCCCATACCTTATGTCTGTAATTAGACAACTTCTTGTGCTTACAAGAATATATGCCTCTTACTTGCCTTACTACCAATTCTGAGTCTCCATAGACATGCAGAATCTTTACTTTCTTTCTGAGTGCAAACAATATCCCATGAATCAAGACTTCATATTCTGTCACATTATTTGTGCATGGGAACTGCAATCTATATGCTGCTAAGTAGGATTTACTAGCTGGATCAATAAGATCTATTTGTACTCCAGCCCCTTGTTTTGATTTAGATCCATCAAACCTGAGGATCCATGGCTTATCTTTAGTTAAAGGCTTGTCTAGGCCTTCTCTTTTCTTTTTAGCTCTAGCAGCTGCACCACTTGATACCCATCTTAATTTTGGTGTTTCAATCTTCTCAAACTTCACCTTATCTGGCTTATGTAAAGCTGATATTCCTTTTTCTTCCTTGTCATCAGAAGGAAGATCTTTTGAACAAGGCAACATTTGCTTTTCTAGAATATGCAAACATAATGAACAAGTAGTTTCTGAATGTGGTGCTTCATGTAACCTACACCATCCCTCAATTAGGACATCCTGTGGAGATCTTTGTTGTTGTATCATCTTCTGAATTTTGTTTTGATAAGAATTCTTCAAACTTGGACAAATTATTGTCTCCATCTTCATCAGATATTTCATAATCTGACTCAACCAAGCAATCGGTTCCTGGGGTGATATTCTTGTTACTCTTAGAATTACTCTCGCTACACACCAATAGCTCTTCTATCATCTGAATAGGACTTTCATCATGACATATGCTTTCTTTTGTTCCTATAAATGACAAAAAAAGATCAATATCACTATCACTATCTGTAGAACTTACCCCGGATGATGATGATGATGATGTCCCACTACATGCCTATTCCAGTTCCTTCATGTCTAAGCAAGCATCACAAGTCTTTTCGAAATGCGCTTCATCATGTAACCTGCACCGTCCTTCAATTAGAACATCTTGAATAGGCATCTTTAACAATTGGCAACGTTGTACCTCTTTGGACAAGTGCCTCTCAAAATTCTTGAAGTGATCTACTTCTATCTCATTTTCAGAGCTACAATTAGACTCTAAAATTATTCTATCATCCTGAAGATTGTCATTATGAACATGAACATCATACATGAGGATCTCCTCTATCTTGATGGTTTGGGGTCTGATGGAATACAATCCAGGTTCAACAACTACATACATGATTTCATTGGTTCTATTGTATTCAGTAATCATATGTTTCATGCGAGGTTCAACATCTATCCTTATTTGATTAGGTATTCCTTTCCAAGGTAACCACATGTGACTAAAATCAGTGGACATGTATCCATTGAGTGTTTTTGACCAATCCCTGCTGAGCAACATCCCATAGGTATCAAGTATATCTACTACCTAAATATCAATGTAGTATTGGATTCTTGGATCTGATGCTAACTGCATATACATGTGATTTAATTCTCTATTTGGGGTTTAAGGAAGGAAGAGTCATTTTTATTATTATTAAACTGTTCCACAACCTGAGGTACCTATGTGTGTCCTGGATATTGTAGCATTTGACCATTTCCATTTGGAGGTGGCATGATACTAAGTGGAGGTATATGTAAAGGACTTGGCATTACAGCTAGAGGTATCATGGCTCCATTGGTCTGTTGTTGAGCAAGATATGTAGGATAAACAAGGAGTGTAGGAAATGCAATATTAGGTGTTGGAGCAAGGATCAACTATGGACTGACTTTGACAACTTCTTCAAAAGCTCCTGCCAAGGTTGTGACACCAAGATGTGCTCTCCTGATAAACATAGAAGTCAGGGGATCTAAGGCTGAGTAGTATATACTCCTAGCAGCTTCATCTGTTACAATATAGGGAACAACTAGCTTCAAGAGCATCTTTTGGAATCTTGCATTGAAATTTGCAATAGGTTCTCCCTCAAATCTCTTGATTGTGGCAAATAGATGATAATTCATTGAAGTATCTATAGGTATTTTGAATCTATCCTTAAAGGCTTTCTCCAAGGCAGCCCATGAACCAACTGAACCTTGACCAAGATTGATATACCAATTATATGCCTCTTCCCCTAAGGAAAATGGAAATAACCTGCATACCACATCCTGATGTTCAATTCTTTCCCTACAACAGGCTTCCTTGAATTTTCTAATGTGATCATCAGCACCCTGATATGGATGATATTTAGGACAAATCTTATTAGGATTTTTAGGTAAAGGATGATATGCAATGAAAGTCAGAGGTGACTCTGTAGTAAAGAATGACATTGTGACTAGTGGAGGTTGGACTAGGGGCGTGACAAGTGGTCATGTAGGTATTTGCAACGCAATAGGAGTTATCAGAATGTGTTTTGGTGAAGCTCTTGACATACTAGAACCAAGAGAATGATGAATATCTACTATTCTAGGTCTAAGTCCATGAATAGGCAATTCTTCAAAGAGTCCACTAGATCTGGACCTAGTATTTGGCCTGAGAGCCAGGATTTCTTGAATTTTAGGAAATCAGGCTTGTTGACTGTAAAGGTCAACTAAAACACTCAAGCAAAGGCTATTATTATGATCAGAATCTGAAACTAACTAGATATTTGTGCAATATTTGCAGAAATGATGCAAATATGAGGTGATGTGAGACTTTTGGACACAAGCAACAGGATATCAGGTCTCTTAAGCAAATTACTTCAAAGATTTAGCAAAAATACTTGAAAGGGAAATTATCTTTTGAATATCACAGTGATCGGCCACAAAGATTGAAATATTTAAGCTTAATTTTGAAAACTTTGCAATGGATAAGCATAAACAGACTCAAAACAACAAATCCTTACATACGACCTTAAATACAAAGTTGCATGAGTATTACCTTTTCTTCTGTGTCATCAAATCAGACAAATCTACTGATGAAGGCCCTCCATCTAGTGGCAATTTATGTTGATGATGATTGTTAGTCATAACAAAATGCATAAAAATTTGCACAACAAACCTTTATTATCTTGTAAAGTACGATCAGCTTAGGATAAGTTGATGACTCCAAGTCTCCGTTGATCAGGTCATGTATCATCTGATGTTACTCAGAGGTTGATGTGACATGTTCTTTTCCATTTCAAGGGGTCTTACATTTGTCTAGGTGATCAGTATTGCACTGTATCTTGTAAGTTCACTCCACAAAGAGGTCAATTCTACTCTATTTTTCAAGGATTGCTGAGATATTTGTAAGTTTGATCAATTCTTCTAATCATTGACATTTCAAACTTGCTCCTTCCTCTACACTGCAAATCTATTTAAATGATGTGTCTACAAGTGGATATAAATATATGTATTTCATGGATGTTTATCTGAATTTGCATGATATTTATCAATTTGACATGCTTTTACTCTAAATATGCTCTGTATTTTCAATTATCTACGGGATAGCTGCATATTTCATGTCTTATTTGCTTTTGATTGTGTATTATTTGCAATTATGGAGATGATCTGTAATGAAATTGAAAGAAATTTAAAGAATACTTCTACTTTTAGTGAATATTTAGTCATTGAATCACATACATACATGATACATTTATGGAGACAAGAAATCAAACCATAGATCACCAAGACGTTCCACAACTAGATATGGTTGATGCTAACTTCAAAGGAACTAGGAATGAAAACAATACATGCAGACTGAAAAGCACTCCAAGGGACGAAACTAATCAATGCATATATCCAGATTTCAATAATAGATTACTCAAGATTTATGACGATTTGTAATCAAAATGGCTTCTCTTTAATTCAATAAGCATAACATGTACATTTACAACAACTTTGAAATGAGTCCTGAACTTTTCAGCAATCAAATTTCAATTAAGTTTCGAATGTTTAAAAGATTGCACCCCTACACCTTTTATAGAATAAGGTGAGGAGGTAGTTATAATTGACCAACGGTCAAGATTTATCAATTAAGATCAACGGTTGACAATTACCCTATGACTTAGTCAACTTTTCCTTGTGGCACAGGTTGCCAGCTGGCAACCATCTGTATGATTCACTATTTATGAGTACCTTATGCATATACTCACTTAGTGATGCATCTTCATTCATTCCTTAGGCTCTTCTTCTTCATTTTCTTCTTCTTCATCGTTCTCCTCATCTTCATCACTTTCAACATCATGATCACTTTGATATACATCCTCTTCTATGTGGACCTTTACTGTTGTCCTGATGTGTTCATATGCTTGTACTATTTTATCCACCTCTCCCCCATCTTGGATTCTGGCTTTTGTTATGGCATGCTTATGAGACTTGAACTTAGCCTTGAGAGCTTCTAGCTTACCTTTCCTGTTGTTCAAAGTCTCATTGTAAGTTTCTACTTTAACTTTTATCCTCATGATCTTATTCATTACTTCTTCTGTCAGGTGGATGAGAGGGTCATCCGCTACTGACTTAAAATTATCATGTAGAGATTTAATAGCAAAGTCAGCATCCTAATTTTTAATTTTGCCTTCTATTTTTCCCTCCAAGGCCTCAAGGATTTATGCTTCATACGCCATCATGTTGTGCAACTTTACACTTATATCCCTAAGCTTGCCGCTGCACTTCTTTAAGCTATCACATCCAAACCTGATATCCTCATACCATATGCCTATCAGCAAGGCAGTATTATTATCCAACACTTGATTGCTTATCAAGACTTGTGGATCAATTCTCTTCATTTCACTTAAAGTAGTCAGGTCCTTTTCCAATTGGAATGACCTTTTTCCTATATCGTTTTGCATTTTATCTACTTTTCTCTTTAAACTGCTTCAAGAATTCCACCTCTGTAGGGAGGTTCTCAATACATCTTCAACCCTAGTGAGAGCTGACAACATCTACTTCTCCATGACCATTGCCTCATGCTTCATTAGGTCTAACTTGGTAACCTCTTCCTGTGATATGACAGTCAATGGGACTGTAGGATCAACTGGTGTATTATCAGGGTTAATTAACCCTTTTATGAAAGAATGTAGTTAAGCAATGTGCTCCTTATGCATTTTATTTTTCTCTTTCTCTTTCTTCATCCTTTGGGTTAAAGAATCAATAATGTCCTTCCCTTCTTGACCTTCCTAGTCCTCATTGGCAAAACCCAAATCAACAGTTATGATTTGGAATTCCTCTAGGCTAATTTTGCCTTTCTCCTTTTCTACTATGGGAAGTGCTACCTGTGCAGTTCTTCTGCTTGTAGCAGGATCTCTTTTTATGGCTGATGTTAATCCGGCCTTCCTCCTTGGCTTCATCACTGTCTCAGCGAACAAGGTAGAAACATCAAACTCTTGGATTTCTGACCCTTGTTCCATACTTATCTCCTTTTCCGGCCACTGAGGAACATCACCTCCCGATTCTTGGTGGCCTTGGTCAATATCATGTCTGCCTTGTTCTCCAGTATCTACTTCTATTCTTGGTGGAGAAGGCACCTTCTTGATTTCTTCCTGATGTATTTCTTCATGAGGAGGACCTTGTTGAAGTTCTTCCTGCTAAGGGGCTGCCTTCTGCAAAGGAGGATCCTGTGGAATTCCCACATTCTGATCCAGTGCCTGATCCTGTGCTCCCTCCTTTAGATTTTCATCCTCTTTATTATCTTTCTCACCTAGTGGCATATTGACATCTTTGGATGTCTCTGTATTTTGCCCTTGTGCATCACCCTGATCAAGGGTCATTTCTTGTTCTCCACCTGATGCACCGATATCCTGTGGCTTAGGGTCCTAACTTGATTTATCTTCTGCTCTTGAGGATTATCTTGGATCTCCCTAAGTTTGAGCCATAGTAGCACTTGATATATCTTTATCACCCCCACTCTTCTATTGAACTTCTACTGTTTTTGGCTCTATGGGTGTCTCATGATGTTGCTGACCCATATCAGGAGTAGTGCTATCTTTCTCTGCATGCTTTGCCACTTCAATTTTCTCTGGTTCTTCAGGTGCACCTATTTTATCCTTAGGGCTTACATCAACCCTGTATGTTAAATCAACAACGGTAGGGCTAGTCACCTGCTCAACCAAATTATCAAGCCCTATCTGTTGGGCTGCCCTCTCTGGGCTACCTTGTTTTACTTCCTCCTTTGTTTGCTTTATTTCCTCCAACACCACCATCTGTGCTAATGGGGTTCCATGAGGAGTCATGCGGGTGTTGGAAGCAAGAGTCTCCATTTGTTGAGAAGCCACACTCTAAAGTACTTCATCATCAGATAAGTCTACGGTATCCTCCAAAGAGAAAGGAACACCTTGACTTGATTTGAACACTTCTCTTGTTTGTTCCTCTGCCTTCTCAGTTTTGAATTTTATTATGGTGGGAAGAGGAACATCATGTTGCAGTTCCTTCCTAAATGTTTCACCACCGGCTCCTCTCAATATGATGGGTTCAACCCAGATATCCCCCCTCACGGCTGTTCTTTGCTTCTTGGGTTGTGACATCAGCAGCATCGCCCTCCTCTTCTTGCTAACTACCATTAGGTCATCACCTGCAGGTTCTTTATTTACCTGCTCTTCTTCCAATGGGACTCCTTCTTCCACTTCCTATTGCAAGGCCTAGCCCTCTAGCTGCACCTCTGTAGTTTCAATAGCAGGCCTCAAAATCCTTTTAGTCTTTGGTTTTTCAATAGGAGGTTGTGCAGATGATGCAGATGCCTAAGCTGATGTAGATGCACCTACAGCTGACGTGGCAATCCTTTCAATTATCACCCCCTTTGGTTCATCTTCACTTTTCTTACCCTTAGGGGGACCTTTCCATTGTTTTGTTGTACGCAATATTTCCCCATTGGATTTTCTCTTCTCACTGAGGAAATAATCATATTCCTCATCAGATACTTCATGCCTCTTCTTCTTGGGATCAACTGTAAGGGCAACAACCCTTTTCTTCAATCTAGTTATATCCTCATCCAACCAGGCTTGGGTTAGCTGGATCACCCCACTTGTCAGTTGATCCAGGGATATATCCTTCGGTTGTGTAAGATCAGGGGCTGATATGGTGTCATTATATACCTTTTTGTCTTCATATTCATTGGACATGATCTTTCCATCATCCTTCAGCAGCTGCACTGGCACTAGGATGCAGTCAAAGGTCTTAATTTGATTCAAGGTGAGTCTCTAGTACTTCCTTCTTCTCACCTCAGCCTCATCATCACAGTCAGTCCAGAAGTCTTCTATATGCTTTTGGTGTATCGGTTTTCCTAATATTTTTTGCATCCTGCCATAAGGATCATAAGATCTGGCTAAGGGAAATGGCTGTAAATACATCAATTTTAGCCCTCCCATGACATTTTTTATGCTCTCTGAGTCTGAGCACATATACCAGCCCATAGACACTGGAAATAACACTGGAGGTATCTTCTTTTGTGCCTTGCAGGCTTCAACTATTGTAGATACCTGCCTGACAAATTCCATCAAGACAACCCCATCAGTAGGGTATCTTGGAAACATAAGAGGTTGTCTTTCAAATCCCTCTATCCTGATATATGAAAAAGTGGCAAAGTGGATAAACCAGGCCCCATGCCTATAAACAACTTCTTGAGCTTCCATGCTCAGCCTTTTAGTCCTGTCCTCCTCCATGGTTCTGACCAGATGCATAGAGAATGCATCGTCAGCATCACCACCAGCCTTACCCACTATCTTCAAAGCATCAAAAGTTCCTTTGTATGCACATGAGTACACCACATATGAGGTCATATAAAATAAACATGTCTGGCCTCCCAGGTTCCTCAATCCTTCATCTAGTGCGTCACTGATGATCTTAGCCCATAATGGCCTCCTATTTGCATATAAAACCATCTAGATGATCCCAAACATCCAGTTCTTTAAATTTCTAGCATGAGGTTTACCTGTCATCCTACTCAGCAGGACAATCATATATTGGTATTCATCATCAAAATCAAACTTGTATAGATGTACAGGCAATTTAGTTGAGGCGGCATATGTGCTGCTCTTTGACCTCCATTGGTAGATCCTCTTCCTTGCATTCTTCTTATTATTATTGTACTCTATTTCCAACTTGCGCAGGTCCACGCTTACTACCTTCTTCCCAACTGGCAGATTAAAAGTGGCAGTAATGCCCTTGAGCGAGAAGTTTGCATATATTCTTCAATGTTTCTCCACCCGTCTGGTTTCAGGGTTATAATTCCTTGCACATTCCACTACCAGCTCCATGGTATCCATAGCATACGGAAAGTCAATTGCATGCCACATACCTAAAACATATACCCCATCCAGAATGGGATTATCCTTATCATGATCTACTCTTGTTGACCATACTGCCAGGTCCATATCTCCTTGGTGAGTATCACCAATAACTCTGTATTTAAACTGCACCCCTTCAAGCTGGACAAACATAGGCTTGAGGAAATCTACGTCAGACCTATTCCTTCTAAGATCTGTCATGGCTTCCTCTAATAAACATGATCTGTTTACCCTATAGTATCCACATGTATTTCTACAATATCATGCACTTCTATATCATGTGTGCTCTATCTATTATTCTTTACGTCATCATGATATGTATATTCACAGAGCCAAACCACAAGAAAGAACAAATAGTCTACATAAAAACCCAGAAAACGACAACAAGAGGGTTTACAGCTACTTACCTGACAGTGCTTTCCTCTTGGGTTAGATGACTGATTACGGAAAAGGGCTGTAGACACTCAAGATCACCCGATCCATTATGATGAAGGATCCAAACCATTGACAGGTAGTTGTATGAGGGTTTGACTTCGGAGCATTGTAATTTCTCATTTTTTCAGAAGGTAAATGAAAATAACCTTCGAATTTCACCTTTAAAGCAGATCAATAGGACAAATTAGGGTAAAAATGCGCTGTCTTGATCAAATCCGTTGATCTTCTACAGGGAATCCATAGATGCTGCCAAGTATTCAATTTGTATTTGTAATTGGCAGGAATTCATCTACCACATTTAAGTGCATTTAATGTTAGGAAACAAGGGGGTGATCTTTGAAAGATTGGGGGATATTCAAAATATGACCCCCTCTGGATAAAATGACCCCCTGCCTTTGAGCGGCAAAACTAAATGCAAAGGATCGGGTGATATGGCCAACGTTTGACCATATGTATATCAGGTCACGAAATTAAGATCAGGGGCTGTTCAAAATATGACCCTGCAGCTAAAATGACCCCCCTCAGAAAAAGATTGGGGTGACGTCACCATGTCGGCAACATTGTTTGATTGCTATGTTTGAATGACATCACCGTCATTTTAAAGAATATGACAGATATTGGATATATACCCCCCACAGATAGAATGGAATGATGGTATCATCATCAGCGTGATTTCCTTCATTCATTGGACTTGGATGACGTCACCATCATATTGACATAGAGTGATATATGCGAAGAGGGTGATATTTGTAAGATGACTGATATTAAAAATATGCCCCCCACAAGATAACTGAAGTCATTTGACGTGTAGATATCATCCCTTACTTAAAGTTGACGTCTGCACATCACGGACCGGGTGATTATCAGGTGATAATCCTATATCGGGGTGACCTTATCTAATATGACTAATGTTTGAAATATGACCCCCCCTCTCTTGGGATATCAGGTTTGACTAAACTTTGACTCAACATAACTCTTTTCCCTTAGACAATTTTGGGGTGATCTAAAAGGCAAACCTGCTTGGAATTTTGTGCACTTTCCAACCATGAGGTTAATAATGTGAACTTTTGACTTTGGCAACTAACCTCATCATGGTGATAAATCCACCCTCTTACAAGGTTACATGCATGACTGATTTTACCAAACCACCCAAAGCAGAAAACAACAAGCCAAAGCAGCAAAAAAAAGTTGGGTCCCTGTTTTGTCAAGGCAAAATGGGGCGTGTTGTGTAACCACACAATAGTACGGTTGAAGGTATTGATGAATAGTGAATAGTACATGAATAGTGATTTTGAAAATAAAATATTGTAAACTCACAGTTTGAAGGGAATTGGTTAATTAACTTTCTAAGCATGTGTTTATTCAGTTAATGTGGTAGAAATAATGATTTAGGGTTGTTTAGAGATGACTAGTGATGGTTTAGGGATGAATAGGGATAGTTAGTGATGAATAGAGATGAATTAGGGATGTTTAGGGTTGAATTAGGGATGTTATGAAGAATGACCAATTTTATGTGTCTACATTTTTCCCCTCTTTGAAATGGGGTTACGAAGCACCACCATTTCAAAGAAAGATAAAACATAGTGCTAGGTGGGATAGAGGAAGATGATAGGATTAAGGATAAGGATGCCCCAGTCATTCAAAGCGAGAGTGACAAGGAGAGATGATGATGAGGATAATGGTAGGGATGATGCCCTCTCAAGAGGGCAGGCAGGTTTGAAGAGCACGGGTGCGTTCTCGAATGGATGAAGAGGGTTGGATAAGAAATAAGAGAGTGGAATTTGAAAGACCACATGGATGTAAGGGATTGGAGGAAGGGGACGATGGGGGATAAATGATAGGGTAAATGATGAGATAGAAGGATGGGATGAAAGGATAAAGGAAGAAAAAAATGGATGGATGCAACATATACATGTCCAACATAATACAACCTTGTCTAGACGTGTGAGGAAGAAAACTTAAAGCATAAGTCCTTGGTGCACAAAATGTATTGAATGGCCTTAGATGCAAAAGGATGACTAGTTTGCAAAAAGCTATTCAACCACACACAAGATATGAATATTGTTGGAGTAATGCTAGTTCTAGACCACATGGATTATGTGTTATGCTGCACTAATAAATGAGAGCCATCCTTATTTAATATGGCAAGAGACGTTATGCACCAAGGTATAAGGAACCAGGGTGACAATATGTCCCGTGCATTAAAGTCAACTGATTAGGTCACAAGCAACCCTATGACATAATAAAACCATGATATCGAAGACCATGATACCATTGTGGCAAGTAGGTTACAAGGACCCATATTGATGCAAGATAAAAGATAATGCACATACACAAGCAAGCACACATGGACAAAAATGATTCAAAGACAAACATGATGTTGCCCCTAGTCAAACTAAAAAGCCAAAGATTGATGAATTGATGATGTTGGATTGTGTTGTTGATGATAAGAACACGAGGATTGGGAACGATATATCCCGTTGATGATGATGATGATGAATGATTTGGATCAAAGGTTTGCAGCAAGACTGGGAACAAGACCATGGATGCGATTGCATGATTTGGATTATGATGCTTAGCTCTAGATGCACATTGATGAGGATTGATCTTGAGATTTGATTTTTTGGGATATTTGGATATTTGGGGATTTGTTGCTGGGAGCAGAATGCATTTGTTTGCAGGTAGGGAGCCTTAAGCTAGATACCAATAACAAGGGAAAGTCAAGTCTATCAACGAGGCATGATGGAATGACGAGGATGAAATGTTAAGAAGAGAATGGATAATGGATAGTCGATAGGGAGTAAAAGGAAAGGATGTGGGGATAGGGGAATGATGGATTAGGAGGAAGAGATAGGGAATGTGGGAGGATAGGTAGGTGATAGAGGATGATGGATGGTTGATAGAGGATAGAGGGGAGGTGGGTAGAGGAAGTGTGAAGGTGATCTCCAAGGACTGCGTCACTTAGGAAGAGGATGCCCCACTCGAGATGTGTCATGCATGACTAGGTGTTATTATGGTGGTGATGGATGGGCATTATAGGATATGCCTCAAAAGGATGTATGCCAAGAGGTGTCCAAAGCATGTTTCATATATTTTGCCCCTGTCCTTAAAAGGATCACAAGGGGGGAAGAAGGATGGAAGGACGATATTATGAATAGGAAGATGTGGTGGATAGGAAATAATAGGATAAGGGAATTAATGGATAAGTAGATGGATAGGATGATAGGATGGGGAAATGATAGGCTAGTATAGATTTGCCCCAAAGTGTAGGGTGAAAATGGAGGAGGGATTACACATGATACTCACAAGGGGTTTTCATCATGGTACTTGCCCAAGGTGCCATGAGGACTGGTTTTCGCCATTGAACGAATTTATTTCTCTTTACTTTTTTTATTTTTATTTTTTGATGTTTTTGATTTTTTTGGATTTTTGGAATATTTGGGTAGCATGGATAGATTTGCATAGAGGAAGAGGATGATTTGTAGGATGAGGGGGACTCAAGTGTCTATTTCTATAGCAAGGTGGAAGTGTCCCATTTGGATGGATGGTGCACGTGGACCATGTCAAATGTAAGGACATGCATTTATGTTGGTAGAAGATGGAATGGATGAATGAATGGATGGCAATAATGGATTATGGATGGGTGGATGCTTAGATTAATAAATATTTATTATGTATGGATGAATGATGGAGGGATTATGCAAAAGCATAGACCATAGGGATGTGGTGGGGGAGGATATGTGAGATAACAGATGTATGATGGAGGGATGAAGACATGTGGGAATGACGTGGGGATCAAGACCAATGGTTGCACACACCGTGATGGATTTTGAAGCTTATATTTGGGATGGGGAGTTGGAAGTAATGGGGATGTTTTATTATGGGATCGGGATGAAGGATTGGGGGATTTGCCAATTTGGGAATTTAGGGACCCAAATGGACTTAGGATTTTTATGATTTTTTGATGGGGAGCGGGATTTTTGGGAATTGGGGAGGAATGGGATGTGGATGCTCCACTTGGATTTGTTTCTTTGTGCTTTGGGGCCCACACCATTTTTCTGTTTGCTTTTGGAGGTGTGGGCTTATGTAGCCTTTTAGAGTGTGGATTTTTCTTGGATTTTGTGTATCGATGCCCTATGACATGATACTCTTTAGGCTTCTATAGATTTTGTGCTTTATGAGTGGAGGCATTCAAAGAAGTATTTTTGAATCCCATGGGTTTTCTAATAGCTTCATGTTTGGACGATGTGTGCATTTGTTGATCTTGATTTGGGATTTTAGGGGATCGAAACTTATGAATGGGAGTGTTGAGGATGGGGGGATAAGGGGATTTGAGGGCGGGGATATTAGGAGTTGGGAGGAGTGGAGGAAGTGTGGATTTAGGGAGGTGTATGGTCAAATGCTTTTGGGATTGGTGGATGAAATAAGATGGAGGAGGGATGGTGACATATGTTTTTGAGGTGCGATGAGGTGCACCAAGTTTGGGATTGGATGAAGTAGATTTGGGAGGTGTGTGGGTGGTACCAACATGCTTAGATTGTTTACCTTGGGATGTATAGCCCGTGGATGGATTTTGACATGGATGGGCTCCAAAATACCATTTTAATGAAGGCCTAAGCCTTTACCATGATAGTTCATGTTTTGGAGGATACGTTGTGCGATGGGATGGGTGTTGTTTTGGAAACATGACGCGAGTCCATTACTAGATGGAGGGGGATGAGTGGTCAAAGAAAGTTGTTCCTCTCCTATGAGAGAACCACCATGGATAAAGGTATTAGAACCAATACGATAAGATAGTGGATTTGGGGTGGGGTCGATAGGTGATGGTAAAGGTTCAATGGGAGGTGGTAAAGGAATGACGGGTGTAGACACCCAAAATTAACCTAGTTATCATTTAGTATCAAATATTGCATTTGCTACCATCTGCATTTGTCTAACACACTTGAGTAATTTCTCTAACACATTTATTTCTTCTATTAATTAAATAAATTCTATATTTATTTAATTAATTCATTAGCTATTTCTTCTAATCTATAATTAAACAATCTTTAATTATTTAATTATCTTCATTCTGTCTATATTTAATTAAGATTCCTTTCATAAACCTACTTTCCAATTAATTAAATAAATTTTATTTATTTAATTAATTCCCCTTATTATTTATCTTCATAAGCTGACATGTGTGCCTCTTTCATTTAAAAAGATAAGTGGTACTACATCTTTCATTTAATATCTTTCACATGTAGTACTTTTTATGTACACAATCACACATAAGCCTTATCCTTCATCCACTTGTCATCTTCATATTCACCTATGACTATCCTTTAATCTTAGCCATTCACATAGCCACCAAATCTCCACCGTTGATTGATTTTGGCTAAGTTCTATATAAACTCCTTCTCATTCCATACTACATCTATCCAACATTCTCATAGCATCTACATTATCATCTTGAGCATCTTGAGCATTTTAGCATCCATTAGCATCCATCTAGCATATTATCATTATCATCCATTCATCATGGCAGCTTTTATCTTCATAATTGTTCATTGTTGAGAAGCAATCCACATCATAAACAAGGAATCATACAATCTAGGTGATATTATTCTTGAATTGCATGCTTTTGATTTCATTTGGATTAGATTCTTTGATGATGGTAGGGTTAGGTTTTCATGGCTATGCTTGATCTTATTAACCTAATTTTTACCTATCACATTTTGGCACACCCGGTGGGACTTACGTCCTTGATTAACTTTTCTATTTGAAATTGTTTTTGTGAAGATCAGATTTTTGAGCGCTTACGGCAAGTTCTAGTCACTTCTAAGTGAAAACAAGTCGTCGTTTGCATAACCGCATCGCTTTTGAGCTGAAACCTGTTGCTTCTAGCATTTCTAGGATCGCTTCTAAGCGAACAGTAGTTGCTTATTTCCTATTTTGCATCACTTATAAGCTAAGAGTGGTCGCTTATGCCTTTATTTGAATCACTTTTAACCTGACAGTGATCGCCTTTAGTAATCTGGATCATTTTCTGCAAAACTAGGGTTTTCCTTATATTCTATTTTTTTGCAGATCTAAGTCGCTTATGACCCCAGTCGCTTATGACCCGAAACCAGTCGCTTTTTGCTTTTTTGCATCACTTATGAGCCTTATCATTCCACATCTAGCATTTTCAGCATCGCTTCTGATCTGTAAAATTTTGCTTGCGGTAGGATACAGTTCAATTTTGATCAACAGTTGATCACCTCTAGTAAATTGTGTCATTTTCAGTTTTTATCATTTGCAGTTTGGTTTCTTGGCTACTAATTGGGTATTTGTGCAGCATCTTATCGATTGTCTAAGAGAAGGAGGTTATCAAACTAGTAATACATCTGTTGCAACTCTGATCGGTCCAAGACTTGTGGTTTTTTACTAATTTAAGAACATTTGGGCTTGGTGCTTAAAATCAATCATTGTTTGCTCTGTGCTTGATTTATCTTGTCTTGATTGCTTGCATGTGCATGTTTGTAACCCAAATTTAATAACAAAAGTATCCTCTCCCCTTGCCTATCAAATGGATCTTGGGTGTATGAGAACTTTTTATTATCTTTAGAGGGCCTGCCTTCCTAGTGCGAGAAGGGATATGACCCAAGTGGTAACAGAGTAAAGCCAAGTCCTTCCAAACCGCTATATAAGAAAAGTGTTTGTGTCAAAAGCCATAATCAATGGGTGTTGTTGTGTTATACCGACAGCCAACCTCCCCCAAAACCCTCCAAGGCGCAACCCTTGAAGGATGGGAAACTTCATAATGGAGACTAGCGTTGCCGCACGTATAGCCACCCGAACAGATGCCCTTATTAGCAACTTTGTGTAGTAGACAAAAACCCTCTATTTGTTTATGCTAAAAGTGGGACCTTTGAAGCCACCCCAATTCACGTGGTTCTTAGAAGAGATAGCAGGGACAATCCTAAAGTTTGGTGGGGGGACGAGCCTTGGAAAACCTAGATCTTGGTATGCATGAGAAGTGTGTGCCATGGAGAGGAGCCGGTGCTACCAAGATCCTAAAGCTATCCACTTTGAATAAGCACGGCTAGGGGAATCAACAAATACAGTCTTTTCCTAGCCTAGGTTGTACAATTGTGTGATTGTTGTGGGTGTGAGTAACTGAAATTATTATTTCCTTGTCAAAAACACAATTCAAACTGATTTCCTGATAGACAGTCACCTTTTGCCTAAACCAGATCATTTTTAAACAACAGTTAGTCGCCTTTTGCCTAAACTGGACTGCTTTTAAACAATAATCAGTCGCCTCTAGTCTAAACTGCATCACCTTTGATCAATAGTAAATCACTTCTGAGCCAATATTGATTGCCTGTAACAAATTAGCTCACCTCTAGTTCACATTGTAGCCTATTACCCGAACCAAAACCAGATTGCATTTAAGCTATTACCAGTCACTTTTGGCCTTTTCTGAGTCGTAGCTGAGCTATTATTTGTCGCCTATGGTCAATTACTAGCAAATCTTAGTGACTTAGCTGAATCATCTACACTTCCAGCTTGCTTAGCCTCAGCATTAGCTTTCAGACCTGTCTCTGATCATTGGCAGATACCTGGACTTTTATCTCCTGCTTTGAGCTTACCAACCAATTAGACTTTGTGAACTTTCCATCTTTTTGAGATCCTAAACTAGCAAACTAAACATTAATCCACCAATCAATCTACCCAATCAATCAGCAAACCATCTTTGTTGGCTTTAGCTTTAGCAACATCAGCAAAATAGCAATCTTAGCAAACAACTTTTCCCTTGAGTGTGTGAGCTATTCTTTAGGGAAGTCCAACCAACAACCAAGCAACCTAACAACAAAGCCAACCAACAACCAAACAACCAGCAATCAAACCAATCAGCAAACCATCATCTTTTGGGTCTCAAAACCTTGACAAGCTAAAATTCAAGTTTCAACATCAACAATCATGCCTCAAACTAGGAGTCAATATAGAGCTAAAATGGAAGCCAAATTGCGAGCTGAGATCGAAGCCAAAATGCAACAATCTAGATCAACCCCTCTTAGAGATACGACTCAATTTACAACCGGTATGCCTCCTCATATGTTTGTACCCCATGGGTACACCATTGGAGAGTCATCCTCACAACAAGTGCAACCACAAACATTTTCAGAGACTTATGATGAACAATCCCAAGAAGACTTATCAGAATTTAGAGATGCACATGTATGGGATCAATTTGAGAGACTTGTTTTATCTAATCCTAACCGCAACTTTTTGTAACTTGCTCGCATGGGAGCTAAATTACCAAGAGATTTTGACATATCCACTATTAGAGAGCACAATCCAAACACTCCTATTGTTATTGCAAAGGAACCATCCACTATAGTCACACCATCCCATATCATATCACAAACTCCATCTTCCAACCCATCTCTTTCATTGCCTATCGTTACTTCGTTTGATCCACCATGCTCGGAGTACACTTTAGAACCTTTGCTAACTCCAACTATTATACTCCCTTTCATTTCGCAAAACCTAAACATTCCACCTTTCCATATTTCCCAACATACTCCATCTCCCACTATGACCATTTCTATGCCTCAAGTAACACAAGTTGTCCATGTTGCCCAAGTGCAAACTCCTCAAACATCACAAGCTATCCCCATATCCCATATTCTGCAAGCTTCCCAAGCCATCCAAACAACACCAACGGTCCAAGCTTCACAACCATCGCAATCCGCTACCCCCATTACATCACATGTGGACACCACATCCCATATTCTTACCACTGCTAATATGATCTCCACTATCTCCGCTAATCTATCTAATACATCATACAATCCAAATGTTAGTTTTATTGACATGGGTGACCCGCCTATTGTTTCTCAAGCTATTTCTAGCACTACGGTCTCTTATGTTGATCAACTTACATCCATTCTGACATTTTCTTATAATCCTTCACAAACCATCAATCCGTCTTATATCATCCAAGGTTTGCCCATTGTCACCCAACACATGACATATAACAACCCCCATGTTGTCCAAAATACAAATCCAAATGCCCATCCTTCTTCTGCATCCATCAATCCTTCCATCACTTACCATGTCACAAATCCAACTCCAAATTCACAACCATTAACTAACATCAATCCATCTTCCACTTCCCATGTGATGCAAAACTTTGGTGTTACCTCATCGCAATATACCCAACCACCGCTTGTGTCGCAAGGACAGCAATCTTCAACCACATATGTGTCGCATACCAATCCTTTGACATACATTGTGAGTATGCAACCTCAACAAACGGTTATGGCTTCATATATTCCACAACAACAACCTCCATATACATCATACCATGCTTCAGCTCCCAACCAACCACCCCCTTTGCAGCAACAACAATTATCTCCAGCGGATGTTCAACAAATGATTAACCAAGTGGTAGGACAAAGTAAGAAAACATTTTCCTTAGAAAACATATGCACCTATCCATTTGACAAGTCACTTCATATGACACCTTTTCCGCCACACTTTGAAATTCCACAATTTGACAAATACAAAGGAAAAGGCAATCCAGAAGACCATCTTAGAGCATTCTTTGTGGCATGTCTCGATGTTGCACATGGTGATACATATCTTCTGAGACTATTTCCCTGAAGCTTAGCAGGACAAGCTCTTGAATGGTTCTCTCATTTACCTCTAGGAATTAAGTCTTTTGCAGAATTAGCAAATAAGTTTCGATCACACTTCTCCTTTAACATTGAACATGAATGACCTTGTCAACAATAAACAATGCAATGGGGAAGCATTCTCTTCATTTACTCAATGATGGCGTAACATGGCTAACAAACTATCATGGGAAATACCTGAAAAATAACAGCTTGATATCTTTGTTCAAAATCTCCATCTTGAGCTGTCATTTCAACTGCAATTGCAAAGTGCTAGCACCTTTGATGAACTTGTTTTCAAAGGAACCATCATTAAATGAGCTCTAATTGCTAAAGGCACCATCAAGATCTTTTGCGATAACAAAGACTATCCTCAAAATTCCAACGATAAATCTCATTTTGGAACAAAAACAAGAATGTTGTCAATGACGGTGTTGTAGACGCAAAGAATATACAAACTATGAAAGCTCCTATCAACATTCAAGCTGCATCTACAACAACTCAACCTTTTCAATGAACTCGACAACAACGACAAACTTCAAATCCTCGTTGATAATTTACACCATTAGTAGAACTTATGGAAGTTGTCTTTCGAAAGCTTCTCCAAGCGGGCGATATTACATTACCAAATGCACCACCCAATGGTGAACCGCTTTTTAAAGCTCCTTGGTATAAAGACAATGAGTATTGCGATTACCATAGAGTCAAAGGACATAAAACAAATGGTTGTATGCACTTAAAGCACGTTATCCAAGATTACATTGATCAAGGTTTAATCAAAATCACACCTCCAACAGCTCAACCTGCACAGCAACCAACATCGAATTATGATCTAGATGATTTCAAGAATCCACTTCCATCTCATGACAAACCTGTTGGAAACAAGGTAGATAACTGAGAGGGGGGGTGAATCAGTTATCTCAAAATTTCTTTGATTTTCTTTTCTATTATTATCTCAATATTCTCAATATTCAATGATATATCAAAACATGAAAGCATATGCAATCATAAGAGAAGAAATGAAATAAACACATATAACACAAAGATTTTTACGTGGAAACCCTATTAAGGGAAAAACCACAAGGTGACTAACCCAAGATTGTATTCTCTGTTAAAAGAATAAAGGAGTACAAAATAGCACTTGCCAATTAGGGCTCACTGCCCAAGCACACATCTCACAAGAGGCCCATTGCCTACAAGAGACTTATAGTCTACAAATGCTTACAAATGATACCAAGGTGTTTGAACTGATGAACAACATCTATGCATGCAGGATTTCAGTTTCGGTTAGGTATAGTACACTGATCTGGCACATTTCATTCTTCCTCTGCTCAATATTACTTTCCTGTCACATTCCAGACTTGAATTACTATCTTCATACTTGCCTCTACTTTTCTTCGCACTTCACCATATATATAATCAAATTCACACACTTACAAACTTGAATCCATCGGGTATATATATCTGCATCAAGGATTTCCAACACTTTCTTAGTCGGCAACAAAAACACCTGAGATATTTGCAAGTTGTTGATTTGTCAGCTGAATCCATGCTAGGTTAGTGATGCGCATCAAAACATAGGCATAGAAGTCATTAATCATGTCAGCTAACAATGTATGATATCACAGATTGCTTGATCAGCACCTTTTACACATCCAGATTGAAGTCTAATACTCTGTTGCTCAGTTCTTCCTCTGTCTGCTCTGCCAGACTGGAACCCAACACTTAGATGCTCATATCTTTTACATGCTTTACCACCGGAGGCTAAACCTCTAGAATACACTAGTCATATGACCCCTCTTGACTTATCCAAGTCTGCAGCTTACTGAGTTACACCATCTGAGAGATCCGAACCTGATTGTCGGACCTTGTTGCATACTTTGTTCTTGTTCACTGGACCAAAACAATCTTCAATCTGACTTCCGGTATAGGCATATTATGTGCTGTGGATGTGAGGGATAGACTTTGTGGCCATCAATGACAACACTCATGAAGCCACACAGTGTCTCTTGCCAACAATCTCCCCCTTTGGCATTGATGGCAACAATTAGTGAAAAATGGCTAAGTGTCGTAGTAACTCCCCCTTTGCTTGTGCTCTGTCTCTTGCATTATTTTATCGGAGCTCCTCCTTTGTTGGATTCCTCATTTTTCACTACTCTTCACTCCCCCTTTGACATCAATGGCAAAGGGCGGGATCTATAAACCAAAATCATACAAAAAGTTTCTACATAAGGCTGCATATGTACATATAATTCATATGATAAACTTACATATACTTGAGTATGTCTGCAAAAGTAGTCTTTAGCTATACAAACTCTATGGCCCAACTCCTCTTCATCCTATCCAAAATGGAGATGTGACCACTCAACAAAAATGCATAAGCTTCTGCCCTTCTTAAATCTACTGGATCACTGGTCTGGGCCGTGGTCTGAGCATCTATTAAGGCCTCATGCATTGCCTCTAACTTAGGGATAATTATCCCCCTGAGTTCACCCATTATGTTCTTCTTTTCTTTGCCCAGTCTCTTTATTTCATTTATTATCACAATAGCCTAGCATTCTTGATTCATTAGAGAGGAGGAAAGAGGCTCAAGATTCTGAACTAGGCTTGACAATTTTTCTTCTTGTTGTTTTACTTTCTCCTCAATGTCTTTTGTCACTTTAGGCCAAGTCAAACAAAATTTGAATAGGTCCCCACCGGCTTTGAGAGCATTTTAAAGGCTCTTTATTCCAATATCTAGGGTCCTCATATCATTTGCAATAAGCCCTTGCACCTCAGTGAATCTTTTCCCCAGAAACTCCTTCCAGACCTTTACTTCTACTGATTTCTCTAGAGATTCAAAATGAGTGTTAACAGAATTTACTAAATTTTTTAAGTTACCGAATGGTGAGGCCGAAGGATCCTTTTCATAGGATGGCATGATCTTTTCCAATATCCCAGATGCACTTTCCAATAGCTTACAATTCTCCATATGTGATTTCAAGAGTTTCTCTTTTGCTTTGGCTTGAGCAAAAGATGCTATTTTAATTGTCTAAACCGGAGAGAGAGAGTCAAAATTCAGTGGTCCTTGAAATAACTCAGGTTCATCCAACTCCATCATTTCTCTGTTTAAGAAGTTCTTCACTGTCTATGCAGTGTCTCTTGCTGCTGATTGAGATTTCTTTCCTTTTGAGATATCAGGACTAACTGGTTTTGATAAGTCGTCATTAATCTTTTCTGCTTGTTCTTCTTCTTTTCCCTTATCCTCTTTTTCTTGATTCTTCTTTTCCTCTCTTCTACCTTCCCCTTCATCTTCAGTGTCTGGAATGTTTGTCATGGTTGCAGTGGGATCTAGAGGAGAGACATCACCTGTGTTTGCTACTTCATGAACTTCCTCTACCGAAACAGAGGAGTCTAAGTCCTCAAAGATTTCTTCATTTATTTTCTTTAATCCTTCGACATCCTTGTCAGAAGGTTCTTCATTGATATCTTTTAATCCTTCAACATCCATGGTAGAAGGTTCTTCATCTATTTCCTCTACAATAGGAAGATTGAATCTCTTCAAGGCATTCCAGAGGATATCTTTTGTTTCACTTGCTACTTGGTCAGTTTCTCCAAGCATGAGTTTATTCATTCTCACCTTGCTCCGAAACTCATCCTTACAATCCTTAAAAATCGTGCTCATTTGTTTTGGAGTGATAGAAGGATATAGATGAATTGCTATCTGCTCCTAAATCTCTAAGTCTTTCGCCTTTGCATTCTCTTTTCTCAGTTCAAGTACCTTTTCTAGGCTCTTAGGAATCAATGATATAATTCCAATGAAAGCTTTATTGTAAATGTTCAAGTACCTGACAGTAGCCTCTTCAAGTAATCTTTTATCAGCCTCATTGTATTCATCATAAAATTCTATCACTGGTTGTAGGTTTCCATCTATAGTGATACCTTTGATTATATCATCAATTGATAAAGTGGGTTTTTCAACAAATTCCTCTGATTTCTCTTCCTCATTTCTGTTGTCGGAGGACCTCTTGGATGTTCTTTGCTTCTTTACTTTCCTGATCTCTTCATCTGATTCAGTCTCTTCATCATCCTTTTGGCTCTTATAGGTTCTTGATGATTTGGTCTTCATTCTCTTTTCACCTTTGCTGGATAGCCTGACTTCCGGTTTGGTAGTTTTTGAGCTTTTAGGGGTGATAGGAGCAAAGCTCTTGGAAGATCTAGTCTAGGAGGAGGTTTGCATCGAAACACTTTCTTTCTTTGCATCCTCTTTTTCTTTCTCAATCTTCTCTAATATTTCTTTGTTTGTAGTGACAGCTTCTCTGGTAATGCCAAATTCCTTTGCCATCTTTTCAACTTCTTTCCTCACCTTTCTTTTTGTCTCAGGCCTTCTTAATTCAACATGCATTTTTATGTTTAATTCCCCAAAAGTACCAAATCTCTCTACCTTGGGGTCCTTGGGTTGACTCATCAAATGTTGAATATGAGCCTCCAATATGTTTCCATCAACCTCATAGCCCATGGGCATTATCCATACTGTCCTTGGCTCAACTGCCTCTATTAGGCATTGATCAGTATCTACCATAAAGCAGACTGTGTCTTTGTACTTCTCCACTATTGATTTGGGAATTCTCTCTCTTGCTTGCATCAAGCTCTAAAAATTCTTGAAGAAACCCCAAAGAGCTGTCTTCCGAGCTTGAGCATCACCAAGTCCATACAGATAGTCCCTAATTTGAATGGCAACTGGTTTATCATTTGACTAGATTAGACCTCTCGATCTGGGTAGCTCATTCATGAAGTAGAAGAATAAACACAATATCAGACTTCCATATTTGAAGGTGTTTTTCTTGTCTTTCTTGATTTTCTCTAGATTTTCTATTAGTTGGTTCAACAAGTGCTCACACAGATCATAGTCTGTATTATCTCTCAACATTTGATATGCAGCATAAATTGTGGTGTCGGATACAGAGTTCTCCCTGCTAGAGTGGTAAATTTTGTAGACAATTATGATTGATGCAAACTTCACATCCAGATCAATGATATCATCTATGGTCATTGCCCTCCTGTTATATTTTGATCTAGTGGCTTCGGTTACCATTTGATTGTCCACATCTTTGAGAGTAGGGAACCCACCAATTGAGTGCAATCCGGTTACAACCCTGATGGCATCTTTGGATATTTTGAATGGGCTCATCAACCACATAAAATTATCATGTATCCTGCTCAGGATATATCAGACCCATTCATCTTCACCAAATGACAGGAAATGTATGTAGTGCGCAAAGTGTTTGTCCCTTAGGGCTTTGAATTTCATCTTAAGCTCGAAATTATCATCACTTAGTTGTTTACGATACAGCTCTATCAATTATAGGTCTCCCAATTCCTTGAGGTTTGTGTGAATGTAAACCCTAACATCCTCTACATGAAGAACGCCATGCAGAATATGGGAAAATGCACCTAGGGGATCGACTTCTAGAGACTTGAAAGGATGTTTCTTGAAAACTGGCCTTGGTCTCTCGGAAACATTGACAACCATAGGAGTAGCCATTGTAAACAATGAAAATTGGAGAATTTTGCACAAAGAAATACCTCTTCACACCTTAGGGTTTGGAGTGACTGTCGGAATAGATTGCGCATGGATTCGATCTTCAACTGAGTTTGAATGGTCTGTTGGATTTCTTCTCAAAGCTCTTCTTTCTTCTTTGAGAGTGCAAAGTGTTGCAAATGATGGATGAGAGACCTTTTAACCTTACCCAAAAACCTAATTTCCCTTTGTAATAAATGCACAGCTTAAGTCATCCGATTAGCCTGTATTGAGAGAGATTTTCTTGAATCACTGCACGGATCTTAAAATCATTTCCTATGAGGGTTGACAACATACCTTCACCTATTTCAAACATCTCATAGGTCCATAGATTAAAACATTTCAATTTTGGATCATACCAGATCTGTCTGTGTTATTATGTTTTACCAGATAGCTGCCGATATAGGATCTCCTCATAACTTGCTCAAATCTGCATGCGGATTTGCCAAATTTTGACTGGATGACTTTCAAGTGAATCTCCTTAAACCCTTAAAACTGCAACCTCTTATTCTAACTCAATGTGCTGAATTCAGGCACTCACTAGCTGGCTGGGGGAAAAGGATCTTCTCTGTAGCTCCCCCTAACCCAGAGCTTACCTTTAGTTTCTGGAAGGCATATCAACACCGGATTCCGGTGCAGATCCATCCCCAGTATTCATTGTACTTTTATTTACCCAAATCTTGCTCATCTCCTTTTGAACTTCATCCACATTCACTTTACCTTTGCCCTTATCTTGTTTCTGATCATGTTCCACCGGACCTTTTCTATTTTGATTTCTACTTCAGCAGAATCTACCTATATGACCAGATTTATTGCAATTGAAACATACAACATTTCCTTGCTTATTTGATTGATATCCTCTTGATCTGCATTGATTAGCCATATGTCCCATTCTATTGCATGCAAAGCATCTACCATTGAATGAATTGTTTATTTGCATATTTCTACATTCATGAGATTTGTGACCATACCTTTTGCAATTAAAACATTGTCCAGAGAAGGATGGATTATTCTAATTCATTCTCCTTCTGCACCGAGTTACTTTATGACCAAAATTGTTGTAAATTAAGCAGTATCCAATGAAAGATGGATACCTTTGGGCATTTGGTTGCCTTACCAGAGGTCTTCTAGGCTTGTATCTTTGATTTCCTGATCCAAAGTCTTTTTGACTGGATCCAGAACTTTCGCCTTTCTCATATCCCAAGCCATGCTTATCATCTACCTTCTTTTGACTTTCAAGAAGAACTTCAAGTTGGGTTGAGCTTATCTTGAATTTTTCTTTGTATTCATTTGCAGATTGAAGATCTTGTTTGAGAGAATCAATCTGGTTCTGAAGTTGTTCTTCATTGTATCTGGCTTCCTCAAAATCATATTCAAGATGTCTGATTATTCTGTCCATTTTGTGGCAGTCCTCTATTTTCTCCTTGAGAGATTGTTTCAGGTTATCTTCAGTCTTTCTTTTCTCTTCAATTTCTTGGGTGAATTTCATAACTCCTAATTACATTTCATGTCTCATCATAATGACTTCTTTTGAAAGTTTTTCACATAGCTTAGTTTTTTTCATTCAGATCCTCATTAGTAATATTGGCTTCATTTTGATTTGCTAGCTTCTAAAGTAATTTCTTTCCTTTTTCACAGAAATACTAAGTTTCTCTTTCAACTCATTAATGAAATCATCTGTTTCCTTGAGTCGTTCTCTCAAATTATTGACCTCAGAGTGAGATTGTTCAAGATCATCTAGGGCAGACTAAAGTCGTTCTTTCATACCATTTGCATTCATTGAGATTCCCAGATCCTCCTCAAGCTGTTAGGCTTTTTCTGAGGGACTTGGCTCTGATACCAATTGTTGGAAACAAGGTAGATAACTGAGAGGGGGGGTGAATCAGTTATCTCAAAATTTCTTTGATTTTATTTTCTATTGTTATCTCAATATTTAGTAATATATCAAAACATAAAAGCATATACAATATAAGAGAAGAAATGAAATAAACACACATAACACAAAGATTTTTATGTGAAAACCTTGTTAAGGGAAAAACCACGGGATGACTAACCCAAGATTGTATTCTCTGTTAAAAGAATAAAGGAGTACAAAATGGCACTTGCCAATTAGGGCTCACTTCTTGAGCACACTTCTCACAAGAGGCCCACTGCCTACAAGAGACTTACAGTCTACAAATTCTTACAAATGATACCAAGGTGTTTGAACTGATGAATAGCATCTATGCATGCAGGATTTCAGTTCCGGTTAGGTATAGTACACTGATCTAGCACATTTCATTCTTCCTCTGCTCAATATTACTTTCCTATCACATTTTGCACTTGAATTACTATCTTCATACCTACCTCTTCTTTTCTTTACACTTCACCATATATATAATCAAATTCACACACTTTTAAGCTTGAATCCATCGGGTATATATATTTGCATCAAGGATTTCCAACACATTCTTAGTCGGCAATAAAAACACCGGATATATTTGCAAGTTGTTGATCTGTCAGCTAAATCCATGCTAGATTAGTGATGTGCATCAAAACATAGGCATAGAAGTCATTAATCATGTCGGCTAACAATGTATGATATCACAGATTACTTGATCAGCACCTTTTACACATCTGGATTGAAGTCTGATACTATATCACTCAGTTCTTCCTCTGTCTACTCTACCGGATTGGAACCCAACACTTAGATGCTCATATCTTTTACATGCTATACCACCGGAGGCTAAATCTCTGGAATACACTAGTCATATGACCCCTCTTGACTTATCCAAGTCCGCAGCTTACTGAGTTACACCATCTGAGAGATCCAGACCTGATTGTCAGACCTTGTTGCATACTCTGTTCTTGTTCACCGGTCCAAAACAATCTTCAATATGACTTCGATATAGGCATATTATGTACTGCGGATGTGAGGGATAGACTTTGTTGCCATCAATGACAACACTCATGAAACCACATAATGTCTCTTGCCAACAAAACCAAGTAACCCCCATGCTGGGAATGCCATTCAGTACAACTATGAATTATCCACTATTGGCTGCATTGACCATGCTCGCATTTCTACCATTACTATCCAAGGCAAAGCACCCGACTGCGCTGTAACTACTCGAAGAGGTCACGTTACCATTCAAGGAGCACCTATCCATCCTCCTCAACCGTCCTCTAGCTATAATATCCTTGATCACCTTGGCAAAACACCTGCATATATTTCCATTCTTGAATTGCTTCACATATCCCCTGCTCACAAAGCTATCCTTGACAAAGCTTTACAAGAATCTTCGGTCCCTAACGATATTGATATCACGCAATTCCAATCTATGGTCACTAGCATTGCAGCCCCTTGTCATTTAATTTTTTCTGACAAAGATCTTTAGCCCTCCATTCATCCTTCACATAACGAAGCCCTTCACATCAAAGTATTTGTCAAACAACGCCGTATTAAACGAATCTTAGTGGATGGTGGAGCTAGTCTTAATATATGTTCCTTGAAATTAATAAAACAATTGGGATACTCTAAGAAAGTTGTTGACACTTCCAAGGTCATTACTATCAGAGCATATGATGATGCAGAGAGAGATACGGAAGGGATTATTTACTTGCCTATCCAAGTTGGGGCGGTCACTACTAAAACCTGTTGTCAAGTCCTTGATATTGAGCTTCCTTATAACATCATCCTTGGTCGTCCATGGATCCATGCTCTCAAAGTAGTTCCTTCTACATACCATCAATGCCTTAAATTTCCACATAACAGTGTTGAGATTACTATCCATGTTGATCCCAATCCATTTAAATTTTGTTGTGCCTTTCAAGCTAAATATCAGAGTCCAAACTGCATTCCTATCAACACCGAAGCATACCCATCCTTGTCGTATGTAGATCCCTCTATCCTACTCAAGCCATCATCTAGCAAAGTCGCTTCCAATCTCCATATCAAGTACACTGAACACAGTCCGGGTGAGTACATACTGCAAGAATCTTCATCCGCATCCATTTCTGATACAGAAGTTGGACCTTCCTCGGTATGAGAGACTTCTAATATGGATACCATTGATGACTCCTCCCTTCATATCACCAACCTTTTTCTGGGATCTTCCATCTTCATGGTTTATGCCATCCCATCGTCTCCATCTAGTGATGAACTCAAGTCTAGTTCTCCAACCACTCCTAGTCCTATTGTCAATCACAGGCCTCCCCAAGCTAAGGATGTTGTTAATTCTTCCATCCATCCTAATTCCACCATTTCCCATCAAAAACCCCATGCTAAACCCCACAAGCATGTCACCGTACATCTTCCACCATCTAATTTGCCTCCACTTCTTCCAACTCCTAAAATCTCACCATCAACTTGTCTGTCATATCTTTCACTTCCATCCTATAACTTGCAAAAGCATGTGACCATCCACCTTCCACCATCTGATTTACCTCCACTCCTTCCAACTCCCAATATCCCTCCATTTTCTTTACCACCATTACTACCAATGCCTAATTATCCATTTATCCATAAGTATCTTGACATTCCTAATCATGACCAACAAATGCACATACCGTCTAAGCATAAAGCTTCCACTCATTCCGCCAACCCCCCTTTCATCAAATCCATGGGATTCAAAAATAAAAAACTCTAAAGCTAAAAATCCTACCAAGAATCCTAAAGATTCTCATGCCTTAGGGCACTAAAGCAAAGAATCACAGCCTAGTACATCTAAAAAGCTAGTTGAGCCCATAACTCCACAAGAAGAGCCCACGCCCAAAATGGTTTGGGTTCCTAAGAAAACAAGCAAGCAAACTGAATGAGGCATCCTTATCCATATCTTAAACAAAAAATCCCAATCATCCTCTTTCATCTCACATTCCAAAAATCCCACAAAAGCACTAAAAATACTAAATCTATGTGGGTTCCTAAATCACTTCATCACCCATCTCCTAAGAAAATATCTCCATTGCTTTCTACACCGCCATCCCATCAAAAGCTTCAATGTTTAGTACGGTGTGTGCAGTCGTTGGTCATGGTTCCCTTACATCTCACATTCCTACATACATCTATCTCCCCATCTTTCATCCATTATCCTAAATATTTCCCATCATCCCATCCTTATGGTCCATGCTTTTGCATAAATCTTTCATCGATCCTTGCATAAGCCCTCCATAATCCACATCATAATCCATTAGCATTTCTATCATAATCCATATAACTTCCATATAATTGTTGGGAATTAAGGTGTCTCAACCTTTGCAAATTCCTAATGTTGTATTTATTTATCCCATGTTGAGTTGGCATAGTCGACACCTTGTGTACATGCAGTAGGATAAATATTGGTGACTTTGGCAGCCGCGATTTCCCCCTTGAATAATTAATGGGGGTTTGGGGACAGTGCCCCCAAGACGGGGTCAAGGGAGATTATGACATGTTGTAAGAGGAATAAGATATTTTTAGTCAGTCTATGACATATTCTCTTACAGCTGTAAGTGCTGTCAGTTATGACAGATTCTATGACAATTGTAAGGTGCGTAAGAGCATCTGTCATAGCCTATCTTGGGACAAGGTGCCCACATTGGGATGGGATGTTGGACAAGTGTCCTTAGGCATGGGTTTTGGGGCATGAGTCCAAGATGGACGTCCATCTCTAGAAGGTTCCATATTTGCCTTGTAAACTCTATAAAAATAGGTGCTTGGATGGGAGATAAGTAGCATTTTTGTACAGGTACTGTTATGCTGCTGGAATATCTCTAGATTCGACATTCGAAGACTCCTAAAAGAGCATTAGCTCTGAAACTATATTGTAATCTGTTATTGTTTACTGTAATACATTTGAGCTATGTTTTGGAGTGTGGGGTTTTTCACCCGTAAGAGTTTTCCCCACATATATCTTGTTTCTCTCTCTTCTGTTTACTTTCCGTGTGTATTGTATTGCTACAATATCTCTATTAGATGTTCTATGTTGTTGTAGTTGTAAGAACTAAAATTGAATTTGCATACATCTCTTCTCATTAGATTAGTGTAGGAAGCAATTTCCGCACACCTAGCTTCCTTTCAATAATCACCCTACCAACATCTATGAGCATAATGACATGGTCCTTGCAATGACATCCATCTCTAATGGGACTACCAACATCCATTGAACTAGACACTTGAGTCTCTTCTATCTGTTACCATGGTGAAAACCTGGCAAACAGGCGCCATGTGTAATTGTCATGCTATCCTATCAAAAAACAAAAAAACAAATAATAATAATAATAGTACAAGATAAATAATCTGTCCTTTGGTGAAAACCTAGTAAACAGGTGCCTTGGATAAGTACCATAGTGAAAACCTGGCAAACAGGCACTATGTGTAGTGACTAGCTCCCATCATCTGCTTAGTTTGTTTTATCACCACTCTTCCTAGCATACTTCAACACCTTCCCCTACATAATCCATATCATAATCCACATTTCGTCTTGTCCAAATATCACAACCCGTTTCCCCATAATAAGCAGCTTTTCCATCTCTGCCTCTATTAATGCCAGCTATCATACTTTGGACATTGTTGCGATAACTTTATGTTTGGCACCTTAGCATCTTGTCCACACGTGTCGTTCGTTGTCGTTTCTCCACAATAAACCTCATCCTACACTAGGGGCACTTGTTAGGCCTTATTTGGAAGTGGATATCGCCAGCTCTAGCTCATAACACAGCAAACATCTTAGCTCAAACACAACAAACATTCAACTTCAAGCACAACACCCATCCAACGTCCAAAACATGGCAAACATTTACAACCAGGATTCGTATCTTCGCAATCAATTCAAGCTCAAGCAGCATCACAAACAGCAAAACATCAATCACTAGCATAACAAGCAAGAACTACATCACCAACTCTATTGTTAAAGCCTTGATCCCGTGGATACAAGGTATGTAGGCAATCTGAGATGCGAAGGAAGCACTCTGATTCAAGAAAAGATGATAGCCCTCTTGTCATCATCCATCTTTCATCCTTCGTCTAATCATCCTTCGATCTTTCTCCTCACTTTCTTCTATCTTTCATCAATTACATCATCAATAAACCCAGAACTACATATTCATCATGTCTCATCATCATCATAAATATGCTTTGATCCTGTGGATACAGGGTATGTAAGCAGTCTGGAATATGAAGGAAGTATCCAGTACTCAAGCACAGATGATCCACCCTATCTCCCTCATCTTCTTTCATCTTCCATTTTCTTCTCTTTGATCAGCTCAAGCAGGAAGCAGACTATGTGTATCAGAGAAAGGTCAAGCATTTCAACCAATCAAGGATAAGTCAAACGTTATTTGTCTACATGCCTTAAGCCAACATTTGCTATTGTATTTTATTAACATCTTTAGCCTTCAACAGGATGCAACTTTCCTCTCAACAAGGCGCTAGCTTAAACTCATTTAAGAGCACCTCAAATTTGGCAAGAGAACGTGATGACAGTATCTTTTGTTTTTATCTTTTGATTATCTTTTGTCCCTTTTCTATGCCTAATCAAGACTGCCTTGATCTATCATATCTTGGTATGTTGTGATGAAGTAAGAAATGGGGCATGGTCCTATTGCTTTCGTATGCTATGTTTGCGGGATGATCTTATTCTCTTCCTATGCGTATTGATATCTTGTACGTGTTGGGATTAGCATCTTACATATCAATATCTCTAGCATCTGAGAAGCTAAATAGTCTCTTATGCACTTGAGACTATTCTATGCTAAGACTATCTCCATACATATAACCAACAAGGTGTCACTATGTGTAGTGGAGGTAAGCTCAAACCATTGCTTGTAGCATCAAAGTCCATCTCAAAACACTAGCTGCTATTCATACCCTGTCTATGTTGGTTCAACATCTTGACCTCATGCGTTTAGACAAGATTGTAGTATGTTAGTTTTGCATTGGATATCTCGACACCTTGGTCTTCTCTACCCTGGTGCATAACATCCACATGCTATATCAAACATAAGGATTGCATTTCTTTTCATTCTTGAGCAATTACTTTTTAAAATTTGCCCATCGTACCATCTATTCATTCCATTATTCGCCTATATAGTTCTCAACCAAGATCAATCATCTCCTTCCATCGTCCTTCTTCCACATCTCTTCTCCTGCAAAACAAGTGTGTTAGTCATGTATAGGTCTATCACATATCATATCATTATCATCTATCTATATGCATAAGTCCAAATCATATCATTACCATTTACATATTTGCATTATCATTATACATTTCCCTTAGTTCCATTTGCATAAACATCCATATAATCCATATCATCCATGAATATAAAATATAACATGCATAACCATCATAATATCATAAGTGCATCTATTACAACATCAGGTAGATAATCAATGCTATCATATATATATATATATATATACATGTGTCAATATACAAGTGTCTACATATACAAGCTGAGCCATCAAAAATGTATGTACAATCGGCTCTAGGTCTCATCATGATACAACATAATATACATAAACAATGTAGCCCTAGTGACTATTGGAAGCTCCCTCGCCCTGACCGCCACCACTAGGTCCTGCACCTGTCCCCACTACCATACAACTGGTTGTAGCCCATCTCTCTCCGCTAAAGCTATGTCAACCACTACCTCTGGCCCCCAATCAAACACCTCCTATCTAGTCCTCCCAAAAATGGCATCACCAACTGGTACTGCCTGCGGCAACCCGAACTGCCTCAAAACCCTCTTGAGAAAATAGCGCTCTATAAAGTATATTTTGCGTCCAAAAATATATCTCACCTGCCTAGCATAGACAAGCTCAGTATCCTCCTCCTCCCATCACTCACATCCTAGCCATGGCCTCCATACAAATCTGTCTACCTCATCCAATGTCCTCCACTAGTACACTAGTCCTCTGCGCTGCCAGTATGTCAAAGCTCCTCTATACATCCTAGCATAAGGCTCTCCTGCTACCCTAGCCACCCATCCATCTGGCCTCGTCACTGGAATATGCTCATATGCCCAAACATGCAAAACTATGACTCCTGCAGACATACTAGCCCCGAACATATATGCACAATCATGCAGGAAATGATAGAGCTGTCCAAGCACACACTCTGCCCATGCATATCTCGTCCCATAGGAGAACATGCCCTCCATCACTGTCCCCCATCCAATCGGAAAACCTCTAGCTCGTCTATCTCTGACCAGCCATCTGATGATAGCTACTACCACTCTCTGCAGTCCATCACATAGCTCCTCCATCCTCACCATGGGAATATTTGAGCCCTCAACTCTAATGTCTAGTGTCCCGAACAATCTCCTGAATGTAGCTGGACCCATATCAGGATCGTAATCTACTCGCTCCCCATCAATAGGAACACGCAGAATTTGGAACACATCATTTAGTGTGATCATCTCCTCTCCTCTTGGAAACAAGAAAGATCTATGCTCGCTCATCCATCACTCCACCATCGCCGTCATCAACCCTTGATGTGCTTGCACTAGCTCCAATCTTGATACATGCTCTAATCCAAGGATCTCTAACACTGGTTGCTCCTCTACATCTAGCAATCTCACCAATCGCAAATCCCTAGGATGTGGCTCTCACGATAACAAAGGCGGTAGTACATCCTGCATCATTTCACTTATCTTGTTAGTCTCTTGCACTACACAACTGATATAAAACTGGACTATTTTTTGCTTTATTTGCTTCTATCTACCGCAAGCAACTCAAATTTCTATATGTGCCTATCTGCTGATCGCAAGTGACTTCTTTTCCTACATGTGCTCATTTCTCGCCTACATGTGACCTAATTTTCCTATGCAACTGCTTATTGACCAAGGGCAAGCTACATTTCTATCTGTGCATTCTTTTTGCTCCTACGCGATCTCTATTCTATAAGCGAGCATCTTTTCTTTCTATTCAAGCTAAACCTATATATGCACCTATTTTTAGCCCATAAGCAACTTGCTTTTATCCATATGCGCATTTTGCCTATATCTGTCTAGCCGACTGGAAGTGACCTATTTTCTCATACGCGAGCAAGCCGCGCCTATAAGGGACCTCATCTACCTTAAGCGACTTGTTTTTCTCCCTAAGTGACTTGAACTGCCTATCCTACAACCTAGTCACTTTTGGTTATGTGTGTGCATGTATGACGCTTCTAGCCTATCAAAATCATGCTTTTAGCAAAAGTTTTGATTACTTACCGGTGCGCCTGCTTCCTCTGGTCATCCATGTGTCCTCACTCGCTCAGCACGATGATCTCTACATGGAATCACCATCCTGATAGCTCTCCAATTCTCATCATCTAACACATCTAAGGAGCTTTGGATTTCTCTAGATTTCTACACACAAATGAGCCTATTTGCCCTTGAGCAACCTACTTACAGCCCCTTTCCAAACCCTAATTCTTCCATACCATCCCATTTGATCCCCTCCCAACCCCCATTATCTTCGTATCCGTCTTGTTTTCTAGCCTTTCATCTATCGCAAGTCAACCCAGCCCTTCCTAGTTAGCATGGTTTACCTCTTGAGGGGGCATCATTTGCCAGTTACACTGAGGCATCACCTTGTTTATCGACCGAATCATCGTATCTTCTTTGACACAATGCTCTAACAAACATTGTATCAAAGAGGGGCAAAATGTAGACACCCAAAATTGACCCAGTTATCATTTAGTATCAAATATTGCATTAGCTACTATCTGCATTTGTCTAACACACTTGAGCAATTTCCCTAACACATTTATTTCTTCTATTAATTAAATAAATTCATATTTATTTAATTAATTCATTAGCTATTTCTTCTAAGCTATAATTAAACAATCTTTAATTATTTAATTGTCTTCATTCTATCTATTTTAATTAAATAAATCTTATTTATTTAATTAAGATTCCTTTCATAAACCTACTTTCCAATTAATTAATTAAATTTTATTTATTTCATTAATTCCCCTTATCATTTATCTTCATAAGCTGACATGTGTGCCTCTTTCATTTAAAAAGATAAGTAGTATTACATCTTTCATTTAATATCTTTCACATGTAGTACTTTTTATGTACATGGTCACACATAAGCCTTATCCTTCATCCACTTGTCATCTTCATATTCACCTATGACTATCATTTAATCTTAGTCATTCACATAGCCACCAAATCTCCACCATTGATTGATTTTGGTTAAGTTCTATATAAATTCTCTCTCATTCAGTACTACATCTATCTAGCATTCTCATAGCATCTACATTATCATCTTGAGCATATTGAGCATTTTAGCATCCATTAGCATCCATCTAGCATATTATCATTATCATCCATTCATCATGGTAGCTTTTATCTTCATAATTGTTCATTGTTGAGAAGCAATCTACATCATAAACAAGGAATCATATAATCGAGGTGATTATTCTTGAATTGCAGGCTTTTGATTTCATTTAGATTAGATTCTTTGATGATAGTAGGGTTAGGTTTTCATAGCTATGCTTGATCTTATTAACCTGATTTTTACCTATCATAACGGGGTATGATGGGGGATCAATAAGAGATGGTATGGGAGAGATAGTAGATGGTGTGGGATCGGGAACAGGAATAGATGGGATTCTTGGATCATGATTAGGAAGGGAGGTGGATGTTTCGACATGCTTTGGACTAGGCTCTTGACATAGCCAAATTTGTGTCGATGGTGTGATGGGGAGGAGCACGTAGTTTCAATTATTTGAATAGGCTCCTTGGAAGGGGTAGATGGAGGAGAGGGTGATACTTTGGTTAGGACTTCGGATAAAATGGAGGATGGTAATGTGGTTTTGATGGGTGTGAGGTGAATGATGGGGTCATCAACAACACATGTAGGTGATTGGGGAGGAGTGGGGTGACATGATTCCACAAGTTTGTTTTCATTATTTATCTTAACACTCTTAGCGAGGAGTCCTTGTAGAAAGGATGACATAGATTTAGTAGGGGATTTGGATGATGGAGTAGATGGGGGATTGGATAGTGGGGTGGATGGAGAAAGTGATTGGTAAGGAGATGGTGGATTTGGATATGACAGATCCGGATAAGGGGGTGGTGGATTTTGAGATCAGGGATATGGATAGGGAGGATAGATTTGGATAGGTGGAATAAAGATAAGAAGGATGTGAGTAAGAGGTGGAGGTGATGGGGACTTCACACGAGAGTGGATGTTGGGATGTGGATGGGGGATAAAATAGATTTCCCTTGTCAAGGAAAACTATTTACCATGGAGAGAGGTTCGGTGATGAAGAAAAACTAATCTATCAGGTCGCCCCATCCTATTCGGCAGTTGGGGAGGGAGCTGATGGACTTTCTTTCGAGAAAGACTCATTCATTTCTCACTTTGGTCAAGGTAATATCTCACTTTGGGGCTTTCGTTCATTATACAATTTCTATTGTGGGTTAACTCGATCTCTCTGTATTGGCTGGGAGTGAGGACCTAAGATGAGGGAACTAATATACCATGAGGGAAAGCCCTAAAGGTGGTTCAGAAGAAGGTAGAGAAGTTGGCTCCTACTTTTGGAGTGTTATTGGATTAGTCCCTACCACCTACCCTTCCTTCACCCCCCTGTGGGCAATAGGAAATCACCTAACGATGAAGCATGTCCTCCCACCTTAGTCGGGTTCAGTTCAAGCTGAGTGAAAGCTTCCTTCAGTTTAGGTTGTCCATTACTCCTCACTCATCACTCTGCTGGGATAGTTCAACTGGAAGGAAGGTTGCATGGTAAGATCAACCACCCGCCTACACCCCCGATTCATCCTCATATGGGAAGAGAGAATGGGACGGGAAGAGAATGAAAACCCTCGATTGGTTCGCTATCATAGGGATAGAGAGAACTAGTCCATTCATTACCCGAGTTCAGTGAAGGCTGAGTGAAAGCTAGATAGGGCTGGATAAACAATCTCCTCCTCCTTTCTCGCCCATCTCCATTAGTTTGTAGTCTCTCCATCAGTCTAATCAGAATTCAATTTCCCATCTCCAGCCAGTTCAACTTTGGATGGACGGATGGCAGTTGTAGTTGATTTATTGAAGGTCGATATAACGTAAGCAAGCAAGGCAACTTCTCCATACGAGGACCAGAGAAAATGAAAGCATGCCCAAATAAAATGAAAGGCTCAAACAAGGACACTGTCCATCCTGAACTTCCATTCGGGCGGGGGACCTAACCTCGTCGAATAGATAAGACTGGGTTAACCCTCAGTCTCCTTGCTAAAACACCCACCTCCTTGTCTCTCACCTTCTATTGTTAAGGGTTTAGGTTGTCCTTCATTCTAGGTTGTCCTTCATTCCTGCTGATTGAACCCCAGGTAACTAACCAGATAGAAACTTTGGATGGGATGGAGTTTCCTCCCCTAACCGGCGATCGGCCATCAGCTAGGGTAACCGAGTAGGTAGAGATTAAGCTAGGGTAGCCACCTGAGTAGAAAACAAAGGATGGGAGGCAAGATCTTCCTTTTAATAGAGTTGAGTTGGATAGCTAGACTAGCTTCACTACAATAAGAAAGGGGTGGGCCTCCCTGAGCAAAGAAACTATTTTGTTTGCACCTCCTCGTTGAGTTGTTTGAATTCTCCCATCTAGTGTTCAGTTCAAGTAGTTACCTTCCGGTTGCCCTCCTAACGAACTAAAGATTCTACTACTTTGAGCATTGCTATTATGGCTCTGGACAGGAAAGAAAGACAATACTAGATAGGCCAGCCAAGAGAAAATCAAATGGATGGGCTTGGGCCAGTGATGTTATTTTGTTTGGATAGGAACACTTGCCTATCACCTCATCAACTACCAGTCCAACCTTCACCCCCTCCCTGAAGGTTGATCCGATAACTACTCTCTCCATATAGTTGGGCTCGATTGCATAATCCATGCTTGTTGGCCATCTAGGATAGTATCTAGTGGTTGTCCTAATGGCCTATGTCGAAGGGCCTCAGGGGTGGGTGGGAGGCTATAGAGCAGGCTCTAAGGGTCCTCAACTTAACTGGGCTCTTGGCGAGAAAGGGTCCTCAACTTAACTTCTGAGAAAGTGAGAAAGAGATTGATTTTCTTGGTTGTCCTACCTTCCAGTTGCTAATTAGAAATTAGTTGTTGAATTTCTTGGGTGGGGTTAACCCTCTAATGGTGGCACCCCTGATGGAGCAGAGAAACTACAAGAATGGGGACCTGAGTTCAAGAACTAGTCTGGGAGGAAGGGAGTTATGGGCTTATAGAACTATCCTGACCTCAGTCCAGCTAACTAATCAATGAAACTAAGTGGGCCCAAGCAAGACAGTTGTTAACTACATAAACTCAACTACCCTCACCCCCAGGCTAGAGAATACTATCTAATGGATCGACCTTCCTTTCCTTTTGGTCGGGTTCTTGCATTCGCCACTGGTCCTACCTTCCTTCCAACAATAACCTTCTCTTGGTTCCCCTTCTCAGTATCCCGTTGGGGAGGGAGGGACTCAATAGTTGGGAGGACTAACTAAACAAATTCCTTCCAGGAGTAGGAGCCCACGATGGTAAGATCGCCTAAACTAAGTGAGGGTCAACTTCACTTAATTGTGCAATCCCATTTCAACTAATCGTAACCGGGGGTGAAGCAACTATCCATCCAAACAATACCAGCTTCATTAAACTACATGAACCTAGCCTAGATGAATATGCTGATTGAACTTTTCGCTATGTGTGGGGTTGGGTGGGGGCATAGGCCATGTGGGGGGGAGATATAGGGTGGGGGGTTAAGTTCTCATTAACTCGTTTCTACCTTCTGCAACTAGCAACTACTAGAAGATTGGTCATCTTTCCTCTAGTTCCGCCACTCGGATAGTCAGGAATTCTCATTATAGTTATAGCCGCCCTCCTATCCTATTGCCTATCGGGTTCTCCATCTTGAACTTTTGGAGCTAATACGATGGCTGAGCAGGAATGGAAGCTATGGCCATCTCGTTGGTCCTCCTCATTGGGGCTCGTTCATGGAGATGGTAATGGGTAACCGGAAAGAAACATGTTTCATTGATAGTCATCTATTGGATCGATCGGTTTCCCTTTACTCTATAGTTACTAGTCTTCCTTCCTTCTGTCCAATCAAAACAAAGTACATACATTCTTCCTACCTATAGTTGGAGTTACTCCTTCCTACCTGGGGGTGAACTTCCTATCTATAGTTGGGGTGAAGGCCCTGACTTCCAATAGCCAAACAATCAATCGATCAATCAAAAATGGATGGTTAGTTGAATGAACTGTAGATAGCTCCTCATTAATTCAGTATGGAGGGAGGGGAAACAAAGGATGGATCCTACCTAGCCTTAGTTAGGACAGCCCAACAAGAAATCTATTTTGCTTAACTAGCCATCTAGTGTATATCCCATTAGCTTTCTTACCAATTGAATGCTTCACCCTCGCCCGGTATTGAATAGGCTGAGGTAATGAACATCAATCCCATTGGGTGGGTGGGGTTAACCCTTATCCTACTTCTCGATGGATGGCATCACATACTATCCTTCTGGCCTACCGAGGGAGAGTACTATCCCAGGCAATAGTATCCTGCTAGTCGTTACTTCCTTCCCATCCATCCACTACCAAACAATCCATCCTGAGCAGGGTGGGCTGATATCCGTAGCATAAGGATGACCATAGGATAAGCAATTAAGTGCGGAGGTGTAGCTCGTGCTAGCCAATGTATGGTCAAAGGATGCTTGCATGTTTATGGATGGTCGAGGATGGTTTGTGGCAAGCTTACTTGCAATGATTTCATCAAGGATTCTGAGAGTAGATTGTTCAACAAAATCATCATATTAAGTCATGATTGGATTTGAATTTAGGATGATGTGATATAGGATGACTTGATGAAATGATTTGGATTGTGGATTAAAGGGGAGCTTGGATTGATTTGGATTAATTGGGATTGGATGATTTTGGATTGATTTGGGATCTGGATTAGGCCAAAGGCCCTTTGATGGTTGGATTAGATTGGATGATTTGATTAAGGATTAAGGCAAGGGTCCTTTGGATAGTGATTTGGATGATGATTTGGATGAAAATGATTATGGATTGGATAAAGTTGGATGGGATATGACTAGGATTTGGAAAGGGTTTAAGGGGGTTAAGTCCTTAACCAAATTTTGATTTGTAAATGATGGTTTTGGATTAAGGAGTGGAATTGGATTTTGATTGGGTATGGATAGAGAAATGATGGATGATTAATTTAGGATGAAGGATAATTAGATGAGGTTGGGATTTGGATGAAAGTGGATTAAGCTCAATAATGGGATTAGTGGATAAGATGATTAGGAAGGATAAGATGAGATGATTAGACTATGATAAGTGGATGAAGTGATTTGGGAAAATGGATTAGGGAGTGATTAAGATGGGATAAATATGGTGATGAAGAATTGGATTAGGATGAAAGTGATATGATTAGGATAATGGAAAATGGATTAGGATATGGATTTAGGGATGATTAGGGAAAATGGATGATGGATAAATGATTGGATTGGAAGGTGATTAGAATGATGGGATGGGATTAAGCTCAAAGATGGGGATTAATTAAGCTCAAATGATGGGATTAGATTAGGATAATGATCATAAAATTGGGTAATTGGATGAATGATTAGGAGGAATTGGAGTGAGATAAGGTGGATTAGGAAGAAATTAGATTAAGATAATGTGGATTATGAGGATAATGGATAATTTTGGTTTGGATTAATAAAATGGATGATTTGGATGATGGATTAAGATGTGATTAAAGATGGCTTAGGTGCTTGACCTTAGGCAACTTTGCAATAAAATAAACACATACATGCACAATTCTTGCAAAGGATTTGGATTTGATTTAGATTCAGGGGATTCATGAATTTTGACAATGAAGACATGCCAAACACACCAACATTCCTAGATTATTCAAATGGGAGTGACATATCTTGTGGATCTCACAAAGTGGTTGTGGGTCAATCTCAACTCAAAGTGAACCGAGATTCCCACCCCCACTAATCCATTTGATGCTATAGCTTGGATAGATAGGGAAAGCAAGGTCATGAACACCTTACCCCCCTCACCTTGGAGACTTCCGTCTTGCCCAAAGCATATCCTATCTCAAGTATAACAGTACGATGAGCATCTTCCCCTCCTCTGCAATGGTGCACCACAAGATGTAACGGTCGTAGGGTCTTAAGCTAGAATGTACGGGCTTGCTAAGAAGTCCTCGATATACACAAGGTACATGAGGCCCAAACTGTGAACTCTAGTCCATTGAAGGGATGTGGCACCAAGTGATTAAGCAAGCACCACTTCACCTTGTGTCCAGAATCACCCGGGGCCCCAGGGCTGTCCCAATGACAATACAACTAGATTGGGGTACAAGTTTCCTTCTCCCCCCTTTGATATACCTCATCGGTACACGTGGTTGAGGTCGCCCCTTGGAGTGATGAAATCCCCAAGCAAGCCCCCTAAGAAGAAACCACTTCCCACTTTTGATCACACAAGATCGCACGAAACGCAAGGGGAGAGCATACGTGAAGAAGTGACCCCTTCGAGATTAACAATGATAACAAATATTAGATCAAATCAAGGCTTTTGATCTCCAAGATCGCCAAATGGCGCGAGGAGAGAGCATACACCTTGAAATCACCTCAAACAAAGCATACAAGTTCTTTTTAATCCCAAAAAGAATGTGCCTAGATTTAGTGGAAAAATGATAGATCCTTGGACAAGCAAGACTGCAACAACTTGTTAGTAGTCTTATGATGATTTTATCTTTGACCAACGATGTGCTACAAACAAGTGTGTTAGATTGAAATGATAAAATCTGCAAAACCCAAATGTTAGATTGAATGATAAATCAAATTAGATAATATATTTGGATTCCTTGCAAAATTTGAAGTCATTTCAAAAAAAATCATCAAATTTTGTTATGTTTTGTAAAAGTTGTGGGCATTTGAAGATTATAGGAAAATTAGGCATTGACAGACAGGTCTAGGCGCTAATATACAGAATGTGGGTGCTACTTTGCAGGAAATAAGTGCTAAAATATGAAAAATAGGTGCTAATCTAGGTCTTGGGCACTAACAAAGGAAAATTAGGCGTTGATGCAAGAAAGTGCGCTACTTTGCAGGAACTAGGCACTGAAATATGAAAAATAGGTGCTAAATCATAGGGAAGATATACCTGAGTATAGGGGTGCTAAACCTGGGCGCTGATCTGGGGATGTAGGTGCTAATTCGAGAGTGCAGGCATTGATACGACATAGACAGGATGGAGGGACTATATTTTGATGAAAACCCTACAAAACAAAGGGTTAGACCTATAAAATAGGTTGTTAGGACATCATAGCGATGCAACTGAGTCAACCACAAGTGTTAAATGTCAAGATTCAAGATGTAAAATCATGAAATGACTTGAAAAAAAACTATGCGCTAATATATGAAAACTAGGTGCTAATCCATGGAGGCCTTGTAAAAATAGAGTATTAGCAGACACAGGCACCACGATATGAGGTTTGGATGCTGATATACAAAATCTGGGCGCTGATATACAAAATCTGGGTGCTAATCTGTAGTCTAGGCATGACTTTAACCTACATGACACTACTTGACAAGAAAACTCATGAAGATGTTAGATTAGAAGGGTGGGAGTCCCACCGAGCGTGCTAGAATGTATAACCCAAAAAATGAGTACAAGAAACAAGTTAAATAACTAACTTATTTCACCCAAAATCTAAGCTACCTCTAATTGAGCAAAAGGAAAGCAAAACATACATATGATGCTAAACTATGAACAACACGTGCAAACTTTGATTGTGGATGTGCTCTTTGATGATTTGATGTGGATGGCTCCTCAAATGGGCAGCATAACCTTGTTTCTCACGGATTCTTAAAAGAAAATAGGCAGCATTATGTTGCAAGAAGAAGTTATGTTATTTGTGAAGGGGTGAACTCCAATTTATAGATTTTTGGAGACTCAATTGGATGGTTGGGATTTGATTTGGAGATCAATGGATGAGGGTGCTTGAGAACTCTCAAGAAAGGAGAACTTGACAAGTGTTATGATAGGATTGGATGAGAGATGTCCTTGGATCAAGGAGGAATGAAGGGTTGAGATTTGACATTGGGAAAATTGGAGGGATGAGATTATCTTGGTAGATGGGAGGTATGGGTTAGATTTTATTTGAATTTTAAATTGGAGAGCATGGGTACATGCCCAATTTAAAAATGGAAGAAAAAGGGTAAGTTGGAATTGATTTAAATTTTAAATTGGGAGCATGGGTACATGCCATAGATTTTTTTAGTGGTGAATATTCGCCAATTGGCGAATATTGCAGATCAGCCAAGTCAAAATTGGCGAATAAATCGCATCCAACAGGGTGGTCAAATCGCCCAAATTTTACGTATTGTTGGTCGAATCCATATCCATTCGCCATCGATTTATTTTATGAGAATCAATGAAGTAAGATTTTTGCCATAACAAAATATGCGTTTCAAATGGGCCAACTAATATTTTCACCTAGAATTTTGGAAGCAAGTACTAAATCACCTATATATTCGACAATACTATTAAAACAACATTGTGTATCGGGACACATTTCACCAACTCCATTAAATGGTTGTTGCACATTAGGACCCATTTTGCCTACCCTATTACATGGTCACTGCACGTGATGACCCATTTTGCCAATTAAAATTTACAAGTAGTTGATTATGAGGGGCCATTTCGCCAATTTCCATGACACCTCCGTGCTAATCTTAGGGCCATATTCGCCTAGGAAAATTCAATGTATGTAGTCTGTCGAGGTTTGATTCGCCGACACTTAAATGTATTCCTTATATAATTGTGCGGGATTCGCCAAATCTTTTTGATATACCATATAGAATTCTTGTGGAATTCGTCAAATATGGATTGATATAAATACAATCGAAACTCTGATTTATTCTTACACATTTTGTTCAGTTATGAACTTGTGAGCTCTTGATTCATATTTCAGAAGTTGGAGTTGGCACCTTGAAGTTGATTGTAGGCAAAGTTACAAACTTACAACACAGGCATTCCTGCATTAGCGAATAGCAAGTCAGTGAAAACCTAAACTTAAAGGTGAGTAATCATTTCTTCATAGTATTAGTGTTTTAAGATTTCTTCATCTCTCTTCCATTCTTGATTCAATCTTAAAGAATGTATTTAGTAGGGAATGGGATCTAAATTCTATAGACTATGAGTATGTCCTTAAACAAGAAGACATTTTTTCCAGCTTTTATTCAAAGTGGGAGATCAAGATGTCGAGCCACAAGTGCGACAAGGGTAAGACTCCTCAGGGTGGTGAAGGGACTAGGAGGCCATCAAAATGTAGAAAAGGTGGAGTTAGTATATAGTCTTACTTTGGAACTGGCAATGTTTCTGATCCATCAAATCAAGATGGAGCTACACCATCAACTCTTGCACCAAATAATAATGAAGAAGCCATTCGCAATACCTCACCACCACCAGAAGGTGGGATTGCCATTGAGTTAAATGAGGATGGCAATACTGCAGAAGATATTCCAAGGGATACCTTGGTCAGCCAGAATGAGGATGGCAATACCGTAGAAGATGTTCCAAGGGATAACCTAGTTAGCCAGAATGAGGATGGCAATACCGCAGAAGATGTTCCAAGGGATACCCTGGTTAGCCAGAATGAGGATGGCAATACCGCAGAAGATGTTCCAAGGGATACCTTGGTTAGCTAGACTGAGGATGACAATACCGCAGAAGATGTTCCAAGGGATACCCTGGTTAGCCAGAATGAGGTTGGCAATACCGCCGAAGATGTTCCAAGGGATACCCCAATTAGCCAGATTGAGATAGTTGACTTGGATGAAAAAGAAAATGCTGGTGCAGTAGATGATGTTGGCAAGAAGAAAAGAAAAGGCAAATCAAAATATTCAAAAGGCAAATCAAAAGATTCAAAACTGGGGCACCAAGGAATTTTCATCTTGATTGGGTATCAAAGTACCCATTCATTGAACCAGTGGAGAAAGCAAACAAAGATGAACAACCAACAGAATGCAAGTGTGTGATTTGTAGTTGGAAATGTAAAAGAGATAAGAAATTGCAGCTAAAGCTTGACACTATAGAAAAGCATATAGGTAAAGTTTATGAAAAACAAATCATAGATGGAAAGGAAACATCAGTAGTAAGATGGAAATCAAAGGAAGAATGTCTTCATGTGAAGTATGCCGTAGAATATGATGAGCATAAGAAAAGAATGACGAAGCTTGCTACAAGTGGAGGTACAATCAAGGCTCAATTTGGAAAAGCAATGGAAGGAGCACAACTGGCAAAAACTGTTCAAATGAGTGTTGTTTTTCATATTTTGTCCAGAAGGCATCCTATGACAGACTACCCAGAGTATAATAATTTATTATCTTTTTTGAGTGTTCCTCACTATCCTAGCACACATTGGTCAATAAATGCTGGATGGAAATGGGCAAATTGTCTCGCTGCAGTGGAAAAGCAAGATTTAAAGGAGAATGTAAAAGAGTCAAACTTCATTGCATTATCTTTAGATGAAGTTACTGTGGTAGATAATACTTCTTGGGTCTATATGCATGTGTATACTATAAAAGAACATGTACGCCGAGCTCATCTACTCTATGTTCATAAAATGAAGGACAGTTCAACATCACAACATATATTTGAACTAGTTAATAAGTCTTTGAATCAAATTGCAGGTATGACTTGACAATTGCCAAAAAGTTGGTGTGTGTAGGAGCTGATGGAGTGACAGTAATACAAGGTCATAGGACCGGTCTTTGCACAAAATTACAAACTACTTGTGCACCATGCATGCTTTCCATTCACTGCATGGCCCACAGAATGAATTTAACATTTAAAATTGTAAGCAAATTTCCCACAGTATCAAAAGTTGAAAATCTAGTCCACGAGCTCCATGCATACTTTTGCCGAAGTCCCAAATGTTTTACAGAATTTTAAAATTTTGCTAAGGAAATAACAGCAGGAAACAAGCTTCTTAAGGATGTTGATACCAGATGGATCTCCTTGCATGGACTAGCTCAATGAGTTCTTTCAGAATATCCATCCTTGATTAGAACAATGAACGAGCATCACAACACAGTAGACAAAGCTCCTGACCTTTTACATAGGTTAAGCGATATAGAGACACTCTTAACTTTAGCTAGTCTTCTCCCCATGTTGGATGAAATGAACAATCTTGTGAAGAAAGCCCAAGACAAAACTATGTATATCTATGAGTATAGCAAACTATGTAGAATGACATGCACGGCCCTCGATAATATATATCTAGATCTAACTTCTCAAAGCCCAAATTTTTATAGGTGGCAGATAATTACAGATTTGAATCATCATGAAATTTTTTTACAGTTTAATGCAAGCAGGGAGTTATGTGTCTTTGTACATGGATTTGAGATACCAATGCACCATTGTAAGACAGTCAGGTGCTCTATCAGAGAAGTACCTGTTAGAAAAGATGATTTTGATGGCATTGTTAAATCTATTAGTAGTAATTTGAAGGAAATTGCAAGCAATCTTTCAATAGAGATTTATAATCGATTCCCTTGAGATGAAATACTTGATGCCATGTCTATTGTGTATCCTCAATTTTGGGTTCAAGGCCACCGAGATAGCCCAAGCTTTTTTCATCGAAATGTAACTACTTTGACCACACACTTTTTGAAAAGTGTAGAATGCAATGGACAACAAATAGAAGGAATTATAGATGGAAATAAGCTTAAAGGACAATGTAGTCGGTTTGCAAGAAGTATGATAAGACCAGTTTAATGCCATGGAGAATCCCTTCGAAACGGGATCAATAACAAATGCCTAGAAAAATTTGGGTCAAAGTGCAATATTGCGTGATTCGATATCAGAATATTTCAAACTTGTTGATTTATGTCAAACAATGATATTGGGTTCGGTGGAAGATGAGAGTTTTCAGTGCATTGGGGTTTTTGAAATCAAAGATAAGAAACAAACTAGACAAGAATTTGGAAAATTGCTTGAGGGTGTTAGGAAGTGCGTATAATGTCAAAAAATTTCCTTATGAAAGGGCACTTACAATCTAGAAGTCCATATGTGAAAGAAGAGGGTTGTGCAACACTTCAAGTTCAAAGGCTGGTCGTGGTGGGACAAATGACAGTGACACAATGACGAATGAATTTGACTTTGGGACTCAGAATCAAGACGAAGAAAATGAAGACCAGACTCAGAACGTCAGTTTGAGGACCCTGACTCGATTTGGGAAATGGAAGTGAATTAGTAGTTTTTAGGTATTTATACTGCATTTCATTACTTATGTTCCAAAACTGTAGTTGATGATATTTTAAATTTGTATTCCTTGAAATTGTGAATCAAATTGAATACATTAACATATTATTTAATTGTTTCATATTTTAATTGTGTCATACTGATAAGTTTTACATGTACTCATTGATTCATCATTCAACTCAATGCTTAATATTTCCTTGCTAAAGTTTATTTGTGCATAAAACATAAAATTTGTAGTAAAATAGAATTTTGGTTTTTGTTTTGATATGGTAAATAAAATTAGTTTAACATATTAACAATAGTAGGATATAGAACAATGAACATCAACAATCGTTGAATGTGTATTTAGTAGTTGAAACTAGAGTTTATTTTCAATTGATAAAATAAATAATACAGATAATTGAACATCAACACATTACTGAATTTGAATTTTCTATTGATTTTCAAATGAAAGAGTACATACTCTGCACAGAGCTGAGTTGGATCTCGGAAAGTTGAAACTCATAATATCAATATCAAATCATTCTAACAATTTTTTTAGCAAATTCCACTGTTCAGGTGGTGGAATTGTCATTTCTTCTAGCTGATGTTGTCTGACTTGAATTTTTGTTAACAATGTATGATCGAATTTCAATTTGGATCCTGGGTCTGACTTGAATGTTTCAGCCAAAGATACATTCAAGAGTATCAGTTGTTTGATGAAATGCAAAAAGTTTGCCTCATCTGGGTTCCCAAGAAACTGGTCCAAATCAATCTTCCTTGCATCCTCATCTTCTTTCTGAAATTATCCTTTCCAATGAATCGGTCATTTGTGTCAAAACCCTGTGGCAAACCAAGTTTTGTCAAGTTCCTTACCTTTTCATCCTCCTTAATCTTTGTTGCAGCCTCAATCACAAATTTTGTTGTTTCACGCATTCTTGAACACTTTTTAATGATAGATGTCACCTTCACTGTGGCTTCAATCCGATTAGTAATGCCTTTTGAAATCAATTCATTGTCATTGACTTAGTACACTATTTCTAGAACTTGATTTGCAGATTTCTCTTCTGCCTATAGTTGTAGATTTGTATTGTCCATTAAATATTTGATCAGCTTATCAAGATGTAGTCTCATGGCATCAATGAATTGAAAGAATTCACACAATTGATCAAACCTCTGCATTATTTCTTCCCAGATCTTTTGTTTTATGTGCCTGATTGTTTGTCTACAAAATTCAGTTAACTTTTTTTGATAAGAATTTATTTCATTTTTTGCTTCCATAAGCTCTACGGCCAATGTTTCATTTTTTTGCCTCTTTCTCCAATTTTTGGTCCCACTGTTCATTTGTTTTCCCAATGCTTTGTCTTAATTTTTCTGAAGTGGATTTTCCCTCATTATATTTCTTTTTGATCTCATCTAACTCTTGCTTCAGTCCATTCAATTCTACCTCTGTTTGTTTATCCTCTTTGTTTGTTGATGTAGAGTCAGATTTTTTTATTTTTTTTTCTAATTCATTGCTCTTGTTATCTGTTGCTTTCCTCTTTGCTTTCTCATTTGCTAAATCTACCTGTAATTTTTCTATTTGATTCTACAACTTTTTTTTCTCTCTATCATGCTTTAGCAATGATGTGTACACCAATTCATTGTTCTTCTTTGATATATTAATTTTGTCAGTATTTTTTAATCCAAAAAAATCAAATTGCAAAGTGCTCATCTGAAATTCAAATTGATCCATCTGATTTTCTAGTTTATTTTGAACTATGGGAACAACAATTGTGTACTCCATGATTTCTATATTTGTGTCAAATGTGGGTAATATCATGGTTGTTGCAGGATCTGAAGTTACAACAGATACACTCTCCATCAGTTGCTTCTTATCCTTTTTATACAATTTTGATTTCTTTCTAAACTTTTGAATGTAATCGAAACCCAGGAACGCAGGAATAAGGGAATGCTTGAATGGTGAAGGAATAGGAGTACTTGCAATTTTTGTTATAGCCACACTAACTGGGGGAGTGCCTAGAAATAATTCCTTTGTAGTGGAACTGGTAGTTGGACTTGGACCTGCCATAATCCTTTGTCTCTTCTGTGTCCCTTGATCACTGAGTGTTTGTGTGGTATCTTGTATTGGTGTCCTCTTGTGTGTAACTTGTTGTTGGACTTGTTGTTGTAGCACATGTTGACTAAGTTCTCCACCAGTGGCAGTGCCAGTTGCACTAGGCTCTCCACCATGGGCATGTCCAAGTTGTGATTGCATCTAACCATGAGGATTAGGATTTGAATCTGTGACAAAATCAATTCTTTTAGTTCTACTTGTATGACCTTGGTGTATTTTATCAGCTGATTCAGCTCCAAGGCCTCATTTATCAAATGGTTTTCTGACAGTGGTGACTACATCTATTGGTTTCCAAATGCCTTGTCCTTGGGACCCCAAACCACCACCTTGATAACCCAACTTTTCAGCTATGACTGCTCCTGAAGTATATGATTTTTTTGTGTTCTGACTTAAACCAGGTTTGTAAATGCTTTGTTCATCCCTATCATCACCAGGTTCATCATCTCTATCACTTTCAGTTTCTTCATCTTCACATTCATTGGGATGCTTTATATTCCACAATTTGCTAAACTCTTCATCTTCATCGATTTCTCCATAGTCTGCATCAGTTCTCGGTTCACCTAGATCCTTCCTCATAGACCAAAATGCAGCAATGTTTGACCATGTCCAAGATTTTTTTGTAACAGAATCATCTAGAAAATCTGGCATTTTTGCTCTAATAGATGGTTTACCACTTTTTCTATAAAAATTGTTGTACCTCCTGATTTCATTCTCTTCTGGTGCTCCTATAATTTGGACCTGGTACAATGCGATAATTTCTGCTGACAAATGTTCAAAAGAAATACCTTTCTCAGTAGCAGTTTTCTCCATTGTAATTTTGACCTCATCCCAGGAATCCTTGTTCTCAAGTTTTCAAGCAAGGGTTTACTTTAATGTTGAATTCTACTTGCAGCATTCCTATTGGCCACAATCATTTTTTTAATGGTGTCAAATGGAACATACTGCCAATGACAAACAACATCAAAATTAAAAAATTTCAAAAGATCTTGTGCCACCTGAAATGCTTTTCTCTCGAATGTGAACCCTCCACATGAAAAAGGTAAAGAAGGAAATAAAGTCTTCTTTTGCTGACTGGCAAAGTGTAGTTCATCAGTACTCTGCATCTGCCTTACATATTCTAATGCAAAAACCCTTTCTGTCACATGTATTGGAAGTTTGTATGGCTCTACTTCTGATCCATAAAATCTTAGCACAGTATATTCTTCCAATAAGTACCAATCAGCCAATTGTATTTCTTTTCCTAGTTGAATGAAATCTCTACATGATATAGGCAATTTAGGCATTGGACTATTTGTAATTGCTTGATGCAATGGAGCCAAAAAGTAGTCTACAAAATGATTGTAGTTCCTTCAGGAATCATGCATCCTTATCTTAGTGGTCCAATCATGTACTGGAGCCATTTTATTTTCCTCAGCATTGCTATAGGGCTGAATCTGAAGCTTGTTGTTCTGAAACATTTCACTAAATTTGAATAGAAAAAAATAGCACAAGTATGTTGTGAACCTAAATGTCTTGGTGGAACCTCCTTTAATCATTAAAAATTGTTTATGCATGGATTCTACAATGTGCTCAATAAATTTATATTTGACATGTACACCATTACCATAATGGATATTATATACCATTTCAAGGAGGCTTGCATCCACTTCCCAATTGTTATCCAGTCAGAGGCAAAATGCTAGCATGGAAATAGTATCCTGAGCCCATGATTTAAAAAATTTCAAAAGATAGGGAGGCTTATGGTTATCTTTCAAGATGTTTTTTTCTTCAACTATTGTATTTAGGAAAGAATTTTTTCTCCTTTCATCCGTTGCTTCATAATCACTAGCAATCTTTTCTAGGTCAATGTGGACGTCTCCAAATTCTTGGGTTGTAAACCCCAACACTTTTCCAAATTCTTCTGCATTAATGGATAAAATTTCTTCTTTGGTATCCTTATTTACAATTGCTCTTTTGTTACCATCATAATTGTGGGCACAGACCATGATAAATTATGGGCAAGGGAAAACCTCATGTAACATCACGCGCCCTAATCTAGTTACCCATGGTGCATTGATACTATCAACTTTCTTTCTCTTGGCAGCGTTATCCTCACATGAAAATCTGAGTTCTGAGGTAAATCTACCATACATGTTAGGATCATAAATATTATGGTATTCATCAGTCAAACCTGAGGTTTTAAGCAATTCAGAATAATCTATTTTTTAATCTGTACTTGCTCTGCCTTTCCCAAAAACTGTCTAGTCTGCTAGTGGTGGTAGACATGCTTATACAGTGTGAAATTTTTCTTAAGTCTCAACCCTAAACGCAAAGTTTGACAAAATAAGATTTTAAGAAAAAAGTTTGACAAAATAAGATTTTAAGAAACGATGAAACGTACCTAGGGTTTCTATGTTTTGTCTTACCGGCTTTGTTGGAAATGGCACTACAATGAGCAATCTGAAATCTCCCTGGTGCACTGCAACGAGCAATATGAAATCTCCCCGACGCCCCGTGTGCTGACCCTCTCGGCTCTCACTTAAAAATAAAATCACTTAGCAGTAAAAAGTAGAAACTAGAAAGTTTACTTTTTTTTATGAAGTGACTTTTTTAGTGAATGAAACGTCAAGTCAAGTTTCAACGTGTCACTATTAGTACATGTCTGACAGCTATCCTGCATTGACAACTCACAGCAATCTCTAAACAGTTGATCTTTGTTAATCTAAGGGTTTAGGGTGATTCCAGAGATTTAAGTTCGCAAGCCTAGCATTTTGTGCATTTCATTCCAGAATGCAACTAGAACCATCCATCAAATGTTCATCAAACGACGAGTATTTTATGATATAAACAATAAACATAATCAAAGAAATTGTTACAACTGGGGGATAGCTACGCGCCTACGCCCCTAGCATATCATTATGTTGCAAAAAATTCCCATACATATTCTTTCCCATAATAATATAATATATTACATCAAAATTGAACATTCAACACAGAGAGCCCCTGTTCTAGAATCCTGAATAGCCTCGAGCTATTTAGATTCAGAAGAAAAACACACACAACTTGGAGACAGATAACCATATACATGTAACAAAGCATTACTCATTTAAAAACAACATGAAACTGGTAAATTTATGCCACCCAGCAAGACTGTATCTTATTATTCCTTCAAAATTTGCCAAATCTAAAACAACCAACCCTATGAAATGACTCAATGAGCAAGACAATTCCTTTATAGATCAGGAATGTGGTCTTAGCATTGAATACATTGTACTTCAAATTGTTACGGATACAAAGAACAAAAGCTTGTCAATCCTCACTTCCATATTTGTCATTCCACTCATTGTATGTCTCCTCTGTCGGCCAAGGGAATGAAAGTATTTCTTCAATCTGGCCATTATGGCTGACATACCTGGCATCTAGCATACTTTTTACGTGGTTACAAAATGTAGAAAAATTCCTTTCAAGAGTGTTCAGATTGTCCAACGTTAAGCTCAGTACTTGCATACTCATAGTTGGATCACTTGCAATTACATCACAACAAGTGGGAATTAATCGATAAAAATTGTCTACAATCTCCTTTCTCCACTTGTCCAAGTCTTTTGTTTTGCCATCACCCTCCAAGATAAGAGGTGACCACTTAGTGTCCAACCTTTCAAAACCCCGCAACCTCTCTTTCACAATTAAATCAAATTTCAACTGAAAACTGGCCACATCCTGAAAACACTTCAACATGTTAAACACCTTCTGTATGTCAGGAGGTGCATTGGAATCATACCTAGCACACCTCAAAAATTCTAACTTTTTCAGTTCTATTTAACCATTTTTTTTTAAGCTCCATAATCTCTATTTGTCAAACTCATGCTTTTCATAGGCTGGTCTCAACTGTGAGTAGGATTTCCAAGTCTCATCAACTCTGGTCAAAATATTTGTCACCTTGTTCTTGATCAAATTGGTGACCACCTCTTTAACCTTGTTATCCTTTTCCTCCTTCAATCTCCTGTTATCCTCCTTCAACTCTCTAATCTCTGTAAGGAGAGGCTCTGTATCCACTGGAAGAGATTCTGCAGTTGGGATCACTGGAGGAGGGGCTGAAGTACTGGCTACCAATGACAGTTGTTGCTTCAACATGTTTATCTTTGCAACTGCCTGAGAATAATCAAGTTGTAGCTGATTGTAATCCTTTTACAATTTGTTAGCAATTGCTTTTGCAAATTGTGCAGTCTGTACATTTAGGCTTGCAGCCTGAAGAGCAGGGGTATCAGATACTCTTTTTATTATTACATCCCCTATCAGCTCTCCTAATTGAACCCTAGGCCTTTTGTTGTTTGGGGCTAGAGCCCATATTGCCAATGTTTTGAATTTAGGGTTGAATGTTGCACCAGAGAGGACCTTTTCAATCTCTTCCCCTGTCACATTTGAATCATCTCTGGTGATTGTATCAAATGCAATGGCATCTGATAGAGTCTAGTGAGGTAGAAGCAGAATATTACTTTTTGCCACCAGTGCTCTCCCTTCCTCTGGATTCATTTCACTTATAGATTGTTGTACTTCTTTTAGGACCCTCTGAGTAATAACATCATACTCCTTTAGGTTTGCTCCAGCCTTAGCATCTCCAATTTTCTTCTGAAATTCCTCACTCCTCACTTTCAAAACATAGTTTCTAAATTCAGGAGTGTTGACAAATTCATCATCCTCCATAAACTTGTCACAGGCCATCACCCTAACATCTTCAATATCAACAGTAGGGTTTCTCATTACTCTCACTGCCCTATTCTCTGGGGATGAATAAGGTCTCAGTCTATTGAGTGAACGAGGGCCAATTTCTTGTGCGTGTTCCTTCTCCCCCTCTAGGTCAACTACCTCTATCTGCTATGGGTTCTCCAAATCAATAATCTTGGCCCTTTTGGCAGGGGAGGGGCCAACTGATTCCCTCTTTACATTATACTCTCCACTTGAGTTGCCAGGCTCATAAGCATATCTCTGTTCTCCTGTAGGGGCATAGGCAATCAACTATTCTACATTATCCAACATTTTCTCAATTCTCTTGATTGTGTCTTGCACTTCTGCAAATGCACCCAGATATGCAGGATTCATGTTTCTCTTCATATTCTCATTGGCCATGATAGTAGCCCACTTGAGGACTTCATTCATTGTAAAACAATTCCTGGCAATGTCCTCATCGTAATCCACCTTATGAAAGTTCTTGATCCTTCCCTTGTAGTTGTTGACTCTGAATCTGGTTTTGTTGATGAAGCCCTCAGGGTCAAAAGACCTTGGTTGTTCCAAATACATTCCAAAACATTGCATAACTAAATAAATTTGGTCCAACCCACTCTTATCAGGGATCAAGAAATCACAAAATTTGATGGAAGAAGGGAAGAATGAACCTTTCTTGCGGTTCCTAAAGTGCTCTTTGTCAGAATCATTTAACTACCTTATAACTTCTAAAAATGCCACCCTCTTTGGCACATATTTGGGCAGTATGTGAGGTGCAGTCTAGCATCCATAGACCCTTATGCAAGTAGTATGCTCATGATAGAACCAATCACCCCAATTGTGATCAATTCCAAGGTGGGGAGTCTTGTCTAGAGGTTGTAAGAAATCCATTACATCAGGATGCAACCTTTCACCCTCTGGCTCCAAAAATCCAAGAATTCTCCTCACAAAATATTCTTCAAAGATGACATAATCTGTTGTGACACAGTGCATATCCAGCATACATGTCCATACTTGCACTAGCAACTTGTTCCCTTAAGCATCTGAATCCTTGACATGCAGATTCTGGTGCCACATCCCTGATAAAGCAAATAAGTACATATCGCACAACAAGGAGTACCATGTGAATTCAACATGGACATCCGGTTTATACAAATTATTTTTGATCTTTGTCATCTGATCATGCATATGGTCAGCTATGAAAGTGGCATAATCATATGGTTCCTTGACACCTGGGTTCTGAATATCAACAGCTATCGTCATCAAAGAAATAGACATTCTATCTAAAACATCTCTACCTAATACTTGACACAGACAGTGATAGGTTCTGACAAAATATTCATTAAACATACTGCAATGAAAAGGCTCCTCCTCATCATCTAAAATCTTTACCAATTTCCCACCAACACCCCTTGGCCTGTGCTTTGGTAAGTTATATTCCCTGTAATGTTGTTTCACAGTCTGGTATTTTTTCTTAAAAGCCCTAAGGTCAATTTGTTTGCTGGCTACAGGGTCCAAGTTGAATACAACGGCAATGTATCCTTTGGTAAGCTTGATCAATGTTGAGCCATTTCCATCTATTACTGTCCTAGTGGTTGGATTATACCTTAATGTTGCTGACCTAATTAAGTCAGGGTTGGGGAAAACATTGGAACAAATGAGCTTGGCTAAATCATATCTCCAGGCATGACAGATAGGGGCTTTATAGTCCATCATCTTATGCCAATGCTCAAAGAGGATCCAACCTGGGACAGGTAATTTGGCGTCCCAACAATTATAGCAGTAGTCAAGAAATTTATCCTGGGATCCGCCTGGGCCATGCAATTTCAAAATTGTTCTAGCGAAACCAGGGAGTTGGATCATAAGATCCTCATCTAAGCTTCGTTTTGAAGTGGAAGGCTGGCCTGACTGACTCATTTTTCTTTTATGAAGGTAGCTTAGGGTTTTTATGGTTGACAACGACCCTAAAAGCTTCAGAATTAACCTACAGTTGGAAAAACCAGGCACAGAGGAGGACCAGTTACTTACTGGTTTTCTGTGCTTGCAGAAGCTTGAGATTACTTTTTCCTGCTCGTTCTGATGATTTCTTCTTAATGCAGTCTCGCTCTCGAGAATACCTTAATCCTTGAATTCCTGCACAATTCTTTGTATTAATGAACTTCGTGCTGCAAGAATTCCTGCACAATTCTCTGTATTAATGCACTTCGTGCCGCAAGCACTTTGAAACCTTTCTCTTTTGAAACTTTGAATTTGGGTCATTGATCTTTTCCTTACATTTTGAAATCCACGGTCATGATTGGCTGACTAGATTTGACAATCTTCGTCGCCATTCGGAATATGTACGGGTTGGATACATGGCAGTACCTCGCAGCGTAACATCTTGTGATGGCCCACCTCTTACCTACCCTGCGCCAGCACGCCTCACTTCTCAAAAAAGAAAAAAAAATGCCGTGTCGTGATGTCGCGACCGCGCAGTCTAGATTCCAACCTATGAGATTCTCCTTGCGACGATGTGCAACCGTTGGATCAAGTATTTTGCCAGCTTAGATTTGTTGACATGTGTCGTTCTATCGTAGCCACACAGCAAATATTCTCTCCTGACAGATTCCTCATGCGCCCTTGCACGACCATTAGATTTTGCCCTTCCTGCAACTGTTGGATCAAGTCTTTAGTGGGATAGGATGCCAGCTTTGATTTTTTGACATGTGTCGTTCTATCGTAGCCACGCAGCGAATATTCTCTCCTAACAGATTCCTCATGCACCCTTGCGCAACCATTAGATTTTGCCCTTCCTGCAAACGTTGGATCAAGTCTTTAGTGGGATAGGATCCCAGCTTTGATTTTTTGACATGTGTAGTTCTATCCCAGTCGCGCAGCGAATATTCTCTCCTAACAGATTCCTTATGTGCCCTTGTGCAACCATTAGATTTTGCCCTTGCTGCAACCGATGACAGTGAGTAACCTCTACAATCCTAGATTAAGGGGCCGGTCAACTTACGAATATTAGGACATGAAGTCATGACTTCACTGATCGACAACCTGCTCGCATATTAACTTCTTAAACAATTAAAAAGTGGACCATGCTAGCCTGCTAGGTTAACCCGTTCCCCACCAAGCGGTGACCGACAAGATTAGGTATAAGGGGCTAGTAAACAACACGATTTTTTATGGCTCGGGTTTCAACTTAGACAACCGGCAACCAGAGGTAGCAAGTCAACATAAGATTACGCAGAGGGTTTCTTGTATGAAATGTCAACCATTGATATTTGAAAATCTAACAGTTCAAGTGTCAAAACCTAATTATGCAAATATTTCAAGCATCATGCATGTAGACGAACTACACTATCAATAGAAAGTGTAATTTTACTTCTGCATATAAAATTTCATGATTAATTCTATCTAAAAACAACCAAATTGAAATCAAATTAAATCCAAAAAGATTGAGAGTTCACATATATTATAGCTCTCTTAGTTGTGCCTGTCTCAAGAGTCAAAAAGCAAACAAATGCCAAGCAACATTAGAAACCTCTAACCATAACAGAGACCATCACCAAATCCATGTCAACATATATAAATTAAAGCAAACATATAAGAAGCAACATTAGAAACCTCTAACCATAACAGAGACCAAATTATATTAATACAAAAAGTAGAAATTATATTAATACAAAAAAGATTTACACTTGGGTAATTATATTAATACAAAAATATTTACACTTGGGTAATTATATTATTACAAAAATATTTACACTCAGGAAATTATATCAATACAAAAACCATTCCAGTGACCAGCCCAGGCTCCAAAAAACACACAGCACCAGAGAGGCTACCATAGTACCATAGAAATCCCTAGCCCCTTGACTGCGCGACTCCTCGAAAAGTTGCCACCCTACCACCCCAGCACGGAAATCAACAAAAAAGTGGCCCTGGGATCCCGACCACTCCTACGGCCACTACGAGTAGAATCCCCTCATTCACAATGGTTGCGAAGTATTGAAGCCATACCAGAGTATCGTCTATGTCCATTCCAATTGCCCACCGAAGAAAGTGTCTCCCACGAGCCGCCCAAAGCCTGTGCCTTCCGAGTTGTTGCTCATTCATGTTTAGGAGGAATGGTTGCCTAGCTACGCCCTCATGTCCCTCCCGCAGCTTCTCCAGGTCTCTCAGCCACGGGATACCAACCCCCAATTCTACATCAATCACCACGTCTAAGTCATCCAAAAGAATATCTGGAGTGAATACCCCTCGTAGAATCATCAGTGCATCCACCTTTGCCTCTCCTAGGTCCAACAAAGAAGCCAAAAAGCGTAAGGAAATATCTAAATTTACCCTATATCTATCCTCGGAGACCAAGAAGTCTTTACCGAGGACCATCTTCACTACCTCAAGGAAGAATAGATTTTGCTGGTTACAAATGTTCATCAGTCTGCCATCTCTAATATGGCCCAAAAAGGCGACCTGGCGCTTATTGCAGCAGAGCCTTATGGGAGTTTTCATGCTATATTTTGAGCAAGCCAGTCGAGTGTCGTTTTGCTGGAGACCTCCAGGATTTAAAGGAAGATCGTTAATGAACACACGTTTCAACTGACATGCATTTATTCGTTGTCCAGATTTTTTGTAGCATCAATCTTCGGCTCGTGTAAGGATCGACCATTACCAAAAGCTATTTAATAACTTGTCAGAACTATTTAATAAATTAAAAATCAATGCTTGGGAAAAGTATTTTGTAGGCCACCAAATGAAATCGATATCAATGATTCAATATATAAATTTATAATAATATCATATTTTATATTGAAAATTTCATTCTTTGAAACATCTATGATCTATATACATTGCAATTTCAAACCGTAATTACTTCTATATTATTTAGTAAAATTTAACATCACCCTTCAAAAAAATTGGGGAATTACATTGTACATGAACCTCTAACCAACCTCAGTTCTAAACAAAACTCCTATCCTTCGACCTTCAAACCTTGCTTTGATCTTCCAAAATCTTTTTGGTTCCTCTTTTCGACGACGCGTAATGAATATTTCACTGTAGTCCATAATTATCCTATTAACAGGCAATGGATCCATTACAAATTTAATTATGTGCTCATTCACAATGACAGTCAATGATTCACTATAGAACCTTACTTTATATGTACAAGAAACCACTAGGCATGGGTAACAATAAGGCCAATAAAGGAGAATTAAATTAATTTTCTCGAGGTCACTGGAAATTGAGTTGCAATACCAATTCCATGCGTCAATTCAAATTTCCAGTTTCTCATACATGCATGCATGTGTGAGAGATTCAACCCACCACCCAGAATAGAATGCATCATTTGCAAATGTTAAAAGTGTCGATTCTTGACACGATTTATTCCACTTGACAAATGCTCGTATTTCTTCATTCCGAGACATGCAAAGCAATAACAACCTACATAGCCACACACAAACAAAATTTTCCATCATCTTAGATTCTTATTACTATTCTACCTCTGTGAATTGAGAACTCTATCACACAGTTAAAATCAAAATCATGAATGATCACAAAATAAATACTTGGTAACTTACTTTCTTCACACAACTGCTGTAATAAAAGCCATTACTTTGAACTTTTACAGTCTATTGATTCTTGACCTATCTGAAACTTAGTAATGCAATATAAGTTCGAAACACTAAAGACTATCATATATACATTACATGTACGTCCGTGACAAATGGGTAATAAATAACAAGCAACTCTGTTTAATTCATATTGGCTGATCTGTGCGGTTTGTCACGACTCGGTACTCACTTGCCATTAATGAACTTAATTGAGCATTGGCTAATCTATGTGGTTAAGTGCGTTCAATCAAATCAATCGTACCACCACTGACCATTTGATGCACCCTAGAACGAAAGATGAACAGTTGTAGTTCAATTCTAGAAGGTAGATGTCCAATGCTACCCATTGCTAACAAAATCCTCCGGAATCAACTAGCAGCCATTAGATATTATTAGATCAATGGTTGACATATATATATAATCTATAATATATTTTATTGATTATTGTGCAAAGGTGGCAGCGCGGCAGAGCGTAAGTCCTCGACTGTACAACTACAAATTTGGGAAATTGGGTGTCAGTACTTATGCCGTCGATTTGCGATCATCTGACAACCAAAATCTATTAGAATATTTTCCATTCAATGACATCCACGGTTGAAGTGACCTTTGTCCTTTCGTAATAAATAAGGAATGTCATGAAAAGCACAATTGCACATTTTTTGGAAGGCAATTTATGCAACTCAAGTAAATAATTATCTATTAATTTTTGTTAATCAGAATCGTTGTTACTTGACACTTGTCTATATTCCGGAGACTTTATGTAGAAAGATGGGAGTGTCAGAACTGCACCCTGGAATGGAACTCAACTAAAGTCTGATGCCATTCACACAATATGATTTTTTATTGGCATAATAGTGTATTTCGCCAATTAATTTTTTATTGATTTGAAACTATATTTAAATTCGCCAATAATTTTTTTATTGATTTGAAAATTGGTTTAATTCGCCAATGTAAATATATTTTCTAGTTTGAAATTAGATTTTAATTGCCAGCAAAAATATTTTCTTATTTTGAAAACAGGTTTAATTCGCCCACAAAAATATTTACTGGTTTGAAAATAGGTTTTAATTCGCCAACGAAAATATTTAATTGGTTTGAAAATAGGTTTTAATCGCCAATGAAAATATTTTATTGGTTTTAAAAAAATTGCAATTCGCTGGGATTTTCCATAGACCTCTAGCGATTACAAAAGATTCGCCAAATAAGATTTTTTTTTTCCTCGAAAAAATGAAAAAATTCACCAATAAAATTAATATTTTTCGCGGGAAGTATACATGATTCGTCAGGTTTATACACCTTCTCTGGAGGGGGTTCTTAAAGTTATCCCTGGTACATGCCCAATTTAAAATTAGAGAAATAGTGGATAGAGGACAAAAGAACCTTTCTACATGGGTCCTTGACCATGCCTTTTGTAAGGCCATGTAGACATGTACAAGAGGCCCATACCTTCGTATATTTGGGGGAATGGAGAGGATTTGACCAAGGTTAGATTAGGATTTAGGTTGTGCAAATGGGGGATTAGGTTAGTTAATTAGGTTTAGGTGTCCTAATCAAATGTGTAGAAAATAAGAATTAAATACAAATATTTATTTAATTCATGGGATGGGATAAGGGGATATTAGATAGATTAAATTTATCTAATGTTTGGACTATAGAGAAAGGGGATAAATGATTAATAAATCATTTTGGCTAGGGCTAGGTACCAATGCAGGTACGGTTGAAGGTACGGATGAATAGTGAATAGTACATGAATAGTGATTTTGACAATAAAATATTGTAAAATCACAGTTTGAAAGGGAATTGGTTAATTAACTATCTAAGCATGTGTTTATTCAGTTAATATGGTAGAAATAGTGATTTAGAGTTGTCTAGAGATGATTAGTGATGGTTTAGGGATGAATAGGGAAAGTTGGTGATGAATAGAAATGAATTAGGGATAGTTAGGGTTGAATTAGGGATGTTATGAAGAATGACCAATTTTATGTCTACACCATCTATAAATTGTTGTTTTTGATAAAGTAAGCAGTAAAAAAGGGTGCCAATCCCATAATACAATAGTGACAGAGGCCAAATACAGAGCAAACAAGGGCAAAGCCCTTAACTAACCAGAGCCCCCGGGGCTCAGCAGAACAGGCCACTCCCAAAACAAAACAGGACAAGTACAGCTGAAAGGACTAGACAACCCCAAAACCCGAGGCGGCAAATCTGACACCCTTAACCCAAGGCCGCGAACCAGCGACAGACAAGGGGAGTCCCTTCTTTCTCGGAACAATAGACCAAGAAGACTCAGAATCGAAGTCCACCGAGCGAGGCGAGAGGAGCGGGTCCTCAACAACCACCATGAGCAAAGAGCCACCACGCAGAGCCGACAATGCAGAAGAGGAGTCAAAAGCAATCATGGGACCAGCAGAGGCGAAGGATGAGGGACAAACGGGCTCTACCTGAACATCGACAGCAGTTCGAGGTAGCACAGGTACCGTTGAAGGGATAACCGGAAGAGGATCCTGGGGAGACTTAGTCTCCTGGGATGTTTCAGCCGAGGAAGGAATAACCTCCTTGGAGGAAACATCAGAAGAGGGAGTGCCCACCGTGAGATGTTCAGAGAGAGCGTCCTTCCACCAGGTTGCCGCACCCTTGTGTCGAGCAAGAGGGCAGCCAGAGGCCAGATGACCAACGAAGAAACATCTTCTGCAACGAAAAGGGAGGCCCTCATAGTCCAGGAGTTGTGTCCAAGGTCGGTCCTCCACCATCAAGACCACATCTCCATGGAGAGGTTTGGAGATGTCCAAATCAACTAAAATGCGGGCCACTGTGGTATGCCCAAGATTTTGAGTCGTAGAGTCCACCTTCAAGAAACTTGCAATGGAGTTACCAATAGCTTCATAGAATGAATCCTCCCAAAACTGCAGAGGGAGATTCGGCAGTCGAACCCAAACAGGTCTGGTATTCAGTGGCTCCGTAAGAGGATTGAAAGAGCGAGTCCAAGGCCTGATGGACAGCGAATGATCACCCCACAACCACCCTTTGTCCAACACTTGGTCTCGCTCCTCGATGGAAGCGAAGGTTGCGAAGAAGAAACCCCTAGCATTGGGGAAGAGTTTAATCTGCCCATAGACAAGAGGCTTCCAGGAGACCGAAACCCAACCATGAAGATCGGGGAGGGAGGGCCACAAACCATTAAACCTGTAGACCACACCACAACGCAAATAGAAGCTCTTATTTTCTGCAATCTCAGGTCCACATACCACAACAGGAGAAGCACAAGCACAGGGCAAAGGCCTAACCTTAGCCTGAGCAGGAAGAGACTGAGCACGAGCTGCATCAAAGAAAGACTTCTTAAGGCAGCCAGAGGTGGCCCTAAATCTAGCAGCAGGGACGCCACCAGAACCCGGAGACGGCATACCCGCAGGCACACCTGAGGCGGCCACACCCACCACACCAGACACAGCCAGCAAGGGCCCCAACAACAACCGCCGTCCATCGCAGTTTAAACTTGTCGTTTCCCACACAGTAGACACATCAGAAACCAATATCGGTCCCTGAACCCGTTCCAAGAATCTTCCGTCGCTCCCAGCCAATGGAACGCCAAACTCAATCGCAACAGGACCCGGGGCGTTCGCAAACAGCAAGCGACCGTTGCAGAAGTCCCGCTCAGCGTTCAAACTCACAGACTCCCGCTCAGCGTTCATTGATGTTGTTGATGTTATTGTACACCTCAATAAAATTTACCAGGAGGTTTGAATCTAGGTTTAAAATTTGCCAAGAGGTTTGAATCTAGGTTGTTAGCTCTATAGGCCGAAGCCCCACTATTTCACCACAGATTCTCCCCTCTTGGAGGGTAAGCAACTTCAATTTTTGACGCGGTAGAGGGCGACCCCGCGGGGTTTAAACCTTGGTTGTTGGCACTACAGGCAAGAAGCCCCACCATTTCACCAAAGGGTCATCCCCATCTATAAATTGTTGTTGTTAATAAGTTCAAAATTTATTAAAACATGACCCCAAATAAATATAGATCAACATCCAACAAAACCCATTAAAAATTTATTTTTTTTTGCAAGTTTAAGGTCACTATCAAAGACAAGATTAAATATTATCTCTAACAATTAAAATAAACAAACAAATCAATAGAAGGAATCATAGAACAATAAAAAACAATCACTCGAATGTCACTAACTCACTAATGTGTATAATTTGTATGGCAGTTAGTTGCAAGCTTCCTGTGTCAAGTAGACTATCAAGAATCTTCAAGATAATTCTAGGCTCTAGCTTGCAATAGTGGCCATCAAATAATTATGATGATCGAGATAATATTCACGATTCCACACTTTATATTTCAAAATGGATGACTAAAAACAAAATTTCAAGTAGGCAGTAGGCATTGGGCATAAAAGAAACCAAAGAAATGACGAAAAGCAATTGAGTATTGAAATGAATGTGTAAAAGAATCATTTGAGTATAAATGCTATTTATATGAATTGAAATATGGTTAATCCTACCAAATTGTAAAATGGTGGTTGTAAATGTTGGGCAATCAAAACTAGGACCCAAAGCATGTGTGGTGATTTCATAGCAAATATCGCCCCAATAGTAGGATGGATTTTAATGGTACTGGTGAATATTGCCCCAATAGCAGGGTGAATTTTAATGGTAATGGCAAATATGACATATAATTCAAACGTGTGTCAAACTCTTAAAGATTAGTCGTTCAATCACTCAGATTATTGTGGTGAAAAGGGTCCGATATACATGATTCATAAGTAATGGGGATGCAATTTAATAACCATTGGACCAATTTTTGGTAAAATCATGGCGAGTTGGCCCTCCTTGCATTCGATAATCACTAAAAGTAATGTTTGAAAGCACAAGACAAATCATGGAAGGATGTATAAAAATCATGACATGAATCAAACCATTGTTTAGCTCTATCAACCAAGAATCAGTAAATGTGTCCATCAATGTAGCATCACTATGTATGTAAGCATAAAATGAAGATAAAAATATTAAACATGTGAGTGTGCATCTTCACTACCACTAAATGACTCTCATAAGTGTGTTAAGATAACGTGCATCATAAAGTGAATAATTATGAAACAAAGAGTCATCAACCATAGCATGAGAAGATAAAGAATTATCATTACACTCATCACTAAACATATTATCAATATACCATGAGCCATAAGATATAAAATAGGGGATAACAACCTCATGTGAAACTAGAACGTGTATATATATATCACTAGGGTCCTCAAGGCAAGATGAAGCAAGAGAGGCATAGGTAGGAGAACCCATAGGTGAACCAAAGAATATAGCATGAGATGCATAAAGGATATGCTCACTAGGTATAGCATCATCACACAAAGGAAAGTCCCTAGATGTATTGTGAGAAGTTAGGGCTAAAGTTTCACCAATATGAACCAAAGCATGGGAAGGAAAGGTGATCAAAGGTAACACATCATCATGGTCACGCATATCGCCAGTCATAGGAAGAGTCGAAGCATCATGAAGTTCATGGACAAGTAGGTGTGTCTAAAAGGAGGGAAAAAGCAATAACAAGATCTATGGAGGAGGAAAAATCACACAATGAAGCAACACCTACATATAGATGAAACATCCCCATCCATGTGATAAAAAGACATGACAATCAATTATGGAAGGATCAAATGCTATGAAGTGTAAAAGTAAATCAAAATCAGTAATATATGCATGAATAGAGGCTAAGGAGAATTGTCTATGGGAATCCATGATAAGATGTATCAATGACACACAATCCAATCAAGGGTGGTTAGGAGGGAAGAAACAAGAAAGGTCCTAAAGGATAAAAGGAATGATATAAGAATTACCTAACAGCTGATATAAATCAGAAAAATCAATCAATAATCAAACTAAAACAAGTGCGGCATGCAACCCTAAAGGCCAGTGGGATAAGATCACACAATGACAAGCAATACCCTAAAAGAAGTAGAGCAACCACCAATCAAGCCCTAGGCAAATTTGGGATGAAAGATAAGTAATAGAAAAATCAAATCTAAAATCCTAATTGAGGAGAAGAAACCCTAAAGGAAAACCCTAGGTCATATAAGAAAATGTTGGGTTCCCCAAAAACATATGGGGTTTTACTCACATTAATATGTAGGCTAATTAAATAAATGCAATCAATTAGCAAACAATTAACCTAGATATAAGCATTGAAATAGATAATTGAAATAAAAGTATGGAAATTAAATGAGCAAATATGTGTACTTAGCTCTAGGATCGATGATGAAGATTTTGGTACTCCATGTTCTCGATCAATGTGCCACTATTAGAAAATTAATTGCCCATCTCATTTACTCCTCAAATTTTGTACTTGCAAAAATTGTTGCAAATTGATCTCACACCTCACAAGGTCGATCCTAACTGTCGCAAACATGATCTAATGCATGGAACTAATCTGAGCTACATGGAACTAATATGAGAAAATGTACTCCTGAGAATCTATTCACCTTCGCCTTTTAGATATCTAAATTTGTGAAGGCAGTGTCTAGAGACACCTTTGAAGAGCTTGCTGACTTGATAGGCGAATAGCTTCTCTTATGTAAAACCCCTTAGTGGATTTAAATCAACGACAATGAAAAAGATCGAGGATAGCATTCGTAAACATGCAAATAGCCTATGTGATGATGATGTAAATCCAATTCCTTTATTGCTCTTTAGAATTGAAGTGTTCTTTAATAATGATTCTCCTTATCAATTCATCTTGCATCATTTTAACCACACAACGAATGTCTTTAAGAACTATGACATAGCAACATATCACATGAGACATGTTAAGTCAACTCATAACAGCTAGTAGGAAGAGGTGGGAACATTGAAATTTTAATTTGATGCCTTGCATTTTGGGGGTTATTTCCATGCTCCACGAAGTTGACTTGAGTCAATCCTGCATCCCACGAAAATGATCTAAAGGGATAAAGTGGTGATCTTGAGCTATGGAACGAATTAATTGGAATTAGTGCAAATGGGGGCTGAATATGAACAGGGATCGAGTTATGAGCCAAATCTAACACTAAAGTATGCCACTTGTCAATATGTTACCGCATTAAGGCACTCCCATCAAGATAGGCACAAAACTAAATGGCAAATAGCATGTGTACGCTAATTTCACCATTACAAGCATAAACATTAGCATTTTCCATATCCCCGTCATTTATCACTCATTATTGCATTATTATTTTATGTTAGAAATGTTTTATTTAGTCAACCCCACATAGCACATAAATGATTTGAAGGGATAAAGTGGTGCTCTCGAGGTAGGGGGCAAATTAATGGAAATTAGAGCAAACGGGGGGTGAAATATGAATAGGGAATCGGGTTATGAGCCAAGTAACACAAGTATGCCACTTGTCGATGTGTTACCACATTAAAACACTCCGATCAAGACGGGGACAAAACTAAATGGGAAATAGCATGGGTATGCTAATTTCACCATTACAAGCATAAACATTAGCATTTGCCATATTCCCATCATTTATCACCTATTACTACATTATTATTTTATGTTGAAATATTTTATTAGCAACTTCAGTTAGGTTTAACTATGGTTTAATACAATTTAATATATGGCATTATATATTTCTTAGGAGGTTGTTATTTCCTCAAATTTCCTCTTATGAATCAGCCCCAAAATAGTACCAGCAGGGTTACTTTCAAGCAATCATAGCAATGTCAACATAAAAGTATTAAACAATTATTAGCAAGTCAAGTTGGAATGGCGGAGAAAAGGGGGTGGAGGAGCGAGGGTTCGCGGTTTGAATCTTCACAGGGATGAAGGGGGGAAATCAAATGATGAGGACGGCATGGAGTATGATCCAGACAGCGCAGGAGAAGCTGGTGACTGGTTTGGTTCTTCCAATGAGGGGAAGGATGTGTGTTTGCTCGACTTATGGCTTGAGCACTGTCGGAGCGTGGGTTCTGCTGCCTCCAAGAAAAACCAGGCACCTTCGTTGGGGATTCTGGTGCTATGCAAGAAACAGAGAAGGCAGTCGCTGGTGGCTCTAAGGGTCTCCGCAAAGGGTTTCTCCTTCTGACTCATGCACGGGTGGCTGGTGTGTGTGAAGGGGCTTCTTGCCTTGTGGCTAACTTGGGTAATGGTTCTAGCAAGGGAGGGATTCTAAGTGATCCCTGTTCAAATGCAAGTGCCTTGGTTGAGCCCTGTGAGACTACGGGCTTGTTGTCCTGCCCTAGCCCGAATGTGCCTTCCCCTGTTATGGCGGAAGCAATTGGTACAGAGGTAGTTCTTACAAAGGAAGGTCTTGAAGGTGGAGGGAGTTTTTCTTTCCTACAGGGTCAAGGCTTGTCGTCTGTGCCCGATCCTCTGCCTAGGTCTGCGATTGCTTCTGGGGATCCCCAGATTTATGTTCCTAACACTGTTGTTGATAGATCTACTGCTTGGCTCCGGAGTTCTCTGGTTGGGAGATTCTGTGGTAACCGTCCCAATATAGACGTGATCAGAGGGTGGGTGCTTCGGAAGTGGAAGGTTATGGGACAAGTGGAGGTAATAGCTTTGCCGAATAACTTCTTCCTTTTCTCATTTTCAAACCCAGAAGATAATTCTAGGATTCTTTTGGGCGGTCCCTAGTTCCTAGGACAGAACAGTCCCCTGGCTTCAACCCAGAGGAAGATTGCACCATCAAGTTTCCGGTCTGGGTTTGGCTGCCAGAACTCCCTATAGAATATTGGTATGAGGAGGTTTTTATGGGCATTGCCAGTGCCTTTGGACAGTACATTGCGGTGCATGCTGTTACTAAATTCAAGAGACGTTTGTTGTTCGCCAGATTTGGTGTTTTTGTGGTGACGGGTAGGGTAATCCCTTCTCAGATTACTATATCCTCCAAGTTTGGTAAGTGGGTGCAAAAGATTGAATTTGGAAATTGTTCTGTCATATGTGATCTTTGCCGCAAAGTGGGTCATGATGTTGATTTTTGCCCGAGCAACTTAAACCACCCCGTGTGGAGGAAAAGGACACAAACAGCTAATAGTGCTTGCAAAGCTACTAAAAAGGTTGTGTCGAAGGAGACAAGTAGTGAGAAGGAGGAAGCTTTGATGAAGACTCCTTCAACGATGGTGCAGCAGCAGAAAGATTTCAGTTCTATGGAAAAGATGAAGGTGCGATGTGATAATGGAACCCCGAGTGGACCTTTGGATTCTCCTAAGAAGATGAGATCTGCAAGCACGGAATTCAAGTTCAAGATACAAAGCTCCTTGGAGCAATTTGGTTTTAAACCACCTTGACTTTCAATCGGTTTTTTGCTTAGGGTGCTTGACCCTGTGTCTGGTTTTCTTGTTGTTTTGTTCCTGTTGTGCCGTTAGTTTGATGGTGGTCCCGGGTAGTCTTGCTGGGCTTAATTGTTATATCTGATTTTGTGTACAAGGGTCTGGGCCCTTTCAAAATCCCTGCTTACCATTATCAAAAACATAAAAGCATTAAACAAAAGAATGGTTTGTTAAGATGTTGGTATAGACTCTAAGACAAGGTTTCTAAGAAACATTGAAAGGCAATCAATTTGGAAAATTATAGCTATCGGTACAGCTAGATTTGACAGATGACTATTGTCTTTGTCTAGCAAAACTTAAATAGTAGAAAATCTACACAGCTGCAAAAAAATCACGTCATTATATATCAAGTTTCGGACAAGTTCATCTGGTCCACTTCATTTGTCCCAATCTCAACCTTATACACCGCTTAAAATGTCTAGCAAGAGATGATTTGATGCTAAAAATGATAGGGTCAGTGTTCCATCAGAGCCCACAAAAGGTGTTTTTAAGATAGAATAGTTAATTTAACCTTGTTTTGAAAAGTAAATAAATCAGCAAGTTACCAAAATGGACATATTATTGCACTCTCGCAAGCCAGAAAAGAACCTTGCATCCTACTAAGGCAAAACTCTTATATTATCTGTTATAATGCAATATGTATATGTACATAGCAAGCACTAAATTCATCAACCGGCATTGTAGCATTACTAACATTTACAAAAGATCGGTGAATCTTGCTATTACAGAAAACCTTGAGAAACAACACCCGTGACTTTCGGCAATATGGTGCACTGATGTTTTTGTAAATGATTTTCCACAGCTAGAAAGAGAGCAACCCTTAACCTAGGCAAGCAATAAAAGTTTATATGCCTTAACCTCAAAAAATGTGAACATTAACAAATACCCAAATGCATGTCACATTGCAAGAGTTTTGATTTTAAAATGACTGCTAACAAATCATGGATAAATCTGTATCAAAGAGCAAAAACATAGTCAAATGCCAAAGTATACATTTCATTTCTGCACGAGGTTTGTGATTAAAAGACAACTCTTGTTCACATATACCTTCATGTGTTAAGAAAATTTTCCGTTGTTAGGAAATGTTTGAGGCACAAGATTTTTGCGACCCTTTTTTCTTCTTCTCTGAAGCACTCTTCTTCCACCTGGAGATCGCATTCGAATTCGGAAGCCATGGGTTCGAGCTCTTGACTTACGAGACCTAGATCTCTTGGTGCAACCATGGGCAGGCTTACCTGCTCTTACTTTCAGAAGACTGCCCCTCTCCACTACCAGCCGAAGGTTATTCAAGTTGGGCCTTAATGACACACCTGTTTGCTCAATTCAGACCCCAAAAAGATAAGTATAACCCTCGTATAGACAAATGGATAATCCCAGTATTTGCTCATTTGTATGTCTAAAGTCAAGATACCATTTTTGGCATCAAGCTATGCTCAACTAAAATCTGTAAGAGTTGAAGCCAAAAGAAAACAATAAGCAGGTATTTTCAAAACACTGAAACCTTGGTAATAATAAAATGTATTAATTCACACAAAATTATTATGCAGCAATATTATGTAGTTCAGAATTAAAAAATGTCTACTTAATTGAGTAACTTCTAAGAATATATCACACAACAAATTTGATTTATAAAACTGCTTAAGCTCGGATTCTTAAAGATGAATTTGCCCATTAAATGTTTTTTGATCAAGAAGCTGTCATGGAAAGGAGCCCCTTAGACTCTAAAGGCTGTTACAGTAATCGCACTTCATTTTGGCTGAAATGTCAAGGTATGAAGAGTAGCCCTTTAAACATGTTCTTAGTCTAGAATTCCGCCTAATGGAAACTAATGGGCTAAACAGCCAAGACAACATTGCCAGTGAACCACAACCTGATTAACATCCATTCACTCAAGTAGCCATGGTCCAACTAGCAAAAATGTGTAGTTCAAAAAAATCCCACCAGAGTTTCATTCGTGCTGCAAATATTGACCCCAAGTCATCCCAAATGGAAATTAGGCAATGACGGTGGGTTTGTTTCAAGAAATTATCTAAGGAAAATTTGGTTTTCTCACAGCAGAGGTGTATTATCCATGGTGTAGGTATGGAATTAATGCATGAGACTGGTTTTGTTTCCAACAAGTAACAGTGAACTGAGGTAGAAAACTACAGAAAATGGTGAGGGGAAATGGATGAATACTTTCCAGGCCAAAAACAGTCCAGGGGAACACCAGCAGCCTGAGCTTGGGTGATCTGTAATTTTCTACAAGAATATACTGTGTAAATTAGAGGTCAAAATAAGTTTAGAACTTTAATCCATGCTCTGCTACTTGAATTTCCATTCAAATGATAGTGGAATTCCTTACATGTTAAGAGTTAAATTGTACTTTCAGAATGGAACGATGATTTCACAAGCATGAACAGAAATAGATCGGACCATCGAGAGACACAGATTTATCCTAGAAATCTCAAGGCAAGGAAAACTAGTTGAAAGTGGCAAATGCACATATTCCGAGCTTCCTTGGAATATTGAAACAATTACAACTGTGAAAAACTCAATCCGTGTATTTCCTATCTTCCTAGTGCCCTCTAGCGTTGAATACCTTCAGCCACATGAGCTGTGCTCTCTGCCTGGAATCCCTTCCTTCTGTGCTGCACTCTCATTCTGTGTACCATGCTTGCATTCACACTCTTTCATGCCTCTATTTAAGATACATTCACTATGGAATGCCTCCGATGATTCAATCCAACCCCCTCATGTTCTTAAATGGATGTTGGACTCCTAGTGCATAGGAAGACTCTAGAATTGAAATTAGAAGATCAAACATCAAACTACTTGTTGGCACCATATCGTTGTAATCACACACAGAAATATGTAATTTCCTAGTAAGCATCTTGGCACAAAACCATTGTTGCAGGGAGACGCGTCCCCTGACCCCTGGGACGCGTCTCCGGGTCGGGGACGCGCTTCCGAGTACCGGAAGCGGGTTGGAGACATCCCCCGCAATAGGAGACGTGAGGCAAGGAACCCTAGCCGTCTCCTGCACGTCTCCCGACCCTGGACATAAAACAGGGGACTTTTAAAAAGTTTTCGATATGTTTTTCTTTCCCGTCTCGGCATAAAAGGTAAACGCACGCGACGCGACAGCATCAGGAGGCAGGCACAAAAACGCACGCGACACGATATCATCAGGAGGTAGGCATTTGTGTTTTTCCATTGAGCGTTTCTGTTTTCCCATCGCGCATTGAGCGTTTTCAGTTTTCCCATCGCGCACAGACATTTTTCTGCAGTTCTCCATCGCGCACAGACATTTCACAGGCTGTTTTGTTTTTTTTTCTCTGTTGTTTAAGCGTAGCACACAGACATGTTTGTTAAGCCTAGCACAGGGTGTCTTTTTACTGTATTCTCTCTCTCACACACGCTGTTTTGTTTTTTCCTGTTTGTTAAGCCTTGCTTCATATGCTCTCACAGGCTGTCTTTTTGCTGTTCACACACACACACATATTTGTGTTTAGTAAGCATTTTCCTCTCATACACATTTTTAGTAGAAATATTCATAATCGGGATGCCTTTTCTAGAGAGCTTATGGTAATAAAAAATTTCAAAAAACCTATTTATTTGATGTAATACTTTTTTGAAAAATATCTAAATAACTTAAGATTAAAAAAAATTCAAGAAACTATTCACTTGATGTAATACTTTTTTTCAAAATTATCTAAATAGCTTAAGATAAATGGCAACAAACTCGTTCATATTATTCTTTCCTTTTAATTTGCACATTCTAACTATTCTTACCACTCAAAATTATTTGTAGATAGAAAAAGATTAAAATCAACATAGATTGTTGCTCTCTCGCTCCCTCCGCTCACACACACACACACACACAGAATCAGAGAGAGTGTTTTTGGTGCTGTTCTCCTGGCTGCTGTCAACATAGATTGTTGCTCTCTCGCTCCCTCCCCTCACACACACTCACACTCTTTCTGCTGTCAACATAGGTTGTCTCTCACAGACGGAGCATAGATTGTTGCTCTCTCGCTCCCTCCGCTCACACACACTCACACTCTTTCTGCTGTCAACATAGGCTGTCTCTCACAGACGGAGCCTGCTGTTGCGCTCGCTCTCTCTCTTTTTGCTGCTGTTCTGCTGTCAACATAGACTGTTCTCTCCTGTCCACAGAGCATTTGAGGACAGAGCATTTGTCTAGTTTCCTGCTGTTCTCTCCTGTCCCCACACGCACACTGTTTTTCATTGAGCATAGGCATTTTCCTGCTGTTCTCTCCGTTCAACACAGGCTGTTCTTTCTGTTCACATAGAGACAGAGAGACAGACACACAGAGGCAGTGTTTCCATTAAGCACTGTGTTGCACATATTCATTAAGCACTGTGTTGCACATATTCATTTTGCTGCAGATCTCTGTTCACACATGCATTCGTTTTGTGTCATGACATCTTGATGTTTGATTTTGTCACGGTTTTGACACTTTAAGGTCTAATTTTGTTCTGACAGGTTCAGATATGTCGGGTGGGGGAAAACAAGCTCTGTATCTATTGTGGAAGTATTGCGATCGCATTCCAGGGCCGAAAGGGTCGGGTGGAACAGCCACTATCAAATGTAAGCTTTGTGATATTAAGCCATTTCAAGGTACTTACACGAGGGTGAGGGCTCATTTCCTTCACATACCTGGAAAAGGTGTTGATCCTTGTACAAATGATGTAGAACGACATGATGCCGTTAGGGATCAAGACAGGGCTGATGGGAAAGTCTCTCTTTTGAGCTCTCATGCTTCAACAACAGGGGCAACTGGTGCAAGTCAATCTCAGAATAGAGAGTCAGAGGTGGATGTGTCTTCTCGAGATGTGACAAGAGAAGATTTACCAAGGGGATATTCTCGCAAGAGATCACACATTGACATTGGCAGCTCAAACCCCATTGGAAGATTATTTGATGTGCAAGGTCGAGATGCAGTTGATGAAGCGATTGCACGCTTCTTTTATGCAAATGGAATCCCATTTAATGTTGCTCGCTCACCTTTCTACACTGAGATGGTCCAAGCTATCAACAATGGACCAACTGGATATAAACCACCTGGGTATGAAAAGCTTCGCACTACTCTAATTGATAAAGAAAAAACTCGATTAGAGCAACAAACCGCACCATTGAAAAGAGTGTGGTCTACAGAAGGATGCAGTATTGTGATGGATGGGTGGACAGATGCTAGAAATCGTCCACTACTTAATATCATGGTAACATGCAGCAAAGGGCCTTATTTTTTGAAGGCAATAGATTGTTCAGGGCAAGAAAAAAATGCAGAGTTCCTTCAAAACCAGCTGTGTGAGGGCATTGAGGAGGTGGGGGCATCACATGTAGTCCAAGTTGTTACAGATGCTGCCCTTGTTTGTAAGGCAGCAGGCATGTTGGTGCAAAAAAAGTATACGCATATATTTTGGACACCATGTTGTGTGCACTCATTGAATAATGCACTCAAAGATATTGGCAAGTTCCAATGGATCTTAGATCTCATTGAAAAGGGCAGAAAAATACAGATGTTCATATGTAACCATCACCACACACAAGCCATTTATCGAAAATTTGCCAAGGTGGAACTTCTCAAACCTGCTGATACACGGTTTGCTTCTTATTTTATTCTTCTTGACCGTCTCCAAGAAGTCAAAGGAGCTTTGTGTGCCACAGTAGTTAGTGATGCATGGGTAGCTTGGAGACAATCTACATCAGATACTGCAGTTGAGGTGAGAGGTATGGTCCTTGATGAGCGTTTTTGGGCTGATGTTAGATTTGTTGTGGACTTTATTAAGCCCATATGTGAGGTGATCAAATTTGCTGATTCAGACAAGCCATGTTTGGGAGAAATTTATGAAGAAATAGATTCCATGTGTGAAAGAATTAAGAAAATAACAGATGCAAGAGATCCTTCTCTATATCCCTTGCTAGAAGAAAAGATACATGGAAGATGGAACAAACTTAACACACCCCTTCATTGTGCTGCCTATGCCTTGAATCCTAAATGGTATGATCTACAAGCAACCAATAAGAGGGCTCCATATGAGGATAGAGAGGTAATGAAGGGATTTTGGGCAGCAATAAAAAAGATTTATGGCCGAGGTGAGGATGCTTCAATTATGAGGACTCAATGGAATAAGTTTTCATGTGGGCATGGTGACTTTTCTTCCATGGAAGCCATATATGATATGCATGCAAAGAAAGACCCTGTAGAGTGGTGGTGGAACCATGGAGGTGAAACCCCTGAATTGCAATCATTTGCAATAAGATTGCTCTCACAAGTAGCCAGCTCTTCATCTTGTGAGAGGAATTGGAGTACTTATGGTTTTATTCATTCACAGAAAAGAAACCGGTTAGGGTCAAAGAAAGCAGAGAACCTGGTGTACATTCATAGCTCACTTCGCCTTCTCTCTCGTGTAGAACCTGGGTACAAGGAGGGTCCTTCAGCAAAATGGGACCAAATTTCAGCTGATGGAGAAGCTGCAGCCTTGGTTGATGAAACGGTTGAAGCAGATGGCCTCAATGATTTACCCCCAATTCTACTACCATCAGAGGAACCTGAGCTTGAGAGTGATGAGTATTTGGAGAGCATCATAGCTGAGGACCTAGAGATGGATGACAATGTGACATAGAATGATGACATAGATTTCTGATTTTTGTTTTCTATATGCATATCAGCCTACTAGGCTATCGACATTTTTGAATTTCAATATGTAATATCGATATGTAATATGAACTCTTTGACATTTGTGTGTTTAAACTTCAAAGTTAATGTTAAACTTTACTAGTTCTGTTGTTTTGAAAGTTCAATTTCATGATATTTTCAATTTTAATGTTAGCATATTAATATATTTTTAAAATTATTAAATTATATTAAAAAAAAAAATGGCGTCTCCAAGTACCCCCGTCTCCTATTTTTCAAAAATAGACGTACCAGTACCGGTACCAGTCTCCCGTACCAGTACCAGTACCAGTCTCCGTGCAACCTTGCACAAAACATTTAATACTCTGTACCTAGGAAATGTGCATGCATTTAATATTTGCTACTGTGTGAGAAAATTTTGTATCCAAAACATAGTATGTTTTGTAATAGAGGAATCTATATATACCTCTGCATGATGTGAATTGAAGGTTGTTGAAGAAATGAATAAGTAATAGAGTTATGTCATTTCACTGTGCTTAATATGTTTGTGCAATTATCTGCACTTCATGTTTGCATGTTCGTTGCATAATGCATGTCATATAGAGGGTGAAGAACCTTTAACATGCTTCAGGTGAGAATGCATGTTGGAAGCCAGTATGTGAAGGATTAAGAGTTTAGCCATAGGTCGCACACACATTCTGGTACAAATGGCTGACATTTTGGTTTAGTTGTCGAGACCCTCTTGAGGCTTGTGAGATGCAATGATGGAATGCTTTGGCAGGTCAAGCCCACAGATGTCTACAGATGGTTCACTCTGAAAATTGAGGAGTTCATCCAAGCGGAGGCACCTGCTAGGGCATGCTAAGGCAGTGGCGCAAAGTTGAGCTATTTGATGAAGTGTATAGGAGTTTTGGGTAGAACTCCTAGAGCATTTGTTAGAATGGTTGGTGTCATGGATGAAGCAGCGCAGGATTGAGTATCAAAGGATGGTTGGGCGGACAGCCAACAACATTGCCGGGCGAAAACAACTAGACACAATGTGGACACACGTCATTGACACCTTCGTGAAGGATGCTATTGATAGTTATATTTGGCAATTCGCTATTTCAACATATAGTTTGGTGGACAAGGCATCGCACAAGTTTCTAACCTCCATTTGGCGATAACTCCCGAAACAATTCTCTCTTTGGGTTAAGATGTTGTTAGTGGACAAGCACGTCAAGACCCTTGGATTAGAGTATAGTCACTATGGCAAATCAATGTGCGTGGTTAAGGAGGTGGTTGGTTCATTGAAATAAGATTAATAAAATGTCAGGATGGATGCCGCCAACTCTAGGCAGGAACAACGATTGAGGTATAGTCAGAGGTAAGAATCCGCAATTGTCACATGTCAAGTGGATTAACCCAGAAAGGCACACCACGTGCTAATGAAGTGGCGCAGAGGAGGAAACATTGATAGAGGCGATCAAATGAGAGTGTCATTCGATGAGGGGTGGGTTGGCTGCACATGGCTTCAAATCGGTAATTTGTGCAATGGGACGCCAATGTATGAACCAAATGTATCAGCTGCCGAGGTGGAGTATATGCGTAGTGATGGGGACGAACCATGCTGCAATCCACAACCACACCCCTACACAGATCAATCAGACCATAGGAGAGCAGTTAGATAGTGAAGAGGCACAATAGACAGCTACAAAGAGGTTTGGATAGTCTACTCAGAGGCTGAACAATTTAGATCAGTTAGTCAATAGTGCATTTGATAGAATTGTAGGAGAGTTTAAGAACTTTGCTAATTTTACCACTACACATGGGAATAAACTAAGTGAGCAAATTGCCAACAAAGCAAAAAAAAAATCAAGGACAAGTTGAAGGAAGAAGTAGACAAAGCTAACATCATGCAAAATATTGTGGTGAATTATGAGCCCACCCTAACAATAGAAGAGGGACTTAGCCCCACAAGCTGCTCCTTACAACTTTACCCTTGACAAATTTTACATATAACAAAATTGAAAGACTTTTATAAAGTCCAAGTTGTAATCTCTATATTTTATCCTGCGAAATTAATATTCAGTGCTCATTGGATAGCAAGGGAACAAATCATTCGAAGAAAAGGAAAACTTCTGTGGCAAATCTAGTCTACCAAGAATGCCTCAATGGAAGGGCAGAGCAAGAATTGAGCTTATGCCATTTGAAGGAGATGCGGAAAGGTTAGAGCATTGATTTGTGCAATGGAGGTATATTTTAGTTTGCATTCTCTTAGTTTGGAAGAAAGGATTTCCTATGCTGGATCGAGACTAGAAAGTTATGCTTTGAGTTGGTTCAAAAGTCTCTTGTATTCTATGGTTGTAGGGAAGCAGCTCCTATTAAATCTTAGGGTCAATTTAAAAAATTGTTTAGGAAGCGATATTAACCCAATATGTCATGAAGGGAACAAGAGTATGGAGGATGAAGAAGCAAATGCACATGGTCATAGTTCTCCATCATTTTCAAAGACAAGTGGAGCTATGGCCAAGACAAAGAAGGCAAGTGCTAGAAGCAAGAAATCAAATTGGGAAAAATGGGTCATTTGAAATCCTAAGCAAGAAAAGAAGGGTAAGAAAATTTCTCATCTCTCCATTGGAAAGGATGAAGAGATAGATTGCACTTCAAGGTTGGATTCTAGGATAACTTGCACTAATAACTAAAAAAGTTGGCTTGTTGGCTCAAGAAGCCTTGTTCAACATCAAGATTCAAGTTAAGGGTGTTAAGATTGATGCACTTTTTTATTCTTGTTCTCAAGCTAACTTAATTTCCCAAGATTTAGTTAAAAGAATTGGCCTAGAAACTTATGAACACCCCAAGCCTTATGCTTTGGGGTGGATCAAAGAAGGTGCTGATGTGCTTGTTAGTAGGCAATGTAAAATGATGTTTGTTGTTGGTTCCAAGTTTGTTGATGAAGTGGTTGTAGATATTGCTCCTCTAGATGTATGTGGTGTTGTGATTGGCAGCCCCTACATGTATGCCTGGAAAGTGGTGTATTATCAAAGGAAAAACAAGTACTGTCTCATCAAGGGTGTAAAAAGCTTCATGTTGTTTGTTTACAAAAGCAAAGGGCAGCCTAGAGAGGTCTTGAATCTTCATGGGAAGATGTTGAATGGAGACACAAGAATCATTCCCTTGGATAAAAGTTAAAACCAATGTTGATCAAGTTCCTCCATGCTTATTGCTACATCACACAACCATTGGAGACAAAGGTGTTCCAAATTTCGGCTAATGTTTATTTGTGGTGTAAGGTGACATGGCATGTGTGTCATCAGTTGTGGGGTTCATCCTCCCTCTCTTGTTGAGTCTCTTTAGATTCTGGGGACCACAAGCCTCTATTCTGGGGAGGTGTGATCCGAAAAGGATCCAGTTTCACTATATGGCAAAGTGAATATTGGTGTTGCAGTTCAAAAACAGATATTTAATGGTATCAAACTCTGAATATTATTGCATATTTGGATTCCTCTCGCAAAATTATGCAGTTTCAAACAAACGGCGCCTCATTTCAAGTTCATATGCAAAGGTTATGGCTTCTAGAAGAAGAAGAGTGAAAACTGTCAAAAGGGGAAATTTTGTAAGTGTCAAGGTGATTATGAAAGTTTTGATGCAAAAATACACACAATTGAATCCAAAAGCACTTTACACTAATAACCTCCTACTAAAAGCGGCAGTTCGACCCATGGTCTAAAAAATGTCCCATGATGCTCCAGCTTTCAATGTCTCTTCATTTCTCTTAGACTTTTAGATTTCTTCATGTGTTGTAAAGCCATATTAAGCCATTCCTGACAGGAATTGGACAATGTTATGCATTGAGGACATGTAATTGGGAATTTGGAGTAGCTTTGAGTGCATTTTCTGAGTTCCGAAGTGATTGTGCTAGGCAAGTAAAAGGGCAGTGAGGCTGGGAGAGTATTTTAGAGGTCCTAGGAGCTGAATCAAGGTAGGTTCATGCTTATATCAAGACCAAGAGGCTTAGACTTGTGCATTGCCAATTGAAGTGGGTTTTAAGGGAGTAGTAGCTCTCATTTTTGCTAGAGTTTTCTCCCATATGTGGGTTTCCCCAGAGTAAACTTTGTGTCTGTTTCATGGTGATGTTTGCTCTCTTGCTATTCACTAATTCCTGTTGCAATTGTGCTTAGATAATTCCAGTCTTTGTTATCCTCTAAATTAATCTGTAAATTGATGAGTAGTGTATGGAATACCCATCCTAACTTAAAGATCAACTTCAAACTCCTTTTGGCAACACAAACAAACTCATTCTGATTACTTGGGCACTCAGAATATCTTCACTTTCAACTATGAGCTTACCCAAGAGGAACTCTCCTTTTTGCCCATTCTGATGCAACATGCTATGCAAACCAATTTCTCCATTTTTCTTTATTGAAACTATCTCATGTGCCAAGATCCTCTCTGATCAGCTTACGAAATGCCATCCTGGCCTTTGATACGTCATTTTCCTTCATTTCATCATTATAACAGGCAAACAGTATGGAGGAGACAAATTTGGAGATGTCTTGAACATTCTGCGTCAAAAAATTGGCTAATCTATTGGCTGAGAGCTTTCGCTCTTGATCCAAGAAACTCGATGATGAACTTATACAGTTTGACCCATTCAAAAATGCAGTTTTCCTTATCTTTCAAAACCCCTACATTGGTCAACTCCTCAATGTCTAGGATTACGAATTTATTCAGATCATCTAGTAGGTTGCTATCTATAGTGATGTTGTCCAACATCTGATGCTCAAATTCAGTGATGGAATCTCTGACTGTCCTTTGCTTTCCCAAAATTTTGTACAATTCATCAATTGCATGCAAGCCTTGTTTGTAGAGTTGGTCAAACCAAATTTGAGTTATTTTTCCATAAATAACTACTTGATCCAACTGTTTCCTTTGTGCATCACCATCTGGCTCCTTGCTTGATGAGGCTGTGTGCAGGAGCAGTCTTGGTCAAAGGCTTAATCAAATGTTCAATTTACCTTTGTAGTTCTTTGATTTGAGCCTTTAGCATCACTTTGGCTTCACTGTCTTGGATGACCCTTTCTTTGATAATCTCTGAAGTAAACTGCAATAAATGCAAATCTCTTTCCCTTGTCTTTGCTGCAAAGTCAGTCTTGATGATAGTAAAATCTGCAACTTCAATGCTTTGGTCTTCTTCCCTCAAGGGGAATGGCAGTCTCTGCTACAATGTGGCCTTGCGCATCCTTCTTCAGCCTAGTCTATTTCTTAGGCTTTTCTACTGTGAGTTCTTGTAGAAGAGAAGAAATCACGCTTAGATTCAGGGGTGTAGAAGCAACGATCTTTCTTTTCTTTGATAGCAATGTGGCCCACTCTGCAGTTGCACTTTCCTGTGATTGTTGCATTCCTCCTGTCTGTTGCAGCTGACCTACAGCTGTTTGTAATAGAGTGGAAGATGAAGGTGGTGGAAGAACAAGAGAGGAATGAAGAAATGGTGAAAGAACTGGGGATGAAGGAGAAGATGGTGAAGTGGAATTTGGAATTTGTGGGAGAGGACTATTCTGTGTAGGAGGGGATGAAGAAGGTGGAGTGAATTGTTGGGACATAGAATAACTGCTTATAGCAGGAGAGGACAAAGAGATGGGATAAGGGGGAGAAGGAGTTGGAGGAGCTGGAATAAGGACAGGAATGGTTTGAGGAGAGATTCGGGAGGGTTCTCGATTGAGATGGTGAATGGGAGGAGATTTTACCTTCTTCTTTGTGATTCTCTTCAAAATTTTCCTCTTTGGTGGAATGTCTTCTCCACATGCTGACTCAACCTTCTTTATCTCCATCCCCTCTACTTCCTCCAGCTGCACCTGTTCCCTATGGACCCTGAATGTGAGATGTTGTTATAGTATGGCTGCTTACTTTCTGTTGAGTTTGGGACTCCTTAGTAACTCTTTTCCTGCTTCGGATCCCTTTTTCTTTACATCTTCTCCTTGTACAATTTTCATTTTGACATAGTCAATACTCTTGCCAATTACCCTCTCAGTTCTGTTCATTAGTGAAAGATTTTCCTTGACTGACCAATCAGTCAATGGCAAAGGCCTCTGTGCAATTTGTTGCCCTTCATATGTCGGTGATTCCATCTCATCTTCAAACTTCAGGATGTCAAGAGGCACAACATAGATGTCAAAATCTGCAATCCATTTAACTGTCATACAACAATGACCGTGTCTTGTTACCTCCAGGGTCCAAATCATCTTCACAGTTGGCCCAGTATTATTCAAAATGAGCTAAATGCCCATAACTCATGTAAAGTCTCTCAAGAATGTGTATTCCAAGTGCCACCTCATTATTTTCATTTGGTTTTATTGGTGCTAGTTGATTAACATTCTGCTTAGTATTTCCTTTTCCCTTATTTCCTTTTCTTTTTCCCATATGTGCTCTTAAGATCTACCTTCTAGCTGTTAGGCTATCTCCGAAGGAACCCGCTCTAATACCAATTGATGAGCATAGGTTATACTAAGAGAGGGGGGGGGGGGGGTGAATCAGTATCTAACAATCTTTTACTTTTTCAAAATTAATTACATCAACTACACATATGCAAGATCTAGCAATTAAGTACACAATGAGAACACATGATTTACGTGGAAACCCTTGCGAGAGAAAACCACGGCAAAATATTGCTTATATATATCTTATTTATCTTCTTCTCTTTCTTGTAGCCTCCAACCTACTTTACATACAAATAGTGAGCTTCAACTCACAAGATACACCAATCTCCACTTGACGGAATTATAGGCACCACCCTATTGGAGGCTCCAACCCCCACACAAACTGAGCTCCAACCCAGCAAGAGGCTCCAACCTCTATTTGATAGCCAACCCCCACACAATATCTCTCTTTCTCAAATCTGATCACTACCTCTGATTTTGTATGATGTAAGTCTTTCTTTTTCAAAATCAGGTTCACACACATATACTATCCTTCACAAATCTGAAATCAATTCAACTCACTAGCATATGCCTTCATACATTAACACACAATTATTTTCAATACAAATCTGATTCACACTTCATACTTCTGCTCTTCCTTCTCTTTAGACTCAGAAATATATCATTGGATGCTTGCTTTCCAAATCCTCTAACTCTCTTCTTTCAATAAAGGCAAAGAACATACCTTTTCACAATGGTTGCTACCTTTCATAAAACATACAACTCTTGAAACCACTCACAGCCCTTCAATAGCACATCGCACTTCTTGATGAATTATTACCTTGCTCTAATAAACATTGCACCTCTTCATAAATGTTGCCCTTGGTGTATATACAGATCGCTACTTTTAATAATCTTTAATCGCTGCTATAATGAATATTTAAGCAGATCGTACCATTTGTAATATCCTTCATAATCGCTCCTCACTAACAAACTCTTTTGTCTTATTTATATGTGTACTAGGCGATTCAATTGAGGGAGGTCGGCCAATAAACCATTTAAATCTTTAGTCTAAATGCATTTGTCTAACCACAAGGTGTTTGGCTCTATTAAGAAGGCCGGCCTTTTTAGGGAGTCAGCCACTTTGAATTATATTTAAATCTCCAAACAAAACAAGGTGCTGATTTAGGAAGTCGGCCAGCATATGATAATATGAAGTTGCCCATCTTTCATAACATGAGTCGGCCACTATTTAACCTTATCCAATATTTAATTGTTGTTGTTTGGTAAAGGTAATCGCTGCCTTTCTATATCTCTTGGTCTCACACCTTATATTAAAATCGTTAAAACAGATCTCTTAATCACACCTCCTTATAATGATTTGTATGCAGATTGCTTGACTTGTATTTGCTCTTATAAGTAAGATTTTTCACACTTTCTCCATTATGTTTAAATCTTTAATTTAAACATCCATATGTCTCTAAGTCGGCTTCCAAATTCGCAATCTCTCTAACAAGAATTTATAACGGGCAACATCAAATACTCCTTTAATGATTCCGTGCATTTAATATCAATGACAACATATTCCAACAATCTCCACAATGATCTCTTAGACGTCAATCTCGCCAACAACCTCTGTCTTATGTCTTTGACATTAGGAATAAATGTTAGAATCCGAAAAAATTAATAACCCAGAAAACTAGTGCAAAGAATAGATATTAAAACTATGAATGCAAATGATACGAAATCAAAATAGCAACACAGAGTTAGTCTCCAAGAGAGTAATGCAAATGCTAGAAGCAAAATAGCATTAAGAGGATGCAAAAGCAAAAAATGCCAAATACAAGCCAGGGAGCATGCTTATATAGACTAGGAAGAGAGAGGAGGTGGCAACACCGACCAATGAAGAGCAACCATCTATTGGACTAAAGATAGCAAAGTATCTTCCCAAGATAGCTAATGGATGCTCACATGTAGGAAGGTGACACCTCGCAACCACTCACCTAATAAGACATGCTTTATTAACCTAAGCGAGATTAATAGAAATGTAGGAAAAACCTAGGAATATAGGAAAAATAAATAACCCTCTAGGAAAATAAAAACCTACACTAACACCCCCCCATAAGCGAAGCTTAGGTGGATGTAGAAATGGATCCCGGCAAATCGAGCCTGATGAGGGACCCATGTACATAAAATCCCCCCCAAAGAGAGAGAAAAGAGACCCCCCCAAAAGTAGAGAGAGTCAGGACTCCGAGTGAGAGGAAGAAGCCCCCCCAGAAGATGAAGCATCCCGCACCCCCAGCAAATCTCGCAAATGAAGGAACTTGCTCTCAGTGAAGGGTTTGGTGAAGATATCAGCAACCTGCTCGGAAGTCGGACAATAGCGAAGGTCGATGACGTGGCCATGGATGAGCTCCCGGATGTAGTGCATGTGGACCTCTATGTGTTTGGTCCGCTGATGATGGACCGGATTCCGTGAGATCTGAATAGCACTCTGGTTGTCACAAAATATGACTGATGGCCGTCTGATCTAGATGCCAAACTCAGTGAGAAGATTCTGAAGCCAAATGGCCTCAGTAGAGGCATTCACAGCCCCCCGATACTCGGCCTCAGTAGAAGATAGAGCAATAGCAGATTGCTTCTTGCTCGACCAACAAACAGGACCTGAACCAAGTGAGAAGCTGTAACCTGAAGTAGACTTGCGATCCTGAGAATCGCCTGCCCAATCTGAATCTGTGTAGCCCACCAAGTCAAGCTCAATACCCGCTGCATAGTGAATCCCAAAACTGTGAGAACCCTGAATGTAGTGAAGGATCCGCTTGGCTGCTTTCCAGTGCAGCTCATGAGGCCCCTGCATGAATCGTGAAACCATGCCTACAACATATGAAATGTCGGGTCTCGTATGAGTCAGATAAATGAGACTCCCAACAAGTTGTCGGTACAAAGTGCCATCAACAAGTGGAGAAGAACACTGAGCCTCAAGTTTGACTCCAGAAAGAAAGGGAGTCGGAGAAAGCTTACAGTCAGCCATATGAAACCTCGAGAGCAAATCTAGAGCATACTTGGATTGTGTGATGGTGATCCCGAAAGAAAACTGGTAGATCTCAATCCCGAGAAAGTAATGCAACAAGCCCAAGTCAGTCATCAAAAACTTGTCATGAAGGGCAGTTTTGACAGCCCCAATGGTGGATGAAGAACTCCCTGTGATCAGCAAGTCATCAACATACAGAACCAAAAATAGGAGTGAATCATCCTGCAGAATGTAGACATTGGGATCAGAATGGCACCGAGTGAACCCAACTGATAGAAGGAAGGAATCCATCTTGGCATACCAGGCCCGAGGAGCCTGTTTGAGGCCATAGAGAGACTTCCAAAGAAGGCACACAAGTGAAGAATCCTGAAGGAACCCCTGTGGCTGCTCCATGTAGATCTCCTCCTGAAGGTCACCGTGAAGAAAAGCACTCTTCACATCCATCTGGTGTACTTCCCAACGATTAGCTGCAGCAATGGCAAGAACAAGTCGGATGGAATTCATTCGGGCAACTGGCGCAAAAGTCTCAGAGTAGTCAATCCCAGGAACCTGGGAGAATCCTTTTGCAACCAAGCGAGCCTTATACTTGTCAACCGACCCATTTGCTACGAATTTTGTCCGATAGATCCACTTACATCGAACAAGTTTTCTTCCCTTAGGAAGAGGGACAAGATCCCAAGTGTGGTTCCTCATCAAGGAACTATACTCCTCCTGCATAGTTGTATCCCACTCAGGAATACCAGAAGCCTCATGAAAAGACTGTGGATCTGAGGCAGTAGCAATGAAGACATGTGGAGCATCCTGGAACTGTGAACGAGTTCGCCTGGTGTCTGATGGATCCCCAACCCAATCACCTGCAGACTGCAAGGTCTGTCTAGCCCAAAGTGGACCGGAAGATGGAGAATCTAGAGGAGAATCATCAACCTCTAAATGATGACTAGGAGAGGAAGGAGGTGAGTCCTCTGAATCGCTCTCTGCATCAGAAGTGGAGGTAGTAGACTGCTCAGGTGAATCTGACTCATCAGAAGATCTGTCATGTATCCCAAGTGACTCCAATGTCAAAGTAGGAGTTGGAGAAGTGATAGAAAGTGAGCTCAAAGAGCCCTCCTCAAACTGAACACTCCTCTCAATGAACAACTCATGTGTAGTAGGGTGGAGCAACCGATAACCCTTCACACCATCAGGATAACCTACAAATATGCAAGGTCTGCTCTGTGGATCCAAGGCCTTGCGTTTCTCTGTAGGAATGTGGGCCCATGCAGGAGAACCAAAAACTCGAAAGTGCTTAACTGACGGTTTCCGACCGCTCCAAGCTTCAAAAGGAGTGACTCCCTTCAAGGCTCGGTGAGGAACACGGTTCTGGATATAACAAGCACAGTTAATGGCCTCTGCCCAATACTGTGGTGCAAGAGATCTGGAGTGAATCATACAGTTCGCCATTTCCTTCAAGGACCTATTCTTCCGTTCTGCAACACCGTTCTGCTGAGGATTGTATGGAACTGAATGCTGCAAATCAATCCCCTCTGAAGTGCAACACCTCTCAAACCGATGGTTGACATACTCACCACCATTGTCAGTGCGCAAAACTTTGATGGCTTTCCCGGATTGCTTCTCTACAAAAGTCTTGAAGTCCTGAAAATGATCAAATACCTCAGACTTCTGTTTGAGAAAGTACACCCAAGTATATCGAGAAAAGTCATCAATGAATGTGAGGACATCTAGCCCTGCTGAAAGAAGGATGCTGAAATGGATCAGCCAAATCACTGTGAACTAACTCCAGTATCTATGAAGCTCTCCATGCCTTACCTTTGTCAAACTTGTCCTTAGGATGCTTACCAAGAATGCAACCTTGGCAAACACCACCTGAAAACTGAACTGAAGGCAACCCTGTGACCATGCTCTGCTGGTTGAGCTGCTGCAAGTAGCGGAAGTTAAGATGGCCAAACCGCTCATGCCATAATCTACTCACATCATTAGAATGAGTGAGCAAAACAGTCGAAGGAGGATCAAGAACAAAGTGAGAAAACAAATAGAGCCGTGACTGATGATCTGCTCTCCCAACTGCAACTGTAGAACCACTGTGCAACTCACGAATCTCCACTGAATCAAGAGTGAATTCAACCCGCTTGCCTGAACCTGTGTGAGTGATCTGGTATACCGATAGGAGATTAGTTGATAATGAGGGCACACAAAGAACATCATGGAATGTGCCATCCCCCACATCAACAGACCCTCTCCCACACACCTCAACAGGAGTGTTATCACCCATCAAAATAGAAGGCATAGTACACAGCTCCAAAGATGCAAGTTCTTCCTTAGATGAAGCCATGTTGTGCGAAGCACCCGAATCAAGAACCCAAGTGGATGGTGAAGAAGCAACTGCAACAAAGGCCTTGCCCTTTCCTTTCCCCTTGCTGTTTTCTTTTGCCTTATTAGACCCCTCATTAGAACTCTATTTGACAGACTCAGGAACACTGATATTATTCTTCTCAAGAATGTGTGTCAAGTGATCAATTTGTTTCTTCAGACATTTATGTTCATCATGACCGGGTCTTCTACAATAGGCACATTGGACCCTCTCTTTCTTAGACTTGTCGCCCTTGGAATATTGGGTCTCATTAGTTGCTTTTGAAGCAACCATTATCTGATCCTTCTTCTCCTTGCTATTCTTTTGTTTCTTATCCTTACTATTGTTGTTACTACTTTGTCCTTTCTGTTCTTTTGTGCCTTGGTTGGCAGCCAAGGCATGTGACTTAGAGGACTTAAACGTGCCCATCTGGATTAGCCTGTCCTGTTCTCGAGTGAGATTGACAGCAAAATCATCTAAAGATGGCATGGTGAATTGAGTACCAAGTGCACCCTTAGTAGCATAGAAAGTAGAAACAAACACAGAATATTCTGAACTTAGCTTAGAGAGAATACTGAGAATCAGTTGTTCATCTTTCTTTTCAATTCCACATTGTTTTAACTGCAGCCTTAGTGATTTTAATTTGGTGAAGAAATCTTGGATTGTGTTGAAATTGCCTGGACTTAAACTAATTAGTTTATTTTCCAACATATGACCCCTCATTCAATCTTGTGTGTCAAATAGTGTTTCTAGCTTTGCCCAGATTTCATTTGGTGTATTCAAAGACTCAATGTGAAAGAACAAATCAGGAGAAACAAACAAACACAATGTTCCATATGCCTCATCACATTTGTTAAACCACTTAGGCTTATCTTCATCTTTAGCAAGTTCAGTTTCAAGTCCCATAGTTATCCTATTTAATCCAGCTTTCCTTAAGTGAATTGTCATGCGTGATTTCCACTCAAAGTAATTGTATGGAGTTAGGATAGGCAGATTTGTTTGATCCATGATGAAGAAATGCAGAGAAGTGTCGAAAAGAAAAGAACCCAACCAAGACAACCCCACCCTTTTTCACTCAATCAAAGAACCCCCCCCCCAAAAAATATGATTTGGCACTTTATATTAGTGCGTTTACAACTACCACTAGCAATAAATACTAAGTGGTCTTGATTTCAATGCATTACAAAACCCTCATGAAGAGCATATGCTGAAAATACAACTTTGGCATAATATCCAGAGAAATAAACAACACCACTGCAATCTACTCGAAAAATCATGCACTTTCAAAAAAAGAATCACCTTGATATGAGGTCGTATGTGAAAGTTATGATCCTCCGAAGTTCCCAAAACGAGAACCGTGCAATGTCACGACTAAGAATCTGCAATTTCTGAAAAATCTTGGCATCAAAATCAAAAAACGACTGCACTAATGCATAGAGCACGAAAAAATAGCCAAAATCAAAAAAAAAATTCGTGAAAAAAGGAGTCCATATGAGCAAGAACGGAGTATTTGAAAACTATCTTCAAAACTGCAGCTGCCAACGAAGAGGGGTCCTGCTGTAACTTTCTGAGCGTATTTTTGCAAAATATACAGACTGCATGCAAAAACAGAAAGATACCCAGATGGTTTTTCTATGCTGCGAACAAAACCCAGAAGGCGTTTTTTCTTGCAAATGCACAGAAGATGTTGCTCCAGTATAAATAGAATGCCTTTAGCTACAAAAAACAGCCCCAACAACCAAAAAACGACATGCAAAGGTTGAATCAGATGCTGGAACCTGCAATATTGATTCAAAAGACCAAATATGCAAGTTGGTTGTCAGATTTGAGCTCGAAACCCCAGTTCCGCAACTATGTATGATGATCTCCGATTTCGGTGAAATGAAAGCCAAATCTGACTTTCTCAAGCCTCCTGGACGCGTTGGAACAGCCAAAAATACTGCCAGTATAACCAGAAATGCTGCAATCACCCAGATTTCATAAAACACATGTGCAACCCCAGAGATTAAAAAAATTTCCGTCAAACTTTTCTAATTCTCAAGATCATCCGAAGATGCAAAAGAAGAGCATACTGGGTTTTTCGAAAACCTGCAATAAGATTTATTAGCCCCCCCTGAATCTCTCAAATATGGAAACTAAAATCTACTCTTGCACATAAAATAGCTCTGATACCATGTTAGAATCTGAAAAGATTAATAACCCAGAAAACTAGTGCAAAGAATAGATATTAAAACTATGAATGCAAATAATACGAAATCAAAATAGCAACACGGAGTTAGTCTCCAAAAGAGTAATGCAAATGCTAGAAATAAAATAGCATTAAGAGGATGCAAAAGCAAAAGATGCCAAATACAAGTCAGGTAGCATGCTTATATAGATTAGGAAGAGAGAGGAGGTGGCAACACCGACCAATGAGGAGCAACCATCTATCGGACTAAAGATAGCAAAGTATCTTCCCAAGATAGCTAATGGATGCTCACATGTAGGAAGGTGACACCTCGCAACCACTCACCTAATAAGACATGCTTTATTAACCTAAGCGAGATTAATAGAAGTGTAGGAAAAACCTAGGAATATAGGAAAAATAAATAACCCTCTAGGAAAATAAAAACCTACACTAACAATAAAAACCTTGTTCATGCACCTTCTTGACATCAATAACCAACAATCTCCTAACAGTCTCTTTGACAACCTTGTCTACCTTTGACATCAATAACAAACATTCCAATAGGGAATAGGAGAGATCAAAAGGAAATGGAAACCAAGGCCATTCCAAGCAATTCTCCCATAAGGAAAACAAAACACAATACAATTGCACAACAAGATTTTCCAAGCTTCATTGCCATCACAGGCTTTAACAATACATTTAGCACAAAGCACATTTCCCTATTTGTTCACATCAATAAGCCCTAAACCTCCAGAGTCTCTAGGAAGGCAACAAATATCCCATGAAACTCGGTGAAAGCCTTTGTTGTAGTCTAAATTGGCCCAAAGGAAATACCACAAAAGCTTTTCAAGGTTGCGGTATGAAGACTTAGAAGGCACCCAACAAGAGGAGTAATACACATGCATGGCTGCAAGCACTTTAGAACATATCTAGAACTTAACAACCAGTGAAAGTGACTTAGTAATCCAATAAGCCATCTTTTTTCCACTCTATCAATGACATACTGCCATAGAGTAGACTGGCAAGCCTGAAAAGCAAGGGGGGTCTCCAAAAACTTGAGAATCCCTTTGTGGTCAAAAGGCTTCCAACGAAAATAATTAAGCCAAGTTGGAGGTGGCGAGAATGATTGTCTATAGTATTGAGTTTTACTCCATTGGTTGTTGGAACCAAGAGCCAAACAAAAAGTGTTAAGGCACTTAAAAGCTTGCTTGATATTATATTCATCTTCAAGCAACGTGAGGAACAAGTCATCGACAAAATGACCGTTGACCAATTGTTGGGAATTGCTGCTAGGAAGGGAGATTCGTTTAACTCGTGTATGCGAGATGGCATTGGCAAGAAAATAGCCAAAGCCTTTCGTGGCCAACACATACAATGAGGGTTCAAAAGGGCAACCCTACCAGATGGACCTAAAAAGACCATAGTGTTCAGGCTAGATGTCATTGACATAAAGGCAAGCAGAAGCATCTGCAAATAGCATTTGAACTAACTAGATAAAATTGGAGCCAAAGCCAAGAGCACTAAGCATGGCTAAGATGAAAGGCCATTCAATTCTCTCATAGGCTTTCTCAAAATCGATTTTGATAAAGAACGCTTTCTTGGTTAAATTTTCTAGCCCATTCCATACCTTCCCAAACAGAAATGACATTGTCTAAGATATATCTGCTCTATATAAAACTAGTTTGCTTTGATCAAATAACTAGCGGAAGGAGATGCCTATTTCAAAGAGCAAGAGCCTTAGAAATAATCTTGTAGGAGAAATTCAACAAGGTGATAGGCCTCCAATTACAAATCAATTCAAAATCCCCAGCTTTAGGTATGAACTTGATGTTTCATTTGTTAATAAAAGACCCTAAAGAGCTGATATGAAATGCTTCAAGGTAAATTTTATGCAAATCAAGGCCAACATCTTCCCAAAGGATTTTGTAGAAATCACCAGAGAAGCCATCGCATCCAAGAGCTTTATCATTGGCCATGCAATACACTGCCAACTAGAGGTCCTCCTAGGAGAGGAATTTGTCACAAGCCATAGCCTAGGCCATGGAAAGATGGCAAGGGACCACATCTAAACAAGTCTTGACCGCTTCTTCATGCTCTAGCAAAGGGCCTTGAGCTTTGAAAGCATTCTTGTAATATTGAACAAAAGCATTCAAAACCTTGAGAAGTTCAAAATTGCACTTGCTAGCGCCTTTGATAGTTTTTATTTTTTGAGCAAAGTTTCTAACTCACAAGACCTCAAAAAAATCCTTTGAGACTCTATCACCAACCTTTAACCAATGAAGTATGACTTTGATTTGAGCTCCCGAGGCAACATACGCATCGACCACTTGCACCTAGTGGTGCAACTTGGCCACCTAAATTTGCAAGGGTTTATGAAAATGCGCCACTTCAAGTTGAGCGCTAAGTTCGCTAAGCTCCAAGGACATGGCCACATATGACTTGCGATGTATCTTAGCCAACTAGTGACCATAAATTCTTAAGAAATGGTCAATGCAAGTCATGGCATCAGTCCACCAAGCAATCCAAGCTATATCACCTTTTGGATGTGGCACAAGATTCCAAGCAAATGGGATTTGAGCCAACATGGACTTATGATGAAAAAGTGATGTATTCAGAAAGAATTGGATTTTCTCAACTTTAGGTTTTTGAAGACTCCATTCCAACCGGAGACAGATTGGAGAGTGCTCAAAGAGCACACAATCGGACAAAGGTTCAACCGACAAAGAATAATAGTTGACAAAGGAGAAGTATAATTGCCCCGAAATCATAGCATGATCAAGTCACATTATGACTTTCAAAACCACTACGCAAGTTGGACCATGTGTACCAACTTGAAGATGCATTTTGGTGGCCAAGATTGGCATCATAAAAGCCTACTTATTGCGCATGTAGAACCATGTCTCCCTTTCACTAGTTGTCCACGTCATTGGAAGGTGACCTTGTTTGTCAAAGGCCATCTCAACCATATTAAAGTTGCCATTAAAGACCCACTGGGCCTCGAGCAATTCATTTGCCAACCACCACCATAACAGTGTCCTTTTAATCGCATCATTTGATGCATAGATGTTCACAATGTCGAAAGCTTTATTGTCAATGTTTAAAAGGACGCACAAGGCCCTATTAGATGAATCGCAACCATGTGTAACATGGTGAGAGTGACACTTGGCATCCACTAAAGTTATAACACCTCCCCATCCTTACTCATGATTTTTGTTGAAACAAACACTACATGGCCATATGACATGGCACACGATTGATAGCAAAAAACCAACAACCTTGATCTCTTGAAGACAAAGAATGTCCATAGGACCAAATCTCTATCAAAAATCCCACACAATGTATTTGCAATGTGGGTCCATCAAACCCCTAACATTCCATGAGACACAATTCATGAAGAACGAGGGTCTAAGGACATTTCCTCAAAGTCCAATCCTTTCAATGCAAAAAAAATCATTTTGCATAAATGGACTCTGATTTTGTGGAGAAAACTCTCGAAATTGCATGCCGCTTTTCAAAGACATATTCCCCTTCTTCAACCTCATGAGGAGGGCTGCATGAACACCTAACACTCTCTAGTGGAGAAAAAGTTTGAGCCACCAAGTTTGCATTGGATAAATATAAAACGCTAGAAAGGACTGGAGTTCTAAAAAAATGAGGCTTAATAACCTCTTTGGAAGGTTTGTTGAAAGAACAGGTGGGATCTAGCTAAGCCGCGACCACTTGCTTGGCTTTGTCACTAGCATTAGGTCGAGAAGGAACCATTGGAGTCAAGGCTTTGGAAGGCAAACCGTTATTATTTCCTATATTGTTGGACTAAGAGCCTTTATTGGGCCCATTACAACCACCTTTGCAGTTGCCAACATTAGTCCAACCATCTTCATTCTTAATTGTATCACTCATTGGTTTGGAGGCTAGTTTTGGCTTGTGGGTGATGAGAGGACAATCTCTTATTTATGTTCAAAGGATTGACGCCTAAAACAAGGATTGGGAAGATTGATATATAGAATGCATTGCACATGGTGCATGTCACCAATCTATATATCAATAGTTTCTTTCAAATCCTAGGAGAGGTCGATTTCCACACAGAACTTACCTTGTAGTCGAGCTGAATAAAACTTATTCGTTTCTACATAGACTACCCTCCCAAGAGACGAGGTGATACGATTTGGAAATAGCTAGCAAGGTAAAGGCAAACCGAGAAATTCAACCCACACACGCACCTTCAGAGCCTAATGGTCAAACACAACAAAATCCCTAGTCCAGGAGGGGAACCTAAAAGCAAGCTATGAACATAGTAAGGGCCATGTTGAAGGACTATGTCCACATGGTTAGCTTCCACAAAGCAAACAAGGAAAAATCCTTTGGTTAAATTCCGTATAGCATCTAACCCCATGGGGGATTCAAGTGGTATTCACCCAACTACGTAGCATGCTTTCAGACATAATATGACCTACAAGAACTGTTCTAAGAGTAAACTACTCTAACCACTTTTAGTCGTTATCAAAATCAAGAACCACAAGAACAACATTCGAAGGGTTTTCAGAGCCAATACCTCGTGCAATACTTTTGGAACAAACTTGTGAGGCTTCTTTGTAGGTGGTGCCATTGCTTACTCCAATCCCCATTGCTTCAACATTAACAGTCAAAGGGAAAGGCTTGGATGCCATTAAAATAAGTGCTAACTGCCCTAAGGATGATACAATATTGGAAAACGATATGATAAGAAAAACAAAGCAAGGGAAATAGGCATCAAACCAAACCAGCCTCTCTTGCTCTCTCTTACTGCATTTTCATTGCTTTTCTACAAAGCACCATGACATACTTTTGAGTAGTATTTTTTCAAAAAGAAGAAACCTTCCAAAAAGAACCAGTTATTTTAGCCATGCCACCCCTAGCATGGGTGGATTAGCATGTTTGATCCTATGGTCAAAACTCAATAAGTACAAAATTTGAACAATGTACATAGGTAAAGTGAAAAAGTCCCCTTGTTCCAACAAGGGGGGTCTACTAACTAGGCTGAGACCCAAAAATATACACCTTCCCTTAACTTTAAATTTTGCACAACAGTTTGTAGTAAAGGTATTTTCCTTAAATCATTTTTCCTGATGATAGATTCAATAGCCCTACCAGAAATATAGGAACCTAACCATGCCATATAGTTGATCCCAGAAGTACATCACAAAACATATTTGCCTTAAAAAAACAGCACAAGACTAAAATCTACCCCAATTCGATCTCAAACAATAAATCACAATCTTCATGGAAACTAAGTAACCAAAGTTTTTTTTTTTTTACGCATAAAACTATAATTTTTTTTTTTAAATGGTAGATCATACAAAACTAAAACTTGCAGAGTACATCATTGCACATATAAACAAAAATATTCAATTGTATTGATCTTATCAGGATTAATTTTACATTCATATGCATTGGCTTTATAAAAGCCTCTTTCTAATAACAACCCTAAGCAACATTCATACAAGAAAGTAACCCTGAATACCTAATCTAACATTAATTACTAAACACTTATTTAATTAACATTACTAATATGTTCATTTATTTTTCAAACCTAGACTATATATACTATAGATGTAATATAATCTCCAACATCCCCTCCCCCCTTATTACATCAATCCAAACAAAGGATGGAACATTGCATGGACTAAACATAGCAGCCCATCTGGAAATCTAATAAAGCAGCTCCACCAAAGCTCCTCGCTCATCCAGAACACACCAAACTAGTTGCATCAACAGATGTTCTAATTGTCCAAGAATACCTATGAATCAAGACATACTCAACTATTCACAAGTACACCACTTTGCATGTGAATCGAGACATACTCGACTATTTACAATACAACAACACCAACCAGTTGTGAATTGAGACTTACTCAACTATCCACAACAACACTCCTCCTTTTGTGGATCAAGATATACTCAACTATCCACAAGTACACAACTCCAAGTCTATGGATCAAGACATGCTCAACTATCCATAGATGCAAATCACCAAGTTTGTGGATCCAGACATACTCAACTATTCACAAATACAACATGCTTCTTGTGGATCAAGACATACTCAACTATCCACAAGAACAAACCATAAATCTGCCAAGCGCCCCTCGCTCCAAGAAGGTACACAAATGAAAAACTAGTGCCTCTCACGCAATAAACCATCCCTAAGCAAGAAGCTAGCTCAAGATGGAAAAGATTCCTCCAACCTCCTATGTCCTCCAACCTCCTCTTTGACCTTGTTACATTCTATTCGTCTAATGTCACATGTGAGTCTCTAAAAGCTCTATCAAGTGTAGAATGGATGACCACAAGAGCACAAGCAATAATTGATACATGTGTGATCATATTTAAAGACAAAAAATTGGGTGTCAGATTCAAGTTCTGACAATGCACCCTTACAAAGAAGTCCTTATGTCTCCAAATACAATAATCTCAAAAAACATACCAAGGAATTCCAAAATAAACCCACAATTCTTGAACTTGTGATCAATTGCTTTCGATGAGTAAGCAAATAACTACCAACCAACTCCACTTAGCATTGAATTGGAATAGCCTACAAGTCACTTGTTTTAGTGCTCTTCATAGAAAATTACAAAACACAAACCCTATACTTCATTCAAACAGCAAAGAAGAATCAATTCAAAATAAAATATTGCAAGAAATTTGCAATAACAAACCTGCCAGCACAAATTGTTCTGTCTATTTCCAACACATGCTTCACTTTCCAATTTTTGATATTACTTCAGTGAAAGATCCCTGATGGATCCCTTTGCTGAAATGAAGTATTGTTTTTGTGATTTTATGTGTTTTATGATTTTTATTGATTTTTTTGTTTCTTTCAGACTAGAGAGGAGATGCAGAAGGGGTTTCAATTTTCTTGAGATGTGTATTTGCCAAGATAGCAAATAGATATACATACAGCTGCAATCTCAAATAAAAATGGACTAAAAGTAAATATTAAATGATAGAAAGATACCAGCTAAGAATTTGAGGCACATACCCATCAGATATGTATTTTATATTCAATGTAAAGCCTGGTTTGCAACCCTACTTGCATACAAAGATAGTATTGGCCTAGAAGAGGCTATGCATGCAACTGAAAATGAAGGATCTGAAGAATAAGGCTGTTTTGGTACTGCTGCAAGCTTAGATCTGCAATAGAATGCCCTGGAATCCGTCCAATGATGCACAAATGAAGACCCAAAGTAGGCCTCCCACAAGCATAAACTGGGTTGTCCAATTCACCAAAATCCTTGAGAGTTTCCGTTCCCAAGAGACTGAATGCTACTGCCCCCTTCCTCAGAGTTCAAAGCTGCCATGAAGCTTCAAAAATAAGATGTAAAAGATATCCCAAAAAGCACTTCAAAGTCACTTTATTCTTTTCCCCAAGGTTGCACGGAGACTGGTACTGGTACTGGTACGGGAGACTGGTACCAGTACTGGTACGTCTATTTTTGAAAAATAGGAGACGGGGGTACTCGGAGACGCCATTTTTTTTTTTAATATAATTTAATAATTTTAAAAATATATTAATATGCTAACATTAAAATTGAAAATATCATGAAATTGAACTTTCAAAACAACAGAACTAATAAAGTTTAACATTAACTTTGAAGTTTAAACACACAAATGTCAAAGAGTTCATATTACATATCGATATTACATATTGAAATTCAAAAATGTCGATAGCCTAGTAGGCTGATATGCATATAGAAAACAAAAATCAGAAATCTATGTCATCATTCTATGTCACATTGTCATCCATCTCTAGGTCCTCAGCTATGATGCTCTCCAAATACTCATCACTCTCAAGCTCAGGTTCCTCTGATGGTAGTAGAATTGGGGGTAAATCATTGAGGCCATCTGCTTCAACCGTTTCATCAACCAAGGCTGCAGCTTCTCCATCAGCTGAAATTTGGTCCCATTTTGCTGAAGGACCCTCCTTGTACCCAGGTTCTACACGAGAGAGAAGGCGAAGTGAGCTATGAATGTACACCAGGTTCTCTGCTTTCTTTGACCCTAACCGGTTCCTTTTCTGTGAATGAATAAAACCATAAGTACTCCAATTCCTCTCACAAGATGAAGAGCTGGCTACTTGTGAGAGCAATCTTATTGCAAATGATTGCAATTCAGGGGTTTCACCTCCATGGTTCCACCACCACTCTACAGGGTCTTTCTTTGCATGCATATCATATATGGCTTCCATGGAAGAAAAGTCACCATGCCCACGTGAAAACTTATTCCATTGAGTCCTCATAATTGAAGCATCCTCACCTCGGCCATAAATCTTTTTTATTGCTGCCCAAAATCCCTTCATTACCTCTCTATCCTCATATGGAGCCCTCTTATTGGTTGCTTGTAGATCATACCATTTAGGATTCAAGGCATAGGCAGCACAATGAAGGGGTGTGTTAAGTTTGTTCCATCTTCCATGTATCTTTTCTTCTAGCAAGGGATATAGAGAAGGATCTCTTGCATCTGTTATTTTCTTAATTCTTTCACACATGGAATCTATTTCTTCATAAATTTCTCCCAAACATGGCTTGTCTGAATCAGCAAATTTGATCACCTCACATATGGGCTTAATAAAGTCCACAACAAATCTAACATCAGCCCAAAAATGCTCATCAAGGACCATACCTCTCACCTCAACTGCAGTATCTGATGTAGATTGTCTCCAAGCTACCCATGCATCACTAACTACTGTGGCACACAAAGCTCCTTTGACTTCTTGGAGACGGTCAAGAAGAATAAAATAAGAAGCAAACCGTGTATCAGCAGGTTTGAGAAGTTCCACCTTGGCAAATTTTCGATAAATGGCTTGTGTGTGGTGATGGTTACATATGAACATCTGTATTTTTCTGCCCTTTTCAATGAGATCTAAGATCCACTGGAACTTGCCAATATCTTTGAGTGCATTATTCAATGAGTGCACACAACATGGTGTCCAAAATATATGCCTATACTTTTTTTGCACCAACATGCCTGCTGCCTTACAAACAGGGGCAGCATCTGTAACAACTTGGACTACATGTGATGCCCCCACCTCCTCAATGCCCTCACACAGCTGGTTTTGAAGGAACTCTGCATTTTTTTCTTGCCCTGAACAATCTATTGCCTTCAAAAAATAAGGCCCTTTGCTGCATGTTACCATGATATTAAGTAGTGGACGATTTCTAGCATCTGTCCACCCATCCATCACAATACTGCATCCTTCTGTAGACCACACTCTTTTCAATGGTGCGGTTTGTTGCTCTAATCGAGTTTTTTCTTTATCAATTAGAGTAGTGCGAAGCTTTTCATACCCAGGTGGTTTATATCCAGTTGGTCCATTGTTGATAGCTTGGACCATCTCAGTGTAGAAAGGTGAGCGAGCAACATTAAATGGGATTCCATTTGCATAAAAGAAGCGTGCAATCGCTTCATCAACTGCATCTCGACCTTGCACATCAAATAATCTTCCAATGGGGTTTGAGCTGCCAATGTCAATGTGTGATCTCTTGCGAGAATATCCCCTTGGTAAATCTTCTCTTGTCACATCTCGAGAAGACACATCCACCTCTGACTCTCTATTCTGAGATTGACTTGCACCAGTTGCCCCTGTTGTTGAAGCATGAGAGCTCAAAAGAGAGACTTTCCCATCAACCCTGTCTTGATCCCTAACAACATCATGTCGTTCTACATCATTTGTACAAGGATCAACACCTTTTCCAGGTATGTGAAGGAAATGAGCCCTCACCCTCGTGTAAGTACCTTGAAATGGCTTAATATCACAAAGCTTACATTTGATAGTGGCTGTTCCACCCGACCCTTTCGGCCCTGGAATGCGATCGCAATACTTCCACAATGGATACAGAGCTTGTTTTCCCCCACCCGACATATCTTAACCTGTCAGAACAAAATCAGACCTTAAAGTGTCAAAACCGTGACAAAATCAAACATCAAGATGTCATGACACAAAACGAATGCATGTGTGAACAGAGATCTGCAGCAAAATGAATATGTGCAACACAGTGCTTAATGAATATGTGCAACACAGTGCTTAATGGAAACACTGCCTCTGTGTGTCTGTCTCTCTGTCTCTGTGTGAACAGAAAGAACAGCCTGTGTTGAACGGAGAGAACAGCAGGAAAATGCCTATGCTCAATGAAAAATAGTGTGCGTGTGGGGACAGGAGAGAACAGCAGGAAACCAGACAAATGCTCTGTCCTCAAATGCTCTGTGGACAGGAGAGAACAGTCTATGTTGACAGCAGAACAGCAGCAAAAAGAGAGAGAGCGAGCGCAACAGCAGGCTCCGTCTGTGAGAGACAGCCTATGTTGACAGCAGAAAGAGTGTGAGTGTGTGTGAGCGGAGGGAACGAGAGAGCAACAATCTATGCTCCGTCTGTGAGAGACAACCTATGTTGACAGCAGAAAGAGTGTGAGTGTGTGTGAGCGGAGGGAGCGAGAGAGCAACAATCTATGTTGACAGCAGCCAGGAGAACAGCACCAAAAACACTCTCTCTGATCTGTGTGTGTGTGTGTGTGTGAGCGGAGGGAGCGAGAGAGCAACAATCTATGTTGATTTTAATCTTTTTCTATCTACAAATAATTTTGAGTGGTAAGAATAGTTAGAATGTGCAAATTAAAAGGAAAGAATAATATGAACGAATTTGTTGCCATTTATCTTAAGCTATTTAGATAATTTTGAAAAAAAGTATTACATCAAGTGAATAGTTTCTTGAATTTTTTTTAATCTTAAGTTATTTAGATATTTTTCAAAAAAGTATTACATCAAATAAATAGGTTTTTTGAAATTTTTTATTACCATAAGCTCTCTAGAAAAGGCATCCCGATTATGAATATTTCTACTAAAAATGTGTATGAGAGAGGAAAATGCTTACTAAACACAAATATGTGTGTGTGTGTGAACAGCAAAAAGACAGCCTGTGAGAGCATATGAAGCAAGGCTTAACAAACAGGAAAAAACAAAACAGCGTGTGTGAGAGAGAGAATACAGTAAAAAGACACCCTGTGCTAGGCTTAACAAACATGTCTGTGTGCTACGCTTAAACAACAGAGAAAAAAAAACAAAACAGCCTGTGAAATGTCTGTGCGCGATGGAGAACTGCAGAAAAATGTCTGTGCGCGATGGGAAAACTGAAAACGCTCAATGCGCGATGGGAAAATAGAAACGCTCAATGGAAAAACACATGCCTACCTCCTGATGATATCGCGTCGCGTGCGTTTTTGTGCCTGCCTCCTGATACTGTCGCGTCGCGTGCGTTTACCTTTTATGCCGAGACGGGAAAGAAAAACATATCGAAAACTTTTTAAAAGTCCCCTGTTTTATGTCCAGGGTCGGGAGACGTGCAGGAGACGGCTAGGGTTCCTTGCCTCACGTCTCCTATTGCGGGGGACGTCTCCAACCCGCTTCCGGTACTCGGAAGCGCGTCCCCGACCCAGAGACGCGTCCCAGGGGTCAAGGGACGCGTCTCCCTGCAACAATGCTTTTCCCAAAGTGGGCGTCCACTTTAGGGCTGAAAAAGCATCAAAATGGAATCATTTGATGATTCTTTTCTTTATTAAAATTACTCCCAAGTTGGGCGCCCAAGTTGAGGGCCCAACTTCTCATGAAAGGAATGACCACTTTTTTAACACATGTGTTAACAAGGAGGGGGTCACTTTATTAAAATTTTATTACAAAGTGATATTATTAATCACTTGAGTTTATTTTTATTAAATATTAAAGCTACACTTTAATATTCAATAATTATCCCGAATCCATCACCTGGCCAAACTGAATTGAAAACTGATGTAGCCCGCACCACAGGTGATGTCGCCACATGGCAAGCTAACTGACAGTGCCACCCTATAATTTAAGGATACCTCCAAAAAAATAGGAACCGAGACCAAAACTCCCAAAATGCTCCTGGAGGTCCCCTGATGCCTCCTGGTCAACTCTCGGTCAAACCCTAAAAAATAGGAACCCTTCCTAAAAAATAGGAAACTGTTGCAAACTGTCTGGAAAGACCTGTAAAGCTCCCTGCCAAGCTCTACCGCCTCTGGATAGGTCCCCTAACCAATCTGCTGACCTACGGGAACCCAGATGATAGGCCAACTCTCAAGTCTCTGCTAGACAGAGCTAAAGAGGGGACATGACAGTCCTCCCCTCTCGAAGATGCTTGCCCACAAGCAACTGCAAAGCCGGATGCTGTAAAATGGACTCTCCCTCCCAGGTGGCGTCCTCTATAGGAAGACCTCCAACGAATCAAGTACTCCCGAATCACCCTACTTCTCAGCCGTCGTTCCCTCTCCTCCAAGATCTCATCAGGAACCAAAGTCAGCTTACCTTCCTCATCCAAGGGAGGTAGATCGGGAGATGCTACAATATGTTGCCCTAGTGCCTTTTTCAGGCAAGATACGTGGAACACATTATGAATCCGGCTGTCAAGGGGTAACTCAATCTCATAAGCAACCTCTCCCACACGCCTAAGAATCTGATATGGGCCGTAGAAGCGAGGTTTGAGCTTCTCAGCTCCACCCCTTTTAAGGGTGCTCTGTCGGTAAGGCTGCAACCGCAGGAAAACCATGTCATCCACCTCAAATACTCTCTCAGTCCTATGTCGATCAGCGTAGACCTTCTGCTGATTCTGTGCCTGCTGAAGATTCTCCCTGAGAGATCTCATGATGTCCTGGTTCTCCTGTAACCAATCCTGTGCCAAGGGAACTCTGCTGTCACTTACAGCCAAATCAACAAAAGATAATGCTTCGTAACCATAGAGGGCTCTGAAAGGTGTCATAGCAATAGACATATGGTATGTAGTATTATAACAATACTCTCCTAGATATAGCCAACGCACCCATGCCTTCTGCTGTCCTGACACATAGCTGCGCAAATACCCCTCAACCCACTTATTAACAACCTCGGTCTGCCCATCTGTCTGAGGGTGGTAGCTAGTACTAGGTGTCAACTCCGTACCTGTGAGCCTGAAAAGTTCTTGCCAGAAAGAACTCATGAACCTACTATCCCTGTCACTCACTATGGTCTTGGGGAGACCGTGGAGCCTGAATATCTCCCTGAAAAATAACTCCGCCACCTGAGATGCTGTGAAATCAGCTGCAATAGGGAAGAAGTGGGCGTATTTAGTCAACCTGTTGACTACAACATAGATACAGTCTTTCCCTTGCACCCGAGGAAGACCTGTAATGAAATCCATGGAGATTCCTGACCACTTCTGTTCCGGTATAGGTAAGGGCTGCAATAAACCAGCAGGAAAAGTATGCTCAGACTTATTCTGCTGGCACGTCAAACACTCACGGACATGACGTAAGATATCAGCTTTGAGACCCTTCCAAGAGAATCTCTCCCGAACTGCCCTGTAGGTCTTCCCATAACCTAGGTGCCCTGCTGTCGGAGTATCATGGTAAGCATGCATAATTTGTTCCTTCAACTGAGAACCAGGAACCAGATACACCCTTCCCTTGTAATAGATGACTTCATCTACCACCGTGTACCTATCATCCAACACCAATCCATCCATGACCTCACAAGCATGCTGATTTTTGGAGTACTCTACTAAAAGTTGAGCCTTCCAATCTGCTGAAATCTCGCTCAATGAACATAGGGCAGCAAGTGATGGTTTTCTAGAAAGTGCATCAGCCACAGTATTATTCTTCCCCTTTATGAATTCGATGTCAAAATCATAAGCCTGAATCTTGCTCACCCATTTTTGCTGACGATCATTGAGCTCTGTTTGATCAAGGAAATATTTCAGACTGTTGTGGTCTGTTCTTACCACGAATTTGCTGCCAACAAGATACTGTCTGAACTTGGCTAACGCATGCATAATAGCCAACATTTCCTTATCATACGTGGAATACAACCTCTCATTATCCCGCAGCTTCCGACTCTCAAAAGCAATGGGGTGTCGGTTCTGCATCAAAACCGCTCCTATGCCCAAACCGGAAGCATCACACTCAAGTACAAAAGGCTGCGAGAAGTCGGGAAGTGCTAAAACTGGGCAAGTACTCATAACCTCCTTGAGTCTGTCAAAGACTCCCTGTGCCTATTCTGTCCATCTGAAAGCCCCTTTCTTTGTGAGGTCTGTCAAGGGAGCTGCCAACTGAGAGAAACCCCTCACAAATCGCCTGTAATAAGCACATAGACCAAGGAACCCCCGTAACTCAGTAATGTTCCGAGGGTGGGGCCAATCTCTAATTGCCTGAATTTTCTCCTCGTGCACCTTCACTCCATCAGCACTGATCACATGACCCAGATATAGGACCTCTCTAAGTCCAAACTCACATTTGGACAACTTAGCAAATGGAGACTGACTCTCCATGATGCTAAGTACCTCCTCAACATGTCTGAGATGGTCCTCCCAAGTACGACTGTAGATCAGAATATCGTCAAAGAACACTAGAACTGATTTCCTCAACTGCTTGTTGAAGAGATGGTTCATACATGACTGAAAGGTGGCTGGAGCATTGGTAAGGCCAAAAGGCATCACCAGGAACTCATAATGCCCATAGTGACAACGGAAGGCGGTCTTGTGTACATCCTCTGCTCGTACACGAATCTGATGATAGCCTGAACGAAGATCAATCTTAGAGAAGTAGATGGCTCCATGAAGCTCGTCCAACAACTCATCAATGCGCGGGATAGGGTATCTGTTCTTGATTGTCTTCTTGTTCAAGGCCCTGTAATCTATACACATCCGTAGAGTCCCATCCTTCTTAACCAGTACTACAGAAGAAGCAAAGGGGCTAGAACTGGGGCGAATGAAACCCATATCTAACAGCTCATGAATAGTCTTCTCAATCTCATCCTTGTATGCTCTAGGATGACGATACGGGGTGGTGATCACTGGCTTAGCTCCATCCTCCATCTCTATCCCATGCTCAAACCCTCTATCCGGGGATACACCAGGAGGTATGCCACCAAATACTCGGCCATGCCGATCCATCACTGTCTGTATGTCAACATGAAATGCTCTACCTGTTGATGATGTTTTCTTGACAACAACAACATTAGAATAAAACACCAAGTGCTCTATCCTCTCTTGAACAAAGCGTCTTGAATGCTAAACTAAGTGATCAAACAAGAACGCTCCAAGGTTCCTTGTACGTGATTTGCAACGGATAGCCTCGGTGGTGTGATGTGATTTGCACTACCATCCTGAGGAGTAGGTGTCTTGGATTTCACAAAACAACGTGTGGCCCAGATCACATCATCATGTCTAATAATAGACCCCATCCTGCGAGAAGATACCTCCTTGGGTCCACCGTCAGAGGCTGCCCTCAAGATCACCTTCTTTCCACCAGATAAGAACTCTAGCTGCATGCGGTGGTGATCAATAATATATCTCCCAATACCCTGTAACCACTGCATACCCAAAATCACATCATAATCCTCTAAGGGTAGGATATAAAAGTCATCTGTCAAGGTGAAATCCCCCATCTGAATGCTGAGCTGTGAGATCCTCCGAGTACAACCCAATACTGCACCATCTGCAACCTTAACTCCAAAACCCTTGAACACCTCAGACTGTAATCCACGCCTCTCAACCAATTTCTGATCAATAAAATTGTGCGTGGCTCCTGTGTCAACCAAACTCATGACTCGTTGTCCCTGTAATGTACCTTTCAACCGAAAGGCATGGAACCTGGGATAACTAGATAGTGTAGCCATAGTCACTTTGGCTGCTACCGATGAATCAGAGATATCTATCTCTAGCTGGGGTCGCTCCTGAATAACCTCCTCAGGGCTGTCCTGAATGTCGGTGTCTGGTATCTCCTCATCCCCAAGCTCGGATGTGACCTCAATCAAGTGAACTCTGCCCTTACCCATACAGCGGTGTCCGGGCTCCCAAGGCTCCTTGCAGGAAAAGCATAATTTCTTCCTCCTCAAATCATTCTGTGACTCCTGATCCATCCTAGGAGGTCTAGCTGACTGTCCATCTTTGAACTGTGGAGAATTGGCCTTCTGAATAGGCCGTGATTCCCTGAATGGCCTCTTATCCGACTGATAAGTGGGAGTGGTGTCCAATCTCAAGGTCACATCAATGGCATCCTTAAGAGTGGCCGGTTGGAAGGCACGTACCAATCCCTTAAGCCTATCCTGTAACGCCTCAATGAATAACATCACACTACATCTCTGGGGCATATCAGGTACCATAACTACAATACGCTAGAACTCATTAACATAAGCTTCAGCATGTCCTGTTTGTCTAAGATGTGCCAACCCCCTATAGTAGAGTTCTGTGTCCTTACGGTCAAACCGGGTAATGAGTCGTTCAGTGAACTCTGCATAGGAATGAATCAAGGCATGATCCTGGGTGACCAGTCCATGATGCCACCAATCGTAGGCAACCCCATCTAAATGTAAGATGGCAAACTGGATAGCCTCACACTCAAGCATGGGTCTCAAGGATAAATATATGTCCAGCTTGTGCACCCAAGCACGTGCACTCGTACTACCCGTACCATCATATGTAGCCAACGTGATCTTCCCAGTAGCTCTACTGAGGTCATAGTTCTGCTGCTATGATCTAGTGCCTCGGTCTCCTCTAAACCTGGCAGAATCTCTGTGCTGTGCACAATACTGTGGAAAAGGAAAGACATCCCGGACCTCAGGGGGTAAGGCTCTCCACTCAGCTGTAGCTGCCATGACTGAATCCTGAAATTCCACCTCTGGTGGCTCTACCTGTGCTGGCCGTTCACCTGGTGCAAACTGAGGAAGTAAAGGTCTATCCCTGGCCTGTCCACACCTAGGGGAATGATGGGAGCTCCTAGCTGATGCGTGTGACCTGTGACTATGCTGGCTTCCCGCCACAGATACTGATCTGCTTCGTCTACCTCTATCTAACTCCAACCGTTCCAAGGCATCCTGTATATTGTCAAGGGTCTGAGCAATCCTAGGCTGAGTGTTGATGAGGGTTCTCATCATCTCTCTCTCTTCCTCATCCTGATCTCTCCTGGCATTTCTCTGTTCTTCAGCCATTACTGGTTCCTCTGCCGTACCAATCCCAAGCTCGTTTTGGGCTGTCCTGCGTGTGTAATACCTGTCTGTATGCATAGAAAACAATTCTCTAAACCCCACAGGCTGGCAGGTCAAAGGCTCTGATACCACTGAAAGATCCCTGATGGATCCCTTTGCTGAAATGAAGTATTGTTTTTGTGATTTTATGTGTTTTATGATTTTTATTAATTTTTTTGTTTTCTTTTAGACTAGAGAGGAGATGCAGAAGGGGTTTCAGTTTTCTTGAGATGTGTATTTGCCAAAATAGCAAATAGATATACATACAGCTGCAATCTCAAATAAAAATGGACTAAAAGTAAATATTAAATGATAGAAAGATACCAGCTAAGAATTTGAGGCACATACCCATCAGATATGTATTTTATATTCAATGTAAAGCCTGGTTTGCAACCCTACTTGCATACAAAGATAGTATTGGCCTAGAAGAGGCTCTGCATGCAACTGAAAATGAAGGATCTGAAGAATAAGGCTGTTTTGGTACTGCTGCAAGCTTAGATCTGCAATAAAATGCCCTGAAATCCGTCCAATGATGCACAAATGAAGACCCAGAGTAGGCCTCCCACAAGCATGAACTGGGTTGTCGTCCAATTCACCAAAATCCTTGAGAGTTTCCGTTCCCAAGAGACTGAATGCTGCTGCCCCCTTCCTCAGAGTTCAGAGCTGCCATGAAGCTTCAAAAATAAGATGTAAAAGATATCCCAAAAAGCACTTCAAAGTCACTTTATTCTTTTCCCAAAGTGGGCGTCCACTTTAGGGCTGAAAAAGCATCAAAATGGAATCATTTGATGATTCTTTTCTTTATTAAAATTACTCCCAAGTTGGGCGCCCAAGTTGAGGGCCCAACTTCTCATGAAAGGAATGACCACTTTTTTAACACAACATGTGTTAACAAGAAGGGGGTCACTTTATTAAAATTTTATTACAAAGTGATATTATTAATCACTTGAATTTATTTTTATTAAATATTAAAGCTACACTTTAATATTCAATAATTATCCCGAATCCATCACTTGGCCAAACTGAACTGAAAACTGATGTAGCCCGCACCACAGGTGATGTCGCCACATGGCAGGCTAACTGACAGTGCCACCCTATAATTTAGGGATACCTCCAAAAAAATAGGAACCGAGACCAAAACTCCCAAAATGCTCCTGGAGGTCCCCTGATGCCTCCTGGTCAACTCTCGGTCAAACCCTAAAAAATAAGAACCCTTCCTAAAAAATAGGAAACTGCCGCAAACTGTCTGGAAAGACCTGTAAAGCTCCCTGCCAAGCTCTACCGCCTCTGGATAGGTCCCCTAACCAATCTGCTGACCTACAGGAACCCAAATGATAGGCCAACTCTCAAGTCTCTGCTAGACAGAGCTAAAGAGGGGACATGACATTCAGATGCTATTACAACGTTCAGAGGTCTGGATGGCAGCATTGCATTGCAAAAACAAAAGATTGTTTTGTATGCAGCAAGGCAGATTTGTTATTGATGTAGGAGCATCCCTGGTTCAAGAGCAATCTTGCATCAACCAAAAACATTTTGCATTTCAATTTGTTTCTTTTCATTTTCCAGTTCAGTTTAGTCAGTTTAGTTAGTAGCAGTTTCAATATTTTGGTCCGCATTCTACCACAATTGCATTTCAGACCTTGTGGAGCTGGACTTAGCATCTAGACACATTCATTCACATCATATCCAAATCTCAGATCATTTGGATCAGGTACCGGTAAGATATCGCTATCAGAAGATCGACTGTTTTCTCAGAATAGAGCATCCTAACAGTCTCAGACAATCAGCTAAAGGAGAAGACTTGCGGAGCATTTCACGACTTGCGGAGCTAACTGACACATCATTCAATGTTGTTTGGTTCGTGGCCGACCTTCCCTGAGATCTGCACATCATTCCATTCATTTGCGGAGGAGTTCTACATGATTAGGTACGACCTATCCATGTACACACGTTACAGCTCTTCATTGGAGTTTGTGATCTTCCTTGGCCAACGCAGAGGAATCTTATGTTCCGGAGATGATATATATTGATGTAATAGATGCCTAAGAAAGTAGAGATTGATAGTTCTAAGTTTGATAGTTTGAGTTCTTTGCGAAGGAGCTTCAAAGCTATATCTTGTGCATATTCTGTAAATGTGAAATCAAGCCTTTGAGCCCTAATTGTAAGCCCGCATGTTGCTGGCCAATTTGTATTTGAATTCTATGATATACTGAATGACTGAATCTGCATTTGCTTTATATCTTTGAGTTGTTTTTGTTGTGTATACTCTAATTGCACAGTCTAGACAGTTCACTTTGTGGACCCTCCTAACCGTGACTGCACCGATTATATTCCCCGAGTGTTCAAACACTTGTATATGATGACTGGTGTTTGTAAACTAATATGCTGCTCTGTAGATCCACGACCTGCTTATTGGTCTTAGGGGCAGTGTTCTACGAAGAAGCTTTTGTATGCTTTGCTTACGCCACAAAAGGCAAGAAGATGTTAATACAAATACTACAAGATGCAAACTAACACCCTTTTCACTACATTTATATTCAAACTGGCAGCCTTATCCTCCACACTAGACATCTTCTTTTCCCACGGGCAGTTTCCTCTACACCAGAAACTCAATCCAAACAATAAAACATAACCACTAATAATACCAATTAAACTGGCTTCTCACTTTAAACAAAAAACTCAGTGCCTTCAATTGTTGTTAAAGACAATGGATAGGCTGGTGAAGCTACTGCTCTTGTATTCTATGAATGTGAAGGGAAGTCACATGACAATAGAGCTCTGGAAACAAAGAAGAGAAATCCATGAACAAAGATAGACCAATCACCAGTTAATGATGGTGGGGATTTCAATAAAAGATGATGCACGGTTGGCAGAGATTTACATAGAAAAGAATATACATCGAGGCACTCTTTCCATAAAATCAACAAAACTGTTTGCAGTTGCAACTCACAAACTTTAGGGCCACACAAAAAACTTTAATTCACGAGGATTTTTGCAGACTTATGCACTTTCACATTAATGTGAATCATCAATCCTCTTTTTCTTACAACTTGCTCCAATACCCTATTGAAAATGGTAGAGCATACAAAACCGAAACTTGCAGATTGCATCATTGCACATATCAACAAAAATATTTAACTGTATTGATTTCATCAGGATTAATTTTACAATCATATGCATTGACTTCACAAAAGTCTTTTTCTATTAACTACCCAAACTACCCTAAGCAACCTTCATTTAATTAAACACCTAATCTAATATTCATTACTAAAAAACTTATTTAATTAACATTACTAATGTGTTCATTTATTTTCCTAACCTAGACTGTATATACTATCAAGTTTCAAACTAAAGCACTCAACAATTGATCATGGAATCACATTGAGACGTATCATTGAAAAAGTCTAGAATGCAAAAGAGGAAGCTCATTGCTGTTTTGTTGACTTCAAGAAGGCTTTCACAGGTTCCTAGGAATAAGTTATGGTGTAGAACAAACGATCTTGGTATCCCAATACAATTTAGAACAGTTTTCCATAGGCTCTATGAAGAGGTTCGGGTAAAAATCAGAACTCAGGCAGGTACTTGAAAAGTTTTAGGAGCGACATTGGAGTTAAGAAAGGATGCCTGTTATCCCCTACTCTTTTTGGCTTATATATCAACAAACTTGAAGAATGGTTGAATTTGCAAGGTGGGGATGGTGTCTTTTTGGGAGAACATGTTGTTAGGCTTCTTTTGTACGCCAACAATCTTATTTTGATTGCTAGGTCCACTCAAGGGTTGCAAGAGCACTCATATGCCCTTAAGCACTTTTGTAAAGAAATGGGTATGCAAGTCAACACCAACAAGACCAAGATCATGATCTTCTCCAATGAAAATTAAAAAAAAAAACAGTTTGACTTCTATTTTGAAGAAAGTATTCTAGAAGAAGTAACAGAGTATAAATAACTTGGGATTGACTTCAACAAGAAGCTTAGTTAGGAAACTTGGAGAAGGGAGAGAACTTTGAGACACTGGAGAGCACTTTTTGCCCTTCAAAATAGATGTAGAGAAGTGGAGTTATGGGATTGGAAAACTACTCAGATTCTATTTGGGCTACTAGTAATTCTAGTGGTGCTTTACGGTGAAATATGGGCTAGCAGCACTTCAGACATCAAATGGAAGCAAATGGAGAGAATCCAAAAACGCATGATAACAAGCAAATTCAAATTACAAACTTCAGTCCCCTATGAGATTCTTTTAGCTGAAGCAAATACAGTTTCTATTGAAGCCATTGCTATGGTGTGTCTCTTAAGATATCTGAAAAAATTGAGCAGATGGGGGCAAATAGGTGGCCCAAGGTTGTCTTTAAAGATGTCCTAAGCGAAAGAAAGAAGTCATGTATGCAGCAAAACAACAGGTGGAAAATCAAATGGCACATTCACTTGAATGCATGTCCTAATAATAGCAAAGAAATAAAGGCATTTGTTGTAGATAAGTTTCACAAGTTTGTGGGGAAAGGAATTAGGGAGAAAGAAGAAATATTACCTTGAAGAATTCAACCCCACTTCCGATCATCAACAAAAGGCCTATTTAGGAGCCAATATCCCTCAGGGGCAAAGATTCTCATGGCTCAGTTAAGAACTAACTCGTATCATCTTCAATGTGAGACAGGTAGATGGAAAAGGCCAAAAAAGGTATGGGAAGAGAGAGTTTGTGCCTTTTGCACAGCTGGGACAGTGGAAATAGAAAACACTTTATTTTGAAATATAAAGCTTACAATGAAATCTAGTCAAGTACACAAGTAATTTAGTGGCAGCCTCATTACAAGATCTATTCAGCAAGGAGACAGTTGAGGGGGAGTTGATTATCAAATTGAATAGCAGACTATCAGCACTTCAGGAAGCAAAACTAGCAGGGTCTGCTGTCTCATAGGCTACCTTTGGCCTCGTAGACTTTAAAAATCTTCTATCTATCTATAGATGTAATATACTCTCCAAAAAAAAATTAATTTTTAGGTTATAAACCCAACAGTTGGCAATGCAATCTAGAAGCTCCCTTAAGCTCTCAGCTAACCGTTCTTGCAAATGGGTTTTGCCAATCTACAGATTACTGTTACAAATACAAAAGCAAGTCGTTTGCTTACATCTTTGTTTCCATTTGAAGGCAAAAAGCAAGTTGGGTGTTCACGTAAATAACTTGAAAGCAATGCAGTAAGAGTAAAAATCAGGAATAAGCTGCAGCGTACCTGCAAATGAAGATGATGAGAAACTCAGACGAGAAGCAGTGCATCGTGTGGGAGGAAAAGTGGCACTGATACTAAATTTGGTATTAGAAATCACATTGATAGAGGCGCGTGGGAATCCATTGAAGGTTGCTAGGCACGCTAAACCCATCTCTACACAACGCCCTACCCAGTACCTCTGTTCTATATATGTTCTTATGTTTATCTATATGTTTGTTACCTTATCCTATCAGAATAGTATCAAATGGAAGGAATTCAAGGCCAAGCTTTAAGAAAGATGTTTTCTTATAGGAAACACTTTTATGAGTATCAGGTCGTAATGGTGAAATTTGCTGCCGTTTTGTGGAATGGAATGCCTTACCTAATGTTGTTAGATATTAGCAAATTATAGAATTTATTTATTTTTATTTTTTTTTGTGTTAATTGTACAAAGCAAACCACTTTACTTAAATATCATCCACTTCAATGGTCAAACTATCAATAGGGATTTTACACCTCATTCACAACAAAAAGTGGTAAATATTTGTCTTATTTTTATTGGCCAAAATTGACCTTTGACTGTTGAAGTGGGTGATATTTAAGAACAGTCAAAGTAAACTAGCAATTGGACTCATAGGTTCAATAGGCAAGCTGATATTTTTTAGAAGGAATTGTAGAATTTGTTAGTGGTTTATTTTAAATGAATATTTTATTATAGCATTGAAGATTTTTAAAAAAGCAACATAAGGATAAAATGAATTTAAAATAAGGAAAAAAATAATATAATGAAAATGTTAAATTTAAAATGAAAATCCATAGGATTAATAAAGTTTGGGTTGCTCATTAGCACTACAAAAAATGAATTTTATATATTTTTATTTTTTTAAGAAACTATAAATTTTTTTAAATAAATATTTGTTTTATTTATATTATACATCACATTATATTTATATTTATATTTATATTTACTAACTATATATTCTATTATTTCTATATTTAATAATGCATATTATAGAGTATATAATATATAATAGATATAATAATTAAATGGTATTTTATATATAAAATAAATATTATGTATTTAACAATTTATTAATGTTTATATACATTTACAATATTTAATATAATAGTTAATTATCTCTAATATATTTAATTCAAATTATAAATACTTTATTGGATATAAATAATTATAAATGAGACTTCTCTATATATCTATCTTATCTCTTTGTTTGTCTCTCCCTTGTCTATGTTCTACTTTTCAGTTATGTAAAGCTTATTCATTTTATTTTATTTTTTGATATCTCAGAGGTGTCTCCGGCATTTTATTTTATTTTTTTATAACTCAGAGGTGTCTCCGGCATTTTATTTTATTTTTTTATAACTCAGAGGTGTCTCCGGCTCAGCAACCGCGACCCTATTGCCGAGTCAGTCTGGACAAGCCGAAACTAACCCTCCGGGACAACGCGATATCCCATCTGGACAAGCCGAAACTAACCCTCCGGGACAACGCGATATCCCATCCCCTGCCCCACGGCGTGCGTGGCTGAGTGATTCGAAATTTGAACTCGGGTGGGCAAACTACCATGCACTTAGAGCGGGCAGCCGCACCACTCGAGCTAAACTTAGGGGGCAAATAAAGCTTATTCATTTGATAGAGATGTACAAGGAAATTAAAGTTGGAAGGGTTTCACTAAGAGTTTTGGGAGCCATTTCTCAAGTGGTGTTTGCCGTGGAGAAGACATTCAAGTTTGGAATATTTTGGCCTAGCGGATAAATTGATGTAGGTCAACCATCAAGGACTATAAATATCATAGTCACCATTTTTTAAATTATTCTCTACCCACCAAAATATAACCTTGTGCTTTATGCTTTGTTGGCTCATTGACTGGTCTAACCCATCACCCTTTTGACTAAGGCATGTTATTGAAAGTTTTTAATACCAAGGTGATCGGTTTGACCTCCCAATAAACAACAAATAATGGGGAGGGTTGGTCATGTGCTGGCTTTATATTGGTGAGATGGCTTTACTATTACATGGCGGCATCCCTAGCAAGATGGCGCTTACATGGTGGCTACATCTACTTCTTGGTGGGCCCATCAAATTTAGGCCCTGAGTACCATTATGGATTTCACCTGGTGGGTCACATGGCAATGATGATATCATATGGTGCAGTCCTCCTTGAGAGTCACACAATAGTTGGTAAATTTTTCTACTTGTCTTAGTAGAAAGAAAAATTCGTGTTGCATGGTTGACACTTGCCACCCAACACAATACACACTTATGCACAACATAAAGGAAGCAACATTGAATACCATGTCTTCATTTAGCTCCATGCTAAGAAAATTCTTGCCAAGATTAGGAGTATTTGCATTGTGTGATTAGCTTGCCAAGATTGCTCTTGCTGCACAAGATATATGTTCTGAAAGAGTTTCAAGCAATTGGGAGAATACCTAAATAATATAAGAAAGCTATTGTCAACATTGGATGCTTACATGGTTAGTGAAAGCTCAGCTCTTGTTAGTGCTTATTTATTAGTGCCAGGAATTTAAACATCTGTTTTATGTGGAAAAGTTTAGAAAAATTTGTAACTATTTTAGGTGCATTCCAAAAAATTTGGCTTTTTGTTGTTTCTAGGAGAAACTCATTCTAGGACGTATGACTCAAAACTAAGGGTGATGGTAACTTGGTAATGTTTGAAGCCTTTTTCTTTTTGTTAGATAAAGAAGGCTCAATATAAGGGGCCTCTACCCAAAACTTTACAGAATAGATAACAAATTTGACAATGTAGTTCTTTGCAAAATTTGGGTTGTGATGATAAAATTTAACAGTTGGAGTTTTGTTTTTAATAGTTTAATTCACTTTTGACCCAAAAAACTTTTAGTCCAAAACTTACAGGGACCTTTAGAGACGCATAGTCCCTAGTGATGGTATCTATTGTTTTCCAGCCAACCGTTCACACAAGTTTAAGTGCAACAATTTAGGAGGAAAGAAAAAAAAGTGCAACTGTAGCCCTAGATGGTTCGACGCTATGCACAATCGATTATTTCAATATAGTTTTGTGCCTTTACTGATTGTTACCTAAATATGATTCAAAAACCCCGCCTAATTGATGGGTAAAATAGATACATCTTAAATTATGTTAGAGACTTGAACAATAACAATAATATATACCTATTTTTATTAAACTAATATTAGTTCCTAACTTAATTGTTATACGGTCTGGTATAAGGGGTCTGTTGTTTCCAAGGTACCTCAGTTAAGTCACATAATGTTCTACTTGTTATGTGTCATTCTGCTTCATGCCATGAGACCCCATCCCCACATTGTAGAAAGACTGGTGTGTATCATAAAAAAAGGGCTACATTACTTATGTGGTAATAATTATCAAAATCAAAAGCTTATGTCACTCTGCTTATAATCTCACTTCAATTTTATGCTTCACATCTTGTCCATCAAGAATGCACCAAGGATGTTGCGCTATAAAACCTATTATTTGGAAACATGACATGTGTAATGAATTGTTCTTTACCATATCTTCAAGAAACAGATACAATTTGAATTAAACTATTTATCACAAGATTCATATGTTTGTGGTCATTCATGCTATTAATACAACATCATAGCATTTACAAATAATGTGTGCTAAACCATAGAATCAGTTTAGGCTTCACTTAACCTTCAAGGTGCATACAATCATTACAATTTCATTAAATTGTACACTACATATTACAGAGCATCTCATGAAGAAATGTAGATAATGGGTGTTTCACAATTGGATATCAGAATAAATAAATAAATAAATAAATAAATACATTCCTTGAACTTTTTTTTGATTGATAGGCCATATCTGGAAAACTAATGAAGACTCAAATTACCCCTCAGTATTTTCAATAAACTAATATTCTATTGTACATGTCCTACCTGCAACTCATCCACTGAAATAGTAAGATCTATACAAAAGCTTAGGTTCTAGCAAGTACAACATTGTTGGTTATAGTCTCCGATGCCACAAAAGGAACCATAATAATATTGTTGCTTACATATCAGCTTAAACAAAAAAGCTAGATATTGTAAGGAAAGCACAGGTGCGGAAAACAGCTTCCCTAATGAAAATTCCAAGGGGAAAATGCAGACAGGTAACTTTCAATACGAAATAATCAGATAAATATACCAGAGAAACAAAATAGACAAAATAGACTCCAGTATTATGTGGGAAAACCCTTTCGGGTAAAAAACCCACCACCACAATAGAACAATCTTTATTACAGTAAAACTGAATATACAATAAAGATCCCCTGTTCTAATGTTCAAGTATCGGTCACTTTTATAATTTGTACAAAATTGTTTATATCAATTGCACATTCTACAGAATAAACTTGTACAAATTAAACCTCTTCATCATCAAACAACGATGCCAGCAAATCAGTTTTATAACATCAGTCTGCAAGAGCAAAAAATGGTTACTAGACTATTGCCCTAACTGAATGATTCGCCTTCCCCATCGTTGTTACTGCTCAACAGTTATAACTGTTCGCATTCCATGAGATGAATAATCCCACATGCACCAAGTCGCATATACTATTCCGGTTTATAACCACAAACGATCAAAATGACTATCGTCGGCAATTTTGTTGCCAACAAAGATAGTCAAAAACTCATCGGGATAACCTTCATCATCGGCAAATTGTTCAACACTTCCTCTGACGGATCCTTGTCTCACCGACGCCAATGCTATGCTAACCCTTAATCGGAGTGACTAGTAACTTTGGAGAGACATCTCAACGCTAGGCCGATTATAGTTCTTACGCCGATGATCCATTGATCCCAACGCACACTTCCATTGGGGTAACTCAATACTATCGGAATGACCACCATGAGTTTACCCGACGCCCAACCTTATGCCGATGGACTTCTCACATCGGTATGACCCTCATCGATCAAAGAAGTAACTTAAGACTGTGCCGATATAGTAAGTCTACCCGATAGCTTGTCCCTTCATCGATGTGAACAAAACTGTTGGTGTAACATTCACTAGTTCTGTCGAAACTCTAGTGTGGCCGACGACCAATGAAAGAAAGAGGTTCCAAGCAATAACTTGAGACACTAGGTCTCTTCAATCTCCCACTTTTCAAAGAGATTATTGCTAACCTCTTAATCCTTAAAAGGATTACTGTGAATTATGGGCCCGAAGACCCATTTCATCTGAACACCATTTGAACTTGGTTGTGCTTACTGGCTTTGTTAAGGCATCAGCGACATTTTCCAAAGTGTCAACTTTTTCTAGCTTTACCTTCCTGTCTTCCACCATATCACGAACAAAGTGATATTGGACATCAATATGTTTTGTCCTAGCATGAAATGTAGGATTTTTCACCAAATAGATAGCACTTTGACTATCACAATGAATTTGTATTTGCCCTGCATTAAAACCAACATCAGAACACAACCTCTTCAACCAAACAACTTCTTGGCATGCATGAGTAGCTACCATGTACTCTGCCTCTGTTGTGGACAAAGCGACTATAGCCTATCACTTGCTCATCCAACTAATAGCACCACCATTTAATGTGATTACATATCCACTGGTAGATCTTCTACTGTCAATGTCCCCTGCCCAATCAGAATCAACATATCCCTGAATGCTGATAGATCTCTTAGATCCATCTGAGTTTCCATGATAGCAAATAGTATAATTAGAAGTTCCCTTCAAATACCTCATAACTCTTTTCACATCATCCCAATGTGATCTACTTGGATTCGCCATAAACCGGCTCAAAACTCCCACTGCTTAGGCAATGTCTGGTCTGGTATAGACCATTGCATACATTAAACTACCAACAGCACTTGCAGAAGGCACTTTTTTCGTGTCATCAATTTCATTCAAAGATTCTGAACAATCTTCAACAGATAGTTTCATTCCCTGCAAAACTAGAACAACTAGTTGTTTGGAATCAGACATATTAAATTTATCAAGAACATTAGTAATATACTTGCACTGGCTGAGCCAAAGCTTTCTCTTAGATCTGTCCCTTTTGATCTCCATTCCCAGAATGTACTTTGCTGCCCCCAGATTCTTCATTTCAAATTTCAAGGACAATTGAGATTTTAAATCTGAGATCATCCCCTTACCATTGCCAATGAACAACATATCATCCACATACAATGCAATTATAAGAATCTGATCACCTTCAATTTTATAATAGACACAATGATCAGTTTTAGATCTCACATATCCTAAAGATAACACATACATATCAAACTTCAGATACCACATTCTGGGAGATTGTTTCAAACCATAAAGAGACTTTTTAAGTTTACATACTAGATGTTCTTTTCCTTTTACCACAAAATGCTCTGGTTGGGACATATAAATTTCTTCTTCAAGGTCCCCATGAAGAAATGTTGTCGTCACATCCATCTGCTCAATTTCAAAGTCATACGCTGCTGCAAGTGACAAAAGAAATCTAATGGATGTCAGCTTAGCTACAGGAGAAAAAATTTCTCCATAATCAATACCTTCCTTTTGGGAATACCCCTTAGCAACCAGTCTTGCCTTGTACTTATCAACACTACCATTTAGACCATATTTCTTTTTAAATACCCACTTGCAGCCCACAGGTTTTCTACCTTCAGGCAAGGGCACCAGATCCCAGGTTCCATTCTTCTCCAATGATTTCATTTCACTATCCATGGCTTCCAACCAAGAATCTAAATCAGGTAAGCTAATAGCTTCTTTCACAGTCCTAGGTTCATCAGTATCAGTAAGTAAAGCATAGGCACAACTTGAATCAAGTACTAAAAATCCATACCTATCTGGTTGTCTTCTTTCACGTGTAGACTGTCTCAAAAGCTGAGGTGCAGGTTCAAGTTCTTGCTCTAGATCTGAATCTTCGGAGCTACTCGAACTCACATCTGAACCATCTACACTTGGTGTTTGTTGTTCCTCTTTTACAAGGGTCAGAGGAATATTCACAACACTCTTTTCTTTCTTCTTTTCTATCTTCTCCGGCTGAGGATCAATAACCAAAGGTTTCAACTCTCTGAAAATTACATTCCTGCTGTAAATTACTTTTTCAATTTCAGGATTCCAAAGCTTGTACCCTTTAACACCGACTCCATAGCCAATAAAGATACATTTGACTGCCTTGTTATCTAACTGAGATCTTTTTACCTCAGGAATATGAGCATATGCCTCATAGCCAAAGACACGAAGATGTCTTAGAGAGGGCTTCTTTCTAGACCACGCTTCCATAGGCGTTTTATCAACCAATGCTGAAGTAGGAGAACGATTCAGCAAGTAACAAGCTGTAGCAACTGCCTCAGCCCAGAACTTTTGTTCAAGCCCAGCATAACTCAACATACTTCTTGCTTTCTCCATCAATGATTGATTTAACCTTTCAGCAACTCCATTTTGTTGTGGAGTATAAGGTGTAGTCTTATGCCTTTTAATTCCATGGTCTACACAATACTTATCAAAATCTGCATTACAATATTCACCACCATTATCCGTTCTCAAACATTTTATTTTTCTACCAATCTGATTTTCCACGAGAGTTTTTAATTCTTTAAACCAACTGAACACTTCTGATTTATTTTTCATTAAATATATAAATGCCCTCCTTGAATAATCATCAATAAACGATACGTAATATCTTGATTTAGACATGGAACATCGACTGGACCAAAAACATCAGAATGTACATAGTCCAGAACACAAGAAGATTTATGAGAACTAGAGTAAAAAGAAACACGGTTATGTTTTCCATATATATAATGTTCGCAGAAATCGAACTCCAGATTACAATCAGTCAGCCCATCTACCAGGTTTTTGTTCTTCAAGGTTTTTAAACCTTTTTCACCTATGTGACCAAGTCTATGATGCCAGAGCATTATTTTCTCTGTAGGAAGTTTTACTTCCATAGAGTTTGCATCATGTGTTACAATAGTAGCTTCTTCAGATTTTACAGAGACATTATTACAACACACTAGTTTTGCATCTAACCTATACAGAGTTCTAATGCGTTCACCCTTTGCCAGTACAATAGAACCTCTAGTCATTTTACAGCCACCATTTACAAAAGTAACTTGCACTCCAACATCATTAAGCTTACTAATAGAAAGTAAATTTTGGGCCAGACCTGGTATGTGAAGAACTCCATTCATTCCCTTTATCCTGCCATCCAGGAATTGGATTTTGACTCGTCCTCGGCCAACAATTTCCAATGTTGAATCACTTGCCAGGAACACCTTCCCACCAACATACAGTTCATACTTAGTGAACCACTCTCTATGAGATGTCGTATGAAAAGATGCTTTTGAATCCACCAACCAAACATCTTCAGATGCAGGTGTTGCCAAAGCAGCAATGAAAGCATCAGCATCACTCTGTGAAGACTCAAAGTCAGAGAAGCTCTTCTTCTTCTTTTTCTCCTCTTTGCAGTCTTTCTTGATGTGACCTTTCTGCCCACAATTCTAGCACTTCACCTTGGACTTCTTGCCAGGAGATTTTGATTTCCCCTCTGATTTGGACTTAGACTTCTTGTCCTTCTTACCTCTTTCCTTTGATCTACCTCGAACAGACAGAGCCTCTTTGGCCATACTAGAAGACTTCCTCCGCATCTCTTCAGACAACAGCGAGGCAACAATAGTTTCTGTTGAAAATGTAGTTGTTGTACTTCCAATAGCCATCACCAGATGGTCCCATGAGTCAGGTAAGGAACACAACAGAAGCATACAGCAGTCCTCCTCTTCTATTTTTACACCTATAGATGTCAACTGAGTAACAATCATATTGAATGCACTCAGATGTTCTGCTACAGATGCACCTTCATCCATCTTTAGAGAATACAATTTCTTTCTAAGGAAAAGTTTATTCACCAAGGACTTGCCTTGATAAATATTATTCAACTTCTTCCACAAATCACTTGCAGTCTTCTCCTCATGGACATTCAATAGAACAGAGTTAGATAAACTCAATCTTATCAGTCCTTTGGCTTTCCTATTTGCCAGATCCCAATCTTCTTGCTTCATGCCTGTAGGTTGAGTTCCAGACACAGCAACCCAAAGATCTCTATAGACCAGCATGTCTTCAACTTTAAGTTTCCACAACTCAAAGTTTGTGCCATTGAACTTTTCAATGTCTATTTTGTCTGACGTACTTGCCATCTTATTTAACCAAATAAATCTTTGCAAAACTCCCACTCACAGAATTGACACAAAAAACCCAAACTACCAACAAGGATATCACAACTGGCTAGGCTCTGATACCACTTGTAAGGAAAGCACAGGTGCGGAAAATAGCTTCCCTAATGAAAATTCCAAGGGGAAAATGCAGACAGGTAACTTTCAATACGAAATAATCAGATAAATACACCAGAGAAACAAAATAGACAAAATAGACTCTAGTATTGCGTGGGAAAACCCTTTCAGGTAAAAAACCCACCACCACAATAGAACAATCTTTATTACAGTAAAACTGAATATATAATAAAGATCCCCTGTTCTAATGTCCAGGTATCAGTCACTTTTACAATTTGTACAAAACTGTTTATATCAACTACACATTCTACAGAATAAACTTGTACAAATTAAACCTCTTCATCATCAAACAACGATGCCAGTAGATCAGTTTTATAACATCAATCTGTAAGAGCAAAAAATGGTTACTCGCCTGTTGCCCTAACTGAATGATTCACCTTCCCCATTGTCATTGCTGCTCAACAGTCGTAACTGTTCGCATTCCATGAGATGAATAATCCCACATGCACCAGGTCGCGTATACTATTCCGGTTTATAACCATAAACGATCAAAATGACTATCGTCGGCAATTTTGTTGCCGACAAAGATAGTCAAAAACTCATCGGGATAACCTTCATCATCGGCGAACTGTTCAACACTTACTCTGATGGATCCTTGTCTCACCAACGCCAATGCTATGCTAACCCTTCATCGGAGTGATTGGTAACTTCAGAGAGACATCTCAACGCTGGGCCGATTATAGTTCTTATGTTGATGATCCATTGATCCTAATGCACACTTCCATTGGGGTAACTCAATACTATCGGAACAACCACCATGAGTTTACCCGACGCCCAACCTTATGCCGATGGACTTCTCACATCAGTATGACCCTCATCGATCAAAGAAGTAACTTAAGACTGTGCCGATATAGTAAGTCTGCCCAATAGCTTGTCCCTTCATCGATGTAAACAAAACTATCGGTGTAACATTCACTAGTTCTGCTGAAACTCTAGTGTGGCCGACGACCAATGAAAGAAAGAGGTTCCAAGCAATAACTTGAGACACTAGGTCTCTTCAGATATAATAATATTGTTGATTACACACTTGGACCTTGAAATCTTATTACCACATTGTGGGGATGTTTTATGGCTAGGCTGAAGTTTTTTGTGTGATGCATGTGGGAGGTAATGAATATTTTCAATTTCCACTGCTTTGTATTTTCTGGTAGTTTTTTATTACTATTTTAATATAGACTACTTGTTGTGTATTGCATTTGGTTATAAAATGGTTAAATTTGTGCCATCTTAGTCCTCTGTCGTTGAAATTGCTTATATTTATGAGACAAGGTAGAACAGAGTTTTTTTCTTTTCTGAGTTTACATTGCAGGTTCAAAGAAACAAAGTTGCATCATTTTGCTTCCCTTTACTTTGGCTGCTACTCTACTCATCTTGTTTTGTAATCTCTTCTAAACATAGTTTTTGTAGGTTATGAGATATTGCATCAACATGATCAAGGGATTAAATGCACTGCTCTAAGGAAATGTCCCTTAACATTTTCTTGGAGACATGATGTTGGCTCATAAGGCCCAAACAACGTTGAATCTACTGTTGGATAATGGTATGGAAGTCTACATTACAGAGCTCCAAATACATAAAAGATGCATGGATGTTATATGTTAGACTTTGGTTTGATTTAACCCATAGTTATAAGTCAGATTAGTTTTGATTTGAGCAAAAGTATACATTATAAAAAGGTTGTTGTTAGCGAAGTTTTGACTTGTAACAAGGGAGGACCGATGGATCAAAATTCGTCCACATCATGAAAGCAAAAGCAAGTGAGTTGTTTGCCATAGCAAGATACTTTTGAGTATATTTTATCCTGAGGTGGGACATTGTATCTGGATTAAATTCATTACTCTAAGGAAATGTCCCTTAGCATTTTCTTGGAGACATATTGTTGGATCATAAGGCCCAAATAGCGTTGAATCTATTGTTGTAAGTTGGTTTTAGTGTGTGTAAGTTCTCTGTGACTTGAGCAAAATGAGGGGGGAAGGTAATTCGATGTTTGAGTTCTTTTAAGCTTCACTTATGTATAATTTCATTAGAGAACCTACTTCCAAGTCAAAACATATTGGGTTCAATGGAGTAAATAGATTCAAGGAATTGATCCAATGCATGGTTTGTATGACAGATCACCAGTATAGGACCCCACTTCACATTAGAAAGCAAAATGGTAGCAATCTTCAAGCCAACGTAGGTTTTCCCAGTACCAAGAGGGCCCTAAATAAGAGCCAACCTTTTTTCTGATGCCTTGTTTCACAGCTTCCATCTAACTTTCATCAAGGCTACAATCCCATTGAGGCCATACTTCTCGCAATATTCGAACCGTGCATGTTCCCATGCATCTACTGATGTTTGGAAATGCACACTGGAAACCATAAGCATCCTTATCTTTCCTCTGTTGCACATAATAAGGTTCCAAGACATGGGGTTGCAATGACATCAAATGCTTCGAGAAAGGAAGCTCTTCCATTTCTGGCCTTTGAAGACATTTCAAAACACAGTGATAAGCTTCAAAACACGCTACCATGGACTCAATCATTCATATGTTTTTCCAATTCCTAAATCCACAGGACCCCCTTTGCTGCTTGGGATGAGATTCAAAACAAGAATTCCCTTCTCATATTGTTCCTTGACGATCCCCCATACATATGTAAGGAATTCATCACAGGAAATGCAGAGTAGTGAAACAAACAACAGTCATTCTAATGAACTCCAGTTGACCACATTCTTCTTAGAGATTTCCAATGATATGCAATGTTCTAAACCCTCGCTCCCCACCTGTACTTCAAATCTGGAAGTTTGATTCTAGACTCTTTTCTCCCCTTAATCAATTTTTTTTGGTCTTATAAACTTGGTTTGAACGTGGAAAAGGGGTGGCTACAACACGCTTTTGTGAGAGGGAAGGATCAAGATTAAGGGGGATGGTGTTGCACATAGGTATTTACCAGAATGCAGGAGCAACCAGTAATGGTGGATTCACTTGCCTTTTGGGAGAAAATGAAAACAAAAATATATATGCCCTATTTGAGAGGAAGGTTTATTGTTTTATTTAAATAGGCAAATACAACAAAGTGAGGGTTTTAGTTTCAATGAAGCCGACAGCCTCCCCTGGAGACTACAAACCCTACGACTATGGAGCTCAAACATTGTGGCACAAAAGTGTAAAAAAATATTTTTCAAAAATTTCAAAAATAAATTAATTTTAAGTAATAGTTAAAATAAAGAAGATCAAAGTTGGTCCACTCTCTTCCCGACTTTAATTAACTTATATTTTCCACTTTTATTAACTTTAATAATTTTATATGATGCAAGTTACTTACAAACTAATCCTTCAAGATGTTTGTTCGGAAATATTCTACTCTTATTCTTTATTCTGAGGGTTTAAAATTGGCTAGCATTCCCCCAACAAGCTATTATTTGCAATTTCAATAGAAAACTCCTAAAGGTCTTTCGAATTTCATTATCATAAGAGGTGTTCTAAATGTGCATCTAAACTATTATAAATGCTCGATATACTCTCTTTCATCAATAGAAATCAAAATCTCCATTTATATACTTTTTAGGTCATGATAGTTTGATTGTGTGGCATATTTCCACTTCTCTCTTCCCTTCTACACTGGAAACATACAAGATTTTGTTTCAAGAAAGGCCAATATTCTTAACTGTAATAAATTGTTATGGTAGTTAGTGGACAATACCAGAAAAGCATCTGAAAACCATTATTCACTTTTTAACACTAACACTTAAAAGTAGTAAAATGCTTAATTTTACTATCATGCTTTTTCATTCAAGCAATTAAATTCCACTAAAAGGTTTTTAGCTCAAGAATTTGCAATAGAAACCGGTAAGTTTTACTTGTCTGTTATCAATTAAACACTTGTTACAGGGCCATGTGTGGGCATACACTATTTGCATGTCTTTTATAGTAGCTAATTCATTATTAGTTAAATACTTTTTACAGGACCATGTGTGAACATACACTATTTGTAAGTCCTTTATAAGTCAAAATTGGCTTCAATTTGAAATTGGATTGTTATCTTGTGATGTGAATTAATGGAGCCATATGTTCAAGTATCAGTACTGATGTTTGTGAAGAAAATTACAAGACTTATAATTTTGAATTTAAATATATATGGCATCCAAGTCTTATCTATGGAATCTGGGTCTTATGGGAATTTATGTAGAAATTCCTTTGAGTGTCTACACATATATATGGTGTAGTCACAGTCGGAGGGTTCACAGAATGAACTACACAAACCATGCAACTAGATTAAACACAAAGGAAACAACACAAATATAGAATGCAATGGAAGATTCAAATGATCAATATATCATGTATTCAGAATGCTTATTTGCCAGCAACATGCAAGCTACAATCTAGGGCTCACAAGCCTGATTTTCCAGTTACAACAAATATTGCTTTGAAGCACTTTCTAAAACAAAATATCTAAATATCATGAACTAAGAACTATCTAACTGGTTATGCGCCTTTCTAATACATCCTAGAGATCTATATATATCATCTCCAAGGTCAAAGAATCCTCCGTGTTAGCCAAGAAAGGTTACAAACTCCAATGAAGGAATGTAAAGTGTAGAAACAAATAGGTTGGGCCTAAACATCTGGTAACGCTCCGCATATGCATGAATCAAGGTGCGGACCTCAAGGAAGGTCTATCTAATCCTTATGTGCCTTGTGGTATGTTTCATTTAGCTCCGCAAGTCACGGAAGTGCTCTGCAAACCTTCTTCTTCAACTGACTATTTGAATCCTCTGCTATGTGAAAGCTGATGATCTTCTGATAGCAATAACTTTTAGCAGGCAAGTCCAAATGACCTAAAATTTGGATATGATGTAGATGATGATGTGTAGATACTAAGTCTTGCTCTATGAGCTCTGAAATGAAGATGCAACAAAATGCAGTACAAAATGCTAAAACTGTAAATGACTGAACTGAACTGGAAATGAAAGAAAAGAAATAATGCAAAATATTTTGGTTGATGAAATATTGCTCTACAACCTAGGATGCTCCTGCATCAATATATCATCTCATGTTTGTAATAAAACCAATATTACTATATTGATAAGAATTGTAAGCGAAGAAAGGTTCATAAAGCAGTCTATAGCCCAAAAATTCCAATCGATTACCTTTTCTCCTTCATGACCTTCAACTAAGACAAATTGATTTTGTAGGTTGATTTCCCTCCCCCATCTGATAATTGAATTCGTTGCAACAATTTTTAGGTTATTATTAAATATCCATTGTTTAGTACTAGTAGATGGATTCTCTAGTAAACACACATTATTAAATGGTATTGTGTAATTTGCAAATGCCCAAATCTATTGTATATTTCTATTCTCTTTCTTGATGCAAATTTTTGATGCCACAAATCTAAAATTTGAGGCCAACAGTATAGGAAGTCTTCTAAAGTTAGTGAATTGTCAACTTGAAAAAGTGTTATTCTTGCCCAAAAAATAAAATAATGCCACAAAAAAAAAAAAAAAAAAAACTTCCTTTTTCAGCTCCTAGAACATTTAAAAAGGTAGTAACGACGTTTTAGTTTTCCTCTCTTTAATGAAATTGCAGTAAACAGATTTTAGTTTTTTGATAGAAAAATAAAGAACCATTGCATTTTGAAAAAAATAAAAGATTTCCTCCACGACCTTCGATGGATTCATCGGAAGGCAATTCTTTAGTTTTTTGTTTGCACTCCCCTTCAACTTGCAATTTGATATGCTCGCCTAAGGTAATTGCTTTCAACCATTTTCCCTTTCCTTTTCCTTTGAAATATAAAATAAAAAATCCCAGAGTATTCCACGGGGGACATTTAAATGACATTTGACTTTTTCTAACACTGTTTTTCCTGGCTTGAATCATTTCCGGCCATTTTGGCACCACAACAGATGAACCAAACAACAAAATTTAGTCGACAAAATAAAGCACGTGAAATCAAACGAACAGATAGCTTTCAATCGTAGTCCTTTTGATTTGAGCATTTCATCTACATAATTCATGTAGTGCTCACTACAAGAACGCTTATCACCATAATTATAAAAAATTAGAATAAGCAACTAAAAAAGGTTGTAGTATTGAAATTAGATTTATTCCAAGCAATTCAAAAATTGCAAAGTTAGATTCATTCCCTAATCTTTCAACCTTCCTCATTCACATATATTCTATTATAACCCATTTATTACACCTATATGTACACTTACATTCATGCATTCATTCTATGTCTTGATATTTACACTTTCTTATCCTAGGTCAATTTTGTAGTGTGCGGGATTCTACAGCATGCAAAATTGACCCCTAAAATTCAAAAATTCAAATTCATATTTTACTAACTCTTGCCCTTTCTTCATAGTCATTAGGAACCACCTTAGTACACATGTATATGTTGATTTCTTATGTCCTAGTATTTAAAGACATTCTTTTGAACATTAATACACATCCAATTATCATTTGAATTCATGAAGCATTAAGGAGCATTCTATAGGAACATTTCAACTTGATGCACTAAAAGAAGAGTACATGCATTAGAATTCAAATCTTAGATCACTTGCACGATTGCTTATTGTCTGCAACACTTGCCAAGGTCATAAAGTTGATCATTCAAGAGGTTGACTAAGGAGAATGTAAACCCTTCCAATTCAACAATTCCTTAAGGTATTTTTAAATACCGCCAATCCTTTAACACCATTAGAAATAGAGATTGGAATGAATCAAATGGTAAAAGTATACATTTTTCTAGATCAAATCCATGTAGTGCGGAATTAATCCAAAGCCATAGGATTGACCCATAGAGAGCTCCAAATGTACAGTAAGTTTCAAATAGTTAGCACATCAAGGAAACCTATTTTTTGTACCCGAGTGATTGAGTTCTATGCAGCATCAAGCATATACGTCATTGTAGTTCTATAAGATTGGAAATTACATACTTTACAATTTCCTTTGTCACATTTTGCACTCATTTTAGTTGTCTTGTCACATATGTGTTTTAAAACTCTTTGTCATTATTCCTAGTCATGTTCTAGCTTGTGATGTCCCCTTGACCCCTTTCATGTATTTGCTTTTCTATTTTATTGATTGTTGTCTTAGGTCCATAGCTCCTATGTGTCGACCCCTTCCATGACCCCTCACCCCCTTCACCTTGCAACCTTTGTATTTCCTTTAATCAAACTATTTGATGAGATCATATGCCTCAAACATAGTGCAACAACCACCTTTGAACTACTTTAATTTCAATTTGTAGATCTATTCACGATTGGGAACCACCGCTCTTGGGTGGCAAACTTTACACTTGACTATGTTGCAAGTATGTGCAGTGGAAGAGATGTGATGCCCTTTGCCATTGATGTCAAAGGGGGAGAGAGATCATGTGAAAAAGTCAGGAGAAAGAGTTCAGATGTGCAAAAAGAAAAGGGGAGTTCTGATGCAAAGTTATGTCTTGATGGAGGAACATGTTATTCAATTTTTCACATCATATGTGGTGCAAGAGCACTTAATGGACTTTATGCCTCCATGAGGCCATTTTGTAAATATTCGCTTTATGTTGTGTTTGAGTCATTTCATAAGGTCTTAAAGACCATTTTTAAGGTGTGTAAGGTGTCTTGAGTCATTATTAAGTTTATAGGTGGTGGTTTGTCAAATTTTGTAAATCTTGTAAAAGTTGTCATATTGTAAAGTTGCAAAAAGTGGGAAGGTGAAGAGTCATAAGTTGTAAATGAAGGAATTAGAATGGTTGTAGTTGGAAAATCAATTGTAAATGGTTAGTACATATTTCAATAACCTTGGGGAGGTCAAAACCAAGGTGGGTTGTTACATTTTGAAGTGAAATCAATAAAAAACATCCTTGTTTCTGTAATTGTTAAACGGTAAATTGTTGTTGCAAAGCTTGGTACGACCTGATACGGTCATTTCATGGCATGAGACCAATTGGAAATGAAAGATAATTGAATCTAATTTCTATTTTTTTTGTTGTACTTAATTTTATGGTGTTTTAAGAAAGTTATGCCCATTTTACTACAAACAGGTTCGAAACCCTAATTAGGGTATAGTGAGTACACAAATCAATTTTTGAAGGATTCCGTACAAAGTAACCTACCTTGATTCTGGGATATGTTGTATAAAGTCCAAATAGGTGTCTGAAACTATGTTTGCATTTTAGATATCATGTTTATAATGAAAGTTATGGCTAAAAAACCCTATTTGCTGCTCTACTTCAAAACCTAGGCAAGAGTAGAACAATCAAGTTTTGAATCTTTCCTTCCAAAGTAACCAGATCCCATTTCAAGATATGTTATAGAAGGAATTAATGGGTATCAAAATAAGTTTTTAGATTGTCGGTCTGAGTTGTCTTCTAAAAATTATGTCAAAATTACCTTATTTGTTGTTCTCATCAAAGCATAGTGGAAGATTGTGAGAAAAGTCATTTGTTTGAAGTATGTTTGTTTGATTGAACCCTCCATGCTCTGCATCAATTGGTATCAAAGCTCAGAAGGTCTGGGAAAGAAAGTTTGGTGTTTGTGTGTTTGTGCAGGTTGAAGAGAGAACCTAGTTGCCAAAAGACTAGGTAGAGGAAAAGAGAAGAGACCTAGGTAAGGCAAAGACAAGAAGAAGCAAGGTTAAAGGGACTTGCTTGAAGAGAAGATGGATTTGTTGAGAAGGTACCTATAGGATGGGGGTTCACAAAATAAGAAGTAAGAATAAAAAGAGAGGAAGAGGAAAGAGGAAAGAGAGAGTGCAAAACAAACGGAGTTTGACCAAGAGATAAAAGAACTAAGGTAGACTATGGAACAGTTGAAAGAGATGAGAAGAAGGATGAAAGATGAGATGGAACAGTTGCTCAAAAGAGCACTCAGTTGGCACTTAACAATGAAGAAGAAGGTTGTATGGCATATTCAAAGGCTGATGCAAAAGAGAAGACAAATGAAAGCATTAAAACTAGATGGGAAGAAGCCTTTGTTGATGGATGAAGACAAGGAACAAGCCAAGCAAGCTGAGATGATGGTAGAGGAATACAAACCCATGAAGGATGCAGCCATGTCAAACCATGAAGATGTTGAAATAGCAGGTATGAAGCTTGATTTGATTTCAGTAGAAGATGATATTGAATTGGTGTCAAAAGATGATTTGGTTAAGGTCAAGGATGACTTGATTTTGGAGGATCAAATTTGGTCTCAAATGTATGATGGTATGATGTTTTCTTCATTGATTTTCAAGGAGGCTAATGGCTTTCAATTTTTTGCACTATAGAGGTTTGTGATCCTAACAAGGTGGCAAGGTTGAAGGTAGAGCAGTAGATGGGAAAAGTGAGGACCAAAGGTGAAGGGATCATATCTACATCAAAAAGGAGAAAGAGTAAGGAAGGAGTATACATAGTTCTTGTTGAGATTGTAAAGAAGGACAGACCAAAGTTTAAGATGAAACCCAAAGTGAAAATGAAGACCACTTAGAGTTTTTTCCAAGAAGACAAAGGGAAGGAGTTAGAAGACATCAAGAAAGCTCATTCAAAGATGAATACCTATTACTACCCTCAATTCAAGAGGGCTTTGAATTTCTTTTTGGTCGGGAGTATGGTGCAGGAGCACCTAATGGACTTTATGCCTCCATGAGGCCATTTTGTAAATATTGCTTTATGTTGTGTTTGAATCATTTCATAAGGTCTTAAAGACCATTTCTAAGCTGTAAGGTGTCTTGAGTCATTATTAAGTTTATAGGTGGTGGTTTGTCAAATTTTATAAATCTTGTAAAAGTTGCAATATTGTAAAGTTGCAAAAAGTGGGAAGGTGAAGAGTCATAAGTTGTAAATGAAGGAATTAGAATGATTGTAGTTAGAAAATCAGTTGTAAATGGTTGGTACATGTTTAAATGACCTTGGGGAGGTTGAAACTAAGGTGGGTTGTTACATTTTGAAGTGAAATCAATAAAAGACATCCTTGTTTCTACAATTTTTAAACATTAAATTGTTGTTATAGAGCTTGGTACGGCCTGGTACGGTCATTTCATGGAGTAAGACCAATTGGAAATAAAATATAATTGAAGCTACTTTCTATTTATTTTTGTTGTACTCAATTTCATGGTGTTTTGAGAAATTTATGTCTATTTTACTACAAACAGGTTTGAAACCCTAGTTAGGGTATAGTGAGTAAACAAATCAATTTTTGAAGGATTCCGTACAAAGTAACCTACCTTGATTATGGGATATGTTGTATAAAGTTTAAATGGGTGTCTGAAACTATGTTTGCATTTTAGATATCATGTTTATAATGAAAGTTATGGCTGAAAAACCTTATTTGCTACTCCACTTCAAAACCTAGGCAAGAGTAGAACAGTCAAGTTTTGAACCTTTCCTTCCAAAGTAACCATACCCCATTTCAAGATATGTTATAGAACAGCTTAATGGGTATCCAAATAAGTTTTTAGATCATGGGTCTAAGTTGTCTTCTAAAAATTATGTCAAAATTACCTTATTTATTGTTCTCGTCAAAGCATAGTGAAAGATTGTGAGAAAAGTCATTTGTTTGAAGTATGTTTGTTTGATTGAACCCTCCATGCTCTGCATCAATATGTTTCTATCAATGATAAAGGGGTATATTATTGTAAGTATGTGCTAACTGGTGTTCTCATTGATGTCAACATGTTTGTGTTGTCATTGGTGCCAACTGTATCTTTTGATATTGCTATTTGTTGATTGATTAAGTTGTCATGTTAAGAGCATTGTCTGAGTATTTTGCTCCACATTTTCTCTGTATTGAAGATCAGAGTATGCGATTTCGATATGATTTAAAGAAGTGTTTGAAGATGCTAAATCTAGAAATTGGTGATCCAGATTGCTGTGCAGAAAATTTTCTATTCACCAGTTTAAAGATTGTGCCTGGCAATGTTTGCAGAGTGACAGGGAGAAAGTATTTTTCTCTGCATTTCTTTGCAGTTTGGATTTTGGCCTTGTGGTTTTGGATTTAATTTTATAAATTCATTAGCTATCTTCATTCCAAAGGATTTGTGATTTGGTGCTCTGGGAAGAAAGTTATTGATCAGCAGAGTTTGACAATGTATGTTGAGAAGCAGTCTGTGATATGTCTTTAAGTGATATTTGTTGTTTTCAAGTGAGATATGTTGCAGTTGGATTTCTCAGCTCCCAAGTGATTTTATGTTGTTCATGGATGTCTCTAGAATGTATTGAAGGCGTGTGCTTGATCTGGGCAGGCTATAATGAAGTTTTTGGGAGCATGTATTTAAGTATTCTTGATGTTTGCACTAGTTCTGGCCGACCTGGTTATTTACACTTGTTGCAGAGATGATTCATGTATTGTAGAAGCATGTTCAAGCATGTGAAGATGTATTTGGGTCCAAGCTAAGCTATGAAGTGTTCCTCTTTCATTCATTTGATTCACAAGTTTGTATAAGTTCAGACCTAATTTGATTTATGTATGTATGCCGACCTTGGAGATAGCTCCAATGGTTGTATGTTGTATTGTTGACCTTGATGAATGTTCCAAGGTTGATGATTGGTATAAATATATGTAATGAATATGTGAGTTGAGTGATAGAGTGCGAAGATGCGAAGATAAAGTGTGCATTGTAAAAGCAGAGCAGAGGAGAGGAGATATATTGTGCTTCAATGGAACTAAACTCAGGCATGTTGTAGATGCTACTATATCAGTTCATGGTAGTGAGCCACCCATCTTGGTACTGAGCCACACCTTTGGCAGTGAGCCACCCTTTAGCAATGAGCTACCCCTTTGGCAGTGAGCCCTGGGTAGTGAGCCCTATTTTGTTATTCGGTATTGTTACTACATTATATTGTGAGCTAACACTCACAGTGGTTTTTCCCTTTTAGGGTTTTCCACATAAAAATCTAATTTTCAAGTGTGTATGGTGTTGATGTGTTTATGTTTTGATTTTGCTATTCATGGTTAAACTTCATAACAGATTAAGGAGTTAAAGTAAGTGAATGTGAATGTGATTTTGTTTAAAGAAGTTAAGGTTTTTGATACAAATGATTCACCCCCCCTCTCAGTTGTCTCATGCCTTCAACAGACTAGTCCTAGGTAATTGAGCCATTTTTCAAGCCCAAGGACTTCTTGGGTGCAACCAAGAGGAGAATTCGTCATCCTTTAATTAGCTCCAATTTCTGACCAAACATTTCTCCAATCATGTTAAGCAAGGAAAACTACGTTTCCAACCTAAGCTCCCTCCAAAAAGTTGTTAAATAAGCCTCCCAACCTCACTTTTTTACACTACAGTAGCAATACTTCCCTTTGTGAGCAATTTTTGAGTGATACTTTTCAAAAGAGGGAGTACATTTTAATGATCAAAACATTTTTCCTAGATGTTATCTTTATATCAAGTTATTGCAGATTTTTTTATGAGCCTTCTAGCACTCCTTATAGCCGAAACAATCAGTAAAGGTATATTATTTCCATAATTTTGCAATAGCTAGCATAGGGTTTCAATTCCAATAATTTGATTTTCATCAAATTTTATTTTCTAATCTATATATTATCTCTCTTAGACCATCCATAAACCCTTATCATCCATTTCCCCTACCCGCCATTGCCATTTTGTTCAATTTTTTACTCACCCATCTCCCCTTACCTCCATTGAAGCCTTAGGACCTCCTAGTTTGCATGTAGCTTGCATTTTTTTTTATCAAAAACCCAAACAAATATTATTGCATATAATTCATTACATTAGTCTTAGTGTGTTTGGCATTAGTTTTATATTTGTAGGTCTTTGTTTGTTTGTTTTTTTTTTCATCCATCACCATTGTAAGCCTTAGAAAACCTAGTCTCACTACTTCTTGCATAACTTTTTCATACCTTATCATTTTCACTTCAAAATAATTTCGTTATCTTCCTTTCTTAGATATATGTCCATCCATCACACCTTTGTTTATTTTTTTTCAATTGACCATTTTTGTCATCTCCCATATTACCCTTCATTAGTGGTTTGCATAGCATCCTAGTTATCGTTGCACTTCAAATTTGTTGTTTATGTTTAGAATAGGTAGAAGATTCTTGGCATGGACTTATACGATAATATTTTATCAGTATTTCCATGATATGTGGATTCTTATTTGAAAACCCATAAGGGCGCTAATTAAGGTAGATTCTCATTTAACCCTTTATTTTATAGGTGTTCCCTTTGATATTCTGTGTTTGCAAATGGATTTGAGAGGAATCTATGCAGAATGAAATTTAGTGCCAACTCATAGAAGTGCTTAGAAAGTTGAGAGGAAGCAAGGTGTAATTTTTTGAGCCAAACAAATGTATCAAACTCCTCCTGTGGGTTAGGCCCAAACTCGAGCATAGGACAAGACTTCTCCAACCAGGGCGCAGAACAAGGACTTCTCCTCCAAGTAGGGTGTAGGATAGGACTTCTCCTCCTAGACCTTGCAGTAAATTCCTAGCTTAGAATTATGTGAAATTTGGTTTATGAGCTCATAATGACCTTTTGATTCCATTTTGAGTGGTTCATAGTTTTCAATCCATGTGTATTTTCTAAATTTTGTTTTATCTCTCATAGTGTATTTTTGTCAAAATTTTCACATATTTTGTCATTTTACTCCATTATTTATTCACTATCATGATAGTTCTCCATACTAAGATATGATTAAAAGTTGACTTTACACATACCCAAAAACTTTAGTGGTCCTATGACCTCAGGGACTTCTCCTCTTGATTCTTGCAACGAAGTCCTGAGCTCCAAATTTGATGAAATTTAGTTTACAGCCTCTCTAGACAAACCTTAGCCTAAATCTAGTGGTTCCCAATATTTCCAAGTGCATTTGTTCCAATCACTTCTATCTTATCCCAATTGATTTTTGTGTGTTTCAAGTTTGTTATTTGTATAGTATGTTTCTTGTCATATGGTCAACCCTAGCTCTAGTGATTGTTATGTTGGATAAAAGATCAATCTCTAATCCAATTGTAAATCATCAAAGCTCCATTCAAGATATGATACCAATTGGTGAGATACAAGGCTTAGACTACTACAATATGAAAATCTGGAAATTATATGCAAATCTGAAATTAAGTTGCCTTAATATGGAATTATCGTGTAGAGTTTTAACTTCTTTATGATGCTAAAATCAACCACTTTTACATGCTTAATACAACCACCTTAGATGAACTTAAAATAAACAATAAAAAGGAAGATTACATCACCATAAGACAACAGCAACAAAGAGACACAAATCAACAACATAAGAGTGAAAGAAACTCAAAAGATCATTTCACAACACAAGGTTTACATGGATAAACCCTTTCAGGAAAAAACTCCACCAAGAAGAGAGTTCAAGCATGTATTATCTTCGAATGCAAGATTACAATACATCCACTTCCTAATCTCCTCTTCAGTCTTCAATCCAGTAACATTTATGTACAGAGTTTCATTCACTCTACTCACACACTCCCTCAGGCACCTGTGAACAAGAATTTCCTCACATTCACACCCTCTTCTTTTACCTCCTTAGGCATCTATTATATAGCATTTCAATACCTAAACGGGAAGTCCAAAATGGTTAGACATCCCATCACCCTACCTTGGAAGTTTCCCAACATGATTAACATAGCTCATGTAGGTTATAACTGACTCACCAAAATGGGTGCCTAGTTTGTCCATATTCTCAAAGTGGTTTTTGTCTTCTTCCACAAGGTGTTATGGGCTTATAATAGCCATGCCAAAATGGTTACAAGTGGTCTAACAACCTTATAGGAAGTTGGGCACCTCGAACTTCCATAACCTCCAAGATGCTTATCTCGTAAATAGTAACTTCTTGTTGGTAAATAATTAATTATGCCCCCTAGTAAAACTTAATTACCATATTAGTAAAACCCTAATGGTAAAAAATAATTACCGTTGTCGATGAAAGATTCATCCCTTACGAGTGCATTTACAAACAACATTTGGAATAATTAAATACAAGGGATTTACAAGGTTGATTGCACCTTAATCCTAGCATTCTCCCACTTGACATCATACATTGCAAGTACATCCATAGGAAAAATAACAAGGAAAAACATCCCTTAGCTAGCCATATACCACTTGATTCTTCAACATGCTTTTGTGCTCCAACAAGATATCTATAATAGCAACCAAGATAACCACCATCAAACAATAACTCCTCATATCCTCCATCGTGTTAGCCCATGATAGAATAAGGACCATTCCAAGGTGAAACATATCATCATTAAATTTTGCACCAATCTATACATGAACACAAGCATCAAATTCAAATGATAACAAATGACTCTAAGTGACTGCCACACTCATACTAGTTCGAATAGCAACCACAACAAGTTGCTAGCTCATTCAATGTAACCATACCTTAATCCAAGGTAAACAAAACCATCATAGGTAGAACTTCATGCTATCAACATAACAACTCAAACCTACAAACAAGTCCTTGTATATCCACCATCCTAAAAAAGAAGACTCCAAGGTAACAACATAGTCATGTGACAAAAAAACCTCTGAAGCAACTCACTGTAGTAAAATATGACTAGTCCAAGAGAGATGCCCCTCTCATACAGAACACATATACCTTCTAGAACTCCCATTGCATAGGTAATGTCAAAAATAAAAACAATATCAAAGCATTAACAAGTCCTCCTATAGTACTTCTCATTGAGGGTGTGGCTAACTCCTCTATCACATAGTGTCAAAGAAACATACAATGATATGCAAACTACATCTCTCATTGTTAATATGAATAACTCTCCTAGGTCCTCCAAACTAATGAATAAAGAGATCAAGGAGTTACCAAACTATTGCCAAAAAATAATGAAGTACAAACAACATTATTTGACTCCATACAAAACCTCAACTCCATAAACATAAGAACCTTCAGGAAGAAGACAATATACCAGGAAAAAGAGAACCTACCAATCAAACCATGTCCTTATACCACACTAAGCATGTGCCAATATATGTAAAGTAAGATCTCCTTCAACATTCCCAAACTGAAAGTATATCAACATCTAACATTCAAATTATGATGAAAACATGATAGCAATGGATGTAAACCTCTCATAGAAAGTAGTTCAAACTAGCCAAACATTCCCATAACATAAGGGAATATGCCCAAAGCCACACACCATTTCTTGCACCTCTCCAAACAAGTCCTCAAAACTAGTTCTATAGCTCAAGACCAAAACAAGGAGAACAACAAAAATCCATAAAACCATGCATCTACTTCTCAACGAGCCCTCAAAACTTCAACATTTAAGACTAATTCACATGAGAATATAAGATATAATTTAAAGAATGCATTTGATAATCAGGTGGGAAACACCTCTCAGATCATTCACCTACTGAGTAGATCAAGAGTGGGATACAATATTGTCATGTGCATAGAACACCAAGCAATACAAGCTTACAAAAAAGGGCAACCTTCTCATCAAGTCCATAATGGACTCACATCCATATCCAAGGGCTCCTCAATCTTTTTGTTGAAAAACTTCATAACAAGTAACCATTCCAACACATATCTCTAAGTACAAGAGATATACAACCTCACCCAAGTCTCTCTAGTATCCATGAGCATCCACCAATCAATCCATGCCAAATTCAAATGCAACCTGCAAAATCATGAAGCTCCAAGAAAATTATTAATACTCAAAACCAAAGATAACTAACCAGACCATTGTCAAAGCTCCAATTATAGAATCATGAGCATATCACGACATCATGATCTTACATCTTCTCAAAAGAAGATATAAGCTCCAATGAACATTTCTTGCTTCCAAGAGAACCTATATCATGCCAAAAATCTAACTCATGATCAAGAATACACCATGACACAATACCATCCATCTTCTAAACCAAGGATCATCTATCAAAATTGATGTCATATTAAAAATTCAACACCTCACCAAAGACTCCATGAGTGCTCCATGGAAAACCAAAATGTCAACGCCTCTTCAAATAACATGGAGATCAAGCATCCTCTGTCAATGGAACCAAAGATGTCAATGAACCCTCACTGCAACCTAAGGGTAGAATCCAAGAGCTCCTTATGACACCAACAACCATTGCAAAAGATCATCCATCTTCTAATCAAAACTTATCCACGGCTCACTACACACTACAACAACAACTTAGAACCAAGATCTTGAAATAAAGAAGATAAAACACACTATATAATTGCACAAAACTCCCACTAAAAGTGAAATTAAACTACACATGGCATCATGACCAACATCACTGCTATAAACTCTACTAAAAGTGAATAGAGCTTCTCATGCACCATAGACTACTACTATAAATTCTAAAGAACAACTATATTACGTAGTCCAAAACCTTTTCTTTGTCTTACTGCAATAAACATACCAATGTAATCAAAGTGACCAAGAAGAGGCCTACCAAATAGAATCCACATCAAACAATTTACAAGATTTGTACATATACAACATCTCAAAAGAGAAATACATGATTAGTGCTCCAATCTCAAAGAACTAAATAAATAGATTCAAACCCACATCCGTAACATGTAGAATAAAGGTAACCAAGTATAGCATGTAGATTTCCAAGAATCAAACATCAAGATCAACGCTAGACTTGATTTGCCAAACAAATCCACATAAGAGTAGCTATAGATCAATAAGGACCCAACAAGAAACCTTGTAAATTTATAACTGTTTCCATCTAGAACACTCTAAGAATCTGAACACAATCTTTCCACGAATCTATAAACCATAGATTTTGGTTAACATGTAAAACCTGCAAAACTATCTCTATGTAAACCTAAAACCACTTAAACATCCAGACATTCACACCCAAAAATATATCATATCACAAATCTACAAACCCATAGAATTTAGGAAAACTACAAAACCTATAGAGAAAACAAGTTGTCTAAGAGTATTCAGGTCACAGAATGACCAACTTCACAACTCATAAGGAAATAGAGGAACTGGGTTGTCTAGAAGCTTACAAAATATAAAAAATACTAGCTTGACAACACACAAGAAACTAGTGGCTAATCATCCAGTGCTTTCATGTAACTAGGGACTAAAACCATGATCCCAACATAAGAATTCCATACCATAGTCCAAATAGTAGGTGTTTTTCCATGTAACCAAGGTGCCAAAAGCAGCCATCTAACATAAACACCTTTTCACTACACATGACCACAAGGAAGAGGAACATAACCACCATGCAAGAGGAGAGTCGCATATTGCCAAATAGTGTTAGAATCAAGGTACCATCAACCTTGTAAATCTGATTAATTTAATTACTCCTAATATTATATTTGTAAATGCAAACATAAGTGAAGTAGAATCCACTGACTGCAGTAATTATTTAATTACGGTGACATGTAATAGTTATTTATTTTTATCTCAAGATAGTAAATAGGTGAAAATGGGGAGTCCAAGTTTATTAATAGAATTATGATGAGTGTAAGAGAATATTTCTATATTGTATCTTACATGTTGTAAGAGAATCGGTTATTCTTGGACAACTATGATAGATCTTCTTATGACCAAGGCCTAAATTTGATGGACATATGGCAGTATTTAGAGATTTTTGCTGTAAAATACAATCAAAATTTTAAAAGATTGTATCATATGAAAGGAGAGATTTTGGATAAACTGTCAAAATTTATATAGAATTGTGATGATATATATTTGGCTTATATATAATTTTACTTATACTAAGGTATGTCGTAGTATTTTAAGGGCACCTTTGAATAGATAACCGTCATAAAAAAAATTGCTTGACAGGTAAGGTCAACCGTCAAATTTAGGCCCTGCTTATGACAACATGTAAGAAGGTGTAAGAGGTTATTTTTGTCTTGTTGTTGACTTTCCTAGAGGTGGGCATGGGATTTTTCTCTATCTTGGGTGCATTATTCAATGCAGAGGTTATGATAGATGTAAGACACTAAAATTATCCGAATTCCCAAGATGGACGCCATATTCTGGATGCTTCTTCAACAAGCTTGTAATTTCTATTTAACAGAAGCTAGAGGAAGTGCATCGTATTAGAGTTGTTTATTTTATAGGTACACAGGTGCAATTGGACTTGGATGCAAGATTGAAGGAAATTGATGTACAATTATAATCTTTCTAAAGATAATACAAATTTGCCCTCTTTTCCTGGTGGAGTTTTTTACCCAAAAGGGTTTTCTCCACATAAATCTATGTGTTATGTGTATGGCTCTTGAGTATTGCTGATTTCTTTGATTCCAGTTTACATGTCACACCCCAAATTTTTACTATGTTTTACTTTTTACTTGTATGTAATTAGTAGATAATTTTGCATGGATTAATGATTTGACGTTTGTAGAAATGTCAAGATAAATCAATGATTTCATGAGTTTATGTTTATATGTTTAGAATTTAGACATGTGATTATATGTTGTCATGATTGTTTATTCATAAGGTTTATGGATTGACTAACGATACACTAATCCTAGTTTGGTGATTGTAAGTTGTAACTAGGAAATAAGTTTCACCCTGCGAGAAAGAGAGGGAGAGCATAATCGGAGAGAAGTGAATAGACGTATGGATAATAACATGTTGTTGCCATCTAAGTCTCATGCTTGCACCATTTAGTGAACCCTCGTCAAGTTTGGTAAGTTGTGTTCAACTAACTGGTCAAAGTTTGGTTTCGATTCGACAATCGTCAATTTGTCATCAAGATCCATTAGCGTAGGTTTTGTCAAAAAACCAAGTCTGGATAGTATGACCATTGACAAGATATGGTTGATAGTCATTATTTTCCTTATGTGATATGAATATAGTTTATATTATTATAACAAATTAAATATTTGTGGTTAAACTATTTCATTATCGATGATTTCTGATAAGTTTTCCATTATGATAACCTATCTATTTTGGTGTTTACGCAAGTTAGAGAGGCGGAGAATACCTCAACCCCATTCTCGTATCTTGACGAGAGTTAGAAACAACATAGGTATACGTTGTATACACCCTTGTTTTGTTGATATATATATACATGTTATGTTGATATATATATAGAGAGAATATTAGTTTAAACCTATTGTTGTTGTGGATTGAGCTTCTTATGGAAGGTGGTGTAACAACAAATTTAATACAACCACTTTTTGTTAAGAAATGGATGCTCGACTCCTTTTCTCAACGACGACATGGAGAGTATGGAGGAGATTTTATTAAGATTGGGTAGTGGTCTTAATGACCAGTCACTCCACCATCTAACTACTTGCACTATGGAGAAAGATAATAGGCATGATTTTAGCAAGGAATCTCCATGGGTAAGGCAAAGTAAAGCCTTGCAAGATATATCATCAGAGAGGAATGATAATCGAAGAGGAGTGATATATTCTAGTCGATAACAAGCTTTTGTTAGTGCAAAGAAAGGTGTTAGTGTGCGGTAAAACTAAGAAAAAGAGAGATTCAAATAAGAAAGCCAGGACTGAATGAGATAGAGGGGTCTATTATATACAGAGAGCTTCAAATAAGGAAGCCAAGGCCAAATAAGATAGAGAGCTCAGTTAAACACAGAGAGCTTGTTCTTATTTAGAAACTTGTGAGGAAATAAGATAAATACTTAGGAGGAGATAAGTCAAGCTCATGTAGCAAGGAGTTAGTTGGAGCTTGCTCTGTAACGCCCCACCAAGGAACACAAAGGATAACACAACTAAGCTTACAAAAAGGTCAAATATTTTTTTTTTAAACAAAAGAAATAACAACAATCATATATTTATTCATAATATTTAAATTAAACTTTATCCTCTAGGGTTCCACGACTGCATTACTATTGAACTAAAACAAGATCTAACCAACATTATGAATTAACTAACAAACATAGTTCATTCTAAGTCTAATTGCATCAGATAAATAAACACATACAATTCCATATTATATCATCAGATAAGTAACATCAGGATCCTACACATAGGATCACAAGTACATAAACAAGTTCCTTTACAAGAGAGTACAACATTACATTATTTACAATATCACTATCCAGATTACATTGGAGTACATATATCAAGATAACAGTACATGATTCAATTGATAGACAAGACTAAAACATGATCATAAGTATTTATCTCCTCAAGCTAGAGCAAAATCTAAAATTTGCATACAAGGTACATCCTTCTTGCACATGAACAACAACAAGAAAAACCAATGGAGATAAAAGCGCAACCACCCGACCATGTGGAACCCTAAGGTCCACCCCCCGTGCTAGGAGATAACAATAAGGTCCCACAAAGCAAATAGTCAAGAAGATAATAGGCTAATAGGTGTAAAGAATACACATGACTCATATACAATACTGGTCAATATGAACATCACAAGCAACTCAAACAACACTTACACACTTAACTATACTTCTAGAGGCACTCACACAACCGAAGGAGGAAAACACAATTAGGGAATGCTAGGCTTTAGTAGGGATGAGTGTCATCGCATGGTCCTAACATGGGTTACCCTGACAGTCTCTAGCTAGACACCAGCCCCCATCCATGGGTTACCCTGACAGTCTCTTGCTAGGCGCCGACCCCTATCTATGGTTACCTTGACAGTCTCTTACTAGACACCGGCCCCATAGGGTGACATATGCGGAACCAACATTCCTTTCATGAGGACAAGGAAGTTGATTTTGCCAACCACGGCCTTCTCATCCCATCCTTAGCTTGAACGAGCACTACAGGCATGGGTGAGACATCCAATTATCTTAATTAGTGTGAAAACTACCCAACCCTCTAAATTTATTATTAAGTTATCATTGGATTAACAACTTCCAATGGGTTACCCTGACAAGCCACTTTGGGTGTCGGCCCCACATTAAAAGCCACTCCCTCTTCACTGCATCTAGATTCACCAAGCATGAACTGTTGATAACTGAGGGGGGGGGGTGAATCAGTTATCCTAATTATTTCTTCTTTTGAACTTTCTTATTAATCAAAGCAGCATTGAATCAAACAAACAAACATTACCATGAAATGAGAAACACATGACATAGTATTTTTGACGTGGAAACCCGGTTAAGGGAGAAAACCACGGGGTGATTAACCTAAAGATTATTCTTTGTTAGAAGAATAAGGAATTACAAAATGGCACTTGCCAATTAGGGCTCACTGCCCGAGCACACTGCTCACAAAGAGGCACACTTACAAGGAGACACACTGTCTACAAAAGAATGTTTATACAATACTTGAACTGATTGGAAGCATCTACATATGCTGGAGTTCAGTTCCGGTTTAGGCTCTGTATACTAATCTGCTGCACTTCATCTTTCCTCTATTCTTTATTCTGCTTTCCTTTCACATACCGAATCTTTCTTACTACTTCTGCTCTGTTCTTCACTTATTCGCATACACCATCATACAATCCACCTTCTCACAAAAAAATCCATCCTCTATTTATATCCGCACTAGTGATTTCATTATCTTTCTAGTCGGCACCCGGAATAGTCTATCTTCTCACAAACTCTGTTCTGTCGGTTGAATCCTTGCATATCAAGTAGTGCGGATCAAGCATATACTTGTAGATGTCATTAATCATGTTGGCCAAACATGATTCATGCCTTCCTAACCTTTACCATCAATAGTAGCACATTCGGAAAATAGTCTGATGCTCTATCAGTCAGTTCTTCCTCTGTTCTCACTGTCTCTCAGGAATCCAGTACTCAACTATTCATATCTTTTTCTTTGTCCATCACCAAAGGCTAAATCCTTGCAATATACTACTCAAGGTAGTCCTCTTGACTTCCCCAAATCCGCACTGCACCAAGACACTTCCTCTGAGAGATCCAGACCAATCTGTCAGACCTTGCCACATGCTCTGTTCTTGTTCACTGGACCACAACAATCTTCATTCTGACTTCCAGTAGAGACACACCATGACTTGCGGATATGTGGGATGACCTTTGTTGCCATCAATGACAACAACCATGAATACATATAGTGTCTTTTGCCAACAATCTCCCCCTTTGGCATTGATGGCAACACTTAGTGAAAAATGACTAAGTGTTTACACTGTGCTCGCCCTTGGCTGATGCTCTATCTTTATATACAATTTCTGGAACTCCCGCTTAGTTGGATTCCTCATTTTTCACTGCTCCTCACTCCCCCTTTGACATCAATGGCAAAGGGTAGGGTCCGCACACCAAAATTTTCAAAGATTTACTATACATAGCCGCATATTTACATACTCACATAAACTGAAGAATGTCTACAAAGGATGTCTTCAATTGGACCAGTTCTGTAGCCCAGCTTTGCTTCATTCTGTCCAAAATTGAAATGTGACCACTTAACAAAAATGCAAAAGCTTCTGCCCTTTTGAGATCTGTCGGATCATTTGTTTGGGCGGTAGTCTGAGCATCACTGATGGCTTCATGCATAGTTTCTAACTTAGGGATTATAATCCTTCTAAGTTCTCCCATCCGGTTAGTTATATTCTTCCTTTCCTTCTCAAAGTTCTTTATTGCATTTGTGATTGCAATAGTTTGACATTCTTGATTCACTATGGAGGAAGAGAGAGGATCAAAACTTTGAGATAAACTTTGTAGTTTGTCCTGTTCCTCTTTTATTTTCTTATCAATTTCTACTGTTGCCTTTGACCAGGAGATACAAAATTTGTAGATGTCACCGCCATCCTTAAGAGCATTTTCTAAGCTCTTTATTCCAATACTCATATTTCTTCTATCATTAGAGATTAATCCTAGTACTTCTGAAAATCTCTTATCCAAAAATTCCTTCCAGACCTTTTCTTCAGCTGATTTTTCTAGAGAATCAAAATGTGTATCAACACTGCTGACTAAGGTTTTGAGATTACCGGAAGAGGAGGCTGTCGATCTATCTGGACTGATGGCATAATCTTTTCAAGCACTCTGGAAGCAGCCTCTATCAACTCACAGTCTTCCATATGAGACTTTAGGAGTTTTTCATTTGCCTTAGCATTTGCAAATGAAGCTATTTTCATCGTCTGTACCGGAGAGAGAGAGTCAAAGTCGAATGGGCCTTTTAGAAGCTTCGGTTCATCAATCTCTATTGTTTCTTGGCTCAGAAATTTTTGAACAGTTTGTGCAGTGTCTCTTGCCGGAGACAGATGTTTCTTTTCTTCTGCAGTTTTGTCCTTTGGAGTCTTTTCTCCTTCCACATTCTTACCACTTTCAGTTGTGGTTTTCTCTATTGGAATCTTCTCTTTCTCTGCATCCTTGGTGCTGTCAACCTCTTTTTCTTTTATTGTTGCTTCTTTCTCCTGTAATTTCTCTTCTTCTTGGGATCCGGAGACTGTAGGAGAAGCCGAAGGAGAGATGTTAGTCTGTTCAAGGGGCACTTCTTCCGGAGCAGATGATTCCAAGTCCACAGCTGTTTCTGCACCTAAGTCCTCTACAACAGGAAGATTAAACCTTTTGAAGGCCTTCCGGAGGATCTCTTCTGTCTCTATGGCCACCTTGTCAGTCTCACCAAGCATGAGTTGATTCATTCTTGCTTTACTCCTGAACTCATCTTTGCAGTCTTTGAATATCATGTTCATTGTCTTGGGATCAATTTGAGGATATAGCTGAATAGCTATCTGCTCCCGGATCTCAAGATCTTTTGCCTGAGCATTATTCTTTCTTATTTCTAATTCCTTTTCTAGGCTTTTAGGAATTAGAGATATGATCTCAATGAAAGCCTTATTGTATATGTTCAGATACTTGACTGTGGCTTCCTGCAGAATCTTTTGGTCAGCCTCATTGTAGTCATCATAGAATTCAGTCATTGGTTGAAGGTTTCCATCCACCGTGACTGACTTGATTACACTCTCTAGAGACAGGGTGGGCTTTTCAACAACTACTTCTGCCATTTCTTCCTTGTCTTGGCCTATGGAGGGTTTACTGGATCCTTTCTTCTTCTGCTTCTTTATTTCTTTTACTCCCTCATCTGACTCAGTTTCCTCTTCATCCTTTTGGCTTTCATAAGCTCTTGAGGCTTTTGTCTTAGATCTTTTACCGGATGCCTGGACTTCTAGTTTTGAGCTTTTGGTTCGACAGGTGTAGATCCTTTTGATGATCTAGTCCGGGTTGAGGTTTCCACCAGAGCACTTTTCTTGCTTTTCTTTTCTGCCTCTTTCTTTTCTTCCTCAGCCTTTCTTCTCTTTTCCCGGTTGGCATCAAGTGCCTCCTTTGGAATGCCTAGGCCTTGAGCAATATGCTCTACTTCTTTTCTCACTTTCCTCTTTATCTCAGGTTCCCTGAGTTCCACATGGATCTTCACACTCAGCTCCTCAAAGGTTCCGAACCTTTCTGCCTTTGGATCTTTGGGCTGACTAAGCATGTGTTGAACATGCAGTTCTACAATCTGTTCATCAACCTCATACCCCATGGGCATGATCCAGACAGTCCTTAGCTCCACTGCCTCCATTAGGCACTGATCAGTATCCACCATAAAGCAAACTGAGTCTTTGTATTTTTCAACAAGAGACTGGGGAATTCTTTCTCTTGCTTGCATCGTGCTCTGGAAGTTTTTGAAGTATCCCCATAGGGCTGTATTTCTTGCTTTGGCATCCCCAAGCCCATGTAAATAATCTCTTATCTGGACTACAACAGGTTTGTCATTCTGCCATGCCCATCCACTTGATCCGGGCAGCTCATTCATGAAGTAGAAAAATAGACATAATATAAGAGTACCATACTTAAAAGAATTCTTTTTGTCCTTCTTGATTTTCTGTATATTTTCCATTAATTAGCTTAAGAGAAGTTCACAGAGATCATAATCTGCATTCTTCCTTAGCATTTCATAGGCAGTATATACTGTAGTTCCAGATACAGAATTCTCCCTGCTGGAGTGATAGATCTTGTATCCTATTATCATGGATGCATACTTGATATCCGGATCAGAAATATCTTCAATGGTCATTGCCCTCTTATCAAATTTTGATCTGGTGGCCTCAGTTACAATGTTATTTTTGACAGATTTGAGGATAGATATCCCTCCAGAAGAGTATAGACCAGTTACTGCCCTAATTGCCTCTTTTGTGATCTTGCAAGGTCTATCCAGCCATAGGAAGTTGTCATGCATCCTGCTCAATACATACCGGACCCATTCATCTTCTTCAAAGCAGGGGAAATGAATGAATTGATCAAACTGTTTCTTCTGGATACCCTTATACTCTGGTTTAAGCTCAAAAGCATTGTCTATCAGTTGTTTGTGATAGAGATCTCTCAATTTGAATTCCCCGAATTGCCCAATGCTTGCATGTATGTAAACCCTAATGTCTTCTATGTGTAAAACGCCATGAGGAACACTAGAGAATGCTCCTAAGGGATCTACCTCCAATGACTTGTATGGATGTTTCTTAAATTTAGGTCGGGGCCTATCTGAGATTTTTACTATATTTGGAGTAGCCATTTCTCAAAAGATTTGTAGCAAGATATCGAAAATGGAAAATACCTTATGCGTCTTCGGTTACACGGAGTGGTTGGATTGATTTCTGTATGTAATGACTTCGGCAGGAGATCTTTGGTGAGCTTGATGAATCTTCTTGCAGAGCTCCACTTTTTGCTTCTTCTTGAGTGCAGAATGAGCAAGTGATTTTATGAGAAATCCCTTATATTGCTCCGCAAACCCTAATATCTGATGGCAATAAATGTTCGACCTACATTATTCCGGTTTGCCTTATCCAGATAGCTTGGAGTACCGGATCAGTCCTGATCTATGAACATCATGCGGATCTTCCAATCATGAACAAATCAAGATGACACATTACAAGAATATCCCAAACACTCTGTCCAATCCGCAGAATAAGACAATGCACTTCCGGATCTCTCTGGACCCTTTTGTAATCCTCTGTCATTCTAGAGCATCTCCCGGAACAGGTCTTACTTGATCGATCACAACTTCTTTACATCTTCATGCGGACCTCTAAAATCTTATCTGGATCATCTCAAGACATATATCTTTAAACCCTTTACTCCGCATCTTGTGCCACATCCGGCACCACTTGATTGGCTGGGGGAACAGGATTTTCTTTGAGTCTCCCCCTGAGCCAGAGCTCACTTTTTAATTTCTGGAAGAAATATCAGCACCAGAGTCTGGTGCGGATCCAACCTCTACATTCTCTGAACTTTTCTTCACCCAAATCTTGTTCATCTGATTCCTAACTTCATCCACATTCATCTTTTGTTTACCCTTGTCTTGATTCTGATTATATACCAGACCTCTTTTGTCCTAGTTCTTGCTTCTGCAGACTTTTGCATTATGACCAGACCTATTACAGATTTGGCAAATAACATTTCTTTGCATATTTGACTGATAACCTCTTGATATGCATTGATTAGCCATATGACCTACTCTATTGCATGCAAAGCATCTACCATTGAATGATTTGTTTATTTGTATATTTCTGCATTCATGAGACTTGTGTCCATACCTTTTGCAGTTAAAGCATTGTCTAGAGAAGGATGAATTAGTCTGATTCATTCTCTTCCTGCACTGATTAGCTTTGTGACCAAAGTGATTGCAGCTGTGGCAGTATCCATTGAAGGATGGATATCTTTGAGCATTGGGCTGTCTTACCGGAGGTCTTCTAGGCCTATTCCTTGGATTTTCTGATCCAAAATTCTTTTGACCGGATCCGGAGCTTTCTCCTTTCTCATATCCCAAACCATACTTGTCATTTGTCCTCTTTTGACTTCCAAGAAGTACTTCAAGTTGGGCAGAACTTATCTTGAATTTTTCTTTATATTGATTTGTTGTTTGAAGATCTCTTTTGAGAGAGACAATTTGATCCTCAAGTTTTTCTTCATTATCTTTGGCATCTTCAAGATCAGATTCAAGATGTCTGATAATCCTGTCCATCTGGTGGCATTCTTCTGATTTCTCTTTAAGAGATTGTCTTAGATTGTCTTCAGCTTTTCTTTTTTCTTCAATCTCTTGAGTAAACTTTATAGTTCCTGATTCCATTTCATGTCTTAACATAATGACTTCTTTTGATAACTTTTCACATAACTTGGTTTTCTCAGTCAATTCTTCATTTGTATTGCTTTCTTCACTTTGTCTTGCCAATTGTTGGAGCAGCTTCTTTCTCTTTTTTCATAGAGAGACTTAATTTGTCCTTTAGTTCTCTCATGAATTCATTAGCCTGTTTGAGTCTTTCCTTTAATTCATTGACTTCAGAGTTTGACTGTTCAAGATCCTCAAGGGCAGTCTTGAGTTGCTCCCTTAAACCATATGCAACCATTTGAACTTCCAGATCTTCCTCAAGTTGTTAGGCTTTATTAGGAGGAACTTAGCTCTGATACCAATTGTTGATAACTGAGAGGGGGGGGGTGAATCAGTTATCCTAATTATTTCTTCTTTTGAACTTTCTTATTAATCAAAGCAGCATTGAATCAAACAAACAAACATTACCATGAAATGAGAAACACATGACACAGTATTTTTGACGTGGAAACCTGGTTAAGGGAGAAAACCACGGGGTGATTAACCCAAAGATTATTCTCTGTTAGAAGAATAAGGAATTACAAAATGGCACTTGCCAATTAGGGCTCACTGCCCGAGCACACTGCTCACAAAGAGGCACACTGCCTACAAGGAGACACACTGTCTACAAAAGAATGTTTATACAATACTTGAATTGATTGGAAGCATCTACATATGCTGGAGTTCAGTTCCAGTTTAGGCTCTGTATACTGATCTGCTGCACTTCATCTTTCCTCTGTTTTTTATTCTGCTTTCCTTTCACATACCGAATCTTTCTTACTACTTCTGCTCTGTTCTTCACTTATTCGCATACACCATCATACAATCCACCTTCTCACAACAAAATCCATCCTCTATTTATATCCGCACTAGTGATTTCATTATCTTTCTAGTCGGCACCCGGAATAGTCTATCTTCTCACAAACTCTGTTCTGTCGGCTGAATCCTTGCATAGCAAGTAATGCGGATCAAGCATATACTTGTAGATGTCATTAATCATGTCAGCCAAACATGATTCATGCCTTCCTAACCTTTACCATCAACAATAGCACATCCAGAAAATAGTCTGATGCTCTGTCAGTCAGTTCTTCCTCTGTTCTCACTGTCTCTCAGGAATCCGGTACTCAACTATTCATATCTTTTTCTTTGTCCATCACCGGAGGCTAAATCCTTGGAATATACTACTCAAGGTAGTCCTCTTGACTTCCCCAAATCCGCACTGCACCAAGACACTTCCTCTGAGAGATCCGGACCAATCTGTCGGACCTTGCCACATGCTCTGTTCTTGTTCACCGGACCACAACAATCTTCATTCTGACTTCCGGTAGAGACACACCATGACTTGTGGATATGTGGGATGACCTTTGTTGCCATCAATGACAACAACCATGAATACATATAGTGTCTCTTGCCAACATGAACTATCACATTTCTCATCATGATGCATTTACAACACACAAAAATATACATCATTTCACATCACATAGAGCAAGGCATTACCCATCTTGCATAGTCATCATAACCACGTGCATAGCTACATTGAGCAAGGCATTATCCATCTTGCACATGTATCATACCAACATGAATAGGAGGCCACATTCTAGGATTGCATTTTACTTAACTCACATGATGCACACACAGCTAACCACCACACACAATCAGACCCTCCTAGGCCTCTAGAATCAATTTCCCCAAATGACACAAACACTTGACACCACTAAACACAATAGTCACGCATCACATTCACTCTCATATGCACATCATAAATTATGATCCTTTATCAATATTTCAAATACAATACCACAAATGCAACATATGATATAATGCACTAATTATGGGTCTTAAAGAATGTAACATTAATCCAATCATGATCAATCTACTAACAATTATAAAGTGGATCTATCTCATCAATACAAAACTATAACTTTCTAATCACCAGCAGCAGCTACAATATGATCATAAGATATAAGTGTCCACAAGTAACAATATTTTATCTAATAATTCTCAAGACTTGTTTTAATTTCATTTAATCAAAATGATTATGATCAACATGCAAATAACCTAAGGCATACAAATTAAACACACCAATTATTTACACTATTTATACTAATGTAGATTTCATTAATAATCTAGACAATTTTGTAAATACTATTAAATATAACTGTATAAGCAAGACTAAAAGCCCATGCTATAAATCTCTTACACTAGTTAGAATCACAAGATACAAAACCCGAAGCTACAATAAAATAACCTTGTTCTAAGTTAGCTTGAGAGGAAAGAAATACAGAACAACAAAACATTCCTATAGATCTAACATTTTCATCAAATCTACCTCACTTTTAACCACATGCATAAGATAGGATTATTACACAATTAAAGGATGGTTCAAACCAAGTAGAAGTATCATGGCTAAAGCAACTCAAGAGTGAATGCTAAGAGGGCACAAGTAAAAGAACAATTTTTTTTCTAGGCTTTACCAAATCCTGTTCAACACACGAATAGGAAGAGAGAGAAGCTCAGGTTTCTATGGGAAAACTTAAGTGTCAACTTGACCAATCTTCTATAAACCACTACTACATTGATCCTATGAATACCAAAATGATTATACCTAAAACATAGTTCTTCTAGAGGTGTCTACACCTCATAATGATTACTAAGCTTGCTAAAATCCCTTACCCAACACTAATATTAACGGAATAAACCAATACAAAGCATTCTAACATGCCAAGTCTAGGAATAGGAAGGGTTGATTGAGTTCAAGACATAAATATGATACAAACATTTTCTCAACAACAAGGATAGCATAGGAATGTCTGTCACTGATTGATAAATATCTCTGAATTGACAAACTGGGTATTGATAATTTTTGGGTATGATTTTCATAGATAAGAGTTGAATCTTATATAAAAATTGCAAAGAAACCTAGTTCAAAAATATAGAGCTATTGGTGATGCAACTAACTATTTTAACAGAGACAAAATAGGTGAGAGGTAGACAGTCACAAAATATTCATATCTTCAAAATGACAAACTGGGTAAGATTGATTTTTGGCTATGATTTGAATAACTAGGGCATGCACCATATATAAAAAAATTAGATGAACCCAGTTCGTAAAAATAAAGTTATGTCTGACGCAACAGACTATAAAAACAACCCAAATGACAAATTGGGTACGACTGATTTTTGGATATGATTTGTATAGCTAGGTCGTACACCATATATCAAAAAATTAGAGAAACCCAATTCATAAAAATAAAGTTATAGCTGATGCAACAGACTATAAAAATAAAGATCAAATGGGTGAGAGATAGACAGTCACAAAATATTCATATCTCCAAAATGACAAATTGGGTATGGCTGATTTTTGGATATGATTTGGATAACTAGGTTGTGTACCATATATAAAAACATTAGAGGAACCCAGCTTGTAAAAATAAAGTTATGACTTATGCAATAGACTATAAAAATAGAGATCAAATGGGTGAGAGATAGACAGTCACTTCAATCGGTGATTCCTAGAAATGCAATGATATAGACATGCACAATTGGATCTGATAACAAGGCTTCTAACCTCTCAGGCAAATTACAATTGATAGGAAAAATCATAAATCAAACATTTGCTTCAATAGAAAACTGAGACAGAAATTAAAACCAAAGAAACCTGATTTCGCTTTCTTGACTGGGCTGAAGATTCGATGTTGGTTTCAACTGCTGCAGCCACAAACCAATCTCTCCCATCTTCTCTCCCCCCAAAAGTTCCATCTGTTCCAAATTATTATGAGAGAGAAATCCCCCCAATATCTTCCAGAAGATTCCTCCCATTAAAGGCAATAAATTCTGCCTAAATCCCTTTCTTACAATTTGCTATTTTTTATCATTTACAACCAGACCAAACAATTTTTTTTTTTTTATCTTATTTATTTCCTTTACAACTAGACAAGAATCATTTTTATTCTTATTTATTTAGTATTTACTATATATGAGTTTTATGACAACTCGTAAATATTATCTATTTTTATTGCCACTTAACACAATGTTTAATTATATTAATTTATTTATTTATCTTTAGCTAGCATTTACATTTATTATTTATTTCCATAAACTCCAAATTCTCATAAAGGCATATATATTTATTTATTTAACAAAAATGCTTTCATAACTAATAATAATATTTTAATGCAACAATTAACCAAAGTAGCAATCAACCAATGCCAAACTAAATAACCCAAATGCTGAACAATACCTGACACAATGCATGATCAAAAACATGACCACAATGACAGTGACTAGCCATAACGCCCATACAGACAACACTGACTAGGTGCAAAACTAGATACTCATCCTTTTCAAGGATGATGGCTAACTATGGGACCATATGTCATCTCCGTTCAATAGTTTCCATTGCGTTTAAGGCACACTCAGACCTGTCAATTCAGGTGGAGTTGATGCCTGATACCTGCAACCTGCAGCAACCAAAAAAACAGTCGAACATATAGATGTATATATAATCATACAATCAAACACACCATGAAAGGAAATCGCAGTGTAGCAGGGTACTCACACATGAGTAATGCGACACTGTTCCTTTCACAAACACACATCAAACAAGTAACCACATCACACATAATAATCAATAGCTGATCAACCAGATAAGAAACATCATCAAATAATCATGTGATGCACATAATAAGATTGATCCACATAATCAATTAAGTCCATAAAGCTGTCATAACATATGTATAACTCAAGTAAATATCAGTGTCGCAACAAAGATTATCGATAAAACATACTATCATATGAAACCACATGAGGATAATCAAGAATGTCACCAACATGAATGTAGCATCTACCAACATCATATAATGTACAACATCAACTGTCTAACATACCCTAAATATTCCTATTATTTTACCTTCATCTTCATGCTCCTTAGCTCGACCACCTGCACATCCAAGGTGAGAATGAAGGGGCACTATATGCTTAGGCATTAGAAACCGATGACATCTAGAGGTAAGAATGTCTTAGATAAGCATTTGTCTCCATTCTTGAACTGCAGAAGTTTATTACTATATGAATAAAACAGAAAAATGTTTCCTTAAGAGTTAAATGTATAGAGCTTACATAGTAGAGATACGAAGTTCAAAGGAGACAGTAGTAACATCATTTATATAGTAGATTAAAAACTGCAAAGTTCAAGATTTTATGTTATAGTTTCATCATTAATAACTATAGATGATAGCTTTTTCATGCTATTGCTATGACATCAAACTTATAGGGTCAATATATTGTTATCTTTAGTATAGAAAACATTTGAAGGTTGAAAGGCTAAGAGATCTTGTTATATTATCCTTAGGATAGTAAACATTTGTAGGCTGAAAGGCCAAGAGATCTTGGTTTAATGTTCACAGCATAGTAAGCCTTTGTAGGCTGAAGAACAGTGTAGTATTTAACTATAGAAGTCCGAATGTATTTATTCTTACCTAATCAACAATGTCTAATCTGTTACACATATTATGATTATTCCTCCATCTCCACAGTCGCCTTGGCATTGTTTGTGATTGTCTCTACTTGTTAGATGACTTTGTATCACATATACCGAATGAATAAGATGCTTTAGGAGGAGTTCGAGCTCTATGTGCAGCTGTCATTATCTTTCTACTATCACAGTGGTATAACATGACATGTTATTTATAAGAGCTAAGACTATCTTGTAGAGAACTCTAGTATTAACCTAGAAGTAAATTGGGGGTTTAGACTGAGATATGTTTTCATTTTCCAAGACTTATATGTATAAGTGTTATTGTGTTCTATCAAAGATTTTGTTATAGTTAAATCACTTATTTTAGAATATGTAGAAAAGATATTGGTATTGTTAAAAACACCAAGTGTGGTGATATTATATCACATATGCAATCTACATCATGATAGGTATTATTATTATACTCAAAGGATGATACACAAGAGTTCATAGTCTTTTCAATATCAAAAGGTCAACGGACTTGAGAAGCCCAAGAGGTCGAAGATATTGTATAGTTATTATTGCAGACTCAAAGAGTCACTTAGTTCAAGGACTAGATAAAATAATGATAGAATCTTATATTAATGAGGATATACCTCATGTTCTATGTTTTGACATAATATGAGAGATGTGAATTTGACCAATGTTCAAGTCATCTATCGAAGACTAGAGGTTTTTGTTTCTATATTATAAACTTTTACTTTTGGAGTATTTGATGCACCAATGAGTTTGGGATAAAGAAGTTAAACCCTAGAATCAACCCAGAAGAGTTAGCTAACTTAAAAACTCTCAAGAAGGTTATGACATTGATTTAGTCTATTGTATATTATGGTTGACAGTAAAAAGGTCGAGTGGTGCAGAGCACCATTGATAATGTTCTTGTTTTGATGTAGTCCAATAAGGTCCTAGGGTGGTATAGGAATAGAATATGAGAAATTTTGTCACCAAAACAATGTAATAAGGTCAAATCATGACCAAGGCACAAGTTTTGATTTTGTCTAGTCCAAGAATGTGAACCAATGTAAGACTAAGGTGGCAAGTTGCTTAGCCACTTAGAAAATGTCATGTTGGGAGGTTGTAACACACACGGAGAGTTGGTTTTTAAGTTGGAAATTGATGCCAACTGCTTGGAACTGATGAAAACATGTATAAAAGGCCTCTAACACCCAAGGAGAAGGGTGGATGAACGTCTTGTGAAGATATTTTTGTCAATAAACTTTGTTTTTTGCATATTTTTTCCTGTTTCCACGTGTTGCAGACTGTACCCTGTCAATGTATGACACTGTCATGAACTGAAAGTCATAGAAATTGTTAGAGGAGAGTATTAACTATCATTTGCAATAGGTTTGAGCCTTTGACATTGAATTTTAAGCGAGATATTCTATGTTTTCCAAAAATTGTCTTAAACCCTGAACTAGGGTTTGCAAGTTGAAGCGATGGGAGTTAGAGCCATTCCACCAACCTAGACTCCTCCCAATCGGTGGAATGGAATGGTGTAGGAATATTTTAAGTGTTTTGATCATTATTTGGATAGGAAATAGGGTTGTGATAGGAGTTTGCTACTGTGAGGCCTAATAAAACCGTGTATTAGGCAGTTCAAGGGTGCAGTCCTTAAAATAATGACTTAACTATTGATGCAGAGGCCTAAACCTATAAAATTGATTCATTTTCCATACATTCTAGGGTTCCCAAGTGGTTGTCGTACAAAGGAGGCCCAATTAGGCCTATGCCAAAACTGTACAGTCCTATTTTTGGAGCCATCTATCCAAAATAACCCATGACCCATTTTTGATATGTTGACAATAAGGATAATGGGTATTCCAAGCTACCCATGTCTTACCCAGATGATGCCCCTTGTGAAAGAAAACCTCTATCAGACCCTAAAACAGGGCTATAACGCCTGAGGTGTGTTAATGAAGGAAGTGCTCAATACTCTTGTGTTTTGTGAAAGGTAGTGATTGGGATAGGTTGATAGGGTTGTGTAAGTATCGCAATTGCATCAAAGTGGTATCAGAGCTAAAGGTTATGATTGGGAGAAGAAGTTGTATCAAGAAAGGTTGAAGGTTGAAAGAGATAAGGTGCCATAATGCCTCCAAAAGGTGGGTCAGTGGTTGCTAGGGAATTGAAATCCCTAAGAGAAGAGATAGAAGCATTGAAGGCCAGAGAAAGAAGGAGCAAGGAAGGTGAAGAAGATAGTACCACCTCTGAAGAAGAAGAAGAGGGTGAAGGTGGAGACCTTCTAGAGAGACCTCAAGAAGAGGAGATAGCTCCTGAAGAGAGAAGGTTTATAAATGCTTTGAAGTCTGTAAGAGGGGAGACCTCTGATGTGAAAATGGACCTACCAATGTATGGGGGAAAGATGGATGCTGAAGAAGTACTAGAATGGATAGATGCCTTGACTAATTATTTTGAGTATAAGGAGGTGGCAGAGGACAAGAAAGTCAAGTTTGCCAAGACAAAGTGGAAGGGATTCACCTTGCCATGGTGGAACTACATTCAAGGAGAGAGGGTGAAGAATAAAAAGTCAATGATCAGTTCATGGAGTAGAATGGTATCCAAATTCAAGGCACAGTTCATGCCTGCTGATTATGAAGTACAATTATACAGAAAATTGTAGAATTTGAAGCAAAGAGACATGGATGTGGTAACCTATACTGAGGAGTTTCATAAACTCAGTTTGAAGTCTAGTCATGTGGAGAATGAAAAGGAGAAAGTGGCTAGGTATTTGAATGGTCTAAGGTATAACATTCAAGATGAAATAAGCTTTATCACCCCCAAGACAATAGAAGACTATTTTCAAATAGAATGTAAGGCTGAGGAGAAGCTTAAGAGAAAACAAGAGCAGCAGATCAGAGGTAGAGGAAGACACAATAGGGGCAGAGGTAACTTTGGAGGAGGTAGATCATAGTTCCAAAAGTAGCAAGGTGAATCTAGTGGTCAACAAGAACAAAACAGTGAGTCAAGAGGTGGATTTAGAGGGAGAAGATCAAATACAAGAGGCAGATTTGGAAACCAAGGAAGAGGAAACAATACCTTCTCTAGAAAGTGCTACCAATGTGGCCAATTTGGTCACCCTGCTTGGAGATGCCCGAATAAACTGTTGGCAAGAGACACTGTGTGGCTTCATAAGTGTTGTCATTGATGGCAACAAAGTCTATCCCACACATCTGTAGTACATAATATGCCTATATCGAAAGATAGATTGAAGATTGTTTTGGTCTGATAAACAAGAACAGAGTATGTAACAAGGTCTGACAATCAGGTCCATATCTCTCAGATGGTGTAACTCAGTAAGTTGTGGACTTGGACAAGTAAATAGGGGTATCATGATGCAGAGCATCATGGTCAGCAATTTCATGTTTCAAAACTTCAATGGAACCTTTCACTGTTTTCTTCTTGACAGAAATTAAACTTCTCTTAAAGCAGGGTTCTAACTCAGAGCAACACATTTTTCTTGACACCAAAGTGAGGGACTTCAAGACACCTCTCACCAAGACTCCTAACTCCAACCAAGACTGCATCTAAACTTCTATTCAACCCACTATACAGGGTCTGTAGGACAACAGCCTCCTAGACTGTCACCACACCATTGCACCCTTGTAAAAAAAACTATCTCTATGTCCATCTTGGAATGATCTCTTCAATACAAACTCTATCTCTTTGCAATAACCAAACCAATCACATGCCTAACTCCCTAATGCCTTCAGTGACAAAACAAACAAACATGATGAACAAAACTCACTACCTTCTTGACATGACTATTGTCCTCCTCTCATCCTCTAACACATGAATCTACAGGGGTCTTTCTCATGCCCACACTCACCATACCCAATCTCCTGCCCCTGCAACCTTCACAAGGCTATGGACAACCTATTTCACATCTCCTTCCATTGATTAGAAACAAGGAAAAATCAGAAAAAAGAAGGAATACCCATTGGGCTGTTCAGAGATACCCACATTAGTGTTTCAGGACAGTCAACAGACAACAAACACTTTCTCCCTCCAAATGCAATGTCAAGCCTTCAAACTACCTACAAGGGATAGATAACTCTCTGCCCTAAGCAACCATCAAAGATTCCAACCTCCACCAGGATGTACAAGTACGGTTTCTTGCAGAAAACAGTGTATTAGTGAAGGAGACAACAATTCCTAAAAGATCAGTTTGTGAGAAATAGATGATATCTTTCACCTAGTATATTATCAAGGCCTCAAACCATGCTCAAACTCAAGCTAACATTTCCTCCTTTCCATCCAATATGCAAATGGATCAAAATAAATTAGTACCCCAACATTGTACGGACTGTTGTAAAGCAAATTCAGAAATCAGCTACTCTAAAAGCAGTCTGAGGAAAATGTGAATATCTTCCATGTTATTTACTATTAAGAAACCAAACCAATTGCATTTGGGAGTTATCTCATCCCCCTACACGTGAAATATACTTTGTGGCCATGGCTGTGCCATACAACAGTACAATACGGCAGAAAACAACCACTAAAAACAGAAAAATAAAAAAATCAGAAAAAATAGTTTGCTTTTTTCCTATTCCTTCCAAATCCTCCGAATGGTCCCTATACAATGAATCATATTTGGCTTCAAATAGCCTTCTTCCATGCTTGTGAATGTTTTGCATTCCAAGATCATCGATCCTTTCTTGATTTGTAACTGTTTCTTTAAAAACTGTTTTTAGAAACTTGTCATAGAAACTGTCTTCTTTCTTTTGTTTTGGACAGCAAAGACTGTTTTTATGCTTTTTGACACAAGGTTTAACCTATGCCAAGGTGTTTAACATATTTCCAATCTTGACATGCCTCTATAGGCTTTTACAAACATGAAGATTTAATATGAACTTTCCTATATGCCTCATGAAGGCTTTACATAAAACTAAACATGATTGTCCTAAATAAGACTTGCAACATAACAAAAGATTATTTTCGTCATTTGGACATAGTCCATTACAACATGGCTTTCAAGCCTCATTACAACCACTTAATGGTCTCAAGGACTTCATTAAACAAACATAAATAAACCCTGATGTGAAGGTGCTCCTGCACCATATCATTACTGTTATACTCCAGAGATTTAGCCTTCGGTGATAAAGCATGAAAAAGATATGAGCATCTAAGTGTTGGGTTCTAGTCAGGTAGAGCAGACAGAGGAAGAACTGACTGACAGAGTATCAGACTTCATTCCAGATGAGTAAAAAGTGTTGATCAAGCAATTTGTGGGATTATACATTGTTGGCCGACATGATTAATGACTTCTATGCCTATGTTTTTGATACGCATCACAAATCAAGCATGGATTCAGCCGACAGATCAATAAATTACAAATATCTTAAGTGTTCTTGTTGCCGACTAGAAAGTTGATGAAAATCCTTGATGCAGATATATATACCAGACAGATTCTAGCATGTAATGATGTGTGTGTTGAAGGTGTGAAGAAATAAGGTGCGAATAAAAGCAGGGATAAGTGTGAGAATGGCAATTCAAGTCCGGTATGTGACTGAATAACAACATTGAACAGAGGAAGGATGAAGTGCATCAGATCAGTATATTATGCCTAACCAGAACTAAACTCTTGCATTTGTAGATGCTTCTCATCAGTTCAAACACTTGATTATCTTCTGTAAGTTCTGTAGACAGTGAGTCTCTTGTAGGCAGTGTGTCTCTTGTGAGCAGTGTGCTCAGGCAGTGAGCCCTAATTGACAAGTGTCATTTTGTACTCCTTTATTCTTTTAACAGAGAATACAATCTTGGGTTAGTCACCCCGTGGTTTTTCCCTTAACATGGTTTCCACGTAAAAATCCTTGTGTTATGTGTGTTAATTTTATTTATGCTCTCATGATTACATATGTTTTCATGTTTTGATATAACATTGAATATTGAGATAACAAAAGAAAAGAAAATTAAGGAAATTTTGAGATAACTGATTCATCCCCCATCTCAGTTATCTGCCTTGTTTTCAACATAAACAAGGTTCAAATTCACAAGGAGGGGAAAGAAGAACACAAATTGTCCAAGAAGAAGGAGAAAGTGCAATCTCACCTTTGGTGAACGTTACTTCAGAGGTAGGAGAGAGTTTGATTATTAGAAGGACATTGCTCTAGGTACTAGTTGTCAAGGAACCACCACAAAGAAAGGCATTATTCAAAATCAATTGCAAGGTGCAAGGTAAGGTATGTAAGTTACTAGTGGATTCTAGTTCTTCTGATAATCTTGTAGCATTAGAGATGGTTGAGAAATTAAATCTAAAAAGAATCCCTCATTCTAACCCCTATAAAGTTTCATGGATCAATAAGGGGCAGCAAGTACTTGTAAATGAACAATCATGGGTAGAGTTCAACATAGGCCCATATAAGGAAAATGTTTAATGTGACATAATTCCCATGGATGTATGTCATCTTCTTCTTGGCAGGACTTGGTAGTTTGATAGGAAAACCAAACATGATGGGGAGAAGAACACCTATGTGGTCACAAAAAATGGAGTGTCTTATAATCTCACACCTCTACAAGAAGGAGATAAGGTAGATCATGAAGGGCCTAGTGTGATAGTGGTGAAGGAGAAGGAGTTTTTGAAGACCATACATGAAGAAGGCATGGGTTTTTCCATTGTTACAAAATTTGTCTCAGATCAAGCAGCAGCTGATAAAGTTGAAGTTCCTAAAGAGGTGTAGACTCTGTTGAATAAGTATGAGAATATTATGGAAAAGGAGTTGCCAAATGCTTTGCCTCCTATGAGGCATATTAGCCATCAAATTGACCTCATTCCTAGTGCACGTTGTCCCAACAAGGCAGCTTATAAGATGACCCCACAACAAAATGAGGAGATCAAAAGGCAGATTCAAGGGCTATTGGATAAGGGGCTGATAAGGGAGAGTTTGAGCCCTTGTGCTGTGCCTACTGTTTTGGCACCAAAGAAAGGGGGAGAATGGAGGTTATGTACTGATTCAAGAGCCCCCAATAATATTACAATTAGGTACAAATTTCCAATACCAAGGAATGAAGATCTCATGGACAACCTTGCAGGGGCATGCTATTTTTCCAAAATTGACCTCAAGAGTGGCTACCACCAGATAAGGATAAGGGAAGGTGATGAATGGAAGACTGCTTTCAAGACAAATGAAGGCCTCTATGAGTGGTTGGTGATGCCTTTTGGCCTATCCAATGCCCCTAGTACATTTATGAGACTCATGAATGAGGTTCTCAAACATTTCATTGGTAAGTTTGTGGTAGTATACGTAGATGATATCCTTGTGTTTAGTAAAACAAAAGATGATCATTTACAACACTTGGACAAAGTTTTCAAAAGGTTGGATGAGGAGAGGTTTGGAATCAACCTTAAAAAGTGTAAGTTTTTGAAGGAAGAACTAGTCTACCTTGGATTTGTAATATCCAAAGGAACTCTAAAGATGGACCTTGGTAAAGTTGAGGCCATACTCAATTGGCCAACACCTAGATTAGTGGGAGAAGTGAAAAGTTTTCATGGACTGGTCACTTTTTATAGAAAGTTCATCAAGAACTTCAGTCATATATGTGGTCCTATTCTTGACACAATCAAAGGGGAAAAGAGAAGTAGGTTTCAATGGATAGATGCAACAGATCAGAGCTTTGAGTATCTCAAGACAAGAGTGGCACAAAAACCCATCCTTGCTATTCCTGACTTCAACAAGGTGTTTACTATTAAATGTGATGCCAACAATCAAGCAATTGGTGCAGTATTAAGCCAAGAAGGCAGGCCAGTGGCATTTTTAGTGAAAAACTTAATGAGGCCAAGAGAAGATACTCATCTTATGACCTTGAACTATATGCCATGGTGCAGGCTCTCAAGAAGTGGAGGCATTATCTTCTACCCAAAGAATTCATTGTCTACACATATAACCATGCATTGAGTTATTTGAATAGTCAAGACAAGTTAAACCATAGGCACATGAAGTGGGTGGAGCAGTTGCAGGCCTACACATTTACAATAAAGCACAAGAAGGGTCAAGATAATAAAGTTGCTTATGCACTCAGCAGGAGGGTGCTAATGGTACAAGAAGTACAACTTCAAAGTGTGGGGATTGATTCCCTAAAAGGTATGCACAAAGAGGATGCTAACTTCAAGGATGCTGTTGAGGTATGTAATCAATTTTCTGATTCATTTCATGGAGAATATGCTGAGTATGTTTTACAAAATGGTCTTTTGTTCAAGGGAGCCCAATTATGTGTGCCAAGGTGCTCCATGAGGGAGAATTTAGTGAGAGAAGCATAGTGGAGGCCTAGGGGGACATTTTGGTTGTGACAAAACTTTAGATCAGGTGAACAGATTTTATTATTGGCCCAAGATGCATTTGGATGTCAAAACGTTTGTGGAGGAATGTGTCATCTGTCAAAGAGCCAAAGGGACAAGTTCAAATGCAGGTTTGTACCAACCCCTGCCTATACCACACAAACCATGGGAAGCAATAAGTATGGACTTTGTCTTAGGTCTGCCTAGGACTGCAAGGGGATATGATAGTATATATGTGGTAGTGGACAGGTTTAGCAAGATGGTACACTTCATTGCATGCAAAACTACTAATGATGCAACCCATATTGCAAATTTGTTCTTTAAGGAGATTGTTAGAATCCATGGACTGCCACTATCTATTGTGTCCAACAAGGATGCTAAGTTTATTGGACATTTTTGGAGAACATTATGGAGAAAACTAGGCACCAATCTAACCTACAGTTCTGCCTATCACCCTCAGACAGATGGGCAGATTGAGGTTGTCAATAGGTCTTTGGGAAACCAATTAAGATGTCTGACTAAGGAACACAATCAGGCTTGGGACTTGATCCTACTATTGGAAACAAGGTAGATAACTGAGAGGGGGGGGTGAATCAATTATCTCAAAATTTCCTTAACTTTCTTTTTTTTTGTTATCTTAATATTCAGTGTTGTATCAAAACATGAAAGCATATGTAATCATAAGAATAGAATTAAAATCAACACACATAACACAAGGATTTTTACGTGGAAACCCTGTTAAGGGAAAAACCATGGGGTGACTAACCCAAGATTGTATTCTCTGTTAAACAAATAAAGGAGTACAAAATGGCACTTGCCAAGTAGGGCTCACTGCCCGAGCACACTGCTCACAAGAGGCACATTGCCTGTAAGAGACTCACTGTCTACAAAACTTATAGAATAGAATCAAGTGTTTGAACTAATGTGAAGCATCTACAAATGTAAAAGTTCAATTTTGGTTAGGCACAATACACTGATCTGATGCACTTAATTCTTCCTATGTTCAATGTTGTTGTTTAGTCACATACCGGACTTGAATTGCTATTCTCACACTTATCCCTGCTTTTCTTCGTACCTAATTACCTTTCACCTTCACCACACACTCTTACATGCTGGAATCCATCCAGTATATATATCCACATCAAGGATTCTCATCAACTTTCTAGTCGGCAACAATAACACTCAAGATATTTACAAGTTATTGATCTATTGGCTGAATCCATGCTTGATTTGTAATGCGTATCAAAAACATAGGCATAAAAGTCATTAATCATGTCGGCCAACAATGTATAATCCCACAAATTTCTTGATCAACACCTTTTACTCGTCCAGATTAAAGTCTGATACTCTGTCGGTCAGTTCTTCCTTTGTTTGCTCTGCCTGATTGGAACCCAACACTCAGATGCTCATATCTTTTTCTTAATTTATCACCAGAGGCTAAATCTTTGGAGTATAGTAGTCATGATACCCCTCTTGACTTGTCCAAGTCAACAACTTACTGAGTTACACCATCTGAGAGATCCGGACCTGATTGTCGGACCTTGTTACATACTCTATTCTTGTTCACCAGACCAAAACATTCTTCAATCTAACTTCCGGTGAAGGCATATTATGTATTGCAGATGTGTGGGATAGACTTTGTTGCCATCAGTGACAACACTTATGAAGCCACACAGTGTCTCTTGCCAACAATCTCCCCCTTTGGCATTGATGGCAACACTTAGTGAAAAATGGCTAGGTGTCGCAGTAACTCCCCCTTGGTTGATGCTCTGTCTTTTGCACTATTTTACCGGAGCTCCCCCTTAGCTAGATTCCACATTTTTCACTACTCCTCACTCCCCCTTTAACATCAATGGCAAAGGATGGAATCTGCATACCAAGATTTTGTAAAAATTGTCCTATACATGGCCGCATAAGTATATATATTTGTTATACTTACATATACTTAAGTATATCCGCAAAAGTAGCCTTCAACTGTACAAACTCTGTGGCCCAGCTCTGCTTCATCCTATCCAAAATGGAGATGTGACCACTCAACAAAAATGCATATGCTTCTGCTCTTCTTAAATCTGCTGGATCACTGGTCTGGGCTGTGGTCTGAGCATCTGTCAATGCCTCATGCATTGCCTCTAGCTTAGGGATAATTATCCCTCTGAGTTCACCCATTCTATTCATTATGTTCTTCTTTTCTTTGCCCAGTCTCTTTATTTCATTTATTATAACAATAGCCCGACATTCTTGATTCATTAAAGAGGAGGAAAGAGGGTCAAAATTCTAAACTAGGCTTGACAATTTTTCTTCTTGTTCCTTTACTTTCTCCTCAATATCTTTTGTCACTTTAGGCCAAGTCAGACAAAATTTGAATAGATCTCCACCATCTTTGAGAGCATTTTCAAAGCTCTTTATTCCAATATCTAGAGTTTGCCTATCATTAGCAATAAGTCCTTGCACCTCAGTGAATCTTTTTCCTAGAAACTCCTTCTGGACCTTTGCTTCTGCTGATTTCTCTAGAGATTCAAAATGAGTGTTAACAGAATTTACTAAGTTTTTCAAATTACCGAATGGTGAGGCTGAAGAATCCTTTTGATAGGATGGCATGATCTTCTCCAGCATCCTAGATACAATCTCCAATAGTTCACAGTCCTCCATGTGAGATTTCAAGAGTTTTTATTTTGCTTTGGCTTGAGCAAAAGATGCTATTTTCATTGTTTGGACCGAGGAGAGAGATTCAAAATTCAGTGGTCCTTAAAATAGCTCAGGTTCATCCAGCTCCATCATTTCTCTATTTAAGAAGTTCTTCACTGTCTCTGTAGTGTCTCTTGCTAGAGATTGAGACTTCTTTGAAATATCAGAAGAGTCATCATTAGTCTTTTCTGCTTGTTCTTCTTCTTTTCCCTTAACCTCTTCTTCTTGAATCTTCTTCTCCTCTCTTCTACCTTCTCCTTCAGCTTCAGAGTCTAGAATGTTTGTCATAGCTGCAGTGGGATCCAGAGGAGAGATGTCACTAGTGTTTACTGCTTCATGAACTTCCTCTTCTAGAACAGAGGAATCTAAGTCCTCAGACTTCTCTTCATCTATTTTCTTTGATCCTTCTACATCCTTGTCAGAAAATTCTTCATTGATTACATTTAATCCTTCAACATCCATGGTAGAAGGTTCTTCATCTGTTCCTCTATAATAGGAAGATTGAATCTTTTCAAAGCATTCCAGAGGATATTTGTTGTTTCACTTGCTACTTGGTTAGTTTCTCCAAGCATAAGTTTATTCATTCTTGCCTTACTCTAGAACTCATCCTTATAGTCCTTGAAAATCATGTCCATTTGTTTTGGAGTGATAGAAGGGTAAAGCTGAATCATTATTTGCTCCTGGATCTCTAGGTCTTTTGCCAGTGCATTCTCTTTTCTCAGCTCAAGTACCTTTTCTAGGCTCTTAGGAATTAATGATATAATTTCAATGAAGGCTTTATTGTAAATGTTCAAGTACCTGACAGTAGCCTCTTCTAGAATTCTCTTGTCAGCATCATTGTATGCACCATATAACTCAGTCACTGGCTGTAGGTTCCCATCCACAGTAACTACCTTGATGATGTCATCAATGGAAAGAGTGGGCTTTTCAACAAATTCCTCTGCCTTCTCTTCCTCATTTCTGCTAGCAGAGAACTTTCAGTATGTTCTCTTCTTCTTCATTTTCTTGATTTCTTCATCTAATTTTGTTTCTTCATCATCCTTATGGCTTGTATATGTTCTTAAGGCTTTGATCTTCATTCTCTTTTCACTTTTGCCAGATGTCTTAACTTTTGGTTTGGAAGCGTTTGAGCTTTTAGGAGTGACAGGTGCAGAGCTCTTGGAAGATCTAGTCTGGGAGGAGGCTTGTACCGAAACGTCTCCTTTCTTTGCTTCTTGTTTCTCTTTCCAAGCCTTCTCCATTTTCTCTCTATTTGCATCTATAGCCTCCTTTGATAGGCCAAATCTTTTGGCAATTTCTTCAACTTCCCTTCTTACTTTCCTCTTTATCTCTGGCTGTCTTAACTCAACATGTATTTTTACACTTAGCTCTTGAAAGGTCCCAAACCTTTTTGCTTCAGTGTCCTTGGGCTAGCTCAACAGATGTTGAATATGTAGCTCCAAGATTTTTTCATCGACTTCATATCCAATAGGCATTATCCACACAGTCCTTGGCTCAACTACCTCCATTAGGCATTGATCAGTGTCAACCATAAAGCAAACTATGTCCTTGTATTTCTCAACTATGGACTGTGGAATTCTCTCTCTGGCTTGCATCATGCTCTGGAAGTTCTTGAAGTAACCCCAAAGAGCTGTGTTTTGGGCTTGAGCATCACCAAGTCCATACATGTAATCTCTAATATGAATTGCAACCGGTTTATCATTTTGCCAGACCCAACCATGTGATCCAGGTAACTCATTCATATAATAGAAGAACAAACATAGTATTAGGCTACCATATTTAAAGGAATTTTTCTTATCCTTTTTTATCTTCTGCAAGTTCTCCAACAACTGATTTAGAAGAAGCTCACATAGATCATAATCTGCATCTTCCCTCAACATTTGATATGCCGCATAGATTGTTGTGCCAGACACAAAATTCTCCCTGCTCGAATGGTAGATTTTATAGCTGATTATCATTGAAGCAAACTAGACATCCAGATCTGTGATGTCATCTATGGTCATTGCTCTTTTGTCAAATTTAGATCCGGTGGCTTCAGTTACTGTTTGGTTCTTTACAGATTTAAGTGCAGGTAACCCACTGAATGAATGCAGTCCGGTTACTGCCCTGATGGCATCTTTAGTTATCTTGAAGGGCCTCATTAGACACATAAAATTATCATGCATCCTGCTTAGAACATACCAGACCCAATCATCTTCTGCAAAACATGGAAAATGTATGCAATGTCCAAAGTGTTTGTCCCGGAGGGCCTTGAATTCAGGTTTGAGTTCAAAATTCTCATCTATTAGCTGTTTGTGATAAATGTCCATCAATTTTGAGTCTCCAAATTCTTCAATGTTGGCATGGATATAAACCCTAACATTTTCTACATGCAATACTCCGTGCGAAATGCTAGAAAATGCGCCCAAAGGATCAACTTCTAGAGATTTATAAGGGTGTTTCTTGAATTTAGGTTGCAGCCTATCAAAAATCTTGACAACCATTGAAGTAGCCATTTTGCAAGAGATTCAGAGAGAGATTTTCAGAATGGAAGTACCTTTTCATGCTTTAGGGTTTGAGATAGAAGCCAGAATGAATCGCTGGTTGAGTTCAAATTTCAGTTGATCTTGAGTGAATTGTAGAATCTTCTTTGTAGAGCTCTTCTTTTCTTATTCATGAGTGCAAGTGTGTAAATAATGAGTGAAAGAATCCTTTTATACTTGCGCAAACCCTAATTTCCTTTTGTAATAAATGCACAACTTAAGTTATCCGGTTGCCCTATTTTGAGAGATCCTCTTGAATCACTGCACCAAACTTAGAATCATTGTCAGTGAGGATTGACAACGTATCTTGTTTTCTTCAATCATGCCATGGGTCCATAGATCAAAGCATTTGAATTCTAAATGATAATGGATCTGTCTGTGAAATTCTGCTTTACCGGATAGCAGTCAGAACTGGATTAACTTGAGCGGTTAAAAAATTGTGCAAAAATCCATGCGGATCTTTCATATTTTGACTGAGGGTTATTTAGATGTTTTTCTGAGAACCCTTTAATCTGCAGCGTCAGATGTTTACTCAATGTGCCGAATTTAGGCACTAGCTGACTGGCTGGGGGAAATTATTTTTCTCTGTGACTCCTCCTGAGCCAGAGCTCACCTTTTTAATTTCCAAAAGGAATATCAACACCTGATTCTGGTGTTGATCCATCCCCAATACTTTCTATACTCTTCTTTACCCAAATCTTGCTCATCTCCTTTTGAACTTCATCCGCATTCACTTTACCTTTGCCCTTATCTTGTTTTTGATCATGTTCCATCGGACCTTTTCTATCCTGATTTCTACTTCTGCAGAATTTGGCAATATGACCAGATCTATTGCAATTGTAACATGTAACATTTCTTTACTTATTTGATTGATATCCTCTTGATCTGCATTGATTAGCCATATGTCCCATTCTATTGCATGTAAAGCATCTACCATTGAATGAATTGTTTATTTGCATATTTCTACATTCATGAGATTTGTGACCATACCTTTTGCAATTAAAATGTTGTCCGGAGAAGGATGGATTATTCTGAATCATTCTCCTCCTGAACTGAGTTGCTTTATGACCAAAATTGTTGCAATTGAAGTAGTATCCATTGAAGGATGAATATCTTTGGGCATTTGGTTACCTTACCAGAGGTCTTATAGGCTTGTTTCTTTGATTTCCTGATCCAAAGTTCTTCTGACTGGATCCAGAGCTTTCACCTTTCTCATATCCCAAGCCATGCTTATCATCTGCCCTCTTTTGTCTTTCAAGAAGAACTTCAAGTTGGACTGAGCTTATCTTGAATTTTTCTTTGTATTCATTTGCAGTTTGAAGATCTTGTTTAAGAGTGTCTATTTGATTCTCAAGTTGTTCTTCATTGTCTCTAGCTTCTTCAAGATTAGATTCAAGATGCCTAATTATTCTGCCCATTTTGTGGCAGTCCTTTGTTTTCTCCTTGAGGGATTGTTTTAGATTATCTTCAATCTTTCTTTTTTCTTCAATTTCTTGGGTGAATTTCATAACCCCTGATTCCATTTCATGCCTTACCATAATGACTTCTTTTGATAGCTTCTCACATAACTTATTTTTCTCATCCAGATCTTCATTAGTATCATTGACTTTACTCTGATTGGCTAATTTTTGAAGTAGTTCCTTTCTCTTTTTCACAGAAATACTAACTTTTTCTTTTGGCTCATTTATGAATTCATCAGCTTGTTTGAGTCTTTCTCTCAAATTATTAACTTCAGAGTGGGATTTTTCAAGATCATCTAGGGCAGACTGAAGTTGTTCCTTCATACCATATGCATCCATTGAGATTCCTAGGTCTTCCTCAAGCTATTAGGCTTTGTTCAGATGAACCTAGCTCTGATACCAATTGTTGGAAACAAGGCAAATAATTGAGAGGGGGGGTAAATTAGTTATCTCAAAATTTCCTTAACTTTCTTTTCTTTTGTTATCTTAATATTTAGTGTTGTATCAAAACATGAAAGCATATGTAATCATAAGAATAGAATTAAAATCAACACACATAACACAAGGATTTTTACATGGAAACCCTGTTAAGGGAAAAACCACGGGGTGACTAACCCAATATTGTATTCTCTGTTGAAAGAATAAAGGAGTACAAAATGGCACTTGCCAATTAGAGCTCACTGCCCAAGCACACTGCTCACAAGAGGCACACTGCCTACAAGAGACTCACTGTCTACAAAACTTATAAAAGATAATCAAGTGTTTGAACTGATGTGAAGCATCTACAAATGCAAGAGTTCAGTTCTGGTTAGGCACAATACATTGATCTGATGCACTTCATTCTTCCTCAGTTCAATGTTATTGTTTAGTCACATACCGGACTTGAATTGTTGTTCTCACACTTATCCCTACTTTTCTTCCCACCTAATTACCTTTCACCTTCAGCACACACTCTTACATGCTGGAATCCATCTGGTATATATATCCGCATCAAGGATTCTCATCAACTTTCTAGTCGGCAACAAGAACACTCAAGATATTTGTAAGTTACTGATCTGTCAGTTGAATCCATGCTTTATTTGTGATGCGTATCAAAAACATAGGCATAGAAGTCATTAATCATATCGGCCAACAATATATAATCCCACAAATTTCTTGATCAACACCTTTTACTCATCCTGATTGAAGTCTGATACTCTACTGGTCAATTCTTCCTCTGTCTGCTCTACCTGATTGGAATCCAACACTCAGATGCTCATATCTTTTTCTTCATTTATCACCAGAGGCTAAATCTCTGGAGTATAGTAGTCATGATACCCCTCTTGACTTGTCTAAATCCGCAACTTGCTGAGTTACACCATCTGAGAGATCCAGGCCTGATTGTCAAACCTTGTTACATACTCTGTTCTTATTCACCGGACCAAAACATTCTTCAATCTGACTTTCGGTGAAGGCATATTATGTACTGCGGATGTGTGGGATAGACTTTGTTGCCATCAATGACAACACTTATGAAGCCACACAGTGTCTCTTGCCAACACCTACCTCAGGCAGAATATACATACAATGACTCAGTTAATAGAAGTATTGGCAAAAGGCCTTTTGAGGTTATTTAGCACCCTAGAGGAGTTTATGAGCTGAGAGACTTGAGTGGGATGAGTAAAAGAAGTGCACAAGGAGAGGATTTTGCAGCAGCCATACATGATATCCATCAACAGGTCAGGGAGACACTTGAAAAGAATGTGGGTAGATATAAGAAGAAGGAAGACATGAAGAGGAAGGATGTGCAATTCCAAGTAGGTGATCTTGTGTTGGCACACTTGAGGAAGGAGAGATTGCCCAAAGGGAAGTACACCAAGCTGATGATGAAGAAAATGGGACCTTGCAAAGTGGTCCACAAATATGGGCACAATGCTTATGAGATTGAACTCCCACCAGGAGTTGCCATATCACCCATTTTTAATGTCTCTGACCTCTGTCCTTTCAAAGGATCCATTTGTGCAGGTGAAGAAGCGGGTGGATCTGATGTTGATGATGAAGATTGGGTTAGAGGCCTTCCACCCAGCCAACCCATGAAGCTTGAGGCTATCTTGGACACCAAAGAGGTCAAGAGGACAAGGAGAAAGGTCTACAAAGAGCATTTAGTCAAGTGGGCTGGCCTACCTAGTGAAGATGCCACTTGGATGTCTGAAGAAGACATTGCACAACATGGAGTAACTGTGAAAGACCTCATTTCATTACGAGGATGAAATCATTCCACCCCCAGGTGTATGGTGCAGAGCACCATTGATAATGTTCTTGTTTTGATGTAGTCCAATAAGGTCCTAGGGTGGTCTAGGAATAGAATATGAGGAATTTTGTCACCAAAGCAATGTAATAAGGTCAAATCATGACCAAGGCACAAGTTTTGATTTTGTCTAGTCCAATAATTCAAACCAATGTAAGACTAAGGTGGCAAGTTGCTTAGCCACTTCGAAAATGTCATGTTGGGAGGTTGTAACACACATGGAGAGTTGGTTTTTAAGTTGGAAATTGATGCCAACTGCTCGGAACTGATGAAAACATGTATAAAATGCCTCTAACACCCAAGAAGAAGGGTGGATGAATGTCTTATGAAGATATTTTTGTTAATAAACTCTATTTTCTGAATATTTTTTCCTATTTCCACATGCTACAGACCGTACCCTGTCAATGTACGACACTGTCATGAACTGAAAAACATAGAAATTGTTAGAGGAGAGTATTAAATATCATTTGCAATAGATTTGAGCCTTTGACATTAAATTTTAAGCGAGATATTCTATGTTTTCCAAAAACTGTCTTAAACCCTGAACTAGGGTTTGCAAGTTGAAGTGATGGGAGTTAGAGCCATTCCACCGACCTAGACTCCTCCCAATCGGTGGAATGGAATGTAGGAATATTTTAAGTGTTTTGATCATTATTTGGACAAGAAATAGGGTTGTGATAGGAGTTTGCTACTGTGAGGCCTAATAAAACCATGTATTAGGCAATTCAAGGGTACAATCCTTAAAATAATGACTTAATTGTTGATGTAGAGGCCTAAACTTATAAAATTGATTCATTTTCCATACATTCTAGGGTTCCCAAGTGGTTTAGTGTGGTGGGTTGCCATTGGTAGGGTGGTTGTCTTACAAAGGAGGCCTAATTAGGCATATGCCAAAACTATACAGTCCTATTTTTGGAGCCATCTGTCCAAAATAACCCATGACCCATTTTTGATATGTTGACAATAAGGATAAGGGGTATTCCAAACTACTCATGTCTTACCTAGATGACACCCCTTGTGAAAGAAAACCTCTGTCAGACCCTAAAACAGGGCTACAAGGCTTGAGGCCTGTTAATGAAGGAAGTGCCCAATACTCTTGTGTTTTGTGAATGGTAGTGATTGGGATAGGTTGATAGGGTTGTGTAAGTATCCCAATTGCATCATCGAGAAACCATAGATTAAAATATTATTAATTAGAAAGAGTCTAAGAAGCTTTTTGATAAAGTTTAATGATTTCTTGTTAGAGTCGAAACATGACATATAGCACAAGAATGCTTAATCTTTCAATCGATGAGTGGAATGATAGGAAGTCATAGACTCTAATGTTTGTAAGAATGCAACAAAGGAATATTTGAAAGGTTAAATCTTCTAAATCTATAAATTGTATATATCCTAGATTCAAGATTAAATTCTAAGTTAGATTGACTAGGAATTAAGTTTAGCAAAGACAATTTATGTCTAGAGTTACTAGTCAAACAAATCAAACTATACGATGAGATAGTTTCCATGTTGAGTTAGAGGTGTGTGAACACATGACTACGTTTATTAGAGGTGTGTGAACACATGACTACATTTATTGCAAACATCTATTTATATAGAAAATTTGGCTAAAGTGATGCATTTATCTATGCATGCATTAGTCGGTTCACAATGTCTAGATGGTGTGACCTGTCAGAATGATCATACTTAGTTTGAAGATTGTCTAGAGTTGTATGGTCGATTGAATTTTGTAGGATAAAACACTAGGACTTAGATGACAACCTGTTGGTTCTTTATGTCTATACTCTTCGTGAAGGGTAGGGCCACTTCCAGGAAGGAAGGTGTGTGGGGGACTGTCGATCTGTGGTTGGAGGTAAAGCACTCGGTTGATGCTCTCCCTCTATAGCAGAAGACTTGCCGAGACTTGAGTGATAGATATCAAGATTCCAGATGCAGTACACTTTATGTTGAGACTTATGATGTAAAATTATTCTTTTTTTCAAGTGCAACATATTTGTAAATGTAAAGTGAAATGTTTTCACTATTATTTATCTTTGAATATATTGTATTTCAAGGTTGAAAAATATTCAGAAACGACATGCTTTTATTTCTTTGTAATTATGCAAATGATAAAAAAATTTCACTTATGTTTATTATGGTCATTTACTTTCTTAGTAAATTATGTGTGTAATTCCTAGTATATGAGATGGCACATTACATATGGTATCAGAGCTACCAAGTTCAACACATGGACCTAGGAGCTCACTAAGAGAAAACTTGTCAACATTTAGTAGATTGGCTAATGTTTGAAATTGGTTTTATGCCAGAATGGCATGGAGAAGAACCAAGAAAACTGTCAGGAAGTATATTCCCCAGAATTTACCCAAGTTAATAGTTAAGAAAGAACCAACTAAGGAGGTAAAACTCTAAGAGCATATTAACTATGTTGAGGGTTCATGGATGGAAGATTCTAAGACTTTGGTTGACACTCTTAATCGTATTCAACTAGAAAGGGAAACAATGCAAAAAATTGGCCAAGAAACCCATTGAACCTACTCATGTAGTTAAATCGAGTAAATTATTTTCTAGTCACAACATGCCATTTGGGTGTGGTGGTGATGCCCCTGTTTTAGGAAAAGAGATGATGGAGGAGTACCTACATGTACATCCACCCTCAAAGTTTGTTTTACTAGATTCTGATGGAGAAGAGGAACTTGAGGAATATCCTTTAACTGATAGTGACATGTAGTCTTGTTGTGTTATCTACCTAATAAGGATGTATTTATACCTAGAATAAACTATAATAAAGATGAGATTGTTTTGCTCAAATTTGAGTTTTGTGAATGAATTTTATGATGAATTTTGAATTCATGAGATGCATTATTTCTAAATTTTAATCTATAACTTGATATGAATATCGAGTGTGACATAGAATATCATCATTGTTCAAACTCGAAAAAATCTTGAAGATAGTCAAGGAGAGTCAAGTCCCTCCAAAAACCTAATGACTAAGCTGGATCAGATATTGACCATGCTGAATGAAACCAAGGAAAGGCTTGGAAACCTGGAATAGGAAGTGAGGGGTCAAGGCAAATCCAAAGGAGAAAAAGAGGACTTGCATCAAGAGGATGATGATTATGTCCATGAGCCCAATACTCATAGTGAACGAAGGGAGGATGTTGATATGACTAAGTCTCAAGAAGAAAAGAGAAGTAGACTTGCCGTAGATCTATCAAGAGATATGAAGAAAGTGATGCCACCCAAGTTTGATGGAACACTAAGTGGTGATGATTTAGAAGCTTGGTTGATAGAGATGGAAAAGTATTTTGAGATCAGAAATTACTCTAAGATAACCACGGCAGTATGGTGTGCCTATCAACTGGCAGGAGAAGCATCCACGTGGTGGATAAACAAGAAAATGGAACTAGGGTTAAGTTCTTTGAGCTTAACCTGGGATCAATTTGTGTTCATATTTTGACAGAAGTGGTTACCACAACTTTTCTTCGACCAAAAGCTAATAGATTTTTAGAATCTGTGACAAGGAGATATTTCAGTGGTTGAATATTAGTAAAGTTTACCCGTCTCTTGAAGTATGTGCCACAATATAATAAAGATGAGAGGTTTAGAATTAGGAAATTCATCATGTGTCTGAATTCCTAGATAGGTGGAGAAGTGGATGTGCATGGTCCTACCACTATGGACCAAGTTTTTGAGAAGGCAATCAAACAAGAGCAAAAACTGAAGTCAATTTCTGCATATCACAAGAAGAATCACAAGAGGTTTAACAAATCACCAACTTCTCAACCTTTCAAGAAAAGGAATGGCAAATAGGATATGAATAAGAAAAGTGAAAAGAGCTCCAGAAATAACAAGAATGGACCCAGAAATGAGAAGAAGAACAATAGAAATATCTGAAAGAATGATTCAAGTAAACCTGTTGAAAAGTGAGGACCTCATGGATGATGTTTCTCTTGTGGTGGAGATCACTACGCAAATCAATGTCCAACTAAAAACCAAGGAGTTCAATAGTGTAGTAACACTTTACCTACCCAACAAGCAACTTTTCAAAAAAGGATCCATGTAGCTTTGGACAATCGCCAGGTAGAGTACCAGATTACTCCCATAGAGATGACATATACTTTGTTTGGAGTTCCTATTTCTATTTTAATTGATATTGGAGCAACTAAAAGTTTTATTTCTCCAAGAGTATTGAATAAATTCCCTAGAAGAGCTGGATATATGGCTAAACCCTAGTCAGTTGAATATGCTAACTAGACTAAAGCTCAAGTAGAGCAATGTTTGTTTTAAGCCAAGATTGATCTTCCTAGTTTTTTGACTAAGGTGAATTTGTTTGTAGCCCCCCTAGGTTCCTACGATGGTATCTTAGGAATAAATTGGCTATGGAGACATAGGGCCAATGTTGACTATTTTGAAAAAAATAGTTGAGTGTCTAGACAATGTAGGAAACAAAGTCTTTCTGCAAGGCACTCAAAGAGAAGTCAAGATCAGACCAATCTCTACTATGCAACTGAAGAGGGATAGGCGAAAAGGTTGTCAACTCTTTGCGGTTAAGATGGAGCAAGTTGTAGAGGATCCTAGTAAACAAAATGAAACCATGGAGAACTATCCTTTCCTTCGAGATTTTTAGGATGTTTTCCCAGATGAACTTCTGGGATTACCTCCAAAGAGAGATTTTCATTTATCAATTGATATAATATCTGGATCTGAGCTGATTTCAAAGGTGTCCTATCGTATGACTACTACGAAGTTGATGGAATTGAAAGCTAGCTTTAGGAGTTGTTGGAAAAAGGGTTGATTAGATCCAGTGTTTCACCCTCGGGAGCACCTGTGATCTTTGTCAAATAGAAGGATGGAACCTTGCGTCTTTGTATAGACTATCTTATGCTCAATAAAGAAAACATAAAGAATAAGTATCCTCTACCATGTATTGACGATCTTTTTTATCAGATGCATGGCACATCAATATTCTCTAATATTGATTTGTGATTCGGATATCATCAGTTGAGAATAAAAGATGAAGACATTCATAAAACAACTTTTAGAATAAGGTATGGACATTATGAGTTCACATTCTTACCTTTTGGACTTACGAATGCCCCTGCAACATTCATGAATTTGATGAACAGTGTTTCCTAAGATTGCTTGGATAAATTTGTTCTAGTGTTTCTTGATGATATTCTTATTTATTCAAAGAATGAGGAAGAACACTTGCAGGATTTGCAATTAGTTTTGCAGTGGCTAAAAGAAAATAGGTTGTATGGGAAGCTTTCTAAGTGTACTTTCTTTTAGAAAGAGATACAATATCTGGGACATATAATATTAGCTGGAGGAATTTCAGCAGATCATGCAAAGATAAAAGTTATACTTGAGTGGCCTATGCCAAAGAATGTGCATGAAGTGCATAGTTTCATGGGGTTAGTTGGATATTATAAGAAGTTCCTTTTGAACTTTTCTAGGATTGTAAACCCAATCACTTCATTTCAAAGAAAAAGAAAGTGTTTTGACTGGTCAGAAAATATTAGGAGGCATTTGATTAGTTAAAAGAGAGGTTGACAACTGCTCCAATATTGAAAGTTCCTAATCTAGAAACTCAATTTGTTGTAATCACTAATGCCTCAGGAGAAGGTTTAGGAGTAGTGCTTATGTAGAATGGGTGAGTGGTAGCCTATGAATCCAGAAATTTGAGAGCATATGAGCAGAATTATGCTCCTAAACAGACCACCAAGGTCTTAATTATATATTTTCCCAACCTCATCTAAATGAGTGACGAAGAATATGGTTGGAATTGATATCTGACTATGACTTTGAGATAAGTTATATCAAAGGCCAGGAGGGCCAAATAGCAGATGCTCTGAGTCAACAGAGGCATATCCCTTCAATTGTCTCTATCCACTCAAACTTCAAGGAGTTAGTATTGCAAAATTCTACGGGTGATGAGTATTATGAGCAAGTTAAGTAGGCTCTCACAATAAATCCTCAAGACTCGAGGTATGGTGGGTTCTACTTTGAACCATACAAGATTTTAAGATACAGAGGAAGGATGTATGTTCCATATTCAGTAGAATTAAGAAACCTTGTGTGGAAGGAAGTTCATTCTACACCATATTTAGGTTATCCTGTCTGAGTAACCAAACTCCTAGCCGATGTGAAGCCCCTTTATTTCTAGAAAGGAATGAAGAATGATGCTACAAGATTTGTATCAAGTTGCCTAGAGTGCCAGAGAGTCAAGGTTGAACATCACCATCTAGTAGGACTTCTGTATCTGCACAATATTCCAAAGTGGAAGTGACAGATTATTAGTATAGACTTTGTGCAAGGTCTCCCTGTTGCAAGTATGAGGTGAATCAGTGTTGTCATTGATGTCAACTTACTCATATTGCATTAGTAAGAAGGTTTGGATGAGTTGTGTGTTGTTGTTATTGAGGAAATCAGTCTCCATCCGGAACAGTGAAGAACAGTGATGAGAAGAAGGCAAATGTACTGTATAGGTTAAGAACCAGAGGATGTGGATTAAAGGGTTTGTAGATATGAGTCTTGAGATGCTTCAGCTAAGATTTTAGAGGTCCGCATGAAGATCTGAAGAAGTTATGGCTGTCTGTGTGGAATCGGTTCCGACAAGTGTTCAAAGGTGACGGAGGATCACAGAAAGGTCTGGTGAGGTCCAGAATTGTATTATCCTAATATGTGGATTGGAAGGAGTGTTTGGGATGTCCTTGTGATGTGTCATCTCAAGTTGTGTATGATTTTGAGGTCCAGAAGTACCTTTTGCATTGTGACAGTGGCGACAGACTGTGTTCTTGAAGTACCGGATGATGAAGAGAATAATTCCGGTAAGCAAATGAAGTGCGAATGTTTTTGATGATTCAGGGAAGGTTATGATGATCATTGGATCATATCTAGTTTGTGTTGGTGGTCTGCATTGAAGTTAGAGTTGGATTTGATGTTATGGCTACCAGTTGTTGGTGTTCTTCCTGTAACAGGCTAACTGGATGTTCTACACACCTTGCAAATGTTATTGTGATGTTTGCCGACTTAGATGATTGTTCCTAAGTCGATGTCTTGTATAAATAAGTGTTTGAGAACTCATTTTGAAGTGTGGATTGTGTGGATGAGTGTGGCATACGAAGAGAAGTGCGTAAGGCAGAGCAAGGGTTTTTGGGCTTAAATGGAACTGATCCAGACATGGTAGAGATGTCATTCTCCAGTTCAAGATTGTGATTCTTATCACTTTGTAGATAGTGTGTCTCCTTGTAGGCAGTGTACCTCTTTGTGAGCAGTGTGCTCGGGCAGTGAGCCTTAATTGGCATGTGCCATTCATTTTTCTTATTCTTCTAACAGAGAATAATCCTTGGGTTAATCACCCCGTGGTTTTTCCCTTAACCGGGTTTTCCACGTCAAAATCTTGGTGTTCAATGTGTTGATGTTTATCTGCTCTTGTGTTTATGCATCATGTTTTCATGGATGGTTAATTGATATACTGTTAACTAACAAAGAAGAATCAAGTGTTTAAAGTGAGAGCAAGTTTTTATACAACTAATTCACCCCCCCTCTCAGTTGTATGCCCTAGATCCAACAATTGGTATCAGAGCCAAGTTCCTCTGAAAGGAGCTTAACCGCTTGAGGAGATCCAGGATGTCATCATACAAGAAGGATAGTTTGAAGTTCGATGAAACCAACTTCACTCTTTGGAAAGGTCGCATGAAATGTCACTTGGAGTGTATGGGAAAAGCATACTTGGCCATGGTCTCAAAACCATATGTACCTCCACAGGGTGGTCCAACAACTCTGAATGAAATCACAGATGTTGAAAACAATCTGCGGACCAAGGAAGCTCTTCTAAGCGCATTGAATGACTCAGATCTCTCAAATGTTATCAACCTACCAACTTGGTGCAGGAGCACCAAGATGTCGAGATTCTACTTGATTTTCAAGTTGTATTATTTTGTTCAATAAAGTCTTTTTCATGTTGTAATAAGGCATAATGCCATGTTGTAATGGACTATGTCCAAATAACTTAAATCTACTATTGTTAGGTTATTAGTCCTAGTTAGGATAGTCATAGGTAGTTTGCAAGATGACTTTGAGTTTTAATGTTTTTATAGGATAGTCAATTAAATTTCTATGTTGTAAGCCTTTAAAAGGCATGTCTTAGGTGTGTTGAAACCTTTTCCAAAGGTTATTCAAGTGTTAAAAAGCATTTAAACCATAAAAAGTTGGAAAAACAGTCTTTGCTGTCTAAAAAAGACAGTTTCCTTATTAATCTTTTAAAAACAGTAGTTATAAGACAAGAAAGGTCGATGGTTTTAGGAATTTGGAGGGACCACTTCACTCTAGGCTATGTTTAAGGCTTGTATTAAGCCAAGGAAGATGGTATTGTAAAAGGAGATTGAATAGATTTGAGAGAAACAACAAGAACCGTTTTTTTTTGTTGTTCTGTATTTTTTCTGATTTTCTGTGTTTTTTGTTACTGTTCACCAGCCATACACGTGATTGTACAGATGTATTATTGCCCAAGCTTGTAATGGATGGAAAGATCTTTGAAATACCTTCGATTTGAGTCTGGTTTGGTGTCTTGAAAATGATTTGGGTGAAAGATATCACTGTTTTACCAAAAACTATTTTTTCTGCTTTTTTTCTATTTTTTTCACTCTCTTTGCTACAGTACCCGCAATTGTACGGATTTGTTATTGCCCAAACTTGTGATGGATGGAAAGTAATTTGAAGTACCTTTGATTTTAGACTAGTTTGAGATCTTGATGATGATCTGGGTGGGAGATATGGGTGATTTCCCTAAAACTATTTTTTTCCATAATTGCTGTCACAGTTAGAAATTTGTTGTTTTCTGCCTTGATCCGTACTAGTACGGCTGAGGAGTAGTTGGTATTTATGATGGATGTTTAGGTGGTAGAACTACCTATCACTTGCAACTTGTTTGGGCCCTTGACACCCTTGTGTATCCTTGCATTCCTCCTTTATTTGAAAGAGTCTTAAAATCTTGAGTAGGGTATCTTTGAACAAACCGATGGGTATTCTTTCTTTTCATTGATCTTCTCCATTTGTGATTAATGGAATGAGATGTATGATAGTTGGCTCACATCCTTGTGAAGATTACAGGATAGAGGAATGGTGTATGGTGAGTGTGGGCATGGGAGAAACCTCTGCAGAACCATGTGTTAGGAGAGGACAGCAATCATACCAAGAAGGTAGTGAGTTTTATTCATCATGTTGTTATTTGGTCATTGCAGGTATTAAGTGTTTGGTAGATTATTGAGTTGGTATGCTACAATGAAGTTGAACTTGTGTTGATGGAGACCACCCTAAGATGGATAGTGTGATTGTCTTGCTCTTGGAGCTATGAGATTGTGACTGAGGGATATGGTAGATGCTACTATCCTGCTGTCCTTGATGCTCTGCATCATTTTTGGTATCAGAGCTAGCTAGTAGATCCTTGAAGGTATTGTGGATCTTTTGAAGAAGATAAGGTTTGTGAGAGAGTTGTGAAGATGCCTCTAAAGAACCAGATGGCAAGAGAGAATGCTAAGTTGAGAGAAGCCTTAGAGGCAAGAGAGAAAGAGCTGAGGGACAGAAGAGAACATGATGCTACCAGAGACAGAGAGCTGAGGCAAGTAAGAAGAGAAAATGCAACAATCTTGGCTAGATTGGAAGCATTGGAGAAGAAACCTAGAGGGGATGAACAAAATGATTCAGAAGGAGATGAGGATGCTGATGAGAATCCTCCTGAGGATGAGTTAGATGCTGAAGAAAAGAAGTTTGTAAGATTGCTGAAGGCAGTCCAAGGAAGTGGAACTAAGGCAAACATAGAGCTACCTATCTATCAGGAGAAGATGGATAGTGAAGAAGTGTTAGGGTGGATAGATGCCCTAGAAATTTTTTTTGAATATGAGGAGATGAATGATGAGAAAAAGATTAAGTTTGCAAAAACAAAACTGAGAGGAACAACACTTACCTGGTGGAGTAGTGTGCAGACAAAGAGAATGGCTAGAGGTGCATCAAAAATCACTTCTTGGAGTAGGATGAAGGATATGTTGAAGGATCAATTCCTTCCATTTGATTACTCTATTCAGACAAAGAGGATGAGGCAGAATCTGAAACAGAAGGACATGGATGTTCTGTCCTATACTAAGCAATTTCATAAGCTTAGTATCAGAGGTGGGCTGGAAGATGAAGAAGAGAAAGTGGCAAGGTACCTTAACGGGCTTAGGTATAACTTGCAGGATGAGATTGGGTTAGCAGTACCAAAAACACTTGGAGAGTGTTTTCAGTTAGCCATCAAGGATGAAGAGAGAGTGAAGAGGAAACAAGAAAGGCAAGGAGGTTATGGAAGAGGAAACAGAGGTAGGGGCAAACCTACTAATGAAGTTCAGAACAACAATGAGAAGGGTAAGGAGTTGTCTACAGAACAGAGAGGTGGACATAGAGGTGGAGGTAGATTTGGATCAGGAAGAGGAGTGTTCACAGGCAGATGTTATCACTGCAATGAGGTGGGACACACATCTTTCAACTGTCGTAAGAAGGATGGTGTTGACAAGAGAAAGGATACAAGAGTTCACTTGGCACAAGAGGAGAAGAAGCCAGAAGAACCAGAGATGTCGTCAGCCTCTCCTATGATGGATGGAGAGATGCTCATGGTGGAAAGAGGTAAGATGTAGCAACCACCACAGGTATCTATTTTCAGAATTAATTGTTTGAGCCATGGCAAGATATGCAAGTTGATTGTAGATTCAGGTTCTCATGATAACTTAGTTTCTTGGGAAATGGTGAATAAGTTGCGGTTGAAGACTTTTGATCATCCTAGTCCTTACCATGTCACTTGGGTCAGTCAAGAGCAGCAGGTAATGGTCACTAAGAAGGCTTATGTTGATTTCAAAATTGGTCCATATCAGGACTATGTTTTGTGTGATGTTATTCCTATGACATGTGGGCATGTAATCTTGGGCAGACCATGGCAGTATTCGAGAAGGACAATTCATGATGGGTATACTAATACCTATGTAGTGCACAAAGATGGTAAGAAGTTCTAATTGATTCCTTTACCTTGTGAGGAGAAGAAGGAACATGTTACAATTTGCTTTGGAGAGAAATTGAAGTTGAATGTGCAGGTTCAGGGTGATTGCACACAGCAAACACAGATGCAACACAAGAAGGTGGATAACAGTCCTAGAGAGCAGCAGGCTTGGGACTTGAGTTATGTCAAAGTTGGAGACATTGAGTGTCCTATAAGGAGCCATCAGAAGGAAGACAAATAGCAGAAGGTGCAGGAAGGAATGAATCAGAGCCTCCAGTTGAAAAGAGCTGAAGCATTGCAGCAGCAAGGTCCTAAACAAGGACACCAAAACAAGTTTTATGGTTCTAACACTATTTACAGGAGCCATGCAGGTTGGAGATGGTGAAAGATAACTCTGGGTGAGTTCATGTTTCCTAGTTTGAGGAACATTCCATCGAGATGGAAGATTGGTTGGAGCAGATCCCCTAACTCTTGGGACAAGAGTTTTCATCATGCCAGGGAGTATGGTGCAGGAGCACCAAGATGTCGAGATTCTACTTGATTTTCAAGTTGTATTATTTTGTTCAATAAAGTCTTTTTCATGTTGTAATAAGGCATAATGCCATGTTGTAATGGACTATGTCCAAATAACTTGAATCTACTATTGTTAGGTTATTAGTCCTAGTTAGGATAGTCATAGGTAGTTTGCAAGATGACTTTGAGTTTTAATGTTTTATTAGGATAGTCAATTAAATTTCTATTTTGTAAGCCTTTAAAAGGCATGTCTTAGGTGTGTTGAAACCCTGTCCAAAGGTTAGTCAAGTGTTAAAAAACATTTAAACCATAAAAAGTTGGAAAAAATGGTCTTTGCTGTCCAAAAAAGACAGTTTCCTTATTAATCTTTAAAAAACAGTAGTTATAAGACAAGAAAGGTCGATGGTTTTAGGAATTTGGATGGACCACTTCACTCTAGGCTATGTTTAAGGCTTGTATTAAGCCAAGGAAGATGGTATTGTAAAAGGAGATTGAATAGATTTGAGAGAAACAACAAGAAGAACCATTTTTTTTTGCTGTTTTGTGTTTTTTCTGATTTTCTGTGTTTTTTGTTACTGTTCACCAGCCATACACGCGACTGTACAGATGTATTATTGCCCAAGCTTGTAATGGATGGAAAGATCTTTGAAATACCTTTGATTTGAGTCTGGTTTGGTGTCTTGAAAATGATTTGGGTGAAAGATATCACTGTTTTACCAAAAACTATTTTTTCTGCTTTTTTCTATTTTTTTCACTCTCTTTGCTACAGTACCCGCGATTGTACGGATTTGTTATTGCCCAAACTTGTGATGGATGGAAATTAATTTGAAGTAACTTTGATTTGAGGCTAGTTTGAGATCTTGATGATGATCTGGGTGGGAGATATGGGTGATTTCCCTAAAACTATTTTTTTTCCATAATTGCTGTCACAGTTAGAAATTTGTTGTTTTCTGCCTTGATCCGTACTAGTACGGCTGAGGAGTAGTTGGTATTTATGATGGATGTTTAGGTGGTAGAACTAACTATCACTTGCAACTTGTTTGGGCCCTTGACACCCTTGTGTTTCCCTGCATTCCTCCTTTATTTGAAAGAGTCTTAAAATCTTGAGTAGGGTATCTTTGAACAAACTGATGGGTATTCTTTCTTTTCATTGATCTTCTCCATTTGTGATTAATGGAATGAGATGTATGATAGTTGGCTCACATCCTTGTGAAGATTACAGGATAGAGGAATGGTGTATGGTGAGTGTGGGCATGGGAGAAACCTCTGCAGAACCATGTGTTAGGAGAGGACAGCAATCATACCAAAAAGGTAGTGAGTTTTATTCATCATGTTGTTATTTGGTCATTGCAGGTATTAAGTGTTTGGTAGATTATTGAGTTGGTATGCTACAATGAAGTTGAACTTGTGTTGATAGAGACCACTCTAAGATGGATAGTGTGATTGTCCTGCTCTTGGAGCTATGAGATTGTGACTGAGGGATATGGTAGATGCTACTGTCCTGCTGTCCTTGATGCTCTGCATCACAACTGCATATGAGATCTTGACTAAACTGGAACTTCTGTATGAAGGAGATGAGTTTGTCAAGGGTGCAAGGTTGCAAAGTCTGAAAGGGAAATTTGAAAGATTGAAGATGAAAGAAGATGAAAACATCACTACCTTTATGCCAAGAGTGAATGAACTGGTATGTGGAATTAGAAATGCTGGTGGTACTCTGGATGAAAATGAGATTGTTTGCAAAATTCTCAGATCCCTTTCTGCTGCCTACAAAATTAAGGTTGCTACCATTGATGAATTCAGAGCCCACACAACTGTCACAAGAGAACAATTGGCTAGCAAACTAGCTGCATTTGAAATGACCAAGTTTGGAGATGATCCTCCCAAGACTGAATCTGCTTTCAAAGCCAGTGCCTATGTGAAAGGCAAACAGAGATTTGATCCGGGAGAAAACTCTTCAAGGAAGATGTCATGGTATGATCAAGCAAGAATAGACATGGAAGAAGAGGAAACAGAAACAGCTTAACTTGAAGCCCTCATTGCAAAGAGACTGCCAAGAGGATCCGGTAAGTATGAAGGAAAACTACCCTTTAAGTGTTTCAACTGCAATAAGATTGGTCATTTTGCTTCAAGATGTCCGGAAAGATCTGCAAGGTCTAATACTAAAAGACAAAGGTTTCAAAAGAACTGCTATTATGTTCATGAAGAAGATGACAATGAAGGAGTAATAGATGATGAATCAGAACTAGGAAGCAAATTTGGAAATGAATGGGTGTTTATTGCCATCAAGGAAGAAGATTCAATATCCTCTGAATCTGTCAATCACAAGGTTGTGGAAAGAGCTTTGGCTACTCAAGTGGAAGAAAAGGATGATTGGGTTATTGATAGTGGATGCTTTCACCATATGACTGGTGACAAGAATAAGTTCTTAGATTTGGAAAGGTATGAAGGAGGAATGGTAAAGTTTGGTGACAATTCTGCTGGCAGAATCAGAGGTAGGGGGACTATTTCCTTTGATGGAAAGAGCAAAACAGGTAGTGTACTATATGTTGAAGGATTGAAGCACAATCTTCTCAGTGTTGGTCAGTTAGTGGACAAAGGCTATGATCTCTGGTTCAAGAATGGAAAATGCAGAATCTTTACAAGCTCCGGAACTGAAATTACATCCGGTGCTCAAATAAAAGGTAATATCTTTCATCTGGTTGGTTCAAATAAAAGTTATCTGTTTGTTCAAGTTGATCAGAGTTGGTTATGGCATAGAAGAATGTGTCATGTAAATTTTGATAACATCATCAAGATAAGCAATATTCAGGGTATAAGAGATCTTCCAAAATTGGTGAAACCTACAAATAGTTTGTACAAAGAATGTCAGCTAGGTAAATAGAGCAGAGCCTCTTTCAAAAGCAAAGATCAGTCCTCTACCGGATTGTTGGAATTAGTACATACTGACCTCTGTGGTTCGACAAGAATCAAGAGTCTGCAAGGTGATAGATATTTCATGTTGCTAATTGATGACCATTCCCGGATGATGTGGGTTACCTTCCTAAAAGAGAAATCAGAAGCCCTTGAGAAGTTCAAAATCTTCAAAGCTATGGTAGAGAATCAAACCGGATTGAAACTAAAATGTCTAAGGTCTGATAGAGGTGGTGAATTTACATCTGGTGAGTTCATTGACTTTTGTGAGAAGCAGGGTATAAAGAGACAATTGTTTGCTCCTAGGACTCCACAGCAGAATGGAGTAGTTGAGAGAAAGAACCAGACCATTCAGGAAGCTGCCAGGACAATGATGTTGGAAGCAAATGTTCCTCAGATGTTTTGGAAAGAAGCTATTAGCACTGCAGTCTACACTCTGAATCGAGTTTAAATCAGAAACAATACCGGTAAGACCCCCTATGAACTTTGGTTTGGCATCACTCCTACTGTGAGATATTTCAGAGTATTTGGTAGCAAGTGTTATATTAAAAGAGATGAAGATCTAGGAAAGTTTGATGCTAGAAGTGATGAAGGAATTTTTTTGGGTTACTCCACTCAAAGCAAAGCATACCGGTGTTACAATAAGAGACTGAGGAAGATGACAGAAAGTACTAATGTGAAAGTTGATGAAGGAAGTGAGAAGCCCTCAAGGTTCTATGAATGTGATGAAGATGATCAGAATGATCCTCTGGTGCAAGAAGCTCCTTCCTCCTCTGAAATTCAGATCCAGACTAATCCGGTAAATCAGGAAGAAGAAGTTTATCTGAATGAGCCTGATCAAGAATTAGTAGTGCAAGAAACTCCCAAAGTTCCAAGGTATGTAACTCTAAATCACTCTGAAGATCAGATCATAGGTGACAAAAGTAAAGGGATACAAACAAGAAGAAGAATTGCTCAAGATTCAAATGAATACTGTCTGATTTCAAATATTGAACCTAAGACAGTAAATGAAGCTTGCAATGATGAAAATTGGACCAAAGTAATGGAGGAAGAATTGACGCAAATTGAGAAAAATCGTACTTGGGATCTTGTTCCCAGACCTAGAGACAGGAATGTGATTGGAACCAAATGGGTCTTTTGGAACAAACTGAATGAAGCTGGTGAAGTAATCAGAAACAAAGCTAGATTGGTCTGCAAAGGCTACTCTCAAATAGAAGGAATTGATTTTGAAGAGACCTTTGCTCCTGTGGCAAGAATTGAAGCAGTCAGATTATTTCTTGCATTTGCTGCCTTCAAAGACTTCAAGGTATATCAGATGGATGTCAAGTCTGCCTTCCTAAATGGTGATATGGAAGAAGAAGTTTACATTGAACAACTGGATGGATTTCAATTGTCTGATAATGATGATATGGTCTGCAAGTTGAAGAAAGCATTGTATGGATTGAAGCAAGCCCCAAGAGCATGGTATGAAAGGTTGGATAAGCATCTTATGTAGATTGGATTCAACAAAGGCACTGCTGACAGTAACTTATATTTCAAAATTGATCATGAAAACATTTTGATTGTTGAAGTGTTTGTGGATGATATCATTTTTGGAGGAAGAGATAGTATGTGCAAAACTTTTGCAAATCAGATGAAAAGTGAGTTTGAAATGTCTATGCTTGGTGAAATGAATTTCTTCTTGGGTCTACAAATTACTTAAACAAAGAAAGGGATCTTCATTTCTCAGACCAAATATGTGAAAGAATTGTTGAGGAAATTTGGTATGGAAGATTCAAAGCCAATGAACACTCCTATGGCAACCGAATGTAAGTTGAGCAAAGATGATGACTCTCCAAATGCAGATCAGATAAAGTATAGATCAATGATTGGTGGATTGTTGTATCTCACTCAGACTAGACCAGATATAATGCAGGCTGTTGGTCTTGTGGAAAGATTCCAGGCTGATCCTAGAGAATCTCATGTTATGGCAATCAAAAGAATTTTTAGGTACTTGAAAGGAACAGTTGAGTATGGTCTATGGTACCCTAGAGATCTAGATTTCTCTCTTCATGCATATACAGATGCAGATTGGGCAGGAGATATGGACGACCGGAAGAGCACCAATGGTGGAGCATTCTTTTTGGGGAAGAGATTGGTTTCTTGGCTAAGCAAGAAACAAGATGCAATATCTTTGTCTACAACTGAAGCAGAATACATTGCAGCAGCAGGTAGTTACACTCAAATCTTATGGATGAAGCAGATGCTAAGAGACATTAAAGTTGAATATGAGGAGCCTATCACAATTTTCTGTGATAATTCAAGTACAATTAATATTTCTAAGAATCCAGTATTGCATTCTAAGACTAAGCACATATCTATCAAGTTTCACTTTTTGAGAGAACAAGTGAACAAGGAAGAAGTCAGATTGGAGTATGTTCCCTCCAAGGATCAGATTGCAGATATCTTTACTAAACCTCTTCCTAAGGACTCTTTCGAATATCTCTAGGAGAAGTTAGGGGTCATGGCCCCTCCGGTGATGAACTAGGATGCACTGATGTGCATCAGTCCGGTGGATATCACAGTCATATCTTGTGATCCGGATTGATGATGGGGAGCTACTACTAAGGGGGAGCAGCTGGTATGATTCTGATTAGAATTGCAAGTATGAGCCCTTTGCCATTGATGTCAAAGGGGGAGAGAAGACATGTGAAAAAAAAGTGGTTGATGATCAAAGGGGGAGCAGTAAAGGAAGAGAAGACATGTGAAAAGTTGTTGTTGATAGGGGGAGCTGTGACAGAAAGGAGAAGTTCTTGTCTTGATGGTTTTTCACACCATATGTTGCCATCAATGACAAAGGGGGAGATTGTTGCAAGTATGAGGTGAACCAGTGTTGTCATTGATGTCAACTTACTCATATTGCATTAGTAAGAAGGTTTGGATGAGTTGTGTGCTGTTGTTATTAAGGAAATCAGTCTCCATCCAGAACAGTGAAGAATAGTGATGAGAAGAAGGCAAATGTACTGTATAGGTTAAGAACCAGAGGATGCGAATTAAAGGGTTTGTAGATATGAGTCTTGGGATGCTTCAGCTAAGATTTTAGAGGTCCGCATGAAGATTTGAAGAAGTTGTGGCTGTCTGTGTGGAACCGGTTCTGGCAAGTGTTCAGAGGTGACGGAGGATCACAGAAAGGTCCGGTGAGGTCCGGAATTGTATTATCCTAATCTGCAGATTGGAAGGAGTGTTTGGGATGTCCTTGTGATGTGTCATCTTGAGTTGTGTATGATTTTGAGGTCCGAAAGTACCTTTTGCATTGTGACAGTGGCGACAGACTGTGTACTTGAAGTACCGGATGATGAAGAGAAGAATTTCAGTAAGCAGATGAAGTGCAGATGTTTTTGATGATTCAGGGAAGGTTATGATGATCATTGGATCATATCTAGTTCATGTTGGTGGTCCGCATTGAAGTTAGAGTTGGATTTGATGTTATGGCTACCAGTTGTTGGTGTTCTTCCTATAACAGGTCGACCGGATGTTCTACATGCCTTGCGAATGTTATTGTGATATTTGCTGACTTAGATGATTGTTCCTAAGTCGATGTCTTGTATAAATAAGTGTGTGAGAACTCATTTTGAAGTGTGGATTGTGTGGATGAGTGTGGCATAGCGAAGAGAAGTGTGAAAGGCAGAGCAAGGGTTTTTGGGCTTAAATGGAACTAATTCGAACATGGTAGAGATGTCATTCTCCAGTTCAAGATTGTGATTCTTATCACTTTGTAGACAGTGTGTCTCCTTGTAGGCAGTGTGCTCGGGCAGTGAGCCCTAATTGGCATGTGCCATTCATTTTTCTTATTCTTCTAACAGAGAATAATCCTTGGGTTAATCACCCCGTGGTTTTTCCCTTAACCGGGCTTTCCACGTCAAAATCTTGGTGTTCAATGTGTTGATGTTTATCTGCTCTTGTGTTTATGCATCATGCTTTCATGGATGGTTAATTGATATACTGTTAACTAACAAAGAAGAATCAAGTGTTTAAAGTGAGAGCAAGTTTTTATACAACTGATTCACCCCCCCCTCTCAGTTGTATGCCCTAGATCCAACACTCCCAATGTCATGAAATAGACATGATGCTATTTTAGTGGTGGTAGCTCACTTTATACTTGGGAATTTAATGGATGGACCACCAGTTATAGCTCACAAATTTGTGCAGGAAGTGTTTAGATTGCATGGAGTTCCTGAGAAAATTATCTCAGACAGAGATGCTTGCCTAACTTCAAGATTTTACCAAACTTTGTTTTCAGCGCTAGGAACTCAACTCAATATAAGCTCAGCTTATCACCTTGATATAGACGATCAGACTAAGAGGGTAAATCAAGTTCTAGAAGATTTGTTGAGGATGTATTGCATGGATCAACAATACAAGTGGGAAGAGTATCTACTAGTTGTGGAGTTTGCTTATAATAACTCCTATAATTCTGCTATCAAGATGGCTCCATTTGAAGCATTGTACGGAAGAAGATGTCAAACTCCTATAAGCTGGGATAAGCTAGAAAATAGGATTAGCATTGGTCTAGAAATGTTGTCAAAAATTGAAGAATAGATCAAGCTGATTAGAAATAGATTAGCGGAAGCAAATGATTAACATAAAATTTATGCTGATGCCAAGCGTACACCAAGGTAATTCTCAGTTGGAGAAAAATTTCTTTTGAGGGTCAAACCTCAGAAGAGTTCCATAAAGTCTGGAAATTCTTCCAAACTAGCTCCTCGATATGTAGGACCCTTTGAAGTTCACGAAGTGATCAATCCACTTGCCTACAAAATCACTCTACCACCAGCTCTTGCCATGATGCATAATGTTTTCATGTTTCATATTTGAAAAAGTATATAACAGGTAATAATCATATTCTTGATTGGAATGCTTTACAGGTACAGTACCCAAGAGTGGTCACGATCAAGCCTCTCAAGGTGCTTGAAGTTCGCAAGCTTTGCTTGCATAACAAATAGGTTACTCAATGCAAGGTCCAGTGGGACCAGTATGCAGAGGATAGTGCCACATGGTGTTACATCCATAATTTTGGCTTTGATTTTACTATTTACTTTTATGTGAAAAGAAGTGAATTTTATGGATAAATGTTTCGACATTATGATACAATGTCAGAGATAATCATTGATTTCTGTAAATATTAGTTCATGTGATTAAATGTATATGATTGAATGATTCAATAAATTTATGTTATGAGATTTTGATTTGTTATTCATAAGATTTATGAATATACTAACGATGCACTAATCACGATTTGGTGATTGCAAGTTGTATTCAGGAAAACAGGTTTCAACCACTCTTTGAGAAAGAGAGAGAGTATCTTCTAAGGAGAGGAGAATAGACATTTGGTTTTGAACCATTCATTTGTCATTTGAGTATAGCATACCTTCATTTAGTAAACTATTGTTGATTGAGGTAAGTCATGTTTATTCAAGTGGTTTAAGTTTGTTGATCGACTCGACAAGTTGTCAATGTCGTTTAGAATCCTTTTTATGTCTTTTAACGTCAAACTAGTCATTTTGTAAAATCGACGTTGTTAACGTTGAATGTTAGTTGTTTCTTGACTAACGCAACTTTTTGACAAAAATGTCATTCCTTGCGTCATAAATGAGGATACGTTTACGTCCACAATGACATTGTTGGAAAAGAAAATAATAGTGAGTTTCCTGTTAATAGTTTTTATGTTGCATTTCACATTTTCATCTAATCAGAATCGACATGATTTTCTTCTAAACATGAAGGAGAAATGAACTCGACCCAATCACACTTTGTGAAGTTTACACCACATTATTATAATTCCTACTGATATTAATATCTATGCTTTATTTTAGATTATTATTACGTTATTATTCTTGAGTGGTTAGTGTGAGGATATTAGTGGGTTTTTAATAAGTTAACGACCTTTTATGATGAAGCATTCTTTTTTAACCAACTCGACAACATTGAATTCCATGAAGAGAGAGTCGTTGTTGGTTTGTTGAGTGGTATTTAGTACCCACGTCCCCCTCAATCTGCATGCTCGAGTTGAGAACATATGGAGGCTTATAAAGTGGAAGTATTCTCGGCATGTGGAGAAGTCTTTTAACGACTTGTTAGTGGATTTGTGAGGGAATATAGGATGGTTTTCATAGGAGAAAAGAAAGAATGGTATTGTTTTCAGAGGAGGGAAGAGCCTTTGTTATAGTAGGAAAACATAACATTATGAATAGAGAAAGAACATCATAGTTATCAAGTAGGATAACTTTGATATTGAAGGAGAATAACATTTTCATCCGGGAGATAATAACCTTGTGATCACTAAGGGAGGATAGCATAACTATCTCAGTAGAGAACGACTTGGGAGGAGCCGATATAAGAGAAGTATTACTAGCGGTGCATTAAACTTACTTAGGTTTCCTGTACTAATCAACATAGCATACTAGAGGTATGTTTATTCTTGCTTCAACTATGTTTCTATTCTTAAGATTGTGATTAAGTGTATAGTATGAGCCGAGTGTTGTTTCATAGTTTTATGAATTCATTTTAAAACCAAGTTCAATGTCTTTCTTCTTTATTAGAATTCTTCTCATATAGAAAACGTAGAAGTGTAGTATATGAGAGGGTATATAGTCTTCACAATAAACATTAAATTGAGTGGTTTTGTATATATATATATTATATATATGAAGTAGAATTCACAATCGAATAAGTCGATACCATGTTAGTTACTGATCCAGTTTGATAAGATCATGTGTATCGAACCTCTGACAAACCAAAGATATCATGCTATGTACAATGTCTATCCAATAATAGAGATATTAAGTATATATTGGACATGAAGTTTCTATGTAAATAGTTTATATGTTTGAATATAGATTATATTATCAATTGATACTGTGTAAACAATTTTTATATTTGCTCGTATAGAATATATTGGTCGTAAAATATTGTGTATATATGCATATAGAGTAAATATGTTGTATGTTACTGTGTAACAAAAGTATATATATGCACCTTTAGAATGCTTATACTATGAGGATATTATGTTAACCATGAGGATATGATCAGTAAAGGTATATTATATAAATGAAAGAGCAACTTTTTGACAATGAATTTAAGTGGATAGAAATCTGAAATAGTCTATCACCTTTATGGAATTAAATTGAATCTAGTTGAAGTTTAGTCATGAGTGGAACCTTTGGTTAAGATATAACTAAGGTATACTCATAAATGAAACTAGTCTTGGTTTGAGAGATTTAAACGACCTCGTAGTCAAAAGAAGACTAGAGGTTAACCATTTTCTTATGAAATTATTACTTTTTAGAATAAGCATGTTTGTTATTCCATCGTGATGGAATAGGGAAGACAAACCCCTAGTTTTGACCTAGCAGGGTTAGGAATAATTGATGACACCATTTTGGTTATAACTAGATTTATCTTCTTTTTTTTTGGGTCGACAATGAAGGGTCGAGAACCCTAAGTTTAAAAGTTTGTATTAGCCTATGTCTAGGAGAAGATATTTTTAGTCAATTGTGTTTTTCCTTGGTAAAGGAGCCAAATTGTTTTATTAACAAATTGACTTGAGTTATTGACTCATAGAGTAATTATCAATAAGTCTAAACCTCGATTTTGTAATTATGCAAAGAGGTGCTTTTTGAATGGATAGTCAATCCATAAAAACTATAGTATGAAAGACAGGGTCATAAGAACTAACCTAAGTCAGGAAGACTAGTTTTGAGTTAGACAAGACTCTTTTATTAAACCTAGTTGACCAAGTCAAACTGCAGGATGTTGATGCAGAGCAAGTCTGATGTTCATCCAAACTCCTCAACATACTTGTGCTTTGACATTTTCCTCTGTGCCTAATTTAAACTCAAATCACATAAATCACAAGTCACCTTATTCCATACATTGCGCACCATTTATTTGTTATATAATGTTTCACTCAACTCATCGTAACAAATTGTGCATGTTCAACTGTGTATTAATAGAATAACTTACCCTTATTTCACTGCTCACCAATATCTGTATATTCTCCCTCAACTATTTATCTTTACACAACTCTTTCATTATAGTTACTGGGCACATGCACATCTATTAACTCACCCAATATTTAAAGTCACTGAATTATTAGATAATTCTATTGAAACAATAAATATCTCTCTTGTAGTGTAATGCCTTACACTGTAGTTCTACCAGATCCAATGCATTCACTTGAAGCTCAAATTTTATTGTTAGTGATATCGAACCTTGTACACTCTCATCCCTAAAATAGCTTATTAACATGGAATAATTTCAAATGGAAATAAAAACATTTCACCCATGCGCCATTTAACTCTAATCCATTTTATTTATTAATCACACTATCAAAACATGCATTACAAGATCAATGTGTACCATCGTTAAAATACGAGAAGGCATAATCTATCCTTCACTAGAAAAGCCCCCAGCTAGGATATCTAAAGCTCAGATATACTCCAAACTAGGACCGGGCAACTACCTCTTGGTACATGAACTAAGAATACTCTAATAATATGCTCCAAAGCCATGATTTGGAAAATATCCACCTCCAGATGTTTGGCTTTGGTATAAAGACAGATAAGAACTACCTACAATATCTATTCTCTTTGGAACGACCAATATAAAATTTCTTCAATACATTAATACCAAAATACAAAAGCTCATCGTATCAATGATCTTGGCTATTATTAATAAAATCCATGCAAAAATGAATATAGACTGAATATAAAGTCATAGACTTAAACAAGATATTTGGTTTATCATCCATGAATCTGGAACATTACAAACATTGTATATTCTTCCAAACTCCTATATGACACCTTCTCTCATACAGAGAGAGATATGACCTCACACACACCCCACAAAAACCAGTGTATACAGCTTTTGTAAATATTTACAATTTTCCAACTAATTCTCAAATCCCTAACTAAATTATAACTTCCTCTCAATGGAAACCATTTATTTTATTTCTATTTTTCTTGATTTCTCAAAATACTAAGCTAAAGACATTATTAACCCATAAACAAAATGGGTGACAATTATATAACTTCAAATATTTTAAAATTGAAATTTTACGGCTCCAATGCCCCTGCATCAGATGTGATAGTATCCAAGTCAATTTAGAGGTGGGTGGACATTACGACTACATTTACTTTAAATGACTATTCATATAGAATCTTTGGCCAAAATAATGCATACGTCTTTGCATGCATTAGTCGGTTCACCGTGTCCAGCTTTCATAACCTGTCAGTATGATCATACTTTGCTAGAGGATTGTCTAGAGTTGTGTGATCGATAGTGTTATATAGGATACAATACCAGTACTCAGATGGAAAATAACCATCGGTTACCTTATGTCTATACTCTTCGTGAAGGGTAGGGCCACTTCCAGGAAGGAAGGTGTGCGAGGGACCGTCAGTCTGTGGTTGGAGGTAAAGCACTCGAAAGATGCTCTTTCTCTCAAGCAGAAGACTCGCCAAGACTTGCGATATAGATGTTAGAATTCCAGATGTAGTGTATCTATTGGATATGAGACTTGTGTTTCATAAACTATGTAATTTTTATCAAATTTAGATTATTGTAAATGAAAAGACAGAATATCTATTTTGTAAATATATCATGTTGTATATTTTAGAAAGGAAATTATGATTATGTGATGTATATTGATTCCTTGGGAATTATTTTATTTTCAAAAAGAAAAGTTCAATCTTTTCACTTAATGTAGTTTTATCTCGTGGTAAATATTTGATTTTAATCTTGTTGAAGAGTGTTACACATGGGAAGATTACCATGATTTTTATCAGAGAATTCCTCATTTGTTTTATGCTTTTCAAAGTTGAACAAAAACTTTATCATATTATTATTTTGGATACATTAGATCATTGAGGACGATGAATCTTATGGGGGGAGATATGTCACACCCCAAATTCTGACTATGTTGTACTTTTTACTTGTATGTAATTAGTATATAATTTAGCATGGATTAATGATTTGAAATTTGTGGAAATGTCAGGATAAATCAATGATTTCATGAGTTTATGTTTATATGTTTATAATTTAGACACGCGAGTATATGATGTCATGATTTTTTATTAATAAGGTTTATGAATTGACTAACAATACACTAATCCCAGTTTGGTGATTGTAAGTTGTAATCAAGAAATAGGTTTCCACCCTCTAAGAAAGAGAGGGAGAACATCATTAGAGAGAAGTGAATAGACATATGAATAAGAACAGGTTGTTTCCATCTATGTCTCGTGCTTGCATCATTTAGTGAACCCTCATCAATTTTGGTAAGTTGTGTTCGACCAATTGGTCAAAGTTTGGTTTCGACTTGACAATCGTCGATTTGTCGTCAAGATGCATTAGTGTAGGTTTTGTCGAAAAACCAAGTCTAGATGGTGTTGGTTAACAGATTTGTCACTTCAATTTTATACTCCCTTGCCCACACGAATGACAAACGAACCAATAGTTGAGTCACCTGCAATATTATTTGCAAGTGCTCTCTACTTATATTACAAGGTGCAGCTACCTTCGAATAATTTACAATGAATGAAAACAGGGTATGCTTTTGACCAGAAAGCAGAAAAGGCAAAACTAACACCTACCCATAACCATGAAAGTAGATGTGAAAGATTAATTCAGAATAAAGTGAATGCAAATAAATGATACATAGCCCACCTATTCCACATCCACAAATGATACCCAGGAAGAGAAATGAACAACAGATCCCCTTTCAACAGACGAGTCAAAATAAACATCCACACAATCTGGTTTAACAGAACATACATTGGAAAGTAATTACACAGACTCAAAGTTCATTTGCAATTAAAAGAAAACATTAACAAATACATAGATAAAAAATGTCTCCTTTATTTCTCCAATGCAAAATGTGAGTTCAAAGCCTCCACACCCCTATACAACAAACTGTGCAGAAAAGAAAAACTCTGTTGCTCGTTTGTTCCCGAATAGTTGAGAAAAAGATAAAAAGATTCCTTTCTTTTGAAATATTTTGCAATAAATAAGCCTCTCCCAATGACACTCTTCAATTCCCCACACCTGCTTCTTGAAAAGCAATGAAGATCCCCATTACCTCCCGTAATTGATTCTTGGAAGGTAGTTTCGATAAAATCAGTTTGATTTCTTCATGGCTTATGAGTAACATGACCTTTGATTTTCTCCTTCAGTGACATTTATAAAAATCATCAACATAATTTTTAAGTTATGAATCATATTAAGTCATTAAAAGGAATGTTCATTAACTCTAGGTTCTTTGTTGGGGTCTTTTGAAGGCATTTCTTCTTTCTTATAAGTAAGCCAGGTAGAAGTTAGCCTCTCCACTTCAATTTTAAATACCCCCACAGGAACAATCCTAATGAATTCAAGGGCAAGTTGAGGATTCCATATACAATATGCAGCAGTCCACCTTCCTGTAGAATTTAAGCATTTCTACCTTCATCATGTGAAAATCATTGATCCCCTAGACGACAACAACTGAGCTTTCACGGTGAAATAATTGAGTCCTTCATATTCATAAGAAATTGTCTATTGTATTTCATCCTTGCCAATAATTATGTGTATTGTAGTGTGTTCGTACCACTACAACTCGTGCCATAAGAGATGTTTTTGTTAAGAACTCCACTCTCCAAGGGACCACCAGGGATCTTGTATGTAGGAAAGGCTATTTTCAATGTCACTTTAGAAAGCATAAAAACAACAATAGTAAGAACATTATTTGCAAAATGAAAGCCAAGGTATCTTCGCTTCAACATAAACACTTCATATGTCTAAATCTTTCCACTATGTCAGGTAATCACAAGTAATACGATCATAATGATCCTTTGGCTTTGGATAACTTGTAGTGACAATTTTCTCCCCAACATGCATCTTTTGGAAGTTCTGTGTGAGGCATTATGTCAAACAGTTCACGCTCCACATCTGTAGTTACACATTTGCATACCTGTCTACAATGGCACTTTGAACTATGATAACTGACAAAGATCTTTCATCCATACTCTATTCGAATGCCTTCATTTGACATTGGCTCAGAGGATACTGGTAGGGGTTGAGTCAGGTTTGGCTTTTCACTATCTACTTCAAAGTTTCTAAAGCCTTTTCAACAAAGCGCTTATATCCTACAATCGTTACATTCCATGAGACCGCATATCTTTGAGACATTTTGGCATACAATTCATTGTTTTATCTGTGCTTCCACCTCACAATGTCATAGTTTCTATGTCTACTTGCTTTCATTACATGGATGTCCATATTCTATTCAAATCTCTTAGTGAGCTTGGAGGATACCGGCAATGATAGTGGACTTTGGTTTCGCATCCTGCCAATTACATTTGGCTTAAGGATTTCTAAAGCTTCATCAACAAATCCATTTTGTGCATATCCCACAACCATAGCAGCCAATAGGACCATGACATTTGCTTGGATTTATGATATCTTTTACCATAGTTTTGCAATCAGCTGATGTCACAAGAAAATACTTCCCAGCAAGCACTCTAGGTTAATCGACAGAGACTATAGTGTCTTTTCTATGAATTGGTCCTTGCCACATCCTTATCTCCAACAAGTTCAACACCCAAAGTTGATCATTCTGGTGCTGCATTTTCAAGATGAGGACATATTGTATCTATAGGTAAGCTAACACCATCTCCTGAGTATAACTTGGAACCAACTCTCCTTAGTACTGAATAAGCTTCTGTAACACTTCCTCTTGTAAGAGTTTGATCGAGTAATCGAGCCCATATCTCTAGCATGATGCCACTACCAATCTCTCTATTTTCTACTATGGCTTCTATGATATTCTCAAGATGCATTAATCGTGGGACCTGCATCTTCCATAGTTTCACTCGTATGATAAGATTAGAGGCTTTGTATGGAAAAGATGATTCATGTTCTTCAATTGATTTGAAATTGACCCAAGTGGCATTGTCCCAATGACATCAAGGTTCTCATGGAGGTGACAATTTTGGAGCAATGTGGTGAATTCTCCATTTAGAAGAAAACCAATAGTTGGATCACTTGCACCTGCTTGAAAGCTCATAATCCCACCATCAACCAGCTACAACAAATCCATTATGTACATATCCTACGATCATGGTGAAGACCGTAAGAAGTTCATTCATAGTGATGTGATGTAGGAGCATCCTTGGTTCAAGAGCAATCTTGCATTGACCAAAAACATTTGCATTTCAGTTTGTTTGCATTTCAATTCTTTCATTTTCCAGTTCAGTTCAGGTAGTTTAGTCAGAAGTAGTTTTTAGCTTGTGGTCTGGTATTGGCATTTCACATCTTGCAGATCTGGACTTAGCATCAACATTCATTCATCTACATCATATCAAGAATTCAGAGCATTTGGATCAGTTACCGGAAAGATATCGCTATCACAAGATCAACTGTTTTCTCAGAGTAGAGCATTCTAACAGTTCCTGATAATTAGCTAAAGGAGAAGGTTTGTAGATCATTCCTTGACTTGCGAAACCTAGCCGACCCTTCCCGGAGGTTCGCACGTTGTTCCATTCACTTGAGGAAGTGTTCTATGCATTTAAGTCTGACCTATCTGTGAACACGTTACAACTCTTCATTGGAGTTTGTGATCTTCCTTAGCTGACGTAGAGGAATCTCTTGGTCCGGAAATGATATATAATGATGTAATAGATCCTTAGGAAGGTAGTTAGCAGTTGATTCATAATCCTTAGTTTAGATTTTGTGCAAAAGAGCTTCAAAGCTTTATCTTGCGCATGCATGTAATCAGGCCAGTGAGCCCTAGTTGTAAGCCCGCATGTTGTTGACCAGTTTATATTTGAATTCTATGATATATTGAATGACTGAATCTGCATTTGTTCCATTTCTTTGAGTTGTTTCCGTTGTGTTTACTCTTGTTGCACAGTCTGGATAGTTCATTCTGTGAACCCTCCTACCGTGACTGCACCATGATGTCTACGCGGGCACATAGGGTATACTTCTTGAGAGATCATGCCTAACAGTGGCATTTGCTTCAAAAACTCATAGATATGTTATCCTCAAACACATACGATATATAATTTAAATATTCAGCTCAACTCCAATCATGGGAATACTGATGGCTGATAATGCCAAAACATCTACTGCACCTTGTAGAAGCAATCCACAGACATTTGTATGACCGCATTCAATAGGCACAAATACTGCTAGAAGAGCTTGCAAAAACCTTGTGAACAAGGATCGTTGAAAGTTTCCCGATTAGATAGAAGACTCCTTCCATTTTTTTAAAATAAAAAGGATCTGCAGAAGAAGAGGATTTCTCTAACATTCTTCCTATCTCCTTGCAACTCTTATCACAGACCCAGCATCTGGACGTGGAGAAAAATGGGCAACGGCTTGGCTCCTTGACAGTCCCCTCACAATCCACTGAAGAAGTGATTCATTTATATCTTGCATTTAACGCAGGGTGTACCTTTTCAACAGGTTCATTTTGTGTGTATCTTGTGATGTCGGCAGAAATGACAGTTCAAGAACCTGAGAGTTTCCTGACAAAGAAAGTTTTAACTAATCCTAATAGGGCAAGTCAACAAATCGGTAGTCTTTGGAACTTTTGAACCACTAAGTTTAAAGGAGTCAGACATTTACTTAGTTTAAGAACTTTACAATTGTCTGACTAGGAGTGCTTCTAGAAAACAAAGGTTCCAAAACAGTTAAAACTCTCGACCACATCATTCAATTGGCAAAACACCAAACTAATGAACTTTGAACAATAATATGGTTCAAAACTCTCATAAGCTCCCGACAATATCACCCCAAAAATCTCTTATGCCCCCCGAAAAATAAAAGGTACTTTTAATGAAAGTCTTTTAACCTTTGGAAATTTAGACTTTGCACCATCACAGAAACCTCTATAACTTGCAGCTGGGAACTCGTTTTCTCATGAAATTTGGATAGAATAATAATTAGACCCCTTCGGATAGAACCTAGAAAAATTTTAACTTCCAGCAACCAGAAAAATGAATTTTGGCCTCGTTTGCAAATTGTCGGGGAGAAAATGTAAGGTTTAAATTTTTGCAAATGGTAAGGTGTTTTGTCTTAAAAACTAGGCACATTGTGCAAAATGAAGTTAGGTTTAGACCCATGAGATGATTTCAAACCAGCATATACAAATTTTTAAATTTAATTATTTTCACAATTTGGTAGTTTTAGGGTTTAGGATACCTCAGAATTTTGAAATTTTTCTAAGTTCAAAATTTCAAGCAACAGATAGTATGACCATCAACAAGATATGGTTGATAGTCATTATTTTCCTTATGTTATATGAATATAGTTTATATTATTATAAAAAATTAAACATTAGTGCTTAAACTATTTCATTATCGATGATTTTCGATAAGTTTTCTGTTATGATAACATATCTATTTTGGTGTTTACACAAGTTAGAGAGGGGGAGAATACCTTGACCTCATTCTCGTATCTTGACGAGAGTCAGAAACGACATAGGTATATGTTGTACACACCCTTGTTATGTTGATATATATATTTAATAGAATATGAGTTTAAACCTTTTATTGTTGTGGATTGAACTTCTTATAGAAGGTGGTGTAATAACAAATTTAATGTGCAACCACTTTTTGTTAAAAAATGGATGCTCGACTCCTTTTCTCCACGACATGGAGAGTATGGAGGAGCTTTTATTAAGAATGGGGAGTGGTCTTAATGACTAGTCACTCCACCATCTAACTACTTGCACCGTGGAGAAAGATAATGGGCATGATTTCAACAAGGAATCTCCATGGGTAAGGCAAGGTAAAGCCTTGTAAAGGCTATATCATCAGAGATGGATGATAATTGAAGAGGAGTGATATCTTTTAGTTGATAATAGGCTTTTGTTAATGCAAAGATAGGTGTTAGTGCATGGTAAAATTGAGAAGAAGAGAGAGCTTTGAATAAGGAAGCCAGGGCTGAATGAGATAGAGGGCTCTATTATATACAAAGAGCTTTGAATAAGGAACCTAGGGTTGAATACGTTAGAGAGCTCAGTTAAACACAAAGAGCTTGTTCTTATTTAAAAAATCATGGGGAAAGAAGATAAATACTCAGAAGGAGGAGATAAGTCAAGCTCGGGTAGCAAGGAGTTAGTTGGAGATTGCTCAGGCATTAGAAACTGATGGCATCTAGAGGTAAGAATGTATTAGATAAGCATTTGTCTCCATTCTTGAACCATAGAAGTTTATTACTGTATGAATAAAATAGAAAAATGTTTCCTTAAGAGTTAAATGTATAGAGCTTACATAGTACATATACGAAGTTCAAAGGAGATAGTAGTAATACCATTTATATAGTAGATCAAAAACTGTAGAGTTTTACATTTTATGTTATAGTTTCATCAATAATAATTGTAGATGATAGCTTTTTCATGCTATTGCTATGACATCAAACTTATAGGGTCAATATATTACTATCTTTACTATAGAAAACATTTGAAGGCCGAAAGGTTAAGAGATTTTGTTATATTATCTTTAGGATAATAAACATTTGTAGGCCAAAAGGCCAAGAGATCTTGGTTTAATGTTCACAACATAGTAAGCCTTTGCAAGCCGAAGAATAGTGTGGTATTTAACTATAGAAGGCTGAATATATTTATTCTTACCTAGTCAACAATGTCTAATATGTTACATATATTATGATTATTCCTCCATCTCCACATTTGCCTTAGCATTGTTTGTGATTGTCTCTATTTGTTAGATGACTTTGTATCACATATGCTGAATGAACAAGATTCTTTAGGAGGAATTTTTGAGCTCTATGTGTAGCTGTCATTATCTTTCTACTGTTGCAGTGGTATACCAAGACATGTTATTTATAAGAGTTGAGACTATCTTGTAGAGAACTCTAGTATTAACCTAGAAGTAAGTTGGAAGTTTAGACTGAGATAGGTTTTGATATTCCAAGACTTATATGTATAAGTGTTATTGTGTTTTATCAAAGATTTTGTCATTGTTAAATCACTTATTTAAGAATATGTAGAAAAGATATTGGTATTGTTAAAAACACCAAGTGTGGTGATATTATATCACATATGCAATCTACATCATGATAGGTATTATTATTATATTCAAAGGATGATACACACGAGTCAATAGTCTTTTCAATATCGAAAGGTCGACGGACTTGAGAAGACCAAGAGGTCAAAGATATTGTATGGTTATTATTGCAGACTCAAAGAGTGACTTAGTTCAAGGATTAGATAAAATAATGATAGAATCTCATATTAATGAGGATATACCTCATGTTCTATGTTTTTACATAATATGAGAGATGTGAATTCGACCAATATTTAAGTGGTCTATAGAAGACTAGAGGTTTTTGTTTCTATATTATAAACTTTTACTTTTGGAGTATTTGATACACTAATTAGTTTTGGATAAAGAAGTTAAACCCTAGAATCAACCTAGAAGGTTCGGATAACTTAAAAACTCTCAAGTCGGTCATGACATTGATTTAGTCTATTGTATATTATGGGTGATAGTAAAAGGGTTGAGAAACCATAGATTAAGATATTATAAATTAGAAAGAGTCTAAGAAGCGTTTTGATAAAGTTTAATGATTTCTTGTTAGAGTCAAAACATGACATATAGCACAAGAATGCTTAATCTTTGAGTCGATGAGTAGAATGATAGGAAGTCATAGACTCTAATGTTTGCAAGAATGCAATGAAGGATTCTCTTAAAGGTTAAATCTTCTAAATCTATACATTGTATATATCCTAGATTTAGGATTAAATTCTAAGTCAGATTGACTAGGAATTTAGTTTAGCCATGACGATTTATGTCTAGAGTTACTACTCAAACAAATCAAACTGTAGGATGATATAGTTTCCAAGTTGAGTTAGAGGTGTGTGAACACACGACTTGGTTTATTGCAAACTTCTATTTATATAGAAACTTTGGCCAAAGTGATGCATTTGTCTCTGCATACATTAGTCAGTTCACAGTGTCTAGATGACGTGACCTGTCAGAATGATCATACTTAGCTAGAAGATTGTCTAGAGTTGTATGGTCAATTGAGTTACATAGGACACAACACTATGACTTAGATCGTAACCTATTGGTTCTTTATGTCTATACTCTTCATGAAGGGTAGGGCCACTTCCAGGAAGGAAGGTGTGCGGGGGACCACCAGTCTATGCTTGGAGGTAAAGCACTCGGATGATGCTCTCCCTCTGTAGAAAAAGACTCACTAAGACTTGAGTGACAGATATCAAGATTCGAGATGTAGTACACTTTATGCTAAGACTTATGATGTAAAATTATTCTTTTTGCCAAGTGCAACATATTTGTAAATGTAAAGTGAAATGTTTTCACTATGATTTCTCTTTGAATATATTGTATTTCAAGGTTGAAAAATATTCAGAAAAAGATATGCTTTTATTTCTTTGTAATTATACAAAAGATAAAAAACAATTCACTCATGTTTATAATGTTCATTTAATTTCTTAGTAAATTGTGTGTGTAAATCCTAGTAATATGAGATGGTGTGTTACATTACATCTTCATTGATATTCTACAGTTTATATTTTATATTTGCAAGTTATTGCATATTTCCATCTTACATTGATTTCTTTCATTTCTAACATTTGGTATCAGAGCCTGACCAACTGTGTTTATTGAGTGGATTTGTGAAGGTTTTCTGTGCTACGGGGAGAATTCTGGTTTTGTAGATTTGTATATGTGGAAATCATGGTTGCATCTACATCTCAGTTGGACATTGAAAAATTTAATAGAACAAACTATGAGTTGTGGAAGCTAAAAATGGAGGATCTCCTTGAAGAGAGGGATCAATGGTTGGTGGCATTAAAAGAAAAGAAACCCGATGATGTCAGTCTAGAGGAGTGCGATAGATTAGACAAAAAGGTATGGGGCACCATTTGGTTATGTCTTGCAAACACTTTTCTACTGAATGTCTCTGAGAAAAAGACTACATATGCTTTATGGAAATGCTCTAGGGTGAGATTTGTCAAGCCAAGATTTTGGTAAATAAATTATATTTAAAACAAAAGTTTTTCTCTTAAGATGAAGGAAGGTGAATTTATTGTAGAGCATTTAAATACTTTTAATTTAATTGTGAGTCAATTAGCCTCTGTTGATGTTAAGATTGAGGAAGAAGACAAATGTGTTATGCTTCTTTGTTCTTTACCTGAGTCTTGGGAGAATTTCATTCTTTCTATCACTACTAACCTCAAAGATCCAAAGATGGATGCTATTTTTGTAACTCTGAAGTCATGGGAAATGAGGAAGAAGGATATGGATAGCTCTGTGGATGCTCTTAATGTCAGGGTAAGGTCTAAAGAAAGAGGACCAAAAGGAGATCAAAAAGGGCCTAAGGACAAATCAAAAGGCATGTCTAAAACTCTTGGAAAGAAGAACATAGTCAAGTGTTGGAACTGTGGAAAAAGAGGACATGTTAAGAAGGAATGTAGAAACAAAAAGAAACAATGGGATTCCTCCATAGAAAAGTCCTCCTATGTAGGTGATGAGGTTTTACTTTTTTCTTGTAATGTTGTATCTAATGAACATTGGTTGGTTGACTTAGGATGCTCTTATTATATGACTCCTCATAAGGAGTGGTTCTCCACATATGAAGAATATGATGGAGGTAATGTCTACCTTGGGGAGAACAATACATATCTAATAGTTAGACAGGGAAAGGTATTGTTGTGTTTCAGTGATGGAGGATTAAAACCCTCCCTAGTGTTTTACATATTCCTGGATTGGCTAGAAATTTTATTTTTGTTTCAAAGTTGAATGATTCGAGAATGCGTGTAACATTTAACATGTATGGTTATAGATTGGTGAGAGGAAGCTTGGAGGTAGCAAGGGGAACAAGATGATAACTTTGTTTTGGATTGATTCCACTACCATTTGCACATCCACCTATGTGACAGAAAAATCTAAAAATAAATCTATGTTGTGGCACCATAGATTGGATCACATAAGTAAAAATGTTTTTAAAACTATTATCAATAAAAAGTTGTTGGATGGTTTCTCTTATTTTGATAAGAACTTTGATTTCTATGAACATTGTGTGTTTGGTAAAAAAATAGAGCATCTTTTCCTTTAGGAACTATAAGGCTAAGGACAAATTAGAAATTATTCATACATATGTGTTTGGTCCCGTGGATAATGATTCAATTGGAAATTCATGTTGTTTTGTTACCTTCATTGATGATGTATCCATATTTACATGGATTTACTTTATGAAGCATAAATCTAGAGTTTTCACTAAGTTTAAGGATTTTAAAGTCTTAGTATAAAATCAATTAGGATTGAAAATAAAAGTATTGAGATCTGACAATGGAGGGGAATATTTCTCTAAGGAATTTGATAAGTTTTGCAAGCATGCAAGTATCATATGACAAAAGACAGCTCCATATACACCACAACAAAATGGTGTTGCAAAAAAGATGAACTGAACACTTATGGAAAGAGCCAGAAGTATGTTGAGTGATGCACAGTTGGATAAATGTTTTTGGGAAGAAGCTGTGAGTACCACTTGTTACTTGGTAAATAGATCTCTTTATAAGGCTCTTGATTCTACTCCTTATGAAGTGTGCATAAGTAAGAAACCTTTTGTTTCACATTTAAGGGTTTTTGGATATGAGGCCTTTGTTCATGTGCCTAAGGAAAAACATTCTATGTTGGATCTAAAAGCATAAAAATGCATCTTCATTGGATATGGTGAGAATGTTAAAGGTTATAAACTTTTGAATCTTCTAACCTAGAAAATTGTACATTCTAGAGATATGATTTTCAAGGAACTTAGAGTTGTTTATGATCCTATACAACCAGAAGAGAAAGAAAGGAAAAAGATAGTGCATTTTGATTTATAGCAAGAAGATGCACATTAGGAAGAACAAAATGATGGATTTGTGGATGGAGAGGAAGAAGAAGGTTCAAGTGAAATTTCTGATGAGGAAGACTTTGTTATTACATAAGAAGTTGAGCATACAAAAGAACATGAGGAAGAATCTCTCACTCCACCCTTGATAAGATCCACAAGACAACATAATCTAGTTGATAGGTATAGCCCACCAGATTTTTGTTGTGTATTTGCTTTATTAAGTATTGATGATGAGCCTAGCTACTGCAAGGAAGTTATTCTTGTAGATGATAATGAGTCTTGGCAACTAGCCATGCAAGAGGATATGATGGCATTAGACTCTTGTGATACCTAGGATCTTGTTCATTTTCCCAAAGGAAGGAAGGAAATTGGTTATGAGTGAGTCTACAAAAAGAGAATTTGGTGTAGATGACTCATCAGAGAAGTACAAGGCTAGACTGGTAGCCAAGGGCTACTCCCAAAGAGAGGGAATTGATTTCGGTAAAATTTTCTCTCCTGTTGCTAAATTATCTTCTATTAGATTTATTTTATCCATAGTTGTTGGTTATGATTTTGAAATTGAGCAAATAGATGTTATGACTACATTTTTGCATGGAGATTTGGAAGAAGAAATTTACATGTAATAGCCTAAAGGTTTTGAGGTAAAAGGGAAACAACACTTTGTTTGTAGGTTAAAATGGTCTCTTTATGGTTTGAAATAGTCTCCTCAAATGTGGTATCAAAAGTGTTTCTTTTATGTTGAAATTGGGCTTTGTGAGAAATGAAGAAGACCATTGTGTTTACATTCAATGTATTGATGATCAAATACTAATTGTTGCCTTGTATGTGGATGACATGTTAAATTCAATAACATCAAGGATATGATTAGTGAGATAAAATCTCAACTTTCAGGTGCATATGAGATGACAGATCTAGGAGCAGTAAGGTACATATTGGGAATGGAAATCCAAAGAGATTGAGGTAACATAAAGCTTTGACTATCTAAAAGTAAGTATGTGAATACTATTTTGCATAGATTTAATATGCAAGACAGTAAGCCAATTAGAATTTCTTTACCAATTGGCACTAAGAAAGACATTAGATATATGTCCCAAGTGTGAAGATTATTTTGAGGATATGTCTAATGTGCCATATGCTAGTGTTGTAGGTAGTTTGATGTATTCAATGGTGTGCACTTAGAGGCCAAATATTGCCCAACCAGTGGGATTTTTGAGCAAGTTTATTTCTAACCCTGGTAGAGAGCATCATAATTATGCAAAGAGGGTGTTAAGATATTTGTGTGGTACTTTTGATTACTATTTGGTTTGTTCTGGTACTAACACTATATGGATAAGACATTGCACATACAGGGTTTTGTTGATACAAATTGGGTAGGTGACTTGGATAGTCGAAGGTCCACTTGTGGCTATGTGTTTACTCTATTTGGAGGAGCAGTGAGTTGGATGAGTAAAAGGCAACCCATGATTGCTTTTTCTACCACTGAAGTAGAATGTATGTCTACTACTCATGTCTCCAAGGAGGTAGGAAGGTTACAAAGACTATGTATAGATATTGGTTTTTATTGCAAGACAATTTAGATTAGTTGTAATAGTCAGAGTATAATTTGTTTGGCCAAGAATCATATGTATCATGCTCAGACTAAGAATGTGGGTGTTCAATATCACTTTGTTTGAGGAATGGTTGAAAATGGACGGATTGAGTTGAAGAAAATTGACACTCAGGTGAATGTTGCAGATTATCTTACCAAACCTATGAGCACAAAAAAGTTCACTTGGTGCAGGGAGGCCATGGGCCTTATTTCTCGTGCTTAGTTGATTTATGTTTTCATGTGGTTGTATTTACAATGTATGATGTCAGGTGGGAGAATGTTAGGATTAAGGTACCATCAACCTTGTAAATCTAATTAATTTAATTACTCCTAATATTATAATTTTAAATACAAACATAAGGGAAGTAGAATCCACTGATTGTAGTAATTATTTAATCACGATGACATGTAATATTTATTTATTTTTATCTCAAGATAGTAAACAGGTGAAAATGGGGCATCCAAGTTTATTAATAGACTTATGATGAGTGTAAGAGAATCGTCCTAGATTGTAGCTTACATGTTGTGGTGGAACCCTCCCCATGATTTATTTGTTCTCTGAATATTGGCCTAATTTTTGACTCAAAATCTTAAATCCTAAGCCCCTGAAGCATTTTCAAAAGCATATGTTATAATTGTAAGTTGACTTGAGATAGGCGGTCACCCCAAACTTAAGTTGCAACTTAATGTCCTTAGCTTCATTCATGACCAGCACCATGAGCCTAGTGATCGGCCTTCCCCATGCAAAGTATTGAAAATAGGTGAATGTCTATCACGGTATCACGGGTATCAGATCAGTCAAGTTTGTTAGCCTTGCACTGGTGCGCGATGTCCATTGATCTTGAATTGGTGGGCCCAAGATCATACTCATCGAACAAATTTCTACGTACATGTTTTATGTTAGATCACACTAGTGCACTGCATAAGAGATACCATGGAATATTCCTTGTACTATTGTAATGATGTGCCAATTGGATAGTTGAACTTGGATGTGACCAGAGAAGGCAAGTGTGTAGCACATGAGTGCGAAGGTAGTGGTGTGGGTTCCAGCCAGGCTTGTGCTGCTGCAATGAGGTTCAAATTTTGAAACAGCAGTAACATGACACATTTTCTCAAGTTTTTGAAATTATTAGTTGTGTTCTTATGAGAGTTGGATGATACATCTTGAGTATGTGAGAAGATGATTTGACAGTCAACACATTCCACAATAAATTCTTGATACTGAGTTGGATCTTTGTACATGAACTAGACCCTTGTTGTGCATGTGAAGGGCATTTTTGGTCAGGTGACATTAATTTGCGTCTCTATTTCATGATTTGGAGGGTGTAGATAGGTCATTAAAAATCTCTAGATATGAATTCAAATGAGATGAGTCTGCGAACACCTAAAGTGAAATTAAGGAAGTTATTGGAAAATGAAATTTGCTCAGACGACGGACCTTTGTTCATTCTTGCTATAAATGGAAGTGTTCTCATGAATTGTTCGCATCAATTGCCATCATAAGTACTGTGCAGAACACTTTCCTGCAATTTCTATCTTTTGTTTCCCAAAGAAGTGTTCCACTATTCTCTTGGTTGCAAGTTTGTTCATTCTGAATTAAGGAAGAACTAAGTACTGACCATTAGGATGGGAGGAGTTGGAAAGAATGTGAGTATTTGGCTTCAGTAGCCTTGCTAGTTTCCCAGAACCATAGTTGAGTACTATCATTCTGGTGGGAGACTAGTCAGATCTCCAAATAATCTAACTACATGAAGTTGTTTCTCAGATGTGGCCTGACTGAACATAATTGTTGAGACCCTAACTAGGACTGGCATTCAAGAGTGTGGGATGAGAGATATTAGTTTTCTCTCATGTCATTCTTCCCTTTGATGACCTTCATCAAGGATGACAGCAAAAGGAAGGCATCATGTTTTGATGCCAGGGAGCACAATGTAGAAGCAAGACTCTGCTCATAGAGTCAAAGAATTCCTGGCCCCAATAGGGATGATGTTTCCTGATTTGACTGTTGGGGATGCCTCAGTGATTCCAACTTTTATATCTCCAGTGGACGAGTTTTGAAGGGGTAAGGAGTTCACTTGCCTTCCCAACAACCCTTCATATGAGCCTAAGTACTGGATAAAGAGGGGACACCTATTTTTAACTACCTAAGAGGACTTGCAGCCAATTAGAACATTCCGGAACATTGTCGTAAATCTTTTCAAAGGAATTGGCTAAAAGAAAGTGTCCACCGCTTAGAGAAAGGATATAATTTCCCGAGTCAAAAATATTAAATGTATTGTAACTAAAAAAATTGTACTAAGGAAATCTTAGCCAACATAATTTGCCTATATATAAGGTTTCAAGTGTTGTAGTAAAAGAGAGATAGGCAGAGATTAGGTGGATATAGAATAGGAGGGAAATTTTAGTTCTAGGCATTGGGTACAAGTTATCCACATCTTGGGGAGTGATTTCTGTAATAGCTAAGTGGGTGTATTGTCAAGATTGTAGAGTACAGTTTTTTCTGCATATGAATAAAATTCTTGTATGACAATTCTTAGTTTAGATTGCAATATATGAATAACACCATATGTGTGTGTTTCTTGCAATTGTCTCCTTGAATGTATGCATTTTTTTTGTGAATGAATGAATCAAGGGTTGTGGATTTCACTTATACACATTTGTTGTATTGAATGTTATTATTTACTGCTTATGTTCAAGGAATGGATTAAACATGCTCTAAGCAAAACATAGGAATTGATGTATTACATTAAGGATTATTGAAGCAGATTTGCAGGAAATACTTGAGTGTGTCACTGCAAGTCATTGATACAAATATACCCTCTAAATTTGAAGTTCTGTTGTTATAAAAGGAGCATTTACAGTGTGGGATTTTGACTTTGTTACCCTGATAAGGCACCAATCCAAAAAATGTGCTTGCGCAAGGGTCCAGAAATGATCAAAATTCAATGACAAATAATTTGAATCATTTCAATTTTTGTTTTATTTTAGTGTAGGTGTTGCATGTTCTCAGATTTAAAAAATGAAGATAATCCAAGAATATTGTCAGTCTAGGGTTAATTTTACAAATCTTGGTGCATATTTATGAGAACATTTCTACCTAATATAGTGAAAGACAAATTTGTTGGTATTATAATAAGGGACACCCCCTAGCTTTGGTAGAGCCTAAAGTGCAGGGGAGATAAGTGTGGGTAGTTTTCCACCTTGCTGAATAATCTCCCACTCTATTGGCCAGGTCTCCATCAAACTTGATCATGAGAAGTGGCAAATCTTTAGAGTTTGGTGTGTGCAGATTTGGGAACCAACAAAATTGGTGACTCTACTAGGGAAAAGCTTAGTTATCCAATTGTAAAGAGTCTAGAGAAGGTCTAACCTAGTTTTTAGGGTTAGATATTGAAGCTATTATGGTAATTGAGACAGAAGGGGCTCTGCTAGAAGAATCCGCCCATAAGGATTTTCTGATTTTTAGTCTTCTTTTTGAGGTGGCAACTTTGAATTTGTTTAAGGTTGCAATACAATTCTAGGTACCATATCTTGTCCATACTTTCAAGAAAGGTGTCAAAAATGAATTATTTAATTGCTGAAAGGTACAAAGCTTTGAATTTTAATGGTATTAGTGGTTACCCAAATGCTATCCCTAGTGAAATCAGAAATTATTTACCAAAATATAGGGGAAGGACTTCTGAATCATCGAACAAGCATCTACAAGTTTTTTGTGACTTGATAGGAGACTATGAGATTAAAGATGAGGATATTATTATGAAACTCTTTGTTCAATCATTAAAGGATGATGCTAGGGATTGGTTTTCTTTCTTACCTGAATATTCTATCTTTTCATGGTCCGAATTGAAGGTTGCATTTTTAGAACAATTTGGTGAGAGATCTGATATGGTTTCATTAGTGACTGATTTTATGACAATTCAAAAGGAGTGTGAATCAATGCTTTCTTTCAATTTAAGGTTTTCAAAAGCAATAAGAGATATCTTAGAATATATAAGACCAAATGATGCATTCTGTTTAGTTGTATATTTGAGGGCATTAGAAGAAGAAATGAGTTATATGCTAAGGGATAAGGAACTTGCTACACTTTGTCAAGCATTTATAGGTACAGTAGATATAGAAAATAATTAGAAGTATTTAAGATGATAAGAGGAAAAATAATTGCCAACCAAGTTGGTCACCAAGATCTTCAAACATGCATGCAGGATAAGTCAAGAGGTGAGTTTTCTTTGATTCAGAGTGTTATTGATAATAATAGTGGTCATGATTATCTGATTGATGAGAATAAGGGAGGCCTTATTACAATGAATAAAAATGAGGAATTCATGATACAACAAAGCAATCAGGATTGTCACATAAGGGTTCAAGATGTTTATGAAAAAATTAAATTTGAAGGTAACTGTAAAGATATACATGAGTTCATGTGCAATTCAAATGTTGAAGATTGTTTTATAAGTATGGATGATAGTTTGTGTGAAGCAAAGATTGAAATATTCACCTTTAATGTTTTGCACACCAATGAAGGTGCCTACTTTGTTGAAAATGAGATGATTATTGATTGTGATGATGAAAGTGTGTATTCTTTTGGTGATTTTGAGAAAGAGGATGTTGAAGATTCTCACAATGACAGGATAGAAACTTTTAAGACTTGGATGAATGTTCTTTATGATAAGCCTTTAGCTCCACCAACAATTAGAAATGATGACCCAAATTGGTGAGGGGATAATCCTATCTTTGTAGATGATGAAGAATGTGATGAGTTTGAGAAAAATCAACCTGAGATAAATGGATCTGCTTGTGGATTGATAAAATTTGATTGGGCCCTATATGCTCAAAAGTCTAACATGACTGTCCAACCTTGTGAAGACCATGGTTCAAATTTAGTTGAGTTTCCTTTACCAGACATCAAGGCATATGATCTAGCAGATGAATTTCAGGACTTAAAGGAATATAATTTTGATGCAGGTTAGGAAGAAAAAGTGGTTGAATATGAATCCTTCATCTTTTCTGATGAAGAGCTAGCAAGGGATAGATACAATTTACATTAGCAATTATCAGAGACATGTTATGAAGATTTCAAGTTTGATATGGTAAACAAGGATAAGGAAAAGCTTGATAATAACAATCATCTGGAGGGATATGAGACGTTTTATTCTCCAAATGGCACATTCTTAGGGATTTATGGTAACATTGAGGTTGAATTGAGGCAGTATGAATGTATGAATGATAAATTTGATGCATATTTTTTATTATGTACTAACATTGTTCACACACTGCAAGGTTATTTGATTAATAGAGTGATTATATGGTCTCTTAGATTGAGTACAGGGTTGTTTGATGAAAGCAAGGTGTTTGACAAAGGTAAGCATTAATTTCTTATTTCCGGTGGCCTAGGGCCACCAGGATGGAGATGATATTTGAGTCACCTTTTAACTGGTCCTCAGCTCCTAATTGAAGCAGTCACACTCTAGCCCAAATGGATTTGGCACATGGTCTGCACCCCGAAGTGTTGTGATTCTCGTCATGCTTGCAAGAGCCATGCGTCCCCAATCAGAGCCACTAATGGAACCTTCCCCATGATTTCTTTGCTATCTAGCCTTAAACCCTAAATGTTGGCCTAATTTGTGACTCAGAAGCTTAAACCCTAAGCCCTTGAAGCCTTTGCAGAAGCATATGTTATAATTGTATGTGGACTTGAGATAGGCGGTCACCCCAAACTTAAGTTGCATCTTAATGTCCTTAGCTTCATTAATGACCGATCCCATGAGCCTAGTGACCGGCCTTCCCCATGCAAAGTATTGAAAATAGGTGGATGTCTATCATGGTATCATGAGAATCAGATCAGTTAGGTTTATTAGCCTTGCACTGGTGTGATGGCCGTTGATCTCAAATTGGTGGGCCCAAGATCATATCGCCGAATGAATTGCTACGTGCATGTTTTATGTTGGATCACGCTAGTGCACTACCTAAGAGATACCATGGAATATTCCTTGTGCTATTGTGATGATGTTACAACTAGACAATTAAACTTGGATGTGACTAGAGAAGGCAAGTGCATAGTGCGCAAGCACAGAGGTAGTGGTGTGGGTTCCGGCTAGGCTTGCACTGTTGTGATGAGGTTCAAATTTTGAAACAACAGTAACATGGCATGTTTGCTCAGGTTTTTGAAATTATTAGTTGTGTTTTGATAAGAGTTGGACAATGTGGCTAGAGTATGTGAGAAGATGATTTGACAGTCAACATGTTCCATAAGAAATTCTTGATACTCAGTTGGATCTTGGTACATGAACCAGACCCTTGTTGATCATGTGAAGGGCATTTCTGGTCAAGCTACATTAATTTGTGCCTCTATTTCATGCTTTGGAGGGTGTGGACAGTTCATTAAAAATCTCCAGATATGAATTCAAATGAGACGAGCCTACAAACACCTAAAATAAAATTAAGGAAGTTATTGGAAAATAGAAATTGCTCGAATGAAGGACCTCCGTTCATTCCTGATATAAATGGAAGTGTTCCCATGAATTGTTCACATCAATTGCCATCATGAGCACTATGCAAAACACTTTATTGCAATTTCTATCTTTTTGCCCAAAGAAGTGTTCCCCTATTCTCTTGGTTGCAGGTCTGTTCAATCTGAATTAAGGAAGAACTAAATACTGACCATTAGGATGGGAGAAATTGGAAAGAATGTGAGTATTTGGCTTTAGTAGTCTTGCTAGTTTCCCATAACCATAGCCTAGTACTATCATTCTGGTGGGAGACTGGTTAGATCATCCAAATAGTCTAATAACATGAAGTTGTTTCTTGGAGGTGGGCCGAATGAACATAATTGCTAAGACCCTGACCAGGATTGGCATTCAAGAGTGCGGGATGAGAGATATCAGTTTTGTCTTGCATCATTCTTCTCTTTGATGACCTTCATCAAGGATGAAAGAAAAAGGAAGGCGTCATGTTTTGATACTAGGGAGCACAATGTAGAAGCAGGACTCTGCTCACAGAGTTAAAAAATTCTTGGCCCTGACAGGGATGATGTTTCCTGATTTGACTTTTGGGGATGCCTTGGTGATTCCAGATTTTATATCTCAAGTGGACGAGTTTTGAAGGGGTAAGGAGTTTGATTTCCTTCCCAACAACCCTTCATATGAGCCCAAGTACTGGATAAAGAGGGGACATCTATTTTCAACTGCCTAAGAGGACTCACAGCCAATTGGAACATTCTGAAACATTGTCATAAATCTTTTCAAAGGAATTGGCTAAAAGAAAGTGTCTACCAATTAGAGAAAGGATATAATTTCCTGAGTCAAAAGTATTAAATGTACTCTAACTAAAAAAAGTACTAAGGAAATCCTAGCCGACATAGTTCACCCATATATAAGGTTTCAAGTGTCGTAGTAAAAAAGAGATAGGAAAAGATCAGGTGGATATAGAATAGGATGGAAATTTCAGTTCTGGGCATTGGGTACAAGTTATCCACATCTTGGGGAGTGATTTATGTAATAGCTAAGTGGGTGTATTGTCAAGATTAGAGAATAGAGTTTTTCTTGCATATAAATAAAATTCTTGTATGATAATTTTTAGTTCAGATTGCAATATATGAATAACACTAAATGTGCGTGCTTCTTGCAATTGTCTCCTTGAATGTATGTGTTTTTTTTTGTGAATGAATGAATCAAGGGTTATGTATTTCACTTGTACACATTTGTTCTATTGAATGTTATTGTTTACTGCTTCTATTCAAGGAATGGATTAAACATGCTTTAAGCAAAACATAGGAAGTGATGTATTACATTAGGGATTATTGAAGCAGATTTATAGGAAATACTTTTTCTTGGGTGTGTCACTGCAAGTCATTGATATAGATATACCCTCTGAATTTGAAGTTTTGTTGTTATAAAAGGAGCATTTGCATTGTGGGATTTTGACTCTGTTACCCTGATAAGGCATCGATCCATAAATGTGCTCACCCAAGGGTCTAGAAATGATCAGAATTCAATGACAAATCATTTCAATTTTTGTTTTATTTTAGTGTAGTTGTTACACGTTCTCATATTTAAACAGTGAAGATAATCTATGATTATTACTAGTCTAGTGTTAATCTTACAAATCTTGGTGCATATTTATGAGAACATTTATGCCTGATATAGTGAAAGACAAATCCATTGGTATTATAATAAGGGACACCCCCCTAGGTTTGGTAGAGCCTAAAGTGCAGGGGAGATAAGTGTGGGTAGTTTTCCACCTTGCTGAACAATCTCCCACTCTATTGGCCAGGTCTCCATCGAACTTGATCATGAGAAGTGGCAAATCTTTAGAGTTTGGTGTGTGCAAATTTGGGAACCAACATGTTGTAATAGAATCAATTATTCTTGGACATCGATGATAGAGCATCTTATGTCAACATGTAAGAAGGTGTAAGAGGCTATTTTTGGCCTTTTGTTGACTTTCCTAAAGGTGGGCATGGGATTTTTCTCTATATCGGGTGCATTATTCAATGTGGCTTGGTTATGACAGATGTAAGACACTAAAATTAGCCAGCTTCCCAAGATGAGTGCCATATTCTGGATGCTTTTTCAACAAGGTTGTAATTTCTATTTAACATAAGTTGGAGGAACTACAACATATGATATTTGTTTGTTTTACAAGCACACAGGTGCAGTTGGTTTTGGATACATGATTGAAGGAAATTGATGTATTGTAATCTTTTCAAAGATAATACAAATTTGCCCTCTTTTCTTGGTGGAATTTTTTACCCAAAAGGGTTTTCTCCATGTAAATCTATGTGTTATTTATATGGCTCTTGAGTATTGTTGATTTCTTTGATGCTAGTTTACATCTTCATTTGATATTCTATAATTTATATTTTAGATTTGTAAGTTATTTCAGATTTTCATGTTGTAGTGGTTTCTTTTATTTCTAACAAATAGGAGCTCCAGGTGACCACCATGCAAGGAGCAAACACATAACCAAGTCCATGAAAAACAAGATCCTCTATCATGAGCTTCCAACACCCATCATAGATCCCATTAATAATATCCATCCGAGTTAGATGTTATAGCTTCCAATCTCACAAATCTGTAACTTCCAATCTTACACAAATCTAGTTTTGATACCAAATGTTGGATAAAAGATCAATCTCTAATCCAATTGTTAATCATCAAAGCTCTATTCAAGATTTGATACCAATTGGTGAGATACGAGGCTTAGAATACTACAATATGAAAATCTAAAAATTATATACAAATCTAAAATTAAGTTTCCTTAATATGGAATTACCATGTAAGTTTTGTTGGTGTGAATGAGGGTGTTTCCTATCTAGTTTTGATGAAGGGGGTAAATCATAAAATACACAACAACAAAAATTGCACACAGGAAATAGAGCTTTATTTATTTATTTGGACAACTTATTACATTACAGAAGCTCAAATACAATCAGAGGAATCAACCCTCCACAGGCTGCAACACATTACAGCTTCCTCTCCCAAGACTCTGGAATCATCTGCCTTCTGTAACCCCAAATCAGCTAGGGTTTCTATTTTCCTGCCTACTTGACTCTACGCTTCCCCTCTTAACTCTACTACTACCTAGGGTTCCCAAAAATGGTTATTAATAGCTTTTTTGGCAACCAACAACCTAATTTCAAAATTTGCATCTCCCTCCAAAAATAGGTCAACTTCAGGGAGCCATAACTTTTGATTCGGGTGTTCGATTGACGAACCGGGTTAAGCGTCAGAAAGCTCGTGAAGTGCTCTATGCGCTAAAAACTTGCTCTACTGGTTCCTTCCATTTTTGGGCCTGTACGGGGCCATTTAGTGTCTCAAACCTGAGTTTGAATGATTTTCAGGTATTTTTTAGGAAACTGAAACTTTAATATCTTTCAGCTCGCAAATGATCTTTGTGTGATTCCTTCGCCAAAGGTCTTATTTTTTAGTTATGTAGCTTCCTGTAAATTTTCACTTCATTCCATGCCCAAATACAAACTTTCTAAAAATAGCAGGTTGCTATTTTTAGTAGTTTGGAAAAACTAAAAGTTCTACCTTATTATTCAAGCGATTATGGAACCAGAACCACAAATTTTGAAAAGAAATGGAAAGAACATCAACAATTTTGAAACACATCTTTTTTTGGGTGATGCAAGATTGCCTTTACACCACTGGATGCTCCTGCATCAAGTTTCCCCCTTTATAGTGTGAACAAGGTAAATATCTAACTAAGTTCTTAGTTAGGACCTATTCACACATGTTCACGTGTTAAGTTTACTTAGGTAGTTAGAGAATCTAATATTTGTGTCACATGTCATGGGATTAGAACACTTGTCATGATCACATTATGTCCTACCTCTCAACCTTGCCTTTATAAGCAAGGTCTCTCTTTGTACATTTCATAAAATGGAGTGTGTAACAATATCATTGTTTATTGTTGCACTTAATTCAACATTATTATCTTGCAGCTCTCTTTTAGAAGGTTAATCTTGGTTTTGCAGGTAATATTGGGTTCTTGAGTCCATTGGAGACTTTTACATGGTATCACAACTTCAGATGTGCAACCCACTTCCCATTTTTGGGAGTATTTCAGACTTGAGTTTTTTTGGGTGCATTTCTGGCCAAAATGGACCTTGCCATTGAGTTCAAAAGGCAGAACAGACAAATTTTGATATAAAACACTTCATATTTTAACTCGAGGAAATATTTTACCATTTTGCTAGGGTTTGCAGAAAAGTCACCGTCGAAAATCCTTATGGATCTGTACTGTTGTGAAACCCTGCGCAAATCTAGCATCATCATTCTATCAGGAAGCCATCGATCACTGTCATTTTTTATCCATCGAGTAATGATTTTATTCGCTAGTTAATAGTTTTATTTTCTAGATATTGTTTATTCTGCAGATAAAGGTTTTTGCAGGGTACCTATGTCAGCAAGCACTGTAGAGTACAATACCCCTGCACAGGGTACCTTGTCTGCGCTGCTTGCACAAGTGTATGGAGCCACTCTGGGGGCGCCTCTTGGTGTGGGTCCCTTGTAATACTCTATACCCACTAGTCAGAATCCAGGCCTCCACATCAAACCATCGGCAAATAGTATATACTGACAAATTCCCTGTTGAAACAATTTTTGCACACCGAATACCACAAATCTCTGCCGATAATTAGTTTCCCATCAAGCGTGGGAGTGGATTTACCTTCACTCAGTGATTTTGAACCTGCAAAGGCAATTTTGGTGAAAACTCAGGTAGTTTTGGAACTCTGAAGTATATTTTGGTGTCACAGGTGAATATTTTGTTCAGGTATGCTGACGTCATTTTTTCGGTGACCCTGTAGAATATTCTGATGAATCTCCAAGAATGTGGCAATTGTACTGTTGATGTCATTTCTGCAACAACAGTGACTTCATCATTTTCTCCCTCCAAGCCCACCCGCTCTCCAATGGCATTTTTATTTCGACAGCTCAACTTCGAAGGCCTATATCTTACTCATTTTTGCTCCGTTTTTCAAGAATGTTTTTTTAATTTAGACCAGAAGTTTGTAAGCTTCATAGTGGTGCAATTGGATTTTGATTTTGATGCCTAGTTTTTCTAGAAACTATAGTTTTTCATTGCTATTGCTGAGTAATTCTCATTTTGGGAACTTTTAGGGCTCCATTTGGGCTCATATTGTAACATTTTTGGTAAATTTTTTTTGAAAGTGTATAATTTTTCCTATACTTCTCAGATCTGTCATCAGTTTGATCTAGTTTTGCTTATAAATTGTACTTTCAGTTATAGCCCAATTTTGGCATTTGCATTGTACCAAGATCAAAGACCACTTTGTTGTTTTGGCTTGTGGAAATTGTAATTGCACTAAGTATAAAGTGCCATGATCATATTTTTTTGGGGGAGTTCTCATGTTTGAGTGAAAATAGGAGGTAATTTTATGAGTTTTTGATCTCTATTCACATGAGGAGATATCATGGGTTTTTCTATTCATCCTTTAGTGATAAATCTAAAAAAGGATAATTATGAGTCTTGGAAAAAAGACATCCTCACACATTGTAGGTGGCTCAATCTTTTGTCTTATCTTTATGGACTCGTACCTGAACCAGATACACCTCAGAAAAAACATGCATGGGCAAATAAGAATGATCATATTGTAGGATTGATTTGTTCTAGTGTTGATTATGACACTATGTGGGCTATTTTGGACATTGACTATCCATGCACACTTTGGACTAAGATTTGGGAGATCTATGGAGACCTTCATATCTCTCCATTCCCAGATGATCCTACAATGGATTGCCTCATACCCATTGATGATGCAAATAATATACCCTTTTATGATGATACAAAAGAGGAGCTTGAATATCTAGTAGGTTTTGATAGTACTTCTCTTGCTTCTCTCTCTCCTTCTATTGAGATCATTGCTCCACCATCACCTATTGCTACTTCAGAGTTGAGAGTTGTATCCTTGAGAGCTTCTAGTGATTCTTTGGAGCAGGATCATTTTAGTCTTCCTGATTGGGATTTTCTTTATGAAACATTGCATCTTTATTTGTGGAGTCTCACAATGTTGATTTGGAGGACACATTTGAGGGGTTATCTCTCCTCTTTGATGGCCATGATGTCATCACATCTTTAGTGTTTCCATACGCAGTTCATTATCCTTCCTCTCCTGGTATTCCTTCTTTGATTGAGCATTTCATTCCTAATTTGGAGAAGACATCATTTTCCAACATGAGGACACTAGAGTTGTATTCTGAGGCACACATTTAGATTTAGATTCCCTTTTCATCAAGATTGTGGGAGTTACTTTTTCATCCACCATTGGATTTATTTCTTGCCAAGGGGAGAAATATTGTTTGTAGGTAGTGGATTGTATTATGTCTTCGAGCACTCATTGGCATAGGAGCTACTTCTTTGTGACGGGGATCCATCACCTCATTCTATCTCTCCTATAGGGGATAATTTATTGTATATTGGTGATAGAAGTAGTCCTAGGGGGTCATATCGATTGCTCCTTCCATCACTTCTTTTACTTTCATGTTTTCTCTCTTTTGGGGAGGAGTTTTGTCCCACTAGGTTTTCTCCTTTACTCCATTTGTGAGAGATTGTTTGTACATGGGTACCTAACATGGCCTAGTAGTTGGGACCCAGGTTTGCATCTTTGCATTTTTCTACTTCTCCCTAAGTTGCACTTAAGGTGGGGTGTTGGTGTGAACAAGGGTGTTTCCTATCCAGTTTCCCCCTTTGTAGTGTGAACAAGGCACTTTATCTAACTAGTTCCTAGTTAGGACCTATTCACATGTGTTCACATGTTAAGTTTACTTAGGTAGTTAGGGTGTTTAATATTTGTGTCTCATGTCATAGGATTAGAACACTTGTCATAATCACATGATGTCCTACCTCTCAACCTTGCCTTTATAAGCAAGGCTTCTCTTATACATTTCATGCAATGAGGTGTGTAATAATATCATTTAGGAGAGATAGAATGAGGTCTTCAATCCCCCCACAAAGAAGTAGCTCTTGTGCCAATGAGTGCTTGAAGACAAAATACAATCCACTGCCTACAAATAAAATTTCTCCCCTTGGGAAGAAACCAATCCAATGGTGGAAATAATCTAGATGAAAAGGTAATCCAAATTAAGAGATGTGTCTCAGAATACAACTCAAATGTCCTCATACTGGAAAATGACGTCTTCTTCAAATTAGGAATGAAATGCCCAATCATAGAAGGAATACCAGGAGAGGAAGGATAGTGAACTGCATTTGAAAACACTAAAGACGTGATGACATCATGGCCATCAAAGAGGAGAGATAACCCTCAAATGTGTCCTCTAAGTCAGCAATGTGAGACTCCACAAACAAAGATGCAATGTCTGATAAATAGGAATCCTAATGAGGTGGATCAAGAAGACTGAAATGATTATGCTATAAATAATTACTGGAATGTCTCAAGGAAACATCTCTAAACTTTGAAGTAGCAACAGGTGATGGTGGAGCAATGATCTCAATAGGAGAGAGAGAAGCAAGAGAAGAATAATCAAGACATGCTAGATATCCAAATTCCTCTTTTGTATCATCATCGAAGGGTATATTAACTGTATCATCAATGGGTATGAGGTAATCCATTGCAGGATCATTTGGGAATGGAAAGATATGAGGGTCTCCAAAGATCTCCCAAATCTTAGTCCAAAGTGTGCATGTATAACCAATGTCCAAAATAGCCCAAATAGTGTCATGATCAACACTAGAACAAATCAATCCTACAATATGCTCATTCCTATTTTCTCAGGCATGTTTCTTCTGAAGTGTCCACCATCATTTCTCTTGTATTAAATCTCTTGTGAAAGATTACATTCAATACTGAAATCCTTTGATTCCTTGATGCACTTCAAAAGCTTCTTCAATCTTCAAACCTGTAAAAACTTAAAAAAAACTTCTTGCTTTTTTCTTCTAAGTCAAAAAAACTTCTTGCTTTTTTCTTCTAAGTTTTTTTTCGAAAAACTTCTTGCTTTTTTCTTCTAATTTTTTTTTTCAAAAAACTTCTTGCTTTTTTCTTCTAATTTTTTTCACAATTCAACTCTCTGGAAAATGTATGGGGCTTTTTAATTAATTACAAAAGCTTCTTAATTGGAAAGCTTGAAACTCAAATAACAATAAATTGTAATTGATAACATAGGAACAAATCTTCATGCAAAAACCAAATGCTCTAAATAGATAAGACTGAAGTCAAACAAAGTCGCGCCTTCTATCCTGGATGTGGGCGCCCAAGTTTGCTCAAGTAAACTTAGTCAACATCAAATACATTTCCAAATAAAAGCAACAATAGAAAGTCCTCAAATTGGGTGTCCAAGTTTGCTCAATCTCTTTTTGTTAACTGAAGTGATCAACACACACCATTCTCATGCAAACAATATGCAAGGTTGATGTCCCCAAAGTTATTCTGAATTACCTTGTTTTGTACATGCAAGTGACATGCAAACACCTGATTCAACATGCAACTGATACCTATTATCTGAAACACTGAGATGTACCATCCTACAAGTTTCTAGAGTTGGAGTGTTCTGCAAGTAATCTCTCAAAATTGACATGTAACAACATGCAAGATCATATAACTGACATGCAACAACATGCAAACACATGCAAGTGACGTGCAACAACATGCAAGCACATGCAAGTCCATAGGAGTGACATGCAACAACATGCAAGTCCATAGAAGCAACATGCAACAACATGCAAACACATGCAAGTGACATGCAACAGCTTGCAAGCACATACAAGTGACATGCAAGCACATGCAAGTCCATAGAAGCAACATGCAACATGCAAGCACTTGCAAGTAACATGAAAGTACATGCAAGCAACATGCAACAACATCCAATTATATGCAGTTATATGCAAGCAACATGCAAAAACATGCAACAACATGGAACAACATGCAAGTACATGCAAGTGACATGCAAAAATATGCAAGTCCATGCAAGCTTTTATGAACTCATGCAAGCAATATCTAATTTATGCATCTCTAACACTTTAGTTAACTCCAACATTATATCCATGCAAGGTGTCTCAACATTATCCACTCATGTACATAAAAAAGCACAACTCCAAGTCTAAATATAAGTGCCCATCAAAAGGGGATGCCCAAGTTTAACTCCCACTTATTAGGAGTTATCAAACTCTCAAAATAGACTTAGGAGAAGTCAACAAAGTCTTCATGTCCCCCACTCCAAAAGTGGACACCCAAGTTTGACCCAATCAATTAGGAATTGATTGCAATAAGTCAAAGTGATATAATTAATAAATAAGTAATCTCTCAAAGTTCTTATGTGTTAGGGAACACATTCCAAGAACTTTGGAGACACATGAATTGGTTAGGATTGCAAGTTAATGACAATTTATCCCAACACTAGTAGTTGGGACCTATCTTTGCATTTGTTTACTTCTCCCTAAGTTTCACTTAACGGGGTGTTGGTGTGAACGGGGGTGTCTCCTATCCAGTTTCCCCCTTTGTAGTGTGAATAAGATAGTTTATCTAACTAAGTTCCTAGTTAGGACCTATTCACACATTTTCACATGTTAATTTTACTTAGGTAGTTAGGGCATTTAATATTTGTGTCTCATTTCATAGGATTAGAACACTTGTCATGATCACATTATGTCCTACCTCTCAACCTTGCCTTTATAAGAAAGGTCTCTCTTTGTACATTTAATACAATGGAGTGTGTAACAATATCATTATTCATTGTTACACCTAATTCAACATTATTCTCTTGCAACTCTCTTGTGGAAGTTTAATCTTGGTTTTGTAGGTGATCTTGGGTTCTTGAGTCTATTGGAGACTCTTACAAGTTTCAACTTTTTTATGATGCTAAAATCAACCACTTTAACATGATTAGTACAAACCACCTTAGATGAAAGTAAAACAACAATAAAAAGGAAGATTACATAACCATAAGATAGTAATAAAAAAGAGGCATGAATCAACAACATAAGAGTGTAAGAAACTTCAGAAGATCATTTCACAACACAAGGTTTACTCAGAGAAACCATTTTGGGAAAAAACTCCACCAAGAAGAGAGGTCAAGCATGTATTATCTTCAAATGCAAGATTACAATACATCCACTTCCTAATCTCCTCTTCAATCTTCAATCTTACAACACCTATGTATAGAGTTGTTAGAAATGAAAGCAACACTACTTCAATGGAAATTTGATTCAAGATAACTTTTAGAAATCTTTAAGTGTGCATTAACAATGGAGATTGTAACAAAACATAAAACCAACTACAGAGAAAATGCCAAACATGAAGAACTCAACACAAGACACAATGACACAGTGTTTAACGTGGAGAAAACCCTTGCGGGTAAAAAAACTCCACACAGGAAAGAGGCCCAATGTTTGTATTAATTTGCAAAAGATTGTACAATACAACAATACCGCCAATCTCTCCTTTAGTCTTCAATCCGACATCATTCCTGCAGCACCTGAGTACTTAAAATCTGTATTGCAATAACAAATACATGGAAAATACATATAGAAATGTATTCCAACTTATCCTAGGTGTTCACCTTCTCTCTCACGAGATTCCCCAACATGCAAACATTAAATGCCATCTTACAAGCACCTTCCACTTGTCCAAAAACAACCATGCAAAGGTTGGTGCCCAAGACTAAATCTGGCCTCTTACAACATCTTATGACACGTCATAACTATCATAGATTCCACAAAAGAGTATCTTTCTAAGATAGGAAACCTTGGGCTAAATATAGAAAATATACAACTAACATATCCGTCATATGCGTCATAGAATCACATAATCTTATGACAACTTGCAACTGTCATAAATTCACTTACCAAACATTATGACAGTTGTCATACATGCCAAATATAGTAGATTCCTTAGGGGAAAATGCCTACCCTCATTTACTTTGAGTTTTTACATTTGCCAATAGTAAAAGTCACTCTGTAATTACCTCTGGTTACTTCGAAATTACCCCTGCCAGTGAAACTAGTACATCTCCTCATGGATAATTACAAATTACATATAATAAATGGAATAAATACAATATTGGGATTTACAAGGTTAATGGCACCTTATCCCAACATTCTCTCACTTGACATTATACATTGTAAATCAACCCATGTGAAATCAAATGAAAATAATCAGGCACTAGAAACAAGGCCCATGGCCTCTTTGCACCACATGAACTTCTCTGTGCTCACAGACTTGGTCAATGAATCTACAACATTCTCTTAAGTGTCTATCTTCTTTAGCTCAATTTGTCCATTTGCAGCCAACTCTCGAACAAAGTGATACTGAACATCAACATGCTTAGTCCGAGCATGATACATGGGATTCTTGGCCAAACAGATAGCACTCTGGCTATCATAACCAATCTGAATGATCCTGCAATCAAATCCAATACCTGTACACAGTCTCCTCAACCAAACTACCTCCTTAGAGACATGGCTAGCAACCATATACTCTGCTTCTATGGTGGACAAAGCAACTGTGGGCTGCCTCTTACTCATCCAACTCACTACTCCTCCAAATAGAGTAAACACATAGCCACTAGTTAACCTTCGACTATCCAAGTCACCTGCCCAATCTGCATCAATAAAACCCTGTATGTCCAAAGATTTATTAGCACTATCAGTACCAGAATAAACCAAACAATGATCAGGAGTACCTGCAAGATATTTAAACACCCTCTTTGCATAATTCCAATGTTGTCTACCAGGGTTAGACATAAATCTACTCAAAACTCCCACTACTTGGGCAATATCTAGTCTAGTGCAAACCATTGCATACATCAAACTCCCCACAACACTAGCATATGGCACATTAGACATATCCTCAAAATCATCCTCAGTCTTTGGACACATATCTAATGAAAGCTTAGTACCAATGGGTAAAGGAACTCTAACTGGGTTATAGTCTTGCAAACTAAACGTCTGCAAAATAGTATTCACATACTTACTTTGTGACAACCAAAGCTTTCAATTAACTCTATCCCTCCTGATCTCCATTCCCAAAATATACCTTGCAACACCAAGATCCTTCATCTCAAATGCACCTAAAAGTTGGGCTTTAAGCTCACTGATCATACCCTTAGTATTGTTGAAAAAACAATATGTCATCAACATACAAAGCAATAACTAGTATAGAATCATCAACACAATAAATGTAAACACAGTGATCCTCCTCGCTTCTAACAAAACCCAATTTCAAAATAAACGAGTCAAACTTTTGATACCACATTCTGGGGGACTGTTTTAGACCATAAAGAGACCTCTTTAACCTGCAAACCCAATGTTCTTTTCCTTTTACCTCAAATCCTGTAGGTTGTTGCATATAAATTTCTTCTTCAAGATCTCCATGCAAGAACGCAATCTTAACATCCATTTGCTCAATCTCTCAATCATAAGCTACAACAATGGATAAGAGAAATCTAATAGAAGTCAATTTAGCAATAGGATAGAATATCTCACCAAAATCAACTCCCTCTCTTTGAGAGTAGCCCTTGGCTACTAGTCTAGCCTTGTACTTCTTTAATGATCCGTTTGCTCCAAACTTCTTCTTGAAGACCCACTTACAACCTATGGCTTTTCTTCCTTTGGGCAAATGAATAAGATCCCAAGTGTTACAAGAGTTTAAAGCCATCATCTCCAAGACTCACTATCATCTACAAAAATAGCTTCCCTATAGGATCTAGGTTCATCATTAGTACTCAATAAAGCATATACACAACAGAAATCTGGTGGGCTATACCCGTCAACTCAATTCCGTTGTCTTATGGATCTCCTCAAGGGTGGAGTAAGAGACTCTACTTGTTCTTTTGCATGATCTTTCGAACCAACTTCTTCTGTCACAACAGATTCATCTTCATCAGAACTACTTGAATCTTCTTCTTCTTCTTCACCCCCCAATCCATTATTTTGTTCTTCCTGAGGTGCATCTTGCTTCTCTAAATCAAAGCACACCTTCTTTACTTTTTCTTCTTTTTCTTTTGGCTGCTCAAGTTTAGAAATAGCTCTAAGTTTTCTGAAAATAACATCTCAAGAAAAGATAATCTTGTGGGTTAGTGGATTCCAAAGATTATAACCTTTGACATTATCACCATATCCAATGAATGTACACTTTTTAGCCTTTGGATCCAACTTAGATCACTTTTCCTCAGGCACATGAACAAAAACCTCATAGCCAAAAACTATTAAATTTGAAACAAAAGGTTTCTTACCTGTCCACACTTCATAAGGTGTCGAATCAAGAGCATTACAAGAAGATCTATTTATCAAGTAGCAAGCAGTACACACAGCCTCTGCCCAAAAGTATTTATCCAACTGTGCATCACTAAGCATATTTCTGGCCCTTTCCATGATTGTTTGGTTCATCCTTTTTATAACACCATTCTGTTGTGGTGTATATGGAGTTGTCTTTTATCTAATTATACCTGCATGCTTGCAAAACTCATCAAATTCCTTAGAGAAATATTCTCCTCCATTGTTAGATCTTAATATTTTTATCTTTAAACTTGATTGGTTCTCTACTAAGACTTTGAATTCCTTAAACTTAGTGAAAACTTTAGATTTATGTTTCATAAAATAAATCCATGTATATCTGGATACATCATCAATGAAGGTGACAAAATAACGAGATTCTTCGATAGATTCATTATCCACAGGTCCAAACACATCCGTATGAAAAATTTCTAAGTTCTCTTTTTCTCTATTGCTTCCTGAAGGAAATGATTTTCTATTTTGTTTATCAAATACACAATGCTCACAGAAATCAAAATGCTCATCAAAATAAGAGAAACCGTCCAACAATTCTTTATTCTTAATAATTTTCAATACATTATTACTTGTGTGGCCCAATCTGTGGTGCCACAACATACAAGTGTTTTCAGAAGCCTTAGAAACATAAGAGGCATTACAAACTATAGTGACTTCAAGTTTAAACAAGTTCTCGAATCTCTTTCCTTTCGCTACCACCAAGTTCCCTCTCACCAATCTGCAACCATGCTTGTCAAATGTCACATGCATTCCTAAATCATTCAACTTCAAAACTAAAATCAAATTTCTAGCTAATCTAGGAACATGCAAAACACCAAGGAGGGTTTTAATCCTCCCATCACTGAAACACAATAATACCTTTCCTTTCCTGACAATCAAATATGAAGAGTTGTCACCAAGGTAGATATTACCTCCATCATATTCTTCATATGTGGAGAACCATTCCTTATGCAGGGTCATATGAAATGATCATCCTGAGTCAACCAACCAATTTTCATTAGAAACAACATTACATGTAGAACGTAAAACATCTTCACCTGCATTCGATGACTTATCCGAAGTACTCTCCCACTATTTCTTTGGGTTCCTGCATTCCTTCTTCACATGTCCCCTTTTACTGCAGTTCCAACACTTAACTCTGTTCTTTTTACCAGGAGTCTTAGATCAGCCCTTGGACTTGTCCTTAGCCCCCTTTTGATCTCCTTTAGGTCCCCTTTCCTTAGACCTTCCCCTGATACTGAGAGCATCACCTGAACTATTTGAACTCTTCTTCCTCAATTCCTGTGCCAGTAAAACTACAAGAGCATCCAACTTCAGATCTGTGAGGTTAGCAGTGATAGAAAGAATAACATTCTCCTAAGACTTAGGTAAAGAACAAAGAAGCAAGATACATTTATCTTCCTCATCAACCTCAACATCTACTGAAGCAAGCTGACTCATCAACAAATTAAATGAATATAAATGCTCTGCAACAGACTCACCCTCTTTCATTTTCAAGGAAACAATTTTATTTTTAAGTAAAGTTTATTTACCATACTCTTGGCTTGATAGAGCTCACCCAACCATTTCCACAACTTGTGTGCAGTCTCTTCCTTTGTGACATTCAACATGATAGAATCTGACAGACACAAACGGATCGTTCCCTGTGCCTTCTTATCCAGTTTTGCCCACTCATCCGGAGAGACCTCATCGGGTTTCTTTTCTTTTTGAACAACCAACCATTGGTTTCTTTCTTCCAACAAATCTTCCATTTTCAACTTCCACAACTCATACCCCATTCCGTTGAACTTCTTAATGTCCATTCGAGAGGTTGATGCAACAGTGGATGCAACCATAATAACAACGCAAGATCTACAAAACAAACACAACCAAATCTCCCACTACAGCTACAACTTCCACACTACCACCCAAGAGTCAAAGCTGGCCAAGCTTTGATACAAAATGTTAGAAATGAAATAAATACTATTTCAATGGAAATCTGATTCAAGATAAATTTCAGCAATATTTAAATGTGTATTAACAATGGAGATTGTAACAAAACATAAAACCCACTACAGAGAAAATGTCAAATGTTACATCCCATGTGTTTCTACCATTTACTATTTACCTAGATTGGTTAATTTGTTTGGAAAGTGAGTGATTATGGATTTCTACATCTATATATGTGTTTTTATCCATTTACTATAGATTGGATATTTTGTGAAAATTAAAGTAATTATGAATCTTTGCATCTATATGTGTTATCTATCTTGAATGCAATATGATGAGAAAAAAAGAATAATGCAATGTCTTGTATTAAATGTGGTTATTGTTAATTAATGATGATATTTTGATCAACTAACTACTGTGGCGATGATCTAAGTGGATGCAGGAACAAGTTGTCCCTCCAGAAAAGAGGGGAGGTATCACTCAGGAGAAGGACTTGGTCTAGTAAATGTAAAAGAGAAGCCTAAACTGAGTAGCACACATACATCCTATTTTGACCTAGGTTGAGTCGAGTCAGTGTAGTGGTAAGAGATATGAGTTATGTATCTTGAGTCTTGATTAGATGTTTGAACCTACATGTTATTAAGTGTTTGGTTGTTTGAGTAAGGTTTCATTGAATTAATTAATGCTCATACAAGTCCATGATACGTTCTTATATGTGAGTCGATATGAGCATGAACATATGTAGGTAGACATACCTACATATATTCATGAGCATATTGCTCATAGATATAGAGATATCGATTTGGGCTATGCAAGAATTATCGTCTCTCTTGTGTTCTTCGACGATGAGTCTATGAAGTTTTTATGACATTAAATGCATTTTGGTTACGAGTTATATTTATTTTACGATGATAATTATATATTTATAGTCTCTCTATATATATGTATTTAATAAAAATATTATTATTATTTTCTCTTAAAATCAGAAATATGATTTTATCATTTCTGCAGAATTTAGTTTTCGTAAATATTGTGTTATGGTAATTAAAAGAATAAGATTATATATATAATAGATTTAATAAAATTAATAATAATAATAAAAGAATAGTTTTATAAAAAAAAGTAATAATAATAAATATAATAAAATAAATAATAAGAATTAAAAGGTGATCATATTATAATAATAAAAGTAAGGTTTAAAGTTCTTTTAGAAAAAGAATACGTATCTTTTATGTGGGCATGTCTTCCTAATAGGCACGTGCCCCCCTCCCCCCTTAAGCTTTAAGTTTCAATGTTAAAATTTAATAAATCTTATGAGTGGTGGACTTTCCTTTTAAAGCACGCAGGCACCTTTTTCTAATCTTGGCAGCGCATAAAGCGCTTTGTATATGTGCCTAAGATATTATATATTAATATATTTTATTTACTTTTTTATTTTCAACAAACACTTTTTATTTTTAGAAGGTTTGTTTTATTTTTTTGAATCTAATTTTAGATTTTGTAAGCATGTCCTCATAGTGTCAACATTTTTTGGAGTTGGTTAAGCATGTCGTCATTATATCGACATTTTTTAATTGGTTGCAGTATAAAAGGGGGTACTCTCCCTCATTTTTAATTGCACCTTTTTCAAATCAAGAGGCTTCTTTTATCAAATTTGAGTTTTGCGTTAATGTCGAAAGTTTGTCATTTTGCTTTTGTAAGTTGTTTATTTGGAGGAGTGATTTAGAGTTTTTGGAAGGACTTAAACAAAAGAGTCTTTGATCCATTTGGAGCTATATTCTCAGGCATGGGGTTTATTTCTCCTTCTCTATGTTTTTCCTATTTTCAAAACATTATGTGATGTATTGTTTTTAAGCGATTGCAACATTCAATTTTCGATGTGAATGTCTATCAATAATATATATATATATATATATATATATATATATATATATATATATATATATATATATATATATATATATATATATATATATATATATATATAGTTAGCAAATTTGTATTGTGATTGTGAGAAAGTGTCTATGGTTGAGATTTTACCTAGATGGAATTGTAAATCAATCATTGATTGGTGTTCATATAAGAAAATTATATAAGAGGAAAGTTAGTGAAAATAGGATTCAAGTGGTATTACTTCGATATTTGTATCCTAGTAAAAGCATGTAATAGGTTAACCTTGGGATATGTGATCCATGGAAGAGGTAGATAACCTAGAATATTGTTTGATGTAATTGTTTAGCAGGAATATTCTTGGGATTTGTTGATCCATGGGAAAGGGAATATCCTATGTGTAGAGAATGATGCATTTGTTAAGTGGGGTTATTCCTGGGATTTGTTGATCCATGGGTAAGGGAATAACTTTTGTATAGAGATTGTTGTCTTTCCCAATTGAGATAGAAGGGTGGGTAAATATGAGACAATGAAAACTTTGGCCAAAGTGGTGTAAATTACCAACGTTTAAACTGTCTAGATTCACTGTGATCTAGGTTTGCATTACTAGTAGGGATTTCATATTTTGATGGTTGTAGCCATAGTATGATAGTACTAGTTAATGTAGGACACAACACGTTGCTCAAATTAGGCCTATTTTATTTGGGGTTACCTTACCAATCCCTTCGTTGAAGGGTAGGGCCATTTACCAGTTTGGTAAATGTGCAGGGAACCGTAGTTAGTCCGTGGTTGGAGGTAAATCGCTTGAGTGATGCCTCCCCTCATGCAGTTGGTGGCTAGGAATATTGAAGATAGACAAGTATACAATCATGCATCTCTATTTATCAATTAAGCTCTTGGAGGTTGTATGTATTTAATATGAAAAAGTTGAAGAGAAATATTCAATTATTTTATTGAGGAAATGTAATTTGATTATACAATAGAAGTTTGGAATGTATTTCAAATGTGCATTTTTCAAATAAAGGAAGGAAAAATTTTATTACTCATGTATTAGATTCATGATTTATTTACTCTTGGGTTAAAACTTAGATGTTTTTACTTGGTAAAACAAGTGTCATGTTACACCAAACATGAAGAACTCAACACAAGACACAATGACACAATGTTTAACATGGAGAAAACCCTTGCGGGTAAAAAACTCCACATAGGAAAGAGGCCCAATGTTTGTATTAATCTGCAAAAGATTGTATAATACAACACCACCAATCTCTCCTTTAGTCTTCAATCCGACAGCATTCGTGCAGCACCTGAGTACCTAAAATCTGTATTGCAGCAACAAATACATGGAAAATACTTATATAAATGTTGTCCAACTCGTCCTAGGCGTTCACCTTCTCTCTCATGAGATTCCCCAACATGTAAACATTAAATGCCATCTTACAAGCACCTTCCACTAGTCCTGGAAAAACAACCATGCAAAGGTTGGGTACCTAAGATTAAATCTGGCCTCTTATAGCATCAATTGTTGGCAAGAGACACATTGGAGCTTCATGATTATTGTCATTGATGGCAACAAAGATCATCCCACACATCTGTAGGACATGGTGTGCCTATATCGAAAGTCAGATTGATGAGTGTTGTGGTTTGGTAAGCAAGAACAGAGTATGTGGCAAGGTCTGACAGTCAGGTCTGGATCTCTCAGAGGAAGTATCCTTGGAAAGTGCAGATTTGGGGAAGTCAAGAGGAGTACCTTGACTAATAGATTCCAGGAATTGAGCCTCCGGTGATAAAAGAGTAAAGAGATATAAGCATTCAAGTATTAGGGTCCGGTTTGATAGAACAGACAGAGGAAAAACTGATAGGCAGAACATTAGAAGTTATTCCAGATGAGATGTTGATGGTGATAAAGATTCCTAAGGTATCTTTCTTGATTGGCCGACTTATTAGATGATTTCTATAAGTTTCTTTTTGATCCGCTTCACTTGGAAGCAAGGATTTAGCGGACAGACTAAAGTTTGAGATAATATTGACTATTCCAGATGCCGACTAGAAAAGTGTTGAAATCACTTGTGCGGATATATATACAAGATGGATTTAGATGTGAAGGTGTGTGTCATGTAAGAATTGAAGTGCAAATAAAAGAAGAATAGAACAAAAGGTAGAAAAGTAGGTTCGGAATGTAAAAGGACAGCAACACTTAAGGAGAGTAAGAATGAAGTGCAACAGATCAGTCTATTGAGCTTAATCGGAACTGAACTTTAGCATGTGTGGATGCTTCTCATCAGTTCAAGTTTTCTTCGTGTATACAGTAAGTCTTTTGTAGGCAATGAGCCTCTTGTGAGCAGTGTGCTCAGGCAGTGAGCCCTAATTGGCAAGTGCCATTTTGTAACTTCTATTCTTCTAACAGAGAATAATATCTTGGGTTAATCACCCTGTGGTTTTTCCCCTTAACAGGGTTTCCACGTCAAAATTATTATGTCATGTGTATTGGTGTTATTTCCATTTCATGATTATGCTTGCTTATTTGATCTGATGTTACATTAACTATTAAGAAAGCACAAAAAGTTAATTATTAGGATAACTGGTTCACCCCCCCTCTCAGTTATCAACAATTGGTATCAGAGCCAAGTTCCTCCTAACAAGAGCCTAATAGCTTGAGGAAGATCTAGGAATTCAAATGGATATATATGGTATAAGGGAGCAACTCAAGACTGCCCTTGATGATCTTGAGCAGTCAAACTCTGAAGTCAATGAATTAAAGGAAAGACTCAAACAGGTTGATGATTTCATAAAAGAACTAAAAGACAAATTGAGTCTCTCTATGAAAAAGAGAAAGGAGCTACTTCAGCAATTGGCAAGTCAAGGTGAAGCCAATGATACAAACAGAGATCTGAAAGAGAAAACCAAGTTATGTGAAAAGTTATCAAAAGAAATCATTATGGTAAGACATGAAATGGAATCAGGAGTTATGAAGTTCACCCAAGAAATTGAAGAAAGAAAAAAATTGAAGATGATCTGAGACAATCTCTCAAGGAAAAATTAGAAGACTGCCACAAGATGGATAGAACAATCAGACATCTTGAATCTAATCTTGAAGATGCTAAAGATAATGAAGAAAAACTTGAGGATCAAATTGTCTCTCTTAAAAGGGATCTTCAAACAACAAATGAATACAAAGAGAAATTCAAGATAAGCTCTGCTCAACTTGAAGTTCTTCTTGAAAGCCAAAAGAGGGTAGATGATAAGTGTGGCCTGGGGTATGAAAAAGGTGAAAGCTCTGGATCTGATCAGAAAAAATTTGGATCAGAAAATCCAAGGAACAAGCCTAGAAGACCTCCGGTAAGGCAGCCTAATGCTCAAAGATATCCATCCTTCAATGGATACTGCCACAACTGCAATAACTTTGGTCATAAAGCTAATCAGTGCAGAAAGAGAATAAATCAGACTAATACATCCTTCTCCGGATAGTGTTTCAACTGCAGAAGGTATGGTCACAAATCTCATGAATGCAGAAATATGAAAATGAACAATTCATTCAATGGTAGATGCTTTGCATGCAATAGAATGGGTCATATGGCTGATCAATGCAGATCAAGAGGATATCAATCAAATATGCAAAGAAATGTTGTTTGCCAAATTTGCAATAGATCCGGTCATATTGCAAAATTTTGTAGAAACAAGAATCAGGACAAAAGAGGTCCGGTATATCATAATCAGAATCAAGATAAGGGAAAACAAAAGGTGAATGTGGATGAAGTTCAAAGTGAGATGAACAAGATTTGGGTGAAGAAAAGTACAGAGAATGTAGGGGATGGACCTGTACCAGACTTTGGTTCTAATATTCCTTCCTGAAATTAAATAGTGAGCTTTGGCTTAGGGGGAGACACAAAGAAAACCTTGTTCCCGCAGCCAGTCAATTGGTGCCGAAACTGGCACAAGGAGAGTTGCGGATTAAAGGGTTCATAAGAGAAACATCTAAATAAACTATGGTTTAGATTTGGAAGATCTGCAAGATGTTTAAGATCAAAATTGATCCGGTTCTTCAAGTCATCCGAATAAGGCAAACCGGAATGACTTAGGTCGAGCATTTATTGCAATTTGATATTAGGGTTTGCGGAGCAATATAAGGGTTTTCTCATTAAGCATTTGTTCATTTTGCATTCAAGAAGAAATGAAAAGAAGCTCTGCAACAGAAATTCCTCAAGCCCATCAAAGATCATCTGCAGAATCTGATTCATCTAGCAATTGATCCGGCTCACTTCGTGTAACCTAGAAGCGCAAAAAGGTATTTTCCGTTCTTAATATCTCTCTGCAAATCTTTGAAAGATGACTACTCCAAATATAGTAAAGATTTCTGATAGGCCACGACCTAAATTTAAGAAGCATCCATATAAATCCCTAGAAGTTGATCCCCTTGGCGCTTTTTCAAGCATTTCGCATGGGGTTCTGCATGTAGAAGATGTTAGGGCATATATTCATGCGAATATTGAAGAATTTGGGGAATCTAAGCTGGCTGATATCTATCACAATCAGTTAATAGATGATTCTTTTGAGCTCAAACCTCAGTTCAAGGCCATCCGGGATAAGCATTTTGTACAGTGCATTCATTTCCCCTATTTTGAAGAAGATGAATGGGTCCGGTATGTGTTGAGTAGAGTACATGATAACTTCCTATGGTTGAATAGACCATTTAAGATCACCAAAGATGCAATTAGGGTAGTAACCGGTCTGTATTCATCCGGTGGGATACCTGTTCTCAAATTTGTCAAGAATCAGACAGTGAGTGATGCAACCGGATCAAAATTTGACAAGAGAGCTATGACAATTGAAGATATCACTGATCCGGATATCAAATTTGCATCCATGATAATTGGTTACAAAATTTATCACTCCAGTAGGGAAAATTTAGTATCAGGAACTACAGTTTATACAGCTTATCAGATGCTAAAAGAAAATGTTGACTATGATCTGTGTGAACTTCTTCTAAACCAACTATTGGAGAATCTACAGAAGATCAAGAAGGATAAGAAAAATTCCTTCAAGTATGGTGGGCTGATATTGTGTCTATTTTTCTACTTCATGAGTGAGTTGCCCGGATCAAGTGGTTGGGTTTGGCAGAATGACAGACCTGTTGCAATCCAAATCAGAGACTATTTGCATGGGCTTAGAGATGCCAAGATAAGAAATACAGCTCTGTGGGGTTATTTCAAGAACTTCCAAAATTTGATGCAAGCAAGAGAGAGAATTCCCAAATCTCTAGTTGAAAAGTATAAGGATACAGTTTGTTTTATGGTTGAAACTGATCAATGCCAAATGGAAGTTGTGGAACCAAGGATAGTCTGGATCATGCCGATGGGGTATGAGGTGGATGAGAAACTTGTGGAGATACATATCCAACACATGCTTAGTCAACCCAAGGATCCCAAAGCAGAAAGATTTGTAACTTTTGAAGAATTGAGTATAAAAATTCATGTGGAACTTAGACAACCAGAGGTAAAGAGAAAAGTGAGAAAAGAAGTAGAGAATATTGCCAAAAGATATGGCATATCAAAAGAATCTCTTGATGCCAATAGAGAAAGGTGGAAAGGGCAGAGAAAGAGAAGGAAGAAGCAGAAAAGGCAAGTGATCCGGTAGAAGCCCCCTCCCAGACCAGATCCTCTAAAAGGGCTGCACCTATCTCTGATAAAAGCTCAAAGACATCAAAACCGAAAGTCCAGACATCCAGAAAAGGAGAAAAGAGAACAAAGAAAAAGGCAACAAGATCCTATGTTAGCCTGAAGGATGATGAATAAACTGAATCAGATGAGGATGTGAAGAAAATGAGGAAAAAGAAGAAGATATCCAGTGAAACCAAGGAGGCAGAAGTAGAAGAGTTTGTTGAAAGGACCACCCTGTCCTTAGATGATATAGTTAAGGCAATCACCGTGGATGGAAATCTGAAGCCATTAACAGAATTTTATGATGAATACAGTGAAGCTGATCAAAAGATTCTGCAGGATGCCATAGTTAAGTATCTGAACATTTACAACAAGGCTTTCATTGAGATTGTATCTTTAATTCCTAAAAGCCTTGAGAAGGAACTTGAATTGAGGAAGAATAATGCTAAAGAGAAGGATATGGAGATCTGGGAATAGTTAACTATTCAGCTTTATCCCTCCATCACTCCTAAGCAGAAGAGTATGATCTTCAAAGATTGTAAGGATGAATTCCAGAGCAAAGCTAGAATGAATCAACTTATGCTCAGAAAAATTGACGAAGTAGCAAAAGAGACAGAAGAGATCCTCCAGAATGCATACAAAAGATTCAACATTCCTATTATAGAGGACTTAGGTGATGATCCCTCGACTACAGATATTGAAGAAGAAGCTACTGAGACAGTAGCCGAAGAGGTTAAGGAGACAAGGGAAGATAAAGGTAAGGACTTGGAATCCTCTACTCCGAAAGAGGTGGCCCATGAACAAACAAATATCTCTCCTCCAGTTTCCCCTACAATCTCTGGATGTAAAGGAGAAGAAAGAATAGAGGAGAAAGAAGAAGAAGCGAAAGGAAGAGAAGAAAGTCAAGCTGAAAAGAACATAAGTGACAATGTAGAAGAGAAGAAATCTCTGTCTCTGGCAAGAGACACTACAGAAACTGTCAAGGACTTCTTGACAAAAGAAATGTTGGAGATTGATGAACCGGAGTTACTTCAAGGTCCATTTAAGTTTGACTCTCTCTCCCCGGTTCAAACAATGAAGATAGCTTCATTTGCCAATGTGAAGGCAAAAGAAAAACTCTTGAAGTCTCACATGGAAGACTGTGAGCTAATAGAAGCTGCATCCGGTGTTTTAGAAAAGATCATGCCATCTTTTCAGAAGGATTCCTCAGCCTCCTCATCCGGTAATCTCAAATCTCTAGTCAATAGTGTTAGCACACATTTTGATTCCCTAGAGAAGTCAGCAGAAGATAAGGTCCGGAAGGAATTCTTGGCAAAAATATTATCAGAGGTACATGGGTTAATAGCTAATGATATGAGAAATATGAATATTGGGATAAAGAGCTTGGAAAATGCTCTTAAGGATGGAGGAGATGTATACAAATTTTGTATATCCTGGATTGCAGTAACAACAGATATTGAGAAGAAAGTAAAAGAATAGGAGGACAAACTGACAAATCTATCAAAGAATTTTGATCCTCTCTCATCTTCCATAATAAATCAAGAATGTCAGACTATTGTAGTCTTGAATGAAATCAAGAAGCTGGAGAAGGAAAAGAAAAATAGAATAAGCAGGTTGGGTGCACTCAGAGGGATAATTATCCCTAAGTTAGAGGCCATGCATGAGGCCATAAAAGAAGCCCAGATCATAGCCTGGACCAGTGATCCGACAGATCTAAAAAGGGTAGATGCATTTGCATTCCTATTAAGCGGTCATTTATCAATTTTGGACAGAATGAATCAAAGTTGGGCAACAGAATTTGTCCAATTGAAGACAACTTTTGCAGACATTCTTCAATATATGTAAGTATGCCATATGTATATACTTATGTGGCCAAGTATAGTTGAAATTTTGAAAATTTTGGTGTGCGGACCCCACCCTTTGCCATTGATGTCAAAGGGGGAGTGATGAGCAGTGAAAAATGTTCTAGCTAAGGGGGAGCTCCAGAAAATGTACATAGAGACAAAGAATCAGCTAAGGGGGAGTATAGTATAACACTTAGTCATTTTTCACTAAGTGTTGCCATCAATGCCAAAGGGGGAGATTGTTGGCAAGAGACATATTGGAGCTTCATGATTATTGTCATTGATGGCAACAGAGATCATCCCACACATCCGCAAGATATGGTGTGCCTATACCGGAAGTCAGATTGAAGAGTGTTGTGGTCCGGTAAGCAAGAACAGAGTATGTGGCAAGGTCTGACAGTCAGGTCCGGATCTCTCAGAGGAAGTTTCTTTGGAAAGTACAGACTCAGGGAAGTCAAGAGGAGTACCTTGACTGATAGATTCCAGGAATTGAGCCTTTGGTGATAAAAGAGTAAAGAGATATAAGCATTCAAGTATTAGGGTCCGGTTTGATAGAACAGATAGAGGAAAAACTGATAGGTAGAACATCAGAAGTTATTCCGGATGAGATGTTGATGGTGATAAAGATTCCTAAGGTATCTTTCTTGATTGGCTGACTTATTAGATGACTTCTATAAGTTTCTTTTTGATTTGCTTCTCTTGGAAGCAAGGATTCAATGGACAGACTAAAGTTTGAGATAATATTGACTATTCCGGATGCCGACTAGAAAAGTGTTGAAATCACTTGTGCGGATATATATACAAGATGGATTTAGATGTGAAGGTGTGTGTCGTGTAAGAATTGAAGTGAAAATAAAAGTAGAATAGAATAAAAGGCAGAAAAGTAGGTTCAGAATGTAAAAGGACAGCAACACTTAAGGAGAGTAAGAATGAAGTGCAGCAGATCAGTATATTGAGCTTAACCAGAACTGAACTTCAGCATGTGTGGATGCTTCTCATCAGTTCAATTTTTCTTCGTGTATACAGTAAGTCTTTTGTAGGTAGTGAGCCTCTTGTGAGCAGTGTGCTTGGGCAGTGAGCCCTAATTGGCAAGTGCCATTTTGTAACTTCTATTCTTCTAACAGAGAATAATATCTTGGGTTAATCACCTCGTGGTTTTTCCCCTTAACAGGGTTTCCACGTCAAAATCATTGTGTCATGTGTATTGGTGTTATTTCCATTTCATGATTATGCTTGCTTATTTGATCTAATGTTACATTAACTATTAAGAAAGCACAAAAAGTTAAAATTATTAGGATAATTGATTCACCCCCCCTCTCAGTTATCAACACTTATGACATGTCATAACCATCATAGATTCTACAAAAAGAGTATCTTTCCAAGATAGGAACCTTGGACTAAATATAGAAAATATACAACTAACATATCCGTCATATGTGTCATAGAATCACAGAATCTTGTGACAACTTGCAGCTGTCATAAGTTCACTTACCAAATATTATGACAGTTGTCATACATGCCAAATATAGTAGATTCTTCAAGGGAAAATGCCTACCCTCATTTACTTTGATTTTTTACATTTGCCAATAGTAAAAGTCACTCTGTAATTACCTCCAGTTACTCCAAAATTACCACTGCCAGTGAAACTAGAACATCTCCTCATGGATAATTACAAATTACATATAATAAATGGAATAAATACAATATTGAGATTTACTAGGTTAACGACACCTTATGCCAACAAGAGTTTCATTCACTCTACTCACACACTCCCTCAAGAACCTATGAACAAGAATTTCCTCACATTCTCACCCTCTTCTTTTACCTCCTTAAGCATCTATTATATAGAATTTCAACACATAAATGGGACATCAAATATGATTACATATCCCAACACCCTACCTTGAAGGTTTCCTAGTATGCTTACATAGTTCATGTAGGTTATAACTGACTCACCAAAATGGGCACCTAGTTTGTCCATATTCTCAAGGTGTTTTTTTCTTCTTTCACAAGGCGTTATTAGCTTATAATAGCCAAGAAAAAATGGTATGAGTCTCCTAACGACCTCATAGGAAGTTGGACACCTAGAACTTCCATAACCTCCAAGATGCTTATCTGATAAATAGTAACTTCCTTCTCGTAAATAATTAAGTTTTGCCCCCATAGTAAAAATTAATTATCATACTAGTAAAACTCTGATGGTAAAAAATAATTACCACTGTCAGTGAAAGCTTCATCCCTTATGAGTACATTTACAAACAATATTTGGAATAATTAAATACATAGAATTTACAAGGTTGATGCAACCTTAATCCTAACATGTTATTTAGTGTTAGGCTAGTTGGAGATAGTCTTAGAAAACATTGATTTGTATTTAACTTGTATACACAATCTAAACACTACAAGTCATAGTGGAATATCCACCAAAAACTATAGAGTTACAAAATGTTTTGAAAGAGAAACAAGATCATACCCAACTACTAACAAGGTTCATCACGCTTGTACCAACAAAAAATATAGTATACAGATCTATCATTATAATGTCACTCAAGGTAAAAATATCATCATAATAGAGTACACAACAATTTTCTTAGCAATCTTTAAAATAGTAATCATAGCAATCTTCACAGTAACTTATCATTATCATATGTATTAGAATTAGGATTAATGTTATGTTTAAGAATAAGGATCAAGATCAGGACCAGGATCAACACTGTTGAAAGTAGTTTTGTTTCCAACTGCATCTTTATTAGTACTCTCTTTGAAGGTATCAAATTGAAATGTGACAAGTAAGAGGATAAATGTTCACCATACTATCACTATTGTTAAAGTTTCAGTACTTGATTTAAAGGTCTCTCATAGCTTCTTCTTTAGCTAATTCATATTTATGAAGCTTACAATATTGATTTTTAAAATACAAATACTCTTTGTATAAATTTTCATCAATATTTCTTAGATCATGAGGCTAGAATTCAACATACTTGATGTCATACTTGTAAATAAGAGTAGAGCTTTCATCCACAATCTTCACAAATATGTCTTAGGGGATGTTTAGGGTCATAGTAACCTATTCAACAATTTTGAAAAGAGTAAGTCTACCAAAAGACTTTGTACAGTGCCTTCTCTTGTCTTGGAAAATGTCCTCATTTCTCCTCTTCCAAATGAAGCAAAGAATTTTAGTAGAAAGAGTAATCCAAAAAAAAAGTTTAGCATTCAGATCATTGACAGCCAAAAAGAATTTCTTGCCAGGAGAGATTTTTTCTTATATCCAACCCAAGAATGTTATCCATAAATAAAGACTAAATATTCTTAGAAAAAAATAATGAAAGAATAAATGATCAAAATCTTTAGGGATGTTACAAATAGATTAGATACCTTTATAAGGATCAAGACATTTAAAACTAGTACTAACAACAAGCTTCTTAGGAAACAAAAGTCACCTAAATTTGCACTTCTTGGGTTCAATAAAACTAGACCAACATTCTTTAAGGGTATCAGACCACGCTTTACCATCTAAATTAATATTCCATAAATAATTGACATGATTAAGTACCTCTTGGGAGTTAGTCAGTAGCCTGTACATATTAGTAGCACTCACCTTTAGGAAATTAGAACCATTATTCCATTTGAATCTTTTAAGACATTTAGTACTGAATTTCAGCTTAATAGGGAAATGCACATTACACAAATTTTTTTTCAAAGTAAAGTAAGTTCTTCTATGAGATTGAGGAAGATCAAATTCATAGCTTAACTACTACCAATTTTTCATGCAATTATCCTTGAAAATACATTAAAAATCATAGATGCCCTTATTATTCTAGATTTTAGCAAAGCACCCTTGTAGCAAAGTTAAGGGTTTATTATTCCAAAACAAGTTCCAAAAAATAGATATAAAGCTATAAAACTCACCTTCATTTCTATTAAAACCTTCCTTTTCCACAATAAGGTTTCTCACAGACTCCCAAGCCCTCTAAATACTATTAAAGATAGTAGACCCTGAAGGTTTAACCAAAAAATTAACCAAAGAGGATGTAAATTATTCCACAACTTAGCTTTTTTGGGGATTAGAACATTAAATATTATTCCTAACAAGAATTCTCTAGGGTTGATTGCCATCAAAAGATTTGACAATCCATTTTATGGCTAGAGCCACACCCTGCATCTTCAAGTTCTTGAGAACAAGACCCCCTTTTATTTTATCAAGGCAACACCAATGCCACTTAACAACATGAATTTTATTCTTACCCATACCATCAGACCAAAGGAAATCTCTGATCAACTTTTGCATGTTCTCAAATTGATAACTAGAAAAGAACCAAAGAAAAGAATAGTAAATGGAATAAGATGACAAGATTTTTTGACATACATGCACCTTGCCAGCTAGGGAAAGATAAGCATTGTTCCAATTTAGAAGTTTTTTTTAATCTTGGAATAGATCCAATCTCACATATTTCTCAAGGAGAGCATAACAATGAATGGGTTCCCTAGATATGTCACCTGCTTGGAGGGGCCACCCCACTTCCAAGAGTAGTTCTTGAACCAGTCAAGAGGCTCTTCCCTCCAACTTAAAAGCATGGATTTGCTCTCAGAAATTTTTTCTCATGAGGTTTGACAAAAAATCTTGAGTCTGTTAACCATGTTTTTAAAATTTTCACCATATTCCCAAAAGTATTAGCTCTTAAAATATAGTGAAGAGCATCAGAAGCAATCAAAAAAAGAATAGGTGCAAGTGGGCATCCTTGGCTTATAGATCTTTCAAGAAAAAATGGTTCAGTTAATGAACCATTGATATTAATTTGAGCATATGCATGTTGGCAAGAGACACTGCTAGGCATGTCAGGTGTTGTCATTGATGGCAACTGAATCTATCTTACACATCCGCATTGTATCATTTGATCATACTAGAAGTCAGATTGCAGATTTGTCTAAGTCCAGATAGACAAGAATAGAGCATATGATAGGGTTCAACATTTTGGTCCGCATTTCTCCACATGTAATCATATTGTGCTGCGGATATGAGGGAATGTTAAAGGATGTCAGGGCTACCTAAATCCAAAGTTTTAGCCTCCGATGATGAAGGGATTAAAAGTTACAAGCATTTGAGTATCCAGTTTTGGTTAGATAGTTCAGTTCAGTGAAGAATAGGCCGACTTGGTGTTTGATCCTTGTGAGGATTAAGAGAAGTGGTTGGTTGAGTAATTTATGAGATCCAGTGGTATTGGCCGACATGTGCGGTGACTTGAATACATAGGTTTTGGTTTGCATTGATATTTGTGCATGGATTCAGCTGACAGAACAGTGATCTTGAAAAAATTTCTAAGTTTTCTTGAGGCCGACTGCAATTGATGAAATTTCATGTTGTGGATATATATGATCGATGGGTTCAAGAATTTTGAGACATGGATGTGTGAATATGAGGTGATAGGTGCGAAGTGTGGTAGTATCAAGTGCGAAGCAAAGATATCTAAGCTCCAGATCATGGCAGAATAGTGAAATAGGGTAGTAAGAGATGAAGTGTGTGAAGTCAATATATTGAGCCTAACTGAAACTGTAATCTGGCATTGTCAGATGCTATTCTTCAGTTCAAGTATTTTAGAGAACTCTTTGTAATTGATCTTGTAGGTAGTGAGCCTCCTTTGAGTAATGAGCTCTGGGCAGTGTGCCCGAAGGCATGTGCCTTCCCATTTGTAATACTTTTAACAGAGTATAAAATCTTGTGGGTTAATCCCCACTGTGGTTTTTCCCTTAACCGAGTTTCCACGTAAAAATCCTGGTGTTCATGTGTGATGATCTTGTTGTTGCTGTTCTTAAGTTCATGCTTCTTTCTTTTGAATGTATGGGGTAAATTAATAAAGGAACATAATAATAAGTTTTGCAGAACACTGATTCACCCCCCCTCTCAGTGTTCCTTAATTTCAACAATTGGTATCAGAGAAAGGTTCATTGGAAGAAGTTTAACATCTTGAGGAAGATTTGGGAAGGTGTTTCAATGGGTTCATTCAGGTATTCTGATGGAATCAATGAACAACTTCAAGTTGCTTTAGAAGATATTGATCAGTCCAAAGTAGAAGTCAAAGAACTGCAAGAGAACCTTAAAGATGCTGATGATTTCATTCAAACCTTAAAAGGGCAACTGGGCAAATCTATGGAAAAGAGGAAGGAGCTACTTCAGCAGTTAGAAAATTAGAAGGAAGAAAATGGCATGGATGAGGCTCTGAAGGAGAAAACAAAGGAATGTGAGAAGCTGGCAAAAGAAGTTGTCCTAAAACATGAGATGGAATCTGGGGTGATGAGGCTAACCAAGGAAATCACAGAAAGGAAGAAGACTGAAGAAAACCTGAATCAATCTCTGAAAGAAAGAACAGAAGAGTACTATAGATTAGACATAATAATTGGCCATCTAGAGTTTGATCTACAAGAAACTAGGTATAATGAGCAACAACATGAAAGGAAAATTGTCATTCTCAAACATGACCTAGAAGCTGCAAATGAATACAAAGAGAAGTTCAAGATAAGTTCAGCTAAACTTGAGGTGCTACTTGATAGTCAGAAGAAGGCAGATGATAAGCATGGTCTGGTATATGAGAAAGGTGAAAGCTCTGGATCTAGTCAAAGAAATTTTGAATCAAGGAATCAGAGAAAGAGACCTAGAAGATATCTGGTCAGACAACCCAATGATCAAAGGTATCCATCCTTCAATGGAAATTGTTTCATTTGCAATAAATTTAGTCATAGAGCTACTCAGTGCAGAAGTAGAATGGATCAAAGTGGTCCATCCTTCTCCGGTCAATGCTTCAATTGTAAAAGGTATGGTCATAGATCTAATGAATGCAGAAGTATGATGATGAATAACTCTAACAACAGAGGAAATGTCAATTCTTTCAATGGCAAATGTTTTGCATGCAATAGATTTGGACACATGGCTAATCAGTGCAGATCAAGAGGAAATCAAGTAAATGAGCAAAGAAATGTTGCGTGCTTTAATTGCAACAGATCTAGTCATATTACAAGATTATGCAGAAGCAGGAATGATGATAGAAAAGGTCCAATAAACAGAAACCAGAATGTGCAGAGACAAGATAAAGGCAAGGGCAAAGTAGATGTGAATGAGATCCAGAATAAAATGAACAAAACATGGGTGAAGAAAGGTGTAATGAATGATGGTGATGGGTTCGCATCAGAATCTGGTGTAATTCCTCCAGGAATTGAAATAGGAGCTCTAGCTCAGGGGGAGCCGCATTGAAAATCTAATTCCCCCTACTAGTAAGTGCGTGCCTGAATCTGGCATGATTAGAGAAGATAGAATGGCATATTGCAGATCATCTGGAAGCAAATTATAGAAGAAAAGAAGCTAATGCGATTGATTACGAAGTAATTGAAGATTGACTGTATTCAGAATCAGTGTAACCAGATGAATTAGGGCAAATCATTTATTACAATGGTGAATTAGGTTTTGCGGAGCATAAAAGGTCATTCATTCAATATTTGAATCATTTTGCATTGGAAGAGAATAAGGAGAAGAGCGCTTGAGATGATATCTCAAAGATTTGGAGTGCGAAAAGTGAATTCGATAGCTAACCCTAATCTCGTGGAGAAAAAGGTATTTTTATGCAAAGCTTTGAACTTGTGATATTTTGAAATGGTTACACCTCTGGTTGTGAATATCACTGAGCAACCTAGGCCAAGGTTTAAGAAGCACCCTTTCAAGTCCACTGAAGTTGATCCAATGGGAGCATTTTCTGGCGTTCCACATGGAGTTCTTCACATAGATGATATTAGGGCTTACATTCACGTGGCTCTAGAGGAGCATAACAACTCAAGGTTTGCTGATCTATTCATTAATCACTTAAAAGACGATGATTTTGAGATCAAACTAGAGTATAAATCCTTGAAAGATAAGAAATTCATACAATTTGTTGAGTTTCTAAAATTCACAGAAGACGAGTGGGTCCGGTATGTCTTGAGCCATATCCATGATGGATTTATATGGCTAAACCATCCATTTAAGATCACAAAAGATGCAATAAGGGCAGTTATAGCGTTGAATTCAACCAGTACTCTGCCTCAGTTGAAGGCCATGAAGAATCAGGTAGTCACAGAGGCAACCGGATAAAAATTTGATAAGAGAGCTATGACTATAAATGATATAGAGGATCATGGGGTCAAATTCACATCGATGGTGATAGGGTACAAGATATATTTCTCTAGCAGAGAAAATTTAGTGTCCGGAACATCCATTTATACTGCATATCAGATGGTAAAAGAAGATGCAAACTATGATCTCTGTGAACTGATGCAGAACTAGCTTATGGAGAATCTAAGAAAGATAAAGAAGGACAAGAAGTACTCATTCAAATTTGGTATGCTAATTATGTGTCTTTTCTTTTATTTCTTGAGTGAGCTCCTTGGAAAGAAGAATGTATATTGGTCTAATGGCAAACCAGTAGCAATTCAAATTAGAAATGATTTGAATTGTTTGGGTAATTATGAGGCACAAAATTCTTCACTTTGGGGTTTCTTCATGAATTTCTAAAGTATGATGCAGGCTAGGGAAAGAATACCTAGGGTTGTGGTTGAGAAATACAAAAACACCATTTGTTTTATGGTTACTGTTGATCAGTGCAAGATGGAAGCAATAGAGCCTAGAGTTGTGTGGATCATGCCCATGGGGTATGAAGTGGATGGACATGTATTAGAACTGTATGCACAACATTTGTTGAGCCAGCCTAGGGATCCAGCTGAGGAGAGATTTGGAAGATGTGAAGAGATTACACAAAAAATGCATGTTGAATTCAAGGCTTCTGAAATCAAAAGGACTGTGAGAAAAGAAGTTGAGCAGTTGGCTGAGAATTTTGGCTTTACCAAGGAAGCTACGAGACAATACAAGGAAAGGACAAAGAAAGCTAAGAAGGAGAAATAGGACAGGGAACAAGGAAGTGTTCCGGTAGAATCCCCTTCTAAGTCAAGGACTACTGGGAATTCTGGTTCAACCTCCGGAGCATCACCCTCTCTTATTACAGAGAAATTCAAAGAAAAACCTACCGGTAAGGAAGGAAAAAAGACAAAAGTAATGGGCAAAGGTCATATGTCAGTGTGGAGGAGGATGAAGAAGAGAATGATTCAGATGGTGTGGTTAAAGAGTTGAAGGCCTCAAGCACTAAGGTTGCTAAAGTGTCTAAGGAGAAGTCCTCCAGAAGCAAAAATTCAAGTAAAAGGCATAAGTCAAAGGCTTATGTTGAGAAGCCTACTCCTTCCGTGGAAGACATCATAAAGTCAATCATTGTAGATGGAAACTGAAAGCCAATGACTGAATTTTATGATTATTACAGTGATAATGATAAGAGAGTTTTGGAGGAAGCAATAGTCAAATACTTGAATATCTATAATAAGACTTTATTTGAAATAACTTCTAAAATTCTGGAAAGCCTTTCAAATATTCTAGAAATAAGAAAAGAGAATGCAAAAGTTAAAGATATTGAGCTCCAGGAGCATGTGCTAATAAAATTGTGTCCTTAATGTTAAGAAAAGTGTCTCAACCTTGCAACTTTGAAAGATTACTATTCTCCCTAGTTTTGATCTTTTTGAATACCCTTTATCTTGGATAATGGTCTGGAACTTTCAAAGTTTCCAAGAGAGCTAAAAATAGTGAGACTTACTATTTTTAGTAAGTTCTTTGATTGAGCTCAGATTGATCTAAAATTTTTCCCAGAAGGTGCGGAACAACAAAGTGAACATCTTAGGTGAGTTTCGTCTCAAGATCATATATGGATTGCGAAATATTAAAGTTTCTATTTTTTGAAACTACAGAAAAAAGTCTTTGAACTTAATTATCAGAATGGAAACTTCTCTAAACATCCCAAAAAATGGGATAACCAGCATAGCAAGTTATAGGATGATAGATCTCTTCATGAGCTTTTCGACGCATTAAACGGTTCGTCAATCAGACACCCGGATCAAAAGTTATGGCCTCTGGAAGTTGGACCTTCTATTTTGGGAAATGTAAAAATGTGTTGGACACATAAAAGAGTTGTAAAGGGGAGATTTACAGATGTTGGTGTGTGGTTTGGCACATCACAAGGCATCTTTGATTGGAGATAATTTGAGCGCCACTTTTTGGGTGGTTTTAGCTCATGGTTTTGTAATTATCGTTGGTGGTGTACTATATTGTATCTCCTATATATCAGGAACTTGAGATGGAGGTTGTATGTAAGAATCTTATAGATGTTGAATTATCTCCTGGATCCCTGGTTGGATATACTCCTGTAAAAGATTGCTCTGCAAGTATATTGTAATCTTTGCGATTTCTGAATAATATATTGGGTGGCTTTGGACTGTGGGGTTTTTTACCTAAAAGGGTTTTCCCCATGTATATCTTGTGTTGTGAGTTTTGTGTTTGCATTTGGAAGTTGTTATTATCTTTCAGTTAATGTGCATCTTAATCTGGAACTGTAAAAGTAAAAATTTGCATAAGTCTTTCCTCATTAGATCAGTGTAGGAAGCATTTTCTGTATACCTTGCTTCCTTTCAGTTGGTATCACTGCCTGATCACCTTTGGTTCTAGTTGTTGGGTAGAGGGTTTTTTGAACTGATCTTCATTTGAGTGGGAGCTTGTAGAGAGGATTTTGAAATCTTTGTTTCAAGTAAGAGATGGTGAGCACAACTGGGAGGTTTGAGATAGAGAAGTTTAACGACAGTAATTTCAAGTTGTGGAAACTCAAAATTGAGGACATGCTTGTAGATCACGATTTATGGGAAGCTGTATCTGGTACAAAACCAATGGCAATGTCTCAAGAAGACTGGGATCTCAAAGATCGAAAAGCTAAGGGTTTGATAAGACTCTATTTGGCTGATTCAGTGCTCTTGAATATCCATGAAGAGAAGACTGCAAAGGAACTTTGGAAAAAGCTTGGAGATGTTTATCAGGCTAAATCCCTGGTGAACAAGTTATTCCTTTGAAATAAATTGTATTATTTGAGGATGGAAGATGGAGGATCTGTCATTGATCACCTGAATACATTCAATATGCTTGTTGCCCAATTGATTTCTGTTGGTGTGAAGATGGAGGAGGAGGATCGATGTATGACATTATTGTGTTCCTTACCATATTTATGGGACCACCTTGTTATGGCCATTGGAAGTACCACTACCACCTTCAAGATGGATGAAGTGATTTCTTCGCTGTTGTCTAAAGAGATGCAAAGAAAGTCTTCTGAATTAGCTAAGGAGGCTCTTGTGGTTCGTGGTAGATCTAAAGAGAACGGAAAGAAAAAGGATGAAGAAAAAGGAAGATCCAAATCCCATGGGAGATCTAATTTTCCTGGAAAGTCCAAGGCCCTGTGTTGGAACTACAGCAAACCTGGTCACTTCTGCAAGGAGTGCAAGGAGGAGAAAAAGAAAAAGAAGAATTATGATTCAGATTCTGACAAGTCCTTTTAGGATGAAGGAGAATCATTTGTCGCTGCCTTGGCAATGCATGCATCTGAGGATGTGTGGCTTATTGACTCTGGTGCATCTTTTCACATGACCTCACAACGGGACTAGTTTTTGAAGTATGAAGAATACGATGGTGGAAAGGTGTACTTGGGTGATGATTCTCACCTGGATATTGTTGGCCATGGAAGAGTCTTGATTTGATTCCCTGATGGATGAGTAAAGGGAATCAATGGTGTTTTGCATATCCCTAGTTTGACACGGAACCTTCTTTTTGTAAGTAAATTAAATGATGTGGGTGTGTAGGTTGTTTTCTTGAATAGAGGACGCAAGATGACTAGAGGATCTATGGTGTTAGCTAAGGGTGTTCGGATTGGCACTTTGTTTCATCTTGATGCATGCGCAGTTCAGTGCAATAGTGCCTCTGTTTCGAAGAAGAAAGCTTCAGAGTCTTCATCCTCACCATTGGAACCGACAGCGAAAAACACTGTTGCATCTACTTCTGATGGTCATGCTTTCTAGGTACCTAAGGGTGCTCATTCTATGGAGATGAAACTTCCAGCTGAGAAGACAATGTTATGGCACCAAAGGCTTGGTCACATTGGTGAAAAGGGTTTGAGGACCTTGAAGAATAAAAATCTTGTTGAGGGCATGAATGATTGTAACCTTGAGTTCGATTTATGTGAAAATTACATTTATGGAAAATAAAACCGTGTTCAGTTTTATTCTAGTTCTCACAAATCTTCTGAGGTGTTGGACTTGATTCATTCTAATGTGTTTGGTCCTGTTAATGTTCCTTTAATTTCAAAATTTGTTTACTTTGTTTCATTCATTGATGACTACAGTAGAAGGACATGGGTGTATTTCCTTAGAAGTAAATCTGAAGTCTTTAATAGATTAAAAGAGTTCAAAGCTCTTGTAGAGAATTAGAAGGATAAAAAGATTAAGTGTTCGAGGACTGACAACGGTGGTGAGTTTTGTTCAGCAGATTTCGACAAGTTCTATAAACAACAGGGGATTGAGAGGCACAAGACAACTCTATATACCCCTCAGCAGAATGGAGTTGTAGAGAGGATGAATATAACGTTGATGGAGAGGGCAAGGAGTATGCTAAGTGGAGCTGGTCTTGAACCAAAGTTATGGGCTGAAGCTGTTGCTACCGCTTGTTACCTAGTTAACATGTCTCCTACATCAGCGCTCGTTGATAAGACACCTATGGAGGCATGGTCTGGTGAAAAGCCTTCATTAAGACACATTCGAGTATTTGGTTGTGAGGCATATGCACATGTGCCTAAGGAGAAGAGGTCTAAGTTGGAGAACAAGGTTGTAAAGTGTATCTTCATCGGTTATGGCATTGGTGTGAAAGGGTACAAGATTTGGGATTTAGTAGCTAAGAGAGTTCTGTATAGCAAAAGGATGATTTTTAGAGAGCTCAATCCTTCTTCTGTTGTCTTGTAGCAAGAGAAAGAAGAGAAGAAAGATGATGTGGTTCAACTTCCTTCCACCCATGAGAAAGTTGAACCAAAAACATCTATTGGACCTGATAATGAGGAGAGCTCTAGTAGCTCTGAAAGTTCAAAAGAAGATGAAGAACCTCAACCTCAACCTTTGAGGAGGTCCACACGAATAAGGTAGCAACCTGATAGGTTTGGTTATTCATTGCATGATTCCAGTTGTATTTTTGCTTTGATTTCTAACATTGATGAGCCTAGAATTGTGAAAGAGGCTATGGGTATGAAAGATGCAGGTTCTTGGAAGGAGGCCATGGAAGAAGAGATGGCTTCTTTGGAAAAGAATAATACTTGGGACTTGGTGCCTTTCCCTGAAGGACAAAAACTTGTTGGATGCAAATGGGTGTTCAAAAAGAAATTCGATGTAGATGGCAGTGTTGAGAAATATAAGGCTAGATCAGGTGGAGGGAATTGACTATGGTGAGATTTTCTCTCCCATTGCAAAGCTAACATCTATTTGGTTCTTGTTATCTCTTGCAGCAACGTATGATCTAGAAGTGGAATAGATGGATGTGAAGACAAAATTCCTTCATGCTGACTTGGAGGAGGAAATCTATATGTCACAGCCAGAGCACTACGTGGTGAAAGGTAAAGAAAATCTAGTTTGCAAGTTAAAAAGTCTTCGTATCATTTGAAACAGTCTCCTAGGATGTGGTACTAGAAGTTTGATGCCTTTGTGTTGAGTATTGGATTTCAAAGATCAAAACTAGATCATTGTGTTTACTACAAGTTTGACAATGATCACATTCTCATTATTGCATTGTATGTCGATGATATGTTACTCATTGGGAATGGTAAAAGTTTGATTTATGATTTGAAGTCTCAGTTGTCAGCACAGTTTGAGATAAAAAATCTAGGGGCAGCTCAGTACATTCTGTGAATGAAAATCAGAAGAGACAGATCAAACATAAAACTTTAGTTAGGCCAGAGTAAGTATGTTAACACTGTGTTGGAGAGATTCAGTATGATGGATTGCAGACCTTTAACTATTCCTGTTACAATGGGGACAAAGTTATCTGTTGAAGATTGTCCAAAGTCTCCTTCTGAGACAGAGGATATGAGCAGAGTTCCTTATGCTAGTGCAATTAGCAATTTGATGTATGCGATGGTCTACACAAGACCAGACATTGCCCAAGCAGTGTGAGTCTTGAGTCAATTTATGGCTAATCCTAGATGGGTACATTGGGATGCAGTGAAGAGAGTGTTTAGATATTTTTAGGATACTTCTAAGTATTCCTTATGTTATCATGGCTATCCTATAGGACCTTGGCATTGACTTTGTATTCATGGATTTGTGGATTCAGATTGGGCAGGTGACATTGACAGTAGGAGATCTACCAGTGCTTATGTGTTCACTATGTTTGGTTGTGCTATTAGTTGGATGAGTAAGTGGCAACCTGTGGTCACTTTGTCCACTACTGAAAATGAGTACATGGCAGCAACTCATGCTTATAAATAAGCCATTTGGCTTAAGAGATTGTGTTCTGATGTTGGGTTTGATGCAGGGAAGATTACTATTTGTTGTGACAATCAGAGTGCCATATGTTTGGCAAAGAATCCTACTTTCCATGCAAGGACTAAGTATATTGATGTCCAGTACCATTTTGTTTATGACATGGTAGAGGATGGAAAACTAAACTTGGAAAAAGTTGAAACTTTGATGAATGTTGCAGATTCCTTGACAAAATCTGTGAGCATAGAGAAGTTCAGATGGTGTTCAGAGTCTATGGGCGTCATGACCCCTAGCAATTAAATCACGGTGTTGATACTCCCTTTGCTCTTGCAAGGTGTTCAACAAGTGGGAGAATGTTAAGAAAAGTGTCTCAACCTTGCAACTTCGAAAGATTACTATTCTTCCTAGTTTTGGTCTTTTTGAATACCCTTTATCTTAGATAATGGTCTAGAACTTTCAAAGTTTCCAAGAGAGCTAAAAATAGTGAGACTTACTATTTTTAGTAAGTTCTTTGATTAAGCTTGGATTGACCTAAAATTTTTCCCAGAAGGCGTGGAACAACTAAATGAACATCTCGGGTGAGTTTTGTCCAAGATCATATCTAGATTGCAAGATATTAAAGTTTCTATTTTTTGAAACTACCGGAAAAAGTCTTTGAACTCAATTACCAGAATCCAAACTTCTCTAAACATATTGAAAATTGGGATAATCGGCATAGCCGGTTATAAGGTGATAGATCTCTTCACGAGCTTTCCGATGCATTAAACGGTTCATCAATCGGACACCCGGATCAAAAGTTATGGCCTCCGGAAGTTGGACCTTCTATTTTGGGAAATGTAAAAATGTGTTGGAGACATAAAAGAGTTGTAAAGGGGAGATTTACACGTGTTGGTGTGTGGTTTGGCACATCACAAGGCATCTTTGATTGGAGATAATTTGGGTGCCACTTTTTGGGTGGTTTTAGCTCATGGTTTTGTAATTACCGTTGACGGTGTACTGTATTGTATCTCCTATATATCAGGAACTTGAGATGGAAGTTGTATGTAAGAATCTTATAGATGTTGAATTACCTCCTAGATCTCTAGTTGGATATACTCCTGTAAATGCTTGCTCTGCAAGTATATTGTAATCTTTGCGATTTCTAAATAATATATTGGGTGACTTTGGAGTGTGGGGTTTTTTACCTGAAAGGGTTTTCCCCACATATATCTTGTGTTGTGAGTTTTGTGTTTCCATTTGGAAGTTGTTATTATCTTTTTGTTAATGTGCATCTTAATCTATAACTATAAAAGTAAAAATTTGCATAAGTCTTTCCTCATTAGATCAATGTAGGAAGCGTTTTCTGCATACCTTGCTTCCTTTCACTCAAATTACTCTGAATCAAAAGAACCTAATATTCAAAGAAGTGAAAGAGGAATTTAGGAGTAAGATCAGAATGAATAAGCTCATGCTGGGTGAGATTGATAAGATAGTTGAAGATACTCAGGAGATTCTTCTGAATGCATTTAAAAGGCACAATCTTCCCACTATTGAAGAAGAAACTGATGATGGAATTGATTCCTCCATTCCGGATGTTGAGGAATTTGATAAAAATGATGATAATACTGTTGTTGAGGATACACAAAATCCTCTAGAAAAGAATGCAGAAGACATTTTTGATAAAGATAAAAAGAAGGATGCCTCTGTTAATGATGCAGAGAAAGTAGAAGTAGAGAAAAAGAATGAAAATGATAAGCAAGACAATGTGGTTGACTCCGGAAAGGGAGAAGGTGTAGGCCCTAAAGAGCATAAAATTGAAACATCATATTGGGCAAGAGACACTGCAGAAGTAGTGAAAGAAATTTTGGAGAAAGATAAACAAGTTGCAGAAGATCCAGATATAATATAATGTCCAATCACTTTGGATACTCTCTCACCAATACAGAAGTTGAAGTTGGCCTCTTTTGCACAAGCTAAGGCTAGAGAGGAAATCTTGAAGTCCTATATAGAAGATAGTGAGTTGCTTGGTCTTGCATCTGGCATTTTGAAGAAAATCATGCCTACATTTCAGAAGGATTCATCAGCATCCCCCTCCGGTCAGTTGAAGAGTCTGATAAACTCTGTAAGTACTCATTTTGAATCTTTTGAGAAGTCAATAGAAGTTAAAGTCCAAAATAAATTTAATGAGAAGAGGTTTGCTGAATTAAAGAGAATAAATATTCAAAATGCTCTCTCTGAAGGTGCAAAAATTTATAAGTTTTGCTATCTCTGTCTAGAGTTGTTGAGGATATTGAGAAGAAGATTAAGGACTTAGAGCTTAAATTGTCTAACATCTCTCAGTCCTATAGTCTTTTAATTGAGTCTGTAATAACTAAAAAATGTCAAGTAGTGAGTTTGCTTGATGAATTGAGCAATTTGGAGAAGGAAAAGGTTAAAGTTTTGGGTAGATTGGATGAACTCCGGGGACTGATTTCCCCTAAGTTAGAAACAAAGTTCAATGTATTGACAGAAGCTCAAGCTACTGCTCTGATAAGTGATCCCACCGGCCTACAGAAGGTAGAGTCACATGCATTTTTATTTAGTGGTCATATTTTAGTTTTGGATAGCATGAACAAAAGATGGGACAATGAATTGGCACTATTGAAAAATATTTTTGGTGATATGTTTAAGTTCATGTAGACAAGACATAAGGATTGTTTGTATATATGTGCCCATGTACATAGAGTTTTTGCATGAATTTTGGTATGCGGATCTCAGCCTTTGCCGTTGATGTCAAAGGGGGAGTGGAAAGAAGTGAAAAATGAGTAATTCATCTAAGGGGGAGCATTGGAAATCACAAGTGTACATAGTAAGGGGGAGTTGTTCTAACACTTAGTCATTTTTCACTAAGTGTTGCATTCAATGCCAAAGGGGGAGATTGTTGGCAAGAGACATTGCTAGGCATGTCAGGTGTTGTCATTGATGGCAACTAAATCTATCTTACACATCCACACTGTATTATTTGATCATACTGGAAGTCAGATTGCAGATTTGTCGAAGTCTGAATAGATAGGAACAAAGCATATGACAGGGTTCAACATTTTGGTCTGCATTTCTCCATAGGTAATCATATTGTGCTACAGATTTGAGGGAATGTTAAGGGATGTCAAGGCTAACTAAATCCAAAGTTTTAGCCTCTGGTGATGAAGGGATTGAAAGTTACAAGCATCTGAGTATTAGGTTTTGGTTAGACAGTTTAGTCTGGTGAAGAACAAGCTGACTTGGTGTTTGATCCTTGTGTGGATTAAGAGAATTGGTTGGTTGAGTAATTTATGAGATCTAGTGGTATTGGACGACATGTGTGGTGACTTGAATACATAGGTTTTGGTTTGCATTGATATTTGTGCATGGATTCAGCCAACAAAACAATGATCTTGAAAAAGTTTCTAAGTTTTCTTGAGGCTGATTGTAGTTGATGAAATTTCATGTTGCAAATATATATGATCGATGGGTTTGAGCATTTTGAGACATGGATGTGAGAATATGAGGTGATAGGTGTGAAGTGTGGCAGTATCAAGTGCGAAGCAAAGAGATCTAAGTTTCAGATCATGGCTGAACACTGAAACAGGGCAATAAGAGATGAAGTGTGTGAAGTTAGTATATTGAGCCTAACTGAAACTGTAAGCTTGCATTGTCAAATGTTATTCTTCAGTTCAATTATTTTAGTGAACTCTTTGTAATTGATCTTGTAGGCAGTGAGCCTCCTTTGAGCAGTGAACTCTGGGCAGTGTGCCCGAAGGCATGTGCCTTCCCATTTGTAATACTTTTAACAGAGTATAAAATCTTGTGGGTTAACCCCCACCATGGTTTTTTCCCTTAATCGGGTTTCCATGTAAAAATCCTGGTGTTCATGTCTGATGATCTTGTTGTTGTTATTCTTAAGTTCATGCTTATTTCTTTTGAATGTATGTGGTAAATTAATAAAGGAACATAATAATAAGTTTTGTAGAACACTGATTCACCCCCCCCTCTCAGTGTTCCTTAATTTCAACAATGCATCTTGAAACAAAACTTCAACCATCTTGTAAAACTCTTTAGGAAACCTAAAAGCCTCCAAAATAGTTAAAATAAAGGACCATTCCACCATATTATAATCTTTTCCAAAATCAAGCAGTAGAAACCCAACATTGTGTTTGGATTTATTTGCCCATTCCAAAGTTTCCTAGCTAGTAATCAGGTTTTCAAGAATATATCTACCTTTTATAAATCCTATTTGAGTATTATTGAAAATTTTAGGAAGGATATCAGTGAGTCTTAGAGCCAAAACCTTAGCAATGATTTTGTAGGAGACATTTAAGAGAGAAATAGGTTTCCAATTCTTCATATTAGTTTTGTCCCCTTCCTTGGGAAGAATTTTGTTGATCCCCCTATTAATTGTATTTCCCAATGAGCCTTTAAGAATAGCTTCCTTGTACAACTCAAATAGATCTTCAACTATCTAATCAATGTTACCTTGGTAGAACTCAATAGGAAGTCCATCAACACCAAGGAACTTTCCATTTTTTAAGGAAAGAATAGCATTAACAATTTCTTCTTTTCTAATTTCTTCCCTTAAAGTAGTAGCAAAATCCTCATTAATCTTCTTGGGAATAACTTTTTTGCATGCCTCTTAAGCTTGCTTGCAAGTGTTGTTGTCATCATTGGCAGTTAAGAGGTTTTTATAAAAAGTTCTAAAAACCTTTTTGATATCATCATTGTTGTTGTATTGAATATCACTTTCAATTATAAGACCAATAGACTCTGTATTGTTCTTAATTTTCAACATTTTGAAAAAGAATTTTGATCCTTTATCTCCCTCTTTGATCCAATTTAGTTTGGCTCTAATTCTTGATGTAGAGGAATAAACAAATTGTCAAGAAACAAGTGTTTTCATAATCTATGGACTCTCCTAGAAGTGTTTCAAACCTACCTTTACCAAATTTCTACAATTTTTCACACTAGGCTCAAACCCTCATGGAAGACCTAATTGAGGTACTATTGAATACACACTCGCTCCTATGCTTTTTTAGGCTTCTCAACATTCAATGCACTCTTGAGGATCTCATCAAACTCTCATAGTGCTATGGCGAGTTCAAGAAATGTGTTTTCCATTAAACCCTCAAGGACACTTAGGGTTTTGACAGTTTTAAGGACAATGCACACAAACAGACCTACACAATTCACTCATACGATTGAATTAGGACATCTCCTTTGGTGGGAACCTGGGAAGAAACCTAAGAAAGGGTTTCACCAAGTTTCATTAATTTTCAACAGTCAGAACAAAAGATATGAATTTATTTCACCCGCTGGAAACTCTAGTTCAGTAACAAGGCTACTAGTAGTAATTTTGCTATAACTTGCTCAAAACTTCATGAAGTTTAATCAAACCAAAATAATTTGAACCAGTAAACTCAACACTATCATTCCATCCACTCTCAGACCTACATTTGTTCTGTATAGGGCCGTACAAGGCTGTTTTCAAACTGTAATTGAAAAAAATTAACCAAAAATGGTGAAAAACAGGGTATTTCAACCAAAAAATGCTTTCTAGCTTCTTGGAGCATGTATTCCCATTCATTAAAAGTGAATTAGTGTTACCAAAATAGTTGCCATCCAAATTACATGCTTTTCCTTCAAAAACCCTAAATGTAACCTAATGTTTTATGCCTTAAACTTGCAAAATATGCACTTTTACACCCTAGACATGAAAACAAAACATGGAAAGAGACCTTACAAGGTCAATCATGGTCTTCTAAGACCTTATTAGACTCCACCAACCCAAAACTACAGCTAAGGAACAAACCCCAACCTTTTACAAGCCAAAAAGTACCTAGAAAATTCAAATTTACATTTTGGCAAGAAAAGCAAAATTTGAATTTCTAGGCCTATTTACACAACTTAGACTATTGAAAATGATCCTAATGGATCCCTAAGACCTATCGTGACATAAATAAGACTCCTAACATCAAAATGAGCATAAAAACAAACCAAAGTGATGCTCATGCATCATACTCCCAAGGGAAAAAAAATGAAACTCAGGTTCCACCTAAGAGAAGGTCTGCAACTTCATCCCATGCTTGATGATGTCTGATTTTGTCATCCACATGGCATCCTCATATGGAAGGTGCTTCCATTTAACCAAATACTAAAAGTATTGCTTGCCCCTTATCTTCTTGCTCTCTTTGGTGTCAAGAATGCACTCTAATTCTGTTGGTTTGGTGTGTAGTAGGTCTTCTATCCAATCAACATATAATATATTCTATATACCTACTCCTTCATCAGCAATGGCATCCTCTTTGTAAGGGTACAAGTCAGCAATATTGAAAACCGGTGATATGCCTACTCCACTAGGCAATTCTATCTCATAGGCATTGTTGGCAAACTTCTCAACAATCCTACAAGGACCTGTCTTCTTCATCTTCAACTTGGTATATTCACCTTTGGGAAACCTTTTCTTCCTAAGATGTACTAGGAAAAGATCTCCAACCTTAAAACTGACTCTCTCCTTTTCAAATCTACCTTTTGTTTGTACCTTTCTACACTAGCTTGGAGCTGTTGTTTCACTTGTTAATGTATCTCTTGCATGGCAATGGAAAATCGTTCACCCTCTGCACTTTGCTTCTCCATACCACTGATATCTCTGAGTTCAAACACTCCTCTTGGCTTCATGCCATAGAACACTTGAAATGGACTCTTGCTAATGCTCCTATTTACTGAGTCATTATAAGAAAACTCTGCTTGGGGTAACACAAGATCCCATTGTTTAGGATGATCCTTTGAAAGGCATCTTAGCAAGTTATCTAAGATCCTATTGACCATCTCAGTTTGGCCATCTATTTGAGGGTGGTAGGCTAAGCTAAAACTAAGATTTCTACCAAGCTTCCTCCACTATGTCTTCCAAAAGTGTCATAGGAATTTGCTATCTCTATTAGAGACTATGCTCAATGGTAATCCATGAAGTCTAACAACCTCCTTGAAAAATAAACCTGCAACATATGAAGCATCACTTGTACTTTTGTAAGGAATGAAGTGAGCCATCTTGGAAAACATGTCCACAACAACATAAACTGAATCAAAACTCCTTTGTGTCTTTGGCAAACCCATGACAAAGTCCATACTGATGGATTCCCAAGGCTTATTGGGATTGGGTAAAGGATGGTACAGTCCTGCATTAGTGTTGTTCCCTTTGCAATTTGACACACAATACACCTCTCCACAAACTTTCTTACATCTGATTGCATCCTTGGCCAAAAGTAGTGCCTTCTTAGCTGCTCCAATATCTTATCAAGACCAAAATGACCTGCCATAATTTCACAATGCTTTTCTTTGATGAGATTATCCCTCATGGAACACTTGGGTACACAAATTTGTGCCCATTTAAATAAAAAACCATCATGTATAAGAAAATATAACCACTTCTACTTGTTGGTACTAGTAGGCTGCTTACAAATAGCATGTGCTTCTTTGAAATCTTCATCACCTTCATATATCTCCTTGAGTGCTTCAATCCCAACACTCTATAGCTAAATTTCTTACACCATTAATGCCCTTCTACTCAAAGCATCAGCTAGCTTGTTACTTTGCCCCTTCTTATGTTTGATTGTGAAAGTGAAGTTTTGTAGGTATTCAACCCACTTAATGTCCCTTTGACTGAGTTTTTCTTGACTGTTTATAAATTGAAGTGCAATATTATCTGTATAAACCACAAACTCCTTAGGTAAAAGGTAGTGTCTCCATTTCTTGAGGGATTGAACCATTACATACATTTCCAAGTGATATGAAGAGTATTTCTTTGCATTATTTAGTTTTCACTAAAATATGCTATTGGTTTGTTGTCTTGGCTTAAAACTACCCCTATAGCATGTCCACTAGCATCACATTCTATTTGAAAGACCTTATTGAAGTCAGGGAAGACCAAGATAGGCTATTCTATTACTCTCTTTTTCAGATATTGGAAACTTTTATCAGCTTGCTCAGTCCACATAAACTTCTTTTTCTTATCCTCCTTAATGGTATCTATGATGGGTGCACATATATGAATGGAACTCTTGATAAATTTCCTATAAAAACTTGCAAGACCATGGAAACTTCTTACCTCTGTGATTGATCTAGGTGTAGGCCACTCCAATATTGCCTTCACTTTGTTTGGATCCATCTTCAACATCCCCTTTGAGACCACAAAACCAAGGTACAACAGTTATTTCTTCATGAACTCACACTTTTTAAGGTTGATTAACAATTTTTCCTCTTGTAGCCTTCTCAACACCAAATTCAAATGATACAAATTCTCTTCTTTATTAGAAATAAAAACCAATATTTCATCAAGGTAAACAACTACAAACTTACCAATGTATGGCTTGAGGACCTCATTCATGAGCCTCATGAAAGTACTAGGTGCATTTGAAAGACCAAATGACATAAAAAGACACTCATACAGGCCCTCATTTGTTTTGAGTGCTATTTTCCATTCATCTCCTTGTCAAATCCTTATTTGATGGTATCCAATTTTGAGGTCTATCTTTGAGAAGTAGCTTGCCCCACTCAAACAATCCATCAAGTCCTCTATTCTTGGAAGTGGAAACCTATATCTAATTATTATCTTGTTTATTGCCCTGAATCAGTGCACATTCTCCACTCACCTCCTTTCTTAGGTGCCAAAATAGTTGGAACTGCACAAGGGCTAAGACTCTCCCTTATTAACCCTTTGTCAAGCAACCCTTGTACTTGTTTTCTGATTTCTTCATTTTGTTGGGGTGTCATCTTATAGTCTGCCTTGTTTGGTAGACTAGCCCCTGGTATGAAGTTTATATGGCGACTGATTTCTCTCATTGGAGGCAAGGAGTTAGGAAGCTCATCCACAACTATGACTGCATAATCCTTCAACATGTCCTGAATCTCACATGGTAGCTCATCAATTCTTGCTGATGTTATGACAGTCTTAGGTCTGACTAGCACTGCAAAACCTATCTCTTCCTCCTCCATTGTCTTTAGAAACTCCTTTTCACCCACTATCATCACACTTGAGCCAACCTTTTGATCTTTATCTTCCTCTTTCAAAGGGGCTAAGGTATAGGTAACTCCATCCTTCTCCAAAACATAGACATTCTTTCTACCATCATGCATTGTTTTTCTATCATATTTCCAAGGCCTACCAAATAATACATGGCACACATCCATTGGAATGATGTCACATAACACCTTGTCTTTATACCTTCCTATTTGAAACTCTACCCAACACTATTCATTGACTAGTACTTGTCCCTTATTCAACCATGAGACCTTGTATGGTGTAGGGTGAGGTAATCCCTTCAAATTTAGTTTCTCTACCATCTCAACAACAACTAAATTATTAGTACTACCAGAATCTATAACAACTTGACAACACTTACCTTGACACTTGCAAACAGTCCTAAATAGTGACTTCCTTTGAGGTGGCTCCTTCTCCACTGGAACCTTGATCATTGTCCTTCTCATCAGCAATGATTCTCCTCTCTCTAGCTCTTCTAGTTGTGGTGAGGAGTTAACACTTTCTTCATCTCCTCCTTGAGCAACTTGATTTCTTCTTTCACTTCTAAAAGTGGTAGTTGATTGCTCTTCTAGACACTCCCAAGCTTGATGGCCTGCAAACTTGTTGCACTTGTAGCATTTACTTGTGAAACCATTGAATGCTCCTCTTTGTCCAAATCTGCCCTTGAAATTAGGCCTTCTTTCTCTAAAACATCCTCTTGAACTTGTTGCTTGTTCTTATGAGGTGCTTGACGCACCTTGTTTTTTTTGTGACTGTCCTCTACCAACATATGGACCTCCACCTCTGTAAGTCCTTCCTCTACCTCTATTCTACTTTTCTTGCTTCCTATCAACTTCTCCTCAGCCTTTAAGGCTAGTTGATAACATTCTTCAAGTGTCTTGGGTCTTGTAAGGCTCAACTCATCTTGTAAGATATACTTCAACCCATTAAGGTATCTTGCAACCTTGTCAGTATCATCCTCCACGTGTCTTGATCTGATACTCAACCTATAAAACTCTTCAATGTACTATTTCACCCCCATATCTTTTTGTTTCAATTTTCAAATTCCTATACAATTGAGTCATGTAGTCACTAGACATGAATTTGCCCTTCAACTTAGCAATCATCCTATCCCAAGAAGTAATCTTGGATTTGCCTTTCTTTCTCCTTTCTTCTTGAACAGAATCCCACCATAGGGATGCATGGCCTTTCAACTTGGTCCTGGCCAACTTTACTTGTTGCTCTTTAGGTACATCCTCAAACTCAAAGTACTTGTCTAACTCCCCTATCCAATCAAGGAGTTCTTCACCATTCAAACTACCTGCATACACTAAAAGTTCCATCTTCACCTTGGTTCCTTTACCCTTGAATTCCTTCAACAATCTTTCCATCCTTAAATCATCAGCATCCCTCTCTTCTTGAGGTTCTTCTTGTGGTGCTTCATCCACCACTTCATCTTGGTCACTCGTATCTCCTGTAACCACCACTCTTCTTTGGTTAGCTTCCACTATAGTGAGTCTTCCATCCAAACTGACTCTCATTTCCCTCATTTCTCTGGCAAGGGCTTCTCCCAACTATGTGGCTATTCTCTTTGCCACCCTTTCAGCTGCATTGACTCTTGGAGGCATCTTTCACCTTTTCTTTGATTATCAACCCTTTCTTGGCTTTCTTGGATTAACCTACTTTGATACTAATAATGATGTAGAGGGATAAACAAATTGTCAAGAAACAAGTGTTTTCAGACTCTATGGACTTTCCTGAAAGTGTTTCAAACCTACCTTTACAAGATTTCTACAAGTTTTCACACTAGGCTCAAACCCTCATGGAAGACCTAATTGAGGTGCTATTGAATCCACACTCACTCCTATGCTTTTTTAGGCTTCTCAACCTTCAATGCACTCTTGAGGATCTCATCAAACTCTCACAGTGCTATGGTGAGTTCAAGAAATGTGTTTTCCATTAAACCCTCAAGGACACCTATGGTTTTGATAGTTTTAAGGACAATGCACACAAACAGACCTGCACAATTCACTCATACGATTAAATTAGGACTTCTCCTTTGGTAGGAACCTGGGAAGCAACCTAAGGAAGGGTTTCACCAAGTTTCATTAATTTTCAACGGTCAGAACAAAAGATATGAATTTATTTCACTCGCTGGAAACTCTAGTTCAATAACAGGGCTGCTAGTAGTAATTTTGCTATAACTTGCTCAAAACATCATGAAATTTAATGAAACCAAAAGAATTTGAACCTGTAAACACAACACTATCATTCCATCCTCTCTTAGATCTACATTTGTTCCATATAGGGCCATACAAGGATGTTTTCAAACTATAATTGCAGAAAATTGACCAAAAATGGTGAAGAAACGGGGTATTTCAACCAAAAACTCCTTTCCAGCTTCTTGGAGCGTGTATTCCAATTCATTCAAGGTGAATTAATGTTAAAAAAATAGTTTCCATTGAAATTACATGCTTTTCCTTCAAAACCCCTAAATGTAACCTAATGTTTTATGCCTTAAACTTGCAAAATATGCACTTTTACACCCTAGACATGAAAACAAAACATGGAAAGAGACCTTATGTTAGGGATAGCCGGTAGAAGATATCAATTAAATGCAAATAAAGATTAAATAGAGGAATAAAAAATACACAAAAATAATAACAACGAGAGACAAGTTTTAACGTGGTTCACCCAAACTTGGGCTACATCCACCAACAGAGAGTCCAATATTATTTAGTAAATCAAACTGATTACAACCAGTAATCCCTGCAACTCAATACCATTGTAAATGCTACAATAAAATATCAACCAAAACCTTAACCCTTAGTCACTTTTATCAAGCCTTATGTCGGTTACAAAAATAGGGTTTTTTTATGTCGGCTCATGAAAAAAAAAAATCGGGGGCTGCCGCCCCTGAAACCCCGCTCGGGGCCTGACTTGGCCCCAAACCCCGGCGATGATACATAACTAGTGTATAGTACTTGCATGATCAGTCGCCACCTACCAACACCTTACAAGGTTAGTCATGGTCTTCTCAAACCTTATTAGACCCCACCAACCTAAAACTACAACTAAGGAACAAACCCCAACCTTTTACAAGCCAAAAAGCACCTAGAAAATTCAAATTTGCATTTTGGTGGGAAAAGAAAAATTTGAAGTTCTAGGCCTATTTACACAACTTAGACTATTGAAAATGATCCTAATGGATATCCTAAGACCTACCCTAACACAAATAATACTCCTAACATCAAAATGAGCATAAAAACAAACCAAAGTGATGCTCCTGCATCAATTCTAGCTTCGTGGGCTTTTTTATTTGCAGGTATCTAATATTGTGATTATTCATCACAATTTGTTTGATGAAACTATGGCACTCTTTCCGGGATATAATCCTGAAGATCAAGTCATCATTGAAAAGGTTGTTGTTATGTACATGATGAGATATAATAAGTCTCTAGAGGAGATCTTGTCCAGAGTACCGCAAAGCCTACAAAAACCTTTAAGGAGGGATAGAGGAGAAATTGTAGCCCTCAATGAAAAACTTAGACAAGATGCCTTGAATAAAGTTGGGGCTTCTCTTTCAGAAGAAGAAAAGAGAAATTAGTTCAAAGACAAGCACAAGAGCTTAGAACAAAACACAGAATAGACACTGTCATGCAGAACAAAAGGGAAGACATTGAAAAATCGCAAGAGAAACTAAAGAAATCACTCTTAAAGTGCTTGGTGAAGTAAGAGAAATAGGGGATGTGAAATAGTCATGTGTTTCACCACCACAATCACCTCATTATGCTGCTACATCCTCTCCAAAGAAAGAAGAACACATTGAAAAGGAGAAGATTGATGAAAATATGCAAGATACTGATTCTATTCCTTAGGACAATCAGAAAGATGGACAAAGTGCTCCGAAGAACACTGAACAAGTGAATGATCAGATAAGTGTGCAAGATCAATAGGATGTTCTAGTGAATACAGAGAAATATGAAGAACCTGCCAAAGATGTGGTTGCTGGTGAAAAAGAAAAGACCCCAGAGAAAAGCCAAGATGGAGCAAAAGAGACTGGTCAAGGATCAACTGATTCTGTCACATATTTATTAAACTTACAAATACAATTTCAACTAGTTGTCACTCCTCAATTGCTGCAGGTTCCAACCAATGAAGGACATATTGACTTGACAAGCATCTCTCCTCTACACAAATTGTAGCTCAATGATATACTACATGTCTCAGCAAGAAAAGAGTTCTTACAAGAAAATTAGAAGAAATCCAGTGCAATAGAGGATGCTGTGAGGTTGATACAAGAAGGGTTACCAGAGGTAACCATTGACTCCTCTTTGCCTCTAGAGAAAAAGCTCAAGTTGTTAATGGACTCCTTTAAGGATCACTCCTCCCACATAGAGCAAAAAGCAGGACAAGAGGCAACAAGAAGAATAAATGACAAAAGAATGGCTGAGATGGCTGACAAATGTACTAATGCAAATGACAAGCTTAAGGAAAACTTGAAGAAATTTAAAGATTGCATTGATGAGGTCACAACATTATATTTGTTCTACCTAAAATGGCCAAACTCTACAAAGTAGATCAAAACTCATTGACTCCATTGAGTCACAAATTTCTAAACTGGTCAAGGTTTATGATTTGTCAAAAGACAAGACTTGTGCAACAAGGGAACAAGTCAAAAACTTCATGCACAATTATTTCAACTACAGGATTGTTACCCTTCTATTTACCCTTATTCATTTTTTTTTTTTGTGAACCTCCCTAAGCAAGAGTTGATTTACCATCTTCCCTTATTAGTCATATATTTGTTTCCTAAGTCAGCTCTTTGTTATTAAAGTTCACCCACCTATCGTTTTTGTGTGTGAAGTTATTGAAGAGTCGAACCTTTGAACTTGAACCCTTTGCAATGGTTCAAAAGTTCAAACGGTTCAAGAGTTCAATACTCAATGCTTCGTAAGGAGTCGTGTTCACTCGATCCCCTTGTGTAATTCAATGTGTCATTGAACCTCCCGCTTGAACCTCATAGCGGAGTTCAATGGTTCAACGGTTCAACGTTCCCTCACTATAATCTCATTTTCCTCAAAGCCATTTACACCAGAGATGTAGTTTACAACTGGGGAGATTTCAAAAGGAGAAAACAGAAACTTGGAAGATTCGTGCAAATGGGAAGGTGGAAAGAAGGGAATGGTGTTACCTTTCCAACCCTTGTCCTTGACATTTCACAACGTCAGCTACTACGTGGATATGCCTACAGAAATGAAGAGAGAGGGAGTTGTAGAAGAGAGGCTCCGGTTGTTGCGTGGCGTGAGTGGATCATTCAAGCCTGAAGTGCTTACTGCTTTGGTAGGAGTAAGTGAGGCTGGAAAGACCACCTTAATGGATGTTCTTGCTGGAAGGAAAACTAGTGGGTATATTGAACGATCCATCACTATCTCTGGCTTTCCCAAGAGCCAGCAAACCTTTGCACGGATTTCTGGTTACTACAAACAAACTGGGATGCTCTTATGGGCCTCCCTGGAGTGAATGGTTTGTCTACAGAACAGAGAAAGAGATTGACAATTGGAGTAGAACTTGTGGTGAATCCTTCAATAATATTTATGGATGAGCCTACAACGGGACTGGATGCAAGGGCTGCTGCCGTCATTATGAGAACTATTCAGAATACGGTGGATACAGGCCAGACAGTTGTCTGCACCATTCATCAGCCAAGCATCGAAATATTTGAAGCCTTTGATGAGCTAATAATGATGAAGCTGGAAGTATCGATGTTGTACAGTCACATCTCTTTTGAGCATAGGATTTACAATCTTTGTTGACTCTATTATGTGGAAAAGATTCTTATGGCCTGAAATGGAGGTTTCGTGGTTTAATTCTGTCTTGAATCATAGCTCTGAGTGGGGTGTGTTTCCTGTACATTGGTATTTTATTTGAGCACTTCCAAGATCGTTGTTGGTGGCTTTCCATCTGTGCTTTGTAGGCATAATTCTTTTTAAAAAAGACGCAATAGTATGTTCTACCCATCCTGACCTTTATTGTACTTTACTCCAAGCTTTCACACAAGGAGCTCCGGTTCATAATATCAGCTATTCCCATGCTCAATCTTTCAGCAGCAGTTGCAGCTACACAAATTTACAATAACAGGAGTAAGAGCATTTGGAAGTGGGCATATATTGGCATGATAGGCTCACTCCTTGCAAGTCTAGGACTCTCTCTTATAATGAGTGTTGCTTCTTATGCAAACTATCCAGCTGGTTATGCATTAAATGCTCTGCATAATAAAGATTTCCACTCTAATACATCTTATACCCATGCGGTTCACATTGATATGTTTGCGGCAATGAATGGAATTTCTCACTTATGTGAAAAGGATTTTTCTTGGAGATATTCCAAGGAAGAGGATCTTTCTTTCAAAGAAATTATTGGTAGAAATTTTACATATCTCATCACTGAACATCAAAGAATAGCTGGCTTTCAATGTTTACTGGCTATTTCTGGATTTAGTAGGCCGTTCTCTTATGGACTCCAGAGCTATGAAAGTCCTCAAAAGGGAACATTAATTGGCCTTCCTGCTGTGCACCTTACAACAAAGCTTCAAATGACTAATAAAGTGGAATTTGTTGATGATGTATCAATGTCATATAATGGTTTACATGCTGCGCTGGTATTGGTGGCGCACACACATTGTGGAGGATATTATGTTGAAAGCAGAGAAAGAGAATTTCCATTTGTCACTTGATTCAAACAATGATGAAGGAGCACACCTTTATAGTGTTCTTGAACATGCTTCTGAGCTTGAATTAATAATGGCAGATATGACTTCTGCACAACTTGCCACTTTTGCAGCTTATCAGTCTAAACGAGAGGCAATTAGGCAGGCTTCCATAGGGAAAAACATTCAAAAAGCTTTGGAGAATGCTGATTTGGACTCCGGAAAAGTTACTCCATTTATGAAAGTAAGGATAGTTAGTCCGACACGCAAGTGTTAGACTAAAATAAAGGAAAAAGGAGAAATGAGAGGCCTGTTAAAGTAGGAAGGCTTGGTTACAATTTGGCAACCAACAAAAAATCATTTTTTTTTCTTTCAATCTTAAGGAAGGGGCCATCTACTATATCTCTAGCCTTGTTCCACTGGGTGGCAGATCAAGTAATAGCTACAGTCAGAATATACTTCAATTTCAAGCAAATAAGTCTACAGTATGGCATCGTATTCCACAATCAGTGTGTCATAACTTTGAATTTATGTGCAACCCAAGGAGTGCGTTGCAACTTTCAAACTTGGGAAAAGTTCCTCTGCACAGATCCACAGTGGGATTATGTAATTTGGTGAAACAAAAAGGAGGTCAAAAAAAATAATCTTTGGGTTGCAGAAATGACAGATAAGTGGGCCATGTCCACTAATGTAGTGAAATTAAGTAAAGCAATCCTATGAGGTTATTTGGATAAATGAAGAAATTACGTGGTGAAAATGCATTGAAGTGGTATATTTTTCAAAAAGATCATATAAGTAAAAAAAAGCTGTCTTTCAAGAATCAGTTATACAAGATAAGAATAGGCATATTATTTTCAAAGGAGGCAGTTATAGAAACGGTAACGTCTCGGTGAACAAAAAAAAAGATGTGATCTGCAGAAGGAGGGTGGGGGGGCATAATTTTTTTTTTCCATCTCTCTCCTGGAGTTTTCGGTGGAATAGGGGAAGTAGTAGGAGCAGACTTTTTTTTTAAGCTATAGTTTGCTGTACAGAAAAATGAGTCTGTGAACTCTTTTTGTATTGGGAGAAATAAGGAAGATGTTTATGAATCTGTGAATTCATTTATGATTTCTTTAGATTACAAATCCCTATGTGTGTCTGTAATCATTTTTCAATATAGTTTCTGTGATAACGAATTGTGGGAATTTTTATTTCTGAATCTTTGAATTCATGATCTCTTGAAAATGTTTTGCTATTCGTCTTCTCTTGTTTACTGATTGAAGTTGTAGGGTAGGTGAAATGTGAGTCATTTAACCTACTTCTCCTTCATTTTAGTTTTAATCTTTCGCATATACTTTCATGGTTATGTGTATATGTTAGTAAGCCTTTCTTGCTTTTTGGTTAAAAGCATGCCCTCGTATTTTCATTCGTTGTATATTTTAGGAGGGAGCTATACCTCTAAAATTCAGAGGAAAGTTGCCAATTAAATGGCAAATTCTCCATTTGTTGGTGCTATTTGTCCTTCTATTTGGGTATTCGAGTCATTTTTCTGTAGTTGTTTGTGAGGGACAAATCTGTATACCAACAGATTTTTGGCGACTCCACTGGGGATCCAAAAAGATTGGTGCTACATCCCTATTCTCCAGTAAATTGAAGATACCTCATTGAAAGAAGAGGTTGGCGACTCTGTTTATATGAAGATCTCAGAAAATGGTTAGATTCCAGGCAAGCCAAAGAAATCAGTTTAAAACCAGAAGAAGACCTATGCCAATGGTTGAAGAGATATTATCTGAAAATGATGAAATACTTCATTTATTATGGAATAATTTCAAAGCTAGTATCTCTGAAGCAGAGAAGAAGAAGTTGCATCCATCCAAAGATGACAAATCTACATCACTGCTTAGAAGTTTGCATGACAGGTTCTATTCTCTCCAAGATTTTAAACAAAAGGTTAATGAGGATCAAGTTCCTTATAATTTTTCTGTTCTTAGTGAACAAGACTGTGTGCAAACATTAGTTGAGCCTAAAAATTTGTCCATACCATGGAATCACAATCAGCAACAAAGAAAATATTTAAGCCATGATGAAAGTAAAAGACCAAAAAAATTTTCAGCATACATACAAAGGAGTGAAATAGAACAATCATCTGCTCTTGCTGAAGAGAATAATGAAGAATTACCATCAGAAGAACCCAATATCACTATCATTCCAAACTGGTGCCTGGAGGGACCGAATGATGACTTTTTACGTGGAGTTTTGAATGAAGATGGTCACATTACAGAAATTGAAAAGGATGCATCTAGAAATGTCTCAAACAATATAAAAAAGGGTATGGATGATTCTATATTTTCTCCTGAATCATAAATATTTAATTTTGACATGGATGAAAGAAACCAAATAATAGAAAGTGTTTCATATGAAGCTGAGAAAGAGTTCTTAAATTCAAACATGGAACTCTTTGTTTTTGATGATGCTGATTTAACATTGGAAGAGATGAAACAATCAAATCTTTGCGCTTCTCCTGAATACTCATCATTTAAATTTCTTTGTGAAGAAAATGGAAAGTCACAAGAAAAGGTAGGAGACATTGCACAAGTTCTTATGGTCTCATTTCAATTTCCTATTACCTATGATGTTGATTCAATAAATGGGATGTATGCATGCAAAAGTGGGACTGAAAATTTTGATAATGTGATGATCAAGCCTGGTGAAGGTATGGACAAATTGCATTCTCAATCTGTTTGTGCTCTCAGGGATGATTTTATTTGTACAAATAATGAAGAAGTCATTTTTAGATTTGATCCCATGATTGTAGAATGTGAGATTCAGAAAACACAATCAGTAGTGAACTACCTAGAGGTTAATTCAGATTCTCAGCCTCATCCATTTACAGTTTTTCATGAGATACATACGGCTGATGATAATTCTTCCAATGGTTCAACTATTTCTTTTCAGACTTGGAATATCAATTTACATGCTGCAGAGAGATGTAATCATATACAGGAAAGTGTTGGGGTAGCCAGAGAAGGTTCTATATCTTATGGTGTTTGTGTGGGTTGTCCAATCCAGGGACTGATTTCTACATGTTTGCAAAATCAGATGCATTCTAACATTACACATGAGGCCAACATTCAGATAGATGTTGGTAGTTATGTACTAGACAATGCTGACATGAGTCATCTTATTGCAGAAACATACAATGAAGAATGGCTTTTTGAACAGAAAATCACATCTAGAGGATTTTTGTATGACGCCATTCCTATTAAATCAATCACGATGGTCATCAGTTGGCAGTTGGTTGCTTGCAGGCTTCTCACGTACTAATCATTATTTCACAGAGGCTGCTATTTCTCCTAGCCTATCAATGGGTTTGCATAATCACTCTGGAGTCCCTTGAGGTAGGGTCTTCATGACCATGTACATAGTAGGAGTTTTGATGTGCTGGTAGTGTAGTTTCCTTTCTTGTTGCGTCCTATTTTTGGCTTGTTTCGGCCCCTGTGCTGTCTGACTCTATTGGCCCAATGGATAGGCACTGGTCTTGACTTGAGATTCTGGATTCCTTGCTTTGTCCTTTTGTAGTCCTCGTCCCCAGTCAGAGCCAATGTTACCCTTCTATTTACCCTTATTCATTTTTTTTTGGTGAACCTCCCTAAGCAAGAGTCGATTTACCATCTTCCCTTATTAGTCATATATTTGTTTCCTAAGTTAGCTCTTTGTTATTAAAGTTCACCCACCTATCATCTTTGTGTGTGAAGTTATTGAAGAGTCGAACCTTTGAACTTGAACCCTTTTCAATGGTTCAAAAGTTCAAACGGTTCAAGAGTTCAATACTCAATGCTTCGTAAGGAGTCGTGTTCACTCGGTCCCCTTGTGTAATTCAATGTGTCATTGAACCTCCCGCTTGAACCTCATAGCGGAGTTCAATGGTTCAACGGTTCAATGTTCCCTCACTATAATCTCATTTTCCTCAAAGCCATTTACACCAGAGATGTAGTTTACAACTGGGGAGATTTCAAAAGGAGAAAACATAAACTTGGTAGATTCGTGCAAATGGGAAGGTGGAAAGAAGGGAATGGTGTTACCTTTCCAACCCCTGTCCTTGACATTTCACAACGTCAGCTACTACGTGGATATGCCTGCAAAAATGAAGAGAGAGGGAGTTGTAGAAGAGAGGCTCCAGTTGTTGCGCGGCGTGAGTGGATCATTCAAGCCCAAAGTGCTTACTACTTTGGTAGGAGTAAGTGAGGCTGGAAAGACCACCTTAATGGATGTTCTTGCTGGCAGGAAAACTAGTGGGTATATTGAATGATCCATCACCATCTCTGGCTTTCCCAAGAGACAGCAAACCTTTGCACAGATTTCTGGTTACTACGAACAAACTGGGATGCTCTTGTGGGCCTCCCTGGAGTGAATGGTTTGTCTATAGAACAGAGAAAGAGATTGACAATTGGAGTAGAACTTGTGGTGAATCCTTCAATAATATTTATGGATGAGCCTACAACGGGACTGGATGCAAGGGCTGCTGCCGTAATTATGAGAACTGTTCGGAATACGGTGGATACAGGCTAGACAGTTGTCTGTACCATTCATCAGCCAAGCATCGAAATATTTGAAGCCTTCAATGAGCTAATAATGATGAAGCTGGGAGTATCGATGTTGTATAGTCACATCTCTTTTGAGCATAGGATTTACAGTCTTTGTTGACTCTATTATGTGGAAAAGATTCTTATGGCCTGAAATGGAGGTTTCGTGGTTTAATTTTGTCTTGAATCGTAGATCTAAGTGGGGTGTGTTTCCTGTACATTGGTATTTTATTTGAGCACTTCCAAGATCGTTGTTGGTGGCTTTCCCTCTGTGCTTTGTAGGCATAATTCTTTTTAAAAAAGATGCAACAGTATGTACTACCCATCCTGACCTTTATTGTACTTTACTCCAAGCTTTCACACAAGGAGCTCCGGTTCATAATATCGGCTATTCCCATGCTCAATCTTTCAGCAGCAGTTGCAGCTACACAAATTTACAATAACAGGAGTAAGAGCATTTGGAAGTGGGCATATATTGGCATGATAGGCTCACTCCTTGCAAGTCTAGGACTCTCTATTATAATGAGTGTTGCTTCTTATGCAAACTATCCAGCTGGTTATGCATTAAATGCTCTACATAATAAAGATTTCCACTCTAATACATCTTATACCCATGCGGTTCACATTGATATGTTTGCGGCAATGAATGGAATTTCTCGCTTCTGTGAAAAGGATTTTTCTTGGAGATATTCCAAGGAAGAGGATCTTTCTTTCGAAGAAATTATTGGTAGAAATTTTACATATCTCATCACTGAACATCAAAGAATAGCTGGCTTTCAATGTTTACTGGCTATTTCTGGATTTAGTAGGCCATCCTCTTATGGACTCGAGAGCTATGAAAGTCCTCAAAAGGGAACATTAATTGGCCTTCCTACTGTGCACCTTACAACAAAGCTTCAAATGACTAATAAAGCGGAATTTGTTGATGATGTATCAATGTCATATAATGGTTTACATGCTGTGCTGGTATTGGTGGTGCACACACATTGTGGAGGATATTATGTTGAAAGTAGAGAAAGAGAATTTCCATTCGTCACTTGATTCAAACAAGGATGAAGGAGCACGCCTTTATAGTGTTCTTGAACATGCTTCTGAGCTTGAATTAATAATGGCAGATATGACTTCTGCACAACTTGCCGCTTTTGCAGCTTATCAGTCTAAACGAGAGGCAATTAGGCAGGCTTCCATAGGGAAAAACATTCAAAAAGCTTTGGAGAATGCTGATTTGGACTCCAGAAAAGTTACTCCATTTATGAAAGTAAGGATAGTTAGTCTGACACGCAAGTGTTAGACTAAAATAAAGGAAAAAGGAGAAATGAGAGGCCTTTTAAAGTAGGAAGGCTTGGTTACAATTTGGCAACCAACAAAAAATCATTTTTTTTTTCTTTCAATCTTAAGGAAGGGGCCATCTACTGTGTCTCTGGCCTTGTTCCACTGGGTGACAGATCAAGTAATAGCTACAGTTAGAATATACTTCAATTTCAAGCAAATAAGTCTACAGTATGGCATAGTATTCCACAAGCAGTGTGTCATAACTTTGAATTTATGTGCAACCCAAGGAGTGCGTTGCAACTTTCAGACTGGGGAAAAGTTCCTCTGCACAGATCCACAGTGGGATTATGTAATTTGGTGAAACAAAAAGGAGGTCAAAAAAAATAATCTTTGGGTTGCGGAAATGACAGATAAGTGGGCCATGTCCACTAATGTAGTGAAATTAAGTAAAGCAATCCTATGAGGTTATTTGGATAAATGAAGAAATTACGTGGTGAAAATGCATTGAAGTGGTATATTTTTCAAAAAGATCATATAAGTAAAAAAAAGCTGTCTTTCAAGAATCAGTTATACAAGAAAAGAATAGGCATATTATTTTCAAAGGAGGCAGTTATAGAAACGGTAACGTCTCGGTGAACAAAAAAAAAAGATGTGATCTGCAGAAGGAGGGTGGGGGGGCATAATTTTTTTTTCCATCTCTCTCCTGGAGTTTTCGGTGGAATAGGGGAAGTAGTAGGAGCGGACTTTTTTTTAAGCTATAGTTTGTTGTATAGAAAAACGAGTCTGTGAACTCTTTTTGTATTGGGAGAAATAAGGAAGATGTTTATGAATCTGTGAATTCATTTATGATTTCTTTAGATTGCAAATCCCTGTGTGTGTCTATAATCATTTTCCAATATAGTTTCTGTGATAATGAATTGTAAGAATTTTTATTTCTAAATCTTTGAATTCATGATCTCTTGAAAATGTTTTGCTATTCGTCTTCTCTTGTTTACCGATTGAAGTTGTAGGGTAGGTGAAATGTGAGTCATTTAACCTGCTTCTCCTTCATTTCAGTTTTAATCTTTCGCATATACTTTCATGGTTATGTGTATATGTTAGTAAGCCTTTCTTGCTTTTTGGTTAAAAGCATGCCCCCGTATTTTCATTCATTTTATATTTTAGGAGTGAGCTGTACCTCTAAAATTCAGAGGAAAGTTGCCAATTTAATGGCAACTTCTCCATTTGTTGGTGCTATTTGTCCTTCTATTTAGGTATTCAAGTCATTTTTCTGTAGTTGTTTGTGAGGGACAAATCTGTATACCAACAAGGATCAAAGAGAAAACATAAAGAAGCAATTTGGTTAGTTGAGAGAGGCAGTAAATCTAAGACTTGCCTCAATGGCTAGTTTGTTAGGGGAAGCATAAAAGGTAAAGAAAAAGATGAAGAACCCAAGCAACTTAGAGGAGGCTGAGGAAATATGCATGGAGATGGGATGTCAGAACCATATGCTATCCTCAAAATGTGTCATTTGGACTGCCACTGTTCAACAACTCAAGGTAATCTACAAGACCATCATACCATCCAAATGTGTTACTAGAACAATGTAAATAAAACAATTTTTGATGTACATAGTATTGCAGAAGTATTGAATAGATTGGTAGTACCATTTTGGTTTTCAAAGGTACACTTTTGTAACTAAATAACATAGTCAGGGGGAGTACAATGTAGAAGTATCTTTGAAAGGGGGAGTTTATACAATTTTTGGATAGATACAAACAAGGGATATCAATCCCTTTGTCCTTAATGTCAAAGGGAGAGAGAGAAACATATGTCTAAGGGGGAGTATATGTTGCCATCAATGACAAAGGGGGAGATTGTTGGCAATATGTGTTGTCATTGCTATCAACATAGTATACATTGATGTCAACATAGCAGATGGAAATGTATAGATAGACTTGTATAAAGAAAGAGATAGTATGGTCAAGGCAAACCAGTTCAGGAGAAGAGAAAACAATCTAAGTATGGTGAGATGATTAGTTTTGGGTTTGAGCATGGTGTAGAGGTAAACACTCATGTCTTTTCATGTTCCCTGCATCCACACATACATATCTCATCAGTTGGGAGTACCGCACTTATTGGTAAGAAGAAGAAAACTAAGGCATTCATAGTACACATCCTAAGGCAGAGTCAACTTGAATTGGTCCGCACTTATTTGCAAAGAAAGATTTGATATTGCAGTTCTAAAGATAGCTTCTTATATGTATTGACATGACATATCCAATTTTTTAGCTTCTCACATCTTCAGCAAGAAAATTTACAAGGGACCGTGTATTGGCCATCACCTAGACAGAGCAAAATAGTAATGGGGAGATAATGGAATCTTCACATTCCTCCGGAAGAGATTTGTTTGTCATGCAAGTCTGAGGAATGACTAAGATATGTACGAGACATGTTATGATGGAGTTTCAAGTGGTCTGATGGTCCACAAAGATAGTACTTAAGTGATAGAGGCAATACCATCTATTCCAGAGCCTGAATACACAAGTTGAGTTTTGCAAAAGTTGAAACATGTATAGATCTGTCACCAGAGCATATGCAGAGGTATTATATGCTCCAAGGTACATTAGGTATGATCTACATCTAGACAATTTTCATTTTCCAGTACCGCATCAAGTTATCATGTTTGCAAGTAAAGTTTTAAGTATAACTGTCCCCTGAAACCCTGGTTATCCAAGTCATCTTTTGAATTCCTCTAGAAACATCAGATAAGGGTGTGTGGATATGATAAGTAGCATATATTGATGTCTAAGTTGATTCCCATAAGGTTTCAGGCCTTGCACTTCACTGCAACATCATATCTTAAGATGTGAAGCATCACATGAGGTCTAGAAGACTCTATTTTCTATAGATAATCATGTTTCTTGTCTTGCGGATGCATAGTTTGACATGATACTTCTTCAACAAGATGTATAGATATTTTTGTGTTCATGTATGAATGGATTCTTGGTCCGCATAGAGTTTCTAGCTTCTCCCCAGCTGTATGAAGATGGTCAGTTAGTAGCATTGAGCAGTTTGAGCCGACTAGTTAAGTATCTAACATATGCAGAGGATCCTGATTAGTTTCCTTATCTTTGAATGTATGGAGAGATGTGCATTGATACCCTTAATGAAAAATCCCTGAGGTCTGCAACAAGTCTTCTCATCATTTTGCATGTGTTGAGTCCAACCAGTGACAAGTTACATGTTTCATTCAATATTGATCATGATGCCGACCTAATCAATGTTTCAATGTGTTGTGGAGGATATTTATAGAAGATATAAGTCATTTGAGAGGAAAAAAGGTGAAGGTGAATATAGTAGAGCAGAGGAAAAGATATGAAGTGCGCAAAATTAGTTTGAAGATATGTATTGAGCAAGAAAAGCGGACTGCACCATCAACATATAACAGATGTGTTCTCCATAGCAGTCCTTGTATCTGTATCATCATTGTAAATCTAATAGCAGCGAGCTGAGTATTCAGGGAGTAGAAGCTTCCTTGGGTTGTAGTCCTAAATCAAAGTTATAAATCAAGGAGTACTAGCTTCCTTGGGTTGAAGCCCTAAAACAAAGTTGTAACACTTTTGCAGTGAGCATATTATATTGTGAGCTAACACTCACCGTGGTTTTTCCTTGTCTTAGGGTTTTCCACGTAAAAGTATTGGTGTCATGTGTTGATTCTTGTGTTGCATGATTTCTTTTCTATTCTCTATGTTATTTAGTTTTAATTGTTGATATCTGGTTAAGTTTTAGTATGTGTTGATTCACCCCCCTCTCAGCACCTCATTGTGTTCAACAAAAACAAGGTTCCTTCATGGTGATGTAAAGGAGAATATTTATATGACACAGCTAGAGCACTACATGGTGAAAGGTAAAAGTAATTTGGTTTGTAAATTGAAGAAATCTTTGCATGGCCTCAAACAAAGTCCTAGGATGTGGTACTAGAAATTTGATACATATGTGTTGAGTTTGGGATTTGGGTGTTCTAAATCAGATCATTGTGTTTATTATAAATTTGATGGTGATTGTTTCCTATTTATTGCATTATATGTTGATGATATGTTATTTATTGGTAAAGGGAAAGGAATGATTTTAGAACTAAAGTCAACTTGTAGCTAAATTTGAAATGAAAGATCTCAGTGCAACTAAACACATTCTAGTGATGTAAATCAGAAGAGACAGAGTGAACAAAAAACTATAGCTTGGCTAGAGTAAGTATGCCAATTTAGTTTTATAGAGGTTTGACATTCAAGATTGTAGACCATTATGTGTTCCTATTACAATTGGAATAAACTTATCTGCTTCACAATGTTCAACATCCCCATCAGAGATGGAATATATGAGAAGAGTGCCTTACTAGAGTGTAGTTGGAGGTTTGATGTATGTTATGGTCTGCACTAGACCAGACATGCCCAAGAAATAGGAGTTCTTTTCATATATATGTCTAATCCTAGTAGAGTTCATTAGGATGCAGTTAAAGGAGCTTTTAGATATTTACGGGGTACCTCAGAGTAATCCTTGTGTTATCATGGTAATTTGATAGAAGACATGCATTCCCTTGATATTCATGGTTATGTGGATTTAGACTGGGTAGGTGATGTTGATAGAAGACGATCGACCGATGCTTATGTGTTTACTTTATTTGGTGGTGCAATTAGTTGGATGAGTAAGCGATGGGTTGTGGTTGCTTTGTCCACTACTAAAGTTGAGTATATGGCAGTTAATCATGCTTGTAAAGAAGCCATTTGGATTAAGAGATTGTGTTTAGACATTGGAATAAAATAAGGTGCAATGATAATTTATTATGACAATCAGAGTGTGATCTGCCTAGCTAAGAACTTGGCATTTCATGTCAAGACCAAGTACATTGATGTACATTATCATTTTTTTAGAGATATGGTTGAGGATGGTAGGGTGGAACTAGTTAAGGTAGAGACTTTGATGAATGTTGTAGATCCATTAACTAAGCTTGTGAGCATAGAGAAGTTTAGATGGTGTTCAGAGTTTACAGGCCTCTCGACCCCTAGCAACTAAATCATGGTGTTGATACTCCCTTTGCTCTTGCAAGGTGTTTGACAAGTGGGAGAATGTTAGGAAAGGTGTCTCAACCTTGCAATTACAAAAGGTTAATATTTATAGTAAGTTTGCATTTGAGCATATATGGGTCCAAAATTTTCACAAAAGCTATGGAATTGTCAAATAAACATTAGGTGAGTTTCGACCCAAGGTCATGTCTAGATGTCAAGATATTAAAGTTTTCATTTTTGAAACACCCAAAAAAGTTTCAAAGTCAATTTTGAGGCATCTAGAGGCCATTTTTGGACTTGAAAAGTTATATCTTGATAGGTCTTTTCACGAGATTTCCAACACATCAAATGGTTCGTTAATCAGCCTCGTATATCAAAAGTTATGGCCTTTGGAAGTTGGGTCTCCCGTATTGGAAAATGTGAAAATGTGTTGACAAAGAAAAGAGCTGTAAGGGGGAGTTACATGTGTTGGTGTGTTTTTGACACATGATAGGGTATTTTTGATTGGAGATAATTTAGGTGCCACTTTTTTGGGTGGTTTTAGCTCATAGTTTTGAAATTACCATTTGAGGTTTCAAGTATTATATGGAGGTTGTGTGTGAGATTCTTATAGATGTTGAGTTGCCTTTGGATCTCTAGTTGGGGATACTCCTATGAAATCTTTCTTTGCAAGTATATTGTAATCTCATTGATTTCTGAATAATATATTGGACGGCTTTTGGATTCTCCCAAAAGGGTTTTCCCCACAAATCACTGTGTTGTTGTATGATTGTTATTTATATTTATTTTTGTATGATTTTTGTAACTATTGTAAAGATTTAAAAAGTTTTACATAAACCTCCTCTCAAGATAAGTGTAGGAAGTTGTTCCGCTACCTTAGCTTCCTTACAAATAGAAATGTAGAAGGAAAGTAGGAAGTGCACAAAGACACAACACAAAACACCCCCTCTTAATCCAATATTTTGAACCCCCCAGAATTTGACACTCTATAGTTTTAGTGCATAGATGTTTCCAATGGAACAAAAATGAAGAATGACACTTTATAATTTTAGTGCGTAGATGTTCCCAATGGAACACACATGAAAAAATAAGATCACTTTTTTTTAAAATGACACTCAAATCTGAGTTGTCTATCAAAAGTTACAAGGGTTTTAATTTTCATCTTTTAATATATTTGCACTACAAAAAATAAATTGACTTCAAAATACATGCTTGAAGAGGGGACAAACTTAAGAACCCACTAGTAGACAACCTAGATTTAAGCCCCCCATTTAATCGTATGGTGCAGTCACGGTTGGAGGGTTCATAGAATGAACTATCCAAACCATACAGCTAGAGTAAAAACAACGGAAACAACACAATCATAGAATGCAATGGAAGATTCATGTATTCAAAGTATCAAAGAATTACAATGCTCATATTGCAGCAATATGCAGGCTACAATCAAAGGGCTCACATGCCTGCTTTTCGGGTTACAATAGATATGCAAGATATGGCATTGAAGTGCCTTCCTAAAAAGAATCTAACTTCTTAAACTATCTAAATCATATCATAGAACTACTAACTTCCTAAAGCATCTAAGGGATCTATATATATTATCTTCAAGCTCATGAAATCCTCCGCGTCGGCCACAAGAGGTTACAAACTCCAAAGAAGGATGTAACATGTAGAAACAAGTAGGTCGGCCTTAAACATTTGGTAGTGCTCCACAAATGCATGAAATTTGGTGTGGACCTCAAGGAATGTCTATCTGATCCTTATGTGCCATGTATGATGTTTCATTTGTCTCTACAAATCATGGAAGTGCTCCGCAAACTTCTCCTTTTAACTGACTGTCTGGATGCTCGGTAATGTGAAAGTTGATGATCTTCTGATAGCGATAACTTTTAGCAGACAAATCCAAATGTCCTAAAATTTGAATATGATGTAGATGATGATATGTAAATGCTAAGTCCTACTCCGCATGCTCTGATATGAAGATGTGGTGAAATGCAGTACAAAATGCTGAAACTACAACTGACTGAACTAAACTAAAAAATGAAAGAAAGAATGCAATATATATATTTTTGGTTGATGCAAGATTGCTCTGCAACCTGGGATGCTCCTACATCAGACACTTGGGGTTGTTGAAAAATTAAGTCCCTCACTTGTCTGGGGCTAGAGGAAATCCAAGGCGGTCTACCTCAGCTTGAGAAATCCATGATGAATCCTCTTCTGGTCTGCCTTTCCACTTGACTAGGTATTCTTTGTATTGCTTGCCTCTAGTACTACATCCAACTCTGCTATCCAAGATGTCCTCTATCTGTTTTGGTTGTTGCTGTGGTAATTGATTCTTCTATCCATCTTCAATGATGTCACTTGATTCTCCTTCATGATATTGATACAAGTCTGCAATGCTGAATATATGTGATATACCCAATGTCTTTGGTAGCTCCACTTCATATGCATTTCCTAAATCAAACTTCTTAAGTATCCTACAAGGTCCAAACTTCTTCATCTTTAGCTTGTTGTAAGTTCCCACTAGAAATCTCCCTTTTCTCAAATATACCATTACTTCATCTCCAACTAAAAATTCTTTGTGTCTCCTCTTCTCATTTGCTTGCTCCTTGTACTTACTATTCATCTCCTCCAAATGCTTCTTGACCTGATTATGTAGAGTCTCCATGTATCCTGCAGATTCTTCTACCTCTACACTTCTCTTATTCTCCATACTAATGTCTCTTAATTCTGCTATTCCTCTAGGTTTTACTCTGGTCACAATCTCAAATGATGTCTTCCCTGTACTCCTATTCATTGAATTATTTTAGGCAAACTCTGCTTGCGGTAGAATTAGATCCCAATTTCCTACCTTGTCTCCTACTAAACATCTCAACAAGTTATCCAAACTCCTATTTACCACTTCTGTTTGTCCATCTGTCTGTGGGTGAAATGCTAAACTGAACTTTAGGTCTGTCTTCATCTTCTTTGACAATGTCCTCCAAAAGTATCAAATGAATCTTGTGTCCCTGTCTGAAACTATACTCTTAGGTAATTCATGCAATCTGACAATCTCCTTGAAAAATAGGTCAGCAACATGCACTGCATCATTTCTCTTCTTACAAGAAATAAAATGTGACATCTTTGAAAATATGTCCACTACTACAAATATAGAATCATATCCCCTCTGTGTTCTTGGTAATCCTAATATGAAATCCATGCTTATGTCTTCCCAAGGTTTCTCTGGTACTATCAAAGATTTGTACAATCTAATATTCTAACTACTCCCTTTTGCAACTTGACATACTCTACAATTATGCACAAACTTCCTTACATCCTTATGTATCTGAGGCCAAAAGTAATGTTCACTTACCAAAGCTAATGTCTTTTCAATTCCAAATTGTCATGCCAATCCACCACTATGTTTCTCCTTTATCAAATTATCTCTCATTGAACTCCTAGGTATACACAATTGATTTCCTTTGAACAATATATCCTCCTGAATGAAATAATCCAACCACTTCTATATGTCACAACAGGCTCCTTACATGCTTTCCATGATTCTACAAAATCAAGATTCTCTACATACATGTGCTTCAGTTCCTCAAAACCTAATACTTCTATCCTCATCTCTGTCAACAAATTCCTTCTTCTGCTTAATGCATCTGCAACTTTGTTTGACTTCCCACTCCTATGCTTCAATATAAATGTGTAACTTTGCATGAACTCTACCCATCTCATATGTCTCTGATTCAACTTTCCCTAACTATTCAAATATTGTAAAGCCTGATGATCCGTGTACAACACAAATTCCTTAGGCAAAAAATAATGTCTCCACTTCTTCAAAGCTTGAATTATGGCATAGAACTCCTGATCATAAAATGAATATCTTCTCCTTGCATCATTCAACTTCTCACTGAAATATGCTATCGGTCTCCCTTCTTGACTTAACACTACTCCTATTGCATTTCCATTGGCATCACAATCTACTTGAAATACTTTGTTGAAATCTGGTAATGCTAACACTGGTTGCTCTATCACTTTCTGCTTCAACAGTTCAAAACCCTTATCATCTCTAGATGTCTACTTAAAGTCCTTTCTGTCACATCTCATTGTCTCTGTCATTAGTATGCATACTGAACTAAAATTTTTGATGAGCTTCCGATAGAAAATAGCCAATCCATAAAATGATCTTACCTCTCCAATGCTCTCAGGTGTTGGCCATTCAATAATTGCTCTAACTTTCTTAGGGTCCATCTTCAATCCTTCCACAGAAATCACAAATCCCAAATATATTGACTCTTCCTTCATGAAACCATGTTTCTTGATGTTTATCAATAACTTTTCTTCCCTCAACCTCTATAATACTTGTCTAATATGCCACAATTGTTCTTCTGTTGTCTTACTGAAAATCTAAAATATCATCCAAGTATACAATAACAAACTTACCCAAGAATTTCTTCAAAACCTTGTTCATCAACCTCATGAAAGTATTCAGTGCATTAGTCTATCCAAAAGGCATCACTAACCATTCATATAGTCCCTCATTTGTCTTAAATGCAGTCTTCCATTCATCTCCTTCTCTGATTCTGATCTGATGGTATCCACTCTCAAGTCTATCTTTGTGAAATACTTTGCTCTATTCAAATAGTCCATAATGTCATCCATCCATGGCAATGGAAATCTATACTTAACTGTGATCTTATTTATTGCTCTAGAGTATGTACACATTCTCCATTCTCCATCTTTCTTTGGTGCTAGCACTGTAGTTACCGCACATGGGCTCAAACTTTCTCTGATCAATCCTTTCCTCAACAATTCTTGTATCTATTATTCAGATCTTTCTGTTGGTGTCATCCGATGTGCTGCTTTGTTAGGCAAACTAGCTCCAGGTATAAGGTCCATATGATGATTGATACTCTGGATTGGTGGCAATCCTTCAGGTACATTATCTGATATGATGTCTTCATACTCTGTCAACAGTTCAGTTATCTCTTCTGGCGGTGGTTCTTCTTTATTTTCGGTAATAGTCTTTGCACTTAGGGTTTCGTACTTCTTAGGAATCAAAGAAAAAGACGTATTCTTATGTCTTAATCCATCTAGAAATTTTCTTCCATTAACCAAACAGATTCTAACATTTTCATACACTTCACTTTTAAGCTCATCTTCCAAAGGTATCAAGATATGTTTCTTCCCATTTGATGTTATAGTATAAGTATTCTTTCTCCCATCATGTATAGCTTTCCTATCATACTGCCATGGTCTACCCAACAATATATGACATACATCCATCGGCATGATATCACACAATACTTCATCATTATAAGATCCTATATGAAATTTCACCAAACATTGTTCACTCACCAGTACCTTATGTTCATCTTGAATCCATGCTATCTTGTAGGGCTTAGGGTGTTTCAATCTCTCCAGGTTCAGCTTAGTCACCATCTCCTCTGAAACCAAATTATTAGTACTACCACTATCAATGATCACTTTGCAACATTTAACTCCTGATTTACATTTGGTTTGGAACAAACTTTTCCTTTGTAGTGGTTCCTTAGTTGTCTTTGCTTGAAATAATGCTCTCCTCATGACTAATGATTCTCCTTTCTTTGGTTTTTCAACATAACTAGGTGATCCAACAGGTTCTTCCTCTGCATAAGCCACTCTTGCACTATTCTCTGTTCTCTTGCTTGTACTTCTCTGATGACATTCAAATGCTCTGTGTCCTCCACCTTCACACTTGAAATAGGTTCCTCTAAATGTTCTCTTATCAAACCCTCTTTCATCTCTCTTGTGTCCTTCATTGCGGTAATAATTATGATCCCCTCTACTATTGCAGTAAATGTTAGTGCTGAAGGAGCCTAAGAATAGGAACACAACTCCCACTAAGACTAGTGGCAAGCTAACTCTACAAAACTAGCAAGCTAACTCCATGAGACTAGCACACCTAAGCAAGCTTAACTCCAAGTGTAGGAATAATCCATGCGTAGGAGTAAACCACAATAAACAAACAAGGATAAATAATATCCTACACTAACAAGAGGCCATTTTTTAAATAGATTTACTAGGCAGGCCTCAGTTATGTCCTTTGAGTCTTGATCAAAAAATTTAGGTGGGATTTGCTTTTTGAGTTTCTTAATAATGGAAGGAAACTTATGATCTTCTTGGGCTATCCCCCCACCCTCATTTTTAGGAGGTTATTTCCTTTGAGTCTTGATCAGAAAATTTAGGTGGGAGTTGCTTTTTGAGTTTCTTAATAATGGAAGGAAACTTATGATCTTCTTGGGATTTCTATCCCCCCACCCTCATTTTTAGGAGGTAAATGTTCGCCCTCTGCATTTAAGTTATAATGTTGTTCATTTGCATTATTTTGGTGATTTTTGATTTCAATTAACAAGGCCTCATGGACATTTATCTCTTCACTACATTGTATTTAATTCACACTACTCTAATTACTACTAATAAATCAAATTTATTTATTTTTTAAAGAAAAACTATATCAATAGTAATAATAATTAAAAAAAATACAACATTAAAGCACAAGATACCTGGTGCACAAGAAACAAGGAATCTTCCAACTGAATTCTAAATTTAGTGATCTGCATTAAATCAAACATGTTCGGACCATAGGTACCATATTCAAACACCTTAAAGACAGGAATGAAGTATCCTCAAAAGTTGCAATCAATAAAAAAATCTACATTCCCCTAAGTCAAACCTAGTTTTAAAAAGCATATGAAATGGTCGCCCAAATCCCATCTGCTACAACTTGTGGAGCCCTTCAACTGGCTACTCCCCTTTAATTGCTCAAAAGTCATTCAGAATTTCAAAAGTCATGCGGAATTGAAATATATTAAGTTATACAAAAATAATGGAACTTACAAGTCATCTTACCAAAGGTTTGTTGCTTCTGGATTATTGACATCCTTATCACAAGCCTCAACATGCCTCATGTTGAAGAGAGAGAAAGCATCTTCGGATTGCTTTACCTCCAACCACAGACCGACGGTCTCTCGTGCATCTTCCATTCTAGAAGTGGCCCTACCCTTCATGAAGAGTATAGACTTAGGGTGACCTACAGTATTTTCCATCTAAGTACTGGTGTTGTATCCTACATAACACTATTGATTATACAACCCTAGATACCCTCTAGCTAAGTATGATCATACCAATAGGTTACGTAATCCTGGATACGGTGAACTGACAATGCACTTAGAGGCATGTGCACTACTTTGGTCAAAGTTTCAATATGAAAAACATTTGCAATAAATGCAGTCGATTTGTTCACCCACCCCAACTTGACTTGGATAATAACACAATCCTACAGTTGACTTGGTCAAATGAGTTTATTAATTGGTTTAGTCTCCTTGACTAGATAGGTTATCCGAATAATCACTGGGCTTTGTTCCTTAGATATCTGGGGTTTTTCTTTTTATACGAAGTTACTTAATGCTCTTCGGCATAATGATACTCATAAACTTACTTTGAATAATGACAACTTATCCTATCCCAACATGACATAATAATAGAGCGATAACTTGATAAGGAGAATATATTAATTCAATTAAAAGACACATTAAAATAATCAGAAGTTGCTAGGGACTTATTCCTCCCCATATCTTGATACCGGTTTACTAAATAACCTAGGGTTAGAAAGAGTTATATTCATAAATGAATACCGTGTTAGATCTAGGGCACACAACTGAGAGGGGGGGTGAATCAGTTGTGCAAAAAAAAAAACTTGCTTCTATTTCAAACACTTGATTCTTCTTGTTAATTGGCAGCATATCAATTAATCATTCATGAAAGCAGAAAGTATAAACACCGGAGCAGATAAACATCAACACATTAGACACCAAGATTTTTGACATTGAAAACCTAATTAAGGGAAAAACCACGGGGTGATTAACCCAAGGATTATTCTCTGTTAGAAGAATAAGAAAAATGCATGGCACATGCCAGTCAGGGCTCACTGCCTGAGCACACTGCTCACAAAGAGGCACACTGCCTACAAAGAGACACACTGTCTACAAGATCATAAGGAACCTTGAACTGGAGAATGACATCTTCACCATTTCTGGATCAATTCTATTTAAGCCCGAAACACTTCTGCTCTGCCTTTCGCTCTTTCGCTATACCATACTCATCCGCTCCACACCACACTTTGAAATGAACTCACAATCCTTTATTTATACAAGACATCGACTTAGGAACAATCATCTAAGCCAACAATCAACCATAAGAACATCCGCAAGATGAATAACACATCCGATCGGCCACCACAAGAGCATTCGCAGGATGAACAACTCATCCGGTCGGCTAGTCAGAACAAGAACTTCATCCAGAAGAATATCTTCAATTCTGGGCTCTACCATCAATGCAGACCAACAACACAACCTCAACATGATCCAAGAACCTTCACAAGCCTACCTGAATGACCAGGTACATCCACACTTCCTCTGCTCACTGGAAACTCTTCTCTTCCTCATCCGGAACTACAAGAACACAATCTATCACCACTATCATACTGCAAGAGGTGCTTTCGAACCTCCAAACCACATACCAATCAAGATGACACATCACCAGGACATCCCAAACACTCTGTCCAATCTGTAAAATAGGACAATGCACATCCGGATCTCACCAGACCTTTTTGTTACACTCTGTCACTCCGGAGCATCTCCCGGAACCGGTTCTACTTGATCGATTACAACTTCTTCACATCTTCATGCGGACCTCTAAAATCTTAATGGGATCATCTTAAGACTCATATCTACAAACCCTTTAATTCGCATCCTTTGATTCTCAACCTATTGAGTACTTTTGCCTTCTTTTCATCATTGTTCTTCACTATTCCTTATTGAGACTAATTTTCTCAATATCCTCAGCACACAGCTCATCCAATCCTTCTTGTCAATGCAATATGAGTATGTTGACATCAATGACAACACTGGCTAACCTCATACTTGCAACATACCGAACTTCTATTTTCTTTCATCAATGAGGTCGTAGTAATAATTTTTAAACAAAGCTAAATCTTGTTTCGATACAACCAGAGATTCAATCCTAGGTTATTATCAAAGTATAATTTTTCCCACAATAATTTGATATCACAGATCATAAACTAACGACTGTAATTCAAGGAATTTAACTTAAACATTCAAAATAGATTCACTAGCTTACGTGATATCATTATCACTCATGGAACAAACAACTCACGGCTCTAACAGTACTCAGCTTAAAAAGGACGTGAAAGTTGATTACATGATAGGTCAAGTTTATCTCCCCTTCACGAAAACACAATATTTCGCGTCGATTTGACTTGCCATAAATGTGTATACAATGCTAGATGCTAACAATTTATCCATCAACATTTTGACGACACATACACAACCATTTACGACGCAAACGTTGAAAAGTTGTGTTAGTCATAAATAGTTGACGTTCTAATCCGACATCGTCATTTTTCGCAAAAGACAAAGTTGATACACAACTAACTCATAAGATAGAATCTAAAAGATGTCGACAATCCTGTCATGTCAATCCTAGGATTGACCGAAAATGAGACTTACCTCAATTAACTTGAGTCCACTATCTGTTTCTCACTGTACTCAATTGGAAAATACCTGTTGGTAACCCAAGGTCTATATCCTTCTCTCCCGAAGATACTTTCTCTCTATGTTTCTCAGAGAGTCACAGATACATGTTTTCCTACTTAAAACTTTCACATATAGCCCATGATCAGTGTACCAGTGTCCCAATCATAAAACATAAAAATAACAATTCATTACATAAATTGCTATTAACTTTAATCATTCGAAATAAACATAATTACATAAACTATTTTTCCATAAAATTAATATCTCCGGAACATTGTATTAAGTCTCATTAACAAAGCATCTTATCTCATGTACAAAAATACTCGTTCATAGATTTACTTCTATTCATGAAAAAGTGAAAAGTAAAAGCATGCCAAAATGGGGATGTAACATATCTCTCCCCTAAAGATTCATCCTCCTCGATGATTCAATGTATCAAAATATAGTTTTAAAACAAGTTTCTAGTTTAATTGTCAAAAGCATGAAAAAGATAAGGAAATTTCTAATAAATTTCATAGTAAAATCTTCCCAAGTGGCATTGTCTTCCACATATTGGTGCCATTGAACTTTACACTACATAACTTCTTTGTTACACAAGCAGAGCTTGCGTGTTTCAAGCACTCTGAGAGGCTCGATCATGACCACCCCTGGTTCCTGCATCTGTAATGCATTCCAATTCAGAATATGATTATCTCTTGGAAAATATTTCTTTAAATATGAAACATGAAAGACATTGTGCATTTTAGACAAGGTTGGTGGTAGAGCAATCTTGTAGGCAACTGGATTGATAATTTCAAGAACTTCAAAGGGTCCTACGTAGCGAGGAGCTAATTTAGAAGATTTCCCAAATTTGATAGAGTTTTTCTGTGGTTTAACTCTTAAAAGAACTTTCTCTCCAACAAAGAAATGTCTAGGTGTCCGCTTGTTATCAGCATAACTTTTTTGCCTGTCATTGGCTTCTATCAATCTTTTCCTAATCATTTTAACTTTTTTCTTCCATTTCAGCTAGCATCTCTAGACCAATGCTAATCCTATCTTCCAGCTTATAGGAGTTCGACATTTTCTTCCATACAATGCTTCAAATGGTGCCATCTTAATAATAGAATGATAGAAATTGTTATAAGTAAATTCCACCAGTGGTAAATATTCTTCCCACTTATATTGTTGATCCATGCAATACATTCATAACAAATCCTCTAAAACTTGGTTAACTCTCTCAGTTTGACCATCTATTTCAGGATGATATGTTGTACTTACATTAAGTTTGGTTCCTAGCACTGAAAACAAGGTTTGCCAAAACCTTGATGTTATTCACGCATCTCTATCCGAGATAATCTTTTCAGGTACTCCATGTAATCTAAACACCTCCTGAACAAATTTGCGAGCCAATATTGGTGCTCCATCAATCAGATTTCCTAGTATGAAATGTGTAACCTTTGTGAGTTTATCAACCACAACCAAAATGACATCATGTTTGTTTTTGGACATTGGTAGACCCTGAACAAAGTCCATGCTTATAACTTGCCATTTCCACTCAGGTATATCATGTGGATACAATAATCCTGCGAGATGTTGATGTTCTGCTTTTACTCTCTAACACTTTAGGCAACTTGCTACAAATCTTGCAACATCAACCTTCATTCCTTTCCAAAAGTAAAGATGTTTTACATCTTCTAGAAGTTTAGTTACTCCTGGATGTCCGGAATAAGGTGCAGAACGGACTTCTTTCCACACAAGATTTCTTAATTCAACTAAATTTGGAATGTAAATTCTTCCTTTGTATCTCAATAATCCATTGGACTCAAAATGAAATCCATCATACCTTGAGTCTTTAGGATTGTCTCTAAGAGCTTGCTTAGATAGAAACAATCGAAGCAATATGCCTTCTCCGGCTCAAGGCATCAGCTACCCTATTTTCCTTTCCCTTAATGTAGCTTATCTCAAAATCATAATCAGATATCAATTCTAACCATCTTCTTTGCCGTGCATTGAGATGTGGTTGAGAAAATATGTATTTAAGACTTTGATGATCTGATTTGAGTACAAAAGTTTTTCCCAACAAATAATGACGCCACATTTGCAAAGCATGAATTACTAGTACTAGCTCTAAATCATGGGAGGCATAATTTTGCTCATAAGTTTTTAACTTTCTAGATTCATAGGCTATCACTTGCCCATCTTGCATAAGTACACCCCCTAATCCCTCCCCTGAGGCATCAGTTATTACTTCAAATTGTCTTTTGGGGTTAGGAACTTTCAAAATTGGAGTAGTTGTTAACTTTTCTTTCAATAGATCAAATGCCTTCTGACATTCATTTGTCCACTCAAAATGTTTTCCTTTTCTTTGTAAGGAGGTGATCGGGCTTGCAATACTTGAGATATTTAGAACAAATTTTCTATAATAACTAGCCAAACCCATGAAACTATGTACTTCATGCACATTGGAAGGTATAGGCCAATTAAAATAACTTTGATTTTGGCTGGATCAACAGATATCCCTTTAGTAGAAATTATATGCCCAAGATATTGAAATTCTTTTTGAAAGAATAAACACTTTGAAAGTTTTACATACAACTTATGTTCCCTCAATCATTGCAACACTATTTGCAAATGTTGCCTATGCTCTTCTTCATTTTTAGAATAAATGAGAATAGCATCTAGGAAAACTAGAACAAACTTATCTAAACAATCTCTAAACACACTGTTCATGAGATTCATAAATGTTGCAAGGGAATTTGTCAAACCAAAAGGTAACACTGTGAACTCATAGTGTCCATACCTTGTCCTAAAGGCTGTTTTATGGATATCCTCATCCTTCAATCTTAACTGATGATTACCTGATCACAAATCGATCTTTGAGAACACTGCAGCTCCACACATTTGATTGAAAAATACGTGGTAAAGGATACTTATTCTTTATCGTTGCCTTATTGAGCATACGATAATCAATACATAATCTTAGAGTTCAATCCTTTTTCTTGACGAAGATAACTGGTGCTCCCCAAGGCGAGACACTAGGTCTAATCAAACCCTTCAACAATTCTTGTAATTGAGCTTTTAATTCCATTAATTCAGTAATTGTCATACGATAGGGTGCTTTGAAAATAGGCTCAAATCCTGATTTGATATTGATTGCAAAGTCAAAAATCCTTTTGGGAGGTAATCCAGGAAGTTCCTCAGGGAAAACATCCTAAAAATCTTGGAGATAAGGATACTTTTCTTCAAAAGACATACTTTGGTTTTCAGGACCTTCTTCAACTTGTTCCATTTTAACTGCAAAAAGTTGACAAGCTTTGTGCCTAGCTCTTTTTAATTCCTTAGAAGAAATAGGTCTAATCTTGACTTCTCTTTGGATACCTTGAAAACTAACTTTATTCCCAAAGTCATCTAAACACTCAATTGCTTTTGAAAAACAATCAACCCTAGCTCTATGCTTCTATAACCAATTCATTCCTATAATGACATCATAGGAACCTAAGGGGGCTACATATATGTTCACCTTTGTTGAAAAACTTGGAAAATCAACCCTGGCCTCAAACAAACATTGCTCTACCTGAGCCTTGGTTTGGTTAGCATATTCTACAGTCCAAGGTTTATACATATATCTAGCTTTTCTAGGAATTTTATTCAAAACTCTAGGTGACACAAAGTTTTTAGTAGCTCCAGTATCAATCAAAATGGAAACAGGAACTCCAAATAAGGTACCTGTCATTTCAATGGGTGTGATCTAATATTCTACTTGACGATTGTCAAGAGCTGCATGTATTCTTTGTTGGAAAGTTGTTTGCTAAGAAGGTAAGGCAGTATTATTTTGTTGTCTATTTTGTTTCCTGGTTGAACAATGGTTAGCATAGTGATCTCCTCCACAAGTGAAACAACCTCCTAGGGGACTTCTCTTTTCAGATGGCCTTCTAGTGGGATCATCATTTCTTTTGTAGTTATCATTCTTTTTATCATTTCTAAGGCCACTTTTATTCTTTTGATCTCCTTTACCATTTATTTTGTCCTCATAATCCTTGTCATTTCTTCTCTTAGATCGTTGGGGTCTTATTGAATCTTTTGTGATTTCTTTCGCGATAAGCTGAAATAGATTTTAGCTTTTGCTCCTGCTTGATTGCCTTTTCATATACCTGGTCCATTGTTGTGGGAGCATGTACATCCACCTCCCCACCAATTTGAGCATTTAATCCCATAATAAACTTCCTGATTCTGAATCTTTCATCTTTCTAATAATAAACTAGCCTACGTGATATCATTATCACTCAGGGAACAAACAACTCACGACTCTAATAGTACCAGGTTAACAATAACCATAACCTAAGACTTCTATTTCTTAGGGCCATACATATTCTTTTCTTAACCAAACGACATGTAGGAGCTTAAAAGAAGCTCAAGAAATTATGTGATCAGAGATAACCTACATTTTGAGGACCTACGACTTTACAATTACTTACAACGATTATCTCACAACTAAGCATGCCTATTATGTGGAGTACAATTATCATAAGTTGAGCACATAATGGCGCCGTAGTCTTTCTGACTAACACATAATACTAAAACAAGTATCTATGATGATCTTTTCTACAGTATCAATAGAGACACCTCATTATAACATTGTAAGAATTAAAGGAAGGTAACCTAACAGTATACACTTATTCAAAGCTTTTGCATACATAGTGAAGGTTCTCCTTTCTCACTTTGGAGCCCATGCCACCACCCTAGCCTCTATTCCTCATGCTCTGCTTGGATATCTTCTAGCTAAAGAGTATGTATTTTATTTTGCTAAAAACCATCGAGCCCTCCCAGCTTATAAATGTTTCTTCTAACTTTCTTGTCTCCTCGATTCGAGGATAACCGTTTTTCTCCAAAACCCACCATGCAACAAGTTTTTGGATCTTTATCTCTTTGCCATCCAAAAATCGTTAACAATGCCTCACTATTAGTTGAAACAACCTCCCATATTCAAAGGTGACTCAGCTTAAAAAGGGTGTGAAAGTTGATTATGCTATCATGGGGTATACGTGGTATGCAAACCAATATCTCATCATGAGATCGACCCTCTAATGTGATAATGCCAAACTTCTTAGTTTTAAAAAAAAGTTACTACTAATGAAAATATAAATATAGGCCACAGGCTTTACTAAGTCACTTAAGTTTTATGCTACAAAAATCGTGATTTAATAACTATCACTACACCCACCACCCCAGCTCTTATAGGGTGTCGATAAAATAGATTGACATCAATATTATAGATACGATAGTTATTCTCATAAACCGCTAGTAATCATTTTGAAACAAAATAATAATTATGGTATTATTTATAGTCCTAAACCATATATACAACTTCGTTTATGATTAATAAGATAAATAAGTTGAAGGACTTACGTAAAATGTGACAGGGTCGAGTTTATCTCCCCTACACGAAAACACAATATTTCGTGTTGATTTGACTTGCCATAAACGTGCATGCGACACTAAATGCTAACAATTTATCCATCGACATTTTGACGATGCAGACGCAACCATTTACGACGTAAATGTCAAAAAGTTGCGTTAGTCATAAACGACTGACATTCTAATCCGACGTCGTCATTTTTTGCAAAAGACAAAATTGATACACAACTAACTCAAAAGATAGAATCTAAAAGATGTCGACAATCCTATCGAGTCAATCCAGGGTTTGACCAAAAATGAGACTTACCTCGATTAACTTGAGTCCACTATTTGTTTCTCACTGTACTCAATTGGCAAATACCAGTCGATAACCCAAGGTCTATGTCCTTCTCCCCCGAAGATACTTTCTCTCTATGTTTCTCAGAGAGTCACAGATACTTATTTTCCTGCTTAAAACTTTCACATATAGCTCATGATCAATGTACCAATGTCCCAATCATAAAACATAAAAATGACAATTCATTAAATAAATTGCTATTAACTTTAATCATTTGAAATAAACATAATTACATAAACTATTTTTCCATAAAATTAATATCTCCAGAACATTGTATTAAGTCTCATTAACAAAGCATCTTATCTCATGTACAAAAATACTCGTTCATAGATTTACTTCTATTCATGAAAAACTAAAAAGTAAAAGCATGCCAAAATGGGGATGTAACATAGGTGATCCAATAGGTTCTTCCTTCGCATAAGCTGCTCTTGCACTATTCTCTATTCTCTTGCTTGTACTTCCCTGATGACATTCAAATGCTCTATGTCTACCTCCACACTTGAAATTGGTTCCTCTAAATGTTCTCTTATCAAACCCTCTTTCATCTCTCTTGTGTCCTTCATTGCGGTAAGAATTATGATTCCCTCTGCTGTTGCGATAAATGTTAGTGGTGAAGGAGCCTCATAATAGGCACGTAACTCCCACTAACTAAGACTAGTGGCAAGCTAACTCCGCAAAACTAGCAAACTAACTCCACGAGACTAGCACACCTAAGCAAGCTTAACTCCAAGTGTAGGAATAATCCACAATAAACAAACAAGGATAAATAATATTCTACACTAACAAGAGGCCATTTTTAAAATAGATTTACTAGGCAGGTCTCAGTTATGTCCTTTGAGTCTCGATCAGAAAATTTAGGTGGGAGTTGCTTTTTGAGTTTCTTAATAATGGAAGGAAACTTATGATCTTCTTGGGACTTCTATCCCCCCACCTTCATTTTTAATAGGTAAATGTTCGCCCTCTGCATTTAAGTTATAATGTTGTTCGTTTGCATTATTTTAGTATTTTTTATTTCAATTAACAAGGACTCATGGACATTTATCTCTTCACTACAGTGTATTTAATTCACACTACTCTAATTACTACTAATAAATCAAATTTATTTATTTTTTAAAGAAAAAAATATTAATAGTAATAATAATTAAAACAAGAGACGCAATGCGTCATGTTCCTGCCTTTATGCATTTAATGTTGGTGTAGTATATTGTGAGAAAGGAAAACTCGATGGGATGAGAATAGCTCATGCGAGTAATGATTTCATATGTCAAATTTAGTCTGGAGACCATCAAATAGAAGATTGAGAACAGAGGAAAAAGCATTAGATGAAAAATGTGCAATGAAATCTTGGATACAAGATAGTCTGAACAGATTATTTCATTATGTATTAAGGACCATAGTTCTTTTTTCTAAATACTTCGTGTGTACAGACTGTCTTGATAATTAAAGCAATGGAAATTGTTTAGGATTGCTATAGCAGTACTAATGATTATTGTAAAATAAATGTATATATTGTGCCTTTAATTCCAATTTTTTAAAATCAATTTTCGCTGAAAGTAAACATATACTGGTCAAGTATATGTTAAGAACCCTAAACAAGACAGTGCACTTTTAAATTTAAGTTTATATGGGCAATTATATCATCTATATATTCAAAATTTCTTTAAAGTTTGAACTCAAAACCAATTTTCATTCAAAATAAACTTTTACTCATCGAGTACATTGCAAAAGTTACAGAACAGGACAGTGCATGCTTTAACTTAAATTAATTTCAGTGTAAATATCATGACTATTTTGACTATTTTTACAAATTTCGTTTAAGTTCATTGTGAAAACGAATTCAATGTAAATAATAGATATTGTATAAATTAAATAAACCCTAAATAAGCCAGGCTATGGTTTGGAAGTTATTAATTGAACATATATACAAAACCAAACCAAATTTCACTGAAAACAAACATATAATCATTGAGTTATGTCAAAAACCCTTATAATAAGACATCATAGCGTAACCTTTTACATTGAAGTTTATATGAGTGAGTATATAATGTTGCATATTCCTTTAAGCTCAAAGCCAAATTTCACTCAAACATGTAAACATTGAGTATAAGTCATAAACCCTAAGCAGACGCCGCATATCTTGAAATTTAAATTTATTTAAATATAGAAGTTCGGCCTATATATTCCAGATTTATTTGAAACTTAAGCTCAAAACCAAATTTCCCTAATAATAAAAATACACGAGTCAAATAAACAAATGGCAAAAAGTAAACATATAGTAAATGGGTACATGTCAAAATAAACCCTAAGAAATGCAGGAAGTACCTTAAAAATTAAAGGTATCAATCCCCATAACATGGAGAATTCTTTGTGGCTTTTGAACGAGATATTCAACAGTGTGTGAGCTGCAAAGCATACGCCATTAAAAGGCCCGGACTATTATATAATGTTGCTTAGCACGCAGCCAGAATCGATCTTGATACCTCCGTTAGATTTGGCTTAAAGTACATGGCCTCCTCGGCTAATTTCAAGCGGTCAATATGTGGACAGTGAGGAGAAAATTTAGCGGCGAATTTGAGAAGGATGGAAAGATTATGCAACTGGAGACTAGAATTGAGCTGGGGTGCATATTTAGAGGGGCCATTGGAATTGCTCTAAAGCTTGAGCTGTCGAAGCGAAGTGGAAAGACCGTTTAAAGCCGGATTAGTGGGGGTATTTCGAATTTGTTATGGAAAAAATGATGCCCAACGCATGATGTTTTTTTGCGTTTTGGGTTGGAAAAAAGATTAGGGAAGAGAACTGAATGTTTTTCAAGATCAATCTGCATGTGGTTGAGGTGGCTAAGAAGCCATCCGAGGAATTCATGTGAGCCATAAATCATTCATCGTTGGTGTAAAAATCATGTTTCGCATCTACAGTTAAATATTTAACCAATGAACCGGTTCAATAGTCTGGTTCAACCGAGTGGTTCAATGAAGCAGTTCAATCGAGTGGTTCAAGTAAGTGGTTCAATGAAGCGGTTCGACTGTCGGGAGAAGTTTGTCAGCCACCGAAAGTGTGAAGTGTTGAACCGATTGAACCAATGAACCGGTTCAACAGTCCGGTTGAACCGAGTGGTTCAATGAAGCGGTTCGACTGTCAGCAGAACTTAGTGAGCTGCCGAAAGTGTGAACTGTTGAACCGATTGAACCAATGAACTGGTTCAATGAAGCGGTTCAACTTAGTGGTTCAATGAAGGGGTTCGACTGTCGGCAGAAGTTTGTGAGGCGCGGAAAGTGTGAACTGTTGAACCGATTGAACCAATGAACTGGTTCAACAGTCCGGTTGAACCGTTTGGTTCAACCGAGTGGTTCAATGAAGCGGTTCGACTGTCAGCAGAACTTAGTGAGCCGCCGAAAGTGTGAACTGTTGAACCGGTTCATTGAACCAATGAACCGGTTCAATGAAGCGGTTCAACTAAGTGGTTCAATGAAGCGGTTCGACTGTCGGCAGAAGTTTGTGAGCCGCGGAAAGTGTGAACTGTTGAACCGATTGAACCAATGAACTGATTCAACAGTCCGGTTCAACCAAGTGGTTTAAGCGAGTGGTTCAACGGAGTGGTTGAACTGAGTGGTTCAATGAAGCGGTTCGACTATTGGCAGAAGTTTGTGAGCCGCCCAAAGTGTGAACTGTGGAACCGATTGAACCAATGAACCGGTTCAACAGTCCGGTTCAACCGAGTGGTTCAAGCGAGTGGTTCAATGAAGCAGTTTGACGGTTGGCAGAAGTTTGCGAGCTGCCGAAAGTGTGAACTGTTGAACCGATTGAACCACTGAACTGGTTCAACAGTGCAGTTCAAGCGAGTGGTTCAATGAAGCGGTTCGTCTGTGGGCAGAACTTAGTGAGCCGCCGAAAGTGTGAACTATTGAACCAGTTGATTGAACCAATGAACCGGTTCAATGAAGCGGTTCAACTGAGTGGTTCAATGAAGCGGTTCGACTGTCGGTAGAAGTTTGTGAGCCGCCGAAAGTGTGAACTGTTGAACCGATTAAACCAATGAACCGATTCAACAGTCCGGTTCAACCGAGTGGTTCAATGAAGTGATTGGACTGTCGGCAGAAGTTTGTGAGCCAGCGAAAGTGTGAACTGTTGAACCAGTTGAACCAATGAACCGGTTCAACAGTCCAGTTCAACCAAGTGGTTCAACCCAGTGGTTCAATGAAGCGGTTCGACTGTGGGCAGAACTTAGTGAGCCGCCGAAAGTGTGAACTGTTGAACCGGTTCAACTGAGTGGTTCAATGAAGCGGTTCGACTGTCGGCAGAAGTTTGTGAGCCGCTGAAAGTGTGAACTGTTGAACTGATTGAACCAATGAACCGGTTCAACAGTCCGGTTCAACCGAGTGGTTCAATGAAGCGGTTGGACTGTCGGCAGAACTTAGTGAGCCGCCGAAAGTGTGAACTGTTGAACCGGTTCATTGAACCAATGAATCGGTTCAATGAAGTGGTTCAACTGAGTGGTTCAATGAAGCGGTTCGACTGTCGGCAGAAGTTTGTGAGCCGCCGAAAGTGTGAACTGTTGAACCGATTGAACCAATGAACCGGTTCAACAGGTCGGTTGAACTGAGTGGTTCAATGAAGTGGTTCGACTGTCGGCAGAACTTAGCGAGCCGCCGAAAGTGTGCACTATTGAACCGATTGAACCAATGAAGCGGTTCAATTGAGTGGTTCAATCTGTCGGCAGAACTTAGTGAGTCGCTGAAAGTGTGAACTATGGAACCGATTGAACCAATGAACCGGTTCTATGAACCAGTTCAACGGAGTGGTTCAATGAAGCGGTTCAACTGTCGGCAGAACTTAGTGATCCGGGGAAAGTGTGAATTGTTGAATTGATTGAACCAATGGACTCGCTCAATGAAGCGGTTCGGCTATCGGCAGAACTCAGTGAGCCGGTGAAAGTGTGAATTGTTGAATTGATTGGACAAATGAACCGGTTCAACTGTCTGTAAAACTTACTTAGCCGGTGAAACTATGAACTGTGGAGCTGATTGAACCAATGAACGGGTTCAATGAAGCGGTTCAATGAACCAGTTCAACTGTTGGCAGAATTTATTGCACTGGTGAAATAGTGGACTGTTGAACTGTTTGAAGCAATGAACCAGTTCAATGAACCGGTCCAACTGTCGGTAGAACTTACTGGGTGAAAACAAAGGTAGAATGAATGCAAATTTCATGTGTAAAATGAGTAGTGACAATAAATTAAATCCCTCAGAAAATAGGCAAAACAAAGGTAGAATGAATGCAAATTTGATGCATAAAATGAGTAGTGACAATAAATTAAATTGCTTAGAAAACAGCCAATAAATTGTCTGCGTTTATACAGATTACCTCAATAAAAAAACATGTAATTAGAAACATAATTCTGATACGTGGCTTACATTTTTGAGCCCTAAAACCTTGTGGTGAAGTTCAGAAATCATGTTATCAATGTTTCTGTGAATTGGGTCTACTCTCAATTGAATCTGTTGTCCCTGGACATTATTTGATCATTTGGTTAGCCCTTGTCTGAAATAGCCATGACATAAATTTCTGTATTACAAAATTCTGTAACATAATATTTATAGTTTTTTGAATCATGGACTGTGAATAAGAGATTGTACAAACGTTTTGTTGCAAATTACATATACGTTATATTTGAAATAGGTCTTGACCTATTTGTAAATTCAAGATAGATAGAATGTTGTGTTCACCCAATTGGGGCTTGGTGTATGTCATATAGCACAACTGAGATGCTCAAAATGCTAAGGCCGATAGGCGATTCAACATTTTGTGACTAGGTCAGTCTCTAGAAGGGATCTGACCTAGCTATGAAAATCAATAAGACGCACACACATATATATGCTGCTTTGATGTTCGCTGTGCTGGTGGAATCGTTGAACGTGTTGAACTGTGCAACCTGTCGGACCCTTGTACCTGTTGAACCGTGGAACCTGTTGGACTGTTGAACCTGCTGAACGATTGAACGATTGAACGGTTAAACATTTGAACCTATTGAATTGTCGAAACGTTTAGACACTAAAGATAGATAATTCGCATAATACTCAAGTGCATTGGAATCATAAATTTACCAAGGACCATTAGTCCTAGCCTAAACAAATGATTTGCAAATAATTTTGGTAAGCATTAGAATAATTAAAATATCTTTGCATCTGAAAAAGCATTGGCCATCTATAATATATAGATGTAATAGAGTGAATTATGTGCACATACAGGAAGAGAAGCTTCCAAATTAAAAGTTAGAAATATATTTTATATTACAGAATAGGTGATTGGAATTTGTTCAATTGGCAACTTGACCCATAATGATCGTTGCCTCTTCAAATTAGAACAGAATTGCATGATAGTATCTAAGCAGATAGTATTGCTTGGCTGCAAAGGTTTAATCTTATCAACACTTTTTGACAGTAAACTTTTGTATCTTTTAAGCAATCCATAAAAAGGACAGTAGTCAGTTTTCATTACATAATTAGACTAATCCATAATTGAGGGTTGTGTTCATTGCTTTACACACATGTGATTTAAGCTTTTCTATATACATATTGGATCAAAGCTATAGGTTACATATTCACAGTCAAAAAAATAGTTAATAACATAGTGTGACTACTAAACAGTATTGGTAGTAGAGTATTTACTAAATCAAGGTATAATAAAGTGCATAACTAAAAGATGCTCATTGTTTAACAATTTTGACAACTGGGAGAAAAATATGGCTTTTAACACTCCAAGAACCGAAACAGATTGGACTTATGACCATTTTTCAGATCTTAATAAAGCTAAGAGACTTTTTACAACACTATGAAGTGTTTGACTGGCCCTCAGTTGCACTTAATTAGTTTTCTATTGAATTTACCCTAGTGCACTTCTTCAGACCCAAAATTATACCGCACGATGGCCATTTTGTCATAAACAGTTCAATTGGGATTTTTGTGAAGCTGCGGCCCATTGGAGGTCTGAGAAGAACTCTTTTATTTTGAGAAGAAAATGAAAGATACAATGGCTCCAATCATGTCTAGCATTGTGTCATGTATAGGTCCAGTCAGTGAAAGGTATAGAGAATTCGATACATCAAAATGCTAAGGTCCTGAAAGAGGTAAGGTAAGGAAAACACTTGAGTTAGGTAGGGTAAAATTCTATGTCCAACATTTACATTCATGTGCAAGATATCTTGAGTGGATGTGTTGATTTGTTCATTAGGTTTGCAACATTAATACCTAGTCAATTGACAACAATGCTATGTTGCAAGAAATGCAACCAACTCCCTACTTTTTGCCTTTTATTAGACAACCCATCTGCAATGCTGAACAACTGTTGTAGATGGAAAATATGTTATTTCATTTTGAATGGTAACGCAGTGGCCATGGAACAGCAACGGTTCCATTTATGGAGTGTTGTGTTCCATTTAATGGTGTCCTGTTCCAGATGCAAATGCCTAAACTTGTAAAAAAATAAAAAACACTTTAAAATCCTAAAACCATTGTTAAACTCTTATAAAATTTGTACCATGTCTATGTTAATATGTATCAATTTTAGAAGTCAGCTGTACCATGAATCTTAAAACCATCACAACAAAAAAAATTTGAAAATTTATGTCTAGAAAACAGACAACATAAACCATATGTATGATAACAGCTATTCACACTTTTAGAAGTGTATAAAAGTTGAGACAACTTGGTGAAATGTGAGTAGTCATTCTCTTTGACAGTTTAGTACACGGTTGCTTGACACGTGAATGGATTCTTCTCCACCACTAAATAGCTGTTGCTTAAATAGAATCAATGCTTTATAGTGTTTACACACTTGCATATATAGAATTAGATTTCATAGATACCGGAGAGAGAAATGAATATTTTTTAACAATGTGTCATCATATATATACAACTGCCACTACCACTAAGATCATGCAAAACCAGACACAAAAGTTGACGCCTTCGTGAGGTAAATCAATGAAGCAAGAAAGTTGAAGACGATTTTAGTGCAGATTATCATAGTATGCATAATGAGAGAGAGGTTTACAGCATTCTTATTTTGGTTGAGAGAATTTAAGAAGCTTTCCAATATTTGCTTATAACGAAAAGAAAATTTAAGACATATTTGATTAAGGGGTTTGATTTTGTACTCAAAAATACCAATTACATATAAAATTAGGTAAAATGATAAAGTAATGTGTAGTTCAGAGAGTAAAGAGAGTATTAAAGAGGTATCATGTATAAGATATATGTAACAAAAATGTAGTTTCGTATGCTTTGTGTTCATTCTTTAGGACAACATGCATCAATGATGACATTGGATTTATTCAATGTAAATTGTCCTTTTCTGCTGAAGTCTCGTAACATAAAGATGACTGCTGATTTATCCTTGAGGTATTTGTCATAGCTGATTTGTTGCAGGTCTGGCAGTAGCATTTGGATGATATTGTTGGCGCATGAGCAATGTATTGTCTGTTTGTTGTCTGTTGTCAAAATAGTCTTGAGATAGTGCGAGTAGATATAGGCGACCTGTTCCTTGCATCTATCACACTGGGCAGTTTCATTGTCAAGTGCTCCATAGGTATCAAATTTATAATCGCATTTTGAGCAAAATGCGTGGAAAGGACTGGAAAATGCATTAGCTATTTTCAATGTTCCTTGTACCTGCAATACATATGAAAGTATTGTTTGGTTAGGAAGATTTTTTTTTTGTTAATTTTGTTTTAGATTTGCCAGGGAGAAGATTGGAGATTTCAAGAGTTGTTACCTCAAATGTTGAGTGCAGCAAACTGTTTAAGTGATCCAAGGTCCTTTTGTCATTTAATACATCGATATATGTTGACTGGCAAGTGTGAAGCATGTTGTCTTTTGCATTGATCCGTTTGACAATATTTTTGAAAAGGATAAGTGGAAATTCATTGCTTCGGAGCTGTTGTTCGATTTTTACAAAATGGTCCTCAAAATTCCGGTGCATCTGCAGCTGTAGGTGTAAATAGTGTAAGTAAGAAATGAAACTGCAAAAGAGTAATGTATGTTAATTGAAAAGTAGGTTCAAGAACTAGAAACAATTTAAACAAGAAAGGAGACAGTCGAAGCATAAACAAGTACATGTACCTCTTGCATTTGGAACATGTTGTCCACTTTAAATTCCTAATTTTTGCTTTATTTTGAAGCTTTACCGAGACAAAGAGCTTTTATTTTTGCATTTGTATTTGACGAAAAAATCGATTTGAAGTAGTCGCCTATTTATGAAGAGATACATTACTCTATGTTCTAAAAAGTATCGAACTGAGTGAATTGTTGACTTATGTGCAATTAACCGGTGTTATGAAATGTTTAGAATTTTACTTAGAGACATGACATCAGACCGTTGTTCATTCCTGCAGATACCAGCTCTGTGTTGAGGCTTGAATGCATTTCTGTCAATTTAGTTGCTGTTTTTTGTGGCTTATATGCATTTTTTTTTGGCCTTTGAGATATAGCTAGATTAGTGATTCTCAATGCTAGGGTTTGTATCTGATGAAGGATGAGCATTTGTTTTTAGGGTTTGTTCTAGCTAAGGGCGAGCTTGACGTGCACGAGAGGGGAGATAATTAGGATTTGCGTTTACAATTTTCTGTAGTCACCATGTTTATTTAGCTGGCTAAAAACTAAAAGACAATCTTTTGTAGTCACCCTGTCTTCTTTCTGCGGGGTAGAATTTGAAACTATGTGTTGGCACTATTTTGTCAACAGTTACTATGTAGAACTACTTTTTTTTTGGACTGATAAAAGGCGCAGAGTCTCATTTTCCCTGTTATGTGTATTGTGTTTTTATTTTGGTAGTTTGTACACAATGTGTTACACGATTGGTAGAGACGAATTTTAATTATTCCACATATTTTCTCAGAGTTTTATTTTTTACGAAGCTGTTATATGTATGTCGTAGTGTCAGTTCTTATTGTCAATATTGTTTTATTGTTGTGTATGTGATTGGTTTTACATTTCCTTTCTGTACTGTCATTGTTGTCAGTAGATTCATACTTGTTTATAACACTTTAGATCAAGTGATTTAGTGTTTACTTTTTTTCCCTGGATTGCTCCTGAAATCTGAATCACTGCAGAGTCCAGACCAAGTATCTAAGGAAAAGAGGGGCACACTGTATTCCACATGGAAAGCAGATTAAAATAATACTTACTTGAGTCTTTAATCAATAATGATCAAACAATAATCTAATAGCAATGGGACTGAATCTGGATGCTTAATTTTGAACTGGCGAGGCTTAAGGTTGAAAGACAAGTGTCCGCTTATTAGCAGTCTGAGTTCGAAACTTGGATGTTCTAGATGAGCTGCCACAGGGTTTTTCTCCAACTCGTAACTAGTTGGAGCTTTTATGTCAAAACCTCTATTCAGTTGGTGGAATCTTCATAGAAGAGCTTAGGAATTGTTATTGATAAGATAGATGAAGGAATAGGATTAGTTATGGAGGATAATTACATGTGTTTGCGTGAGCCTGTGTGTAAATTCCATTATTGTAATCTGAAACATATTTTTAACCATAAAAAAACTGTACCTGTCTCTGGAGTGAAGTAGTTCTAGATGCTCTAATAATTTAGGGATCTATCTATTTTCAAGCTAAGAAAATGCTACACCAATTTGCTGAACATCAATTAGAATGGGCTGCATATCATAGTTGGCCGCAATCTTTATTAACCATTGTTTTATGTCATCTCGTTAACTAAAAGATGATGTTAATTAGGCAAAAGGCTTTTATAAGTGAACTTGAAACAAGAAATCGTTGTCAGGAAACAAGTTTTATTAGTGTGTAAACATTTTTAATTAGCCGATAGGCTTTAGTGTGAGCATTGGTGCCAAAATGGCCGGAAATGTTGTCTGACGCTAGGTAAAAAATCGTGTGAGAAAAAGTCTGATGTGGTTTAGATGCCCCCCTCCGGATATCATGCGATTGCTATAATTATTTTTGAAAGGGAAGGGAAGGGAAAACGGTCCAAAGCAAATAACTCAGGCGAGCATATCATATTGCAAGATCTGAGGTGACCTGAACGGCAACGCGAACAGAATATAGTAGAATATGGGATTTTATTGCCGTGGGTTCTGTCAGAATGTTTTTGATAGTTTGTGTTACCATGCTTAATGCAAGTGTCTATTTCTTTGAGATTATTCTGTGTTTGTAGTTAAGTGGATTTATTAGCTACAGGTTCATACAATGGAGTTTCAATTGAGTGGTTGCTTTATATGATTTCTCTTAATGATCGCCTTTTGTCTTATAGTAGACTATCTGCAAGCACAGAAGAATAAGAGATCTTTTGCCATGGGTTGTTTAGGATCTTCTAGGTCACAATTGTGTTACTACGCTTAATGCAGCTATTTATTTCCTTAATCTGTGTTTGTAGTTAAGTGGGGTTATTGGTTATACATATTAATACAATGTGAATGGAGTTTGAGTTAAGTTGGGGTTCTTATATATGATTGGTGTTAATGAACCACTTTGGTCTTATCATTATGTTTAACTTTTGCACTAGGATTTTGCAATATGACATATATTACTAGGTTATGTGCCCTATAGGTGACAGTGGTTGGTAAAAATCATTATGTTCGTTGTTACAGAAGATTTTTTTTTTAATATTGAGATGATGAGGCTCAGGGCACAAAGGAAACCCACACTTATTAGAATTTCTGAGCTCAAAGCTTGGCTGCAGAGAAATTCTTTAGAGGGCTATTTGTACTGGTCTCTGAAGGCAAGCAATCCATGTTACCTAGGAATTGCAGCTAATTACTAGAGAAATCAATCCGCTATTGTTGACAGTAAAATGTCAAACAGGGTTTGCCCTACAGCGATGAGATATTGGCTGGAAGCTTACATTATTACAGTGTCTTCTAAAAGTATTTTAGAGAGCATTTATTTATCTCAAGTAGCTATACAATAATGTTGATTGGAGAGGCACTTAAGTTTCCTGTCTGAGTTTGAAACTATAGTAATTAAGTCAATGCAACTCTTATGTATGAGACGGACCGAGATTATTCAATACAGATACACCATATGACTTGGGGTGGGTAAGAAAAGTTTGGCTAAAATTCAGCAACAATGGACTTGACCACTCGAAGTGAGATTGGCTAGATGTCGGTCGTAAGCTCACATTATTACGGTCCTTTTTAAAAGTATAGAGGGAACATATATTTCTGAAGTAATTATACAATAATGTGGATTGGATAGATACTTATGTTTTCAATCTCAGCATGAAATCACTGTAGAAGTCATTACAATTTCTTTTGTACTAGAGAGGTCTAGACTCCACAAGATGGGTGCACCAAAATAACTTAGTGTAGGCAATTGTTTTCCCAAGAATGTAGCAATATACCCGGCCATTCCAAAATGGGGTAGTTGACCTGCAAATGAGGGCTCTATTTCTCTATTTTTTATTAATCAAAGTCTCATGCTCAGACTTGGAGAGTCTTTACAATTTGATCCATTTTGCACATTAGGGTTGCTTGCTTCTTAGACTCATGTATTTTGTGACTCAGTTGGGGAGTTACACAACTATGATCCCTTCTACTGGGGAAATCAATACTTTATTATGATTCGATGATGCGGGTTTGATTGATTGAATGCCAACAAAAAGCGAAAAGGACACTGAATGCAATTATAAAAATAACCATGTATACAGATATGTCAACAGTCACATAACCTTTGAAAATCAAATTCTATAACAATGCAAATCCCAAGCAAGAAATTACAATAACCTAAAAGGGCTTAAAGTTTAACTTTAGATAACCATTGTTTGCAAATAATGAGAGGAGAAAAATGAAGATTATTACAGTGTAGCATGCAGGTAGACTTTTGAGAGAACTTATACAGCGGATCATGAGGGGTTGTGGTCTCAAGTTAACTGAAACATAGTTTTGTTCGAGCTGGGAAGATATGATAAAGAGTTGGAAGAGATAAGCATGTTAAAATATAGTGCAGTTACCATATAAAATAAAATTTTCAAAATGATTTAAAGTTAAAACTAGTATGTGGAACCTTGAAAAGTGTACCTGGGCTTTGTCGAACTCTGAATCTCCATCTTGCACATCAACAATATATTGGAGACCTATTTTTTTTGCTCTTGTGACCAATACACCTATGGTGCCTGTAGCATATTGTTCGGTACTTGCCAACAATTGTTTTATGGCTGTGCTGGGGATGAATTTATAGTCAATACAAACTCGTGGAATGATTTCCACTATTGAGGACTTTGTTAGAACCAGTATGCAGTCGCAATCTCCACGATCATAATCTGTTCTAGGTGCAATCTGGAAGTTGGATATGGATAGTCCTGAACCTGGATTTATTTTGTCTTCATAGTGAGCAACGAGATCAGCAGTTACATTTAGCGTAATAGTCATTTCACCTTTTGTGTCTGTGAGGTCTGCGCGTAGTACTTCACGTGTCTTGTTTGTCTTATCCAGTATAGCTTTATACTTCACAATGACATCGCCTTGGAAAATGTTGCCTGCTTTACGTGCATTCAAGTCTTCAATTGAAACTTGATTTTGACTCTTTACTTTTGATCTGGAAAAAACAAAACAAAATTAGTTGAAATCTAGAATTTTGACAAGGTACAGTGTACATGTAACCAAAGAATATTGTTTACCTTTTCAATTGTTGTTGGTTAATAGTGTCCATTTGTTCTTCTGTTCTTTTGGCATTGTCCATTGTAACCTGTATTTTTTTATCAATTTGTCATTTGCATAAATTTCTGCAGGCAAAATGAAAATATGTTGTTGTTCTAATGTTATATCAGAATATGTAGAATTGGTACTATGGAATAAAAGAATAAGACAATTTGTAGACAGAAGAAAATGAAATTGTATTGAAATGATGAAGCTATGTAATACATATGTCTTTTCTTCGTGGACATTAGGGATTGTTTTATTTATTCATTTGATTGACAAGATTTTGAGGGTGTTGGTTTAGATGCTTTTGAACTAAAACAAATGGCATATTTAAGAATATTTATTTTTTTGAAAGGATTAAAATTAGGGAAAATCAGTGAGGTTGTTGCTGTAATATGCTTTTTATTTGTAAATTTGGATTTTTTGTGTTAGTAAATTGGATGATACATAATTGAACAATAGTTTGTATATAGATTGGATTTGTCAAAATATGTTTTTTGTTGATTTGGATGTTATTGAACAAAAATAGTTGAGATATTTAAGAACATTGAGTGTTCTGAGAGGGTTGAAATCTTTAAAAAGTAGCAAGATGGTCACTCCAATATGCTTCCGATTTGTAAACTTCAATTTTTTTTGTTAGTGCATTGGTCCATAGATGATCGATCAATGGTCTAGATAGAGCATGACACCTACTTAATAAGAAATGCATATTGTGGTTTTGCATATGATTCAGGAGCTATTTGTTTTTGTAGTTTTCTGTACACATGTCAATGTTGAAATCTCCCACTAGGTACAAGGTTTTATTTCCATCAATACATGAGAATACTTGCTTGGTGATTGCTATAATATCTGCAAATGGAGCATTGGGCTTGGCATATAAGTTACATATGTTAATTTGATTGTTCATAGAGCTTATTGTTAATGTTATTGCTTCTGTATATGATGTTGAATGTTGCATTGTTTTAGAGACTAATATGTTTTTCTTGGTTATAGACATTAGTCCGTGTATATGGTATGTTGAGTAACAATTGAAATCTTTGAAAAGATTATTTGTATGGTAGTCTTGGATATATGTTTCTTGAAGGCATAAGATATCAGATGCCATGATATCAGTGTCATTAATCATGTCTTCAATATGTAGGTGTAGATTGCGAGTATTTAATGTGCACAATAGTAGTTCTGAATTAGTCTTATGTTTGATATCTCCATTTTCAAATTGCCAGTGTGCTGTTGATTTTAGACGAGACATTTCAAGGACTATTTTTTCTTTTATTTTGAAAATTTGCTTGGTAAGAGGCTTTAACAAGAATAATGTCTGGATTGTTTTTGTCCGCGAAAGTGCTGTATATGTTAATCCATGTTGCCTTATGGCCGTAGGATCAAATGCCAAGCCTTGCATTGTGAGTCCTTGAGATCTATGTATTGTTCTAGCACAAGCAAGTTGAATTGGAAATTGTTTTCTAATAGTTATTTTCTTGTTGTTTGAGATTTTTTGGATTGGCCTTGTGGTGCGAAGTACAGGTGTCCATTGTTTATCAATGTCATTGTTATAACATTGTGTTAATTTAACACGTTGATGGTGGCCAATGTTTGGGTCATTGAATTCTATCCAAACAATGTCAAAAGCATTGGATATGGTATATGCTTTAAATGTTCCATCTGACCCATTGACTAGACCGTCTTGCGTATCATAATTACCAGCATAAATTTCTACAAGCATGTTTGGTTTCAAAAGTATTTGAGATGGTAAAGACATTGTGTGATTATACAGATGTATTTCATTGTAGTTTTCGTCATTTTCATCAATTGCACTCAGTACAATTAGCTCTCCTGGAACTATTGACAACATATTTTGATTATGTGCATTAACATCTTTCCTTCTGTAAAATAGATAGGGGAATGTTGGGTCGATGGGTGGTGAGCGTAAACAAGTCTGATTCAAGTACTGTATATCATTATCTGTTTGTGAACCTACACGTATTCTATTGAGTATTGCAATAAACTTCTCATCTGTTTGCCGCATAGTTGATTGTAGCTCATAGTATTTTATGTTGTGTTTCCAAAAGTTGTATGGCATTAATTCAGTCAGTGTTGGTGTATTATCAAATACAACTGAATCTAGTACAGGTTGTGCTTGATATAAATCACCACAAAAAATTGTATCAAGATTTCCAAAGTATGTGGTTGGCATTTGCATTATATCTCTTAATCGCTTATCAATGCAACGTAAAAATGTTGCACCTACCAATGAAATCTCATCTACTAATAGCACACGCAGTTGCTGATAATGCTTTGACATTGTATCTAAGATTTCAGTATTCAATGGAACGAATTCTGATTTGTTGAAAGGTATTCGAAATGCTAAGTGTAATGTTACTCCACCTATATTGTAAGCTGCTTTTCCTGTATAAGCAACTACTAGGCCTTTTGGTTTGTCCGGATCACTATCAATGGAGTTATTATATATGCGAAGGAGAGATTGAAATATTGCTTTTGCAGTAAAAGTTTTGCCAGTGCCTGCTCCACCTGTTAGAAACAAGTGTAGTGGAGTTTTAATATTTTTTAATTTCTTCAACACAATGTCCTTTACAATTGCTTGTTGTTCACTGTTTAACATTCGTCTCAAATTGAAGTATTCAACATTGTCCATAATATGTGGATGTTTTCCAATTTCAAATGCATTAGAGAATTGAGTTTTTGATTTGTTATGCTTTAGTGTTTGAATATCGTCTTCTATGTTGTATGTTTCTTTCTGTGGATTTTGATTTGAAATGATCAATTCGTTTGGTATGTGACTATTTTCGGAATAGATTTCATCTATAGCTTTGTCAATATCGCCCCATTTAGAGTTTATGTGATAATTGTATTTGATACGATTAGTATTAATTGTGTTTTCATGATATGAATAATCATGATGCCATGAATGGAAACCATGCTTCAATGTTTTTTCATTTATTGTGAAGGGTACATAAAGTAATAAATGTTCTCTGTAATAATTTTCCAAGTCAACATGTTTGTTAAAATTGGTAAAACATATAATATTTGGTTTAGCTTTGCGGTGCATTGGTTTCCCATCTTTTCTATATTCTGATACGAATTGTGCAAGGCAAATATGTGTGAGTGTTTCAGGTCGTGCTAAATAGTAATCTATTAAAGATCTACAGGCCACATTTTCTGATTCATCTGGTTCATTGTTCAATTGTTTTGCAGACTTTAGAACAAAAGTTCGATCACTATCAGCTCTTGTATCAATGAATATACACTTTCTTGAACTATAGTTTAGTGGAAGTGATAGTACGATGTGAACAGCCTGTTGTGTAGACATTTGTTGCAGATTTAGCAATGCATTTCCAAGTCTACTTATCATTTTTATAGCATCGATATTATTTTGTTGATGGTCCCTACGAATTCTTTTAAATGCATTTGTCATTGTTTTATCCACTTTTGTCATGTATGAGCTGCAATACATTGCTGCAGCATATGCATTAAGCACAAATTGTGCATCTGTATTTGCTTTCCATAGCTCTGGTATTTTTTTTGAAAAGCTGTTATTCCATATCTGCGAAGGGTTTCGTTTTAAGAAAATTGTAGGCCTATGGATTGTTGATTTTATAGCTGTGATGTAATCATGCTCATTCAAGTTGATGTCTTGTAGAAACATTTGAAAGGAGAATAATTGGTCATAATTAGATTATTCTAATATGGAAAAGATTTTTGTTGCCATTGAAACAATAATTTCATTATTGTCTTTCAGCGGTTCGAGAACCATAGTTTTTTTCATTGGTGGAAATGGGAAATTGTATTTACAACAGTGCTGTTTTGATTTTCTGCATCGTTTTGTATGATGGTGCCTATGTAGGATAGCTATTTGAGGAGTCAAATCATCAGTGTTACAAGTGATGTATTTGTCAATAAATTGTTCAATATTTGCAAGTTCATCTTTTCCATAAATTGGAGCATCTTTAATCCATAAAAGAAAGTGGTCATGTTCATTGCCACGATTTTGGAATTCAGTTATAGAGAAATAATCCAAGAGCTCTCCGAAGAAAGAGCTATTTGTAAATATCAATTGTTTTAGTGCATTGATTCTATGTTTATAATAGCGTACACATGTTACAGGATCTTTTTTTATGAGATAGAAAATATTTTTCTCATTTTGTATGTCGTATTTTTGTTGTGAAGATGCACAATATGTATTATGCAAGGCTTCAAGTGCTTTTGAAAGGTGTTCCCAATGTTGTTCAGCACTAGTAAATGTAAGGAAAAATGTAGGCGGTCCAAGTTGCCGAATCATTGCAAAGACATTTTTTTTTAATCGATGTAAATAATCCGGAGATATTCTTATTCTTTTAAAGTCAACATATCCAATGTCTGATTTGAGAATCTTCTCTAGGTTAGGTTTGCATTTGACATCTTTTGCTATTAGTTTTCTTCCTTTTAACTGACCTTTTCGTACTCTTATCCACATTGTAGATAAAACTTGATGTATCAATATCTTGACTGTTTTGAAAAATAGATTAGTTGTATGATATGCAAATTGTCTATTGGAATGAAGTAGTTCCCATTGTGCAATTTTTTGATAGGAAAAATTCTTGACAATGTCGTCATTACGTGGGTTTCCAAAGAATAGTGTGGGAAAGTTCATTTCTTCTGCATATTTATCTTTAAAGATTCCAATAGGATAATGGTTTTCTGCTGGTGCAACTTCTATGATTTTGTCTTGCATTTCATGTATACATTTAGATTCTGTGTATCCATGGACCAAGGTCTCACAAGGATTTTGCTCATCTGTATCAGATTCTGAACCTGTTTCATTTGTGCAAGGGTCGTCTACTATGCCACTTTCATCATCTATTTCAAGAGATTGTCTCCAGTGCTTATTTAATTGGAATTTCTCATTTTTGTATAGAGTTGTTTCGCTCAATTGGTTCAAAGCTTTCATTATAATAGTCGATCGCACCATCCCCTTCTGATATGCATTTTTATATTGTAGCCGTCTTTTTAGCGCAACTGCAATAGTGTATGTTTCATCGGTAGAGCGTGGCAATGCATTTTGTACAATGTTCATGTTGACTGGGACATTAATGATAGACCCAGTCAATCCAATTTGGGGTCTTTTGTAACCTAATTCCCATATTTGTGCGAATGCAATTCTCAGTGAAACAAGGCGCTCTTCTAGTTGCGTAAGCATTTTTACGTATTGTAAAGCTATATTCATTTGAATATGGTGTGGTGTTGCATATTTTGGAAGCTTGCATTGTTTCAATGTTTCATGGCATATGCGACAAATACAATTCATCAATACATTGTTATTTTGATTTGTCAGTTTATAATATGTTTGCTTTTCTTTCTCTCTAAAAGCCATAATGTTTTTCTTAAAATGCAATGTCTGACAAATTGCACAAGTATGTATCGGTGTATCTTGAATTTTTTTTTGAAATAATTCTATTGGTGATGCTGAGTGTCTAGTTTTCTTGGTTGTATTTTCCATTTGATTATTAGCACGTATTTGTTGTTTGATCTTGCGAAGTGATGTAGTGTTGCTATTTGCAATTTTTTGTTTTCTAATAAAATCACCATCATGATGTTGTTGATTACTACTTTGAAATTGTTTTAGTTGTCTAGATGTGATACATGGGCTAGCATTGTTTGCTTGTACTAGATAAGGCACAAGCGGCTCAAAATGTCCTTGGATGGGATTTGTATCATGAAATAAGATAGAATACGATTGTCCTTGGGATGACGGATTGAAGTGCAAGTATTTTTTTCCTGAAGTAGTTGACCAAAGGCATATTTGTATGTCTAGCCACTTTGACAACCAACGGATGCAAAACAAGTCACCCCATAGGCCAACTTCATTATTATTTGTAGAATGCATTGCAGAAATACGCATTCTACGCAAGTACTCTTCAACATTTTGTACACCGTGCAATTCATGCAATGTACGACTATCCAGTTCATAATTATATGAGGTGATTGCTTCTAGATCACCTTGTGTGAGGCAACTCAAGAAGTGGTCTATAGCTCCATTCCGTAATTGACTTGATGTGTATTGAGAATGAAGAAGTAACTCCAACGAGTCAAATAAGCAATCCCCTACATTGTATTTAAATACTTGAATTCTACACAATCCTTCATTTCTCAATGCATAGTCAATGTTTAGAATTTCAGTCTGAATTGCTAATTTGTATTTCTCTACATCTATGATCTGTTTTTGTTTATCAACTACTGGCACTCTTGTTCTCTTCATTTTTTTTGCAAACAAGGACAATTTTGTTGATCCCAGAATATCAAAAAAATGGTGTACCTGTAATATATTCATAACCATTGGTTAGATAGTTTTGATGATTGATAATTACAAAAGGCATATTACAAATGGAAATTAGAAGCAGGCTGTTTCCTAAAGCAATGTCGATATGCAATTTTGAAATGCATTTAGTATTTGGTTTCCTTATTTCAAATCACAAATAAATTCAATGCTAAAATTCTAAGTAGTCAAGGCATTGTTTAAATGTAATGAAAATAATTGTTATTTTTGGATTGTACAAGAAAATAAGGCATTATAATGAAGAAGAGAATTTTGAAGGATTTAAAACTAGTGGCAATGGCAATGTCAGATTCATTCACTTGCATTATTTTCTTCAGAAAATAAAGAAATAGAAATCACCATTTGGTAGATAGTTCTGATCATTGATAGCCACAAAAGGTTTATTAAAATTCAAAATAAGAAGCAAGTTTTGATTTGAAAACAGTGTAGACCTGTGACTTTGAAATTCATTTTGTACTCGGTTTTGATATTTCAAATCAGAGGTTTACATTTAAAAATAAATAAATACAGTGTTAAAATACTAAATAGCCAAGCCATTGTTTAAATATTGCAAAAATAATTGTTACGTAGTTGTGTAAATAGTGTAGGAACAATCCTTGGACAACTCTAATGACATCACATATTCTCTGAGCCATAGGCTTCAAATAATTAGCAATTTGCATATATGAATAATATATTGAACATATAAATTAAACAATGGAAGAAACAAACAAACAAGAGATATGAAGGAGCAAATGAACTTGAATAGATGACAATAACATTTTCTAGAGTTGACTATGACTTGGAAATAAAGGTTTTAGTACCTTTTGATAAGCTTGTGCTTGGATTGTAGATGCAGGTGAAGGATTAGAATGATCTGCAAAAGTCTAAAGGATTGTAAACTAGTTGCAATTGCAATATTATATTGATGGGATTGTGTTAATTTCTTTACAAAGTGAAAAGGTATTGTGCATTGTTAAACAGTATATGCCTTCAAGTGGTTTTGTCACTTATATAATCATTAATAGAATTTTGCTACTTACAACTTGCAAACTGCGTTATCTATTTATATTTTGATATTGAATTTAACTATAACACGTAAAAATAACAAATACAGTAGACATGGATAGACTGTAACAAGATCCAAAGCTAGGACACCAAACATGTAACATCAAGATTTCTTCAATGCTGGCCTATACACAAAAAAAGATATTATAACTAGTTGTTGAATCTTGCAAATCATATAACTATCACGGGAATATAATTCCAATATTAGTTTTCTTGTTATCAAGTCTTATAGAAATCTAGACAAAAAAATATTGAAAACTATTAGAAGCACTTTTTACAATTTACTATTGTTATATGTCTTTGCATTCATACTCAATAATAGCTAACTAGCACCAAAGAAGTACAGTAAGACCAATACATAAAATATAAGTGACATGCAAAAGTGTACAGTGTTTTTCACAAATATCAGCAACAAGGATAATATGACGACTTGAACCAATAGAATAACAAATGATTCCAACATGAAATCATCATAAATAGATGCAGCCATCTCTTCGATGTTCTAGAAAACTATGTAAATTGTAATAACAGTGATGTGGGCAGTTATTTGCAATTTGTTATAATTGCATACGTGCGATTCATATAACTCGTGTGTCACTTGCCACAATGTGCTTTGAAATTTTTGATGCACCAAAATGCATGATTTTAGTTGTTGCTCTGAAATATTAGACAACCATAAAAGAACAGTTTTAGAACATTATGCATTCTTATGGAAATGCTTTCAAAAGGAAAACCAGAAATGCCCTATGGACTATTGGTGAAAACCAATAGGCTGGTACGTTGTAGCAATATCTAGACAGACCTTATGGCTTTTTCTATGTAAAGGCTCTTTCTGTTTAAGATCAAAAGATACAATTGTGGATGGCTTGGAATGCTGGTGGAATGATATACCTTTGATATACTTTTGCAATTATATGTCCAAAAAAATAGCACTACCTGGCTCAAAACTAGTTCTTTAGCTGCTAACTTGTAGAAGTCACTAGAAACTAAATGAAACTAAATGAAAATTAGAAACCTAACTTGTATTGGCTTGTCTACTAGAGCTATTTGAACTGACAAGCCAAGGTGATACAAGATTTACAAAATTGTACATCATTGACAGTGCTTGTGATAGATTGTAAATGTTGCGAGGCGCCGAGGATCGAAAGCTTCTATTTGGAAATGCAAGAACAACCCCATTGTATTTGAATCCGATTGTTTGTAAAACCCCCGGTGTATCACTCTGCACAACAATTTGAACATTTAAAGGACATGAAATAAAGAAGAACGCTTTCAACAATCTACATATTTTTGACTCATTGAAGACCAATCAGAAGGGCTAGGTTTCACTCTTTGTTGGCATGCTTGTTGAGTGGAATCAGGTATTTACTATAGGCTTTGACACTATTATTCAAATGGAGGCCCAGGCCATCATTATGGCTCTAGACAAACTTTATGAGCTACATTGGAAGAAGATAGTGTCACATAGATTCCATGACACTGTTGTCTCTTTTGAATAATGGGAACTTGCATGACTGTTCTTAAGATTGGCAGCACTTGTCTAGCATGTTCTTCATCTTTCTTGAAACTTTGACTGCATGTCTTCTCTTCATCTTCCTATAGAATCGAAAGCTGCAGATTGTTTCGTCGATTGTTTCTACTGTTTGCTTGGGTTCTTGGAAGTTAAACATCAATGTTAAACCTCTATTGCATTCTATTCTTTGGACTTTTTTGATAATTATTGCTAGTTGGAAATGTTTTTATAATCTTTTATAGATTCTTAGTTAATATATTTACCCTTTTTGCTAAGATTTAAAAATATGAATTAATTATATAATTATTATTGAGATTTATTTAATTAACTTTAAATTTAACATTTCATTTGACCAATGGAAATAGAGTATTAAATTCATTTGCCAAATGCTAAAGTTCAAAATTAATTTTTTTTTCAATGATTTAATAAATCCAAGCATATACTAATTAGGATTATATATATAATTATAAGATATTATTATATTTTATAATAATAATATATTATAAATTATGAGTAATATATTTAAATTAATTAACTTATGACTTATAATTATGCATTATATGAACAGGGAAGGGATGGGTATATACAGTTAGATGCATAATTAAGTTGTGTAGTCATAGCTTTTAACCTTGATTCTAACCCTAACCTTAATTATAATTCTAATGTCAAACATAACCCTATCTTAATTTGTTATGTTATAATAATTATATTATATTAATATTCAATTTGTCCAATTTTAATTATATTTATTATATTAATCTAAGAATTATTTTGGCTCAACTAGAGTTAATTATAATTATAATGTAACTAAACTATTATATTTATTTCAGTGAATAGTTAAATATAATTGGGATATAATATTATGAGCAAAGTATGTAACAAGGTGTTTGAAAAAATGTATTAAAAATAATGTAGTAATTGAGTAATTATGATTAGAAATTATGGTCAATTATATTTCTATTCAACAAACCCTAGGTTATATTTAAGGCATCAATAACATTGCACAAAAATAAGCTAGGAAAAAAACATTGTAATTAAGACACCAAGATTATATTAAGAAAAACTCAGAATTAAGAAACCAACATCGTATTAAGATTTCTGTATGATACCAGCTCTGATAAAGCCGTAACAACATAAGTATAAGACTTGCGTTTATCCCTTATTCAACAAAATACCTAATTAAAAAAACCCTGGGACATATATTAGGGCTGAACAAAAAAATTACCCAAATTAAAAAAATTGCCCACATAAATTTAAATGTGAATCTCTAAATAATCTTTTGAATTCCCTTTTAGAAAAGGAGTTTATATATCGGAAAACCCTAGCTCAAAATGATTGTTCTGGAAAAAGAAAACTTTAGCTTGGATTCAAGAGATATCCGCTACTTTATTATTCATGAAAAACCCCACCTCAAATTTGGAATTCCTGCATACTCCTCCATCTCGCAGTCAAACCGTAGGAATAAACCAAGGGTTTCCCATAAAACTATCCACCCACGAGATGAAATTTAAAGACCAGATCGTATAAATGCGGATCTGAAATTGTCTTTTAAATTTTAAAATAAACTAAAAAGTCAGTGCATAGGAAAACAATAATGCTACGGTTCCTTTACCCTTGAAACTAAAATTAAACTGGCCTAAAATCTAAATCGTGACAAAAGCAAATGCAATCGCCACCTGCAAACACAATCGCCACCTGTCTCAGAGGTGCACAGCTGTAGCCCTAACAATTTTATCAACACATGCATCTTTTAAGGTTCTCAAATGTGGAACGGAGGTTAGTAGCTTTCAGACGATCTTCAAATGCAACCACATAGAAACAGCTTCAGAGAGGTGCATCAGTTTTAAAGGCCAAGATTTATTAACTCCTACCCAGGAAATAATTAGTCCCAGAGCTGGTGATTTGGAATTGGCATCGTTGAGATCAAACAGTTCTAAGAAAATGGATTTTTAGACTTCCTCATTGAGATGAGACAGGTTTAAAGAGGAAGCAGCTGCGCTCAAAGTACAGAAAGTTTATAAAAGCTACCATAGAAGATGGAATCTTGCAGATTGTGCTCTGTACATTCATGTCTACATTGAGGAACTCTGGTTCTATACTGTGCCATGCCCATTTTTTTTTCACTTTTGTAAGTCGAGATCCAACTAATTGGTTGCATGGGCTTGCCGTCTTCACTTCCTTTTTAATGATTTTGCTAATGCCAGTTGTTAAGATTCGTTTTTATTTAATTTGTGTCTTGCAAACAAAAATTGGCAATTTTTTGTTCTGATTAGGAGAACTGTCTTTGTTATTAACCTACATTGACCTCTCCCTTGTTTCCCCAATTTTACCTCAGTGTTTTCTTGCTTATAATTTAATTTTGTAGCAACGCCCCTCATTTGGAATATATTTGGGTATTGTTGTTTAGATATTCAGATGGAAACAGTCTATTTTATTTTAACTCTTCATGTCCAGCATTAACCTCTTCTACAGAATTTCACAAAATAGTATTCCAATGTGTGGAGAAGGGTACCAACTAATGTTGTTCTGTCATGAATTCTCTTTCACATATAAATTTGCATTTTCCTTCACAAGATTGGAGCACTTTTTTTGTGGGTATTTTCCTTGTGTGACCATAATCTGTGCCATTAAACATTATAGGGACACGATAACATATCCTTATTCTTTCTTTCAAAACAGAATATTTGGTAGAGGACCAAACAAGAGGGCGAGCCTCTGTTCCAAATTGGGATTACTAGCAAATTACCTAAATTCGTTAATACTCTCTGCTTCAAGGTATGAAATTCACACCCTTGCTATGTATAAGTAAGGTCTATAGCACCGTCGCCATAAAATTCCAGCATATTATATGATGGGTACTGAGCGAACTCCGAGCCTCAATCATTCAAACGTAAATTAAACAGTGAACACATGCATGAAATCACTTAAAAGGAACTGTAAGTTGTACCAAAGAAATTGCAGAGTAGAAAGTTGCAACAGAATATAAGTAGATGCTTTACAGCTTGAATATATACAATGTATCTGGAAATGAAACAAGTAATACTGCATATAGCATGAGCACTTGTATAGTTAGTTCTTCCTGCAACCTTCTTTGTTATTTAGTGACACAGTTGCATAGCTACTTTTATGTTCCCAAATCATGAATTTGTCAATATATTGAAACTTGGCAATTCATACCTGAATGTCTGGGAATTCTATAATTGATATCCGAGTTTCTAAAATAGAAAACTTAAGTTCTAGAAAGAGATATCTGAACTCTAACAGAAATTTGAGAAAACTGTAAAATTTCTATAACTGAGAGTGCTCTACAATCTAAAACTCATATAATATCTGAAATCTTGAAATTTCTGTGAACAGTAGCACTGGTTTTCTACACGGATTACGAAATAGAAGTCCATATAGAGGCTTACCACAGATGCAGCTTCACAGGCCTCCGGATGCCCACCTTCACTACTCTCTGAGTGCAAACAAATTGAGAAACAACAATCCAAAGCGCATACAAATTGAAAACCTCCGATCAAGACATGACCTGTCATCTTGTAAGGATGATTAAAAATCATTAATTAACATTGCAAACGAAATAAAAATCATTAATTAACATTGCAAACGAAATAAATTCAACAAGCTCGGCAGCGCCGTCACTTTGCACGATCTGTACTTAACTGTATTTGTTTATTGGCATCGTTCGAAAATTCAATAATTTTTTAAATCATTATTTCATTTTTACCCTTACTGTTCACACCATAGACCAATCAGAAAATAGATAAATGGTATTTTTTAAATGATTAAATTAAAAAAAAATAATGAACTATAGCATTGTGGTTGCAAATTTTTAGTTCTTTCACATGATTGGACGAATAATTTGAGAAATTGCATCTAGCCGATACATTAGTATACCCGCAGAAGGCAGGTACTAAAAAGATACCTGGTGCACAGGAAATAAGCATTAAATAAAACATGTTCCCGTAGGTACCATATTCAAACCCCTTGAAGACGGGAATGAAGTACCTCAAAAGTTGCAATCAATAAAAAAATCTACATTCCCCTTAGTCAAACCTAGCTTTAAAAAGCATATGCAATGGTGGCCCAAATCCCATCTGCTACAGCTTGTGGAGCCCTTCAACTGGCTGCTCAAAAGTCACGCGGAATTTCTGAAAGGATCGGTGGTAGGTAGGTGCGATTTGGTACTTCTTTTTACTTTTTTAAAACTAAAAAACTTGCATTAATCTACACATATGTGCAGACACCCATTTTTGTGGAAGGTTAACCGTTAGGTAGAGACATTTGTATCCAAATTCGATCTCTGTATCCCTTGCATAACTTATGGCGGATTCTGTGGCTATTCTCAAGCTTCGTATTACAAAAGGAACCAATTTGGCTGTTCGTGATATGTGGAGCAGCGATCCTTATGTTGTCGTCAGACTTGGCCACCAGGTATTCTCATTTTCCATTACTTGTTTTCTACTTAATTGCTTTTAACTTGCTGTGGATCAAAGCAGTTCCTAGTTATCCCTGGTTTCGGTACAACTGTACTGTTTCTTTACCAGTTTAGTTTCCAGGCCACAACTGGTTTGGGGACAATTGTAGTGTTTCTTTACCCATGGGCTTTAAGGCCACAATTTTTGTCAGGTGTCGATGGGCTTGAGTTGGCTCTGTAAATTAGCTTTTTAACCAACTGAACTTCAAACTTATGGGTTTATAAACACGTATTCATAATGTGGATTTTATGAAATTTGTTCTGTGCTGCAGAAAGTGAAGACCCGGGTTGTAAAAAACAACCTGAATCCAGTCTGGGATGAGGAATTGACACTGTTTGTACCACATTCTGAACCCCTTTTACTCAAACTGGCAAGTCTCTGCTTTTGAAACCCTTGGACTTTGTTTTAAGAAGACATAAAGTTTAATAACCAGACCCTTAGTGCTTATAGTTTTTATGATACAGGAGGTATTTGACAAGGACAGGATGAGCAAAGACGACCAGATGGGAAATGGTGAAGTGGATTTGGGGGATCTTGCAAACGCTGTGAGGATGATAAAGGCAAGTCCATCACCATCTGTGGTGTTGAAGAATGAGGGTTCTTCATGTATTAAGTGTGTGGATGGACATATGGTACAGGAAGTCAGTTTGGGGCTTCAGAATGTGGAGTCTGGTCAACTGGAACTGCACATCAAATGGGTTGATTTTACCAATTAATAGCCTATTATGTTTTCCTAGAAAACTAGACTTCTTCTCTAACTGATTATTTATCATAAAGGACAAGAGATCTAGGATTCTAACCTGATAAATGCATGCCCTGTGTTATACGAATTGGGGCAGAATATATCCAAATCCCCCAAACAGTGTTAGATGAATGGACTGACATTTAAATCTAAAAGGGATATTAGGATCACATACCCCATTCAAACTGTTAATCTGCTAAACATCTATACCCTGATAATCTAATACCACCAACTACTTGATAATCTATTACCTGACTTTTTTTTTTCTTTCATTTGTTAGTGGTTTAACCATAGTTCAGTTTTTAGTAAATGTTGCAATCTAGTTATAATTTTTTCTTATTTTGACAATGAATTAGAAAGTGTGATTCAAAATGTTGTTACTAAAAACCATTAGCAATTACAACCAAAAACATTTTCAAATACTATCATAAGCTATAAAAAAACGTTCTTATCGATTTATACAAAATTATAAAAGGACTTAAATTGGATATAAGCCATGCTGGATTTTACATTCTCCCTTCTTGCTCACTTCATCATAATGATTGGATCATGGATTAAAAAAATCCAAAAACACTTATATCCAGAATTTAAATTACTTATATATATAGATAATTCTACTTTAATAGTTGAGTTTGGTAGAAAAATTCAGAAGGATCTGGGAAAGTGGCAGGGATTATCAACAAGAAAGAAACTAATCATTATATCCATAAGAAGACAGCAAAATTGAAACAACTTTTTATACGATAGAGAAAAACTATGAGACAAAATATGCTCCTGTGTAACATACAACGTACATATTATAACCACATCAACTCGACTAGTTACAGTTACAGTTGTATTTAAACTTAAAATTAGTCATTTCACCTACACAAAGTGGCTAACACAGAACAATTACGCTTGGATTACCCCATTGGGAATGCAGTTATATATATTTATTTGTTCTAAACTGTTTTAATAAAAATATGTCATATGAGAATGGGGTTATTTTAATCTGGTTCAAGAGTGAAAATGTACTAGTAAATTGTGTTATTGAGTTGGATTTGGATTTGGATTTGGATTTAAATTCTATTCATATATTTCATTTAATTTTTTATGGGAAGGTATTATGAGTATTTTGCAAATCTTTGAACAATAGACTTTATAATGGGAAATTTGCATGGTCTATAACCTTATTACCTTGATTTTTCAAATTTAATGTATATAATATGTAAAAGTAATAAATAAATTAAATTGGAGATAATAAAACAATACAATTATAAAAATGTATTCACAAATTTGAAGTATTGGATAATTAATTTTAATATGGTTATTAAATCTAGATTTCGATTTGAATAAAATTTACATACATGGTAAAACAAAACATAGGATGCAATTTTTATTTCATTTTATATGGCTAGAATTAATATGATATCCAAACAGCAAGAGACATTAAGTTATTTTATTTTACTTTAGAGTTATTTAAGAAATACTTTATTTTATTTACATTGTTTGCTTTTATTTACTTAAGAGTATTTAAGAGTTATTAATAGTTATAATTATTTTAATTACTTAAAAGTTATTTTATTTTAAGTTGAAGTCCAGGCTTCTAAGTTCATAACTTCCACGAGAAAAGGTATTGAGGAGTTATACACAACTATTTATGTGATTTTTTTGGTCTCAAATTAATTTTATTTAGATTGTCGATTTTATGCTTCTTGATTAATAATTTGGACATACTGGGACTTGGAGAAGTTTTTTTGGGGGTGGATTTCATATTTGCTTCATATTTTTTGCATTTTAATTTTTCTAGTGTAATCACGTTTCCATGTGATTATTGTGGAAAGAAAAGGCACCCTATAGATGATTGCACGCTGAAACAATTTGATGATTTAAAACTTTTTTATAAGCTTCATCAATTAATATAGCTTCGTATTACCAATGACATTAGTTTGTCAAATTCTTCTAACCTAATAGTTGTAGAAACATCTTCATCACATGTTTTTGATTAAGATAAGCAACTTAACTAGGGGTTGAACCCTTTACAAACAAGGCCCCCAGGGCAGAGAAAAACAAACCACAAAAAGGCTAGACACAACAAAACAGAACAAGAACAGCAGAGGAACAACAACCAAGCGGCGAACTGAAACAAGGGCTCTAAACAAAACAAAATCTCGAAGGCAAAAATCTAACTCCCTTGACCCTCTGTCGTGAAGCAACAACAGACTTAGGGAGTCCTTTTTGCTTTCTTTGAACAACAGTCCAAGAGAACTCTGAGTTAAAATCCTCAAAGTGAGGCGAGAGGAGGGGCCCCTCACCAGACATCACAGCCAAATGGCAGTCACACATAGAAAGAGAGGCCGACAACGCAGAAGAAGAATCAAGTACCGACAAAGAAGTAGTCCGACTTGCAGCTCAGTAGGGTCTAATAAGGGAGTCAACAACCCAACAGAGGCAGCCTGGACAGGTCCAGTAGGAACAATAGCAGCAACAACAAAAGTGGTCACCATGGGCTCCCCAATAGGCTCTTGGGGGAGAACAAGTTCCTAAGAAGAATCACTCTCCTGGGAAGGCTCACCTTCTTGAGAAGAATCATCCGTTAGGGAAGCATAAACAGTCAAATGATCCAGGAGAGCATCCTTCCACCAAGTTGTCGCACCCTTTTGACAAGAATGAGGGCAACCAGAGGCTAAGTGACCAATAGAGAAACAATGCTTGCACCGAAAAGGGAGACCCTCATAGTCCAACAACTATGTCCATGGCCTATCCTCCACCATCAAAACATCTCCATGGAGGGGTTTGGAGATATCAATATCCACTAATATGTGAGCAACTGTAGAATGCCATATATCCGAGGTTGTAGCATCAACCTTCAAAAAGTGCCCTAACGTGTTGCAGATGGCTTCATAGCAAGAATCCTCCCAAAATTGGATAAGAAGATTCAATAGTCGTACCCATATTGATCTGGTATTAAGCGGCTCAGTGAGAGGATTGAAGGAGTGAGCCCAAGGTTTGATGGATAGTGAATGATCCCCCCACATCCAACCTATGTTCAGCACTAAATCTCTCCTTAGAGGACTCAAAAGTCACTATGAAGAACCCTCTTGCATTGGGGTAGAGCTTGATCTTACCAGCAACCAGACGTTTCCAAGATTACGTAACCTAGTTGTGCAGGTTGGGGAGAGAGGGCCACAACCTATTGAATCTGTAGATTACTCCATGCCTCATATAAAAACCCTCATTTTTAGAGACCTCAGGGCTACAAACCACCATAGGAGAGGAACGGTTGCAAGGCATAGGCCTAGCCTTGCTTGTGATGAGCAATTTTGAGCTCTAGGATTGAGGACAGATTTAGAAAAAGACTTCAGAGGATGACCAAAAGCTATCAAGTTAGCAACGTCATTCCCTAAAACTCCATTAGACTGGCCAGCAACCGGCTTAGAAGCCTGACATAGAGTGGTCCCGTTTAAATCCATTGAATCTTCATCACATGTCGCTTCATCCGAGTTCAATGTTGCTTCATCGAAGGCTTCCAGTCATTCTATTCAGCAAGACAATCATAGTCTTCTAGATCCACCACCTCATTGGGATTCCTATCTAGTAGGCATCTCATTATTGTTTGTGGAGTCTTACATTTTTTATGTGAAGGAGACATTGGAAGATATTCATTTCATATTTGATGATAGTGATGTCATCACATCATCTTCTGTGTTATCAGATGTAGTTCAGATCATACCCTCTCTTGGCTGCATTTCTTTGATTGGACTTTCAATTCCTATTTTGGAGGAGATATCTTTTTCTAGCATGAGGACACTTAGACAACATTCAGAGGCACAAGATTATATTTGGATTTGGATTCCCTATTCATCCAAGATGTGGGAATAGCTTCTACATATACCAATGGATTTGTTTCTTCCAAAGGGAAGAAATGTTGTTTGTAGGTAGTGGATTGTTTTATGTCTTCAAGCACTCATCATTGGTATTGGAGTTGCTTCTTGGAGGGGATTCAGAATATCATTCATCCACTCTCTCTTATGGGGGATATTTATTATGTATTTTAGATGGGTCCTTGGTTTTGATTTCACATCACTTGTAGATTCTTGTTTGTTGTTTTCTCTCTTTTGGAGAGGGGTTTTCTCCCACTAGATTTTTCCCCTTTGCTTCTTTTATGAAAGATTATTGTTTGTAAATGGGTACCTGATCAAACCTTGTTGTCAGGACCCATCTCCATCTTCTTCTTTCTTTTTAGCTTGTGTGTAACCTCCTTAAGTTGCACTTATGGGGGGGAGGTGTTGGTGTAAAATTATATTTACACATTAGCATAAGTTAATTAGGGAGTTTATTAGGAAAATATTTTTATTTATTATTTGTTGATCTTATCACATAGGATAAGATTGCTTTCTATTTTTCTGCTTTGTCTATTTTTGACAAATGCGTATTAATAACTATGTATTCTTTTTTTGTGAATAATTTAATGCACATGTAAGTATTGATTGCAATTTGATCTCTCATTTCGGTTTCTACTTTTTGAAGAAATCCTCTTTGCAGAAGAAATACTACAAATGATTTTGAGATCTAACATTGATGGTTTTCATTTTTTGTCTTCCATCTTTTAGCCAACCTTTTGTCCAAATGGTTTATGATGAACCCAATGTTGGGTTCAAAAGCACATTAAGATTAAAAGGATGAAGTAACATTTTGGGTTGTAAAGTTAACTTTTGCAAAGACATGCAAAATTTCATTGAAAGTCCAAAGGCCAAGCCCATGGTTTTGAAATTTCCCTTCAAAACCCCCAAGTCAAAATATGGTTTCGTACAAATTGCTTTTGAAACCCTAAGGGCTAAAGGGAACCACTTCATTTTGCCAACCATTTGTCTTCCTCTCACAAAATTTGATGATTCATCTCCCCTACAACTAATTATGCTTTTAAATTTCAGATCTCTCAAGTTTTTTAAGGCCATTTTTTTGCATTTACCAGTTTTTCCCCATTTTCTCTTCTTATTTTTCTAGTTTTTGCTGATTGTTTGGGATTTTAAGGTTTTAATGTTTAGATTACATATCTTTCTTATTGCATTTGCATTCTTTTATGCCTGGTTAAAATCTTCATTTGCATTTATGTTTTAGCTTGTTAAAATTGTGTTTTAGTTACAGTACCCATTTTTTCGCACTATGGAAAACCCTTTTTTCGTGCCCTAGATTCTTTGAGAAATGGTTGAATCTGATTTAAGACTTAGTTTATTAAACCCTTTTCATTTTACGCTTTTGAATCCAGACTTTGTACCTTGGCTACACTTCACAAAATCTTTGCAAAATACATGATGGGTCCAAAGTGCGGCACACAATTCAGCACATTGTACATTACATACGAGGTCCGAAGTGTGGCACATGATCTAAACCTCACGCATTGTTTGCAATTTGCAATGTTTTTTGCAAATTGTTGACCGGGTTTGAAGTATGGTGTGTAGTCCGGAATTCCTTTTTACTCCAAGCAATTTGTAATTTTTGTAAACTACATACCAGATCCGAACCCCGGTAGGTAAACCACACTTCCTTTTTACTTTGCAATTTGCAAAATGCAATAACATTTGTAAAGTGAAGATCAGGCCAGAACCCTGGTTTGTAACTTGCAAACCCAACTTGAACTCCGATTTGCATAGAAGCATCAAAATAATTATTTTAATCTTTTTCACTTTAGCAACTTGGAATTTTAGTCTAGATTGGCATTGGAATTTGTGCATGTGATTTTACTAAAACCTAATAAATGTAAAATTGACTTTGTATTCCAAAAATATTATTAAAAATAATGTTCATATTTTAATTTTTGGGAGAAATTATGCAATAACATTAATATTATTAATTGTTAAATTTTATTTAAGTGAATTTGATGCTTTGGTAATGTTAATACAGGTTACTAAAAATGTTGATTGCAGGGAAAGTGTGAATTTCTAAAGAAAAGGAATAAATTAGGATCAAGTTGCTTGTTCTTCAAACGAGTTCGTATAAGATGAAGATTTTAACAATAGAAGATGATCTCTAGAAAGTGTAGGACACTTGGGAAGTGTGCACATGTTCTACGACATGCATCTACATATCAAATTTTTGATGACATGTAATGAAGGAATAGAATGTGAATGGACAAGTCAAAGTGACCCTTTACATTTTCAAAGTAATTTCTCATTTTGTGATTTTGGAGGGAATGATTGTTTGTCTTCCCATCCAAATGTGCCTATTTATACTCATGTGCAATTCATTGTAATGCAATGGAAAATCCATTGTGGATTGAAAGCTCATTTTTGAATATAACATATTAGTTTTGCTCCTTTTTTTTTTGCTTCTAATGGTGTTTCTAAACTCTGAATTTGTCTCCTTTCTACTTCATTCTATGCATTTAACTCAATAAATGTTGATGAATTTTAACACGTGTTTAAACCACTGATGCCTTGCTAATGGGGAGATGTTTTGTGTTGTTGAATGAACAAGTTTCTATATGCTAGAACTTGACAACTATTTGGCACATATTTTTTTCTTTGAAGATTGCACCATCTTGCGTTAGGATTGCGAGTAATGAGTCCAATAGAGATTGGTTTTACATTGAGATTGCCCATTTGTAGTATGGTGTGTAGGATGATTAGAGATAGGATCAGATTTATTTTTATTTTCTCTTCAACCCTTTCCTTCTCCCCTCTCATTTTTTATTTTTTTACACTGATGGTATTTTAGTTTAATTCAAGATTTAATGATAAATTTCAGTCACATAAGACAAATATTTGAGTTGATTTTTCAACTTCCAAGTGGCAAAATCTTGCAAATTTTAATACAATTTCTCACTATCCAAAAATTTAGAATTAAATTCTTTAAAAATGAAAGAAATTTCATGAATGACTTTTCCAATTCCACAATACAAAATTCTGATTTTGAGGACATTTACTATGTTTAATCATTTTTAATGCAATTTAATGCTGAAAATCATCAATAGAAGTCAAGCAAACTAAAATTAAAATCAACTCATTTAAAGGTGAAGAAGAGTGTTTATACTAACTAATAGTGAATCATCTTCACTGAGTGAATCTATTTTCACATGAATAATTCCTAATGTTTATTGTAGCCCCTTGAACATACCAACCAAAGTGCTCTCCAACTCAGGGATTCTAGTAAATCTTGTGAAAGATTCTTGATGCTAGCCACCTTCCAAGTAGCGGAACCTTTGTTCCAACCTATGGTGCTTCATGACTCATATGAAATTTGGTGTGTCAAAAGTCATATCAACACCTCTTATCTTTTATTTTATGCTGGTGACTAGCTCAACGTTGTCTCGTTCTAGATGCTTCATAGTTTGCAATCCATATTTCCTTACTATCTTAGGAGAAATAAAGTAATATGTAGCTCCAAAATCTACAAGAATCAAAATAGGGATTCCTTGTATTTTATTTAGCAGCTTTAATAGAAATAATTGATTATATCTAGGTTGATTATCAATGACAACATAGACTTTCTTGTTTAGGCCAAATATCCTTCTTGGTTTAGGGTTGTCTCTTGCAAAGTGATCCTTCCTAGAATTCCAATAGCCACTGAAAGCCTTTTTAGATTGCATTGGAATGCTATTTGCACTTGATATAGGTGCATTCATAGTGTTAGTAATCATTTTGGTCAGGGGTTTGAGCTTGGATATTTGTAGATTTTTCATTCGAACCCTAAATTTTCTTATCCATCGGCATGAGTTTGCATGTGTCTTGGCGATCATGTTGGTAGCGGTGGTGTGTTTTCTTCCATCGCCAAGACTTTGTCTGTTGGCGGCTGGGGTTGGTGTCTTTCCGACAGTTTGGGTCTCACCGATGGGGGATCGTCAAGTTTTTTCTATCATTAGGTGTTCGTCGGTGTAATATGGTTTATCGGCGAAGGAAATTTTGCTTCCTTCGATGTGTTCAGTCTGGCCGATGGAGTTGCCATTGGCGTGGCTTGGTGTATCGGCAGAAGTGTTTTGTGGTCTGCCAATGTTGGGTGTCTGGCTGATGGCGGATGGTATGGGATTTATGTGAAGTGGTCATCGGCATGATGAAGTGTATCGGGCGAGCCGGCGAAGGGTTCACCGATGAGATGGTGTTTGGCCGATGAGGATAGTCATCGGTGTGTGACATGTGTGTCGGTAGGGGAGTTTTGAGCTCCGCTGATGTGGTTGGTCTGACCGATGGAGGTGGCTATCGGAGTAGCATTGTGTATCAGCCAGGTAGGTGAAGGGTTTACCGACGGTCATGGTCTTGCCGACGAAGGCAATTTGGATGACCATCGGAATGACATGGTGCATTGGCGAAGGAGCTTTTCGATGCTCCGATGATCTTGGTCATGTCGACGGGATATGCATCGGAGAGAGTTGGTGCGTCAGCGAAGGTGGAATGAGTTGGGCCGACGGTGGTTTTCTCGCTGATCGGGAGGCATCAGTGTGACTTTGCGTATCGGGGAGGTTGGCAAAGTGTTTGCCGATGCAGTTGGTCTGGCCGATGGCGGGTGGTTGGAGGCTTTCGAGGTCGTGCAGTCATCGGCAAGATGAGGTCTATCGGGAAGACAAACAAGGAGTGTGCCGATGATGCAGGTCTTATCGACATGATGTGTTTTGATGGTCTTCGGTGTGACAAGTACTGTCGGAGGAAGTATTTTGTTGTTCGCCAATGCATTTGGTCTGGCCGATGTTGTTCATCGGCGTATGTGTGTCATCGATGAGGGAGTTTTGTCATGGGCCGATGGTAGTGGTCTTGCCGACGAGGGTAGGCTGGTGACCATCGGGGTGACATAGACTATCGGGCGAGCCCGCGAGGGTTTCACTGATGATCAGACTCTGGTTGACGATGGGGATGTGAAGTAAGCATCGGTGTGATCGGCATGTCGGCCAGAGGGTTTTTGGTTGCTCTGATAGTCTTTGTCTGGCTGACTGAGGATTGCAGAGGCTTCGTCGGTGAGATCGATGTGATCGGTGGGAGAATTTTTGGGCGAGCCGATGGAGGCAGTCTCACCGAAGGAAGTGGGCTATCAGTAGGAGCTAGGCCGATGAGCTCTTGGTGGAAAGTTCATGGGTCGAGCGGGGCAAAACGCTTGACACTTATTATGCTCGTGGCCATGCTTATAAAGTGTTGGAATGGTCTCTGCATGACGAATGTGGGATTTTAAATCATGCAGACATGTGGGTCTTCCTGATGGTCTTGGTCATGTCGATGGCGTGATATGTAGTGTAGAGCATGTATGTATCGGGTGCCTACGTGGCACATTCTCACAGGACGGCAACTTTTCAACATGAATTTGGTGCCATCAATTTTCAAGCGATGGAAGGATCGAAGGCCATGTTTTAAAGTTGAAGTTTGGTTTTCTTTGTGTCCTCAGGTGTGTTTTAAGCGGGAGATTTCCATATGAGTGCTGCGACGGTTTCCAGGAGAAGACGCGGGTGGTTGGAGCCTTAATAGCAGGGTTATGCAGAGGCATGGGCCGGCGATGGATAGCCATGTACCTGATTTATGGCAAAAAATTCTCCAACGGTGGCGCAAGGCTCGAGTTCATCTGCTTCTCGTCCTTCTTTTGCTTCGCCATGTTTTGTCCCCTGCTGCATTAAATCTTTAAGGCCATTTCCTCAAAATGAATGTATCTGGCAAATATTGGACTAGCCATGTAATTAATTGCTGAAGGTACACTTTCTGGCTGTTTTAAGCAGATTGTGTCACTCTTTCTGTGGTTGTTGAAAACTAGACACATCTGGTATTGTAATAAGATACAACTAGTTCAAGTTGCTCTGTGTAGGTGATTTTGTGAGTTTATGCATCTCTTGTTGTATGTCTCATGTATGAATTTACTGATTTCATGATTTGTTTTATATGAGAAATGCTGTATTTGCATGTGTTTTGTTAATTCTGTCTCCAGTATTGCATGTGTCCTTCTTCTGAATCTAGATATCTAAGGGGTGTCTGGTATTCTAGAATATAGAATTCCTGTATTGAATGCTTGATCTTTCAACTTCTGCTCAAGGAGTAGATTAAAGTGTTTTCAGATTGAGTATTGGGAAGGATATACTGCAATAGGGATGCCATAAGTAGAGATAACTTAACACTCTATTTTGGGAGGTATCTGTAAGGCAGATATCACACAAATCCCCTTGAAATCCAGTTTTATTGTGTTCATGCTAATCATTCACAGGTGTATGTCTACCGACTCCAAGCCCTGGATAGGCACCAATCTAGCTCTGTGTTGAGGTTATACACCAGGTCCAGGTTTGCATCCAAACATCAAATCAAATCATTTCATCCTTCCACCTGTTAGTTGTAGGAGTAGGAGTAGGAAACCCCTGCACGCTCTCATACCTAACCAGACATATGTGTCCAAGAATGTTGCCAACCTTGTGATTTGTTACACAAATCTTGGTCCATACATGAGAGTATTCTACCTGTTGCTGTCAAGTTAAATCCTTATGTCATTGAGCTAGTCAAGGTCATATCTTTATCAAATAGGGACACCCCCCTTGGTGCGGCAAAACCAGAAGTGAAGGGGAGGAGCTCACACAACCTCCTGTATTTAGTTGGCTGAATCTGCCTGTGCATTAGAACCGGCAAACCCTAATGCTGATTCAAAAGAAAAAGACCAACACATAGTTCATTCAATCTTTTGGTATGGTCAGTTTCTATTATTTCTAGATTTTGATGGTTGTCAAGTTTGCTTATGTCAGTGTTAGATTTTTCAAATTCATTGATGTCAACTTTTTCCTTATTCATTCTATTCTTGAACTCCTACCTTGCTTTCAAGAAAGAGTTCTCTTTTTCTTCTTCCTTATAGAAATATTCAAGAGCATTAGTGAGTGTTGCAAGCTTTATCATGTTGACATCATCAATCAACACTTCACAAAATTCTAATTTGGATTTAGTGATATTGATCTCCTCATCTTACATGTAGTCAATGTAGCGGAGGAGGCTTGTGGTTCTAGCTTCATATTCAACAACAATTAAGTTACTCTATTTTAATGCAACTAAAATTTTGCCATCATTTTCTCTTTATGCACAACTAATAGATATTTAAGAAAGAATACTTTTGAAACAAAGAAATACACATAGTGTAATCCAAAAGCATTCTTTCTTGATTCTATGGACTATGGAAAGCTCATGCTTACTAATAGATATTTTTCAAGAAATTGTCGTTCAAACAATTCCCTGGTTATGGTTTCCATAATATACCCTTTAAGAGTACTTAGGTGTTCCCACCAAAGGGTGGCATCACTGTTAAGGTGAAATATACCTATTCTAGCCTTCTTGCTTTTAGACAGTTGCTAAAGGCCATTTTTTAATAGATTTACTAGTTAGGCCTCAGTTATGCCCTTTGAGACCTGATCAGAAAATTTAGGTGGTAGTTTCTTAATAATGGAAGAAAACCTGTGATCTTATTGGGATTTCTATGTCCCCACTCTCATTTTTAGGAGGTAAATGTTCCCCCTCTACATTTAAGTTATAATGTTGTTAGTTTGCATTATTATGTTGATTTCTCATTTCAATTAACAAGGTCTCGTGGGCATCTATTCATGCTTAGAGGACATTTAGGGTATCAATCATGTGTTGGAGCACTTATTCATTTTTAAGTGGAGGAGGGTTTGTGTTTTGGTTCCCCCTTGCTCCAACATTAGTTTTGACCATGTTTTCTACATGATAGAAAGTTGTTTCAACTTTCATCCTAGAGGTCCTAGCTTTAGAACCTAGGGCTTTAATACCAAGATGAAAAGCAAGATCAAGATCATCATCAAACTGCTATGTATGCCTATTTATTTTTAGGCACTTACAAGAACAAGTAAAACATATTTTAGAAGATTGTTTTTGCCAATTTAGATCCACAAGTGAGCTTAAATTTGTGATAGTTGGGATCGAACCCATGATGGTTAGTGTTGAACCTTAGAGTTTTTTATGCCAATTCTAATTTTGAGACAAGCATCATAGTGAGGGCATAAAATTTTAGAAAAGTGGCAAATCAACTTTGAATGACATCAACCAGGGCTTAAATTTGACAGTTCTATAGCTGTATTTAGGTATTTTTGTTGTAAAATACAATCCAAATTTTAAAAAGACTGTATCATATGAAAGGAGAGATTTTGGACAAACTGTCAAAATTTATATAGGATTATGATGATATATATTTAATTTTTATATTATTTATTTATACTAAGGCATGCCATAGTATTTGAAGGGTACTATTGAATAGATAACAGTCACAAAAAATTTGCTTGACAAGCAAGGTCGACTGTCAAATTTAAGCCCTGACATCAATGACATTCATCAGTCCTAAAATTAAGTTCCCTTATCCTTCACATTTAATTTTTGAAATATTTATTGCAATTATCAATCCAATAAATTAATCTAAATTAATTTTTAGTTATTTAATTACATTTATTTAATTAACTTAAATTCTTTATATAAAAACATTTTTTTTAAGACGTATTAATACAAACTACTCTAATTACTACTGATAAATCAAATTTACTTATTAAAAAAAAACTATATTAATAATAACAAGTGCCATACCATAATAAAACTTGTCTTGTAATTAGAAAATAATGTAAGTTTAGAAGAATTCTAATTTCTCTTATTGTTTAATAGTTAAGTTGTTTAAATATTATTTAATTAAATTACTATATAAGTATATTTATGTTTATACATATGTTAGGAAATATTTTTAAAATGATGTTTAAATAGTGGAGTTAAATTCATTAATTAGTATTTAACTAAATGAGAAATTGTTATAATGGAAGTGAATATTGAAATGGAGATAAGATGGTGTATGTGTATGTTATCTAGAAAAATTAGGAGTTTGTTTAAGTTAATTGTGCAACTAATTAAAAATTACATCATTAAAATAATAATAATAAACCTCTAAGTAGAAGTAAATACAAACTAATAAAAAATGAAAAAATTTCCCATAAAATAGGGAATGATGGAGAGAATATAGGGGGGAGTGGAGGAGACATTCAATTAACCAATAGAATTGTATCTACTAAATCCAAATCAAATTATAGATACAAAACTTATTTAATATTTAAAAAAAAAATTGTATTTTTAGCAAAATTTAATATAAACTTGTATATGAAAAATGCTCTTGATTAGCTTGTTTAACAAAAAATAATTACAAGACACAATATGTGCAAGGCAAGTATTAGTAAAAGAATAAATTTACAAAATCAATTTAATCACTAATTATGTAATTTTGATGAAAAAATTAAAACTAAATTTTTTATTGATATTTAATATATTAATATTAAAATCAATATATATATATATATATATATAATAAAAAAAAATTAAATAATCATATCCATATTAATATAGAGATTATATTAAATTAAATAAACATAAATATAAATACATTATAATGATAATTCCATTTATTTGTATAATCGATAATTTAATATAAATATTATTAATAATATATTATTAATTATATTATTCTATTGATGTTTAATTTTTTTATCTAAAGCGTTGCCAAAGGGGGCAACTCCCTTTATATTAATCTAAAGAAAATATTATAGAAATTGATGCATTATGTGTATCATACCCTCCCCAAATACAAAGGCTTTTTCAAGTTAGAGGCAACCAATAGATCACTAGACCTCAAGCCTGATGGAACAAACAGAAGGAGCCAGATGAAATCCTGAGGCAGACTTTGTTTGGCAAAGTCATATCATGGTCTTGCTTCAGGATTTGACAATGTTATATGGAGCATTCTGCCTATCGACTGCCACGATGACACTCTCGATTACCAATGAACTCCCATAACAGAAGGAGCTTGTTGCCATCATCTTCTACAGGCCTAAATTCCATATTTCTAAAGATTGCTACGATCTTGTTGTACTAGACTCTCCAATTCTATCCATGTCGAGGACAAATTTAAAATTACTTCACCCCCAGTGCCACCGATTGCTATATTGGCTAGATAATCAATGACTTTGTTGGCTTCCTGGTACACATGATTTATTAAAAAGAAGTCTAGCCTTTCTAGTTTTGCCTAGATCAGCTCAATCCATCCTTGGAGGCTCCAACAATCAATGGACTTTGCTTTGATGGCATTGACACATACTTAAGAGTCCCCTTCAATTTCAATTGCCATAATTCCTTTAGCAATGCATAAGCTCAACCCGGAGTCTATGGAAACAAGCTTTGCCTCATTATTTGTACCATCACCGAGCCTCTTTGATAGACCCCAAACCAAATTTCCACTATTATCTCTAATGATGCATCCTACATTAGATCTTTCTGGGTTCCCCCTTGAAGCCCCATCAAAATTTAGCTTCAGTCGACTACTGGGAGGGCACATCCACCTAGCAGCCTTTATCTTATCCTGGAGATGAAGTGTCAGATTTACATAATTCTTTAGCATTCTCAAACCTTTCCAAATCTTCATAAGCTTCTCATCCCAACTGGAATAGGCTGCTCTCATGCATTGAGGGGCATATGCATTCATCACTTCTACTATTCTGACCCCAATGCTTTTTATGAATTACTCCTCACTTCGCTCCTCCCCTTGGAAAATACGCCTATTACATTCTTTCCAAATCTGCCACAAAACAACTAATGGGGAGATGGTCCAAATATCTTTCCAAAAGGAATTTGTCTTCAAACTTGGCTAGCTTTTGAGAAAGACATACAAATCCTCATGTCTTGCTCCATACCACTCCAGCTTCCCAATTAACTAATCCCAACATCGCTAGGCCACCTTGCAATTGAGTAGTAAGTGATCTACACTTTCCTTGCTTGATTTGCACATTGGATAGCGATTAGGCCAGACAATCCCAACAAAAAAGTAATCTATCTCCGGTAAGTATACGTTTGTGCATAGTTGTTCAAGTAAAGCCCCTACTTTAGGAAGAACTGCCTTGTTCCAATACAACTTAACTGGCCACTCCTTCGAGTCACGCCTCAAGGATAAAATTTGATAGCCCAGATTCACTAAGTATTTACCCAACATTACCCCACACCATATTATTTTATCAGACTTGGGAACTAATTGAATACTCTTGCATTTTAGTTCCTCTATCAACTCCCATTTTTCTTAATCGCTCACTCTAAGATCATTTATCTGGTTCCAGTTCCATTGGGTGTCCCCATTGGAAAGCATCATTACCATATCATCTACACATCTATTACCCACACCAACCATTAATTGATTGCACTCTGCCAACTTGCCCATTTCTAGCAAGGGCATATGATCGTTCCATGAGTCATGCTAGAATAGAGCTGATTTGTCATCGCCAATCTGCCACGTAATGTGATCTGTTATCACCAGGCAATAATCCCACATGAAACTCCAGATGTGTGAGCCAAGGTGGGTATTATCTATTGTTAAGATTCTGACCAGGTCATCATTGTCAAGATATTTGCTCCTCAGGACCTGACACAAGAGGGAGTTCAACATAGAATATTACTTCCATATTAATTTGGCACCAAGCACCATGTTCTAGAGATCTATAATTTTTATAGCAGCTTCACCATTTGCTTTATCTTCTCTTATAGTGTCCCAACTCAGTAGTGGGAGGCACTGAATGTCATTTGTTCCCTCCCACAGGAAGTGCTTCATCACCTTATTTAAACTTTGTCCTGCTCACTTAGTGAGTTTTAGACATGACATCGCATAGATGGGGATCACTACAAGGACAACTTTTAGCATTGTGATTCTGCCTGGGAGCATTAACCACTTCCCCTTCCAATTAGCTGATTTCTTCTGACAAGCCTCCACTACACCATACCAATGTTCAGTTTTCGTAACTCCTTGAAAGATCAGCACACCAAGATATATGCATGGTAATTCCCCAATGCTAAAACCAAAGTGATTGTCGATTATCCTCTAGTTTGTCTATTTGTATTGAAGAAGAGGATTGCTAACTTCTCATTATTTATCTTTTGCCCTGATTTTGCAGCATATAGATTCAAAATCCATTTAATCTCTTTTGCTTCAACAAGACTGGCTTCTCTGAATAACATCATATCATCAGCAAATTGCTAATGTGTAAGCTGCTCGAGGTTTTCTGATACCTTAAACCCCTGTTGGGTCTTTCTTTCTCTTCGAATCAACAGAGGGTTTGCTAGTTCCTAAGCTCAGGCAGATTCGGCCAACAAATACAGGAGGTTGCGTGAGCTACCTCCACTTCACTTCTGGTTCTACCGCACCAAGGAGGGTATCCCTATAGCTAAAGATTTAACCTTGACTCACCCAATGACAAAAGATTTAGCTTTACAACAAAAGGCAAAATACTCTCATTTTTGGACCAAGATTTGCATGATAAATCACAAGTTTGGCAATGTTCTTGGACATATCTAACTAGTTAGGAATGAGAGTTTGCAGGGGTCCTATTTATAATCCTACAACTAACAGGTTGGAAATATGAAATGCTTTGTATTTATGTTTTGGATGCAAGATAGGGGGTTTTGGATCATAACTACTACACAAGGGCAGACCAGTGCCTATCTTAGGGCAAGGAGTCAACTAGACGTATACATGTGAATGATTTACACAAAGTCAATAGAGATTCAAGTTTCAAGGGGTTAGATTGGTGCTTGCCTTAGAAACATCACCCAAGAATGAGTATTTAGCAATCTCTACTTACAAATATCCCTGCTGCCATGCATTCTTCCTCATACTTGACCTAAAATAGTTTAATCCACTCCTTGAATGGAAGTTACAGATCAGGCATGCATTACAGCAAATCTGTATCCTAGAATCTTAGTAGCCCTTAGCAACCAGATTCAAAAGAAGGGATGGATATAGCAATGGAGACAAACAACTAAACACATGCAACACAGCATTTTTCATATAAAAATGACATGAAACTGAACATACGTGCAACGTACATTCAAATGCAACTCATAAACTCCAAAAGAGATAGAACAACCTAGAAATGCTCTATTTTTTGTTATTCCTCCCAAAAAATGCCTAAGTCTTCAACCACCAGAAAAATGAGTAACACAGTTCTGATATACCCAGAACGTGTACCCAGCAATTAATTACATGGTCATTTCAAAATTTCGCCAGATACAATGCACCATCAAAATGGTGCCCAAAACATTCAATGCAACAGAGAGACAAAGAGGAAAGGGCAGGTGGGTTCAGGATGCGAGCCGCCAACTGAAGATTTCTGCCCTTAATCAGGTAGTTGACCTGTCAATCAAGACATGCCTCTGCAAATTTTGCCATTAATGGCCAACCTACCCGCAACTTCTGGAAATACAATGACTGCGTGCTTTGCAATTCTTCCCACCTAAAATGTGACTACAGATACACAGGAATACCTTCCTTTGAACATTTTGAACAATGACCGTCGATTTCCTTCTTCCCGCTGAGATCTGTGGCTTCAATTCATGCTTAAAAGTCGTCAGCCAATGAGATCGCACCACACAAGCGGCCTTTTTCCGTCGCTGACTTTTCCCTCTTTCATTTTACCCTTTTTCTCCTTCAAATCTTTGTATATGCAGTTGTATATACATACAACTGACTTGGACACGTGTCAGCCCCTGATTGGATCTCCATCGATGTGCCTTTGTATCTTTTCTTGCATCTGAAGTTGCATATGTACAATTGTATATACATATAATCGCCACATACAAGCATAGACCCTAAATCTTTATAAAACAAACTGAAATCGCATTCGGGTCAGACTTGTATCTTCCCTTTTGCATATCGGCATATACAAGAACTTCACCATACAAACTGCGGACTCAATGGTGAATTTGCCAAATTTGATTTGCCAGTCAGGTCCGCTTTGTATATCACTTTGTATATGACCCTTGTATGTGCCGACATACAATACAAACATACATACAAGGAAAAGATATAATCACCTCTGCCTGTATCAACCAAAATGCATATTCATTTCGGGTCCAGGTCCTGTATCTCAGGAATGTATATTCCCTTGTATGCGATTGTATGTGCAAAGATACAATCGCATATACATGCAATTGGTGGACCCCATCTTAGTATCTGACCTTTGCACATTGACTTTGCATATTTCCTTTTTGTATCATCGGCCATTGGAAAGACTATTAGTTGAGCTGTCGATGCATATTGTTTCGCCGATGATCCTTTTGCATATTCTCCTTGTATGCCGTTGATTGATCTTTCCTTGCATGTGGCGAATGTATAAGACCCTTGCATCTTTTCCTTTGCATGTGCGCTTTGTACATCGCCTTTGTATGTACCTATGGACCCGACCACCATTTTCAACCCGATTTGAATCTTTTGAAGTCCGATTGTTGTATCTACCCATTGTATATAGAATATACAACACAATATACATGCAAACTTTCATATACAAGCACGGAATCTGCGATGGAATATGCAATGTTCGACCATATTTTCATGCTCGGAATTGTATCTAAATGCCATAAAAAACCCGATATGCATACAAAGATGCATACAACTATTTTTTCACTTTTCTAAAGTTGATTGAACATTTTTTTGGGTCCGCCAATGTACATTTGCACTTGCACATACATACAAAGGCCATGTACATACAAAGATACATGAATACAACTGTGAAGGACGAGGAACTTAGAAATTTTTTGGGTTTTTTCGAGAAATGCCTGTGGATTCAAATGCTCGAAACCCGAACCAGCAATAGGCACCAACACCCCCTCCACCTATTATTCACCTTACTACTTCTTATCAACCTACTCATTGCGTCGGCCATTATTACAAACAAGAAGGGTGAGAGGGGGTCTCCCTGCCTTAACCCACAAGTACTTTCAAAGAAACCACAAGAGGTGCTATTTATCAACACCAAGTACCTCACCATAGATATGTGACCAAACAACCACTCCAACCATTCACTTCCAAAGCCAAAAGCCTCCAATATCTTTAGCAAGAACCTCCAACTTACTCTATCGTATGCTTTGTTGATGTCCAATTTGAGAATCATTTCCCTTTGCCTGCTTGTTTGGATAGAGTGGATTACTTCATTGGCAACAATTATGCCTTCCATAATCTCCCTCCTAGGTATGAATCCAGTCTATTCTTGAGTAATTATGCTGCTCATGATTGTTTTCAACCTATTCGCCATTGTCTTGGATATGATCTTATAGATGGTATTACATAATGATATCAGCCTGAAATCAACAAATGTGGCCGCATCCTCTTTCTTCCTTATCAGGGCGATGTAGGTGTTATTGATCTATTTTAACATTCTCCTCTTCTTCCTATAATCCTCCACTACCTCCCATACTTCATCACCTATGTAGTCCCAACATCATTGATAAAAAAGATCTAGGTATCCATCCGGTCCAGGGCACTTATCTGGATGCAATTCAAACATTGCTTCCTTCACTTCCTCCTTTGTGAATGGAGCCATTAGTTGAGAGTTTACCTCCTACGGTATCAGCCTGGAAATGACTACCAGTATCTCCTTCAAATCCACTAGTTCTGCTTCATCTGCTGGAACCAATAACTCTCTAAAGTATCTCACACCTTCTTCTTGAATTTCTTCCTCACATGTTAGCTATACCCCATTGTTAGTGTTGATTCTATCTATCTGATTCCTTATCCTTTGCATTTTAGCTGTGTTGTGGAAAAAACTTGTATTCGAATCCCCTTCATTCAATCATAGCTCCCTGGATTTGCATTTCCAGAAGATCTCCTCTCTGTCTAAGACTTCATTCAACTCCCCCATCAATCTCTTCTCTTCCAGAAATTCCATATTTGTCATACCCTGTGCTACAATTCTTTGATTCAACATCTCCATCTCCTTCTCCAGTCGAAGATTTTCTTTGAAAATATCCCCGAATACTATTATATTCAAAATTTTTAGCTTCTCCTTTATCAGACCTAGCTTTGTGACAAAATGAAAGCTCTTAATACCATGCCTTGGACTAGCAGTCACCGACCATTCACTAATTGCGCGCACCAAATCCTCATTCCTAAGACACATTTTTTCAAATTTAAAGCTACATATTACTGGTTGCTTGTGAGTTTGTAAATCAAGTGCTATCAGATGATAGTTCAAGCCTAAGTATGGTAGATCCAATGCCTCCCAGATGGAGTTCAATAGCAGCCAATTGGTTGACAACAAAAATTTGTCTAGACATTCTCTGATGTGAGCAAACCCCAACCTACAGTTGTTCCAAGTGAACCATCTACTTTTGGTTTGGGCATCTATCAGTTCATTTCTAGATATGAAAGACTTAAAATCCTTCATTACTACTATTTCACTTGATAGTCCGCTATCTTTTTATTTTATGTCTAGGATGGCATTAAAGTCACCCCCAAAAATAATGTTATGATTTTGGGATTGGTGAATTTTGTCCGTGAGTGTGTCTCATAGTCTAACTTTTGCTTATGTTTTTATTGGACCATAAACATTAAAAAGGGAGAAATATAGATTAGTGCTAAGTACCTGCACCTTACACATGATGAAGTTAGGATCTGAGACGCCTTTTGTTATTGCCATCGTCGTCAGGTTCCATAGAATCATTAATCTGCCAAAGCTTCCTACCGCATCAGCCCACACACCTTCCCATCTCCTACATCAAGATAGAAATCCTTCTGTATCTTTCCTACTCAACTTTATTTCTTGCAGCATTAGAATATTATCCTTAAGGAATTCTAAATGACAGTTTAGCCAATGTCTTTTGTTAGGGGCGTTTAAGCCCCTAACGTTCTAGGTGATTAACTTCATTACTCCCTGAGGGAGGTGATACCTCCCCTTGAACCCAGTAGGTACTCTTTGATGTTTGGTAGACCCTCATCTCTTCCCTCTTCTTCATGCTTTTGTCTATTCGTCTTCCTTCTAGATTTCCTTTCGTTCCCCACTTCTAGGGACTGGTGGGTAGTTTGGCTTATATGCCTTGGCTCAAGTATGTCAATCCCATCGGCGTCCACTTCCTCCCCACCCTTTGAAATTGGAGGGAGTCTATATCTTTGACTACCTCCTTGATGGAAATCTCTGTTGCAAGTATGAGGTGAGCCAGTGTTGTCATTGATGTCAACATACTCATATTGCATTGACAAGAAGGATTGGATGAGCTATGTGCTGAGGATATTGAGAAAATTAGCCTCAGTCAGGAACAGTGAAGAACCGTGATGAGAAGAAGGCAAATGTATTGTATAGGTTGAGAACCGAAGGATGCGGATTAAAGGGTTTGTAGATATAAGTCTTGAGATGCCTCAGTTAAGATTTCAGAGGTCCGCATGAAGATCTGAAGGAGTTGTGGCTGTTGGTGTAGAACCGGTTCCGGCAAGTATTCAGAGGTGACAGAAGATCACAAAAAGGTCCGGTGAGGTCCGGAACTGTATAATCCTAATCTGCAGATTGGAAGGAGTCTTTGGGATGTCCTTGTGATGTGCCATCTCAAGTTGTGTATGATTTGGAGGTCCGGAAGTACCTCTTGCATTATGACAGTGGCGACAGACAGTGTTCTTGAAGTTCCGGATAAGGAAGAGAAGAGATTCCAGTAAGTAAAGAAAGTGCGGATGTACCTGGTCATTCAGGCAGGCTTGTGAAGGTTCTTAGATCATGTTGAGGTTGTGTTGTTGGTCCGCATTGATAGTAGAGCCCAGAATTGAATTTATTCTTCCCGATGAAGTTCTTGCTCTGTTTAGCCGACCGGATGAGTTGTTCATCCTGCGAATGTTCTTGTGGTGGCCGACCGGATGTGTTATTCATCTTGCGGATACTCTTATGGTTGTTTGCCGACTTAGATGTTTGTTCCTAAGTTGATGTCTTGTATAAATAACGGTTTGTGAGTTCATTTCGAAGTGTGGATTGTGTGGATGAGTGTGGCATAGCAAAGAGAAGTGCGAAAGGCAGAGAAGAGGTTTTTGGGCTTAAATGGAACTGATCCGGACATGGTAGAGATGTCATTCTCCAGTTCAAGATTGTGATTCTTATCACTTTGTAGACAGTGTGTCTCCTTGTAGGCAGTGGGCCTCTTTGTGAGCAGTGTGCTCGGGCAGTGAGCCCTAATTAGCAAGTGCCATTCTTTTTCTTATTCTTCTAACAGAGAATAATCATTGGGTTAATCACCCTGTGGTTTTTCCCTTAACCGGGTTTTCCACGTCAAAATCTTGGTGTTCAATGTGTTGATGTTTATATGCTCTTGTGTTTATGTATTATGCTTTCATGGATGATTAATTGATATGCTGTTAACTAACAACGAAGGATCAAGTGTTTGAAAGAACAAGAAGTTTTATACAACTGATTCACCCCCCCCCTCTCAGTTGTATGCCTTAAATCCAACAATTGGTATCAGAGCCAAGTTCCTCTAAAAGGAGCTTAACCGCTTGAGGAGATCCAGGATGTCGTCATACAAGAAGGATAGTCCGAAGTTCGATGGAACCAACTTCACTCTCTGGAAAGGTCGCATGAAGTGTCACTTGGAATGTATGGGAAAAGCATACTTGGCTATGGTCTCAAAACCATATGTACCTCCACAAGGTGGTCCGACAACTCTGAATGAAATCACAGATGTTGAAAATAATCTGCGGACCAAGGAAGCCCTACTAAGCGCATTGAATGATTCAGATCTCTCAAATGTTATTGACCTACCAACTGCATATGAGATCCTGACTAAATTGGAACTTCTGTATGAAGGAGATGAGTTTGTCAAAAGTGCAAGGTTGCAAAGTCTGAAAGGAAAATTTGAAAGATTGAAGATGAGAGATGATGAAAACATCACTACCTTTATGCCAAGAGTGAATGAGCTGGTATGTGGAATTAGAAATGCTGGTGGAACTCTAGATGAAAATGAGATTGTCTGCAAAATCCTAAGATCCCTTCCTGCTGCCTACAAAATCAAGGTTGCTGCCATTGATGAATTCAGAGCCCACACAACTGTCACAAGAGAACAACTGGCTGGCAAACTAGCTGCATTTGAAATGACCGAGTTTGGAGATGATCCTCCCAAGACTGAATCTGCTTTCAAAGCCAGTGCCTATGTGAAAGGCAAACAGAGATTTGATCCGGGAGAAAACTCATCAAGGAAGATGTCATGGTATGATCAAGCAAGAAGAGACATGGAAGAAGAAGAAGCAGAAACAGCTCAACTTGAAGCCCTCATTGCAAAGAGACTGCTAAGAGGATCCGGTAAGTATGAAGGAAAACTACCCTTTAAGTGTTTCAACTGCAATAAGATTGGTCATTTTGCTTCAAGATGTCCGGAAAGATCTGCAAGGTCTAATACTAACAGACAAAGGTTTCAAAAGAACTGCTATTATGTTCATGAAGAAGATGACAATGAAGGAGTAACAGATGATGAATCAGAACTAGTAAGCAAATCCGGAAATGAATGGGTGTTTATTGCCATCAAGGAAGAAGATTCAATATCCTCTGAATCTGTCAATCACAAGGTTGTGGAAAGAGCTTTGGCTGCTCAAGTGGAAGAAAAGGATGATTGGGTTATTGATAGTGGATGTTCTCACCATATGACTAGTGACAAGAATAAGTTCTTAGATTTGGAAAGGTATGAAGGAGGAATGGTAAAGTTTGGTGACAATTCTGCTGGCAGAATCAGAGGTAGGGGAACTATTTCCTTTGATGGAAAGAGCAAAACAGGTAATGTACTATATGTTGAAGGATTGAAGCACAATCTTCTCAGTGTTGGTCAGTTAGTGGACAAAGGCTATGATCTCCGATTCAAGAATGGAAAATGCAGAATCTTTACAAGCTCCGGAACTGAAATTGCATCCGGTGCTCAAACAAAAGGTAATATCTTTCATCTGGTTGGTTCAAACAAAAGTTGTCTGTTTGCTCAAGTTGATCAGAGTTGGTTATGGCATAGAAGAATGTGTCATGTGAATTTTGATAACATCATCAAGATAAGCAATATTCAGGCTGTAAGAGACCTTCCAAAATTGGTGAAACCTACAAATAGTTTGTGCAAAGAATGTCAGCTAGGTAAACAGAGCAGAGTCTCTTTCAAAAGCAAAGATCAGTCTTCTACCGGATTGTTGGAATTAGTACATACTGATCTCTGTGGTCCGACAAGAATCAAGAGTCTGCAAGGTGATAGATATTTCATGTTGTTAATTGATGATCATTCCCGGATGATGTGGGTTACCTTTCTAAAAGAAAAATCAGAAGCATTTGAGAAGTTCAAAATCTTCAAAGCTATGGTAGAGAATCAAACCGGATTGAAACTAAAGTGTCTAAGGTCTGATAGAGGTGGTGAATTTACATCTGGTGAGTTCATTGACTTTTGTGAGAAGCAGGGTATAAGGAGACAATTGTCTACTCCTAGGACTCCACAGCAAAATGGAGTAGTTGAAAGAAAGAACCGGACCATCCAGGAAGCTGCCAGGACAATGATGTTGGAAGAAAATGTTCCTCAGATGTTTTGGAAAGAAGCTATCAGCACTGCAGTCTACACTCTCAATCGAGTTCAAATCAAAAACAACACCGGTAAGACTCCCTATGAACTCTGGTTTGGCATCACTCCTACTGTGAAATATTTCAGAGTATTTGGTAGCAAGTGTTATATTAAAAGAGATGAAGATCTAGGAAAGTTTGATGCTAGAAGTGATGAAGGAATTTTCTTGGGCTACTCCACACAAAGCAAAGCATACCGGTGTTACAATAAGAGATTGAGGAAGATGATAGAAAGCACCAATGTGAAAGTTGATGAAGGAATTGAGAAGCCTTCAAGATTTTATGAGTTTGATGAAGATGATCAAGATGATGTTCAGGTTCAAGGGACTCAATCCCCTCCGGTAAGTCAGAATCAACTTGATCCAGTAAATCAGGAAGAAGAAATAGGTCAGAATGAACCTGATCAAGGAGCAACAGTGCAGGATATTCCCAAAATTCCAAGGTATGTAAGACTAAACCACTCTGAAGATCAGATCATAGGTGACAGAAGCAAAGGTGTGCAAACTAGAAGGAATGTTGCTCAAAATCAGGATGAATGTTGTCTGATTTCAAAGATTGAACCTAAAACAGTAAATGAAGCCTGCAATGATGAAAACTGGACTAAAGCAATGAAAGATGAATTAATGCAAATTGAGAAAAATCATACTTGGGATCTTGTTCCCAGACCTAGAGACAGGAATGTGATTGGAACCAAATGGGTCTTCCAGAACAAACTGAATGAAACTGGTGAAGTTATCAGAAACAAAGCTAGATTGGTCTGCAAAGGCTACTCTCAAATAGAAGGAATTGACTTTGAAGAGACCTTTGCTCCGGTGGCAAGAATTGAAGCAGTCAGATTATTTCTTGCATTTGCTGCCTTCAAAGACTTCAAGGTATATCAGATGGATGTCAAGTCTGCTTTCCTAAATGGTGATCTGGAAGAAGAAGTTTACATTGAACAGCCGGATGGATTTCAATTGTCTGATAATGATGATATGGTCTGCAAGTTGAAGAAAGCATTGTATGGACTAAAGCAAGCCCCAAGAGCATGGTATGAAAGGTTGGATAAGCATCTTGTGCAGATTGGATTCAACAAAGGTACTGCTGACAGTAACTTATATTTCAAAATTGTTCATGAAAACATTTTGATTGTTGAAGTGTTTGTGGATGATATCATTTTTGGAGGAAGAGATAGTATGTGCAAAACTTTTGCAAATCAGATGAAAAGTGAGTTTGAAATGTCTATGCTTGGTGAAATAAATTTCTTCTTGGGTCTGCAAATTACTCAAACAAAGAAAGGAATCTTCATTTCTCAGACCAAATATGTGAAAGAATTGTTAAGGAAATATGGTATGGAAGATTCAAAACCAATGAACACTCCCATGGCAACCGGATGTAAGTTGAGCAAAGATGATGACTCCCCAAAGGCAGATCAGACAAAGTATAGATCAATGATTGGTGGATTGTTGTATCTCACTCAGACTAGACCAGATATAATGCAGGCTGTTGGTCTTGTGGCAAGATTCCAGGCTGATCTTAGAGAATCTCATGTTATGGCAATCAAAAGAATTTTTAGGTACCTGAAAGGAACAGTTGAGTATGGTCTATGGTACCCTAGAGATCCGGATTTCTCTCTTCATGCTTACACAGATGCAGATTGGGCAGGAGATGTGGATGACCAGAAGAGCACTAGTGGTGGAGCATTCTTTTTGGGGAAGAGATTGGTTTCTTGGCTAAGCAAGAAATAAGATGCAATATCTCTGTCTACAACTGAAGCAGAATACATTGCAGCAGCAGGTAGTTGCACTCAAATCTTATGGATGAAGCAGATGCTAAGAGACATTAAAGTTGAATATGAGGAGCCTATCACAATTTTCTGTGATAATTCAAGTGCAATTAATATTTCTAAGAATCCGGTATTGCATTCTAAGACTAAGCACATATCTATCAAGTTTCACTTTTTGAGAGAACAAGTGAACAAGGAAGAAGTCAGATTGGAGTATGTTCCCTCAAAGGATCAGATTGCAGATATCTTTACTAAACCTCTTCCCAAGGACTCTTTTGAATATCTCCGGGAGAAGTTAGGGGTCATGGCCCCTCTGGTGATGAACTAGGATGCACTGATGTGCATCAGTCCGGTGGATATCACAGTCATATCTTGTGATCCGGATTGATGATGGGGAGCTGCAACTAAGGGGGAGCAGCTGGTATGATTCTGATGTATGAGAATTGCACGTATGAGTCCTTTGCCATTGATGTCAAAGGGGGAGAGAAGACATGTGAAAAACAAGTGGTTGATGATCAAAGGGGGAGCAGTAAAGGAAGAGAAGACATGTGAAAAGTTGTTGTTAATAGGGGGAGCTGTGACAGAAAGGAGAAGTTCTTGTCTTGATGGTTTTTCACATCATATGTTGCCATCAATGACAAAGGGGGAGATTGTTGCAAGTATGAGGTGAGCCAGTGTTGTCATTGATGTCAACATACTCATATTGCATTGACAAGAAGGATTGGATGAGCTGTGTGCTGAGGATATTGAGAAAATTAGCCTCAGTCAGGAACAGTGAAGAACCGTGATGAGAAGAAGGCAAATGTATTGTATAGGTTGAGAACCGGAGGATGCGGATTAAAGGGTTTGTAGATATAAGTCTTGAGATGCCTCAGTTAAGATTTCAGAGGTCCGCATGAAGATCTGAAGGAGTTGTGGCTGTCGGTGTAGAACCGGTTCCAGCAAGTATTCAGAGGTGACAGAAGATCACAAAAAGGTCCGGTGAGGTCCGGAACTGTATAATCCTAATCTGCGGATTGGAAGGAGTCTTTGGGATGTCCTTGTGATGTGCCATCTCAAGTGGTGTATGATTTGGAGGTCCTGAAGTACCTCTTGCATTATGACAGTGGCGACAGACAGTGTTCTTAAAGTTTCGGATAAGGAAGAGAAGAGATTCCAGTAAGTAAAGAAAGTGCGGATGTACCTGGTCATTCAGGCAGGCTTGTGAAGGTTCTTGGATCATGTTGAGGTTGTGTTGTTGGTCCGCATTGATAGTAGAGCCCGAAATTGAAGTTATTCTTCCCGATGAAGTTCTTGCTCTGTTTAGCCGACCGGATGAGTTGTTCATCCTGCGAATGTTCTTGTGGTGGCCGACCGGATGTGTTATTCATCTTGCGGATACTCTTATGGTTGTTTGCCGACTTAGATGTTTGTTCCTAAGTCGATGTCTTGTATAAATAACGGTTTGTGAGTTCATTTCAAAGTGTGGATTGTGTGGATGAGTGTGGCATAGCGAAGAGAAGTGCGAAAGGCAGAGCAGAGGTTTTTGGGCTTAAATGGAACTGATCCGGACATGGTAGAGATGTCATTCTCCAGTTCAAGATTGTGATTCTTATCACTTTGTAGACAGTGTGTCTCCTTGTAGGCAGTGGGCCTCTTTGTGAGTAGTGTGCTCAGGCAGTGAGCCCTAATTGGCAAGTGCCATTCTTTTTCTTATTCTTCTAACAGAGAATAATCCTTGGGTTAATCACTCCGTGGTTTTTCCCTTAACCGGGTTTTCCACGTCAAAATCTTGGTGTTCAATGTGTTGATGTTTATCTGCTCTTGTGTTTATGTATTATGCTTTCATGGATGATTAATTGATATGCTGTTAACTAACAACGAAGAATCAAGTGTTTGAAAGAACAAGAAGTTTTATACAACTGATTCACCCCCCCCTCTCAGTTGTATGCCTTAAATCCAACAATCTCCTGCTCCATTGCACTATCCTCCACACCAACTTCCTCTATTCTTTGCTTGCTCAAGCCCGGACCTACACTGCCATCCTCATAGTTGTGCATCATTGGGCTAGCCTTAGCATCCATAGGGTTCCCACTATCTTCTTGGGATACATAGATGATCCCTTCCACTTTTGCCACAGTTTCTCCTTCCTCATGAATTGGGGTAGACTTCCCTAGATTCAGACACTATGGCATCTCTGGATAGTCCTAAGCTTCATTCCTTTAGATATCATCCATTCCATTCTCCTTTTGGCATTCTTCCCTTGCTGGTGCACTACTATGAGCACATTGGGCTTCCTTATCAGCTTCTTCATTTCTCTAAACTATTTTTATTCCACTATCGGGCTTATATGTTATTTTGTTATTCATTCCCATCAACTTCTCACCCACCCAATGCCTTAATTCACTTATTGGTTGGATGATGGGAAACTTTGGTACTTCTGAGTCCCTTCTAGTTCCATGCCTTATGCAAGCTCTCTCAAAATGCTCCCTATTACCACAGTGCATATAGAAATATTTCCATTCCTTCACCTCAACTGGCTATTCCCAAACCCCGCCCTGTGTGGTGAGGCAAATTGCTTTTGGCAGGGACCTAATAGTGTAGGAGTCAAGGACAACATTGAGAGGAGGGGGGTGAATCGGTGTTGTGTGAATTTTCAAATCTTTTTGCATACTTTAACTTTCAAAACACAAGGAGAGAAAGATATCATTGATTTGTCAAACACATATGCACATGACTGAGAATGAAGAAAGAGAACAAAACCACATGAGTAAATCATACACACACCAAAAAGATCAATATAAATCATGACACAAGATTTGCATGAGTGGAAAACCCTCCAGGGGTAGAAAAACCACTCCAAAACTGCCTCACTGGCTTTATCAAAAATCTCACTGATTACAATGTTTAGAAGCACCAACTTCAAGGAGCACCAAACCCTAATATCGAACAAACTACAAAGTGTGCAAGAAGTGATTGCCACTCAATTTGATTTGCACCATTACTCAACATGTCTTCTCTGAATTTGCAATCATATTCAATCCAATCTACTTATCAATTTCATGATCTCTGTATAATCAAATTACCTGATTCACAATACATTCTCAATGTCTTCCTCTACATTTCATCTTCAATAAAAAATAATTCACCTAATTATCTCTGCATACTAATTCACCTGATGCAATCAATTGTCTTTCTGATGATCTTGTCAATTTCTGCTTGATTTGATTCAATATGTGTCATTCAATTTGTCTTCAATTTCTTGTATTAATTCACATCCATTGCAATTGTCTTATCAAATTGTTACATCATTGATCTGCACACACTTACACACAAATCAATCCATCTGCAATACTATTAAATATGAAAATTGCCTTTCATATTCAACTTTTCTCCTGCAAGGAAAAATTCCCTGACCTTTCATATCTCTCTTTTCTCTGTATAATCAATTCAAAAAACAATTTATTTTCTTCTACAAAATGATCATTTAAATTCATTTTTCTCTCTTGCACATTCTTCATAATTTCACCTACAATAAGAAAATATTCCTCAATCTTTTCATATTCCTCTCTGTATTTTAAATTCTTCAATAAAAAACAATTAATCCGATCCACTTCAAAAAATCTTCCATGTTTTTACATCCAAATCCATTGCCTTCATGAAAAAAGCAAAAAGCAAAAATCTGCCTTCTAAAAAGAACCAAAAACTCCTTATCAAAAAATGGAAGTTAAAAAATAAAGTTTCTCAAATTGAAAAAATCCATAAATATGACTAAATAAACGGGCTTCCTCCTTTGACAATGAATATTCAACAAGTTTCCATTGAAGACTTAATCGGGCTCCCCTTAATTAATCAATGTTCCACACAAATTCATGCCCACATATATTCATGCCCTTATTAAAAACATTGAATAGTCTTAAATAAAAACTATGACCGATGCAATGTAAAGCATAAAGCTTCTTAACAAATCGTTCTCCTCCTTGAAAATCAAGCTCCCTTAGATCTCTTTAAATTCAAAAACTTTTAATCGGGCTTCTATGACATATATGACATTTAAAGCTTTCAAATGGCCTCTTCACACCTCTTGAATATGGTGTTCGATTCCTTTTTTTTAAAGGCAAAAAAAAACTTTCTATTAAAATTTACGCCCAAGCACTTTCAAGTGGAGACCGCTACCAACGGTAATACTTAGACATGAGGGTTAGTGGGAGAATGTTCAAGGAACCATTTAATAGGTCAAAATTAGTGAAAATGACCTAGGATAGTAAGTCACCAAAGAATCAAAACATTAGAGGCAAATGTTTAGATTTTCACAAGAGAGCTTATAAGATATGCTTAGGACAAAACACTCCAACATGTATCTTAAATTAACACCTCATTAGGAAGCTAAAAATTTCTGCCACCTACCAACACAATACTGATCTCTGCAATTATATTGAAGGCATCCTGATGAAGTTATCTTCTCAACATAAACAAGTTAGCAACAATATCTGTGAGTATCAACAATTGATGAGATCAAAGGAGACATGTAGACATGAAAGAAAATGATGATCAATCATACCAGCATGATTACTGCCATATGCATTGAGACCACAACACCTCTTGTTATTGATCATTACTGATACATTCTAGGAGATTTGAACATTACCATCTGAGATTTTCATTCACATCACAAGTATGATACATGATGTAACCTGTCAACAAAATATTGATACAAAACACCTTGAACCTGATCATCATAACCATCTTTTGAAGCCACAACTTGATGAAGACACAACCCATGACAATCATGACATAGAACATCAAATATTGTTCAACCGAGATCCAACAGAGATCCTCTTATTCCAAAGCACCAATGTGAGTATCATGAAGATATCCTGATCAAATGGAAGCATCATGAAACAACAACTTTATATGAACTGACACCATTACCTAACGATTGACATCACATGTCACATTGTCTAAATTCACTTTAATCATGAAGAACATTATGAACACCTGAAACTTCCTGCCATATGATGTACCTGCATCATCAACACAACACCTTTTTGACATCAATGACAATCAACTACCATCAAATAGAAATTAATTTCATCCTCACAAAGAGTGTCAAATCATCCCTACTCATATCCAACCCTAATACCATTCCCATCTTAGAACCTATCCTTTATAGATGGTCCCCTTTTCGGTATTCCAATGGCAGATTATATAGGTGGATCCAGTGTTCATCCTTGGATGGTGCCATCTTCCTTGGATTGAAGTTTTGGGACCATCTCTCTGTATAGACCAAATTTTTGCCCATCCACCACATAATCTAGGCAAAAACCACATTATGTTCTCCTTCATTCTCAAATTCCACCACAAAGAAGTTCTTTGGGAGAAAGGTTACATCTGTTACTGCATTCCAATTTTTGATAACCCAATCCCACATCTTCTTTCTACTTGGGTTGCCGCCAATCACTTTGCCAACTAATGCTAATTCGCTTAGCGTCCTCGCCGCTTTCTCTGCCAGTTCTGCAACATCAATCACTAATGGCTCCTTTGAGTATTCTAGGATCCTCGATGCACCAGTATCCCTCCATACTTCCTTTCCTCACTCCTGTCTTTTACGCTGCCTTGCGTGATCGAGCATAATTGTGTTTCTATGCCCTTGGGACTACTTGTCATCATTGGATGTCGATTGAGCAGGCCGCCTGAAGCCAAGAGGAGTTGCGTTAGCACTCATGGCAGTGGGAGGTGGTCCCTACACCACATCATACTGTTGGGATAATTAGTTGCCATTAATTTGCAATCCTAACCAATTCATGTGTCTCCAAAGTTCTTGGAATGTGTTCCCCAACACATAAGGACTTTGAGAGATAAATTAATATTTAATTATATCACTTGACTTTTTGAAATTAACTCCTAAATGGTAGGGTCAAACTTGGGCATCCACTTTTGGAGTGGGGTCCATGAAGACTTGTTGACAACTCCTTGAAGTCTATTTTGGGTTTTTGACAACTCCTAGTAAGTGGGAGTTAACTTGGGTGCCCACTTTGGAGGTGTCTTATATTCAGACTGGGAGTTTGTTTTTTTATGTACATGAGTGGATATTGTTGATACACTTTGCATGGATATGATGTGGGAGTTGTTAGAAGTGTTAGAGATGCATGATATTGGAATATTGCTTGCATAAGTTCATAAAAGCTTGCATGGACTTGAATGTTTTTGCATGTGGTTGCATGAGCTCATAAAATCTTGCATGTGCTTGCATGTTGTTGCACGTCACTTGCATGTGCTTGCATGTTGTTGCATGAAACTTGCATGTTGTTGCATGTTGCTTCTATGAACTTGCCTGTCAGTTATTTTGACTTGCATGTTGTTGCATGTTAGTTATATGGACTTGCATGTTGTTGCATGTTAGTTATATGGACTTGCATGTTGTTGCATGTCAGTTATATGGATTTGCATGTTGTTGCATGTCAATTATATAGTGTTGATGACACTCTAACTCAAGATCACTTTTGTACAACTCTTGTATGGTGCTACAGGTGTTTGCATGTCTCTTGCATTTTACAGAACAAGTTGATTTAGAATAATATTGGGGACATCAATCATGCAGATTGTTTGCATGAGATTGATGTGTGTTGATCACTTCAGTTGACTGAAATAGATTGGGACAACTTGGGCATCCAATCTGGAGACTTTCAGTTGTTGCTTTTATTTGGAAATGTTATTTCTGTTGACTAAGTTTAAGTGGGACAACATGGGCGCTCATAATCAGGATTGACAGTTAACATGATGCTTGGTATTGTTTGACTTCAAAGTTCTCTATTTGGAGCGCTTGGTTTTTGTATGATGATTTGTCTCATGTTATCAAATACAATTTATTGTAGTTTGAGTTTCAAGCTTTTGAATTAAGAAGCTTTGAAGTTGTAGAAAAAAAGCATAACGGATTTCACAGAGAAGAAGATTGAAGAAACTTCAGAAGTGCATCAAGGATTCAGAGGAATTTTAGTATTGAATGTAATCTTTCTCAAAGATATTTAATACAAGCATAAACACCTTTGGTGTGGAGTTTTTTACTGAAAGGGTTTCTCCACGTAAAATACTTGTCTTCTTCTTGCAAGCTATTTTCTTCTATTCTACATTGGATTGAAAGTGCAAAATCACTTACACATTAATTGTTACAGATTAATCTTATTTTCAGCTTTGTAACCACATAATTTTAAAGTTTATAGCAGCAGTTCTACCTTCATTTTCAACACATACCAAGGCCTCCCATTCCTAATGCCTTGCTCGGTTGACACTCCTCAATTCTATTTTTCCCACTTCACCATGTACTCCTCTTCTCCTGCACCCCACACCATTCTCCTTGCTAGCTTTCTATTGAAGGATATCCAACGAACACTCGTGCTCCACCTTTGCCGCCCAATCATCTGCGCCTGCTCTTGCTCTGTGCATTTTCAAAACATTATTGTTAAAATAAAAATTTTATAATTAATATATACAATGAATAAAAATTAAATATTAATATGAATATTACACAATATAATATATTAATATTTAGATCAGTATAATATTTCAAAATTTAATATTTATACACAAATAGATGTTAGGAACCCGTGTTTAGCCCTTCTCTTTACTTTGTTAGTATATTAGTTGCTATGGATGCATATTCTTTGTAAGTTGTCCTATGAGCATATTGTATCATCCCACATTCATGGGAAGTAGTAGTTGCTTAGATTAGACTTAGTATATAAGTAAGTGTTGAGGCCAATGAAGGCGTCCACAAATTTATTGTATTGCGCTTGTTCAAAGGAGGTTGCCCTCTCGAGGTGGCCTATGATCAATAAATTCCTTTTGTGTTTTTGTTATTTATATAAATCTATTATTTCATGCATTTTTTATTAAATTATTGCAAGAGGTTCCTCTCATCTAGTATTATAGTGTTTTCTTGGGCTCACTAGGTAGAATTTTTGCCAATTTTTTTTTTGTAGTGGCCCTCTAGGCATTGTGATTGTTGCAACAATATCTTTTTTTCACATCTATATTGTTCATTTGAATTGCAGGTTTGGATCAAGGAACATCCCTATCCGCTTAATTGTGGGAAGTACTTGGGCATATAGCCCTAAAACTCATTGTGAGGAGTACCACAGGAACCTTGAAGTAGCTGGCCCATTGAGCGGACCTACCAGCAAAAAGGGCAACGACCCCTACTCAATTGACTAGTTCCCATCCATAAGGTAAACCAAGAGCTATCATTTGTGGAAAAGCGGTTATCAGTTTTACCTGAGCCATGGAGTGAGGGGTATTGCCCCAATATGCAAGACGTTAGACAACATTGGTGGCCAGAGTGACTCCCTTGAGCCTTTAGGAAGCCAAATAGACTTGGGCCCATATCTATTGACAATAGGCAAACCACAAATTAAATCCATCCAGAATAATTGGTAGAAAGTTTTAGAAAAAATAAAGTAAAAGAAATATGTTTTTACGCCATATCTTTCTTGTTTTAGCTCTGTTTCCTCTCAAAATTCACTAGAACACCTAAAATTTCATTCCACACATTTCCTTCCTTGGGGACCCTATCCCAATTCCACTTATCGAAGCTTAAAATCCCACATTTGGCTATTTTTAGGGTTTGTTATAACTTCTTCAAATCTCACCCAATAGCTTTGAGATTTTACCACAACGTTTATTTCATATTTATGCTCCCTTGTCCCTCTTGGACAAAATTTCCCATTCTTTCACCTGACTTCTGAAATCATCATTTTCTTCTCCCCTTTCCCTCAGAAAGTTTCCAAAAGCTAGTCAAAACCTAATTACCCATTGCATTTTTCCCCAAATTAAAATTTCCCTTTACTAAACATGTTTTAGCACACGTTTTTCTACCCATTCCAATTTTTTCTTTTTTGGCTATGGTAGTAACCCGAATAGGAGCAACAAACCTGGAGGATGACATTTTCGCCCTCAAGACCAAAATTAAAGATCTTGACGAAAACAAATCTCAGATTCAATCTTCAACATTTAGCCATGAACAACAAATGGAAACCAGAGTCTTCTTTAGACACTGAGTTTTCTTATTCCAACAATTTTTGTGGGTTGAAGCTTGATTTTCCTTGATTCAATTGTGCAAATCCGACTGGTTGGATATACCAGGCAGAACAATATTTTAGTCTACATAATATTTTTGACAAAGTCCCGCTTGCATCCTTTCACTTGGAACATGAACCCTTCAATGGTTCCAGTGGTATCTCAAGGCTCATGACAAGCCACAATAGACTAATTTTTGTAAACTCATTTTGCAACAGTTTGGCCCTAGTGCTTTTGATGACTTCATTGGAGAAATCACTAAACTTTGCCAAACAAGCACTGTGAGAGAATACTAGACATAATTTAAAAAATTGGCCAATCACACAGAGGGATTATCTGATGAATTCTTCAGGAGTTGTTTTGTCAATGGTCTAAAGCATGCAATTCAATTTGAGGTTAAAATGTTCTGTCCCAGCATAATGATGGAAGCCTTAGGGTTGGGTAAGTTGGCAGAGGACAAGATCACAGCTCAGCAGTGATCCAAATCCAATTTTGTTCCATTCATAAATACAAATCCCCAAATATCTCAAACAATGCTAGCTCCTAGAATAACTCCTATCAAACATTTGACTAAAGCAGAGATGCGGGCACATAGAGAAAAAGGACTTTGTTATAGTTGTGATGAGAAATTCACTTAGGGACATAGATGAGTTGTGAAAAAGATCTACCTATTGGATGTGGACTCTCCACCCAAAACTAAAGTTTGGGTAGATGCTCAAGATACAACAAATCATTAGGAAGAAGCTCAGCAGCCACATGTTGAACCTGCTTCTTAAGAAGACCACCCAGAGATCTCCCAGAGATCTCTCTCCATGCCTTAGTAGGAGTCACCAACCCACAAACCATGTGGGTCAAGGGTTACTTCAAGAAGCTCCCTCTTAAATACTCATTGATTCTGGTAGCACTCATAACTTCATTGACCCTCGGATCACCAAACAGGTTGATTGTTTTGTCCATCCTTGCTCCAACTTTGAAGTCATGATTGCCAATGGGGGCACATTACCTTGCAAAGGGAAGTATTGCAATGTGTGTATCTCTATTGGAGATTATAACCTGTGCTCTAACATGTTTACCTTTCCCTTAGGTGGATGTGATGTGGTTTTGGGAGCCCAATGGTTACACACACTTGGACCCATCTTATGGGATTTTGCTAAACTTTGTATGTAGTTTTCAGACAATGGGCAAACACACATTGAATGGCTTACAATTGGGGTGTCTCAACATCATAAGTTAACATCACATGGAAAATCTTCTTAAGAAGAATTCACATGATGTCATTGCCTAGCTCCATTCCATTCAGATGCAACCATCAACGGTCTCCACTACTCCTAATCTACAAAAAAATTTGGATAGGTATGCATGTGTCTTTGCCTAACCAGTGGGATTGCCACCTTCATGCCCAGAGGACCATCGTATTCAACTCCTTCCTAGAAGCGCTCCTCCCAACATCAGGCTCTACCACTACCCATTTCACCAAAAGATAGATATTAAGATGCTCATTTGAGACTTACTGAAGTAAGGCATTATTCACCCTAGTACCAGCCCATATTCTTCACTAGTTCTTCTTGTCTAAAAAAAATGGGTCACGACACCTCTGCATTGACTTCCGAGCACTTAATCACATCACAATCAAGGATAAGTTTATGATCCTTGTTATTGATGAGCTTCATGGCACTCATTTTTTCTCCAAGTTGGATCTTTATTCTAGGTATCGCTAGATCCGGCTTCATGACGATGATATCCCTAAGATGGATTTCTGCACTAATGCTCCTTCAACATTCTAGGCATTGATGAATAAAATATTTCGGCCCTACCTGCATAAATTCATTTTGGTCTTCTTCAATGATATCCTCATCTATAGTAAAACATGTGCTAAGCATCTCCAACATTTGTATCTCACACTACAACTTTTCTCTAATCATTATCTCTGTGTAAAACAGTCTAAATGTATCTTTGGCTAGGACGAAGTGGAGTGTCTCGGGCATATTGTTTCAGCCCAAGGGGTTTGGGTGGATCCCACAAAAATAGCCACCATGAAAAATTGGCCGCATCCTCAGACACTCAAGAGCCTCCATGGTTTTTTGGGGCTGACTTTCTACTATAGCAAGTTTGTCATGGATTATGGGAAGATTGTAGCTCTGATGATAGCTATGTTGAAAAAGTATGCTTTTACCTAGACACAAGCTGCTGAGTGTGCATTTGAAAAATTGAAACAAGCTATGTGTACTACACCTGTTCTAGTTATGCCAGAGTTTGCCAAGAGCTTCACTATTAAGAGCGATGCTTGCGGCAATGGACTTGGTGTTGTTCTCCTCCAAGAACAACACCCCATTGTGTTCACCAGCAAAGCCCTTTCTGGAAAGAATTTAGTACTTTCTACTTATGAGAAGGAAATGATGGACATTTTACATGCAGTACAGAAGTGGCGGCCATACCTACTGGGGAATCATTTTTGTATCAAAATTGATCACTAGAGTCTAAAATATTTCCTAGAACAACGAGTCTCCTCCCCAACACAACAAAAATGGGTTAGCAAACTCATGGGTTATGACTATGAGATCAGTTATAAGAAGGGTAAGGACAATATTGTGGCAGATGCTCTTTCTCACACATTTGATGACCAAGCTTCCTTTTCAGCTATTTCCATGCCTATTTTGAATTGGTTGGAATCTGTACAGTAGTGATATGTTAATGACTCTTCATTATCTCAAATTATTCAACAGTTGGGCACTAACCCCTCTGTTGTAACACATTATTCTTGGGATGGTGCTTCTCTACGATACAAGGGTCATCTAGTGCTTTATCAAAGCATAGATCTTCAGCAGGTTGTATTCTATGAACTCCATGCTTCTCCATTAGTAGGGCACTCAGGGTTTCTCAAAACTTATGAGCGGGCACGACATAACTTCTTTTGGAAGGGAATGAAAGGGGAAATTCAACAGATGGTGGTTGAATGTGATACCTGCCAATGCAACAAGGGTGAAACAACACTCATTCCTGGGTTGCTCAAGCCCTTTCCCATCCCTACAAGGATTTGCATAGATATTTCTATGGATTTCATTGAGGGGCTCCCTAAATTTGGAGGGAAGATAGTGATCTTGTTTGTGGTTGATCGCCTCCTCAAATATAGTCATTTTTGTGCCCTCAGCCATCCCTATACCACCTCCATAATCACACAAATTTTATTGGACTAGATCTTCCGTCTTCACAGCATCCCTTCTTCCATTGTCTCTGATCATGATGCAACCTTCACCAATCTTTTTTGGATAGAACTATTTTGACACACTGGCACCAAACTGAAGATGAGTTCCAGGTATTATTCACAAATGGATGGCCAGACTGAAATTGTCAACAAATGTTTAGAAACTTATTGGTGAGGTTGTTGAAGTTGTTAATTCATCATCATTTAATTATCAATCCAGAGGTGTCTAGAGTGATCTGCGATAAGACTCTTAGTGTGGGTGGTTTGGAGCGGATTCTGAATCTGGTGAATGGATGGTTTTGGGTGTATTATGTAAGGTTCAGTCTACCTAGCTTGCTAGAATAAACACACATGCGGGAAATAGAAACTATTTTAAATTGCATTTAAAAGAAACACACATGCTGAAATAGAAATTATGATATTTGCTTGAAAAGAAACACTCGTGCTTTGCAAGAAACTAATCTACTTGCTTTGAAAGAAACACACATGCTTGAAAGAAACTATTCATTTTGTTGAAATGAAACTCAAAGGTAATTACATAAATTGTTAAACTACAACAATGAACACTTTGAATACGACAATGTTGTTTGAATAAAAAATATATTTTTGGTATTTTCAAAATTTAAAAGACAAACCTGCAGGCGACATTATCTAAATAGTTGTACAGAAAGGGAAAACACATCATAATATTAACATGCAGAGATGGCAACAATGAACAGAAAGACACAACAGAACAACATAGAAGTGAAATACCAAGAGATCTCCTCCAAATCGGGGAAGCGAGCCCTACTTTTCCAGCTGGAGATGATCCTCTTGAACTCAAACTATCTTCAAAAGAAATTCCCCTTCATTTGCATTCAAAAAAACCCCAAAATGGGCATGCATACACAAGCGTAAACAAGGAGTTTTCCTCCAACTCAAAAGCAATACAAACTGACTAACAATCTGACTAAAACTGGAACTAGTTCTAAGAGAGACTAACTAGCTCCTATTTATACATTGGAGCATTTATTGAAGGAAATAACAATATGAAATCCTAACTATAACGAACTGAGATTAAACTAGCTACTTAATTAATACATCAATAGTTCCTTCTGCAATTTATTTAGATCAAAAATTTGTATCAAATTAATCATTAGCAATTGAGTAATTTCCTAGAATGGTGCGGGCGCTGATGGATGATTACTTTAGTGACTTTAATGCCAATGGATAGCTACTTTAGTTGTCACTAAACAAAGTGACATATGGACCGGACCTTGGAGTTGCTAATAAGTTTCTTTTATTGGGGCATCGGTTATATTTGCATCGTTGGATTTTTAAGTAGCCCTAGGGTTGGCTTTCGTGGTCATTGACTCAAGGGGAGGATGACTCTTTGAAGTGTAGTGGCATCTAGAGCTCTTTGGGATTTAGGTTCTTCATGAATAAGAGGGCTCCAGAGGGGTCCGGAGGTCACCAGGAAGTTCACTATTGTACTTCTCATGCAATCACACAACTTGTACAATAATTTCATAAGATATGCATTTGAAAAGTATAATTCAAGTAATTAGTCAAGAGATTTCATCAAAAAGAAATAAGCACTAAACATATATATAATCTAACCAAAAGACAAGTATAATCATAGTAATATCTCTCTATATATAGACACATACACATACATACATACATACATACATACATACATACATATATGTACACACACACACACATATATACACATCTATATAACTGAAAAGCAATACAAACTGACTAACAATCTGACTAAAACTGGAACTAGTTCTAAGAGAGACTAACTAGCTCCTATTTATACATTGGAGCATTTATTGAAGGAAATAACAATACAAAATCCTAACTGCAATGAACTGAGATTAAACTAGCTACTTAATTAATACATCAACAGTTCCTTTTGCGATTTATTCAGATCAAAAATCTGTATCAAATTAATCATCAGTGGTTGAGTAATTTCCTAGAATGGCACGGACACTGATGGATGATTACTTTAGTGACTTTAACGTCGATGGATAGCTACTTCAGTTGTCACTAAACAAAGTGACATGTGGACCGGACCTTGGAGTTGCTAATAAGTTTATTTTATTGGGGCATCAGTTATATTTGCATCGTTGGATTCTTAAGTAGCCCTAGGGTTGGCTTTTGTGGTCATTGACTCAAGGGGAGGATGACTCTTTGAAGTGTAGTGGCATCTAGAGCTCTCTGGGGTTTAGGTTCTTTATGAAGAAGAGGGGTCCGGAGGCCACCAGGAAGTTCACTGTTGTACTTCTCATGCAATCACACAACTTGTACAATAATTTCATAAGATATGCATTTGAAAAGTATAATTCAAGTAATTAGTCAAGAGATTTCATCAAAAAGAAATAAGCACTAAACATATATATAATCTAACCAAAAGACAAGTATAATCACAGTAATCTCTCTCTATATATAGACACATACACATACATACATACATACATACATATATGTATATGTGTATATATATACATGTATATATACATGTATATATATGTATGTATATGTATGTATATATATGTATGTATATGTATATATATGTATATGTATATATATATGTATGTATATATGTATGTATATATATGTATATATATGTATGTATATGTATGTATATATGTATGTATATATGTGTATATATGTATATATATGTGTGTGTGTGTATGTATATATATAGATGTGTGTATATATATATGTATATAGATGTATATATATGTGTGTGTGTATATATATATACACACATATATATACATCTATATACATATATATAGATATATCATAGAGTTATATCAAAGTCTTTTGAAGCAGAAAATATATAGAAATAGATGAGTCATATATTTGACTCATCATTTCCCCCTGCTTAACCTGTGCCATGTCCTCATGGCGAGTGATGTACAAGATCTACCTCATCAATCACATATTTCCCCTCTATGATCACTGATGAGTCTAGTTTATGACTCATATTTTGTTAAACTTTATTGTCTATTTGTTGTAGCTATCTTGGACTTTGATACTTTACTCTTGGTTTTTCTATGTCATTACCCCCAAAACTATAACTTGTTGAACATAAGTCATTTCTTATATCCCTTGGTGGAAAAGACATGCTATTTGAACTATCTATGTTAATGTTGCATATGGTTAATGAATATTACTCCAAGGTGGTTAGGAATGAGCAATTATTTGTGTGTACTAACATTATTTTGCAGATATAACTGGCATCCATAAAGTGAGGAAGATTCTGCTGGAAGGTCGTTTACCATAAAAGTCAAAGGTGGTGGCCATTCAAATATCAAATGGAGGGAAAGCAACCATTTTGTAACCGATCTTAAATATCTGTTGAGCGAATTTACGAGTTTTAGTTATGCTAAATTTACGTTAAAGCAACTCTCTTGACCTAATTTCCTGGCATGCGTAACTTCCTTCCACTTTCTATGTTTTCCATAATGTGGCGTCCTCCTATTCTGTTGGAGTTGACCGCCCTGTTAGTTAGTTATTAGTCTTTCTTCTATAAATAAGACTCAAATACTCCTTTTTGGGGGTTGTGTTGTTGATTATTCGAAGATTGTACTTGCATTACCCAGTTTTCAGTAATACAGTTATCATGTTCAGTTGTACTCGTCCTTTTGAATGAATAAAATAAAGTTGTGAGTTCATATTTCTAAGTTTACATTTGTTTTAGGGAATACTCATCCAAGGGGGCCCACTTGATGAGAATTCCACCCTTTAGTTTAGTTGCATTTTCTGTTAAGTGTTTAGTAAATCTGGCATTGAATGTTCCTGCAGCCACTAGAATTATATTCTGTGTCTGTTCCTGCAGCCAAAGCAGACGGAGTAGTTTCCTGTTTGTTTGTCCAGATTATTACTTTGTGTTATGTACTTGATTTCAGAATAGCTATTGGTTAATATTCAATATTCCTATTACTTCCTTTTCAGCAATTTATCTTCAGCATTGTGTCTTTTCTAGCTATAGAATGAACATGGCTACTTTGAAGTTCTTAGTGCACATACTGTGCTGACCCATTTCAAGTTCACGTCCCTAGGTTGACAAGTGAAATACATGTCCATAGTGATTAAGACAGCTACTCAGTTCAGATGTCCAATCTCTGAGTTATAGTTTTAAGAGTTCAGTTGTTAAGTCATTGTAAGAGACCAACATTTTTTGGCGTCATTGCCGGGGATGGTGTCAAACTATGAAAATCTCTGGAGTCATTTTTTAGTGTTATTCCTTGCAGTTTTTCCTTAAAAAGTGTGTTAGTTAGGAAGAAACCATTTATAACCCATCAATATTTTTTGTGTGAGAAGCGGCTAGTACTGAGTATATTGCATGCATAGAGGTAGGAGAAGAGATGCTTTAGGGAGATTCCTTCCTAATGATTTGACTCACCCAACAGAAGAAGTAGAAGTGAATCCTTTCCTTGATGCATTCCCTAATTTGAATAGCTCTGAAATCTCCTTTGAAGAACAAGATACCCCAGATCTAGTTGAAAATCCCTTTGCTTTGATAGTAGGTCAAGCAGTCATGGCTACCCAAAATGTACCTAATCAACCACCATTTCCATTCCCAATTGCTCTACAAAATGAAGTGGAAAATCTCAAGAATATACCTGCTTCAGCTCTCCCAAGTTTTATGGACTTGCAACAGAGGACCCAGACACCTTTTTGTTTGAATTTGATATCTTTTGTAGAAGCTATGACTATACTACTGATGCTCATAGACTTAAGTTGTTTCCTACTACCATGAAAGAGGCTGCATTAAGGTGGTTTATGAGTCTAGGTAGTGATGTTGTCAATACCTAGGAAGAAATGAAAGATAAATTTCTTGAGAAATATAAAGACTACTGTAGGAGTGGGGATATGAGAGGTAATGATGTTTTCATAATGCAATAGAAAGAAGATGAGAGTTTAGAGGATTACATCTGAAGGTTTCTGTTTTGTTTACAAAAGTCTCCTCACCATGCACTCACTGAGGACTCTCAGAAAGTGCTCTTCCTCAGGGGAATAAGTGAGCATTGCACAGATGCTTTGGATTTAATGGGAGGAGGAGATATTACCCAAGTGTCTTGGGATGATATTAAGAAGTTGTGCCAGAATTATTCCAAAGCTGCCATGAAGAAAGGAAGAGGTTATCATTCCCTTGCGGGAAAAACCTCTACCAATGGAATTTCAAGGATGGAGATAAGCCACTTGCTATCTGATTTTAAGCAAGATATTATAAACAATATGGCTACTCAGTTGGATACACTCCAGGAAAAGAAGAAGCATGAAGAGGTTGAGGCAATGTTGGCAGAATATTGTCCTCATTGCAGACAAAAGAAGAGGGACTGCAGATGCAAGCTGGTAGCTAACATTGATAGCAAGAAGATTCCACCTAAGTTCAAGCCAATACAATTTGAAGAGGATCAAGTCTTCTATGTTGCACAAAGAAGGCCATGGGCTCCAAGACAAGGTATGTCACCAGATCCACTATCATATGCTGGTTCGCATTTTAATACTTATGCATCTGGTAATCAATGGCAACAGCCATTTCCATCTAGTTATGGAGGATATCCACCTCAGCCTTGGAACAACCCTCAAAATGCTTGGCAAAATTACCAAAACCCTGCACCCTAGTGGCAGCAGCCCCCGGGGAATTGGCAGTCACCTCCAGGAAATTGGCAGCAAACATCTCAATGGAGAGGAGGACGGCAATAGCCAAATCAGACCAACAAGTAGACACCTTCTCAGCCCCAATAGCCTGCCATAATGCCTCCACCTGCTAGCTCTAGTTCAAATACACCTAAACCTACTCAAATACCAGCTCAACCCTCACCTAACCCAAATAATAGACCATAGCAATAGCCAGTATATTCTGTTGATCCAAATGAATACCCTGCATATGCTGTGAATGTCAGTGATATACATCTCCATTTAGGAACTACCTTGATAGCTCCTTCAAGACCTATCATTACTGAGCTTTCTGAGGAGGAAGTGGAACCTAATAAAACCCCCATTCAATCTGATGTGCCTGAAAATCCTAAACCAATGACAGTCAAATAGACTCCCCAAGAACCACCATTTCCACAAAGGTTAGAAACTGTGAAACAAAAGGTGGTAGAAGAAGAATCTACCTTTGATATTCTAGAACAGTTGAAACATGTATGTGTCAAGATACCTCTATTTCAAGCCATAAAAGATGTTCCTATTTATGGCAAAGCAATCAAAGAAACATGCCTTAAGAAGCCAGGCAGAAAAAGGAAAGACCCCACTATGGTCCATGTGGTGGGACAGTTGGCTGACATCATGCTTGGAAAAGTGACTGTTCCTAAATATAATGACCAAGGAAGTCCTGTAGTAGGAGTTGTCATAAATGGAATCCAAATTAGAAATGCTCTGATTGATCTTGGAGCAGCAATAAATGTAATGACAAAGGATATCCTGCAGCAATTGAATGTTGCAACTATGCGACCAACCCCTACTGTCCTGTAGCTTGCTGATAGCTCTATTGTTAAACCTGATGGGATAGTTGAGGATCTTGTAGTATCCCTGGACTCATGGGAATATCTAGCTGATTTCATGATACTTTCTCCTAAAGCTACATTGGGGGGGTACCCCATCATTTTGGGAAGGCCGTGGTTAGCCACAGCAGATGCTTATATTGGGTGTCGATTAGGAGACATGACCATCTCTGATGGGAGAAGTTCTAAAACACTTCTTCTTTACCCACCTGCACAGCCATCTTATGATATGGAGAATTCTATTTGGCCTCATGTTGGTGAAGAGGCAGAGGAAGTTAATGCTGTGGAGCAACTTAGGAGAGGAAGAGGTGTTGTCCAATATAATACAAAATCTTTATGCAGTTGAAGAAGCATCATCTTCTCATTCTACTAATTCAGAAAAGATGCTTGTTCCAATTCTTCCTGCAGCATCAGGTATGTTACATACATTGCTTCCACAAGAAATTAAGGTACCTAGCATTAATGAGATAACTATGGTTGATTTCACAAATCAAGTGGAAATTTCAGAAGACAAATATCTCAATATTAATAATAACTTGACTCAAGCACAATAGCTGTCCTTAGCAAATTTGTTGAAGAAACATAAAAATGCTTTTGCGTGGGATTATCATGACATGAAGGGATTGGATCCTACATTATGTACTCATAGGATTTACATAAAGGAAGATTGTACACCAGTAAGACTACCACAAAGGAGAATCAACCCTGCACTAAGAGAAATTGTCAAAGAGGAATTACATAAGCTATTAGATGCAGGATTTATTTACCCAATCTCAAATAGCCAATGGGTGTCCCCTCTGGCTCTTGTGCCCAAGAAGGGAGGAAAATGGAGAGTATATATTGATTATAGAGAATTAAATTCTGCTACCAAAAAGGACCATTTTCCCCTTCCTTTCATAGACTAGGTTTTGGACTCACTTGCAGGAAAGCAATACTTTTCCTTTTTGGATGGATTCAGTGGTTTCAATCAGATTTAGATTGCACTTGAAGATCAAGAGAAGACAACGTTTACATATCCTTGGGGAACATGTGCCTACTCAGTGCTTCCATTTGGCTTATGCAATGCACATGAAACTTTCCAAAGAGCAATCATTAGCATATTCTTTGATATCTCACATGATTGTATGGAAATCTATATGGATGATTTCACTACTTATGGTGTTACTTTTGAAGAGGCATTAGCAAACTTAGGCAAAGTTTTGGAAATATGTGAAGATCACAGCCTATCATTAAACAGTGCAAAGTGCTTCATGATGATGTAGGAAGGTGTAGTACTTGGTCACTATATTTCTCAGAAAGGAATACAGGTAGACCCAGCTAAGATTGAAGTCATCATTAATCTGCTCGTTCTTACAAAGCAAAAGGATGTCAGAAGTTTCTTGGGACATGCAGGATATTACAGACGCTTCATCAAAGATTTCAGCAAAATGGCATCCCCATTATATACCCTTCTGACAAAAGATACTGAATTTAAGTGGAATGAAGACTGTGACAAAGCCTTTTCTGACCTAAAGGTAGCCTTAACCCATGCCCCTGTACTTAAAGGCCCCAATTGGGAACTTCCTTTTCACATTCATACTGATGCATCAGATTATGCGATAGGAGTAGTTTTAGGCCAGAAGGAAGGAGTCATTGAGCATGCTATTTATTTTGTCAGCAAAAACTTACAGGGTGCTGAATTCAACTATACAGTCACAGAAAGGGAAATGTTAGCTATCATCTATGCACTTAATAAGTTTCGGCACTACATAACTAGTTATCAAATCTTTGTGCACACAGATCATGCAGCCATTAGATATCTCATGAACAAACCACTCATCTCAGGTTGATTAGCAAGATGGGTATTGTTAATGCAGGAGTTTGACATCACTATTGTGGATAAACTAGGAAAAGCCAATGTGGTTACAGATTTTCTTTCAAGAATGACTACATCAGAAGATAACCAGCTCATTGATGACTCTTTTCCTAATGAACATTTGTTTTCACTCTCTGTACAAACACCTTGGTATGCTGACACAGCCAATTACTTAGTCATAGGAAGAGTCCCTCCTCATTTCTCTCCTAAGAAAAGAAAGGTACTCATTGAAAAATCATTTCCTTTTTCATGGATTGTTGGATGTTTGTTCTACATTGGACCAGACAGTGTCATGAGAAGATGTGTGAGAGAAGATGAAACATATGACATTTTGCATGCCTATCACAATGAACCTTGTGGAGGACATTTTGCAACAAAGCGAACTACAATGAAAATTTTGAATACAAGTTATTATTGGCCTACACTATACAAGGATGCAGCAAGATATACTAAGAAGTGTGATAATTGTCAAAGGATGGGTCGGCCAACAAAGTCTGATGAGATGCCCCTTTATCCTCAGCTTGTGGTTACTCCATTTGATAAATGGGGATTAGATTTTGTAGGACCTATTGATCCTCCATCTAATGGTAAATCTTATATCTTGGTATGCACTGACTATGTAACTAAGTGGGTAGAAGTTAAAGCCATGAAACATGCAAGAGACAGTAAAGTTGCAGAATTTCCTTATGAAGAAATCTTTACAAGGTATGGAGTCCCCAGAGAATTGGTAATTGATCAAGGAGCTCAATTTACCTCAACTCTAATTGCAGCATTAGTACAAGAATACAACATAAGGCACAAGAAGTCTACTCCTTATCACCCCCAGGCTAATGGCCAAGTTGAAGTGACTAACAGAGAACTAGAAGCTATTCTGACCAAAACTGTGGCAGTTCATAGGAAGGATTGGGAAAGTAGGTTGTCGGAAGCTGTCTAGGCCTATAGGACAACTTGGAAAACAACTACTAGTTTTACTTTTTTTGAGTTGCTGTATGGCAAAACAACCATGATGCCTATTGAATTTGAACATAGAACTCTTAGAACTGCACTTGACTTGGGGATGGATTTATCTCAAGCACAGAAAGGAAGAATCATGCAGCGTAATGCTCTGGATGAAATGAGAAAAGCAGCTTTACAACATACAGAAGTAGTGCAGAATCAAAGAATCAGGTGGCATGACAAATACATTAAAGACTAGAAGTTCCAGCCTGGTGATTGGGCTTTGCTTTATGATTCAAGGTATCAAGAAAATGCAGGGAAATTGCAGACAAGATGGCTAGGCCCATATAAAGTTGCTGAAGTGTTTTCCAATGGTGTTGTTCAGCTTACTACTATTGACCCTGTCAAATTCAAGCTCTTAGTCAATGGTCATAGACATAGGTTATATCATAAACCAACCTCCAAAGAAGACTTCCTGCAGCAGTTCAATCAACATGCACCTCCAAAACTTCCTGCAGCCAAAGGCAGTGGACTTAGTGTCCCTCCTTCTGGCTAACCAAGGTATAGTAATAATCATAATAAAGATTTCCACATTCATGTGAGTCCATTCTTTCACTTCTTCGCCCATCCACCCACCATATCCACTCTTCTCTCTTCCATAACGTCTATTGATTATGTTTCATCCCACCTCGTTTCAGTCTACTTCACTTGCATTTATTGCTCAACAAATTATTCAGCATTACCCATTACTTTCTCCATGATTCTAGCAACAGATCTTCCACAAATGAAGGTACACACACCTCAATAATTCTCCCTTAACTGCCTTGTGGTTTGTTTATTTAATTATTGCACATTAATATAAATATTTCTTGTAGCATGTCATTATTCCCTTCCTTGTCATGTCATACCTCAAATCTGCATGTGTGGACACATGACTAAATATAGGTTGGGGAGGGAGTGTAAATATAATGACCATGTGTTTGTCCATCCATATGTTTTATGCCTGAATGTCAGTAAAGTTTTTGAAATTGAATAATTTGAATCTTGAGTGAGGTGATGGCTCATGAGTGTGAGATGACAACCTTCATCGATCACTCATTAATGCCTGTACCACCCTTGCCTTACATTCCCAAGAAAAGAAGCTGTAAAAGAAAATGCATATAGCATGAGTTTTTGAAAACTTACAGGGTTGCAGGAAGGTGAAGCTCGTTTTCAAATTTTGTGCAGAAAAACTTTGCAGTGTGATTGATTTCAGTCAACTAAGTCATGGGAGGAGGTTTAATTCGGAATGAGCCCATAGTTCATGATGCATTGTTACAGAATGCACTTAGTCAGGCTGAATTCAGAAATTATGGTTGGATAGACTATATCTTGAAATTAAATGGTTTCGATGAAAATATTGTGTTGGAATTTGCTCAGACATTGTCTGATGGTAAAGTAGTGGTAAGAGGTTTAGAGGTGTTGGCCACGGAAGAAAGAATTGTAGAGGTTACAGGTTTGCCTGTTGATGGAGAAGAATACCCTGTTGCCAGAGATGCTAGGTCAGCTAGGGCTGAGTTTACTGAAGCTAGGGATCCACCATTGATAATAGACAAGCAAGGAACCAAAAGAACCTCTCTACCAAAGTCGTGGAAGCAGGTAGCTATTCATGTGGTGAAATACATCACTTGCGAAGGTCGATAGTCGAACCTTCACTCTGTGCATTTTAAATTACTAAATCATATGAGACATGGAAGAAGAATGAACATGCCAAATGTGCTTCACCACCTACTCTCGATTATGGCCACTGAAACTCAAAAAGGTAGGCCTAATTCTGTCTCTCACCACTGTTCAATCAAATTGCTTGTTGAGAAGTCTCTGCATGATGTATCCGATATGTCTTGGGAGGAATTTCTGGAAATTGATCAAATAAGTCCTAGTCATTTGCGACCTGTGGATGTGCCACAACATCATAGAACTAGGAGAACCATACATGGAGTTGAAACTACTCCAGGAACTTCAACTTCCAGTGCAAACCCTCCTGCAACAAAACCAGCCATTAAAATTAGCTCTTCTGAAGCAGAGTATGCAGATAAACAAAATTCTTCAGATTCTGACAGTGACAATATTCCTCTTGGTAATTTAATTCAAACTAGGGCACAGAGGAGAAGGGCAAAAATAAAGAAGGGAAAAACCAAAAAGAAAACTGCAGAAAGGAAAGTGTTGCACTCTAGGAAATGAAAAGTTGATACTGTTCTTCCTACAGCTGAAGAACAACATGAAAGCCCTTCTAGTAAATTGAGACCTACTGAACCTGCCTCTAGTGCATCTACACAGTCAAGCCCTAGGATTGATGAAATGGCAGCTAAGGAAATAGAGACCCCAGTGGGGCATGATAGTGATGTAGAAAAGGAAGACATAATTACAGAAGCAACAGATGTAACTCTAGCAGACCTTGTCGCCGCTGCTAAGCAAATGGAGAAACAGGAACATGAAAGTAAATAGGAGTTCCTGCAGCAAGACACCCTACAACCAGATTTGGCTAAGCAATCAAAAACCCTACAACCCATGTTACAGGAAGAATTGCCATCTGTCCCAGGAAACCGTTGGTAGGTATTCACAGACCTCCTAATTTTTTAATGCAAATGGTTGCCATGAATTTGTGGAATGAAATGCAGAGAAGAGAAGAGGAATGGAAGAGGAAGAAATGTAGGTTGAAAGCTGAAATTCAAAAGAGGGATGAAGAGATTAAAGAAAAGGATACAGAAATTACAATTTTAAAAGAGAGAGTAGATGGTATGGCAACTTTGGTGCCTTAGGTGTTAGAATGCAGGACTCCTCCGAGAGTCTATGCTCTTATTTAAGAGAAAGATACCTCTCTTTTAAATTGGTAAGAATTATTTCTAGTTTGAACCCTTCCATTGAAACTCCTCTTGAATTTTTCAATGCTTATAGGATTGCTCCTCCAGAAATAAAGAATTTGTTGTGTGAATTTTATTTGCATAATTTTGCTGTGTCCCAAGACCATGAGTGGAACCCCTTGTTGTATGTTGGGGATGTTTAGTTGAGGGCATTTATGTCCTGGATGCAAAACGAGGTTAGTTGGGGACAATAGTACAAGGCTTATAAGCAATTAGAATTCACCACTCCATTGCTTGTTAGAGCAGAATTTGGAAATCTAGGAAGTATTTTTAATGATTGGCATAGGATGCTTTATAGGCCAAGTTATGGTAACAGAATCCTATAGGAAAGAGAAGCAGCATACATAGAATGTGAAAAGATGGCACGCACTATTGGAGAATCTGTGAAAGGATAGCTGACACAAAGGTGGACTAGTTTATCTGATGAGCTAAAATAGGTAGAACCTCACTCCCTACAGAATTATGTTGCAGCATGTAGAAGAGAGGATAGATATATTCAGATTGGAAGGACAAAGGGACAATTCTGGCTTCCCTTAATTTTTCAACCACCCCTCCTATTGTGGCCAGTGCCAAATTATAGATTTTATCAGTATGATATTGCAGAAGAAAAATAGAGATGGAAAAAGTTGGACAGACAACAAGGATTCTATTGGGATCCTACTTCACACACCAGAGAGACAGATATTGGACAATTGGCAGTTGTTAACTTCAGAGCATTGACCAAACAAAAGAACAACCCTTCCTCTGCTGGAGGACCAGCAAAGCCTTAGGTTGGGGAGAATGATGAGTCTAGTTTATGACTCATATTTTGTTAAACTTTATTGTCTATTTGTTGTAGCTATCTTAGACTTTGATACTTTACTCTTGGTTTTTCTATGTCATTACCCCCAAAACTATAACTTGTTGAACATAAGTCATTTCTTATATCCCTTGGTGGCAAAGACATGCTATTTGAACTATCTATGTTAATGTTGCATATGGTTAATGAATATTACTCCAAGGTGGTTAGGAATGAGCAATTATGTGTGTGTACTAACATTATTTTGCAGATATAATTGGCATCCATAAAGTGAGGAAGATTCTGCTAGAAGGTCGTTTACCATAAAAGTCAAAGGTGGTGGCCATTCAAATATCAAATGGAGGGAAAGCAACCATTTTGTAACTGATCTTAAATATCTGTTGAGCGAATTTAGGAGTTTTAGTTATGCTAAATCTGTGTTAAAGCAACTTGCTTGACCTAATTTCCTGGCATGCGTAACTTCCTTCCACTTTCTATGTTTTCCATAATGTGGCATCCTCCTATTCTGTTGGAGTTGACCACCCTGTTAGTTAGTTATTAGTCTTTCTTCTATAAATAAGACTCGGATACTCCTTTTTGGGGGTTGTTGTGTTGTTGATTATTCGAAGATTGTACTTGCATTACCCAGTTTTTAGTTATACAGTTATCATGTTCAGTTGTACTCGTCCTTTTGAATGAATAAAATAAAGTTGTGAGTTTATATTTCTGAGTTTACATTTTTTTTAGGGAATACTCATCCAAGGGGGGCCCACTTGGTGAGAATTCCACCCTTTAGTTTAGTTGCATTTTCTGTTAAGTGTTTAGTAAATCTGGCATTGAATGTTCCTGCAGCCACTAGAATTCTATTCTGTGTCTGTTCCTGTAGCCAAAGCAAACAAAGTAGTTTCCTATTTGTTTCCCAAGATTATTAATTTTTGTTATGTACTTGATTTCAGAATAGTTGTTGGTTAATATTCAGTATTCCTGTTACTTCCTTTTCAGCAGTTTATCTTCAGCATTGTGTCTTTTCTAGCTATAGAATGAACATGGCTACTTTGAAGTTCTTAGTGCACATACTGTGCTGACCCATTTCAAGTTCATGTCCCTAGGTTGACAAGTGAAATGCATCTCCATAGTGATTAAGACAGCTACTCAGTTCAGATGTCTAATTTGTGAGTTACAGTTTTAAGAGCCCAGTTGTTAAGTCTTTGTAAGAGACCAACAATCACACTACAATTATAGTCTTCATCCTTATACTAAAAGAGTTGTCTTCCTTTTGGTGCAAATCCATCATTCTTTAACAACCTATTGTACCATTTGTTGAATTTGATTTCTCTCATAGGTTGTCCTGGAGGGTTGTTGAGATAAGGGGTTGGCAATAGTATCAAGGGTGGCTTGAACAGCATCCCAACCCAATTCTATTATTTTTGTTGAATCAAAGTTATCAACTTCCTCACCCTAGCAATCATCCATCTGATATTTGCTGGTGAAACATGCTTTCTCCTTTTAAATCTATCAGGTAGGTCTTCATACCTATAGAGACAGCTTGTAACAACTGCATTTGGAAGGTATCCTGCTATCTAGAAGAAATTGATACCCTATTTGTAAACCTGAGCTTTGAAAGCGTTAGTGAACCAGGTGGACTTTGGGAATTCATGCCTCATCAAACCTATGGTTGCCACAGCTACATTTTATTCCTCTATTCATTCTTCCCATAACCTATTATTTCTCAGCAAAGATAGAGAACTCCAGATTTGGAGGTCTCCCACATATAGATTCAACATAGAAGTATTAACATGCCCCATCACATGGTCATGTTGATAGAATTCACAAAGAATATTTTGTTGATCTTTGGGGTTTTGCATGTAACATTCTATAAATTATTTATGATTGTCAAAGTCAAAAGGCAAGTTGCAACTAATTCTTAACAATTTCCAACATAAAAATTGCTCTCTAAGAAACACAACATACACACCTAAAGGTGGCCTTTGTGCTAACAAGGTCTCCCATGTTTCATAGGCCAAGGCTAAGTTTTTCTCCACTGCCACATTCTCTTCCTTGAGGGTCTCAACATCACTCCGGAGCTTTCTAACTTCTCCTCTGATTTCTTTGTTCTCATGTGTCAGCTACAAATTCAGCCCATAGATATTCAAAGTTGTTGGTGTAGGAGTTGGCTATGCAGTCCGTTGCTAAATTTGTGCAATTTGAATATCCTTTTGGGCTATGGTAGCCTTGTGCTTCTCTCTCTTTCTGAAAATCATAAATTATTTTCTCTTTTTCCTCTTTCTCCAGGGCAGCTTGTTCCTTTTGTTGCAAGCTCCTCACCTTTGTCTCTCAATTACTGAGCCATGACTTCCAACTGTGCTTTGTATTGTTTTAATTCATACTCTGCTTTTGACAAAGCCAGAGCATGACGAGTTGCTTTTGTAGTGGTGTCCTCAGATCTCTCCATTAGGGGTTCTTTCCCTTTTCGGTGGTTGCTTCCCAATGTTTCCTCAGTTTCCTCAGGATTTTCTTCTTCTTTGGCCTCCTCTATTTCCTTATCAGCAAGGGCTTCCTCACGTTGTTGTTCACCAGGGGAAGAATGTTGTCTTGAAATGGTTGCAGTGTCTGGTCCTACTACTTCCTTCTTGTCTTCCTCATCAGATGAAATGACAAGCATCTGTGGGTGGCGTATTCTAGCAGGGGTAGAGGCTACTGATTCCCCTGCTTGACTTTTTCGCTCTACCCCCCTCCATAGCTGTCTAAATCTCAGTTCTGGGGATCTAGAGGAGACTGCAATTGGTTTAGCTAAGATAGATATTATGCAAGCCTGATGCTTCTTCTTCTTCTTCTTCCTAGGATGAAGCTCTAGAAAATCTTCCCATTTTTGCTACCATCCTCCTACTACAAGAAGTGGTGTTTAATAATCAAGTGAATTAACCCATGGTGGCTAATTTGAACCTCATTTATTTTCCTTTTGGTCATCATATTTACAAGGTGTTGGTTTTTCTTCTGAATCAGCATTAGGGTTTGCCACTTCTAATGCACAGGTAGATTTAGTCAACTGAATACAGGAGGTTGCGTGAGCTCCTCCCCTTCACTTCTGGTTCTGCCGCACCAAGGGGGGTGTCCCTATTTGATAAAAGTATAACCTTGACTAGCTCAATGACAGAAGGATTTAACTTGACAGCAACAGGCAGAATACTCTCATGTATGGACCAAGATTTGTGTAACAAATCACAAGGTTGGCAACATTCTTGGACATGATGTCTGGTTGGGTATGAGAGCATGCAGGGATCCTAATCCTACTCCTACAACTAACAGGTGGAAGGATGAAATGGTTTGATTTGATTTTTGAATGCAAAGCTGGACATGGTATATAACCTCAACACAGAGCTAGATTAGTGCCTATCCAGGGCTTGGAGTCGGTAGACATACACCTGTGAATAATCAGCATGAACAACTAAAACTAGATTTCAGGGGGATATACATGATATCTGCCTTACAGATATCTCCCAATACAGAATGTTAAGCTGTCTATACTTATGGCATCCCTATTGCAATATACCCTTCCCAATATTCAATCTGAAAACAGTTTAATCTACCCCTTGAGCAGAAGTTAAAAGATTAAACATTCAACACAGGAATTCTATGTTCTAGAATCTCAGACATTCCTTGAATTCCTGGACTCAGAAGAAAGATACATGCAAAACTGGAGACAGAATCAGCATAACACATGCAAACATAGCATTATTCATATAAAATTGACCATGAAATCAGTGGATTCATGCACAAACGTACAATAGGAGATACATAAACTCGCAAGTTTTGCTGCACAGAGCAACCAAAACCAGTTGTATCTTATTACAGAGCCAAAATGTCCAGTTTTCAACAACCAAAACAATGGTAACACAGTTTGCCTATATCGGCCAGAAAGTGTACCCACAGCAATTAATTACATGATTTTTACAAAAAACCGCCAGATACAGCCCATGAGAGATGGCACCCATAAGTTATCAATGCAGTAGGTAGAAGAGTTGACAGGGGTGGCCTCGAGCCCTATGCCACCATCTGGAAGTCTTCATGCTAAAAATTGGGTAGTTTAATCACTTGTACTGTCGCCCACACCCCTGCTACAATCGCCATTGATGGCTCAACCACCTGCGGCCTACTTGGAAACCGTCGCACTGTTCAAAATGGAGCTTCCCGCCAAGAAGCGCTTCATCGCAGGTTCAAAATAATGTAGGGAGATTAATCCCACATGCATAGTGAGAAGACCACTTCAACATTTTATAAACATGGCCACAAACATACTAAGTGTCGAGCGCTTTTGCCGCGCTTGACACACAATCCCTCGCCCAAAGCTAAGCCATCAGCTTGCCCCAAAAAACTCTCGCCGATCTATCAAGTCTCTCTAATGGCAAACAAAACACACCCTCCGTCGCCGTGACTCCCTCCATCAGAGCATCCAAAAATCCTCTGGCCGACCTCATGTGTTACACCGATGAAGCCCATCGCAATCCCCTGTTGGCCAGACCAATCCCATCGGCCAACCTGAAACTCCTCTAACCGACCTCAATAGTCTCGCCGACGCCATCGCAAACTCCATATTTCCCATCATCGGCCAGAGATAGACCATCGGGCCAACTTCCATCGACTAGGCCGATAAAACAAGTCTCACCGATGGCCAAGCAAAAAACACCCGTCACCAAGACAAAAACCATCGGCCAACCCAAAAGCAACGCTCGCCGACAACAAAAGTCACGCCGATGGCAACTTGGCTTCCCATCTCCGTCGGTGTGACTTAGACCGTCGGAGCAAGACCATAAACCTATGCCGATAGCTGCCATCATGCCGATGAAACCAAAAACATAAAGCTTTGAACCATTGAACCAGTTCAAACAGATGGTTCAATGGCGAGGTTCAACACTGAGGTTCACCGGCGAGGTTCAAACCAAAAGTTCAAAGACACAATCGGAGCACTCAAAAAAACAAAACTTTCGCTGATGGACAAAACATGATGACCCCTTCCTCAGGAAAGATGAAGGGGAGCCAAAACTCAGAACCTTTTGGATTTTTTGGGAAGGTGCCTGCATGAAAAATTGCTCAGAAACTGACAGTCAATTCAGGCACCAACACAAGGCAAGAATGCAAGAAAGCTGGTAGATTTATCGAATACTCAGGGCGATTGGCTCCATGCCTGAGGTAGGTAATCAACCTCATCCCTGGTCCTAACACAACACCATATTGTCCATCACAAGTGAAAAACTTCATGATCCACAGGACCACAGTCTTCCATAAGTCTGGAATGTTGGTCCTCTCAATCCCCTTTGTTGCCCCTTTACTAACAATATATCTAGGCAAGGGTTATGGGGCAACATGAAAATTTTGCACCAATTCTTAATATGATGGCTTTCTTTGCAATAAATCAACACCTACTTTAGGAATTATGGAAATTTGACTTATGATAGTAGGGTTAATCTGAATTCTTACCCCTTTGACAGTAGAGAAGGTGTAGTGGAAGTTGGTGACGAATTCCTCAACCAATCCAGCTTCAAAACCTTCAAATTTTTGTAGAAAATCCAGCCATCCGACCTATCAGAAAATCTATGCACTTGCTTCATCAAAGACGACATTTTTTGGCTTGGATTTCCTTTTTTCCCAATGCTTGCAGGTTGCTTTTCTTTGTAAAATGTAGAATGATGCCAAGAATAGAGGTCTGGTTTTTCTTTGCAGAAGGCAATGTGAAGTTGTGTTGTCAATTGTAGCTCAATCGATGGAATAAATTCATAAAATTTGGATAGGTTGGCAGCCATCCCATCCATCTTTTCAGCCTTGATAGCGTGTACTTCAAAACTACAACACTGAGTTGTGGCGTGTGAAGTGGCCATTCTCAGCCGCCACCTTAAATGTATTTCCTTTCAAATCTAGAGCTGACGAAAGCAATCGTCTCTCCACTCATTGTGAATTTATTTCCATTTATGATCATGATTATTAATCATGATCACTTCCCCAATTAAGTACTCATTCCCTTTTGTGGCATTTATGGAGAATGTCGTTGTCACTATGATCAGGTACTTGTGCTTTATTAGAAAGTACAAAATTTGTGGATAATTTCACTGCTGCCACCTGTCTGTCCTCTAAATGATTATTACTCATGCAACCTACCTTGGTGCTTGTGTGGAAAAGAAGGAATGCATGTGGGGTGTTTGGGGGAACACGCGGCATATACATATATATTACAACAATTATACAAGTTTTAAGAAAAAGAATATACTTACGTAAAGTACTTACCCTTAAGATTTAATTTCAACTTAACTTTTTACTAAATTTATTTTCATGATGTAACATGACTTGGCACCCAACAATACTTTGATAGTAGTGTATGTCTTCATCGGTATTCATTTGGGTCTATTTGTAGCCGTCTGGAACTATCCGAAGCTATTTGATACTTCATAATACAAAGACCTATAGAAACTACAAAAAGAAATTTTATTTGAAAGAAATGGGAACTTTGAAGGAAAGACTGGACCATCTCTGGATTTCAATCTTTCCTCTAGACAAAGCCACCATTTTTTGTTTTCAACTTTGCCCATTTTTTTTGACAGAAAAGGCTGCCATTGCTGGTTTTCAACCCTTACTATTTTATTCGATCAAAAATCAAATTTTAGAGCATAATCCCCATGGAAGAAAGATCCTCCATGGTGAAGTGTTCTATCCAAGATTGGATTTCTGCAAAGAATTCTTCTTTGGAAGCTGGTTTGTGATACAACTTCAGTCTATGCCTGTTTACCAGAAGAATTCTTCGGTCCCCATCAATAGGTAATAGCTGAACGACACCATTGCTGAAAGTCTCCTTGATTTCATAGGACCCTAACCATCTGGTGTGCAATTTTCCCTTGAGATCTTGATACTTTGAGTCATACAATAGGGCCCAATCTCCTTTTTTGAAGTGTTTGTTGATGATATGCTTATCGTGTCGTTCTTTTCTTTATTGTTGAATTAATTCTGTATGTTGAAGCACTTCCATCATCATTTCCTCTAACCTATTGAAATGCATTATTCTGTGTTGTTGTGCCTCTGTCAAATCAATACCAACTTCAAGTGTTGATCTCAATATTTCCACTTCATATTCAATAGGGAGCATTGGGTGCTTCCCATAAACCAATTCATATGGTGTGAAATTAGTAGTGGTTCTCCAGGTGGTATTATAAGCCCAAACAACTTATATCATTCTCTTAGCCCAATCTATCCTTTTGTCTGAAACTATTTTTGTGAGGATGTTCTCCAATTCCCTATTCGTCACTTCTACTTGACCATTGCTCTGAGGGTGATATGGGGAGAAGACTTCCTATGACTGATTTGATATCTTTCCAGAAATGCTTTGATCATAGTGGACATGAACTATGGTCCCTGATCAGAAACAAGGACCCTTGGGGCTCCAAATCTTTGCAAAATGTGCTTGTATAGAAAATCTACAAGCTTTTCCTCTTTTTCTACTGGTAGAGCTTTTGCTTCAACCCATTTGGTGGCATAATCAATATAGACCAGAATGTAATGATTTGCTCTGGATGGTGGATCAATCGGTCCCACAAAATCTATTCCCCATTTCTCAAATGGTTCTAGGACCACTTGAGGATGGAGCGACATCTCTGCAGTAGGAGTTGGTCTTCCCATTCATTTGCATTGATAGCATTGCTTGACATACTACTAGATATCCTTGGTCATTGTTGGCCAGAAATATCCTGCTCCCAAAATCTTGTGTCTAGTTCGGAGGGTTCAAAATTAGCCTCCAAAAGGTTCATCATGGCATGCTCGGATTATATCATAAACTTTTGTTTCCTGCACACATCTTCTCAACACATGATCATGGTAATTTTTAAATAGAATACCATTTACCCATTTGTATTTGGATCTATCTCAAATCATTCGCCTAGTTTCTTTCTAGTTGAAATGTGGTGGGCATTTTCCTGAAACCAAATAGTTAGCTAAATCTGCAAACCATGGAGATTGTATGGAAATGGCGAAAAGATGTTCATTTGGAAATGCATCATCCATTGGTTCATTGCGTCCCTGCATAGTTAGTCTTGATAAGAAATCAATGACAACATTATCTTTTCCAATCTTATCAGCAATGGTCATGTCAAATTCTTGTAACAACAACAACCATCTAATAATTATACCTCCTACCATAGCTTTGTTCATTAGATATCTAATAGCTGCATGATCAGTGTGTATAAAGACTTTATAACTTGTGATATAGTGGTAGAACTTATTAATTGCATAAACTACTGCCAAAAACTCTTTTTCTGTGGTGGTATAATTTTTCTCTGCGAGGTTTAAATTTTTTCTAACATAATAAATAGCATGCATACCTGCAAATTCATTAGCATGTTCTAAGACTAATCCGATGGCTTAGTTAGAAGCATCCATGTGAATATGGAATGGTTCACTCCAATTTGGTCCCTTGATGACTGGTGCTATCATGAGGGTGCTTTTGATAGCCTCGAATGACTCTTGACATTGTGGTGTCCAATTAAACTCAGAATCTTATTTTAGGAGGGTAAACAAAGGGTTAGTTTTTCAACTGAAGTTTTTAATGAACCTTCGATAATACTCAGCATGTCCTAGGAAAATTCTTACTTCCATTTGAGTTTGAGGAGGGGGTATTTGTACTATAATTTCAACCTTTTTGGGATCTACTTTTAGACCTTCCTGTGAAATATGGTGGCCTAGGACTATTCCTTCTGTCATCATAAGGAGGCATTTCTCATGATTCAAAGAAAACTGATGCTCCTTACATCTTTCAAGAACTTTGTTCAAACTATCCAAGGTTTCTTCAAAACTCTTTCCATGCACTTTGAAATCATCCATATAGACTTCCACACATGTATTGGCTAAGTCAGTAAAAATTTCCAATACAGCTCTTTGAAATGTGGTTGGTGCATTACACAATCTAAATGGAAAAAAGCTATAGGCAAATGTCCCCCATGTGCATGTGAATGTGGTCTTTTCCTAGTCCTTCAGAGCTACCTGGATCTAGTTGTAGCCACTAAATCCATCCAAGAAGGAGAAGTAGCGACTACCAGCTAGGTTATCCAATACCTAGTCGATAAAGGGAAGAGGGAAAGTCTTTCTTGGTAGCTTTATTTAATTCTTGATAGTCAATACAAACTTGCCACTTTCCATTTTTCTTTGGTACTATCACTAATGGTGATACCCACTGACTATCAGAGATAGGATAGATGAATCCTACCTGTAATAATTTTTCTATTTTCTCCTTCACTATTTCTCTTAGGGCTAGATTGATCCTTCATTGTGGTTGTCTCACAGGACAGACATCTTTAGTGTAGATATGGTGTGTACATGTGCTAGGATGGATTCCTCTCATGTCTTTGTATTCCCATGTGAATGCTTGGGTATGGTTTTACAGCAGTTTTGTCAATTGAATTTCCTCTATTTATGTTAACCAACTGCTCATGGAGAGTTGTTTATTGGTTTGGACAGCTATTTATTTTATGCCACAGTGGACAAAATGAATGTCTTTATAAGGACTGATTAGAGTATTTAATGGAAAGAAGTGAGGCACAATCTGATGCAAGGTTTTTCGCTTGTTGGTAATTCATATGGGAAGCAACTTTTTTAGAATATGGATAGTTAAATACCCTTAAAGATCCTCTCGAATCTCTTTGGAGCCATCTGGAGACCTCTTGTTGTGCAACACTGTATAGGGAGGTTTCATCATTTACTCCCAACTCTTTGTACTCTTCATTGCATTCTTCGAAATGTTCTACAATTATTACCATTGCTAATGAGGAGGCATATTCCTCATTTGAATCCATTAAATCTTCTATCCAGGGTTTATTCTCATACTGCAAGAATGGTTTAGCAGGAGGGTAGATATAGAGTTCCTTCAATCTTTTCCCATTGGAAATAGTCATATTTCCCGACCTACAGTTGATAAGGGCCGCTACAGTAGCCAACCATGGCCTACCCAATATTATTGGATATCCTAAATGTTTCTTCCTTGTCTAAAGACTGAGGAAATCCACTAAATAATCCCATGTGTTCATAGTTACTATAACGTCTTCCAAAATCCCCTCTAGTTTGGTGATGGATAGATCTGCTAGTTGTAAAACAGTTAAGGTCGGCTGAATATGAGTTAATGCCAAAGCTTCCGCAGTATCTGATGTCATCACATTGATAGCAGCCCCCAAATCAATCAGTACATTTGAGACTAATGTTCTTCTTATTTCTACCGAGATAATAGGACTTTCGAGATCCCCATATTTTTGATGAATTAACTTACCTGACAGGATATCAGCAAGTTTCCCTTCTACTTGAATAGTGTTAGGTAACTTTTGTTTTCTACCTGAAAGTTTTAAGCATAGGTTCTTGATGGTCTGATCTATCTCAGGGATATCCTTTATTGCTTGTAATAGAGGAACTTCAATATGTATTTTCCTAAGCTCTTTGATTAACTGAGAGTCATCCTGGGCAATCTGGCCTTCTCTAGATTTTGGAGGGGCTTGTTTTATCATTCTCGAAATGGAGCAGACGCTTCTTTTAGAATTTCTTCCAAGATTTTTGTCTCATCCTTCTTATCCTTTTGTTGATCCTTAGCACTAGGCATTACTTCCTCTTCATCAGGGACTTCCTCATCAAAAGTTTTTCTAGGGATGTTTGGGGATCGAAGTTGGATGTCATTGATTTCCACTACATTCATTGTAGTTGTATTGGGATCAATGTTATAGACCTGTTGTTGTGGTCTATTGTTTTTGGGATTTGGAACAGGCTGAGCAGGCATTTGTGGTTCATTTACTTGGTCGTTTTGAATTGGATTTGTAGGCTACAAGGGTCCAGGAAGTAAGGTTTGAGGTTGATTCCCAAATCGCCTCATTCCCTTGTTATATTGAGGTGCCCACTATTGTTGATATTATTGTTGATTTGGCCACTAGGGAATAGACCATGATTGATTAACCTAGTCTGACTGGGGTCATGTTGGTCCCCACTGAGGTGACATTTGCATTGGAGGGACTTAATGGGCCTCTTGGTGCATATTGACTTGGAAATTGGTTAAATCCATAGTTTGCTTATTTTTGGCTAATGAAATCTAACTCTTCCTCTTCCGCTGGTGCCTTTTTCAATCTATTTTTTATTTCAGGAAGCATACTACACTCATTTATGGAATGGTTTTTCTCACAAATCCTACACAACTCAGTTTGGTTTAAAGGACATTCCCCAAGCGGATGTTTCTCTCTATAACGAGGACAATATATGGCCATGGGTTCGGTGTTCTTTTTACTAGCTTGCATACCATCCAGGGTGGTGTTCAAATGAATCAAGATGTCAATTTTTAAATTCGTGAGTTCTTCCATTACTTATTTGACATCATTGACACTACCTTTGCCTTTCTTTAGTACTCTATTACCTGCTCGAGTATGGGAATAATTTCTACTAACCTCCACGATCTTTGCAAAACTTTGTTTGTTAATATCTCCCTTTTCCATTAGGTTTAAGGCTTCTCTAATCTGATCACCAATTCCCCTTAGGAAAATGGTTTTACTTAGTTCTTTGTCCAGATTATTGCCACATCTCCTATGGACAAATAGGAATTTGTCCATATAATCCTCCAGATTTTCATCTTCCCTCTGTTTCATTCGGAAGAGTTCATCTTTCTGATCCCTAACTCTACAATAATCTTGATATTTATCAAGAAAGATAGTTTCCATTTAATCCCATGTAGTTATGGAATATGTTGTTAGGCCCATGAACCATCGTAGAGTTGATTAGTTTTTCCTCAAAAAGTTGGTAGGAATGCAGGAGATATGTTTTTCATGGGAGGTTCATTTCTTTTAGGAGTTATGGTGATTGGAAAAGAGAGCATTCTATTATTAGTTGATTCATCATGCTCACCATCTCCAAAGATATTATCAGCCATGGTAAAATGTGCTTCGGAGAGAATGAGAGATTCTGATGATATAGGAGATCCTTGATTGATCAAATGATTAGGAAATTCTTCCAAATTAGGTTCCAGAGATGTACTAACTATGGTTCATTTTATAAATCGACCTAAGGCGTCCCTAGGTCTACTCATAAACTAATGGATCCAAAATGTGCTCGTTCAAAACATCTTATCAACACCTTAACCTACAATGATTTGTAGATTATGTTCCCTGACAACGGTGCGAAAAGTGATGAGGTCGTTGAAGTTGTCAATTCATCATCAATTAATTATCAATCCAGAGGTGTCTAGAGCAATCTGCGATAAGACTCTTAGTGTGGGGGGTTTGGAGTGGATTTTGAATATGGTGAATGGATGGTTTTGGGTGTATTGTGTAAGGTTAAGTCTACCTAGCTTGCTAGAATAAACACACATGCAAGAAGTATAAACTATTTTAAATTGCCTTTAAAAGAAACACACATGCTGAATAGAAATTACACTATTTGATAGAAAAGAAACACTTATGCTTTGAAAGAAACTAATCTACTTTCTTTGAAAGAAACACATGTTCTTGAAATAAACTATTCATTTTGTTGAAATGAAACTCAAAGATAATTTCATAAATTGTTAAACTACAGCAATGAAATACTCTGAATACAACAATGTTGTTTGAATAACAAATATCGTTTTGGTATTTTCAAATTTTAAAAGACAAACCTACAGGTGACATTATCTAAATAGTTGTACAGAAAGGGAAAACATATCATAAGATTAACATGCAGAGATGGCAACAATGAACAGAAAGACACAACAAAACAACATAGAGGTGAAATACCGAGAGATCTCCTCCAAGTTGGGGAAGCAGGCCCTACTTTCCCAACTAGAAATGATCCTCTTGAACTCAAACTATCTTTAGAAGAAATTCCCCTTCATTTGCATTCAAAACAGCCCCAAAATGGGCATGAATACATGAGCGAAAACAAGGAGTTTTCCTCTAGCTGAAAAAATACAAACTGACTAACAATCTGACTAAAATTGGAACTAACTAAGAGAGGCTAACTGGATCCTATTTATACATTAGAGCATTTATTGAAGGAAATAACAATATGAAATCCTAACTGCAATGAACTGAGATTAAACTAGCTATTTAATTAATACATCAACAGTTCCTTCTGTGATTTCTTTAGATCAAAAATGGGTAAGTGCAAGAAGATGGGGGGCTAAAAAGGGGTCTTAAGTGGCCACTTTTTTTTTTAAATCAGGAAATGTTGGCCTTGGATGAGAAATTGAGCATAGTTACACTCAAAGTTTGGAGATGCAACCAAAACAATGTCCGTAGTGCTCCGAGTCTACTTTCTAAACTACTAATTTTTTTTGAAAATGGTATAGATTAAGGGGTTCAAAAGAGGGAGCCACAGAAATTGGTGTTGTTTCTATCAAAAAAACATAACATATCATGTTTTGTGGCTCCCTCAAAAGGTTAAATTTTTTTTGTTATTTTTAAAATCGCTTCGGTGAGAAATTAGCTAACATGTAGTTTATGCTTGATTTTTCTAATTTTTTTTATGAATATTTGATTTTTTACTAATTTTCAAAGTGGACACATCCTAAAAAATAGAATTTTGGCCGTGCTACCCCTATAAATTTTGAAAACTAATTGAAAATCATTTTTTTAATATGTGTAGAATGGAGTCTAGTTTCTAAATATGTAATTTTTTTGAAATTTCAATGAATGGTTAATTTACAATGAAAAAAAGACCAAATAGTGGTTTTTGCCCAAAAACAGACACAAACAAAAGAAATTAAAGGTGAAAGGCTTAACATTGTCAAAATGTGAAAAAAATTACATTGTTAAATAGCTAAGAGAAAGCCTAACATTACCCAGGTGTTTGATTTGTTTGACCTTGAAACACGTGCAAATCTGAGGGTTAGCACAAACAAAATTATGTGAAATCTTGTAGAATTTGCAAAAACACATCTGTGGATGTTGAAAAGGCACTCCAAGCCTTTGGGTTGGAAATCCAAAGCAAATCCCAATGCGAGTGCATTATAATGCGCTTGCGTTATATTGTGCTTTTTTCCTTTTTTACATGTTTGCCGGTGTTTTCCCAGTTCGACATAACGCGAGCACGTTATAACGCACTCATGTTATGTCTTCCTTTGAATGAGTTATGTTCAAGTTTCATAAGTATGTTTCATGGATGTATGTATGTATGCTTGTAGGTATGTATGCATGCTTGTATGTATGTACATGTATGCATGCTTGTATGTATGTACATGTATGTATGCATGCATGCATGTATGTATGTATGTTTGTATGTATGCATGTATGTATGTATGTATGTAAGTGTTTTGGGTTTAGGGTATATAAGGACCTAAGCCTGTATAGTTTTGAGGGTTGAGGGTTGAGGGATTAGGACTTAAGTAATAGGTAGAGGGTAGAGATTAGAGGGTTGAGGGTTATAGCTGAGGGTTAATATTCAGGTTGTTGAGTGTATAATATTAAGTGTGTAAGGCATAGGGATTAGGGTTTAGGATATTAGGTTTAGGGTTTACGATATGGATTGAGGGTAAATAAGGCATAGGATGACTTGGGTTGAGAGCACATATGGTTTAGGTTTAATTTAAGTATAGGGTTGAGGCACAATATTCAGGGTTTAGGATATAAGGGTGAGGTTATATGGTCTAGGGACGAGGGTTTGTGGGTGTAGGCTTCAGGGTTCAAGGTATAGGGTTGATGATTGAGGGATTAGGGCTTAAGTATATGGTTGAGGCTATAGGGTTGAGGGTTTAGGGATAGGTTTTAGGGTTTAAGGTTTAAGGGTTAAGGGTTGAGGGATAGGGTTTAAGGTTTAGGGGTAAGGGATTAGGGTTTAAGGTATAGTGTCTTGGGTTGAGGGTTTAGGAATAGGGATAGCATTTAGGGTTTATGGATGAGGGATTAGGGTTAAGGGTTGAGGGTTGCGGGATTAAGGTTTAAGGTATAGTGTTGAGGGTTGAGTGTTTAGGGATAGGGTTTAGGGTTTAGGGTTGAGGGATTAGGGTTTAGAGTTGAGGGATTAGGGTTTAAAGAATAGTGTCAAGGGTTGAGGGTTTAGGGATAGGGTTTAGGGTTGAGGGATTAGGGTTTAGGGTTGATGGATTAGGGTTTAAGGAATAGTGTTAAGGGTTGAGGGTTTAGGAATAGGGTTTAGGGTTGACCGATTAGGGTTTAGGGTTGATGGATTAGGGTTTAATGTTGAGAGTTGAGGGTTGAGGGTTTAGGGATAGGGTTGATGGTCAAGGGATTAGGGTTAAAGTAGAGTGTCGAGGGTAGAGGGATTAGGGATAGGGTTTAGGGTTGAAGGTTTAGCGATTGAGGGTTGAAGCTTTAGGGCTGAGGGTTAAGGGATTGGGGTTTAAGATATAGTTTTGAGCATCGAGGGTTTAGGGATAGGATTTAGGGTTAAGGGTTTAGGGATAGGGTTTAGGGTTTAGGGATAAGGGATTAGGGTTTAAGGTATAGTGTCGAGGGTTAAGGATTTAGGAATAGGGATAGCGTTTAGGGTTTAAGGATGAGGGATTAGGGTTTAAGGTATAGTGCTGAGGGTTGAGGGTTTAGTGATAGGGTTTAGGGTTGAGGGTTGCGGGATTAGGTTTTAGGGTTGATGGATTAGGGTTTAAGGTATAGTGTTGAGGGTTGAGGGTTTAGGGATAGGGTTTAGGGTTGAGAGATTAGAGTTTAGGGTTGACGGATTAGGGTTTATGTTGAGATTTGAGGGTTGAGGGTTTATGGATAGGGTTGATGGTCAAGGGATTAGGATTAGAGTGTTGAGGGTAGAGGGATTAGGGATAGGGTTTAGGGTTAAAGGTTTAAGGATTGAGGGTTGAGGCTTTAGGGATGAGGGTTTAAGGCTTAAGATATAGTGTCGAGTGTTGAGGGTGTAGGGATAGGTTTAAGTTTTAGGGTTAAGGGTTGAGGGATAGGGATTAGGGTTTAAGGTATAGTGTTTAGGGTTGAGGGTTTAGGGGTAGGGTTTACGGTTGAGGGATTAGGGTTTAGGGTTGACAGATTAGGGTTTAATGTTTAGAGTTGAGGGTTAAGGGTTGAGGGTTGAGGGTTGAGGGTTTAGGGATAGGGTTGATGGTCAAGGGATTAGGGTTAAAGTAGAGTGTCAAGGGTAGAGGGATTAGGGATAGGGTTTAGGGTTGAAGGTTTAAGGATTTATGGTTGAGGCTTGAGGGATGAGGGTTAAGGGATTAGGGTTTAAGATATAGTGTCAAGTGTCGAGGGTGTAGGGATAAGTTTTAGGGTTCAAGTTTTAAGGGTTAAGGGTTGAGGGATAGGGATTAGGGTTTAGGGATAAGGGATTAGGGTTTAAGGTATAGTGTCAAGGGTTGAGGGTTTAGGAATAGGGATAGCGTTTAGGGTGGAAGCATTAGGGATAGAATTTAGGATTTAAGGTTTAAGTGTTGAGGGTTGAGGATTTAGGGATAGGGTTTATGGTTTAGGGATAAGGGATTAGGGTTTAGGGTACCATAAATTATAATTAAAGATTAGGGTTTATGGTTTAGGAATTAGGGATTAGGGTTTAGGATTAAGAGATTAGGGTTTAGGGTTTAGAGATGTACAATTAAGGGGTACCATAAATAAACTAGAATTTAGGCAAGGTTGGGAAAATTTTGTGAATCATCATGGGCTGGAGATTGGAGATTTTGCTATGTTCAATTACATATCCAAGTCATATTTTAAGGTTAAGATATTTCAAAGAATAGGGTGTGTGAAAAACATCAATGCTCTTCAGCTTATGAATACCAACATTGATACAGATAAAAGATGCCCTTCTTCTAATAGAGAATGCAGTTCAAGTCAACCAATGGGCAGCAAGTTGTTGAATGAATTAGTTTAATGGGCATGCCTTCTTCTTCAAAGTTATGCTAGGAGACTTTACACAAAAACTGGTAACTCTATACATTATTTTTCATTCTTTTATTTCCTGTACAATATTAAGAACTTGTAAAATCTAATTGTGTAATGTGTTTATGGTAACGCATTCCTCCTGCATTTGTTTCACAGTTTATAGACAACACAAACGAACATATGGTGTTACAAGGCCCAGGTGGGCAAGAGTGGGATGTGCAATTAGGGGGTACCATAAATAAACTAGAATTTAGGCAGGGTTGGAAAAATTTTGTGAATCATCATGGGCTAGAGATTAGAGATTTTGTTGTGTTTAAGTACATATCCAAGTCATGTTTTAAGGTTAAGATATTTCAAATAACAGGGTGTGTGAAAAATATCAATGCTCTTCGGCTTATGAATACCAACATTGATACCGATAAAAGATGCCCTTCTTCTAACAGAGTATGCAGTTCAAGTCAACCAATGGGCAGCAAGTTGTTGAATGAATTAGTTTAATGGGTGTGCCTTCTTCAAAATTATGCTCGGAGACTTTACACAAAAATTGGTAACTCTATACATTATTTTTCATTCTTTTATTCCTGTACACTATTAAGAACTTGTAAAATCTAATTGTGTAATGTGTTTATGGCAGCGCATTCCTCCTGCATTTGTTTCATAGTTTATAGACAACACAAATGAACATACAGTGTTGCAAGGTCTAGGTGGGCAGAAGTGGGATGTACAATTAGGGGGTACCATAAATAAACTAGAATTTAGGTAGGGTTGGGAAAATTTTGTGAATCATCATGAGCTGGAGATTGGAGATTTCATTGTGTTCAAGTACATATCCAAGTCATATTTTAAGTTTAAGATATTTCAAAGAACAGGGTGTGAAAAATATCAATGCTCTTTAGCTTATGAATACCAACATTAATACAGATAAAAAATGCCATTCTTCTAATAGAGGATGCAATTCAAGTCAACCAATGGGCAGCAAGTTGCTAATTGAATTAGTTTCTGATGAAGAAAACAATGATGTTGTTGAAGCAATGGAAGAAAATAAAAATTGTAAGTCTAATTTAATTTATTTCAACTTTCAAAGTAGGCATTTGAATTGTAGCTTTACTAGGAAGATTGGTATAACAAAAACTTAATTCTATTACAGGCCTTTCTTTGAAGAACCCTAGACATTATGGACCCTATCATCTAGAAAAGCACATGACAGTGAACTCTGCCCCACCTTTCAAATCAGATAAACCTTTTTATTCAATGAAAATGAAGTCACGGAATGTAAACCGACCATGCATACTAGTAAGATCAAATTCTCTGCCTTCTATTCTTATTACTCTTACTTTATTAAGAGAAGAGTGTCAAAAAGAATGGGTTTAATTGTAAGCTAACATAAGGCAAAGCAATTTTGTTATTACATTTTTCTAAGGGATCTCTAATAGTCTAATATAATGCAGTCTTCTATAATACGAACATGTATGCATTTGTGTGAATGCTAAGCTTTAATAGTAGTGTATTAAATCAATGCAATAGTAGAGTATTAAATCTAAAGTAGAGTTGGTTTAGGGATAGGGTTGATGGTCAAGGGATTAGGGTTAAAGTAGAGTGTCGAGGGTAGAGGGATTAGGGATAGGGTTTAGGGTTGAAGGTTTAGCGATTGAGGGTTAAGGCTTTAGGGCTAAGGGTTAAGGGATTGGGGTTTTAGATATAGTGTTGAGTGTCGAGGGTTTAGGGATAGGTTTTAGGGTTTAAGTTTTAAGGGTTAAGGGTTAAGGGATAGGGTTTAGGGTTTAGGGATAAGGGATTAGGGTTTAAGGTATAGTGTTGAGGGTTGAGGGTTTAGGAATAGGGATAGAGTTGAGGGTAGAGGCATTAGGGATAGGGTTTAGGGTTGAAGGTTTAAGGATTGAGGGTTGAGGCTTTAGGGCTGAGGGTTAAGGGATTATGGTTTAACGTATAGTGTCAAGGGTAGAGGGTTCATGGATAGGGTTTAGGGTTTACAGATAGGTAGAGAGGTGAGGGGAAATAAAGGTGAGAGATAGAGAGGTGAGGGGAAAGATATAAGAAAATGAGAGAGGGTTTAGGGATAGGGTTTAGGGTTGAGGGATTAGGGTTAAGGGTTGAGGAATTAGGGTTTGACATTGAGGGTTAAGGGTTGAGGGTTTAGGGATAGGGTTGAGGGTCGAGGGATTAGGGTTAAAGTAGAGTGTCAAGGGTATAGGGTTGGAGGGTTTAGGGATAAGGGATTAGGGTTTAAGGTATAGTATCGAGCTCATTGAGGATTTAGGAATAGGGATAGCGTTTAGGGTTTAGGGATGAAGGATTAGGGTTGAGGGTTGAGGGATTAGGGTTAAGGGTTTAGGGATAGGGTTTAGGGTTTAGGGTTGAGGGATTAGGGTTTAAGGTATAGTGTTGAGGGTTTAGGGTTGAGGGATTAGAGTTAAGGGTTGAGGGATTAGGGTTTGACGTTGAGGGTTGAGGTTTTAGAGTTGAGGGTTTAAGGATAGGGTTGAGGGTTGAGGGATTAGGGTTAAAGTTAATATGAAATTAAAACAAAAGTGCACTTTACACACAACAGGCAATTGAGGGTTTTAAAGTCTTAAGAAAAGTAGATTCTTTTTAGGGCAACTTAATGCCCAATATGTAAACCCTAACTATCAATAAGAAAGACTTAAACATTCTAACTTTCATCAAGAGATATCTAGGACATTTCAGAGACCTCAGGGACATCAAAACAAAGACATTCTAGAGTATGACACTTATCACAGGCTTAGGGTTCTAAGACATGAACAACTTCACATTCGAATCAAACTCATGACTCCCCTTGATAAATATAACTCTCCTTGATGATGACATTGAATTATGATTATGAAATCTTGTGTCTTCTCTGACTTCTTATTGCATGAACAAAACCACATCCACCATGAACTTGAACCTTGCATCATATCAACCTTCCAAGATAGACCTTATCATGAAAACCATATTCACAACATCATGCACCTCATGACCATCACCTACCTTGAATCACTGTATCACCTTATCAACATCATGGCATCAACCTTGACATCAATGATAAACAACCTTGACCCTTTGACTTTAATGACAACCTTGAACCTTGATTGTTGATGACTTATGGAAGCCTATAGCCCCAATGTTATGTTGCATACTAAAATTAGGTAAGACTCAATGTACTCTCATAACCTTGCCTTATATGCAAGAGGAATTACATTTAATAACCACAATGGTCATTAGGTGCTCATAAGCATATGATTTTGACTATCTTATTCAAAACAACAAACATACTCTTTGCATCCCAATATGGTATAATAATAAGAAATTAAGAAATATTTTTAATTGAGCAACTCATAAAGAATATGGATCAGCATACTCATTTGAATACTTTCAATTGAGCAACTCATAAAGAATATGAATATTTTATATTCAACATGATGATTCATTTTTATTTTAAATACAAATTTTATCTTTTAGTTCCAGAATGAGGTTAGGTGATACTTGAATAACAATAGCTGTCTTATTGGATCAACAAACATCCTATGTAATACAATTAGACTTTAAATATTTGAAGTAACCATCTACAAATATCCATTGAAACGTGGATTTATAATGCAAATATGGACGCCATCAATAAAAAAGATTTGTATTAACCAAATATCCATATAGGCATACATCAATATCTATCGATATAAGTATAACATATATACAAAATAGCCATATAGGCATACAACAAAGGACCCCAATAAGCATCCATTCCCCTCTGTTTGGTGAAGGGAATAGATCACGAGCAGCCTTTGATCTTCGGGAGGATGGAGATGTGTATGAGAGTGGTCTACTACGAACCCGAGGGCTGCTGCTCTTATTCTAAGTTCTTCATTGATCTGTAGCTATTACAATAAAAAGTATAGACATTAATATATAGAAATTACATGTTATAAAAATGAAACATTTAACAAAATAATCACTTACTGCTACCATATAATCAACCTCCTCATTTGCCTTAGTAGTAGGATTAGGCTGTGGTGATGTCATGTCCTATAGAAACCATCTAGATAGAAATTAAACTTCAAATCAATAATCATTTGATTTTTCAAAACTAAACAACTATAACAATGAATGTAAATTGAAATTTACTAATCTGCCTCATACCCCCGTCAATGGCATGGAGCTATGAATCGCAGTGGACACACCATGCTCCATTGCCCTATGAACTTCGAGAGGTGTCTCCACAGCGTGCATCATCTGAAAATAAAACAACATTATTCAATTATGAAACTAGAATAGTGATGCAAGTCATGGTTCCTAACATACACACACGTAAACCTAAACATGGAAGTACACATAATAAAGCACACTGTGATATTCATTATCAACAATGCATCACTATGATACAACTAGACACATAATACACATAATCATAGTGAAGATTTTGCTCTCTTGGTGATATACTATAACTCTTTCTTATAGATGTAGTGATGGAATAAATTGAGCCAATAGGATTGACATAAGTTTGTAGGGGAAAGGGTTAGTGTAGATTTGAAGATTTTGGTTAGGGGTGACTTGTTGCCCCCATAATTAATACCTTAAACCTAGATGATGTTTGAGTCAATCATATGCTATATAACATGTCATAGGCTATGCCCCTCTCTGGTGTCATGTCCTAAGGTCTAATTGGTGGTAATTGGATGAGATTATTAGAGAGAATTTGTAAAAGAATAGTCTGGAGGGGATCAACAAGCTTTGGTAGACATGTATGGAAAATGTGGTAGGATAGACAAGGCAGTGAGCTGTTTGAAAAGATGCCTCAAAGAAAAGTGGTCTCATGGTGATGTTCTTGTCTATGCATTTGCTTCTCATGGCATTCCATGAGAACACATTTATTTGAGGTATTTTTTTAAATTTAACTATATTATAATTAAAATTTTGTCATCTATCAACATCTAGCTATTAGTTATGCAATGTTTAATAATGCCTTGAGTTTGAAAGATGTGCAATGCAATGTAATCAATGATATGAATATAAAATACAAAAATCTAATAAGTACAATTCATTAGTTAAACTGTTTATTTTATTACCTCAGTGAAGCTTTGAACTAAACCACCACTGGCAGGTGTTGCCATGAAATCTTCAAGATTAACCTATTCAACATCCAAAATTTTAGATATTAGAGATACCATTCATATAACAATGCTATTCACATGTAATATTTATAATTGTTTACTAGTTACATACCTCGGCAGTAGATGTCATAGTGTAAAATGCAAGTGGAGTACTGCTGAGAACTGCATCAATGCTATGACCCTGAAATTTCATCAAAATCATCAAACTAAATTAGTTAATCTTGCATTTCAAAAATAAAATTTAATAAATTAAATTCAATAAACTTGCTAATAGTTACCTGAGTATCAAGGCCGAAAGTCTCACTCAGGTGGGTATTTGTCATCACCATCTGCTCAGCTGTAGATGTAGCATGTGCACCAACGTCCTGACTATCCAATGGGTCATAACCATAGGCTGACCCGCAAGTCTGACAAGTATGGGGTGGAACCCTACTCCTCACACTATCTCCCAACCCATGCTGTGTTGTAGGACCGGCATGCTCTATGATGCTCTAGGTCAAGGAACTAATGGACTGAAGTGTCTCAACCTCAATACTCTCCTTCACAATGGAAGGGATAAACACATGCTCATGGGTTGGTCTGCTGATTACTCATCTCACTGGCCGCTATGGGTCAACACGTGCCCCTGGTCTATCTTATGCTGACCCCCCACCTCTACCCTGAAACTCCCGCATATCAAAATAGTTTGGCACTTTATTGAGGACAAACCTGCAGTAGAGTTTCCTCAAAAAGTATTGCGGGACCTCATTATTGTTGCATGGAGGATGGTCAAAAACTATCCACCACCACTGCCCAAAATTGTCCCTTATCGCTTGGTTGTTGCACCAATGGATAGGGAACCTCTTGCATGTAATGGGTGGAGGTTGATTTGTTTGTGGGTTTGTGAAAATGGAACACAAGTCTAATTTTGTAATTTGTAACTTTTTCACTTCTTCATATGATAGCTTGTCTACATAATACTCTTTAAACTCTCTCCTCTTACTCGACCAACTAGATATTTGTTTTCTAATTAAATCTACATTTGATAACATAGATTCAAGAGATTGAGCAAACGTGGATCTATGCAAGGTTGAAGTTGAAGGATCTTTCAACCTTGCAGTTATGTCTTCAATTTATTTTTTATTGTTTCAATTTGCCCCATTAGATTTTCTTATGTTCTAGGGGCATGTCGAGGAATTGATGGAGGAGTTTGTTGTTCGGGTTGTTCTTCGGGAGGTATTTCTTGTTCAGGATTTTGTGGATTTTGAGGAGGAGGTGCATTAACATTTCCTAACAATTAAGGAAATTTACATCAAAAATCAACTTAAACCTACCTATTTAGAAACAAATTTAGACAAAAATAAAATAAAACTCACTCCTTTGGCCTGCTCGACGTCGTGGTGGCATTTTGGCGATGAATCAGCAAGATTTTGGTGTTGAATTGGGTCTTCAAAAATGCGAGTGTGCTCCTTAGGGTTTGCAGGCCACGGGTGTAGAGAGAATAAAATAAATCAAATGAGCAAAAATGCTCTTTTTTTATATATAATTAAACATAACACACTCATGTTATAACGCGAGCACGTTATGGTTTAGTTTTGCCAAGCCTTAGGCTCGTCATTACCAAACCATAACGCGCTCGCGTTATGTCTTTTTTTTGAAAAAATGTTGGCCACTTTTTGGCCCCCCAACTTTTTGCACTTACCCAAATCCGTATCAAATTAATCATCAGCGGTTGAGTAATTTCCTAGAATGGTGCAGGCGCTGATGGATGATTACTGTAGTGACTTGGACGCTGATGGATAGCTACTTCAATTATCACTAAACAAAGTGACATGTGGATTGGACCTTGGAGTTGCTAATAAGTTACTTTTATTGGGACGTTGGTTATATTTGCATCGTTGGATTCTTAAGTAGCCCTAGGGTTGGCTTTCATGGTCATCAACTCAAGGGGAGGATGACTCTTTGAAGTGTAGTGGCATCTGGAGCTCTCCGCTGAGGTTTAGGTTCTTCATGAAGAAGGGGGCTTCGGAGGGGTTTGGAGGCCACTGGGAAGTTTACTGCTGTACTTCTCATGCAATCACACAACTTGTACAATAATTTCATAAGATATGCATTTGAAAAATATAATTCAAGTAATTAGTCAAGAGATTTCATCAAAAAGAAATAAACACTAAACATATATATAATCTAACCAAAAGACAAGTATAATCACAGTAATATATATGCGCCATAGAGTTATATCAAAGTCTTTTGAAGTAGAAAATATATAGAAATAGATAAGTCATATATTTGACTCATCACTTACCTTCGTTGCTTCACCTCAAAACAACAACATAAGTGGGCAAAGTGGCTCCCTCTCACTGAATGGTGGTATAATACCTTCTACCACGTTTCAACTCAAATGACTCCATATGAAGCAGTTTGGTCAAGCACCACCAGTCCTCCTTCCATACACACCTAGTAGTTCACCAATTCAGGTAGTCAACACGATTCTCTGAACCCGAGATTAGATTCGCAGCATCTCGCAGGACAATCTTCACATGGCAAGAAATATAATGAAACAACAGGCTAATCAACACTGTTCTAAGCACACTTTTCAAGTAGGTGATGGTTTTTCTTTGACTGCTGCCATACAAGTAATCATCCCTGAAACTCAAAGGGCATCATAAGCTAGCTCCAAAGTTCTATGGGCCATATAAGGTTCTCCAGAAGATTGGGTCAGTTGCTTATAAATTGGAGCTCCCACCTTCCCGAGTTCATCTAGTATTTCATGTTTCTTGTCTAAAGAAAGTTCTTGGCACCAACATCAGAGCGCAAACTATTTTACCAAAACTTAATAATGAAGGATCCATCCTTCTGGAGCTAGAGGCAATCCTTGATAGGCGCACTCGTCAGCTTCGCTCCTAATCCATCATAGAGGTATTAATTCAGTGGCACGGAATGCAACCAGAAGATGCAACGTGGGAACCACTATTTCAAATTCAGCAACAATTCCCACATCTGAAGCTTTGAGGACAAAGCTTTCTAAGAGGGAGGGGATGTTAGGAACCCGTGTTTAGCCCTTCTCTTTACTTTGTTAGTATATTAGTTGCTATAGACACATATGCTTTGTAAGTCATCCTGTGAGCATATTGTATTATCTCACATTCATGGGAAGTAGTAGTTGCTTCGATTAGACTTAGTATATAAGTGTTGAGGCCAATGAAGACATCCACGAATTTATTGTATTAAGCTTGTTCAAAGGAGGTTGCCCCCTCGAAGTGGCGTGCGATCAATAAATTCATTATGTGTTTTTGCTATTTATATAAATCTGTTATTTCGTACATTTTTCATTAAATTGTTGCAAGTGGTTCCTCTCAATATATATTAATATTTCATTTTACTATAACATAACATAAATATAAATACATTATAATGATAATTCTACTAATTTAATATACATTCTATTATTAATGTATATTTAATTATATTATTTCATTCATATTTAAAATTATAAATAATGTATATACAATGAATGGAAAGTTTTGTTATAATATTTGCATAGGCTTAAAGAAAAAATATTATTTGTTTAAAATTTTGTCGAAAAACTCTCCTTTCATATGATACAGTCTTTTTAAAATTTCAGTTGTATTTTACAACAAAAATGCCTAAATATAGCTGTCAAATTTAAGCCTTGCTACCCAAGGCGAGTACTAATAAAAAAAGAAAGAAAAAAGAACACAACATTAAAGCACAATATACTAGTGCACAGGAAACAAGGAATCCTCCAAGGAATTCTAAATTCAGTGATCTGCATTAAATAAAACATATTCAATATTCAAATCCATTAGGGCAGGGTCCACGACCCCATAAGGTTGCTTAATCCCTGTCCCCATGAGGCTGCTTAAGTTATTTTTCTGCTTAAAATTAAGCAGTTGAAGTGGTCCCATGGAAATTTACAATTATGGTAAAGGATAATATAGAATCTTTCCCTATTTTTGTGAAGCAATTATGTTTAGGAATACTAGATAAGCTGTGGAAAAAAAGGGCTTACATGGCTACATATATTTCATTCCCTTTTTTTTATTATTTTTCTTTTAAATTAAAACAATTAAAACAATTTATTTTTACCATGTGGCTGCATATATTTCATTCCCTTTTTTTAATTATTTTTCTTCTAAATTAAAACAATTAAAATAATTTATTTTTATTTTTTATATAGTAAAAGCTACAAATTAAGATAACTACATAAGATAAACAAATATATATATATATTCATGAGGTCACTAATATCTCCTAAAAAAACTTGAGCACGGGCTCTTAGCCAAAATAAGCTAAGTAGCAGCACGGCCACATGCCCTTAGCTTATTTTGGCTAGCAGTCACTGCTCAAATTTTTTAGGAGACATTTGTGGAGCTTCTACTTATTTTAAATAGTTAGCTTAGAGTTTTTTATTATATAAAAATGTAAAAAATAAATTATTTTAACTATGTTAATTTAAAAGAAAATTTAAAAAAAAAGAGGGAAGGAAATATATGCAGCGACATGGCATATTATGCAGTGGCTTATTTTCAGCCCCCTTTTTTTCCACAGTTTATTTGTAACTCTTAAGCAGTAGCTGCTCCACAAAAATAGGAAAGATTTTATATTATCATTTTCCCACAATTATAAATTTGCATGGGGCCACTCCAACTGCTTAAATTTAAGCAGAAAATAAATTTAAGCAGCGGCATGGGGACATGGGGTTAGCTTATTTTAACTAGTAGCCACTCTCCATAATTGAACAATATTTTAAAGAGATATTTATGAAACTAAATATTAAGCAATATTTTAAAGAGATATTTATGGAGCTAGTGATCTGATCTCATAAAATAAAGTTACGCCAGGTAACCTCAAAAGTTGCAAATAAGTCAAACCTAGCTTTAAAAAGCATATGCAATGGTCGCCCAAACCCCATCTGCTACAACTTCTGGAGCCCTCAAACTGCTCAAAAGGCCTGCGGAATGTTTAATACCTTTATATGAAAAGAAAGGATCGGTGGTAGGTGCGATTTGGTATTTCTTTTTACTTTTTTAAATCTCAAAAACTTGTATTAATCTACACATACCTGCAGACATCGATTTTTGTAGAGGGTTAGAGATATTTGTATCGAAATTCGGTCTGTGTATCCCACAATACTTGCATAACTAATGGCGGATGCTGCGGCTATTCTCAAGCTTCGTATTACAAAAGGAACCAATTTGGCTGTTCGTGATATGCGGACCTGTGATCCTTACGTTGTCGTCAGACTTGGCCACCAGGTATTCTCATTTTCCAATTGTTTTCTGATTGCTTTTAACTTGCTGTGGATCAAAGCAGTTACTAGTTATCCCTGGTTTGGGTACAATTGTACTGTTTCTTTACCAGTTTAGTTTCCAGACCACAACTGGTTTGGGGACAATTGTAGTGTTTCTTTACCCATGGGCTTTAAGGCCACAATTTTTGTCAGGTGCCGATGGGCTTGAGTTGGCTCTGTAAATTAGCTTTTTAACCAACTGAACTTCAAACTTATGGGTTTATAAACACCTATTCATAATGTGTTTTTTATGGAATCTGTTCTGTGCTGCAGAAAGTGAAGACCCGGGTTGTAAAAAACAACCTGAATCCAGTCTGGGATGAAGAATTGACACTGTTTGTACCACATTCTGAACCTCTTGTACTCAAACTGGCAAGTGTCTGCTTTTTAAGCCCTTGAACTTTGTTTTAAAAAGACAAGAAGTTTTATAACTAGACTCTTGGTGCTTATAGTTTTGTTTATGATACAGGAAGTATTTGACAAGGACAGGATGAGCAAAGACGACCAGATGGGAAATGGTGAAGTGGATCTGGGTGATCTTGCAAACGCTGTGAGGATGGTAAAGGCAAGTCCATCACCATCTGTGGTGTTGAAGAATGAGGGTTCTTCATGTATTAAGTGTGTGGATGGACATATGGTACAGGAAGTCAGTTTGAAGCTTCAGAATGTGGAGTCTGGTCAACTGGAACTGCACATCAAATGGGTTGATTTTACCAATTAATAGCCTATTATGTTTTCCTAGAAAACTAGACTTCTTCTCTAGCTGATTATTTATCATAAAGAACAAGAGATCTAGGCTTCTAGCCTGATAAATGCATGCCCTGTGTTTTTTAAATACACAAATTGGGGCAGAATATATCCAAATCTCCCAAACAGTGTTAGATGAATGTACTGTCATTTAAATCTAAAAGGGATGTTAGGATCACATACTCAACTCAAAATGTTCATCTGATAAACATCTATAACCCGATAACCTAATACCAACACCTACTTGATATATTACCTGACTTTTTTGTTTCATCATTTGTTAGTGGTTTAACCATAGTTAAGTTTTTATAAATGTTGTAATCTATTTATAATTTTTGCTTCATTTTGATAATAAATTACAAAGTGTGATTCAGAATGTTGATATTAAAAATCATTACACAATTACAATCAAAAACATTTCCAAATACTATGATAAATTATAAAAAAAAATCTTATTTATTTATACAAAATCATAAAAGGACTTAAATTGGATATAAGTTATGCTGGATTTTACATTCTCCCTTCTTGCTCACTTCATCTTAACGATGGATCATGGAATTAAAAAATCCAGAGACACTTATACCCAAAACTTAAATTACTAATATAGATAATTCTATATTTAATAAATTAGATTAACATCATGGAAGTTGAGTTTAGTAGAAAAATTCAGAAGGATCTGGGAAAGTGGCAGGGCCATCAACAAGAAAGAAACCAATCATTATATCCATAAGAAAGACAACAAAATTGAAACAACTTTGTATACAATAGAGAAAAACTATGAGACAAAAATGCACCTGTGTTACATACAACGTACAGATTATAACCACATCAACTCGACTAGTTACAGTTACAGTTCTATGTAAACTTAAAATTAGTCATTTCAGCTTTCTAGAGTGTTTTAATTTCACGGAGAGGTTCTACACTCACAGTAAGGGCTGAAATATTCAAATTCACTTTAGATTCTGTAAATTTTTGTCCAATTTTTTTTTTTTTCTATAGTTTATGTGATTTTCTTAGTTTTTTTATTTTTTCCAATTTCTTTTTTAAAGTTTTTAGTTCCACTTTTTTTTTTTGGTTCCATAGTTTTTGTGATTTTCTTATTTTCAATGTCTGTTTTTGGTTTTTATTTTTTATTTTTTCCAATTTCTTTTTTAGATTTTATTTTTTATTTTTTCCAATTTTTTTTTTAGTTTTTATTTTTTATTTTTTCTAATTTCTTTTTCAAATAAACTATGGAAAAGAGATATCCTTCGGGGTACTTTAATATATTTTTTTTAAATATAAATATACTAGTTAAAATGTCTTAAGAGAACGGGGTTATTTTAATCTGGTTCAAGAGTGAAAATATACTACTAAATTGTGTTATTGAGTTGGATTTGGATTTAAATTATATTCATAAACTTCATTTATTTTATTTTATTTCTGGGAAGGCATTATGAGTATTTTGCAAATCCTTAAACAATAGACTTTATAATGGGAAATTTGCATGGTCTAATAACTTTATTATCTTCATTTTTCAGAAATTTAATATATATAATATGTAAAAGTAATAAATAAATTAAATTGAAGATAATAAAACAATACAATTATAAAAATGTATTCACAAATTTTAAGTATTGGATAATTAATTTTAATATGGTTATTAAATCTAGGTTTTGATTTGAATAAAATTTACATACATGGTAAAATAAAACATAGGATGCAATTTTTTATTTCATTTTATATGGCTAGGACTAATATGATATCCAAACACCAAGAGACATTAAATTATTTCATTTTACTTTAGAGTTATTTAAGAAATACTTTATTTTATTTACATTGTTTGTTTTTATTTACTTAAGAGTATTTAAGAGTTATTTATTAGTTATAGTTATTTTATTTACTTAAAAGTTATTTTATTTTAAGTTGAAGTCCAGGCTTCTAAGTTCATAACTTCCACCCCGAATCTATGATTTTTGAGATCAAATAAGCCTTGGAAAGGTATTGAGGAGTTGTTGAAGTCCGGGCTTCTAAGTTCATAACTTCCACCCTGAATCTATAATTTTTGAGATCAAATAAGCCTTGGAAAGGTATTGAGGAGTTATACACAACTATTTATGTGTTTTTTAGATTCAGTCTAATTTTATTTAGATTGTTAGTTTTATGCTTGTTGATTAATAATTTGGACATATTGGCACTTGGATTCTTTTTTGGGGTGGGTTTCATATTTACTTCATATTTTTTGCATTTTAATCTTATTGGTGTAATCACGTTTCCATGTGATTATTGTTGAAAGAAAAGGCGCACTATAGATGATTGCATGTTGAAACAATTTGATGATTTAAAACTTTTTTATAAGCTTCATCAGTTAAAATAGCTTTGCATTACAAATGACATTAGTTTGTCAAATTCTTCTAACATAATAGTTGTAGAAACATCTTCATCACATGTTGCTTCATCTGAGTTCAATGTTACTTCCCTGAAGGCTCCCAGTGATTCTATTCAACAAGAGAATCATACTCTTCTAGATCCACCACCTCATTGGGATTCCTATCTACCAGACATCTCATTATTGTTTGTGGAGTCTCACATTTTTTATGTAAAGAATACATTGGAAGATATTCATTTCAGCTTTGATGATAATGATGTCATCACATCATCTTCTATGTTATCAGATGTAGTTCAGATCATACCCTCTCCTGGTTACACTTCTCTGATTAGACATTCAATTCCTATTTTGGAGGAGATATTTTTTTCTAGCATGAGGAAACTTAGACAACATTAAGAGGCACAATAATAAATTTGGATTTGGATTCCCTATTCATCCATGATGTGGGAATAGCTTGTACATATACCAGTGGATCTATTTCTTCCCAAAGGGAAGACATATTGTTTGCAGGTAGTGGATTGTTTTGTGTCTTCAAGAACTCATCATTGGTACTAGAGTTGCTTCTTGGAAGGATTCAGAATATCATTCATCCACTCTCTCTTATGGGGGATATTTATTATGTATTTTAGATGGATTTGGTTTTGAGTTCACATCACTTGTAGATTCTTGTTTGTTGTTTTCTCTCTTTTGGAGAGGGGTTTTCTCCCACCGGATTTTTCCCCTTTGCTCCTTTTATGAAAGATTATTGTTTGTAAATGGGTACTTAATCAGGCCTTGTTGTCAGGACCCATTTCCATCTTCTTCTTTCTTTTTAGCTTGTGTGAAACATTTTTAAGTTGCACTTAGGAGGGGGGGTGTTGGTGTAAAATTATATTTACACATTAGCATAAGTTAATTAGGAAGTTTATTAGGAAAATATTTTCCTTTATTAGTTGTTGATCTTATCACATAGGATACGATTGCTTTCTATTTTTCTGTTTTGTCTATTTTTGACAAATGTGTATGTATAACTATGTATTATTCTTTTGTGAATAATTTAATGCACATTGATTGCAATTTGATCTCTCATTTTGGTTTCTACTTTTTGAAGCAATCCTCTTTGTAGAAGAAATACTACAGAATATTTTGAGATCTAACACTAATGGTTTTCATTTTTTTGTTTTTATCTTTTAGCCAACCTTATGTCAAAATGGTTTATGATGAACCCAATGTTGTGTCTTGAGGATTAAAAGTGCATTAAGAATAAAATGATGAAGTAACATTTTGGGTTGTAAAGTTAACTTTTGCAAAGACATGCAAAACTTCATGGAAAGTCCAAAGGCCAAGCCCATGGTTTTGAAAATTCCCTTCAAAACCCCCAAGTCAAAATATGGTTTCATGCAAATTGCTTTTGAAACCATGAGGGCTAAAGGGCACCACTTCATTTTGCCAACCATTTGTCTTCCTTTCACAAACTTTAATGATTCATCTCCCCTACAACTAACGATGCTTTTAAATTTTGGATCTCTCAAGTTTTTAAGGCCAATTTTTTTGCATTTACCAGTTTTTCCCCATTTCCTCTTCTTATTTCTCTAGTTTTTGCTGATTGTTTGGGATTTTAGGGTTTTAATGTTTAGATTGCGTCTCTTGCTTATTGCATTTGCAATCTTTTATGCCTAGTTAAAATCTTCATTTGCAGTCATGTTTTAGCTTGTTAAAATCATGTTTTAGTTACAATACCCATTTTTTTGCACTATGGAAAACCCTTTTTTTGTGCTCTAGATTCTTTGAGAAATGGTTGAATTTGATTTAAGACTTAGTTTATTAAACCCTTTTCAATTTATGCTTTTGAATTTGGACTTTGTACCTTGGTTACACTTAAAATACATGACGGGTCCAAAGTGCGGCACACAATTCAAAACTCACACATTGCTTGCAATTTGCAAAATTTTTGTACACTACATACCTAGTCCGAAGTGTGGCACACAATCTAAACTTCACACATTGTTTGCAATTTGCAATGTTTTTGCAAATTGTTGATCGGGTTTGAACTATGGTGTGTAGTCCAGAATTCCTTTTTACTTCAAGCAATTTGTAATTTTTGTAAACTGCATACCAGATCTGAACCCTAGTAGGTAAACCATACTTCCTTTTTACTTTGCAATTTGCAAAATGTAATAACATTTGTAAAGTGAAGATCAGGCTAGAACCCTGATTTGTAACTTGCAAACCCAACTTGAACTCCGATTTGCATAGAAGCATCAAAATAATTATTTTGATCATTTTCACTTCAACAACTTGGAATTAGACTCTGGATTGGCATTGGAATTTATGCATTTGATTTTACTAAAACCTAATAAATGCAAAATTGACTTTGTATTTCATAAATATTATTGAAAATAATGTTCATATTTTAATTTTTAGGAGAAATTATGCAATATCATTAATATTATTAATTATTAAATTGTATTTAAATGAATTTGATGCTTTGGTATTGTTAATGCAGTATATTAGAAATGTTGATTGTGGGTAAATTGTGAATTTCTAAAGAAAATGAATAAATTAGGATCAAGTTGCTTGTTCTTCAAATGAGTTGGTATTTAAGATGAAGATTTTAACAATAGAAGATGATCCCTAGAAAGTGTAGGACACTTGGGAAGTGTGCACATGTTCTGCGGCATGCATCTACATATCAAATTTTTTATGACATGTAATGAAGAAATAGAGTGTGAATGGACAAGGACCTAAGTGACCCTTCACATTTTCAAAGTAATTTCTCATTTTGTGATTTTAGAGGGAATGATTGTTTGTCTTCCCATCCAAATGTGCCTATTTATACTCATGTGCAATTCATTGTAATGTAATGGAAACCCCATTGAGAATTGGAAAGCTCATTTTTAATATAACATATTAGTTTTGCTCCATTTTTCTGATTTTTTGCTTCCAATGGTGTTTCCAAACTCTAAATTTGTTTGAACCTTTCTACTTCATTCTATAATTTAATTCAATAAATGTTGATAAATTTTAACATGTGTTTAAACCACTGATGCCTCGCTAATGGGGAGGTGTTTTATGCGGTTGAATGAACAAATTTGTGCATGCTAGAATTCGACAATTATTTGGCACATGTTTTATCCTTTGAAGATTGCGCGATCTTGCGCTGGGATTGCGAGTAATGAGTCCAACAGAGATTGGTTTTACATTGAGATTATCCTTTTGTAGAATGATATGTAGGATGATTAGAGATAGGTTTAGATTTATTTTTATTTTCTCTTCGACCCTTTATTTCTCCCCTCTCCTTTTTATTCTTTTACATTGATGGTATTTTAGTTTAATTCAAGATTTTAATGATAAATTTCAGTCACATAAGACAAATATTTGAGTTGATTTTTCAACTTCCAAGTGGCAAAATCTTGCAAATTTTAACACAATTTCTCACTATCCAAAAGTTTAGAATTAAATTCTTTAAAAATGAAACAAATTTCATGAATGACTTTTTGAAAATTCCACAATACAAAATTATGATTTTAGGACATTTTACTATTTTTAATCATTTTTAATGCAATTTAATGTTGAAAATCATCAATAGAAGTCAAGCAAACTAAAATTAAAATCATCTCGTTTAAAGGTGAAGAAAAGTGTTTACACTAACTAATAATGAATCATTTTCACTGAGTGAACCTCTTTTCACATGAATAATTCTTAATGTTTATTGTAGCCCCTTGAATAGACCAGTCAAAGTACTCTCTAACTAAGGGATTCTCGTAAATCTTGTGAAATATTCTTGAGGCTAGCCACCTTCCAAGTAGTGGAACATTTATCATTCCAACCTGTGGTACAAGTCATGACTCATATGAAAGTTGGTGTGTCAAAAGCCATATCAACACTTTCTCTTATCTTTTATTTTATGCTGGTGACTAGCTCAACATTGTCTCCTTCTAGATCTGCTTCATAGTTTGCAATCCATATTTCTTTACTATCTTAGGAGAAATAAAGTAATATGTAGCTCCAAAATATACAAGAATCGAAATAGGCATTCCTTGTATTTTATTTAGTAGCTTTAATGGAGATAATTTATTATCTCTAGGTTGATTATCAATGGCAGCATAAACTTGCTTGTTTATGTTGAAAATCAAGGTGAAACTGCTACTATAAAACTTTAATTATGTGTGTTCAAATTTGAAAATTAGATTAATGAGTTTCATTTTAATATGTAAGTGATTTGCACATTCAATCAATGTAGTAGTGAGGGAAATTAATCAAGGAAGTTGACACATAATTTATCTGGAGAAAATCTTGCGGAAAAAACTCCACACCCAAAGAGATATTATGCTTGTATTAATTCTTGAATCAAGTTTACATTAACACTGAATTCTCTTTGAATTCCAGTAGCACTTCGTTACTCCTTCAACTTCAAAAACCTGTCATTAATTTCTACCAACTCAAGGCATCATTATATAGAAGCCATGGATCTCAAAATACAATCAATTGTATCCAATAACATGAGAAGAATCCTCATGTAAAAACCAAGTGCCCAATATAGTGAACTCCAAAGCTATATAGTAGAAATCACATGTTAACTGCAAGTCTCAAACATTCGTGCCCAAGTAGTCCCATTCAAACTTAGTCAACTAAAGTGTTATGTGACCAACTGAAAGTCTCAAGATGGACGCCCAAGTTGTCCCAATTTATTTTAGTTAACTGAAGTGCTCCAACACACACCAATGTCATGCAAACAACATGCATAATTGATGTCCCTAATCTAAATATGTAACAACATGTTTGTATCATGCAAGAGCCATGCAACAACATGTAGCATCATGCAAGAATCATTCAAAATTGAACCTAAGTTAGAGTGACATGCAAGACACATGCAACACTATATAAGTACATGCACTGACATGCAAGTACATGCAACTGACATGCAACAACATGTAAGCACATGCAACTCACATGCAACAACATGCAAGTCCATACAAGTAACATGCAACAACATGCAACTCCATGCAAGCTCATACAAGTGACATGCAACAACATGCAAGTAACATGCAACATGTAAGTCCATGCAAGCTCATACAAGCTCATGCAAGTATCATGCATTTCTAACTCCACTATTAACTCCTGCATCATATCCATGCAAAGTATATTAATATTATCCACTCATGCAAACAAAAAAACAAACTCCAAGTCTACATTGGAATCTCCTCCAAAGTGGGTGCCCAAGATGGGTCCCACCTCCTAGGAAGTATCACCGAGTCAAGATAGACTTCAAGAAGTCAACCCCAAGTCTTCATGAGCTTCACTTCCAAAGTGGGAGCCCATATTGGGTCCTACCACATAGGAAGTAACTACAACATGTCCAAGTGATATAAATTAAATAATATTTTATCTCTCAAGTCTCTATGTGTTTGAGAACACTTTCCAAGAACTTTGGAGACACATGAAAATGGTTAGGATTACAAAGTTAATGATGTAACTTATCCCAACATTCTCCCACTTGACATTATACATTGCAATTACATCTATGAGGTAATAAAATTAATTAACAAGTACAGTGATCAAGGTCAATAGCCTTCCTGCACCAAGAGAACTTATCTGTGATAGCTAGCTTCATAAGAGAATCTACAACATTAACCAAAGTGTCAACTTTTTCAATCAAAACCATACCATTCTCAATCATTTCTCACACAAAGTGATACTGAACATCAACATGCTTAGTATGAACATGACACATAGAATTTTTGGCTAAACAAATGACACTCTGACTGTCACATCCAATCCTCACTATCTTGCAATCAAAACCAATACATGTACCAAGTCTCTGTAAGCATACTGCCTCTTTAGAGGCATGTGTAGGAGCCATATACTCTACTTCTATGGTGGACAAAGCAACTGTAGGCTACTTTTTACTCATCCAACTTACTGCAGCTCCAAACAAAGTAAAAACATAGCCACTAGCAGACTTTCGACTATCCAAGTCACCTGCCCAATCTAAATCAACAAAACCCTGTATGTCTAATGATTTATCCATATTATCAGTACCATGATAAACTAAACAATAATCAGAAGTTCCTCACAAATATCTAAACACCATCTTAACAAGAGTCTAATGCTCTCTACTAGTATTAGACATAAACCTGCTTAAAACTCGCACTACTTGGGCAATATTTGGTCTAGTGCAAACCATTGCATACATCAAACTACCAACAACACTAGCATAAGAAACCTTAGACATCTTCAAAATCATCATCAAAATTAAGACACACGTCTAAAATAAGCTTAGTACCAACCGAAAAATGAATGCTTACTGTTTTACAGCCATGCATATTAAATCTTTGCAAAATAGTATCAACATACTTACTCTAACTTAACCATAGCTTTATGTGTACCTGATCCCTATTGATCTCCATCCCAAGAATATATCTAGTAGCCTCCAAGTCCTTCATATCAAATGTGCTAGAAAGACAAGTTTTAAGCTCTCTAATCATCACCTTGTTGTTACTAATAAACAACATGTCATCAACATACAAGACAATAGTAAGTCCCTGATCATCAATAATCTTAAGATAAACACAATGATCCTCTTCGCTTCTAAAAAAACCCAACTTGAATGCAAAAGCATCAAACTTTTGATACCACATCCTGGGTGACTGTTTTAAACCATACAATGATCATTTTAACCTACAAACCAAGTCTTCTTTTCCTTTCACAATAAAACCATCAGGTCATCGCATATAAATCTCCTCTTTAAGATCTACATGTAAGAAAGTAGTTTTAACATCCATGTGCTCTATCTCAAAATCATTAGCAACAACAATAGATAAAAGAACTCTAATAGAAGTTAATTTAGCAAGAGAAGAGAAAATTTCATCAAAATTAACTCCCTCTCTCTGGGAGTAGCCCTTGGCCACCAATCTGGCCTTGTACCACTCTAGCTTACCATTTGCACCAAATTTCTTTTTATATATCCACTTTCAACCAATGGGCTTTCTTCCTTTGGGAAAACTAACAAGATCCCAAGTGTCACAAGTATCCAAGGACATCATCTCCTCATGCATAGCCTGCAACCAAGACTCACTATCCTCTTAAGATAGAGCCTCCCTAAAAGATCTAGGTTCATCATCAGTACTTAACAAAGCAAATACACAACAAAAATTAGGTGGGTTATACCTGTTAACAGGATTATTTTATCTTGTGGATCTTCTCAAGGTAGAAGTAAGGGGCTCTTCATGTTCTTGTGTATGCTCATCCTGCACATCATTATTTGAACCCTCTAAACTCTCTTCTTCTTCTCCATCCTCCAATCCATCTAATTGTCCGTCCATGTGTGCATCTTCTTGCTTTTCTATATGTGTCTAGAAGTGCACTGTTTTAGTCTTTTCTTTCTCCTTTGGTTGTTCTTCACCTAAATAAGCTCTAAACTCCCTGAAAATCACATCTCTAGATAAAATCATTTTTTGGGTTAGAGGATTCCAACGCTTGTAACCTTTTATATTCTCACCATAACCTACAAAGATGCATTTCTGAGCTTTTAGATCCAATTTAATACGCTTTTCTTTAGGCACATGAACATAAGCCTCACAACCAAAGATCATTAAATGTTAAAAAGAAGGCTTTCTACCTACCCACATTTCATAAGGATTTTTATCTTCAAGAGTTGAACAAGGAGATCTATTAATCAAATAACAAGCAGTACTTATAGCCTCAGCCCAAAAGCACTGATCTAGCTTAGCACTACTCAACATGCTCCTAACTTTTTCCATTAAGGTTCAGTTCATTCTTTCTACTGCCCCATTTTGTTTGGGAGTATAAGGAGTAGTCTTTTGTTGAACAATACCCACATGCTTACAAAATTCATCAAATTTCTTAGAACAATATTCACCACCATTATCTGATCTCAAAACCCTTATCTTATAATTTATTTATTTCTCAACTAAGACTTTAAATTCCTTAAACTTAGTGAAGACTTCAGATTTAGCATTCATAAAATAAATCCAAGTGTATCATGAGACATCATCAATGAATGTAACATAATATATAGATTTTCCAAAAGAGTCAATATCCACTGGTCCAAATGCATTTGAATGAACAATCTCTAATAAACTCTTAGCTTTATTAGTTCCATTAGGAAATGATGATCTATTCTATTTTCCAAACACACAATGTTCACATAAATCATTTTTGCCAACAGAATAATCAGAAAGACCGTCAACCAATTTTTATTAATAATAGCCCTAAGACCTATTTCACTTATGTGACCCAATCTATGGTGTCATAACATACATGCATTTTTAGTGTTAGTTACATTGGATGAATTATTCAAAGTGGAGGCATTAAGCCTAAACAAAGTTCCAATCCAAGATCCTTTAGCAACCACCCAATTCTCTCTTACCAACCTACAACCAGACTTGTCAAATGTCACATGTATGCATTCCAAAATCATTCAACTTGGATACAGAAAGTAATTTTTTTGCAAGTCATGGAATATGTAAAACATCATTAAGGGTTTTAATCATTCCATCACTAAAACACAACTTTACCTTTCCCTTGCCAACAATCTATTTAGTATTGTTATCACCAAGGAAAACTTATCCTCCATCATATGTTGAATATTTGGTAAACCACTCCTTGTTGGGAGTCATATGATAGGAGAAACCTGAATCAATAAGCCAAGCATCATTACTTATAGTGTTAGCTGAAATAATCAAAGCATCATTATCACCATCATCCGAGGATTTTTTGTGGAGGAATCTGAACTCTTTCTCTTGTTTCTACAATCCTTCTTCACATGTCCTCGTTTCCCATATTTCCAACACTTTACTCTGCTCTTTCCTAGGGTTTTAGAACATCCTTTAGCCTTAACCTTATTCTTATCCCCTTTAGTTCCTTTTTCTTTGGATCTTCCTCTCACATGCAAGGCATCTTGGGATCCACCATTCTTAGACTTTCTGCTCATTTCTTTTGAAAGAAGAGTAGCAATGATATTGTCCATCTTTGGATCTCCACCACTACCACTGATAGCAATAATTAAATTTTTCAAAGATTCTAGTAGAGAACAGAGTAACAAGATGCATTTATCTTCATCTTCTAACTTAACATCTACAAATGCAAGTTGACTTAAAATCAGATTAAAAACATTTAAATGATTTACAACAGAATCACCATCCTTCATCTTTAAAGATTATAAATGTCTTTTAAGATACAACTTATTAGTAAGACTTTGGTTTGGTAAATATCACCTATCCTCTTCCACAACTTGTATGTGGTAGGTTCCTCAAAAACATTTAAGAGGACGACATCTCCAAGACACAACCTTATGGTTCCTCGTGCCTTCTTGTCAAGTTAAAACCAATCTTCATCAAACATGGTTGTGGATGGCTTCTTTTCATTGGAGACAGCTAACCATTGATCACTTTCTTCTAAGAGATCTTCCATCTTCAATTTCCACATCTCGTATCTAGATCCATTAAACTTCTCAATATCTAGACGAGAGGTAGACATTGTAGGCAATCTTCTTCACAAATCTACAAAATACACAAAGCAAAAGCTCCCATTGCAGCAAAAAAACCTTCAACACTTTAAGAGAAAGGCGTCCCTCTCTTAATAGAATCGTTAGCTTTGATACCAAATGTTGAAAATAAAGGTGAAACTGCTTCTATAAAACTTTAATTATGTGTGTTCAAATCTGAAAATAAGATTAATGAGTTTCAATTTAATATGTAAGTGATTTGCACATTCAGTCAATGTAGTAGTGAAGGAAATTAATCAAGGAAGTTGACACAGAATTTACATGGAGAAACCCTTACGAGAAAAACTACACACCCAAAGAGATATTATGCTTGTATTAATTCTTGAATCAAGTTTACATAAACACTGAATTCTCTCTGAATTTTGTCAGCACTTCGTTACTCCTTCAACTTCAAAAACCTATCATTAATTTCTACCAACTCAAGGCATCATAATATAGAAGCCATGGATCTCAAAATACAATCAATTGTATCCAATAACATGAGAAGAATCCTCATGCAAAAACCAAGTGCCCAATATAGTGAAGTCCAAAGCTGCATAGTAGAAATCACCTGTTAACTGCAAGTCTCAAACATGGGTGCCTAAGTAGTCTCATTTAAACTTAGTCAACTGAAGTGTTATGTGACAATAACAAAGCACGATTGAAAGTCTCAAGATGGGTGCCCAGGTTGTCCTAATCTATTTCAATTAACTAAAGTTCTCCAACACACACCAATATCATGCAAACAACATGCATAATTGATGTCCTCAATCTAAATCTGAAACAACGTGTTTGTATCATGCAAGAGTCATGCAAAATTGAACCTGAGTTAGAGTGACATGCAAGACACATGCAACACCATATAAGTATATGCAATTGACATGTAACAACATACAAGCACATGCAAGTACATGCAACAACATGCAAGTCCATGCAAGTAACATGCAACAACATCATGCATCTCTAACTCCACTGTTAACTCCCACGTCATATCCATGCAAAGTATATCAACATTATCCACTCATGCAAACAAAAAACAAACTCCAAGTCTACATTGTAATCTCCTACAAAGTGAACATCCAAGATGGGTCCCACCTCCTAGGCAGTATCACCAAGTCAAGATAAACTTCAAGAAGTCAACTCCAAGTCTTCATGATCTCCACTTCCAAAGTGGGTGCCCATATTGGGTCCTACCACATAGGAAGTAACTACATGTCCAAGTGATATAATTAAATAATATTTTATCTCTAAAGTCTCTATGTATTTGAGAACATTTTCCAAGAACTTTGGAGACACATGAAAATGGTTAGAATTGCAAAGTTAATGACAAATTATCCCAACAATTTAGGCCAAGTATCCTTTTTGGTTTACGGTTGTCTCTTGCAAAGTGATCCTTCCTAGAATTCTAATAGCCACCAGAAGCCTTTTTAGATTGGATTGGAATGTTATTTGCACGTAATATAGGTGCGTTCATAGTTCATTCAATCTTTTGGCATGGTTGGTTTCTATTATTTCTAGTTTTTGATGGTTGTCCTTTGGTTATGGCAGTGTTAGATTTTCCAAATTCCTTGATGGAGGTGCCTTACCTCTTGATGTCTCAACTTTTTTATTATTCATTCTATTCTTGAACTCTTACCTTTCTTTCAAGTGACAGTTCTCTTTTTCTTCTTCCTTATAGGAAGATTCAAGAGCATTAGTGAGTGTTGCAATCTTTATCGTGTTAACATCATCAATCAACACTTTACAAAATTCCAATTCAAATTTAGTGATATTGATCTCCTCATCATGCATGTAGTTGACATAGTGGAGGAGGCTCATGGATCTTGCTTCATAATCAACAACAATTAAGTTACTCTATTTTAGTGCAACTAAAATTTTGCCATCATTTTCTCTCTATGCACAACTAATAGATATTTTTTAGGAAATTGTCGTTCAAACAATTCCCTAGTTATGGTTTCCATAACATACCCTTTAAGATTACTTACGTATTCCCACCAAAGGGTGGCATCACTATTAAGCTAAAATATACCTATTCTAGCCTTCTTGTTTTTAGACAGTTGCTAAAGGCCATTTTTTAATAGATTTACAATTAGGCCTCAGTTGTGCCCTTTAAGACTTGATCAAAAAAATTAGGTGGGAGTTTCTTAATAATGGAAGGAAACCTACGATCTTCTTCGAATTTCTATATCCCCACCCTCATTTTTAGGAGGTAAATTTTCCCCTTCTGTATTTAAGTTATAATGTTGTTAGTTTGCATTATTCTATTGATTTCTCATTTCAATTAACAAGGCCTCGTGGGCATCTATTCATGCTTAAATGACATTTAGGGTATCAATCATGTGTTGGAGCACTTCTTCATTTTGAAGTGGAGGGTTTGGGTTTTGGATCCCCCTTGCTCCAATGTTAGTTTTGACCATGTTTTTTGTATGATAGAAAGTTGTTTCAACTTTCATACCAGAGGTCCTAGCTTTAGAACCTAGGGCTCTAATACCAATGTAAAAGCAAGATCAAGTTCATCATCACACTGCTATGTATGCCTATTTTTTTTAGGCACTTACAAGAACAAGTCAAACATATTTTAGAAGATTGTTTTTGCCAATTTAGATACATAAATGAGTTTAAATTTGTGATAGGTAGGATCGAACCCATGATGGTCAGTGTTGAACCTTTGGTTTTTTTATGCCAATTCTAATTTTGAGACAAGCATCATAGTGAGGGCATAAAATTTTGGAAAAGTGGCAAATCAACTTTGAATGTCATAATGACACAATCATATCGCTAGTCCTAAAATTAAGTACCCTTATCCTTCACATTTAATTTTTAAATGTTTATTGCAATTGTCAATCCAATAAATTAATCTAAATTAATTTGTAGTTGTTTAATTACATTTATTTAATTAACTTAAATTATTTATATAAAAACAATTTATTTCTTTAAGACATTGTATTTAATACAAACTACTCTAACTAGCACTTGCACCCATAGGAGGTTCACGAAATATGCCGATAGTAACAACCAACGAGTTTAGAAAAAATTTTGACGTGATTTTTTTTTTTTTACAGCGTGAGACAATTCTGAGCACTATAATGGTCACATATAAAAGCCTATCGGCTAATTACTACTCATAAATCAAATTTATTTATTTAAAAAAAAACTATATAAATAGTAATTAAAAAAGAGAAAAAAGAACACAACATTAAAGCACAATATACAAGGAATCTTCCAACTGCATTCTAAATTCAGTGATCTGCATTGAATGAAACATGTTCAGTATTCAAATCCCTTAGGGTAGGGGTCAGGGCCTAAATTTGATGATGGATTATGCCTGTCAAACAAATTTTTCATTACAATTATCTATTCAAACTTGCCTTTTAAATACTAAGACATATTTTTTATTATAAAAAATTATATATAAACTAAATACATATATCAGAATAACTCTATAGAAATTTTGACATTCTATCTAAAATCCACCCTTTCATGTGATACAATCTTTATAAAATTTTGATTGTATTTTACGGCAAAAATAGCCAAGTCCCATGCACTATTTAGCTTATTTTAACTCGCAACTAGTGCTTAATATTTTAAGAAGATATTTGTGGAGCTATGGGAGAGGGCCCGATCGTGGGCATATGACATATGGTGGGTATAGTATGTGACAGCGTGGGGTCCAGTTTTGGGCAATAAAAATGCCAGCTAAAATTCCAAATGTGCTTTTTAATATGATAGGATAGGTTCATATAAAATTCAAAATATGTCCTATCATAGGTAAACTATTTTTTACCACCTTCTCAATATTAGGTGAATGCAACTTGACATTTATTTGCCACCATCCCAATATTAAGTGAATGCAAGTGGATAAACTTATTTCCACAATATAAATAATATTTTCCACCTTCCCAATAAAAGGTCATTGCAAATGGTATTTTTTTTATCTAAGATATGTCTTATTGCATTAAAAGTGAGTTGACATGTACAAAAGTCATTCTCAACTGACCAAGATGTAAATATATTTTAACAAAATACATCAAAACATGGTCCATTTCTCATCTTTTTTTACAAACCACTGGTTCCACCATGTCCATAATCACCAATCTTTTGTGAATTTACCTGCAAAAATGAAAAAAATAAACTCTCAAGCTCACTATACATTGCAATTTTTCAATAAAACACATAATTATTATACTATTATTTCCAAATAAACATAAAATTAAAATAATAAAAATAAAATATTAAAACTGGTTAGAAATACATTTTTTTTAATATCATTTCAAATTCTTCCTCTGCATTGAACCAACTCAGTGATTAGTAAACAACATACAATTCTAACTCTTACAATTAAAAGAATGATACAAACTAAAACAACAAATTCATACATGTAAGAGTGAGTGTAATTGAAGAACAAACTAACCATGCATCTAATTCAGTTGAAAGAAAATGATCAAGGGTATGTGTGCAATGAAACAAGGAATGCATGGTATAATATCATATCCCCAATTCTACCTTTTATAAACACTTGGATGATCATGTTAAACCCTTCCTCAAACAGCATAATGATACAAATATATAAACTTGAAACAGTGGTATGATACAGATAAATCTTAAAACAACAATATGAAATAAATTGAAAGAGCAGTATGATACAGATAAATCTTAAAACAACAATATGAAATATCTTGAAAGACCAGTATGATTCAGATAAATCTTAAAACAACAATATGAAATAACTTGAAAGAGTAGTATGATATAGGAAAGGGTTTGAAATATTTCTATCACACTGTTGTTTCAAGTTATGTAAATGTTTCATAATGTTGTTTCAGAAATTGTTATCATACATGTTACAGTAATTGAAGAACAGACAAAGTATACATCTAATTAAGTTGAATGTAAATGAAGAAGGGTATATAGGAAACTTATGTATCTATCATAGTGCAAATCTATAAACTTGATATCTTGATTGAAATATCAGTAGTTGACACTAGAGCAATATCAATCTGTATGCTCATAATTGTGTTGTCAACAGAAAAATTTATTTGTGGTGAACCCATTCAAGTAATAACCTATGCACTGGAACCTTTTTCAGACAGTCATCCTGCTTAATTTTTCATACAATTGTCTTGCTTAATCTTGTCTAGTTAAGCACCCCTTTCCTAATTTGGAAGGGCTTCTTCTACTCTTTTAAGAGCTCCTAAATTTTCTAGTTATTTTAAGTCTTTTAATGCTCTCTTATGCTTACCTGTTATTCCTCCATTACTGAATTTGGGCAAAGCTTACAAGGACATTTGGGCCAAACACATGGATGCTTCAACAACGGTTTCTTTATAGGATATGCTTCATCATCAATATAAATAACAGAAGATTGGCAATCCATAAAGCTTTAGCTGTCCCTTGAGCTATCTTTGACCTCGTGGACATTAGAAACGTTCTCTTCTATTCTATTCTAATTATTTCCTCCAAATCTGTTGCTAACGAAAAAATAAAATCATTCCTTCTAAACAAATGGACACAAAATATTCATGTACGTTTAAAATGCAACCCAACTGTGAAATGCTCACAAACATAAATCAGTTAAGCTAATTACTATTCATTAAAAACCAAAATTCCAGTCATGTAACTAAAAACTGAAACTAAAAATACAACCCTAATGAACAATACCCAAAAACAAATTGCACCCAAGCTTATTACCATTCTTTCCAAAATGATGATACAGGAAAAGGAAACTGTTATTTCCAAATTAATGGATGCACACTGTAATTCTAGTCACCGGAACTAAAATCCCAAACATAAAAATCGAACCCAAATAAGCAACCATAAACATAAATCTAAGCTAATATCCATTTCTTCCAACTCAATGGATAAAGAAAGGAAAATTCATTCTTTACTATTGTAATTTGCATATATATATATATTTGTGTATACACACAATTGTTCGTCGTTTCTATGAGTATATATATGTATATGAGTATATATATGTATATATACATATATATATATATCTATATACATATATATACACATAGAAGCAGCCATGATAAAGCTGTAATAAAGCTTCATTAAATGAACATATCATTACTTGTACACTGAAGCTATTTACACAAAATAAGATTGAATGAAAATATGAAAAAAATCTTGCAATACATAGTTTCTGCCTATGTGAGGTTGGAACACAACCTCACCTGTGTAACCAGAAGGTAAATGGTTTCCTTATGCCAAATGTGGTGTTGATAAACATCGAAAGCTTGAGAATTGTATCATCAATATTCGCCCATGGCCTCACCACCATCAGTGTCCATCCAAACCAGGATTGGTTCTCAATGCAACCGCTAAATCTACAGATTGTTCTCATGAATGGAGTTAATGTGGTAGGATGTTGGGCAGTTAATGCACATTAACTGGTAGTATGTTGAGCCAGTACTGGCGTGGTGCCAACCCACGAAGGGACCCTACACATGTCCAATATCGGTCAATGACATATTTTAGCGATTTTGGGGTGGTTTTTGAAAAATGCACCATAAACATTGACAAACGTACTTAAAAAATGCTAGGAAAAAAATGGGGGGGTTCCAGCTCGACTGTTAAGGGACGTGGCCAAAAATTTTTTTTGACTCGGACTCTTCTGACATGGACCCCTCGCTCAATATTACCCTACCCACCACCGGTCAATCTCCCTGAGTGATCCCATAATCTCAAAAGTTGCAATCAATAAAAAAATCTACTTTTCTGTGAGTCAAACCTAGCTTTAAAAAGCATATGCAATGGTCACCCCAATCCCATCTGCTATAACTCGTGAGCTCTTCAACTGGATGCTCCCCTTTTACTGCTCAAAAGGCCTGCAGAATCTTTAATAGCTTTACATGAAAAGAAAGGATCGGTAGGAGGTGCGATTTGGTCTTTCTTTTTACTTTTTTTGAATGTCAAAAACTTGTATTAACTTACACATACCTCCAAACATCAATTTTTGTAGAGGGTTAGAGATAACTGTATCAAAATTAGGTCTCTATATCCCACAATACTTCCATAACTAATGTCGGATGTTGCAGCTATTCTCAATCTTCGTATTACAAAAGGAACCAATTTGGTTATTCATGATATGTCAACCTGTGATCCTTACATTATCATCAGACTTGGTCACCAAGTATTCTCATTTTCCATTACTTGTTTTCTAATTGCTTTTAACTTGTTGTGGATCAAACCAGTTACTAGTTATCCCTAGTTTGGGTACAACTATATTATTTATTTACCAGTTTACTTTCCAGGGCACAACTGGTTTGGGGACAATTGTAGTGTTTCTTTACCCATGGGCTTTAAGGCCACAATTTTTGTTAGGTGTTAATGGGCTTGAGTTGGCTCTGTAAATTAGCTTTTTCACCAACTAAACTTCAAACTTATGGGTTTATAAACTCGTATTCATAATGTGTTTTTTATGGAATCTGTTCTGTGCTGTAGAAAGTGAAGACCTAGGTTGTTAAAAACAACTTGAATCCAGTCTGGGATGAGGAATTGACACTGTTTGTACTATATTCTGAACCCCTTCTACTCAAACTGGTAAGTGTCTACTTTTGAAGCCCTTGGAATTTGTTTTAATAAGACAAGAAGTTTTATAACTAGACCCTAAGTGCTTATAGTTTTGTTTATGATATAGGAAATATTTGACAAGGACATGATGAGCAAAGATGACCATATGGGAAATGGTGAAGTGGATTTGGGGGATCTTGTAAATGCTGTGAGGATGGTAAAGGCAAGTCCATCACCATCTTTGGTGTTGAAGAATAAGGAGGGTTCTTCATGTATTAAGTGTGTGGATGGACATATGGTACAGGAAGTCAATTTGGGGCTTCAGAATGTGGAGTCTGGTCATCTAGAACTACACATCAAATGGGTTGATTTTACCAATTAATCACCTTTTACGTTTTCCTAGAAAACTAGACTACTTTATTGTTGGCCCACAATTATCGTTAAACTGAAAGGTTGACCTATCAATTTCTAATACAAGCACCAGAGTTAATGAATCCATGGGAGGTGGTTAGTCCATGTCATGAATCCCACGGGGAGTGCTGACCATCTACCAACAAACTCCCCCTAGTGTTACCTGGTGGATTCGAACCCGTGACCTTTTGGTCTGATACCAATTGTTGGCCCACGATTGCCGCTAAACCAAAAGGTCAAACTATCAATTTTTGATACAAGCGCCAAAGTTAATGAATCAACAGGAAGCGGTTAGTCCATGTCACAAATCCCACAGGGAGTGCTGACCATCTGCCAACATTTATTTATTTATCATAAAGAACAAGAGATCTAGGATTCTAGCCTCATAAATGTATGCCCTGTGTTTTAATAAATGCACAAATTGGGGGTAGAGTATATCCAAATCCTCCAAACTGTGTGTAACATCCATGTTCTATAAACATAGTAAAAATCCAAAATTCACTATAGAGTAACTCAACAAGGTAAAAATGAGATAGAGAAATTTTTCTTTTAATTAACAAATAATCAAGTAACTACAATTACAAGATTTCTTTTACAAAATACAATGTACCCATATTGTATTTTCGTTTACAATGTTTACAAATGTAAAACCATTACATATACAAATTTGGAATCAATACTGCATCTGAATATCTGACATCTTTATCACAGGACCTGGCATGTTTCCTGCTCAGAGAGAGAGAGAGCATATTTCCAGTGATTCACCTCCAACCACATACCGGCGGTCTCCCACACATCTTCCACATAGGAAGTGGCTCTTCCCTTCACAAGGAATATAGACCTTAGGTGACCAGTGGTAATTTGCCATTCCTGAGTACGTAGTGTTGTATTCTACTCAACTCTATCAACCATACAACCCTAGATACCCTCTAGCTAAGTATGATTTCTGATAGGATGAGCAATTCTGAATACAATGAACCGACAATGTATGTAGAAAACAAATGCATTACTTTGGCCAAAGTTTTTAATTTCAATAATTTTCGTAAAGAACATAGTCATTATGTTCACCCACCCCTACTCGACTTGGATATTGTCTTATTCACGCAGTTTATATCTCTTATTAACCCTATTCATGCAATAGTTTAAACTGAGAGTCATGATAATAATACTTAAGACTTGAGTAAGTCTATATGACATAACCACTCCATTGGTTTGTAATCGACTCTAGGGTTACCCTAATGTTCCTTGCTACTACAACATAACAATATATCCATATCTTATATCTTAGAGTTCTGGATTAAAAAAAAACCCTAGATTAACTTAACCAAAGTTTATAATTCTCAAAAGATACTATCTCCTATACAAAGGAATCATGAGATAATTTTGATAATGTTTATAAACAACACATACCTTATGTTTAAATATCCTTACAAGGTCATTCTCTAGTATACTTAGCCTAATCCATTGTTTGGATCTCTTCATGAACAACAATGGCAAATAGCCTTGAATGGGGTTCTCATAATAACCTTATTCCCTAATATCTCTAAGTTACTATCTTTAGATATGACCCTAAAGTTTACTAACAATTCAAATGATTCTAGTTCTCTTGGTAGATAACACTATTTGTGATGCATATGTATATAACCTATACAATACAATAAAGTTAACTCCTTATAACCTCATTACTATAAAGCTCAAAGCTGAGAGTAATAAAACATAGTTCATCCATTCATGAGTCTATCACATGGTTATTCTCATATTCTGCATTAACTTACTTCAGACTTAATTCAATAAGGAGACTATAAGTTTAAGCTAATAACAACTTATGTCTTTCTCCTGTTAAGATATTCATTAATCTTGCATTCCCTAATCGGGTATGAGCAATAGTTTTTAAATACTAAGAAACAGGTCGACTTGGTCTATTATAACAGTAACCTTACTAGCATGACCGATTATAAATCATATAAGTAGCATAAGTTGTCTTTAACGACTACAAGAAAGTAGCTCTAAATGGCTTACTTAAAACGTTAACTAGAATTTCTAAATTGATACACAATAGATATCGACTATCACATCATAATTTAGAAGATAATTTCCTACTGGCGAGCTCATTCAATCGCCTACAATACTACGATATACCATTTTTAGATGAGCTAAACAATTTAGTCATGAATTAATAAAACATGTACTGAGGAATACCTGATAGTATATAAACTTAAACTGGCTGGAATAGGCAAATATTTCACTAGGTCGATGCCACTGGATTGTACATTCCTCCACTGTCACAACTACTGCATTCTATTCCCTTATCACTTCTATTCTCCTCTATTTTAACAAGTTCTAAACCTGCTTACAAAAAACCATCATGACTCATTCGAGTCGTTAGACATAAAGGCAGAGGCACGACTCCTACAGAGTCACCTCATTATTCTCTCCTATACGTTCGGTTACCAACTTCATTCAAAGCTTAACAGTTTTAAAAATGGTTAAATCAAAACTAACGACCAATATTTATGCGTAAATCCCACATGTTGATGGGAAATTACTGCTTCATGATGCAACGGTTGTGGCGGTTAAAAACCACAGTCATCTTCATAAGGATGAGGCCGACACTTCAAAGAAATATAAACTGATCTATTAATGATCATTACATGTGGTTCGATCCACTACCATCAATTATAAAGAATCTACTATATTTTATCTTACAGCTTCTTCATTACATTCGACTCAATGGGAGGTATTATCATCATTCGATGCTAAGGCATCAATTTATATATATTGATTACCTCAATTATAATTCTCATAGCATCACCTATTGCATTAGATAGGTATAGTTTATTCAATAATAAGATATTATTAAACCATAGTTTACAGATATTTTGATTGGGTTGAGCTTGTCTCCCCATCATAATCCGTTGACAATAATCACATAGTAATAACTTCGACGATACCATCTTATCATTGAAGAATCATTTATAACATGTCAAATATCTTAATAGTTGTAATAAGACTATCATTTTACGATAAAAATGTCGTAATATTTATGTTAAACATAAATAGTGATAAATCAATCTTAAACAACATTGTTAATGTTATTAATGACTAAGATGACTTAATACGACTTAGAAAATTTTGAAAACAATATCGACTACCTGTCGATTAAGTTCAAAAGTAAACTGACAAGACAAAGCTTACCTCTTATGACACCATAGTACACATTTTCATTAAACACTTTATACTCAGTTTGGCAAATAAATCACTCATAACCCGAGGTCTATATCTCTCTCCTAGAAAGATACTCTCTCTCTTTTCCCCGAGAGTCATCTGATAACCTATAATCCTATTTCACTTGTCATCAAACAATATGTGATCAGTGCATCATTATTCAATTAATTCAACTAATAAATCAAATCTCATAATACAACTATTAAATTGATAATAACATAATCATTTCTATGATTTCAATAAATGACATTTAATATAATCCTTGTCGCCAATCCAAACATCATAATCAACTTACTTATATCCAAGTAAATAGTAAAAGTATAGCAAGACAAAAATTGGGGATGTAACATATCCTTCCCCTAAAGATTCATCATCCTCGATGATATAGAGTATTAAAAAGTATCTATAAAGCAAGTTCATTCTTTTCCACTAGTAACATTATTAAATAAATGAGGAAACTTTTGAAAAAATTCATGGTAATCCTCCCATGTAGCATTTTCCTCAACATATTGGTCCCATTGGACCTTGCATTACAAGACCTCTATGTTACGCAGGTGAAGCTTGCGTGTTTCTAACACCTTGAGTAGAGCAACATATTTCTTCAAATAAGGAATTCCAAGTCAAAATATGATTATTACCTGCAACATATTTCTTCAAATAAGACACATGAAAAACATTGTGCATTTTAGATAAGACTGGTGGTAGAGCAATTCTATAGGCAACCGGATTGACTACTTCAAGCACTTCAAAGGGTCGCACATATCGAGGGGCTAGTTTAGAAGATTTCCCAAACTTAATAGAACTTTTATGAGGTTTAACCCTCAAAAGAACTTTTTCTCCAACAGAAAATTACCTTGGAATACATTTTGCATCCACATAGCTCTTTTGCCTATCATTGGATTCTACCAATCTTTGTCTGATCAGCTTAACTTTCTCTTCCATTTCAGCTAGCATTTCAAGCCCGATGCTAATCATATCCTCTACCTTATCCCAGCTTATAGAAGTTCGACTTCTTCTTCCATACAATGCTTCAAATGGCGCCATCTTAATAGTGGAATGATAGGAATTGTTGTAAGCAAATTCCACAAGTGGTAAGTATTCTTCCCACTTATATTGTTGATCCTTGCAATACATTCACAACAAATCTTCCAAGACTTGATTAACCCTTTCAGTTTGCCCATCAATTTCAGGATGGTAAGCTATACTCACATTGAGTTTAGTCCCTAGCGCAAAAAACAAAGTTTGCCAAAACCTTGATGTTACACGTGCATCTCTATCCGAGATAATCTTTTCAGGGAAGCCATGCAATCTAAACACCTCTTGCACAAATTTACAAGCTAACATAGGTGCTCCATCAGTCAAATGCCCTGGTATGAAATATGCTACCTTTGTGAGCTTATCAACTACCACTAAAATGGCATCATGTCTATTTCTTGACATAGGAAGAACTTGAACAAAATCCATACTAATAACTTGCCATTTCCACTCTGGTATATCATGCAGATATAACAATCTTGCAGGGTGATGATGCTCTGCTTTTACCCTTTGACATTCTAAACAACTTGCTACAAATTTTGCAGCATCATTCTTCATTCCCTTCCAGAAATAAAGAGGTTTAACATCCGCTAGAAGTTTGGTCACTCCTAGATGTCCTAAATACGGTGCAGTATGAACTTCTTTCCATACCAAATCCCTCAATCCAGCTAAATCAAGTACATAAATTATATCTTTATACCACAACAGTCCATCTGACTCAAACAGAAAACCATCATACCTTGGATCTTTAGGATTATCTTTCAGAACCTACTTAACCTGCTCATAAAACTCATCACCAAACAAATTTTGCAATACCAAATCCTTGAATTTTTTGCGAATAGAAATAATAGAAGCTATATGTCTTCTACAAATGAAAGCATCAGCTACTCTATTTTCTTTTCCTTTGATGTAGTTTATCTCAAAGTCATAGTCAGATATCAATTCTAACCATCTCCTTTGTCGAGCATTCAAATGCGGTTGTGAGAAAATATACTTCAGACTCTGATGATCTAATTTAAGTACAAAGGTCTTTCCCAACAGATAATGTCTCCACATTTGTAAGGCATGAGTTACTACTGCCAATTCCAAATCATGCGGTGCATAATTTTTCTCTTAGGATTTCAATTTCCTAAACTCATATGCAATAACTCTTCCATCTTACATAAGCACTCCTCCTAATCCTTCTCCCATGGCATCTGTAATTACCTCAAATTGTCCTTCAGGGTTAGGAACTTTCAAGATTGGAGTTGTAGTTAACTTTTTCTTTAAGAGATCAAATGCTTCCTGACATTTTTCTGTCCATTCAAATCTCTTTCCTTTCCTCTGCAGGGAAGTGATTGGACTAGCAATACTAGAGAAATTTAGAACAAACTTTCTATAATAGCCTACCAGGCCCATGAAACTATGCACCTTATGTACGTTTGTTGGTACAGGCCAATCCAGAATAGATGTGATTTTTGCAGGATCAACAGATATTCCATTAGCTGATATGATATGACCTAGGTATTGAGCCTCCTTCTGAAAGAATGTGCAGTTAGATAGCTTCCCATATAATTTATGTTCTCTTAACCTCTGCAGAACTATTTGTAGGTGGTGATGATGTTCTTCCTCATTCTTAGAATAAATGTGTATATCATCTAGAAATACTGAAACAAACTTATCCAAACAATCTCTGAATATACTATTCATGAGATTCATGAATGCAGCAGGAGCATTTATCAAACCAAATGACAACATTGTGAACTCATAGTGTCCATATCTGGTTCTAAAAGTTGTCTTATGAATATCTTCATCCTTCAGTCTTAACTGATGATATCCCAGTCATAAATCATCTTTGAAAACATAGCAGATTCACACATCTGATCAAAAAGATCATCAATACACAGCAAAGGATATTTGTTTTTTACCGTTGCTTTATTAGGCATACGATAATCTATACACAAATGAAGGGTTCCATCCTTCTTAACAAAAATAACCGATGCACCCCAAGGTGAAACACTGGGTCTGATTAAACCTTTTGCCAACAATTCTTGTAATTGTGCTTTCAATTCCATTAACACAGTTGTTGTCATACAATAGGGTGCTTTTGATATAGTCTCAGATCCTGGTTTAATATCAATAGCAAAATCAAACACCCTCCTGGGAGGCAATCTCGGAAGTTCTTCTAGAAACACATCCTGAAATTCCTGAAGAAAAGGATACTTTTCCCCAAAAGATAAACTAGGGTGTTCTACCCCTTCTTCCACTTGTTCCATTTTGACTGCAAACAACTGACAACCTTTCCTTCTAGCCCTTTTAAATTGCTTAGCAGAGATAGTCCTAATTTTAACTTCTCTTTGAACCCCTTAGAATTGGGTCAGATTCCCCAAATCATCTAAGCATTCAACTATTTTTGAAAAACAGTCAACCTTAGCTCTATGTTTCCATAACCAATTCATTTCTAGGCTCACATCATAAGAACCTAAGGGGGCTACATACAAATTTACTTCAATTGAGAAACTAGGAAGGTCAACCTTGGCTTCAAACAAACATTGCTCTACCTGAGCCTTAGATTGGTTAGCATATTCTACTGACCAAGGTTTAGACATGTAACCAGCTTTTCTAAAAAATTTACTTAAAATTCTAGGAGAAACAAAGTTTTATGTGGCTCCTGTATCAATCAAAATAGATATGGGGACTCCAAACAAAGTACCTGTCATCTCAATGGGTGTGATTTGATACTCGGCTTGACAATTGTCAAGAGATACATGAATCCTTTGCTGGAATGCTTCTTGTTGAGTAGGTAGTGCAGTACCTCTTTATTGTCCATTTTGATTCTTGTTAGGGGAACAATTTGCATAGTGGTCACCCCCACAAGTAAAGCATCCTCCAATGGGTCCTTTCCTATCTGAAGTCTTCCCGTTGTTATCCTCATTTCTTCCCATTGTTATCCTCATCTTTTGCTCTTGCTTGATTGCCTTCTCATACACTTGATCCATTATTGTGGGACCATGTACATGTTAGATTTAGGACAGACAATTGAGAGGGGGGTGAATCAGTTGTCCAAAACTTTCTTGCAATTAATCACTTAAATCATTTTCTTAATTCATCAGCATAATAATAAATCAATCATGGAAACATAATGCAGCAATTTAAGAGCAGAAACATATTAACACATCTGACACCAAAATTTTTAACATGGAAAACCTGGTTAAGAGAAAAACCATGGCATGACTAACCAAAGATTGTATTCTCTGTTAAAAGAATAGTAAGAACAAAATGGCACATGCCAATTAGGGCTCACTGCTCGAGCACACTGCTCACAGGAGGCCCACTGCCTACAAGAGACACATTGTCTACAAAATAATAAGTATTACATAATTGAACTGAAGAATAGCATCTTCACCATGCTTGAGTCAATTCCATTTAAGCCCAATACTTCTCCTCTACCTTTCACTCTCCTCCTCTCTACCATGCTCTCATCTCCACAAGATACTTTTGAAATGACTTTACAACTCCTTATTTATACAGGACATCGACTTAGGGATAATCATCCAAGTCGGCATACATTATAGAGCTAATACATAAATACAACATGACTAATTACAAAAGACTTCATGCGTATCAACACACTATCGGTCACACAGATCTGAGACTTCAATATTCCTTTAGGAACATGCCATTCTTCACAGAACATCTTCAGGATCATCTGCAGGATGTGTAACTCATCTGGTCAACCTGACTTGGGAAGAACATCATCATCCGGAAGTAATTCTTCAATTACGAGCTCAATCTTCAATGCAGACCACCAACACGAACTGAACACAATCCCAAGATCTCCACAAGCTTACCTGAATCACCAGGAACATCCAAACTACTTCTGCTTACTGAAATCATTCTCTCCTTCATCTGGAACCTCAAGAACAAAGTATGTCATCACTGTCATACTGGAATTGATGCTTGCGGACCTCCAAACCACGAACCAATTGATTTGTCAATTCACATTGACTTCCTAAACACTCCACCAAATCTGCAGAACAAGATATTGCATCTTCGGATCTCACTGGACCTATCTGTGTCACTCTGTCACCTCTGAACATCTGCCAGAACTGGTTTTTCTTAAGTGGCCATAACTTCTTTAGATCTTCATGCGGACCTCTAAAATCTTTACTGGATCATCTTAAGACACATATCTACAAACCCTTTGATGTGCATCCTCTGATCTTCATCTTAGCTGGGATCTTAACCTTACTATCTTCACTATTCTTCTTTGTTTCTGATAGGACTAATTTTCTCAATATCCTCAGCATACAGCTCATCCAATCCTTATCATTAATGCAACAAGAGTATGTTGACATCAATGACAACACCGGTTAGGTCCATACTTGCAACAATCTCCTCCTTTGTCATTGATGGCAACATATGATGTAAAAAAATATTTTAACCATCAAGACAAGAACTTCTCCTCACTGAGACAACTCCCCTTATCAACAACAACCATTCACATGTCTTCTCTTCCTTTACTGCTCCCCCTTTGATCAGAAACTACTTGTTTTTCACATGTCTTCTCTCCCCCTTTGACATCAATGGAAAAGGGCACATACTTGCATCACTTCATAATCATACCAACTGCTCCCCCTGAGTAGTAGCTTCCCATCATCAATCCAGACCACAAGATATGACTGTGAGATCCACCGGACTAATGCACATCAGTGCACCTTAATTTAGAACTGGAGGAGTAATAACCCCTAACTTCTCCCTAAGATACTCAAAAGAGTCCTTAGGTAGAGGTTTAGTAAAACTATCTACAATCTAATCCTTGGAAGGCACAAACTCCAATCTAACTTCATTCTTGTTCACTTGCTCTCTCAAAAAGTGAAACTTGATGGATATATGTTTAGTCTTTGAATGCAACACCAGATTTTTTGATATGTTAATTGCACTTGAATTATCACAGAAGATTGTGATAGGTTCCTCATACTCCACTCTAATGTCTCTTAGCATTTGCTTCATCCACAATACTTGAGTGCAACTACCTGCTGCTGCAATATATTATGCTTCTACAGTGGACAGAGATATTGCCTCTTGTTTCTTGCTCAGCCAAGAAACCAATCTTTTCCCCAAAAAGAATGCTCCACCACTGGTACTCTTTAGGTCATCCACATCTCCTGCCCAATCCGCATCTATATATGCATGAAGAGAGAAATCATGATCTCTAGGATACCACAAACCATACTCAACTGTCCCTTTTAGATATCTAAAGATCCTCTTGATTGCCATGACATAAGATTATCTAGGATCAGCTTGCAATCTAGCAACAAGACCAATAGCATTCATAATGTCAGGTCTACTTTGAGTGAGATACAAAAGTCCTCCAATCATTGACCTATACTTTATCTGATCAGCCTTAGGAGAGTCATCATCTTTTCTCAATTTACATCTAGTTGCCATGGGAGTACTCATTAGTTTTGAGTCTTCCATCCCAAAATTTTTCAACAATTCTTTTACATATTTGGTCTAAGAAATGAAGATTCCTTTCTTTGTTTGAATGATTTGCAGACCCAAGAAGAAATTCATTTCTCCAAACATGGATATCTCAAATTCACTTTTCATTTGATTTGCAAAAGTTTTGCACATACTATCTCTTCCTCCAAAAATGATATCATCAACAAACACTTCAACAATCAAGATATTTTCATGATCAATTTTGAAGTACAAATTACTATCAACAGTACCTTTGTTGAAACCAATCTTCAAAAGATGCTTATCCAATCTTTCATACCAGGCTCTTAGGGCTTGCTTAAGTCCATACAGTGCTTTCTTCAACTTGCAAACCATATCACCATGATCAGACAATTGAAATCCATCCGGTTGCTCAATGTATACTTCTTCCTCCAAGTCTCCATTCAGGAAGGTGGACTTGAATCCATTTGATATACTTTGAAGTCCTTGAAGGCAGCAAAGGCAAGAAATAACCTGACTGCTTCAATTCTTGCCACCAGAGCAAAAAAAATTTCAAAATCAACTCCTACTTGAGAGTAACCCTTACAGACCAATCTGGCTTTGTTTCTGACTACTTCACCATCTTCATTCGGTTTATTCTGAAATACCCTTTTGGTTCCGATCATATTCTTGTTTCTAGGTCTGGGAAAAAGATCCCAAGTGTAATTTTTCTTAATTTGCATCAGCTCTTCCTCCATTGCTTTGGTCTAGCTTTCATCATTGCATGCTTCATTTACTAACTTTGGTTCAATCTTTGAAATCAGACAATACTCTTATGAGTCTTGAGAAATCTTTGTTCTTGTTTGAACACCTTTGCTTTTATCACCTATGATCTAATCTTCAGAGTGATTCAGTCTTACATACCTGGGAATTTTGGAACTTTCTTGCACTTCTATTTCTTGAACTGGTTCATTCAAACTCATCTCTTCTTCCTGATTCACCGGATCAGTCTGAATCTAAATTTCAGAAGGGGCTTGGACTCCTTGAATCAGAACATCATTCTGATCATCTTCATCATATTCATAAAACCTTGAGGGTTTTTTAATACCTTCATCAACCTTCACATGTGTACTTTCTATAATCTTTCTCAATCTCTTGTTATAACACCGGTATGCTTTGCTTTGAGTAGAATAACCCAAGAATATTCCTTCATCACTTCTAGCATCAAATTTTCCTAGATCTTCATCTCTTTTAATATAACATTTGCTACCAAAGACTCTGAAATACCTCACGGTGGGGGTGATGCCAAACCAAAATTCATAAGGAGTCTTACCAGTATTGCTTTTGATTTGTACTCGATTAAGAGTATAGACTGCAGTGCTTACAGCTTCTCTCTAGTAGATCTAAGGAACATTTGCTTCCATCATCATGGTTCTAGATTCTTCCTGGATGGCCTGGTTCTTTCTCTCCACTACTCCATTCTTCTATGGAGTCCTTAGAGTAGACAACTGTCTTTTTATTCCATGTTTCTCACAGAATTCTATGAACTCACCAGATGTGAATTCTCCACCTCTATTAGACCTCAGACATTTTATGTGTAATCTGGTTTCATTCTCTACCATAGCCTTGAATATTTTGAATTTCTCAAGAGCCTCTGATTTCTCTTTCAGAAAGGTCACCCACATCATCAGGGAGTAGTCATCAATTAATAGCATGAAGTATCTATCACCTTGCACACTCCTGATTCTTGTCGGACCACACAGATCAATATGAACTAAGTCCAATAATTTGGTAGAAGATTGTTCCTTACTTTTGAATGAGACTCTACTCTGCTTACCCAAATGACATTCTTTGCACAAACTATTAGTAGGTTTCACCAATCTTGGAAGATCTCTTACAACCTGAGTGTTGCTTATCTTGATGATATTATCAAAATTCACATGACACATTCTCCTATGCCACAACCAACTCTGATCAATTTGAACAAACAAGCAACTTTTACCAGTACCAACCAAGTGGAAAATATTACCTTTGGTTTGAGTACCAGATGCAATCTCTATTCCGAAACTTTCAAAGATCTTGCATTTTCCATTTTTGAATTGGAGATCATAGCCTTTGTCCACCAACTATCCAACACTGAGAAGATTGTGCTTCAGGCCTTCAACATACAGTACATTACTGGTTTTGTTCTTTCCATCAAAAGAAATAGTTCCTCTGCCTCTGATTCTACCAGCAGAATTATCACCAAATTTTACTACTCCTCCTTCATACCTTTCCAAATCTATGAACTTATTTTTGTCACCTGTGATATGGTGGGAGCATCCACTGTCAATGACCCAATAATCATTTTCTTCAACTTGGGCAACCAGAGCTCTTTCTACAATTTTATGATTGACAGATTCAGAGGGCATTGGATCTTCTTCCTTGATGGCAATAAACACCCAGTCATTTCTAGATTTGTTTCCTATCTCTGATTCATCATCTTTTACTCCTTCATCATCATCATCTTCATGAACATAGTAACATTTCTTTTAGAACCTTGATCTGTTAGGGTTTGGCCTTGAAAATCTTTGCAGACACCTTGAGGAAAAATGACCAATCTTATTGCAGTTAAAACATTTAAAAGGCAATTTCCCCTCATACTTACCAGATCCTCTTGGCAGTCTTTTTGCAATAAGGGCTTCAAGTTGAGCAGCTTCTGCTTCATCTTCTTCTAGTTCTTTTCTTGCTTTTTCATACCATGATAGTTTCTTTGAAGAGTTCTCTCCCGGATCAAACTTTTGTTTACCTTTTATAGAGGCACTAGCTTTGAATGCAGATTCAGTCTTGGGGGGGCATCACCAAACTCAGTCAATTCAAATGCAACCAATTTACCAACCAATTGATCTCTTGTGATACTAGAAAAGGATCTGAATTCTTCAATAGTAGCAACCTCGTATTTGTAAGAATCGGGAAGGGATCTAAGAACTTTGCCAACAATTTCATCTTCATCCAAGATTCCACTAGCACATCTAATGCCACAAACAAGCTCATTTACTCTTGGCATAAATGTAGTGATATTTTCATCTTCTCTCATCTTCAAATTTTTGAATTTTCCCTTCAGACTCTACAGCTTGGCACATTTGACATACTTGTCCCCTTCATGCAGAAGTTCCAGTTTTTCCCAAATCTCATAAGCAGTTTTTAGGTCAACAACATTTGTCAGTTTTGAATCAAATAAGGCACTTAGTAGATCTTCTTTAGTCCGAAGATTGTTTTCAGCATCTCTAATTTCGTCTACGGTTCTCAGACCATTCTGTGGAGGAACATACTTCGTTAAAGCCATGATCCAATACTACATTCCCATACATTGCAAGTGGCATTCCATGTGACTTTTCCAAAGAGTGAAATTGGTTCCATCAAACCTCGGACTATCCTTCTTGTAGGATGACATCTTGGATCTCCACAAGCGGTTAAGCTTCTTTTAGAGGAACTTGGCTCTGATACCAATTGTTAGATTTAGTACAGACAATTGAAAGGGGGGGTGAATTAGTTGTCCAAAACTTTCTTGCAATTAATCACTTAAATCATTTTCTTAATTCATCAGCATAATAATAAATCAATCATGGAAACATAATGCAGCAATTCAAGAGCAGAAACATATTAACACATATGACACCAAGATTTTTAACATGGAAAACCTGGTTAAGAGAAAAACCATGGGGTGACTAACCCAAGATTGTATTCTCTGTTAAAAGAATAGTAAGAACAAAATGGCACATGCCAATTAGGGCTCACTGCCCGAGCACACTGCTCACAAGAGGCCCACTGCCTACAAGAGACACACTGTCTACAGAATAATAAGTATTACATACTTGAACTGAAGAATAGAATCTTCACCATGCTTGAGTTAGTTCAATTTAAGCCCAATACTTCTGCTCTGCCTTTTGCTCTCCTCCTCTCTACCACGCTTTCATCTCCACAAGATACTTTTGAAATGACTTTACAACTTATTTATACAAGACATTGACTTAGGGATAATCATCCAAGTCGGCATACATTACAAAGCTAATACGTAAATATAACATGACTAATTACAAAAGACTTCACGTGGATCAACACACTGTTGGCCACACAGATCTGAGACTTCAATATTCCTTTAGGAACACACTATTCTTCACAGAACATCTTTAGGATCATCTGCAGGATGTGTAACTCATCCGGTCAGCCTGACTTGGGAAGAACATCATCATCTGGAAGTAATTATTCAATTACGAGCTTAATCTGACCACCAACATGAACTGGACACAATCCAAAGATATCCACAAGCTTACCTAAATCACCAGGAACATCCAAACTACTTCTGCTTACTGAAATCATTCTCTCCTTCATCTGGAACCTCAAGAACATAGTCTATCATCACTGTCATATTGGAATAGATGCTTGCAGACCTCCAGACCATGAACCAATTGAGTTGTCAATTCACATTAACTTCCTAAACACTCCACCAAATTCGCAGAACAAGCTATTGCATTTCCAGATCTCACCGAACCTATCTGTGTCACTCTATCACCTCTGAACATCTGCCAGAACTAGTTTTACTTAAGTGGCCATAGCTTCTTCAAATCTTCATGCAGACCTCTAAAATATTTACTGGATCATCTTAAGACACATATCTACAAACCCTTTGATGTGCATCCTCTTATCTTCATCTTAGCTGGGATCTTTACCTTACTGTCTTCACTGTTCTTCTCTATTTCTGATAGGACTAATTTTCTCAATATCCTCAGCATACAGCTCATCCAATCCTTATCATTAATGCAATAGGAGTATGTTGACATCAATGACAACACCAGTTAGGCCCATACTTGCAATAGTACATCCACTTCACCACCAATTTGAACATTTAAGCCCATAATGAATTTTCTGATTCTGAATCTCTCATCCTTTTGATACTGTGGAACATACTTCAGGAGTCGAGTGAATTTTTCTCCATATTCTACCACTGTCATATCTCCTTGTCGAAGATTCTAAAAATTAGTCAGTTTTTTATCAAAATAGAGTTGTGGTAACTGTTAGCGCCTGAATTGACTGGCAGTTTTTTGAGCAATTTTCATGCAGGCGCTCTCCCTAAGTATCCAAAAAATGCTCCAAGTGTTGGACCTCCTCAGTATTTTTCAGCTTCAGCATCATATTTTCTTTGAAGAGGAGGTCATCATCATCATATTTCCTTTGATAGTGGTCAGCATCATCATGTTCTCCGTCGACCGGTTTCTCATCGTCATCATCATATTGAAATATCGGGTGATGTTTGGTTTTTATCCTGATGATGCTGATGAGCTACAGTGTGCCCTGATTTGCTTGCGGGGGTGATTTCTCAAGTATCCGGTGATCTTCCAATTATCACCTTGCCCAGACATGATGATGATGTTGCCCCGATATTCTGAGGGGGTTATTCTTTGAGTTGTTCGACCTGACTTGTTCTTTCTTAAGGGTCGTCATCATCATCATATTTCCAGTTATCACCGTGTTGCTTGCGGGGGTCATCATATTTTCTGCCTTCATGATATTTCGCCGGGGTGATATTTCTATCATCGGGTGATCTTGGTTATGATCATCCTGATGATGTTGTTGAAGAGTTCTAAGTGCGACCCAATATTCACTGGGGTCATCATATTTTGAACGTCAGGATGATCTTAGTCAATATCATCCTGATGATGTTGTATCACTTCTTGTTCGTTGTTTTGTCATCCTGATGATGCTGACGTCATCCTTATATCAGGGTGATATCTTTTTCTCTGCCTATCTGCATCATGATATTTCCGAAGGAGGGGGTGATATTTTCATATCACTCGAGTGTGTGTTTGTTCCAGCATCATGATGATGTTGATATCAAGGAGATATCCGCCTGCTGGCTTCGTGCATTATCTAGTGGGGGTGATCTTTTCAAGCATCATCATATTCATATTTCGCCCTGATCTTATAGCGGAGCTACAGTGCAGCATGATGTTAGTGCATCAGGATGATATTTCCAAATATCCGGTTGTCTTCCGAATATCATCCTGATGTGGATATGATGATGACGTCATCGAGGTCCCGGGGGGGGTCATATTTCTAACACTGATCATCTTGAGGAGATCTCCTAATATTTGCAAACATGATGATGACGTCATCCGGATATGAGGAGGTGCGCAGTAGGCAGATATGATGATGACGTCAGCAGGATATGATGATGACGTCATCAGGATGTTCATCGGCCAGACTTTTGGTATAGGCTCAGCAGGAGGATGTTTCTCCGATGGATCAGGTTGTGCCGATGAAGGCGATTATCATGCGGTTGTATTGCGATATGATGATGACGTCAGGGTGACATTTCGGGCAACAGGATATCATGCTGCTGGAGGATGATGATGATGAAGTCTTATACTAGTGTCGTCAGGAGCAAAAGCACCGACATGATATATGCTCATGACCTAGTATATAAAGTGTTAAAGAGGTTGCTGCGGGGTGCATGTGGGATATTGATATCCTGCATTTTCGAAATATCATGATGATGAATCTCGGCAGGAAGTGGTTGCGATCGAATGTTTGATGTTCTTCCCAAGGCCGCGGGTTGGTGCGCCATTAATGGCGATTGTTGCAGAGGTATGGGCGATGGCATGAGTTGATCTAGTACCCGGTTGAAGATCTGGATCCCTAGGCGGTGGCGCAGGGCTCGAAAAATCTTCCTGTCTCCTCCCCTACCTGCTGCATTAATGTTTGAGCGCCATTTTTATGATACTGTATATCTGGCGGGATTTTTGGTCAACATGGTAGTTAATGCTGAATACACCCTCCTGCTATATAATGCTGACGGTGTTATTCATTCAAGGTTGTTGAAAGTTGTGGATTTTTGGCTCTGTAATCCATAACCAGCTGATCTGGTTGCTCTGTACAGTTTATCTTGTGAGTTTATGTATCTCCTGTTGTACGACTTGGCATGAATCCACTGATTTCATGGTTGATCTTATATGAGTAATGCTATCTTAGCATGTATTGTGTTAATTCTGTCTCCAGTATTGCATGTATCCTTCTTCTGGATCTGGATGTTTGCGTAATGTTTAGATTCTAGAGCATAGAATTCCTATGTTGAATGTCTGATCTTTTAACTTCTGCTCAAGGGGTAGATTAAACTATTTTCAGGTTGAACATTGGGAAGGGTATACTGCAGTAGGGATGCCATAAGTAGAGATAACTTAACACTCTTCATTGGGAGATATCTGCAAGGCAGATATCATGTGTATCCCCCTGAAATCCAGTTTTAGCTATTCATGCTAATCATTCACAGGTGTATGTCTACCGACTCCAAGCCCTGGATAGGCACCAATCATGCTGTGTTCTTGTGTTATACACCATGTCCAGCTTTGCATCCAAAATTCAAACTAAAACATTTCATACTTCCACCTGTTAGTTGTAGGAGTAGGATTAGGAACCCCCTGCATGCTCTCATACCCAACCAGACATCATGTCCAAGAATGTTGCCAGCCTTGTGATCTATCATGCAGATCTTGGTCCATACATGAGAGTATTCTGCCTGTTGTTGTCAAGTTAGATCTTTCTATCTTTGAGCTAGTCAAGGTTACATCTTGAGTTATAGGGATACCCCCCTTGGTGCGGCAGAACCAGAAGTGAAGGGGAGGAGCTCACGCAACCTCCTGTATTCAGTTGGCTGAATCTGCCCGTGCATTAGAAGTGGCAAACCCTAATGCTGATTCAAAGAATGTCAACAGTAACCACCTCTTGCGAAAGAGTTCCACGAACTCATCCCAAGTTACCCTTAGAGAGCTTAAATTTAATTCCATCTTTTTATTCATCAACCAAGAGGATGCTTCTCCTACCAGTTGGTATGCTCCCCATACTACCTTGGTCACGTCCGAGTAATTTCTTATCTCGAAGTACTTTTCCATCTCTATTAACCAAGCTTTTGCAGCATCTCCAGTTTCTATCCCATCAAATTTAGGTGGAACAACCTTCTTCATATCCTTTGAGAGCTCTAAGGTAAATCTATCCCTTGCCTCATTATGAGGTTCGGTACTCTTACTCTGATCTTCGTTATTTTATCTGCTTTCACCATGAGATTTTTCACCTCCTCCCTCAGTATTCCCTTTGTCATCCACTTTCTTCTCTAAATCACCAAATCTTTTCTTGGTTTTCTCAAGCATGGTTATGATTTGGTCCAGCTTATTATTTGGCGGGTGGTTTTCCTCTTCACTTTCTCCTTGGTTAGTTCTTGTCCATACCATGTTTATCGATTTCTCAAACTTGAGAATATTGAGTTATCCATTAGTTCTAGATTATAATGTGACCCATTAAATCTAAACATAATACTCAATTTAAACAATAGTTTGGCACAAAAACAACTCTTTTTATTTATTTCTTTTCAAAAGTAAAGAGTTTTCTTCTTTAATACATGAGATGACTTCAAAAGTTGTGCTCAAGAGGAGTATATCCTTCAGACTCATTTTCAGATACATAATCTCAAGGTATATAACCCTCTGACTCACTATCGGACCTAACTTCTATGATCTCAACATTTGAGGGCATGCGGGGATCTCGCCTAACCAAAGTTATTTCCTCATCTTTAACCCTTTCCAAGTACTCCTTTCTCACTCACTTGATTCGAGTTAAGGTAGTCACTAGAATTTTGGTATCACTCAACCAAATGTCACTCTGATCATTGGTTCCCTCAAAGGTTTTGATAATGGCCTCACGTTCTCTTTTAGATTTAAGGATACGTTGGCTCGAATTAACAAACTTTCTTGTTGTCTTCTTAAAACGTGCCATCCTGGCACAGAAATTCTCAAACATTAGCTAACCGCATAATGTTGACTACAGGCAAGCATAGTGGTCTCATAAGCCCTAGTGCTGAACCTGGTAGCTCTGATACCATATGTAACATCCACATTCTATAAACATAGTAAAAATCCAAAATTCACTATAATGTAACTCAACAAGGTAAAAATGAGATAGAGAAAAAATTTCTTTTAATTAACAAATAATCAAGTCACTACAATTACAAGATTTCTTTTACAAAATACAATATACCCATATTGTCTTTTCGTTTACAATGTTTACAAATGTAAAACCATTACATCTACAATTTGGAATCAATACTGCATCTAAATATTTGACATCTTTATTACAAGTCCTAGCATGTTTCCTGTTTGGAGAGAGAGAGTATCTTTCCAGTGATTTACCTCCAACCACAGACCGGCGGTCTCCCACACATCTTCCACATATAAAGTGGCCCTTCCCTTCATAAGGAATATAGACCTTAGGTGACCAAAGATAATTTGCCATTCCCGAGTACATAGTGTTGTATTCTACTCAACTCTATCAACCATACAACCCTAGATACTTGACAAGGTGTCGTTGTACCTCATCATTTAATCTATTTTCAGATGTCAATAATCCAGGGGCTATGTCCTTGGCTATCTGCAACTAGAGATTCTATAGTTACCAGTTTCTAGCTAATCCTAACAGCTTCTACAAATTTGAAGAGATTAATCTATCTACTTACTGAATGAATTTAAGGAATGCTAAAAAATAGAATAAAACAAGAAATTTCCTCAAAGCAATCTTAAAATAGTAACATACATGTACCTATCAAAATCAGTAACTACTTTCATAATAAAAAGATGAAGCAATAAAACGGTGGTACTAGCCTCCTGCCTTAGTGGTGAGAGTGGGGCCTTGCTCCACACCCTTGGGGCTGAAGGCTACAGTAGGGAATCAGCATAGAAGAAGATCACAACTAGATCTAATCCAATTCATTCACTCTGCATTCATGAAAATATTGCTAACACAGAACTAAAATTACCGAGAATCAGAATAATTCAATCATTGTATATTTCTTCTGCTATTTCTACAAGTATATATCAAAAGAGTGATGACATATCACTTATCTTATCTATTAGTTCTTCTATGAGATGGCATCCATCTCTTTATTACACTAGGTGTTTAACTATGAAAGAAAATCATGCAATAAAAGTAGACTTGAGTGGAACAAAAGTCCACTCAGAATCTAAGTTTGAGTCTTAATACATTTGGGCATTGAGGCCCTGAAAATAAGGATATTGAATCAGTTCCATCTGTAACTCATGCAAAAACTTTGAAAAGATAAAACTTCAGCAGTTTAACTAAAGATGACCTGTCATCACTCAGGTGATGATTTGAGTGAAATGAGGGGTATTATGATCACTGTTGAGACTGCCTGGTCGGCAGCTTATGTTAGAAATATGCCCTACTCTCAGGAGGCACCGGAGATAACTGTTCCTATCTGCAGCTCTGGAGATATGTCTGTAGCTCCAGAGATACTGTAGCTTTCTTTGTTCAGCTCTGGAGATGCTCCAAACTCTCGCAGAGCTCCGGAGAGGCATTCCTTATTTCTTCAAAACTTCAGGTGTCATGGTACTTTGGTATTGTCTCCGGAGATCATTGAAGACTATCTTTGAAGATGCACAAAATTGTTGTTCCTAGCATCTACACCTGTTGAATCAAAAAGAGAGAAGTTTCTACATTTTTCCATCAATTCCATGCACATTAGTCACTCAATCAAAAATTATAATCTTAAGTAATCTATCTCAATTTATCATAAAATAGAACGATCTTGCTAGCTTATTTAGGTGCAGACATAAGGAAAGATGGACTCAGGAAGGAGAAAAAGAGAGGCAAAAAGATGTATTTCATGAGTGCAACTTGGCACTCATCATCCCCCCATACCTAAGGTTTGGCAGGTCCTCCTGCTTTTCACATTCTGGATTTATTCTAGCAAAGCAGCTTGTCAGTCAGGCTATAATCCTGTGCATAGGTGGTCCAAGTTGTGCGGTTGATATTACCATTGCCTCTGTATTCATCAACCTGCTTCATCCAGTCCTGCAATTTCTCATCTTCCATCTATTCCACCTAGACGGGGAGTGGTTCAATTATTAGAGGGGGCCTGAACCGTCCACCTATCCATTCCTGTTTATGGTTATCCATTATTTTGGATATCAATTTTTCTTTTCTCATGAATAATCTTAAGTTTGCAGGGGTGACCACCTCTCTCATTTTCTGCTCTGGGGTCAAAATATTCCATCTCTTCTTTGCTACAGCAAGTACTAGATTTGTTGAATTGATCATGAAAAGACCAAAATCGATGGAGCATTCTTGCAAACTTTTCAGGTATAATGGCAAAATTTTATTCTTATTATCAGGATGACAGATAAGGGACCTGAATTGAATCTTGAAAGCATTTGGATTGGGATATTCCTTCCTGATGAAGAGATCTATTTTTAAATCTTTCTTGAGATGATCCTCCATCCTTTCATTCCAGATCTGATGATTCCTTATTAGGGACATAAATGCCTTAAGCTGGCATTCCCCCACAAAATGATTAAGAATGAAAGTTATATCATTAACATAGAACCCATGCAGGTATAATTCACATAGGAAGTTCTTGTCCTCATCATTACTCCTTGTGTATGTTGTCATGAATCCTTCTGCTATCTCAATATCCCCAACTAGGTCAGATAGGACCAAGGAGAGTTTCCTTTATGGTACCCTTTCCTGTAAGAACATAGAATAGCTGGCACTTGGAGGTCTACAAGATAGAATTTTTAAAGAAAGGGAGGCCATTTCAATGATTTTGCCTTCCAAAGTTGCTATTCTTTCTGTTTTGGCAGTGACTGCCCTTTGTAATTGCAACATAGGCTTGGAAGCCTCATATTCTCTACACCTCTTCTCCCAATGGAATAGGGCTTTGGGAATGTCAATGGGGATTGGACCCACATAGGCATATGTTTGTATTTCCTGCTCATTGGTTGCTCTTGGGCTAGCCAATTCTTGAATATATTCCTCCTAGTCATCTAGTCTATTATTGGCCCAAGTTAACTATCTATCTTGGCTTTGGACTTTCTCAATCAATGCTGCCATTATTGTGAGGCTATTATCTCTAGCCCTAGTGAGCTCAGAAACACTTTGTGCTACCTCTTTCTCTTTCTCCTTCAGTTTGGCTGCCTCAATTTTCTTTGCCTCCAAATCTGCCTCTTTCTCTATTCTCTGGGCCTCTAATTCTGCCTCTTTCTACTGGATGATCTTGTCTTTGCTTTGGAGTTTTGTTTGTAGATTTGCAATGATTTGTTTTTGCTCCATTTCCACCTCTACTCTGACCTTCTTGAGGTCAGTAATAATCAGATTCTTCCCCCAGAGTAATCTCTTTAAATTTTCAATTTCTTCCATCAATTGTTGTTCTTTTGAAATTTCTACATCCTCTTGATCAGAGGGATGAGAGAAGGTTTCTACTTCTGCTTCTATTGCTATTTCTGTGGCTGTTGGTTGATCATCAAGGTTTTCCATGGCCATCTACCCTGTACTGCTGACTGTACCCCTTTGCCCTGTTTCTTCTTCTTCTTCAGACTGCCTGTCCTGAGGGTCCTCTCGGGGTTCCTCTACTTCTGCTGGTACCAATGAAGGCCCAGTTTTATCCTCACATGCTCTAAAACCCAGGAGTACCTCAGCGAGTAGGGCAGTATCTTTTTCAGCTTGTGAGAGTTGTCTCTTCATTTTGCTTCTCCAGAGAAAAGGTGGGGCAGGTGCCTCCGGAGCAGGTCTCTCTTCCTCAGAATCTGAGGAAATAGTAAAAGTTTGTATGTGTTCTATCTCCGGAGCACATGATGGTTCTAAAATTAGACTTGACTCCAGATGAACGGATGGTGCTGGGGAAATTTCTCTTTATTTCCTCTTCCTGACCAAAGGGATCTCATCTAAATCATGAGATGGTTCCTCATCCCACCAGGTTCCCTCTATTCTCTGTCCTGACCTTCCCTCTGTTAATTCCTTAGGGAAAGATTCCTCAGTTAGAGTCATCTTTCTCCTAACTGATCGAGTCATATATAAGGTTTGTTTAGAAGCAGGTTCTGCAATTTCTTTGCCTTTCTTCTTTTTGTCAGGAACAGGGGCTGCAGATGAAGTTGCCTCTTGTGAGGGCTTCTTTCCTCTATGAATAGTTGTGGAGGAGGCTAAAGGCTCAGTTTCCTCTTCTTGGTGGGTAGGAGAACTCTCACCTCCTGGCTGTGCCATCTCTAGTGCTATGTTCTGGGGATTCTTCTCAAGAAAGTGTTGCCATAATTCCTCCCCATTGGCCTGAGACAGGAAGTGATGTTTAACTACTAGAAAGATGAGACCATGATGTTTCATGGGACCCTTATTCTGCTGATATTTCTCTGCAGTTGCCTTGATGGAAGAATACAAGAAATTATGAATGTTTATGCTATACTCAGGGTGTCTATTTCCATGTCTTAGAAAAATTAGCATTTTCATGATTGGCCCTAAAACTAGAGAGAATTGACCATCACAAGTAAAGTATTTCATTAACCAGGTCGCAATAGATGCCCAAGGGTTTGGGAGTGTGGACCTCATAATTCCTTTGACTTCATTTTTATTCGAATGCAATTGAATAGCGGGTTCACCAAGAACAGAGAAATTTTTAATCAAATCAGTGTATAAGGTTTTCAAGTGGTAAAACCTCTCACCTTGTTCGGGAAGTCTAGAAATGTGGCTGATAGTGGCTGAGGAGAAATTGATTTGTACTCCTCTGACAACTGTCTGATTGTCCCTTAAATTTCTGAGGAATTCATCCACAACATCTTCCTGAAACCCTTCAATTTTTTCTAGGAATTCTAACCATCCTGCAGCTCTTAGAATGTTTGTTGCAGCTTCATCCTGCAGAAGACCCGCAACACTTTTTGGCTCAGACTTCTTCTTGACCCCCATTTCTGAATTAGTTCCACCTTCTTTGCTTAATTCCTCACCTCCTCAATCTGCAGTCTAACCTTTCCTCTTATCTCTGTAGGCTCCGGAGGATTGTTCAATTTGTTCTGTAGGCTCTAGAGGACTGTTTAAGTTGCTCTATTCTTCAGGGTACTTCAGAGGTTCGAATGAGGAATGTTATGTTTCTCAGCTTGGGCTTATGTAGATTAGTTAAAGTACCAAGGCAGTCAAAAATGCAACAGAATGCAAGGACACTCCGGAGGCAAGGTGGCAGTATAGTACAATTGGCAGCATGCGTGAATTTTAGAAAGAGAATGATGGCAGGAGGACGTGTCATAGTGGCGGCACCCAAAAATAGAAAGACAAGACAATTTCTATTAATGATTAATTAAAGATAGAATTACTTGGATCACTTTTAATGATGAGGACAATGTACACAATAGAGATGTTGCGTTATTGTTGGAGACTGCATGCGTCGTGGCACATGGGCAGCTTTTGGTTGCTGGAGATGATGTCCACTACTCCATTGGCACGTGACCTGCAATCATTGCACTAAGTGGTTCAAGAATCCACGTTCCTTGGGTGATGTTAGCGTTGGCTTTGTGAATACCCCTTTAAATGATATTTGTGCCAATTGAATTTATTCTTTTGTGATAAAGTAGAGGATGAGTCATGATGACCTCATCATGTGATGTGTCTACTTTACCGTCTGGACAGGTGGGTCCCCTCCCCTTATTATTGAAATTGACTCCTTTATTAACAGAGCACCAGAGGTGCTCCTTGTTGAGAAGCGCCAGAGGTGCTCCTGATTTGAGAAGCGTCAAAGGTGCATTTGGTTTGAGAAGCACTAGAGGTGCATTTGACTAACTCCTGGCACCTGATCATCTCTGGAGCTCAATTGTTTTCAACTGTCCTAAAGAAGGGAACCACCATTTACTGGTTTTCAACTCCCTTGGTCGAGAAAGACAGCCATTTACTAGTTTTCCATCTTTCTCTGTGTTTTTTTTTCTTTTTTTTTAGAAGGCCGCCATTTGCTGGTTTTCAACCTTCCTTTTTTTCTCTTTTTTTTAGAAGGCAGCCATTTGCTAGTTTTCAACCTTCTTTTTTTTTCTTTTTTTTTTTCAATCCAACACTGTGACAAAGGAGGTATTCACTATATCAAAAGACAAATCATTAAGAAACTCCTCTTTAGTAGATGGTCTTTTGTAGAGCCTGATTCGGTGACCATTTACTAGAAATGTGTCTGTGCTTCCATCAATAGGTTGCAATGATACTGTTCCATTTTCAAAAACTTCCTTGATTTGATAAGGACCCATCCAGTGAGTTTGTAATTTCCCTTTGAACTCCTTGAATTTAGAATCATAAAGAAGAACCCAATCACCTTGTTGAAATGTCCTCCTTTTGATGTGTTGGTCATGCCATTGCTTCCTCTGATACTGAACCAGTTCTATTTGCTGAATGGCCTCTGTCCAAATTTCATCCAACTCATTGAGCTGAAGAATTCTGTTCTGTTGAGCTATAGACAATGGTAGACCAATATCCAATACAGTTTTAAGTGTTTGGAGTTCAAATTCTATAGACAAAATAGGCTTTTTCCCATAAACTAATTCATATGGCGAGAACTTTGTTGTGGACTTCCAAGTGGTGTTGTAAGTGCAAACTGCTTCAAGTAATCTGCTAGCCCAATCTTTTCTGTTCATTGCTACTATCCTTGTTAGAATATTTCTAAGTTCCCTATTGGTTACTTCTACCTGCCCATTCACTTGAGGATGGTAAGGTGAAGATTTTCTGTGCTTGACTTGATATAAATTTGTGAATGCTTTGATTACCTATGAAGTAAACTAAGGTCCTCTGTCTGAAACTATTGATCTTGGGGCTCCAAACCTTAAGAAAATCTTATTGTAGAGGAAATCAACAATTTTTTCTTCTCTTGCAAATTGTAATGCTTGAACCTCTGCCCATTTTGTAACATAGTCTGTGCATACTAGAATGTACTCCTTGCCTGATGATGGTGGGGAAATTGGTCCCATTAAGTCTAAACCCCACTACTCAAATGGTTCCATCATGACTTGAGGATGTAGTAACATCTCCTGGGTAAAGGTTGGTTGTCCCATCCTTTGGCACTGGTCACAGTGCTGCACATACTTCTTTGTATCTTTATGAAGAGAGGGCCAGTAGTAACCAGTTCTGAGGATCTTATGGACTGTCCTGTGGAAGGAGTAATGGCCACCAGATGGTTCATCATGACATGCTCTCAACACATCAAAAATCTCATCAACTTTTAAACACCTGCGTAGAATGAAATCAGGCCCACATTTAAATAGTAAACCATTCAACCATTTGTAAGATAAACTTTCTTTAACCAAATATTTTCTTTATTTTGAGGTAAAATGGGATGGATACAAGCCTATAGCTAAAAGATTAGCTATGTCAGCAAACCAAGGTGCAGTAGAGGATATAGCAAAAAGATGTTCATCTGGGAACTTGTCCTCCACTGGTTGGTTTTCTCCTCCTGTATGCAATCTTGACAAAAAATCAGCAACCAAATTAAACTTTCCTGGATTATCAACTATGGTAATATCAAATTCCTACAATAACAATAACCACCCGATGATCCTTGCACCCACTACTAGTTTATTCATTAGGTACTTGATGGCTGCATGATCAGTGTCTACAAATATCTTATATCCAGTGATGTAATGCCTGAATTTGTTTATAGCATAGATGACTGCCAAGAATTCTTTTTCAGTTGTGGTGTAATTTCTTTCTACAGAGGTAAGGTTTTTGCTGATGTAATAAATGGCATGCATACTTTCTCCTTCCTCTTTTTGTCCTAAAACTGCCCCAATGGACTCATTTAAAGCATCAGTCTGTATGTGGAATGGCAAAGTCCAATTTGGTCCTCTTAAAATTGGTGTGATAGTAAGCTTCTTTTTCAAGGTTTCAAATGTTGATTGACATTCTTCTGTCCATAGAAATTTTGTGTCTTTGTTAATCAGGGTAAACAGGGGGGCTGCTATTCTGCTAAAATTTTATATGAATCTCCTATAGTACCCTGCATGACCCAGAAAACTTCTAACATCTATCTGATTTTTAGGTGAAGGCAACTGTGTTATCACCTCTATCTTGTTTTGATCCAATTTGATCCCCTTTGTTGAAATGTGGTGTCCTAAAACAATTCCTTCCTCTACCATCATAAAGCACTTTTCATGGCTAAGGGATAATTAATTTTTCTGACAGCATTTCAATACTTTCTCAAGGTTTGTGAGAGCTTCTTCAAAATTATCCCCATACATAGTAAAGTCATCCATATATACCTCCATGCATTCATTAGCTAGTTCAGAAAATATAGCTAAAACAAGTCTCTGAAATGTAGCTGGGGCATTGCATAGTCCGAAGGGAAGAACTTTGTAAGAAAAAGTTCCCCAAGAGTAGGTGAAGGTGGTTTTGTCCTGATCTTCAAGTGCTACTTGAATTTGATTATACCCACTAAATCCATCTAGAAAAGAGAAATACTTTCTCCCAGCAAGGTTGTCCAGAACTTGGTCAATGAATGGTAAGGGAAAGTAGTCCTTTTTTGTGGCCTTGTTGAGTTCTCTATAATCAATACACACCCTCTATTTCCCATTCTTCTTAGGCACCATGACAAGGGGTGAGACCCATTGACTGTCTGAGATTGGATATATAAACCATGCTTGAAGTAATTTTTCTATTTTAGTTTTGACAATGTCCTTTAAAGCAAGATTCAATCTTATCTGTGGTTGTCTGACAGGTTTAATATCCTCAGTGTATATATGATGGGTACAGAACTCGGGAGGTATGCCTTTCATATCTTTGTATTCCCAAGCAAAGGATGTTGAATGGGAAATCAGAAGTTGGATGAGTTTTTCTTCCTGATTGGTTGTTAACTGAGTATTGATATTAAGTGTTTTCCCTGGTAAAATCATGACTTATTTTGTGATTTGATCCATAGATGTAGTTAATTCGTACACTAGATTCATGGTATTGAGAGGACAAGAATGTGGAAGCAACATATGGAAAGTGGCTAAGTCTCTGTAAAAGGTTTCCCTATAAGGAATGATGTTGGTGAGGGTACAATGAGAAGAAGTAAGAAGTTCTCTCTTAGAGTCTTGGGCGAGTTCCATCACATCCTCATTAATTAGGATGTAAGTAATGTCTTTTATTGTATCATAGTATATTTCTTCTTCCAATTCTCCCAGATGTTCCTTGATGGTTACCATAGCTATTGAGGCACTGTTGTCATTATTCTCTGGCTCATCCACCCATACTCTTCCTGTATAATGCATTGATGGTTTAGCTAGAGGATACAGAGATATTTTCTTCAGATCTATCCCATTAGAAATGACCATATCCCCAGTTTGACAATCAATAGATGCTATTGCTGTAACCAGCCATGGTCTTCTTAAGATCAATGGATAAGCATTTCTCTGGTTTCTAGGTTCTAATATCAGGAAGTCCACTGGAATTCCCATGAATCTATCACAACTGGTACATCAGTGATTACTCCTTTTGGAATAGCTACTGACTAGTCAGCAAGTTGAAGAATTGTAGTTGTGGATTGGATACCTGATAGAGCTAATTTGTCCATTGTGTGGACTATCATCACATTAATTGTTGCTCCTAGATCAACTAGAACATTTGAAATTTCTACCCCTGAGATGAAAATAGTTATGACAGGATTTCCAGGGTCTCCATATTTTGGGAGGAGAATTTCTCCCATCAATAGATCTACTACTTTTCCTTCCACCTGTATTGTGGAGGGAAAATTTTTCTTCCTGCCCTGCGTTTTGATGCAATACTGTTTAATGAACTGATTTAGTTCTGGTACATCTCTGATTGCCTGGAGATCAGGAATTTTAATGTTTAGTTGCTTGATTTCTTGTAAAAGTTATGATTCCAAGTTGGTTTGGATTTGTTGATTATATCCCTGCTGAGAACCCCATTGAGGTTGCATGTTTTGTTATCCAAACTGTGGTGGCCACTGTTGATTTCCCCAAGGCTGATTTTGCCAATTTTGGTTTTGCCAATGTTTATTTTGCCAATCCTGTTGTCCCCAAGGAGGATTATTTTGAGGCCCATGCCAAGTTGGATTCCACTGATTATTTCCCCAATTAGAAGGACCCCTATAAGAAGGTTGTTTGGATACTGATTATAAGGGAAATTCCAAGCTTGTTTTTGTCCCACATAGTTCAATTCCTCTTCTATTACAGCATTTTTCTTACTAAATCTTTTCAAGGCTGGAAGTTGACTACATTGACTGGTAGGATGCTCCTTATCACAAATTTGACAAATCTTTGATTTGTCCAAAGGGAATTCTCTCAACAGATGTTTGTTTCTACACCTAGGATAATAGATGGAGAGTGGTTCAGTTGCTCTATTTTGATCAGTTGTTCTGGTTTTTGCCTGAATCCCATCCAATGTGCTATTTAATTGGACCAAAATGTCTATTTTTATATTTGCAATCTCCTCCATCAACTGTCCTATTTCATTCTTCCCTCTAAAAGTTTTGGATGACCTCAATCCATTTTGAGTTCTGAAATAGTTCCTGTAGAGTTCTTCTATATCAGGTATTTCCATTTTGTTGATGTTCCCTTTTCCCATTAGGTCCAGTGCCTATTTTGATTCTTTATCTAATCATTTTACAAATAAGGTTCTGGCCAAGGAGTGATCCACTGGGTTACCATACCTTCTCAAGGCAAAATTAAACCTATCCACATAGTCCTCTAAGGATTCTTCCTCCCCCTGCCTAATTTTAAACAATTCTTCATTTTTATTACTGGATCTGCAGTAATCTTGGTATTTTTCCAAAAACTATGTTTCCATCTGATCCCAAGAACAGATAGAATTTTGGGGTAAACCCATAAACCATCTCATCGCAAAATCTTTCAGAGTTGAAGGGAACAGTTTGAGTTTCTGGTTATCTGATCCATAATCATAAGTTTGGCAGACTACTTTGAATTCAAACAAGAACTGATCTGGATCCTCAGAAGAAAGTCCTCTAAAGTTTGGCAAGTGTGCTGGTGAGATATTCTTCATAGGAGCATTGTCTCTAGCAGCCAAAACAATAGAATATGAGAAGGTTCTTGGAGCCTGATTTTCCTCTTCCCCATGATTATCATTTTCTATGTTTAGTACTAGTTCTTCTCTCTAAGGTTCTAGGAAATTAGGTTCTATTAAAGGATCTGCCTAAAACTTTTGTTGTAATTTCTGGATATAATCGGCAAGTGGAATATTTGGAGGATCTAAGGGATTATTATTCTGAGGTGCGGCTTCCAAAGTAGGCTCTAGGTTTCTCTCCTCAACAAGATCTTGTACCACCCCACTGCTTTCCCCTATGGTTTGTTGTTGGGGTGTCTGCTTTATATATCTTCCTTTCAAGTCTCTAGATCTAACCATACAGATCTATCCTAAAAACTATTTTAACTCGGTTTCCCTAATTAACACAATATTTCCCTAGTAACGGTGCCAAAAATGACAAGGTGTTGTTGTACCTCATCATTTAATCTATTTTCAGATGTCAATAATCTAGGGGGTGTGTCCTCAGCTGTCTACAACTAGGGATTCTACAGTTACCAGTTTCTAGCTAATCCTAATAGCTTCTACAAATTTGAAGAGATTAATCTATCTACTTGCTGAATGAATTTAAGGAATGCTGAAAAATAAAATAAAATAGGAAATTTACTCAAAGCAATCTTAAAACAGTAACATACATCTACCTATCAAAATCAGTAAATACTTTCATAATAAAAAGTTGAAGCAATAAAACAGTGGTACTAGCCTCCTGCCTTAGTGGTGAGAGTGGGCCCTTGCTCCACACCCTTGGGGCTGAAGGCTACAATAGGGAATCAACACAAAAGTAGATCACAACTAGATCCAATCCAAATCATTCACTCTGCATTCATGAAAATATTGCTAACACATAACTAAGATTACCGAGAATCAGAATAATTCAATCATTGTATATTTCTTCTGTTGTTTCTACAAGTATATATCAAAAGAGTGATGACATATCACTTATCTTATCTATCAGTTCTTCTATGAGATGACATCCATCTCTTTATTACACTAGTTGTTTAGCTATGAAAGAAAATCATGTAATACATTTGGGCATCGAGGCCCTGAAAATAAGGATATTGAATCAATTCCATCCGTAACTCATGCAAAAATTTTGAAAAGATAAAACTTCAGCAGTTTAACTAAAGATGACCCGTCATCACTCAGGTGATGATTTAAGTGAAATGAGGGGTATTATGATCACTGCTGAGAGTGTCTGGTTGGCAGCTTATGCTGGAAATATGCTTTGCTCTCAGGAGGTGCCAGAGATAATTGTTCCTGTTTGCAACTCTGGAGATATGTCTGTAGCTTCAGAGATACTGTAGCTTTCTCTGTTCAGCTTCGGAGATGCTCCAAACTCCCACAGAGCTCTGGAGAGGCATTCCTCATTTCTTCAAAACTTCAGGTGTCAGGGTACTTTGGTATTGTCTCCAGAGATCATTGAAGACTATCTTTGGAGATGTACAAAATTGTTGTTCCTGGCATCTACACCTATTGAATCAAAAAGAGAGAAGTTTCTACATTTTTCCATCAATTCCATGCACATTAGTCACTCAATCAGAAATTATAATCTTAAGTAATATATCTCAATTTATCATAAAATAGAACGATCTTGCTAGCTTATTTGGGTGTAGACATAAGGAAAGATGAACTCAAGAAGGAGAAAAAGAGAGGCAAAAAGATGTATTTAATGAGTGCAACTTGGCACTCATCAATACCCTCTAGCTAAGTATGATTTCCAATAGGATGAGTAATTCCAAATACAGTGAACTGACAATGCATGCAAAAAACAAATGCATTACTTTGGTCAAAGTTTTTAATTTCAATAATGTTCGTAAAGAACATAGTCGTTGTGTTCACCCACCCCTACTCGACTTGGATATTATCTTATTCACGCAATTTATATCTCTTATCAACCCTATTCATGCAATAGTTTAAACTGAGAGTCATGATAATAATACTTAAGACTTGAGTAAGTCTATATGACATAACCACTCCATTGGTTTGTAATCAACTCTAGGGTTACCCTAATGTTCCTTGCTACTATGACATAACAATATATCCATATCTTATATCTTAGAGTTTTGGATTCAAAAAAACCCCTAGATTAACTTAACCAAAGTTTATAATTCTCAAAAGATATTTTCTACTATACAAAGGAATCATCAGATAATTTTGATAATGTTTATAAACAACACATACCTTATGTTTAAATATCCTTACAAGGTCATTCTCTAGCATATTTAGCCTAATCCATTGTTTCGGATCTCTTCATGAACAACAATGACAAATAGCCTTGAATGGGGTTCTCATAATAACCTTATTCCCTAATATCTCTAAGTTACTATCTTTAGATATGACCCTAAAATTTACTAACAATTCAAATGATTCTAGTTCTCTTGGTAGATAACACTATTCGTGATGCATATGTATATAACCTATACAATACAATAAAGTTAACTCCTTATAACCTCGTTACTATAAAGCTCAAAGCTGAGAGTAATAAAACATAGTTCATCCATTTGTGAGTCTATCACATGGTTATTCTCATATCCTACATTAACTTGCTTCAGACTTAATTCAATAAGGAGACTATAAGTTTAAGCTAATAACAACTTATGTCTTTCTCCTCTTAAGATATTCATTAATCTTGCATTCCCTAATCAGGTATGAGCAATAGTTTTTAAATACTAAGAAACAGGTCAACTCAGTCTATTATAATAGTAACCTTGCTGGCATGACCGATTATAAACCATATAAGTAGCATTCACTGTCTTTAACGACTACAAGAAAGTATCTCTAAATGGCTTACTTAAAACGTAAAAAGGCATTTCTAAATTGATACACAATAGATATCGACTATCACATCATAATTCAGAAGATAATTTCCTACCGGCAAGCTCATTCAATCGCCTACAATACTACGATATACAATTTTTAGATTAGCTAAATGATTTACTCATGAATTAATAAAACATGTACTGAGGAATACCTAATAGGATATAAACTTAAACTGGATGGAATAGGTGAATATTTCACCAGGTCGACGCCACTGGACTATATATTCCTCCACTGTCACAGCTACTACATTCTATTCCCCTATCACTTCTATTCTCCTCCGTTTTAACAAGTTCTAAACCTACTTAATAAAAACCATCACGACTCCTTCGAGTCGTTAGACATAAAGACAAAGGCATGACTCCTATAGAGTCACCTCATTATTCTCTCCTCTACATTCGGTTACCAACTTCATTTAAAGCTTAACAGTTTTGAAAATGGTTAAATCAAAACTAATGACCAATATTTATGCGTAAATCCCACATGTCGATGGGAAATTACTGCTTCATGATGCGATGGTTGTGGCGGTTAAAAACCACAGCCATTCTCATAAGGATGAGGCTGACACTTCAAAGAAATATAAATTGATCTATTAATGATCATTACATGTGGTTCGATCCACTACCATCAATTATAAAGACTCTACTATATTTTAGCTTACAGCTTCTTCAATGCAGTTGACTCAATGGGAGGTATTATCATCGTTCGATGCTAAGGCATCAATTTATATATATTGATTACATCAATTATAATTCTCATAGCATCACCTATTGCATTAGATAGGTATAGTTTATTCAATAATAAGATATTATTAAACCATGGTTTACGGATATTTTGATTGGGTTGAGCTTGTCTCCCCACCATAATCCGCTGACAATAATCACATAGTAATAACTTCGATGATAATGTCTTATCGTTTAAGAATCATTTATAACATGTCAAATGTCTTAATAGTTGTAAGAAGACTATCATTTTACAAGAAAAACATCATAATATTTACGTTAAACATAAATAGTTATAAATCAATCTCAAACGACGTTGTTAATGTTATGAACGACTAAGAGGACTTAATATGACTTAGAAAGATTTGAAAACAATATCGACTACCTATCGATTAAGTTCAGAAGTAAACTGACAAGACAAAGCTTACCTCTTATGATACCATAGTTCACATTTTCGTTAAACACTTTATGTTGGCAAGAGACACATTGTAGCTTCATGATTGTTGTCATTGATGGCAACAAAATTCATCCCACACATTCGCAAGACATGGCATGCCTATATCGGAAGTTAGATTGAAGAGTGTTATGGTCCGATAAGCAAGAACAGAGCATGTGGCAAGGTCTGACAGTCAAGTCCAGATCTCTCAGAGGAAGTATCTTAGTAAACTACAGACTTGGGGAAGTCAAGAGGTGTACCTTGACTAATACATTCCAGAGATTGAGCCTCCGGTGATGAAAGAGTGAAAAGATATGACCACCTAAGTATCATTCATGATTGGCCGACATGATTGATGACTTCTATAAGCATTTCTTTGATACGCATCACTTGATAAGCAAGGATTCAGCCGACAGACCAAGAGTTTGGGAAAATAGTAAGTATTCTGGATGCCAACTAGAAAGTGGATGAAATCCTTGGTGTGTATATATATGCCAGATTGATCTCGGTATGAAGTAGTGTTGTGTGTTGTGGTGTGCAAAGAAAAGCAGAAGAGCAGTAAGGCAGGTCTGGTATGTGACAGGACAGTAGCACCAAAGAAGAGAAAGAATGAAGTGCAGTAGATCAGTGTATTGAACCTAACAGGAACTGAACCTCAGCATATGTGGATGCTTCTCATCAGTTCAAGTCTCTAGTTTCCTTGTATAAACTATTGTAGGCAGTGAGCCTCTTGTGAGCAGTGTGCTTAGGCAGTGAGCCCTAATTGGCAAGTGCCATTTTGTACTATCTTATTCTTCTAACAGAGAATACAATCTTGGGTTAATCACCCCGTGGTTTTTTCCCTTAACATGGTTTTCCACGTCAAAATCATTGTGTCATGTGTATTGATGTTACTTCCATTTCATGGTTATGTTTACTTATATGATTTAATGCTGCATTAATTGTTAAGGAAGATCATAAAGTAGAAGTAATTAAGATAATTGATTCACCCCCCCTCTCAGTTATCAACAATTGGTATCAGAGCTAAGTTCCTCCAAACAGAGCCTAATAGCTTGAGGAAGATCTAGGAATTCAAATGGATGTGTATGGTATGAGGGAACAACTTCAGTCTACCCTAGATGATCTTGAGCAATCCAACTCTGAAGTCAATGAACTGAAGGAAAGACTCAAACAAGCTGATGATTTCATAAATGAACTAAAAGGTAAACTGAGTATCTCTATGAAAAAGAGAAAGGATCTACTTCAGCAATTGGCAAGTCAAGGTGAAGACAATAATACAAATGAAGATCTAAAGGAGAAAACCAAGTTATGTGAAAAGTTATCAAAAGAGGTCATTATGGTAAGACATGAAATGGAATTAGGAGTTATGAAATTTATCCAAGAAATTGAAGAGAAAAGGAAAACTGAAGATGATCTAAGACAATCTCTCAAAGAGAAATCAAAAGACTGCCACAAAATGGATAGAATAATCAGGCATCTTGAATCTGATCTTGAAGAAGCTAGGGATAATGAAGAACAACTTGAGAATCAGATTGACACTCTTAAAAGGGATCTTCAAACAGCAAATGAATACAAAGAGAAATTCAAGATAAGCTCTGCCCAACTTGAAGTTCTTCTTCAAAGCCAAAAGAGGGTAGATGACAAGCAAGGCTTGGGGTATGAGAAAGGTGAAAGCTCCGGATCCAGTCAGATGAACTCTAGATCGGAAAATCCAATAAACAGGCCTAGAAGACCTCCGATAAGGCAACCCAATGCTCAAAGATATCCATCCTTCAATGGATACTACCACAACTGCAATAATTTTGGTCATAAAGCAAATTAGTGCAGAAAAAGAATGAACCAGACTAATTCATCCTTCTCCGGACAGTGTTTCAATTGCAAAAGGTATGGTCACAAATATCATGAGTGTAGAAATATGCAAACAAACAATTCATTCAATAGAAGATGCTTTGCATGCAATAGAATGGGACATGTGGCTAATCAGTGTAGATCAAGAGGATATCAGTCAAATATTCAAAAAAAAATTGTCTGCTACAATTGCAATAGATCCGGTCATATTGCCAAATTCTGCAGAAGTAAGAATCAGAACAATAAGGGTCCGGTACATCATAATCAAAACCAAGACAAAGGAAAATAAAAAATGAATGCGGATGAAATTCAAAGGGAGATGAACAAGATTTGGGTAAAGAGGAGTATAGAAAATGTTGAGGATGGATCAGCACTAGAATCTGGTGTTGATATTCCTTCTGGAAACTAAATAGATGAGCTCTGGCTCAGGGGGAGTAACAAAAGAAAAACATTTTCCCCCAGCTAGTCATTAGGTGCCCAAAATTGGCACATAAAAGGTTGCAGATTAAAGGATTCTCAGAGAAACATTTAAAGAAGGTTTGGTAAAGATATGAAAGATCTGCAAGAAGGTTTGAAGAGTCTAATCTTCCAAGATAGATCCAGTTTTACAGTCATCTTGTAAGAAGCAGGTCTTTGCAGTTAGATCCGGCTTGATTCAAAATTGAGGAATCTTGATCTACGAATAGATTAAATGATTAAGGAAAGAAAGATAGATTGTCAATAATCACCAGGTATAATTCGAAGCATATCTCAATGATCCGGAAAAAGATCTTTCTAGAACAAGGAGAACAAGGCAACCAAAATGACTTGAGTTGGGCATTTATTGCAATGTGAAATTAGGGTTTGGTCAGTGATAAAAGGGTTCGTTTACTCTTCATTTGCACATTTGCATTAGTGAAACAGACAAGAAGAGCTCTACAAACAAGCTTGCCTCATCTCTCTCAAGGATCGTTCATAGAATTCAAATCAGCTGGTGATCTCTTCGGCTCATTCTGTGAACCCTAAAAGGCGTAAGAGGTATTTTTTCTTTCTTTGAATCTTTAAAGATGACTACTCTGAATGTTGTGAAGATTTTTGATAGGCTGCGCCCTAAATTTAAGAAACATCCCTACAAATCTCTAGAAGCAGATCCTTTAGGTACATTTTCTAGCATTTCGCATGGGGTTTTGCATGATGAAGACGTTAGGGCATACATTCATGCGAACATTGAAGAGTTTGGAGAATCCAAGCTGTCAGATATCTATCACAATCAGTTAATAGATGACTCTTTTGATCTCAAACCTCAGTATAAGGCTATCCGAGACAAACATTTTGTACAGTGCATTCATTTCCCCTATTTTCTGGAAGATGAATGGGTCCGGTATATTTTGAGCAGAATGCATGACAACTTCATATGGTTGAACAGGCCATTTAAGATCACTAAGGATGCCATTAGGGTAGTAACTGGATTACACTCAACCGGTGGGATGCCTACTCTCAAATCTGTCAAAAACCAAATTGTAAGAGAGGCTACTGGATTGAAATTTGATAAAAGAGCAATGACAATTGAGGATATCACAGATCTAGATATCAAGTTTGCATCAATGATAATTGGATATAAGATATATCACTCCAGCAGGGAGAATTCAATATCCGAAATTGCTGTATATACTGCTTATGAAATGTTGAGGAAGAATGCAGACTATGATCTTTGTGAGCTCCTTTTGAACCAACTTTTGGAGAATCTGCAAAAGATAAAGAAGGATAAGAAGAATTCTTTCAAATACGGTGGTTTGATACTCTACCTATTCTTTTACTACATGAATGAGCTACCCAGATCCAATGGATGGGTATGGCAAAATAACAGACCGGTTGCAATTCAAATCAGAGATTACTTGCATGGGCTTGGTGATGCCAAGGCACAAAACACGGTGCTATGGGGCTACTTCAAAAACTTCCAATGCATGATGCAAGCTAAAGAAAGAATCCCCCAATCTCTAGTTGAGAAGTACAAAGATATAGTGTGCTTTATGGTAGAAACTGATCAGTGCCTAATGGAGGCTATGGAGCCAAGAACAGTGTGGATCATGCCAATGGGGTATGAAGTGGATGAGAAAATTGTAGAGCTGCATGTTCAGCACATGCTAAGTCAGCCCAAGGATCCCAAGGCAGAAAGGTTTGGAACCTTTGAAGAATTGAGTATAAAGATTCATGTGGAACTAAGACAACCGGAGATGAAGAGAAAAGTGAGAAAAGAAGTAGAGAATGTTGCCAAAAGGTATGGCATATCAAAAGAGTCACTTGATGCACATAGAGAAAAGATGGAAAGGACAGAAAAAGAAAAGGAAGAGGTAGAAAAAGAAAGTGCTCCGGTAGAAGCCCCCTCCCGGACCAGATCCTCTAAGAGCTCAAAGGCATCAAAACTGAAAGCAAAATCATCTGGTAAAGGAGAGAAGAGAACTAAGACAAAGGCCACAAGATCTTATGCCAGTCAAAAGGATGATGAAGAGACTGAATCTGATGAAGAGGTCAAGAAAATGAAGAAGAAGAAGAAAACATCCGGTGAACCCTCTACCGGTCAAGACAAGGAAGAGAAGGCAGAGGAATTTGTTGAAAAGCCACTCTTCACATTAATGATATCATCAAATTAGTTACTATGGATGGAAACCTAAAACTAATGACTGAGTTCTATGATGAGTACAATGAAGCTGACTAGAAGATCCTGCAAGAAGCTACAGTCAGGTATCTGAATATCTACAATAAGGCTTTTATTGAAATTATATCTCTCATTCCCAAAAGCCTAGAGAAGGAATTAGAAATAAGGAAGAATAATGCTAAGGCAAAGGATCTTGAGATCCGAGAACAGATAGCTATTCAGCTATATCCTTCAATCACTCTGAAGAAAATGAATATGATCTTCAAAGATTGCAAGGATGAGTTCCGGAGTAAAGCTAGAATGAATCAGCTTATGCTCGGAGAAACTGATAAAGTAACAAAAGAGACAGAAGAGATCCTTCAGAATGCATACAAAAGATTCAACATTCCCATTATAGAGGACGTAAGTGATGAACCTTCTAATGTTGAAGGGCAAAGTGCATCAAAGAAAGATCCTACTGAAAATATTGCAGAAGAAACAAAGGAGATAGGTGAGGAGAAGTCCAAGGACCACGATTCCTCTATTCCAGAAGAAGTCCAAGAAGAAGAAAATATCTCTCATCCGAATTCCCCAACAGTCTCCGGATCTAAAGAAGAAAGATTAGAGGGAAAAGAAGAAGAAGTGGAAGAAAGAGTAGAAGAGAATTTCAATCAAGAAGCAGAGAAGAAAGTAAAAGAAGATGACAGTAGTAAGGCTGCAGAAGGAGAGAAAACTCCAACAGAGAAGGCCACAGATTATAGTAGTAAGGCTGCAGAAGGGGAGAAAATTCTATCTCTGGCAAGAGACACAGCAGAAGCAGTAAAAGATTTCTTAACCAAAGAAATAATGGAATTTGATCAACCGAAACTTCTTCAAGGACCGTTCAATTTTGATTCCCTCTCCCCGGTTCAAACCATGAAGCTAGCATCCTTTACTTCAGCAAAGGCAAAAGAAAAACTTTTGAAATCTCACATAGAAGATTGTGAGCTAATTGAGATTGCATCCGGTGCATTAGAGAAAATCATGCATCTTTTGAAAAGGATTCTTTAGCCTCCACATCCGGTAACTTAAAAACTCTTGTCAATTCAATTAGCACACATTTTGATTCTTTGGAGAAGTCAGCTGAAGAAAAGGTCCGGAAGGAGTTTTTGGGAAAAAGATTCTCCGAAGTGCAGGGTCTAATAAAAAATGATAGGAGAGTTATGGATATTGGAATAAAGAGCTTAGAAAATGCTCCCAAAGATGGCGGAGATATCTATAAATTTTGTTTATCCTGGCCTAAAGTGACCAAGGATATTGAAAAGAAAGTAAAAGAGCAAGAGGACAAACTACTAAGTTTGTCTCAAAGTTTTGATCCTCTCTCCTCTTCCATAGTAAATCAATAGTGTCAGACTATTGCAGTCACTAATGCAATAAAGAAAATTGAGAAGGAAAGGAAGAACATAATAAGCTGGATGGGTGAACTTAGAGGGATCATTATCCCTAAGTTAGAGGCTATGCATGAAGCTCTAACTGATGCTCAAACCACAGCCCGAACCAATGATCCGACAGATCTTAAGAGGGCAGAAGCTTTTGCATTCCTATTGAGTGGTCACATCTCAATTTTGGATAGGATGAAGAGGAGTTGGGCAACAGAAGTAGTACAATTGAAAACCACTTTTGCAGATATAGTTAAGTATATGTAAGTAAAACATGTATATATATTTTTGCGACCAAGTATAGATTTGTTTTTGGAAAATTTTGGTGTGTGGACCCTACCCTTTGCCATTGATGTCAAAGGGGGAGTCAAGAACAGTGAAAAATATGGAATCCAGCTAAGGGGGACCTCCAGTAAAGTGTACATTAGAATAGAGTAGCAGCTAAGGGGGAGTGTAGTATGACACTTAGTCATTTTTCACTAAGTGTTGCCATCACTGCCAAAGGGGCAGATTGTTGGCAAGAGACACATTGTAGCTTCATGATTGTTGTCATTGATGGCAACAAAGTTCATCCCACACATCGCAGGACATGGCATGCCTATACTGGAAGTTAGATTGAAGAGTGTTATGGTCCAGTAAGCAAGAACAGAGCATGTGGCAAGGTCTGACAGTCAGGTCTGGATCTCTCAGAGGAAGTATCTTAGTAAAGTACAGACTTGGGGAAGTCAAGAGGTGTACCTTAACTAATACATTCCAGAGATTGAGCCTCCGGTGATGAAAGAGTGAAAAGATATGAGCACCTAAGTGTTGGGCTCCTGTTTGGCAGAGTTGACAGAGGAAGAACTGACCGGCAGAGCATCAAATCTTAATCCGGATGAGCTATTGTTTGTGATCAAGTTTCTTAAGGTATCATTCATGATTGGCCAACATGATTGATGACTTCTATAAGCATTTCTTTGATACGCATCACTTGATAAGCAAGGATTCAGCCGACAGACCAAGAGTTTGGGAAAATAGTAAGTATTCTGGATGCCGACTAGAAAGTGGATGAAATCCTTGGTGCGGATATATATGCCAGATTGATCTTAGTATGAAGTAGTATTGTGTGTTGTGGTGTGCGAAGAAAAGCAGAAGAGCAGTAAGGCAGGTCTGGTATGTGACAGGACAACAGCACCAAAGAAGAGAAAGAATGAAGTGCAGTAGATCAATGTATTGAACCTAACCGGAACTAAACCTCAGCATATGTGGATGCTTCTCATCAGTTCAAGTCTCTAGTTTCCTTGTATAAACTATTGTAGGAAGTAAGCCTCTTGTGAGCAGTGTGCTCGGGTAGTGAGCCCTAATTGGCAAGTGTCATTTTGTACTATATTATTCTTCTAACAGAGAATACAATCTTGGGTTAATCACCCCGTGGTTTTTTCCCTTAACAGAGTTTTCCACGTCAAAATCATTGTGTCATGTGTATTGATGTTACTTCCATTTCATGGTTATGTTTGCTTATATGATTTAATTATGCATTAATTGTTAAGGAAGATCATAAAGTAGAAGTAATTAAGATAATTGATTCACCCCCCCTCTCAGTTATCAACACTTTATACTTAGTTTGGCAAATAAATCACTCGTAACCCAAGGTCTATATCTCTCTCCTGGAAAGATACTCTCTCGCTTTTCCCCCAAAGTCAGTTGGTACCCTGTAATCCTGTTTCACTTGTCATCAAACAATATGTGATCAATGCATCATTATTCAATTAATTCAACTAATAAATCAAATCTCATAATACAAATATTAAATTGATAATAACATAATCATTTCTATGATTTCAATAAATGACATTTAATATAATCCTTGTCGTCAATCTAAACATCATAATCAATTTACTTATATCCAAGTAAATAGTAAAAGTATAGCAAGACAAAAATAGGGGATGTAACACTGTGTTACATGAATGGACTGACACTTAAATCTAAAAGGGATATTAGGATCACATACTCCACTCAAAATGTTCATAGCACCACCTATTTGATAATCTATTACACACAGTTAAATTCCAAAGTACTCTTGCAAATTTAAAAATGTAATGTCATGGATTCTGGAAAACTCATTCCTTCTAATCTATTACCTGATTTTTTTTCTTCCTAGTCTAAGTTTGTATTCCCTTTTTCTTTTTGTGTTTTTTGTTTCTTCATAGTCTCAAGTTTTTATTCCCTTTTTTTCTTTCACCTTTACCCAGCAACTAGTAAATGTTGCACTCTATTTATAATTTTTTTTCATTTTGAGGAATTACCAAGCCATTCAAAATTTTGATACTAGAAAAATTATACAATAATCATTTTCAAATACTATCATAAACTATAAAAATATTCTCTTATCTATTTATACAAGATTAAAGAAAGCACTTAAATTGGATATAAGTGCTTTTGGATTTTACATTCTGCCCTTTTGCTCTCTTCATCCCTGATGATGGATCATGGAATTAAAATTTCCAAAAACACTTATGGAAAACTTAAATTACTAATACAAATAATTCTACTTTAATTGAGAAGGATCTGGGAAAGTGGCAAGGCCATCAACAGAAAGGAACTAATCATTGTATCCATTAAAAGATAACGAAATTGAAACAAGTTTGTATACAATAGAGAAACTATGAGATAAAATACCCATCTGTGTCTGACATACAACGTACAAATAATAAACACATCAACTCGACTAGTTACAATTATAGTTCTATGTAAACTTAAAATTAGTCATTTCACCTACACAAAGTGGCTAGGGGAAAAGACCCAATAGGTGTGATAGTTCCAATGGTTGGGAGGGTAATTGTCATAATTTGATCCATTAGTAGAACATATTTTCATTATTGCTTGAGTATAAAAATATCAATAAAAGTAACTTTTTATATTAATAACTATTGCTCTTAAACCTGTCTAACATGTATCATTGATAGACCAATTTTTTTCCAACTACCCATTTAATAGTACAACATGAACAAGCATACCTTTTCAACTTTTAGCTCTACATGGAACAAAAAATAATATAATTTATTCCAAATAAAATTCACATATGAATTTATAACAAAACTATATTAAAATGTTATGTTCAAATTTGTACAATCTTCCAATTACTTTGTCCACCTATAGACACATTTTTGCCAACATCAATATATGCTTCTTACTCTATATAAAATATTAAATGTACAATTATTGGGTCCTCAACCAATTATTCTGGTATTGTAATGGACAATGACAGGTACCCAACTTGACATAATTACAAAATATTATTTCTAATAAATTAGTCCATTTCTCCCAAATATTGTGTAATAAATGCCCAAATTGGAGACTTCAACACCCAGATTCTAAGTACCTAGAAAATAAATGAACAGATGTGAGGCTCATCATTTAAAAATCAAATCACAAAATTAATGACACCAAATTTCAAAATTGGCAACCTATTCATGCCCATTTCAAATGAAAATCAAATCACACAATTAATAGATCAATTTTGAAAATGACTCTATCCATGGATCACTGAATTTCAAAAAATTAGAGGGAATTAATCTATAAAATGAACCAATGATTCATATCATCATTTTAATTCTAACAAGTCACAAAGAATATCAGACCTGCAACAAGTATCAGAATATCAAACCTACAACAAGTATCAGAATATCAGACCTGCAAACAATATCACATTGTTCTGCTACAAGGCTTAGGTGACACATTGTCTTCTTCTCAAATCAGGTTTTTATATTTATTTCTATAACATGTTCTTCTATTGATACGTTACCAAGCATTTTCTTATACTTGGCAAACAAAAATATTTTGGATTTCTTTATGTTATGATTGCAAGTGGTTTCATGTTTTGCAAACCTTAAATCATTGTCCAATAGTTGCTAGTACTAAAAGATATGGAGGTGGGACTTGACTTTCTAATTCAGAAATTTGTTGTAGTGTCTAGAGGTGATGAAAATATAGTTGTTGTGTAGGAATTATAGTCCTTAAACATGGAATTATAGTCCTGAAACATATTAAAGTCTTGAAAATTAGAAATCTTGGTTATGTCATTAGTCATGTTAGGCCCATAGAGGGGTGAATTATTTGTTATATCTTTATAGTCTTTGGTACACATCTCTTTTAGCTAACCCTGATTTTTCTACTAGTG